>JARGYO010005626.1:105898158-107340658 GCA_029206835.1 Rana muscosa
AAAATGATCACAATTAAATGTTATGTTCTCTGTTTATTGTGAGCTATGAAAACTTCCGTTTGAAAACAAGTATAAGCACAGCCAGCGTGCAGAAATCTCATTTATGGTTAGAGAATATTGGTTAGAAAAGATGTCTTTATACAGTACAGTGTATATTGGAAATAAAATTGTATTTTACAGATTTTAAGACAGATTACACTAAAAGATGCCCTTAATGCTGAGCTTCAGGATAATAACTAGGAACACGGATGAAATACATAGAAGGGAAAGGGTTTATATAGCAAAAGTTATGCATTCCTATCTACTCAGTCCTGGGATTTACACAGCTCTGCCACACTACACAGTCCTGCCAGGCAGGGGAGGAGACTTGAATTCTGCCTGCTTATGTAATGCTTACAGGTCTCCTCCCCAGTCTGACTGGACTGCTACTCTGCTCTCTCCTCCAATCAGCACTACATCAGAGACCGGGGCAGTCATCACCCCCCCAGCCCCCCCCCCCCCCCGTTTTACTTACCTGAGCCCCTTCATCTCCTCTGCACATCCCCACCGCCCTTATCTCCACGGAGTCCTGGCTTTGATTGGATAGATTTATAGCAGCGCAGCCAGTGGCTCCCGCTGCTGTCAAACAAATCAAATGACGTGGGGGGAGGGGCCGAGTCATACACTCGGCATCTATCGATGCCGAATGCCGACTCAAGAGCGCGCCTGCAAGGTAACCCCTTCGGGACAGTGCTTCTCCTAGGGGGTTATCTAATGCGGGGAGGAGCCTCGGAGGGACCCCAGAAGAGGATGTTCGGGGCCACTCTGTGCAAAACGAGCTGCACAGTGGAGGTAAGAATGACATGTTAGTTATTTAAAAAACAAAAAAACAAAGCTTTAGTATTACTTTAACCTGGTGTGTCAGAGGGGCTGAGATTCCTGAGAAGGTCGAGGTAAAGAACAAATGACCCATCCTATCCAGTGCATTCTATGGGGGTAGCTCTACACATACAAGTTTTCAAGCATAATTTAATACCATGTATAAATCTATTTTACTGCACAAAACCTTTATACAAAAAAATCCTCCCTTTCCCACCTCACATGACTCAGTGAGAGCTGTGGGTGCCAAATCCATTGACAAGAGAGCAGGGGGCAGAGCCAAGCCACATTGTGTGTATTGATAGATGCATACAGTGCACCCCTAGAAATTGGCTTGCTACGGGATAGGAGCCAGGAGCGCCGATGGGGGACCCTAGAATAGGATAATAGAATGATTGGTTTAGTAATAAACACACAGATGTTTTTACTTATATGGTCTGAGCAAACACACCTCATTCAAAGTTCCAAACCCCCCCCCCCCCTTATGTTGCATTCAGCACAGGGATGGAGGCGTGAACCTTCCCTCACGCCTCATTTAAAGTCCCAAATGTTACCCCCTTCTTTTCAGAATAGGATGATCGGGGCTGTGCAAAACCACTTCATACAGCAGGTAATTATAACATGTTTGTTATAGTTAAAAAATCTTTTAGGGCCAGTTCACACCATAGAAACGCAGTCCGGATGCATTCCAGATGCTTTTCTGCCTGCACGTTTTTGATGCATTTCAGCGCTTTTTCGATGCACTCCAGTGCAGTGTTCCCCCCTCTTTTTTTTCTTTAACCTTAAATAAAGGACATGCATGTTTCAGCACGTTTAGGTGCATTTTGTTGCATTCCGGTGGTGGGCCCTTACAATAATTTTAAGTTCTGCAGAATTCTACTAACAATAGAGCTAAAGTGGAAACAAAAATTTGCAGTAATAAGTCTATTAGTAGGACATAATTTAGAAGGGTCTTCTACCTAAAAAAAAAATTAAAAACCTTTTACTTATATGTTAGAAAATTAATTTAAATCTGTACATTGACTGTTGCGCATGAGCAGAACAATGTACAGTCTCTGCACTTTACGGAGGCTAGAAATGGAGCCAAGTGCCAAGATAATGCAATTCCAACACACAGCCTGTCCGCCCAATGGGTGAAGCAAAAAGATGGTGGACCTGGACGAAAAAGAAGAAGACCTGGCACCAGCAAGTGCAAAGTGGATGTGGGGGCTTAGAACTCACATCACTAGAGGAGAGCACACCCAGAGGCAAGTGTGTAATAACATGTACAGTTGATTTAAAAAGTCTACGCACCCCCGTTAAAATGTCAGGTTTCTGTGATGTAAAAAAAAATGAGAGAGCTTCCAAAGCATCAGAGGGATCTCATTGTTAAAGGTATCAGTCAGGAGAAGGGTACAAAAGAATTTCCAGGGCATTAGATATACCATGGAACACAGTGAAGACAGTCATTGTCAAGTGGAGAAAATATGGCACAACAGTGAACTGGACATCCCTCCAAAATGTATGAAAAGATGAGAAGAAAACTGGTCAGGGAGGCTGCCAAGAGGCCTACAGCAACATTAAAGGAGCTGCAGGAATATCTGGCAAGTACTGGCTGTGTGGTACATGCGACAACAATCTCCCTGTATTCTTCATATGTCTGAGCTATGGGGTAGAGTGACAAGATTTTTCTTACCAAGAAAGACATCCAAGCCCGGCTAAATTTTGCAAAGGCACATCTGAAGTCTCCCAAAACGATGTGGGAAAATGTGTTATGGTCTGATGAAACCAAGGTTGAACTTTTTGGCCAAAATTTTGGTACAAAAACAACACTGCACATCACCAAAAGAACACCATACCCACCGTGAAGCATGGTGGTGGCAGCATCATGCTTTGGGGCTGTTTTTCTTCAGCTGGAACAAGGGCCTTAGTCAAGGTAGAGGGAATTATGAACAGTTCCAAATTCTAGCCAATATCAGCACAAAACCTTCAGGCTTCTGCTAGAAAGCTAAACATGAAGAGGAACTTCATCTTTCAACATGACAACGATCCAAATCAAAGGAATGGCTTCATCAGAAGAAGATTAAAGTTTTGGAATGGCCCAGCCAGAGCCCAGACCTTAATCTGATTGAAAATCTGTGGGTGATCTGAAGAGGACTGTGCACAGGAGATGCCCTCGCAATCTGAGGTTTGGAGCATTTTTACAAAGAAGAGTGGGCAAATATTGCCAAGTCAAGATGTGCCATGCTGATAGACTCATACCCAAAAAGACTGAGTGCTGTAATAAAAATTAAAGGTGCTTCAACAAAGTATTCGTTTAAGGGCGTGCACATTTATGCAACCAAATTATTAAATTTTTTTATTTTTACTTCACTCCACCTAAAAGGATTTCAGTTTGTTGTTCAATTGAGTTGTACAGTTTATAGGTCACATTAAAAAGGTGGAAAAAGTTCTGACATGATTTATCCTTTTCTCATTTTTTTACATCACAGAAACCTGACATTTTATCAGGGGTGTGTAGACTTTTTATATCCACTGTGTATGCTGTGCACATTATGGCAAATTCTAGCCTCCCCCACAACCCTTTACTGCTGCTTTATGATCTTAAAAAGTGTAGGAATAGCCCCAAATGTATTTGTATTTTTTCGATAGAAGGGGAAGGATTTGAATGCCTGTCAGCTTTTTATTGAGTTTGTGTCCCTGTTGGCAGATTCCCCCTTCCCATTATGTAGGTTTACTCTCCCTAATTGTTCTGGTAATAATTGCCATATAAGACGGGCCATACATGGGTCGAATTTTGAACAAATTTTCTTTCGAAAATTGTAACCAAGAATTTTCGTTGAAATTTCGCACCATTAGTGGGCTGCAGCAATGGCCGTATTTCGTGTGTTCACTGAATTTGAGTGATCGGGCATGTTGTAAATTTCTAATCAATCATGGGATAATAGTGCGAGAAATATAAATCGAAAAAGAAATATGCATGAGCTGTGACCCGGAAAAAATAAAAAGTTTCCGGGCTACAACATTTTTTTTCTTCAGCAACATGAAGTGAAATTGAAGGCTTGACTGGTCGAATTTTGAAATCAATGGTGGCACCATCAACATACAAAAACACACAAATTTTCTGATTTTGGAAAGAAAATCTGTTCGGAATTTGACCCATGTATGGCCTACATAAGAGAGAAAGCAATAGGAAATCAAATTGTTTTCAATGGCAACACATGTTCTGGTTATAACCAAGAATGTGAGGGGAATTTTTTCACTTTGTAGAGATGTCCAAGACCCTTTTCACACTGGAGGTGGTTTTCAGGCGTTTTAGCGTTAGAAATGGAACCTGTAAAGCACCTGAAAACCATCTCCCATTAATTTGAGTGTGACTTTTCACACTGGGGCAGTACGCTTGTGTGACATTAGGAAAAGTCCTGCAAGCAGCATCTTTGGGGCGGTTTGGGAGCGCTGTATTTAGCGCTTCAGAAGTGCCGCAACACGGGTGCTATTTAACCCCTTCTTTGGGGTTAAAAGCATCCCGCTAGCGGCCGAAAAGCGCTGCTTAAACAGCGCCGCTAAAACGAGCATCGCTTTAGCGCTAATGCAGCCGCAGTGTGAAAGGGGTCTTACTAGTTCCTGAACTGGAAAAAAAAAAGTTTTGGCTACACATACACTTTAAATTTAACGAAACATCGGCTTTTTATAGAACTCAGCAGTTCCATAGTGATCTTTTATGCAATTTACAGATAAAGCTAAGCCTAGATCATTTACAATTCCACTACGCGGTGGGGAAAAAAAAGCATCATCATTAAAATTCTACTGAAGAAAGTCCTGTCTGGCTCTGCACACAAATAAGGGCTTTCAGGCAGAACACTTTTCCAGCTGAAAAGGCCACAACTTACTTGACCTGGAAGACACAAGAAACAATCATTAGAACAGCCATGACGTAGAATATGGCGTACGTCAGCTGCATTTCCCCCTTCAAGGTCATCGCTAACATGCCAGCAACTGCTTTAACTGAAATCACTGCCACCGAGGCTGAAAAAAAAAAAAGAGAAAGAAAGCTATGTGAGCATTCATGTCTATATTATGAAATAATAACATATGGGTCGGGCAAATGAGAATACACAAATATGCAGATCAGAAGTTCTGACTGAAATCTGATTTGTTTTTTTTCTCAGCTGCATGATTGTTCCAGGTCAGGGACCGAGAACATATTGAAGCCCCCATTCTTATATTTCATATTCAGACTTTACGATTCCTACTAATGGCCATCTGTGCGTCAGCCAATGCAACCTTTGTTGCTTATTAACCTCCCTGGCGGTATGATTCTTTCTGGAATTATGTACCAAAAGCGGTACAATTATTTTGCATGGAAATTTGGTGTTATGTATTATAGGCCAGCGATTCTTAGTAATTACTTACTTAAACCTGAGCAAACCAGAGTCTAGTAAACATCCCGGGTATGATAAATATGAAACACAAAATTATAAATTATAATATAATAAATAACTATAAATAATTATAAAAAATAGTAATCTAATTATAATAAAAATTATTCAATAATGTAATCAAATCAAAAACACAGAAATTTGCTCAGTTGCAGAATTGTCGCTGTCATTAGATTTAGTGTTTGATGACGAATTTCCCCACAAATCGCTATCGCTCAATTCTGCAATTGATTCTAATTTATTATCGCTGTTTTCTAGCTGGTCTAAAACCACTTTTGATATAAAGGGACACTTTTTGGTTGCTATGGACAATCTCCAGTTTCCAGGCAGAAAGAACTGTATTTATTATATAAAAGTGCATGCAGGGCACTGGACAGACCACTAGGGACAAAGGGGGTGTGTAATTATTACATACAGTACTGTAATCTGTAAGATTACAGTATACTGTATGTATACTATGTGTATACTATGTGTTTACCTTTTTGAATTTGCCGCCCAGTTCCGCTCCCTTGCGCCGCTGCGGCTCACAGGGAACGGAACTAGGAAGTCAGATGGGGTCGAAAGTGCCGACACTCGCCGGAGATCTCGCTGGCGATCACAGCAGAGGACATCATCGCTGGATCGCCAGGAGAAGGTAAGGAAACTCCGCTGCGAGCTCTGCAATGTCTACCCCGAGCGTGACTCGGGGTTACCGATCCTAGCATAAAAAAACAACCCCGAGTCACGCTCGGGATTACCGCTAGGGAGGTTAACAACTAAAGATAAAACCAAATACAGGGAAACATAAGTACACTTTTCTGTCAGGTTATGAATATAAAAAACTAAAAAGTTGGGACTTTGTAGGAGGCGCAGGGCAGTGGCCGAGCACCTCCATCCCCGATAATTGGACAGAAAAAGACAAGGGTGGGACTTTAAATGAAGCATGCATCCCAGGAGATAACACAAAACAATTGAATATGGCAGGTACCTAGTCTGATAGAACCAAAGACATTACATGAAAGCATTGCATGACAACAATTGGCAGTCAATGTTTTAATCACATACAGAATATAACAGCACGGATTTCTATTGTCCACACCTATTTAGGTAATCTTTTTAGTTTTTCATTACCACTCTACCCTGCTACACTCTTTTTATTACTGGCCCCAACTCTTCCTTTGTCTCTGGTATATTACCTCAGCATTGGGGCTGGCTTACAGTCCCTTCACTATTTACATTGCTACCACAACGGGGCACAATGTATCATACTTTATACATCACATTCTCCTCATTTATTGGTCCCTGCTACACTTCACTTCCTCCTCCATTTACTTTTCTGGCTATTTCACGTTTTCTTATTATACACTTTGTCCCCTATAGATGGCTACACCTATGAAAGACTTACTGTATCCACAAATTTATACCCATGGAGGTCCCTCCTTGGGTACCCCCAACTTCTTTACCGGATTTCCAACCTTGCATGGTGGGGCCCATCCACCTCAGCTCCCGCCCATTACGCCTATACCCACAGTCATAGGCATACCTGCAAGTAACCCTGGGAATTGTTACTGCTCTATTTCTCCCTCTATTTCTCCTCCCTCCCCACACATAGATTCATTATACCAATTTACCCTAAATCCTATTGCTTTAATATTTATAGACTTCTACCTCATACCTGCTCCTGAAGAGTGGCAGTAGCCATGAAACGCATTGAGCCAATAGATGCCCCCTCGCATACATACTGCTACTGCACCACCAACTACCTCGTACATCGATTGGATTTCACCAACCAATCATGGTCATAACTACTATGGAGATGCATTTTAAGGAAACTGGTTTTGTATAATGTTTACAAAATGTACCAAATATGCCTACTGTGAGCCAATAGATGCCCTCTTGCATATATATGGTAATACCATTACTACCAACCATTTCCTATAACAAGTGGACTGTTCCAGCGTAATAAAGTCCTACTCTTTTACCATGGAGACACGCTTCAATGAATTGGCCTCCCTTTTTACTGTTTTAAAGCGGAGGTTCACCCAAAAAATCATCTATATGCCAACACAATCGTTCCACTATATACTTCATTAAAAGCCATATACATTTTTCAAATCATATATAATTACCGTATATTAGCATGACTTCCGGGATTCGGCTCCCGCGGGAGTAGGCGTTTCTAAGCCTTTCCCCGGCGCCACAATGCAGCGTGGGTCTTTGCTGCAATGTGTTCTGGGATGTGTTCTGTGTTCTATGTGTTTCTGCATACCATCACAACGGGGCGTGTTATTTCTATGACGCCGCCCGTTGTGATGGCAACCAATATGTTTACGGCGCTACTCGCTGTGAACAATGCTCGCTTCCAGGAAGTGATTGCTTGTGGGCTTCACAATGCCCACAAGCAAAATGGAAACGGCAAGTAAAGCAGAATATAAGTTGTTCTATATTACGAAAACCAAGAGGGTTTATATGAAGACACCAAAAATGTGAGTAAACATTAGTATGCTAAAACCACATTGAATGCTAAAAAAAAAAAAAAAAAAAAATTGCAGCGGAACCTCCACTTTAACTATGAACCGATCATTTTATCACATTCTAATACGATTAATTGTTATAATTTATGTACTATTCAATCTCTGACTACTACACTAGGTATGTTATGTCATCATTGTTTTTGTTATATTCTTTATGCGATTAAAACACCGACTGCCAATTGTTGTCATGCAATGCTTTCATGTAATGTCTTTGGTTCTATCAGACTAGGTACCTGCCATATTTAATTGTTTTGTGTTATGTCCTGGGATGCATGCTTCATTTAAAGTCCCACCCTTGTCTTTTTCTGTCCTTTCTGTCAGGTTAAACGCTCCATAAACTTTTTTGTAATAGAAACATAAAAAGGACAACAGAAAAAGACCAAGTCAAGATCAAGTCAAGGACCTGGACCTGCCCCTATTTTTATTTTGTTTTTAACCATTTTTCCTAATTATAGGTCTCTGCTTTTCTCACACACGTCTAAACTCACTCATTGCTGACGGACCCACTATTCTTCTGGAAGACCGTTCCAAGCATAAACCCTTTTGGTAAAATAATACTTTGTAACATTAGCTTTAAACGTTGCTCCTGTTCGTTTTAGGTCATGTTCCTGTGTTTTTTAATTTAGCTTTATATTGGAAAGATACTGTCCTCTTGAACCTTATTTAATAGTTTTAATCAGGTCTTTCCCTTCTTTACTCAACACTGAATATAGTAAATTTCTGCAATCTCTCCTGATTGGTTTTTGCCCTCAGACCCGTCACCATTTTTGTTACCCATCTCTGGACTCATTTTATCTGATCAGTACCATTTTGCAATTGAGGTTTCCAGAAATGGACACAGTATTTTAAATGAGGTATAATGAAAGATCTCAAAAAGGGGAACCAACCTCCTTCCTTCTTCTGGTGATCCCTCTAGTGATGCACGCCAGATTTGTTTTCACCTCCTTCACTACGAGATCACACAGTTTGATCATTTTGCAATCATCTAAAACACGTGTCAAACACAAGGCCTGCTGGCCGAATCCGGCCCTCCAGGCCATTTCATGTGGCCCTCGCAACTTTCCTGGAGCTGCGGCATCCCCTCACCTCCGCCTCCCCTGGTCTCAGCATTCAGCAGACTCCAGCCCTTCTCTGATCCTTCTCCAGACACTACACTTTCTGCTTCCCAGCTCCTCATCCAGCTTTTTTCTGACAGTAGTACAAGGTAATGGGGGTGCACTGTGATGCAAGGGAGGGTGGGGGCTCTTGACATCTGATGTAAGTGGGGTAGGGTGCTTTGGACATCTAGTCTTACAGATACAACCAGCCCTTTGAGGCCAACCATAATGCTGATGTGGCCCACAATTAAATGGAGTTTGACACCCCTGATCTAAAATAAGCGCCTCCAAACCCTTTGCATCTGTAGCATTGACCAGTATTGTACATGGAAGATTATTTTTTCCCAAAAGCGCAATTATATATATATATATATATATATATATATATATATACATATACACACACATAAACACAATATATACACACACAGTGCCTTGAAAAAGTATTCAAACACCTTGAAATTTTCCACATTTTGGCATGTTACATCCAAAAACGTAAATGGATTTTATTGGGATTTTATGTGATAGCCCAACAGAAAGTGGCACATAATTGTGAAGTGAAAATGATAAATGTTTTTTTATTTTTTTTTACAAATAAATATGTGAAAAGTGTGGCGTGCATTTGTATTTAGCCTCCTCTGAGTCAATACTTTGTCGAACCACCTTTCGCTGCAATTACAGCTGCAAGTCTTTTTGGGGATGTCTCTACCAGCTTTGCACATTTAGAGAGTGACATTGTTGCCCCTTATTCTTTGTAAAATAGCTCAAGCTCTGTCAAATTGGATGGAGAGCGTCTGTGAACAGCAATTTTCAAGTCTTACCACAGATTCTCAATTGGATTTAGGTCTGGACTTTGACTGGGCCATTCTAACACATGAATATGCTTTGATCTAAACCATTCCATTGTAGCTCTGGCTGTATGTTTAGGGTCGTTGTTCTGCTGGAAGGTGAACCTCCACCCCAGTCTCAAGTCTGTTGAAGACTCCAACAGGTTTTCTTTTAAGATTGGCTCCATCCATCTTCCCATCATCTCTGACCAGCTTCCCTGTCCCTGCTGAAGGAAAGCATCCCCACAACATAATGCTGCCACCACCATGTTTCACAATGGGGATGGTGTGTTCAGGGTGATGTGCAATGTTAGTTTTCCGCCACACATAGCGTTTTGCTTTTAGGCCAAAAAGTCAAATTTTGGTATCATCTGACCAGAGCACCTTCTTCCACATGTTTGATGCGTCCCCCACATGACTTCTCGCAAACTGCAAAATGGACTTCTTATGGCTTTCTTTCAACAATGGCTTTTTTCTTGCCACTCTTCCATAAAGACCAGATTTGTAAAGTGTACGACTAATAGTTGTCCTGTGGACAGACTCTCCCACCTGAGCTGTGGATCTCTGCAGCTCCTCCAGAGTTACCATGGGCCTCTTGGCTGCTTCTCTGATTAATGCTCTACTTGCCCGGCCTGTCAGTTTAGGTGGCCGGCCATCTCTTGGTAGGTTTGCAGTTGTGCCATACTCTTTTCATTTTCAGATGTATTAAGCCGTGCTCCGATTGATGGTCAAAGCTTGGGATATTTTTTTTATAACCTAACCCTGCTTTTAACTTCTCCACAACCTTATCCCTGACTTGTCTGGTGTGTTACCTGGCCTTCATGATGCTGTATTTATACTGAGATTAAATTACACGCAGGTGGACTTGATTTACTAATTAGGTGACTTCTGAGGGCAATTGGTTACACTAGATTTTAGTTAGACGTATCAGAGTAAAGGGGGCTGAATACAAATGCACGCCACACTTTTCACATATTTATTTGTAAAAAAAAAAAAAATTGAAAACCATTCATCATTTTCCTTCCACTTCACAATTATGTGCCACTTTGTGTTGCTATATTCATGGAAGAGCACTAGAAGAGAGAAGAGCCTGTCTTTAGCCCATTGTTCCAAACCAATATACACTTCTAAATCAAACAATATGCAATATCTTCAGTATTGGGCAATCTTACACTAGAGAGAAAACACATGTCCCTTTATATCATCCAAAAGGTTTAAAATGAATCACAAAAAACAAACATAACAGCAGATGTCTTCCAATAAGATTTTGATTTAAACAAATGCTAATGAAAAGAGAAGAAAATGACACGCAGATCTAGATACCATCAGAAGACCCTGTACTTACCCAACAAAGCTACCAGAAGTAGCAAAACCACAATGTGATTCACTCCTTTCCTCTTGTACACGTAGAGCAAGATGCAGAACACAATCACTTCTAGGATCTGGAAAACGAAGAACATTATTCAGTCCCCTGATTTAACATTTTAGTGAGCTTGACAGACAGGGAGGGCATTTTAAGTATGATGTCAGACTTCAGCAATGACTACTACAGCTTTGGTGCCATGGTTGCACAGCGGGAATGGGGCAGTCAGTAGATCTCATGACTTTTTGTATTTATAAAAAATAAAAGGAAGCACAGTTTGTTCTAAACATAATAGATTAATCCAACTTATCTGTGCAGCACAGCCTGATTGGGCATAATAGAGTGGCAGTGGGCCCTACCTCCCTAAGCAGAAAGCCAACTGCAAGGCAACATTCCCTGTGTGACATTTCGGCCCAAATAAAGAATTACTATGCTTCCTTTACTAGGTAAGCACCTAATAAAGATGTACACTACTTAATTATCAGGTGATCAGTGACATTACAATGCATGGCAGGGTAGAGAAATATGTTAACTTTAATAATTGCGCCACCAGCTGCAAATATCTACCTTCTCACTCCCACCACTCTGTTTTGCAATTAGAAGGTTGGCCCTGCCCTCATGTGACAGTGCTTCAGTGATTCAGTGGACAATTACAAAACATTAGTGCTGTGACATGGGAAAGAGTCACATACCCTCACTTACCTGAAAGTACAATGTGTGTTTCTTAAAGTAGCAAAAAAGCCCAAGTTTAACTATTCTTAAAAATGTTCCCCCTCTCCTAGCGATCCTGCTTAAAGATCTGTGTATTTATCAATTTTTTTCGAGTTCAGTCTAATCGACAACCCAGCACAGTCTCCCCTGCAGTAGCTACTTACTGTCACTGACACAGGGGAGCTGCAGGATCACATGACTGGACTGGAACAGATTAAAAATAGGCAAGTATACACAAAATTTTATATAGGTTAGGCAGGATAGGTTGCGGGAAGGCAAAAGTTAGACTAGTTTTTTCTTCCACTTTAATTCCCAAATAAATAGCAGACAGCTTAACTAAGCTTAGGTTTAGGTATGGTTATTTACAATGTTACATTGTTCCGACTTGGCCTTATATTGGACTCGTTTCGGAGTTCCATGCAGAGCAGCACGTGACATATATTTGACTGGCAGTTCACCATGGGGGTTGAAGACTTCTTATATGTGTGTGTACCAAGTACAGTATGTACCAGCGTTGGTTAGTTTAGAAGCAGGGTACAAACAAATTGATCTTATGCATTTGTATCATTCCAGTTAAAATTTTCTTACACCTTAATGCCATGTATATCTATTTCTTTTTTATAAACTTTAAAACTGGGAGTAACACTTAATCAAATCTATTGGTCAAACAATCCATGAATACAGTATTTGAAGTCACATCAATCTACGCACTGAGTTTTCACCTCTTGTCATTTGTATTCTTGAGGTTGGTAATCTACATAAACCCGATGTAGCGGGGTGTTCCCCTTTAATGCAGACAGACAAGAAGTTCCAGGTGAGAGGTGAGTCGGGAGGAAGTAGAGAAAAGACATTGCTGAAGTGAGAGCAGAGAGAGAGACTACATTACCCCGAACCCCATTCGGAAATGTTTCCATCACAGAGACTCATGGGAGGGGTTATAAAAGGAGCAGGCAAGGCTGGGCTCGGCCTCTTTTGGGACACGAGACTTCAGAGACTGATTCTCCTGTGCGGATGTGTCGGAGTGCAAGGCCTGAAGCCTGAGGTCTTGCGCAGCACCAAAGAGCCTTCCACCCCTCTGCGAGCCTTGGTGGCATCGGACTTCGCTTTATTACAGCATTGGTTGGATCGGGGACCCGATCGCTGGAGAGACTGTGTGTGTGTGTGACACAGTCGGTGGAAGTTCCCGGACTGGGACCGCAGTCCGGTTGGGTGAGAGGGCGTATGCCCAAACCATATACTGTTACTGTTAATAGGCCTATAGACTGCCGTGGCCCACAAGTTGTTCCTGATACTTTCACTGAAGAACCTTATCAGAGCTGAACTCAGTTCACATAGCAAAGTGTTTATCCCATCTTTACCTTTCCCATTGGATTACAAATTATACTCTGTTAATGTGCACCACCGTTAAAGACCTGCCGGTGAAGAAAAGAACATCATCCCCTATAGACTAAGTTTAGCTATTTGAACCAGGCCTGGTGGGGTTTTCTAATTTGTATGGTTACTGCGCCCCAGGGCGCCTAACGGTCGCCCGTGTGGCGCATTTATTGCTGTTAGCTTTCAATTCATAGTGTGTTAGTGTTGCAGGGCTCTGCAATATATATATATTGTAAACTGTAATAAATGTTAACCCCTTTCCTAACTAAAGCTTGAGTAAATTCTATATCCATTTCATTTTAGTATTGTCTCGGTGCTTAATTACTCATACAGTATAAGATAGACATTTTGCTGTCAGAACTAGCTGTGCCAGTAGGGGGTCGAGTATATTGCCGGGGGTTGGCGGAGCTGTCTTCAGGGCCCAAACTAAATCTGCGGCCTTCTTAAGTGAAGGTATCGCTACATGTGGGGGCTCGTGAGTCCGGGATGAAATGTGTATTGACTTTGAGATTTGAAATGGCTGTGTCTGGACTTCGCTGCCCGGAGGAGTGCCAAGCAGGTCGGCCATGTGATTGGCCAAAGTGCGTCCCTGTGCTCGAAGTCGTGGAAATGACCCCAAGATGGGAAAGGCCCATGCAGAAAGAGCGGGAAGTGGGAGAAGTCCAGCCGTGTGAAGTACTACATGTGGGGACTTTTGCTGCACTGCGCCATGAGGCACCCCGTGACTGCGCAATTCGTGGGCGGAGACTGGAGAAAGCCCGCAAAAACGTGCAAGTCGTGGGAGGAGTCTGGCCATGTGAGGAGATACACGTGGAGACTCCGGCGCGTGGTCAGTGTGTGATGGAGCAGCAGATAGTCGGGATGGCCTCAAGCTCCCCGTGGATTCCGGTTCCCTACCCCACAAAGATGACTGCTTTTGCTGCTCCCCTTACAGACACGGGGATAAGACTCAGGCCCCGAGGGCAGTTGGCTTTGTACTTATGCAGAGACACGGAGGCTCTCGGCGTGATCTGTCCCAGATGCTCGGGACTGGTGGTCCACCTGAAGCCATTCGGACGTTGCGAAGCATGCAAAGAGTTCTTGTTCGAGGTGGAGCCATCCACAGTAAGGCCCCGGGCTCTTCGCCTCAACAGCCTCACAGGTACCGCTACTCCGGAAGGGGAGATCCAGGCCTTTGCGGAGGTCCCCGTATGCACTGACCAGGGCGACGTGACTGCCCAACCAGAGACAGAGAGAAAAATCAGAGGATGCTGCTTCGGTCACCACAGATTCCCTGCTGCCACCTCCGAAGAGGAAAGTCGGCCTGGTGCAGGCCTCCTATGGTCGTGGTCGAGCTTCACCCCGTCGCTTGCCGGGCCTGGATGGATCCGGGTGGAAGAGTCCTGGACATCTCAGTGCTTCAAAAGGTCCAGGGGAGCCAGGGGCTGGGACTGTGGTGGTGGTTGGAGGTGTCGGGAGTCCACAGTCGGTGGAGCCCGCAAGGGAGGGTAGTTCCACGTCTACTAGAGACTACCTTCCCGCTGAGATGTATGACACCTCCAACCTGGAACTGCTGTCAGACTGCAGAGCAGACTGGAAAGCCTTTGTTCTTGCTTGACCCGAAGTTCTATTTGTGAGAAGAGACTCACTTGTTTTTCCTTGCAGTTTCTGGAAATGTCCTTGCTGGAACATTCGAACTGTACCCTGTTTTTTATTTGGGTTTGTTTTTTTTTCTACTCTTTGGAGGAATGAGAGCAGTTTTGTTGTTCGTTCTCTCTTCTTCCAGACATCAAGGACAGAGACTTTTTTGGAGGTAGATTCAGTGTAGGGATGCAGGAAGAAGGAAGACTTCGCTAAGTGTCATTACCGCGGCGCTGTCACCAGGTGGCAGTGTTGCGCAACGGTTGTTGGAATTCTACACTTGCATTACTTTGCCATTGAAGCAAATGGGTTTCTCGGTTGATAGGCTCATTCGTTTCAAGTCAACACACAATGTTAGGATGTTTCTGTGGTTTTTTTTTTTGTTTCCCTCATGCAGGAGATTCGTCCGTCAAGATTATTGAGTATGGGGTGGTTCTTAGACAGTGACGGGAGGGATTGTATATATGTGAATGTTCAGATGGTTTTATGGAAAAGTTTTTTTGTTATATTCCCTTTCCCCTTGAGCAGGTCTTGGCACAAACAGGGTTTCAATTTTTTTAGGGATAGCCTCTGGGGCCAGGCTTGTGTCACCACTCCATGGGAGACATGGGTTTGCACCAGACGCTGGGGACCAGCGTCAAATCACAGGGGGGAGTATGTAGCGGGGTCTTTAAATTTAGTTGGGGTACACCTGGGTGGTAGTATGACCCAGGTGTGTAATTGTGAGAGGTTTTGGACCCCTTTGTGTGTTCGTGGAGGATTGGGTGGTGTATTATTCTCCTTGGCCTGTGGGTGACGGTGTACCCACAGGCTCAAGGTAGAATCACTACCACAGTGCTACCCTTTTTGTCCCTTTCCGGAGACGGTACGGCAAGGGCGGGGAACCGGCCGTGGTGTCAAAGGGAGGGGATAAAAGGGGGAGACGCCCTCACCACGAGGTCTTCGAGGATCTTCTCTTCACGCACCCAGGCACCTTAGGCCTGGGTGCGGGCGGTTCGGAGTTCTGGCCCAGGCGCCCTAGGCCTGGCCGGAATGGAGTTGGAGTCCATCCCAGGCACCTTCAGCCTGGGGTGAGGTACTAAATCGTAGGCCTGGGGCCCAGTAACTTCGACTGGGTCCCGCAAGGGCGAAGTGTCCGAGGGTCCCTGAGGTGGATGGAGTCTGTCCTTGAGGTGGAGGGGGCCTGCATCTGAGGTGAGGAGGCCGGGGAGGTCACCCGTCCGGAGATTCCGGAGCAGCATCAACCCGGTGACGGATGGGCCTCCGGTAACTCCCTTAGAGGGACATCTTCCCCTGATAGGGGCCACAGCGCAGCGAAGGTGCTCCTAACTACGTTCTCTTGAGTTGCTGGTAGAGACTCACAAGTTCTAGGTTCTGTACTAATCAAGGCTACGATAACCGCTGGTGAAACCACAGTGGTTTAGATTGAAATCAGGATAGTGCCTCGACCTGCTCATCCCACCGTATCAGGCTATTAAGAAAACGTTCCAACCAGTTGGCTACAGAAGCACTGTTTATTGTGGAGCCTACAATAAAGCAAGAGTTGGACTGTGATCGGTGTGTGGACTCTGGTTAATGGGAGCAAAGGGAGGAAGGAAGGTGCCAGCATAGCAGGCCTGAGTTTCATAACTAAAACACATTGGCCCAAGGAAGATACTGGTGCTGGCCTTCACCTCGCTCACAGCTATGGGGAGGACATGGGCCGTAGCGCATCTCACCCTGTCGTGTGACATACCCCTAGAACAGGGGTATTGAATTACAATTCGCCGAGGTCCGGTCAGTAAAATTTTCTTATAGCAGAGGTCCGAATATAATTTTGGTTCCCTGTCATGCGCCAAACGACATGTTGCTGCAGCACAATGTGGCTTGGTGCGGCGCAATTTTCTTTTTTAAAAAAAGGTCAAGGACTTCTTTCTCTCGGTTTTTATGTGGGTAGTGCAGCCCATTAAAATAGGCTGATCCACCCATGACGTGTGCACCTAATGCACATGCACAGATCTTAATCCATTCTTATATCAGCGTCCTTAGTCCCCAGTGCACATCACAGTCCCCTCCCTCTTCACATCAAGATCCCCTCTTGATGAGTGTCCTCAGCTCCCCCTTTACATCATCCCCCTCCACTCCTTCCACAGTAGTGTCCTCACACTTCCTTAACATCAACCCCCAGTACTGTCCTCTGCCCCCATTAACATCATAACCCCACATTACTCTCCTCAGTCCCCCCTCCACACCCCTGTCCTCAGTCCCCCAAATCCAGTCCTCAGCCCCCCCCACATTACATTCCTCCCCTCTCCACTTTAATATCCTCAGCCCCCCCCACATTACAGTCCTCAGTCCCCTCACATTACAGTGCTCAGCTCCCCCACACTCCAGTCCTAAGTCCCCCCACATTACAGTCCTCAATCCCCCCACATTACAGTCCTCAGCTCCCCCACATTACAGTGCTCAGCTCCCCCACATTACAGTGCTCAGCTCCCCCACATTACAGTGCTCAGCTCCCCCACATTACAGTCCTCAGTCCCTTCACATTACAGTGCTCAGCTCCCCCCCACATTACAGTGCTCAGCTCCCCCCACATTACAGTGCTCAGCTCCCCCACATTACAGTGCTCAGCTCCCCCACATTACAGTCCTCAGTCCCTTCACATTACAGTGCTCAGCTCCCCCCACATTACAGTGCTCAGCTCCCCCCACATTACAGTGCTCAGCTCCCCCACATTACAGTGCTCAGCTCCCCCACATTACAGTGCTCAGCTCCCCCAGTCCCCAGTCCCCCCCCACACTCCAGTCCTCAGTACTCCCCACACTACAGTCCTCAGCTCCCCCACACTCCAGTCCTCAGTCCCCCCACATTACAGTGCTCAGCTCCCCCACATTACAGTCCTCAATCCCCCCACACTACAGTCCTCCGCTCCCCCACATTACAGTCCTCCGCTCCCCCACATTACAGTCCTCCGCTCCCCCACATTACAGTCCTCAGTCCCCCCACATTACAGTCCTCAGCTCCCCCCACATTACAGTCCTCAGCTCCCCCCACATTACAGTCCTCAGCTCCCCCCACATTACAGTCCTCAGCTCCCCCCACATTACAGTCCTCAGCTCCCCCCACATTACAGTCCTCCGCTCCCCCACATTACAGTCATCAGTCCCCCCACATTACAGTCCTCAGTCCCCCCACATTACAGTCCTCAGTCCCCCCACATTACAGTCCTCAGTCCCCCCACATTACAGTCCTCAGCTCCCCCACATTACAGTCCTCAGCTCCCCCACATTACAGTCCTCAGCTCCCCCACATTACAGTCCTCAGCTCCCCCACATTACAGTGCTCAGCTCCCCCACATTACAGTCCTCAGCTCCCCCACATTACAGTCCTCAGCTCCCCCACATTACAGTGCTCAGCTCCCCCACATTACAGTCCTCAGCTCCCCCACATTACAGTCCTCAATCCCCCCACACTACAGTGCTCAGCTCCCCCACATTACAGTGCTCAGCTCCCCCACATTACAGTGCTCAGCTCCCCCACATTACAGTCCTCAGCTCCCCCACATTACAGTCCTCAGCTCCCCCACATTACAGTCCTCAGCTCCCCCACACTCCAGTCCCCCCCCCACACTACAGTCCTCAGTCCCCCCACATTACAGTGCTCAGCTCCCCCACATTAAAGCCCTCAATCCCCCCACACTACAGTGCTCAGCTCCCCCACATTACAGTCCTCAGCTCCCCCCACATTACAGTCCTCAGCTCCCCCTCTTTGATGTCCTCAGCCCCCCATCACTGCAATCCTGAGGCTCGGCATCCTCCCCACACATTCAATTGTTAGCTCTAAACTTCACCCCCCTCACTGTCCTACCTTACACAGGCAGATCGGAGGGAGGCACAGCGTGTCTGGATAGGGGCAGGAGAGGAGTTGCAGAAAGGGAGGCGGGGCAGCTCTGGATGGAGGGCCGAGGTAACAAACAGGTGATTGGCTGCTAGGATGAAGGACAGTCCTAGCAGCCAATCGCCTGTTTGATAATCTCGGGCAGCTCCGCCCTCCACCCAGAATTGTTCCGCCTCCCACTGTCGGCTCTGTGAGGATTACAGAGCAACTGCAGGAGGAAGAAAAGGCTCGTACATGGTGGTACCGCGGCGGTCCGAATGGCAGAGTGCCGCGGGCCGCATGTGGCCCGCGGTCCGCCATTTAGTGATGCCCGCCCTAGAAAAAGGAGACGGGTGAGGCCGCTACACCGATTTTGACAAATTTTTCCTAGTTTAGTGAGGTCTTTCTGAACATAAATCATAGTTTAAAAAAAGGAGATATACGAGATACAGTTAGTTTGTCATCATCCACACAAATCAGAGTTCAGTCTTTTGGTCTCCATGTCCCCCAACAAGTGTCATGTTGTTTTGCAGTGTACATCGCATTTCTTTACACAGTTTCTGAACTGCACTGAAGATCTGACACTTCGCTAATGAACTCCCCTGATATTTACATGGCAATTTGCAGACCAAAGGCTTTGCTGTTCATCGATTCCACTAATCCCCAATCATCCCAAAGCCGTGCACTCTAATGAGCTCATAGAGCTCAGAGCTGGCCAACACTTCAATCCCATGCTATGGTATTTGGAAATACATTTCCAAAATTTAATTATTATTGTTAAAAAACAACTCTGTTCTATATGAAAACTTTTCTATAGTTTATAATGGCACATAAGAAGTTGAAATAACCCAAAATTCTAATCATTAATATTTCCCTCTTGATCTTTGAAGTTGGGAAGGTTGCCAATATGCAAATTAGGTGCTCTTCTAAATCAAACATCCAGAATTGTCTGCTTCTGTCGGGTTTTATGGTAGTCTGCGTGCCTGTTGCGAAGATCTACTCCCACTATTTGTCCAGGTGATAATGTATAAAGTGAGCTCATCACTGCTTCAGTTCTCTTTGGGTAGATGATGACTTTGAATAAAATGAGGGGAAATCTTTCAAGTGGAGAAGTAGACAGCAATAAAAAAACTCAGTTTTTAAACCTTCTATTCTTTATTAAAAATCTAACAATTTGTCTGGGGTTCAATGTTAAATTAATAATATGCAAAGACCAGTGGTCTCCAAACTGTGGCCCAAGGGCCAGATATGGCCCTTTGCTTCCCTATATCCGGCCATTGGGACACTATTGCTCCCACAGATAAGAGCCACTATTCCTCCCTCTGTCAATGGGCTATTATTCCTCCCATTGACACCAATGATGAAGCATAAATTCTTCCTCTGACGCCAAATATGGGGCACTATTTTGCCCACTGACATGAATGATGGGGCACTATTCTCCCCATTTACACCTACAATGGGGCACTATTTCATCCACTAACACCAACAATGGGGCACTATTTCTCCCTCTGGCACCAATGAGGGGGGCCCTATTCCGCCCACTTGCACCAATGATGGGGGCACTATTCCTCTTATACCAATGATGTGACACTATTCCTTCCCCTCTTAACCACAGGGGTGCTGTGTAATTTTCTACTCCCACTGGTCACAGCCTGGCCCCCCTAAATCCTGAGGAACAGTAAACTGTCCCTTTGTTTAGAAAGTTTGGAGAACCCTGGCCTTGACTATGGACATTCAAGCACCAAACCCTCACTGACTAGTGAAACTGCAGTCATTGTGGAGCAATTCATTTTGAAATTTATATGAGATTTTAATAATTGAGTTTGCAAATACTTTAACCCCTTGATACATAAAATAAATATTTATTTCAAATGTCTTATTTAAGGTGCAGGTAATAAAAAACTTTTTAGAATGCATAATCTATGATGTAAACCAGTCATGTTCTCAAAAATGGAATGAACTATTTTTCAGTATTCGTAAAAAGTGAGTGTTTACAATTTCTTACATGGTGTCACAATTACTACTTTGTATTTATTTATTCCAAGCTTTTAAATAGCACTGACAATTAACACAGTGGATTTGCATACTGAACATCTGTCCCTACCCTGACGGAGCTTACATTGGAACATACACACATAGGGGGAGATTTACTAAAACTGGAGAGTGCAAAATCTGCTGCAGCTCTACATAGAAACCAATCAGCTTCCAGGTTTTATTGTCAAAGCTTAATTGAACAAGCTGAAGTTAGAAGCTGATTGGTTACCATGCCCAGCTGCACCAGGTTTTTGCACGCTCCAGTTTTAGTAAATCAGCCCCATAGACTCACACATACTCTGGCCAATTTAGACGAAAACCATTACATTTTTCAGCATCTCTTTTAAAGATGGGAGGAAACCTACACAGGCACAAAGAGAACATGCAGACTTATGAAGGTACTGTCCTGGCCAGGATTCACACCGAGGGCCCCAGTGCTGCAAGGCTGAAGTGCTGACCATTAAAGCGGAACTTCGCTGCATCTAAGCACCAGATTAATTGTTTAATTAATTTTTAAATTTTGAAGCAAACTCCATCCATGTCTCCATGCTTTATTTTGCTGAGGAATCACTTTTAAAAGCACCCACCAGCATTTCTGGCCCTGACCATCTTGAGAAAGGGCAGAAGATTAATTTACTTCCTGGAATCCATCTGCCATGAGCCTAAACATGCAGACAGGAGGGTGTGCTTAGCTAAGAAAACCCCTCTTCCTCTCCTAAAGACTCCTCGAATGTCTGACATCATTTGCCTAGGCATGGAAACCAGGAAGTAACTGAACAAATGTTAAAGAAAAAGGGTAAAACAAGTAAATATGATATACTTTCCTATCTATTTACCAATGCTAGCAGCATAAGGATTAAAAGTAGTCAGTGTTGACTGAGAGGGTGATGTTCCGCTTTAAGTCACGGTGCCCAACATGTCCTTTTACGTTATAAATTGCAGTGGGGGTAGTATAATTTTCTAGTTTTCATTGGTAACTTTACAGACTACAGTATTTATCTCTGAGCATATAGCAACAGTAATAATGAAGTAACGGTAAGGAAGAGTAATTGTGGGCATGGGGGTCATGTTGGGTAGAGGCAAAGGTAACATTATCTCTTGTTCTTTCTCATCAGGTGTTGGAGTTGCATTTAACTGTTTGTAATGCTGAGCAGTTTTCAGGCAACCAATAGTAGCCTCTTTTTTCATATTAAGGATAAGCACAAGAAAAACTGTGGTCATAATTATGAAATGGTAGACACATTTTAGTATATTGTCTTATGGTATTATAAAAGTAATATTTACTTAATCTCTGAGAGGTTATTCCTGCTTGTAACAGCACACTTTGCACAGCATTTAAAATATTAAAATGCAAAATCATAAACAGATTTACAGCCCATATTAAGAACGTCCACGTAAGCACACAATTACCAGCAAGATTCCTTTCCTTTATCACTTTATTCAACATTTTATTAATATACTCAGCCCTTCATAAACCAATTTCTCAGCCTGCCTGGCATGTAACAGACTGGTAATAATCCATTCCACAAAATTTCCATGCAAAGGCCAGAACATTCAGACTCAGATCCTTAATCTAATGAATCTGTACTGGTGGGGTGCTATCCAAAACACAATTTTACATGGCATCCTGATTTTGGAGAAGGAAATGGACTTCAAACATATGTTTAAATCCATTCTGATGATCAAAGGCTGGTTTGGAAATGGATTACAAGACATAGGCCTCGTACACACGGCCGATTTTCTCGGCAAGAACCAGCAAGAAACTTGCTGGCAGAGAGGTCTTGCCGAGTAAATTGGTCGTGTGTACGCGGTTATCGGGTTTCTCGTCGAGAAAACCGACAAGAAACCGACGAGAAAATAGAGAACCTGCTCTCTATTTTCTCGTCGAGATTCTCCTCGGCATGTTTCTCGACGAGAAAAGTGAGTGTGTGTACAATTACCTGTCCTCCCGGAAGCCCGCGCATGTTCGAAATGAATTTGACGCATGCGCGGTAGCTTCCTAGGCATACGTAGGGTATACCAAGATGGCGGCGACGGCATCGAATGCGACGAGCGCATGCTCGTCGTAGTCGATGATGTCACCGCGTACGCTCCATTCAAAGAACCGCGGGTTCTTTGAAACGAGCGTGTGTACACTCGGCCGGGACAAGTTTCTTGTCCAAGAATCTCGTCGAAAAAAACGACATGTTTTTTTCAACGAGAATCTCGGCCGTGTGTACGAGGGCAAAGTCTTGGTTCTAGTGCAGTGGGTACATTGGATCTATAGTTTTAAAATAAAACATTGCCGGCAGGCTTTTACTACAAAAAGAGATTCTGTGGGGTTGATTTACTAAAGAAAGGGTAGGTAACCTCGGCCCTCCAGCTATTTTGAAACTACAAGTCCCATGAGACATTGCAAGACCCTGACAATCACAGGCATGACTTCTAGAGCCAGGGGCATGATAGGATTTGTAGTTTCACCACAGCTGGAGGGCTGAGGTTGCCTTCCCCTGGACTAAAGGCAAAATGATCCCGATTACACAGGCCAGATCTTTTTTTTTAGCAGGGGATCTGTCCACTGATCCCCTGCTGAGCTGAGCGGGGTGGGTGGATAACAGGTCTGTATCCGCCCCACTTTTGCAGAGCGAGCACGGGCACAGACCGCTCTGCTCTACAGGCAGATAGATGTAAACAGACCGGCTGTGCATTTACACCTGACTGCTCTCCGATCAGATGCAACCAGATGAAGGGGAACAGATTCCCTTCCATTTGTTTTTGCCGGATCGGTTTGGAGGAAGGCAGGTGTAAAAATCTGCCACTCCATAGAGAAGAATAGAGGGTCCGATCAGGTCTGCCTGAAAAATGGACCACTCGTGTGAAAGGGGCCAGTTTGCAAGGGAATTTTCCCTTAGCTTAGTGAAAGAGGTACAGCTCTGCTGACTTCCACCAATTAATCGTGTGCAAGCAGAAATACAGTTTTTTTCACTTGACTCTGATTAAGTATTCTTTGCAAAGTGAATTTTTCACCACATTCACTAAGAAAACAAACACTCTTGAAAAGCCTATTTGCCTTTAGTAAATCAAGCCCTGTATGTCAACCCTGCGATAAAAGGTGTCTTACATGCTGCCAGCAATGCTTCTTCCAAGCCACACATACACAGTTAAGTGTGCAATGTCATTATGCCTGGGTGCCAGGATGAATTAACTCCGATGCACATGCATGGCATTTGCATCTTCCAAGGCCAGCCCATCAAGATGGCCAAAGATGCCAAACCCAGAAAAAGTCTGGGCGAAGCTGAAAGTGCCTGCAAGGGAGCTGCATTACTAGAGGAGAGTTTAGTTCCACTTTAACCGCTTGATGACCACGCCACACACTTTTACGTCGGCAGAATGGCACGGCTGCACAAAGCAACGTACATATACGTTGCTTTGAATTTCGCGCCGTGCGCGCTCCCCTGCAGCGAGCTCCGTGACCGTGGGACCCGCAGACTCGATGTCCGCCGGTGTCCTGCGATCGTGTCACGGAGCGGCAGAACGGGGGAATGCTGTTGTAAACAAGGCATCTCCCTGTTCTGCCTAGTGACAGGAAACTGATCATCTGGGAACAAGTAAAAGGTTTCCCCGCACTCCTGTATCATAGGAAAGTAAAATCAACATCCAGACTTAAAGCGTATGCAAGGCAAAATGTTTTTTTTTTTTTTTTGGAGAATATAAAGGAAAGTTAGGTCAGGTTTTTTTTTTTTTTTTTTCCAGGTAGGCAAGAAAGTAAAACAAAAACATAAAAAACAACTCACGCCACTGAAATTAAACATCTTAAATTAGAACACAACTTTGTTTCTCCAGTCGGCGTGTTCAGACGCAAACTATGATATCTCCCCTCCCCTGGGTACGGCTACAGAAAATTATATCTACCTCCTGATGACCTCACTATATAATCAACATCCAACCCTCTATGCTTACTAGTCTATAATGCCATACCTGTCTTAAATCGATTCCTGCCATTATAACTACGACAATAGCACAAAAAAAAAAAGGGGGGGGGAAGAATGGGGGTAGGATATGAGGCTATTTACAAAAAGGTAGACCCCACGTGTGCTCGTCCAATGCGGGGGGGGGGGGAGGTATTGAGCTCAGAACTCCAAATATTCACCCTAGTAATTTAGGTCATTGTCGAGGAGGGTTCTTCCCTCCTCCGAGGCCAGGAAGGTGTTCCAGGATAACCAGGTCCTGTAATAGCATTTCTGCTGATGACGTGCAGAGAGAACCAGGTCTTCTAATTTGCTCTTTTGTTTTACTTTACGAAGCCACATCCCTATCGTTGGGGGTGAGGGTGATTTCCACTTCAGAGGGATACATGCCTTTGCAGCATCTAAAAGATGACTGATACTAGATTCCTTATATACTTTTTCTGGTATGTGGTAAGAGGAAAAAAGCCGGGTCTTCCGGTATCATTTGATCTGTACAGATTTGGAGGATTCGTTTAACCTCTGTCCAGAAATTCCTTAGCTTGGGACAGACCCAGAAAATATGTAACATGGTACATCTATCTTTCTGACATCTCAAACACTGGTCTGAAGCATCAGGGAAGATTTTCTTTAATCTCACTGGCGTTCTATACCACCTGGTAAAGATCTTATAATTGGTCTCTTGCGTTTTCGCACAAATTGATTCATGCATAAACCTAAGGATATGTTGTCGCTGTCTCAAGCTAAAAGGATCTCCGCAGTTCCCATTCCCATTCCTGAACACATTTCAGAGAATGGGTTTCTGGCGGTGTAATTAGTAGTTCATAACTAACCGATAAGGTATGGGACGTTGCTCCCTTCCTCGACACAAAGTTTCTCAAAGTTTCTCAAATGTGGTGAGGGGCTATATCGTATGGTTTTGTAACCTCAGGCTTATTAGATGGAATAAGGTGTGGAATATAGTTCCTTAATTTCTGCTCACGTAGAGTCCTAGCCAATAGTCTCCCACATTTGTCCCCTGACTCGTATGAAAACCTCCTACAAACCTGTAGTGCCCCCTAAGCCTTAAAGTAGAGAAGATCTGAGATTTGTGTTCGTTTACCAAGAAGATCTTTCTCTAAGGAAGGGGATCGTGCCCGTTTGTGTCAAAGCTTGAGTATGACCAGTACTTCAAGTAACGATTTTAACTGTTCTGTACGTTTCCTCTTAATCCTGGTTCCATGTTTAATCAGTACCCCGCGGAAAACCGCCTTATGTACTTCCCAGATAATTCCGGGATCACAATCTGGGGTATCATTGGTGCTAAAGTAAAAATTTACCTCCTTAATAGGTCCTCTAGGACAGTGTTCTCAACTCCAGTCCTCAAGGCGCCCCAACAGTTCATGTTTTCAGGATTTCCCTCAGATGAAAACGTCTGTGGTAATTACTAAGGCAATGAAACTGATCAAATCACCTGTGCAAAATAATGGAAAGCCTGACCTGTTGGCGCGCGTTGAGGGTTGGAGTTGAGAAACACTGCTCTAGGATGTCTTTGTCCTGTAAGAGACTCTCATTCAATCTCCACTGATTAGGCTTAGTCATCAAAGAGTTGTGTAGGGCATATTTTAAACAAATGGGAGCATGATCTGACCAAGTGATAGAGCCTATATTAGCCGTTCGTACTGAGTGAAGTTGGGCATGTGGAACAAGAAAATAATCTATACGAGAATACGATTTGTGTTTTTTTTTTGCGGTCTTTGTCCCATCATGTAAATTTTCCATTACTTCTTGGCTTGGAATGAGCTTGCATTTTTTCGGAACTCGAAAGCCATCAATCATTCCTGACCAATGCGTTTCAGGTGTTGTATTCCCCACCCCGCTGTTGATGTTACAAAAGGGATGCTCATGACATGATTGACCAAATATGGCTATATTACGTCGATGTCAAGCTTGTCCATATTCTTGAGCCAAAAACACAAGAGAAAGTAAGATCCTGTCAAATCTCTTCAAACCAAGAGAAAATCTATTTTTAGACAGTTATCACTAGAACAGATTTCCCCAATAGAAGATTTCTCCTTACCTTCTTTTCCCTTGACATCTCTAAAACCTCCTCCCTAGCGGGGACACAGACAGCACTGAAACTTTGACAGGGGTTTTAACACTTTCACAGTAACAAATACTTATACTTTAAGTGTATAGAAAAATGTGAGAATTTTGCAAAAAAAAAAAAAAAAAGGCATCATTTAGACTGGGAATGAGACATTCATTGAAAATGATAAAGTCTCTTTTTTTTTTTAAATAACAAACATGTCATACTTACCTGCTCAATGCAGTGGTTTTTGTACAGAGCAGCCCCGATCCTCCTCTTCTCGGGTCCCACGCTGGCACTCCTGGCTCCTCCCTCCTGCCCCCAAAGCAAGCAGCTTGCTGTAGGGGCACCCAAGCAGACGCGCTTCTGACCCACGGCTTTGTGTGTCCATTCACACACGGAGCCACAACTCAACCCCACCTCCCCGTCTCCTGATTGGCTCACTGGCTGTGATTGGCTTTTGGCAGGGGCTCCCGCTGCTGTCAATCAAGAGTGCGAGTGCCCAGAGAGGCAAGGCTTTCATGGACATTGCTGGATCAAGAGGGGGGCTCAGGTAAGTATTAGGGGGTCTGGGTAGGCTGCTGCTCACAGGTTTCTTACCTTCATGCATATTGCATGAAGGTAAAAAACCTTGTGCCTTTACAACCACCTTATTATCTAGCAGCACTAGGGTTGCCGGTTCGAATCCCACCCACGGAACTACCTGCCTGAAGTTCACATGTTCTCCCTGTGCCTGCGTGGGTTTCCTCCGAGTACTCCAGTTTCCTCCCACACTCCAAAGACATGCTGGTAAGTTTATCTAAATTGGCCCTAGTATGTGTATGTATGAATGTGACTTAGGGACCTTAGATTGTAAGCATCTTGAGGGCAAGGGCTGATGTGAATGTATAATACATATGTAAAGTGCTGTGTAAATTGATGGCGCTATACAAGTACCTGTAATAAAAAATAATGATGCCTGTTAATAAAACACACGACAGAGACCCACATTAGCGCACATCAAATATGCTCCACGACGTTATGACGCCCATTATTTTTTATTTATTTTTTAACAACAAGGCTGGTCTTTATTGACGTATAAATGAAGCATGACAGTACAAATCGCAAGAACAGCAAAGCAGGTATGACAAAGAGACAAAAAAAAAGACATGAAATGAGGAGGGAATACACAAATTTCCAAAAGGAAATCCCCACCAAGTCCTTAAAACATAATATTATATCCACACGTATAAGGAAGGGAGAGGGGGAGGGGGAGACATCCACCGCCCGGACCACAGCATATAGAGTTAATGAACCAAAATACGAGACAACATTTATAAAACAAGGGATTAAGTGGGGTCAGTCCAGGGCCGCCACACCCACTCATACTTCTGAGGACATCCTCTACTCAAGAAGGTCAGCTTGTACGTAGGCAAGACAGCATTAACCGAATCCTCCCATGCCCTCACAGTAGGGGGCGACCTAGAGGTCCACTTTAACAGGATCCCTTTTTTGGCATAGAAAAGCAGCAGTGAAAGCAGCAGCTTAGTATTGCGAGGCCTCTGGTCATCATCCTGTACACGAGGGCCAGCTCAGCCGTCAATGGGATATCCAGTTGAAGGCGAACATTAATAAACTCCACTATGGCAGATCAGTAACCTGATAACCTAGGGCAGGCCCAAAACATATTAATATAGGTACTATCAGGAGACCGGCATCATGGGCAATTTGGGGATGGGGAGCGCTGCGGATAGATCTCATGCAGTCTCTGAGGCTTGAAGTATACCCTGTGTAGGAATTTTGCTTGTATTAATTTATCCCTAGAGGATATCACCAGCTTAAAACTATCCTCAAAACATTCCTCCCATGTTTCCCTATCCAAAGTTGGGATATCTTCCTTCCACTTATTCCACAATGATTCAATTTTGGGGGAATCTGTCCAAAGAAGCGCCAGGTACAATGCAGAAAGGGGTTTCCCAAGAGATTCCTGGGCCAACAAGTCCTCAAGCGCATCCGCCTTGAGGCGTCCGAAACTAAGCACCGAATGCATGCCGCATCTGATGAGAACGAAACAGCATCCACGTCGGCAGGCCATACTTGTTTGCTAGATCCCGGAAGGGAAGAAGGGACCCGGCAGAGACAACATCCTTCAACAGTTTAATGCCATAGCAGGCCCACAACTACGGGTCCGGTATTGACCTAAAGTGCAGAAGAGACGGGTTCCCCCACAATGGGCAAAAGGGGGACCACTGATTAAGAGATAGAAAGCGTCGTCTAGCCAACCCCCACACCCGCAGGGTTACCCGAGAGGGACCTGGCAATGAGGGGTATGCCGAGGCCCCCCTATAAACAAAGTAACTTAATTTGGTAAGGGATCCCACAATTGCTGCCTCCAGACAGACAGCCGCATTGGCCCTGGTCTGCTCTAACCACCATCGCACCGTGACTAGCACGGCCTGACCAGTAATACACCAGCAGGTTAGGCAGAGCCAGTCCACCACAGCTAACTGGTAGCTGAAGAGTCGACCTGGCCATCCGAGGAGAAGATCCCCGCCACAGAAAAGAGCCAATGCAACTGTCTAAATCCCTAAAGAAGGACGGGGGTATCTACATAGGGCAGTTCCTGAAGACATAATTAAACTTGGGTAGGTAAATCATCTTCATAATGTTAATGCGTTCCCAAAAGATTAAGGGGTAGATTGGCCCACCGAGAGCAGTGGTCCTTGAAGCGGGTGACTATTGGTTGCAGGTTGAGGCGTTGGAAGGACTGGAGGTTCCGCGTAACCCTAATCCCCAGATCCGTAAACTCCTCAACCCACTTCAACGCGGATGCCCATTATGTTTAGGGAAGGAAATCAGTGGTAATTGATTGGCTTTATTACAAGTTTTCTCCAACTTCTGTAATGCCTAGAAATCAGATTTCACCTTTCTTCATGTTACAGCAGATTAAAGCTGAACTCCACTCCTGTCCAGTCCACCTTACTACATCATCTGTCCTGTTACTGTGTATATAGCTGTATACATGATAGATGATGTATATCTGCAGTCAGTGATGATGGAGGAGGGTCTCTATATACAGGAAGGAAGGTGGGTGCATACAGCTATATATACACCCACCTTCCTTCCTGTATATAGAGACCTTCTGCCATCATCACTGACTGCATGGGCACAGTGGCTGCAATTCATGGGCACAGTGAGGCTACAATTGATGGGCACAGTGAGGCTACAATTGATGGGCACAGTGAGGCTACAATTGATGGGCACAGTGAGGCTACAATTGATGGGCACAGTGAGGCTGAAAATGATGTGCACAGTGGCTGCAATTGATAGGCACAGTGGTGCTACACCTGATGTGCATAGTGGCTGCAATTGATGGGCATAGTGGCTGTAAATGATGGGCACAGTGGCTGCAATTGGACACAGTGAGCCTACAATTGATGGGCACAGTGACACTACAATTGATGGACACAATGGCTGCCATTGATGGGCACAGTGACGCTGCAATTGATGCGGTTTTTCAGTATTTTTCTGTTTGTTTGCGCGCCCCAAAAAATGTTGAGCACCAGCTGCCATTGTTCAGGACGTGTGGTATTGTCAGCGCTCTCAGCAGGAACACCCAGCGGTGCACAGAGCTGGTAAAGCAAACAGCCAAACAGGCACTGGAACAGGGCAGGAAGCCAGGATCAGAGACAGAAGCGTAGTCACAGGAATAGCCAGGGTCATCAACAGGCAGGCAGCGAGGTACCAAATCATGAGCAAAGCCGAAGTCAGGAACGGAGACGGGTCAGGATTAAATGACAGGTCAAAAGCAGAATCCAAGATTAGGTCAGGGGAAAGCCGAGTAAGCAACAAGGGAATCATACAGGATAAATGCAAGACACAGGGAACAGCTAAAGATCAGTCAGCAGTGCACAGAATATGGGCATGAGCTTCCTCTAAATAGCCCATCTGGCGCCTACAGATGTTGTGCATGTGCACACATGCGTGCCCATTTACAAATTCTTGCACAGATGCATGCTCCTAGTAACCATTCTGTGGGAAACACCATGCGAATATCTGTGCACCAGATGTCTCACAGGGATTTCCCGACACAAAGTGACAAGTCTGGTCTCTGCCCCGTCCTCTAGTTTTCTGCAGGTAGCCTGTAATGGGTGGGGTGGCCTGCTGGCCCCCTCCCACAGCTCTGCTCTCTGCACTGGCTATGTACAGCACAGTGAAGATGCCACAGCTACTTTTACAAGGTGATATCTGATCTGATGTGGATTTATATATCCTTTGTGCCTATTAGGGAATATATCTCAATTAAAGTTTTAGTTCCCAGAGTTCATCATAAAGATGCTTGCAGATCAGTACCTATGGGTTGCTGCAGTTAGTTTTTCCCTCTGTATAAGAAAGTAAAACCTTATTTCAACTGCATACTAGACCTTTATAATAAAATAATAATATACTGCAAAACTGCTGGCAGGAAACAAAAATTGTTTTGCTTTATAGATTTGCTAATCAAAAATCAAAATGATGATAATTATTTACTCCCAAGCAAAATCTTTTATTAATTCTCTTTCTATTTTTCACTTGTGGAAACACACAGAACAGATGGTTATGAAAAGGTATGACATCATTTAATTAAGAATGACATTAATTGTAACAGTGACTTTATAAAGGTGCATAGGGCTGAGCAATTCTCTGGATTCTCACCATCTACACCGGTAATTGGAAATCTCTGACATTCTCTGCTTCTCGTGACATCGGGGTGTTTTAGTCAGTGTGTTTTTTCTTCCGTAAATCTGTTTATGCACTGACATTTGAATGGGTTAGATAGGATAAATCAGTGGTTGCTGTGTCTATGTTAGGATAAATCAATATGAACAATGTCACAAAGAGGACAGCTCAGATTAACAATGTAATGGCAACGAGCCAAACTGTGCACCAATTGATGTCACTCTGCTGTCAGTGCGTGGAATACTAATGAAACGTGGTTAGAGATACAAACTGCAGCGTTATTATTCTGGAAATACAAAAAAAACCATTTTTGAAAAATAATAAATGTCGTCAAGAATGAATATAAGAAAGCAGCTGTATAGCTGGGAGTAGACAGCCTGCTGGCTGAACATAAAAAACAAAAAATAAAACAGATTCCTCCATCCACCTCCCCAACCAGGAAAATATATTCTGACAGTGGCTCCCACTGATCAGGAGCTGCAGTCGCTGATCAACAAAAATTTTCAAGTGTGTCCGTTACGACAGAAGTTGACCTAATTATTGACTTCTGTCAAACAGGGATGGCCTCACGGATCAAAATTCGACTAGTCTCTTCTTAACCAGCTGAATATCAATATGACTATGCCCAGCTTAAAGCGGGGTTCCGGGCATAATTATTATTTTTTTGCAAGCCAAAATTAATCACATTAAATAGTCCCTAAAATATATTAATAGCTAACCAATCGTTCCAGAAATCATTGCAAACACTTGCCTTATATATCCTCCAGCTCATGTTGCTGCTGTATCCATCATATGTGTGGGCATGTGAAGCCCAGTTCCTTTTCCTTCCTGGTTTTCAGGGAGAGGTGCATGCTGGGCGATTTTTAGGCACAGTAATGCCCAGAGACTCCTGGGAAATAAGTGTCATCATTTCCCAGGAGGCAATGGGGTCTTAGGACAGGAAGTTGAACCACCTAGGACCAGGAACTAGGCAGATTACGAAATCTGCCTAGTAACAGCCAGATAAAAGCGAGTAAAACATTTTTATTTTTTATTTTTTACATTAAAGGCAAGCTGTTAATAGAAAGTTCATTTTTAGGGTGGAACTCCGCTTTACAATTCTCTGGTGGAAACAATGCCCTTTGGGAAGAATCTCCGGTATGTTGAGGAAAAATCGATGCAATTTACACCTTTTCATCAAAAAGTTTTTAGAGTGTTATTGGACACGGTGGAGAAGTGGGGCAGATGTCACAATCTATCCCTCGCCCAATCAAGGCAGGATATAAAGAGGGATAAAAAGAGTAAAATGCAGAGGAAGAATTGATGCAATCTGGTTTTATCTCAGAGTTTTAATGCGTCTCTGGACGAGGTATAGAGGAGGGGCAGATGGATGTTACATAGTTGCATAGCTAGGCTGATTGAAAAAAAAGACACAAGTCCATCTAGTTCAACCAATAAAAAGGGGAAAAAAAAAGCAATTCTATATACACAATCCCATTCCCACAGTTGATCCAGAGGAAGGCAAGAAAAAAAAAAAAAAAAAAACACAAAAAAGGCAAAATCGGATGTTCCCTGGATCAACTTTACCTATAAATGTTAGTATCCAGTTATAATATGTACATTTAAGGAAAGAATCCAGGCCTTTTTAAAGCAATCTACTTAGCTGGCCAGAACCACCTCTTGAGAGAGTCTATTCCACATTTTCACAGCTCTTACTGTGAAGAAACCTTTCCGTATTTGCAGATTAAATCTCCTTTCCTCCAGATGTAAGGAGTGCCCCTTGTCCTTTGTGATGACCTTAAAGTGAATAACTCAACACCAAGTTCACTATATGGACCACTTATATATTTATACATGTTGATCATATCCCCCTTAATCTCTTCTCAAGAGAGAATAAATTCAGTTCTTCTAATCTTTCCTCATAGCCAATCTTTGCCACTCATCAGTTTTGTTGCTCTTCTCTGCATTTTCTCCAGTTCCCCGATATCCTTTTTGAGAACTGGTGCCCAAAACTGAACTGCATATTCCAGATGAGGTCCTAATGATTTGTACAGGGGCAAAATGATATCAATCTCTGTAGAGTTCATACCTCTCAAGGGAAGAAAGGTTTTTCCTGTCGCATCATGGCAGCATACACCTTTGGGTTGTGGCTCCACCTCCACAACCTGGTAGGACCGTTTAGCTATTAGGCATAGGGAGGGCCCCCGCCCAGGTATTCTTCTTTTCCTCACCTGACAAGGACAGCAAGATGAAGCACCCCCTTACCGCTTTCGCCCCAGCCAGGTTCTAGCCTCTCCTGGGTGGAAGTCCTCTCCTGTACAACCTCTAAACGAGCTCTATGGAAGGAACCCCACTCTGATGGTCTTAGGGGTATAATGCCAGCATTTACACAAACCTTAAACAGGTTTATCCTTGCAGCGGCCTCCAGCTCTTTTGTGCACTTTTTCCAGCTTATGCTTCCTGAGCCTTGTAGTCCCTCCACAATCCGGTCCCAGGGATATTGCCAGCTTCCTCACAGACCTTAAATAGGTCTCCATAGCGGCCTCCAGCTCTCCTATGCCTTTTTACACAAAAACAGGCTTTCTGCACCATGTAGTTCCACTGCAGGCTCAGCACAATGACGCCGAAGGTCCGTTCACTTTTGCGCATGCGCGGACAGGCGGGTTCGCAATGAGATCTCCTTTTGCCAGATTCCAAGATGGAGCTGGCTTGTTCGCGACACTACGGCGCATGCGCGATCGTGACGTCATCACCGAGCGACTGCGGCGGCAGTTTTAAAAATCCCAACTTTTCTTCCCTTTTTCTACCTGAACACTGCACCTGTCACCAGCGTTTTTCCAGTGGGATAGATTGCACTGCTGATTCCTCTCCCTCCTCCTTTCAGGTAAGCTTATCGGGTCTCTCTTCCTTTCTTGGTTTTCACCTTACTGGCTACCTGCATGCTTATTCCTACTGTCTGTTGTAGGTGGGACACAATCACTCCTCATGGAGGTCGCTTCCCCAGTAGACCATCACCAGCCTAATAGGTAAGGGGGGGGGGAGACTGGTAAGTAGTGAAGACGGAAAAAGAGAGCCTGTCACTAATGCTGCCTAAATTGGACAGCCCCATCAGGTCGGCCAGATCGTCAGATTCAAGACGAAAAGAGCCATCTAGAAGAAGCCGCTCAAGCCATAGACAAAGCCGCTCAGACCGCGGCAGAAGTCGCTCACGCAGCAGGAGAAGTCGCTCAAGGCGCAGGAGGAGCCAATCAAAATCTCATTCACGGCACAGCATCTCCTACTACAGGAGGTCTCCTTCACACAGACGCTCTTCTCCCTCAGTGTCCCCGCCCATCAGGGAATTCATGCTGGGTCTGCAGTGCCATAGCACTTCCGGACAAGCTGGCCTGTCGCACGTGCTTGGATGAAGCAACCAGAGAAAGAGAGAGCTAAGCAGACAGCCGGCTAGAGACACACCCCTGCAAATCGCAGTGCCTGAAATGAGCAGATCAGTGCAAGGCACTTCACCTGCGACTCCCTCCACATCTAGAAAGTCAGACCCCCTATCTGAAAATGAGAACTTGGAGGTATCCACCGGATTTGACTTCGCACTAATAGAACCCTTCATAAAGTCAGTGAAGGAAGCTATAGAATGGGAAGAGGAAAAAGAAACTCCGCAAAAAGCAAAAAAATATTTTCCGAACCTTAAAAAAGAGCCAGAAACCTTCCCATTTATCGATGAGCTGGAAGACCTAATCAAAGATGAATGGCAAAAACCTGAGAAGAAGACCAGTCTCAGCAATAGACTTGCCAAATCCGCTAAAGGAGTCTAGTGTCAACCCACTAGTAACATCACCAGTGGTAGACTCCTCCCTGATGCGCCTCGCCAGGCATGCAACACTTCCAATAGAAGTTGCGGTTACATTTAAGGATGTACTAGACAGAAAGATCGATCTGGATCTGAAGAGAGCCTACCTATCTGCAGGCGGTACCTGCAGGCCAGCAATAACACTAGCAGCAGTGGGAAGAGCTATCTCAAGCTGGTCCTCCAACGCCGAGAAATTGGTAGCAGAAGGCGTGGAACAAGAGAGAGAATGATCTTCCTGGGGGCAGAACTGGATACCGGACTCAACACCATAGAGCTTTCTCAGGAGAAAATTCCCATCATAATCCAAAAGGCAAAGAGGTTACTCTTATCCACAACACTCCCAGCCAGAGAGTGTCTCAGCATCCTAGGGTCGCTTTCAGCAACCATTCCGATGGTCCAATGGGCCCAATGGAACACAAGACCTCTCCAAACATAATTTTTGAAGCAATGGAACGGTGTTTCGATGTCTCAACGAATCACGATCTGAAAGGAAGTCAAGCAATCACTCTGGTGGTGGACCCGATTGCACAACCTAAAGAGGTACAAGCGCATAGTTACCCCTCCCCAGGAGGTGATCACTTCGGACACCAGCAGGGAGGGCTTGGGAGCACACTACCAGCAACTCGCAGTCCAGGGCGTTGGTCTTTCGAGACACAGGATGTAGTATCGAACATCCTAGAAATTAAAGCAGCGTTCCAAGCTCTCCTGACCTTCAGTCCTCTCCTGAAGGGGAAAGAAGTCCTGTTGAAGAATGACAACAGGGTGGCAGTTGCCTATATCAACAGGCAAGGAGGCACCAGAAGTCGCTCCATGATGCAGGAAGTCCGCCCAGTTCTCGAATGGGCGCAGGTGAATCTGTCGGGGGTATGTTCCAGGAGCCCCGAACCAGCTGGCCGACACGCTAAGCAGAAGCTTAATTAACGAATGGGCTCTGAGCCACCAAGCTTTCTCCCTCATAACCCAAACGTGGGGCATACCGGATATAGACTTAGCAGCGACATCAGACAATGCGAAGTGCCGGAGGTATCTGACAAGAACCCCCTGCCCACTAGCGGAGGGGACGGACTGCCTACAGCATGACTGGAACTTTCGACTGGGTTACATCTTTCCCCCCGACACCTCTAATACCTAGATTTCTTATCAGGCTCAAGTGGTCAGCATCTACAATAATAGCAGTCCTTCCTTTTTGGCCGAGGCGACCATGGTTCACCACTCTCCTTCAGCTGAATACAGCAAGACCATTACCGCTTCCACCAGCAGTGGATCTACTCCTTCAGGGGCAACTTCTTCATCCATCCCCGGATAGGATGCACCTGACAGCCTGGAGATTGAGAGGACTAGGTTCTTAGACCAAGGTTGCTTTCAAAAAGTGGTAGAGACTCTTCTTCAAGCCAGAAAGTGCAACACCAACAGTACCTACAAGAGGATCTGGGAGAAGTTTCTCTCAGTCGCACAGCAACCAGCCTGGAACCCATCATCTCCAACAGTTGCTCAAATCCTTGAGTTTCTCCAGTTAGTTCTATCACACAAACCATTCTTTCCATTGGAAAACATCTCCTTGTGGGACTTAACACTCAAGGTCACCTTCGCAATAACATTGGTCAAGAGAGTCTCAGAGTTGCAGGCTTTATTGGCGAAAGAGCCATACCTAATCGTCTACCCAGACAAAGTAGTCTTAAGACCTTCTGATCGATAGATCCCGAAGGTATCATCCTCCTTCCACTTCAATCAGGAGATAAACCTTCCGGCTCTCTCCACAGAACAAGGGGATCCACATCCGCTGGATGTAAGAACCAACATCCTAGCCTACCTTTCAACAACCAAGGACCTTAGGAAGTCGGAAAATATCCTGGTCATCCCACACGGCTTTAGGAGAGGACAAGCAGCAACCTCTCGTACCATCGCAGCATGGCTGGTGAAGACCATTAAAAAGGCTTACTCACCGAGTCAAACACAAATACCTGAGGGCTTGAAGGCAAATTCCACAAGGGCAATGGCGACCTCCTGAGCGGCCTACTGCAGGGTATCCTCGGAAACTATTTGCCGAGCAGCGACTTGGTCTTCCAAAAACACCTTTATATCCCATTACAAGGTGGACTCTGCCAGATTGTCCACGGCAGAGTTTGGACGAGCAATTATTCAGTCCAACACCTCTATTTCATGTAAATAAAAAATTGTCTTATGCTCAGACCCACCCAGTTTGCGAGTTATTCACCCAAAGGTGTATGCTGCCATGATGCGACAGGAAAACTGAAAATTGTATACTTACCTTTCCGTAATTTTCCTTTCCTGTCGCATCTTCATGGCAGCATACAGATGCCGACCCGTCTGAGGTGAGGTATATATATACACTGAGAATACCTGGGCGGGTGCCCTCTCTGGGCTTTATAGCTAAACGGTCCTATCAGGTTGTGGAGGTGGAGCCACAACCCAAAGGTGTATGCTGCCATGAAGATGCGACAGGAAAGGAAAATTACGGAAAGGTGAGTATACAATTTTCAGTTTTTCGTCACTTTGGAAACTGCAGCATGGCATTGCATGCTATTATTGAGCTTATGATCTCCCAGAACACCCAGATCCTTCACTATTGATTCCCCCAGTTGTACTCCTCCTAGTATGTATGATGCATGCATATTCTTAGCAAGTGCACAACTTTACATTTATCAACATTCAACCTCATTTGTCACATAGTCGCCCAATTAGACAGTGCATTGAGGTCGGCTTGTAAATTGGAGACATCCTGTAAGGACGTTATTCCACTGCATAGCTTGGTGTCATCTGCAAAGACTGAAATGGTACTTTTAATCCCAGAGCCAATATAATTTATAAAGATATTAAAAAGTAAGGGTCCCAACACTGAACCTTGGGGTACACCACAGTTAACCTTAGACCATTCAGAGTAAGAATCATTAACCACTACTCTCTGAATTCTGTCTTTTAGACAGTTTTCTATCCATTTACAAACTGATTTTTCCAGGCCTGTAGAGTTCATCTTACACATTAGCAGTGTGTGTGGGAATATTACAAAATCCAAGTAAACCACGTCCACAGCCACAGCCACCCCTCTGTCCAAGGTTTTACTTACCTCCTCATAAAAAGAAATCAGATTTCTCTGACAACTTCTGTCTTTCATGAATCCATGCTGTCTGTTGCTTAAAATGGTTAAGCCCCTTAAATATGTACCCTTGTCCAATCAAGAAAGCCTTGTATCTCTCTGGTTTTGTACTTCAGGTTGTTGTAAATTAAATTTGTATGTCTATGTCTCTGGTGCCCTCAAGGACCCTACATACATTAAGTGATTGAAAAGGGCAAAATCGAAAAAAACAACAATGTTATACTACCTTCTCTGTGCAATAGTTCTGCACAGAGCAGCCCTGATCCATCTCTTCTCCGGTTCACCACCGGTGCTCCTGGCTTCTCCCCCTTGCTGAGTGTCTCAATAACAAGCCGCTTGTTATGAGGGGCACTCATGTGGTCTTGCTTGTGAGCCATGCACTGTGTGTCCATTGACAATTACCAATGGCTCCCGCTGGTCTATGTTTTTTGAAAATATGGGAAAAATCTTTAAAGAATGCGTTAAAAAAAGAATGCTTTGTACTCCTTTTTTAGAGCCTCATTATCGAGTCCGGTCAGAACTTGCCGGCTTTTTTCTTCTGTGTTAAGCTTATCCACTTTCTTAGCTTTTCTTCCGGGTGGTCACCCTCTGCTATCCTCATAAATAGAGCTGCACGTTGTGGGCCACCTGCTTACTCTTCAACTCCTTAGTCAGACCTGATGGATATACATGCCTCCTACAAGTATCCTTACCTATCAAATATCTCCCCTTTAGCCGTTTGGAGCCCTGCAATACTTCGGACTCTGTGGGCAGGTCTGTTGTCCAGGGCTCAGTGGGTGGAGTTGTGATGTCCGAAGACTCCCCGCCCACCTCTACACTCCCATTGGCCAGGCATCGATATTTCTTTCACTGAACTTCTGCTGGTCTTGTGGCTTATGCCCCCAATATCACTAACATCCAGTCCAAATTTTTTTTTAGGTTTACATCCACTTTAATGTCACACAGACAGTTCATAAAGTTCAATCGGTCACCACGTGGTGCAAGAAGGTACCTCGCACTGCACTGAAAAAAAGTAATGCATACAGTACCCTTTTCAGTGCACTGTGCCCTCATACCACGTCAACGCAGTGATCTGGACCAGGCACAGAGGAGACGAGGCATTTTGCCTCGTCATGTGGTGGAAATGTGCAGGAATAGCTGCCCAACACAGTCCTACTGCAGCTGGTGTGAATGAACCCTAATGTAGGGGAACTATTAGAGATGCGTTAGCCACTTGAGGACCGCCCGTCTACATTATACTGCGGATTGGCGGCCTGTACAGGAAAAATTACATACTGGTGCATCGCTGCCTCTTTCTGGGTTTAAGACGCATGCATGAGTGCCCCCCCACTGACACCCGCTGTGATTGTACACAGCGGGAGTCTGTCAGCAGATCCCAGCCAATGATTAATGGCCGGAACCTGCTGATCAGCTGTGTCCAATCACAGCCGAGGGCCCTGTGTTGACAATCAACACAGGGCTCTGTACAGATGGAACCATATCTCTGTTTCTTACCTCTGAAAAGCAGGGATAAGAAACAAAGAGTTCTTTAGTAAAAAAGCAGCACTCATTACACATTGTTAGGCACACATTTAACCCTTTGATTGCCCCTAGATGTTAACCCCTTCCCAGCCAGTGTGATTAGTACAGGACAGTGTACAGTATATTATTATCACTGATGGCTGTATTAGTGTCACTGGTGATGTCAGTGGCAGTTAGTCAGTTCCCCCCCCCCCCAGTGTCAGTGTCATATTGTCCGCCGCAGTCCCATTTTAAGTTGCTGATCACCGCCATTAGTAGTATAAAACCCCCAAAAAATAAAAAAATTCCAGTATATATACCACCTTTGTAGATGGTATACATTTCAAGAAAACCAATCAATATGCACTTATTGGGATTTTAATTACCTAAGACCTGTAGCAGAATACATTTTTGGCAAATTTATGAAGAAATTAAATTTTTTTTTTTATTTATTCAATATCTTTTATAGCAGAAAATGAAAAATATTTATTTTTTCAAAATTTTCAGTCTTTTATCATTTATATAATTAAAAATAAAAATACCTGAGTGCGCATGTGCGGGGCTCTGTGGATGGCTGCCTGAGCCAAGAGCTCTGCTCCACCTGTGAACAGCGGCGCCCATATCTCAAAGCCCGGTGAACGGTTTGTCGCCAAATTTGCTGTGGGGGTACCTGAGAGGCTGGGGAACACCCCCACCAATTTTTTTTTAATTTTTGGGGGGCTTATTTAGCGGCAATTAAGCCTGTTATTAGCGGCTGAAAATCCAAAATGGCCTCCGCAGCACGGCTTACTGCCCCAATGCAGTTTCCCTCACAGAGCACAAACATGTCATTGACTCAGCAGAGCAAAATTTTACCTCAGACACCCAGGCTGGTATCCCACAAGTACTTCTCCCCTCACAAATCCCCACTGTATCCCATGTTACTATGAATGTATCTGGCTCTAACCACCCCAATAGAGGGAATATCTATACTGCTCCAAACAGTGCATTTATGTCAGATATTTACCCCAGAGAACAGTCTCTCCAAATAGAAGACCTTTTCCAGAAGTTCTCTGAATTGCTGGATAGGGGACTGGCTCAAACAGCCACTAAAATCACCGGGGACCTGAAATCTGATTTTCAAAATCTAGGAGCAAGAATAGATACAATTGAGCATAAACTTGAAGAAACAGACTCGGTTTCAAATCAACATTCCATGCAATTATCTACAATCCAGGAACAACTTGATTACGCCAATTCCAGAATCGACGACCTCGAAAATAGGTCCCCAAGGTATAACATCAGAATAGGAGGTTTACCCGAAATGGTGCTAGATGTTAATTCTGCAGTTCAGGATCTAATCAAGTCATTATTACCTACCGTCCCCCAGCAGCGTCTTGAACTAGACAGGGCTCATAGAGCCTTTGGACCCCCGAGGAAGGATGGTAAACCTAGAGACATTATTGCAAAGCCTCATTACTATTCCATAAAAGGAAGAAGTTATGAAACAAGCTAGATCTACCACCCAAATTTTGTGCCAGGGTCACCATGTCCAGTTATTTGCAGATCTTTCTCCCTCCACAATCCAACAAAGAAGATCACTAAAACCACTATTACTTATTCTGACGCAGAAAGATATAAAATACAGATGGAATTTCCCTTTTGCAGTCAAGTTTTCTCTAAATGGAAGATCTTATTCCTTTACTAACCTCCAAGAAGGCAAACGTATTCTTCTCCACCTTAAACTCATCTCTCAAGAAGCAGAAATGGACACCTCTACACCCAGCACTGGTTCAACCAAAAGACCTACCCCAACAAGCCCACAATCTCCTATTTGGAACAAAGGAAAGATGAAAAAACTCAAGGACAATGGTCCCACCTGACTGTGATTTTTTCCTATTTTTTTCTTTTTCACATCTCCATTTTTTTATATCTCAGACCCAGAGTCTGACCTCAGACCTGTCTGGGTTCCTTTTTTGGAGTTCACCCCATTCACGAATTCATCCTGTATTCATTGTAGCTCTGCAGTTTCTCAGACTTGCTTGAATTAACATTTATTTATTTTCTCCCTATTTTTTCTTTCAATTTTGTCTTTTAGATTTGCATAAACAATAGTTTTGCCGTGCTCAAGATGTAGTTTCCTGTTTTAATACGGGCGCCCTGTTCGGGGCTGGTTCACATGTGCCTCCTCCTATTCCTTGGTAGCCTACGGGCCTCTGAGGGTTAGGTTATCTGATCCTTTTGGGTCTGACCTCTTTTTGTGATTAGTGTATAGAATCAGGAGAGGTCTCCCCTCCTGGTTCTTGGTCGTATATGCTAGGAGACTTCTCTCACACTTCTCTTCTTTTTCCCCCTCTCTTTTCTGTGTTATTTTTTTAAAAATTTTCCTATTTACCTAATTTTCGGGTATAATTCAGAATTTATTTTCTTTAGACTACAGATGGATGCCTTTTTCTCTAATTATCTGGTACAATCGACTCATGTGAAATTTTCGATTGAAGAACTTCTAGGGACGAGTGGGGACGTTATATGTATATGTACCTTTCCGAACTCCCAGGGCTAGTTCACAGACACATCTTAAAATTGCATCTCATAATGTCCAAGGTTTGAATTCCAAATAAAAACGGAGAAAAATTCTAGATTATTACAAATCTCTCAAATTAGATGTCATCGTGCTCCAGGAGACACACTTTCCTACACAATATAATCCCAAGTATATACATCCCTATTTTCCTCAATTCCACCTTGCTAATGCGGAGAATAAAACTAAGGGGGTAGCCATAATTTTCTCAAAACAATGTATATTTGAAAAATCATTTGAGTACAACGATCCCGAAGGGAGAATTATACCATTACAAGGCACGATAGAGGGAAACCTTGATTCCCTTATTTCCTATTATGCCCCTAACAGGGGTCAAGCAAAAATTTTCAGGACCATGATGAACACCCTAAATGTTAGCGGGCACAGTGATTTTTGGGGGAGACTCTAATGTAGCATTTGATCAAGCACTTGATAAATCCAAACCCCTGAAAGACCAGTTAACTCGCCCAACCAGAGAAAGCCAAAAAATTGCCAAAATTCTCTCTGCCCATAACCTCTCGGATATTTGGAGGAAATTAAACCCATCTAAAAAAAGGGACTATACGCATTATTCTCATCCCCATAACACATATGCTAGAATAAACCATATTTTTACTCTTTCACCCATGCTTCCTTTTATAATCAATGCTCACATCAAAGATACGGCACTGTCTGACCATTCAATAGTTATAATAATTTTTAGGGTTAGAAATAATAACCTTTGATTTAAGATATTAAGGCTGGTTTATTTTAATCTAGCAACATAGGGTTTGGTTCAGAGTGTAATTCAGTATGTCGAAAGGATTCCGCTCCTGGTGCAGTTTGAACCCGATAGGGGCACCAGGAGATTATAAGTATCCTTATTTCTATTGAGTTAGCTTATATAAAGGAGTCCTTTCTCTCTTACATCAATATATACATTTTTTAATTGTTTAACTTTTAATACTCACATATTTTATTACAATGTATGATTTTTTTATTTTTATTTTTTTCTCCTTCTCAAATCTGAAGGGGGAGATTTTCTATTCCCCTCTCTCTGAAAGTCTTTTTTAGTTCCTGCTGACATTTAATAGGTTATGTCCATATTGATATGTATTGTGATTTATTGTAATTTATTTTTATTTCTGAAAATAAAATAATTTGAAAGAAAAAATAAAATACCTATTGGTGATCAAATACCACCAAAATAAAGCTCTATTTGTGTAAAAAAATAAATAAAATAAAAAGATATTAAATTAAATTTGGGTACAGTGTTGCATGACTGCGCAATTGTCAGTTAAATTAGCGCAGTGCTAAATAGCATAAAATGGTCTGGCCATGAAGAGGGTAAAACCTTCCGAAGCTGAAGTGGTTATAGGAGCGTTTGAAATACGGTTATAAATACACCTGAAACTACAAATCAAGCATGTATCTTTACGCACAACTTTGTAAATGCTGCTCTCCAAACAGCAAGTTTCCCAGATTGAGGTCACATGCTATCTGAACTCACAAAATTCTCTGGAATAGAGTTGCTGTCTCGGTGGACTTGTTGGGAGACATATGCCTAAGATTTAAAAAGTGTGTTTACTCCCTATGTCCATGATGGGGACATGGAATTAAACTGTACGCAAAGCCAAAACTTTTTTAAAGTTTTGGACAGCATGGTCCGGGGTCAGGTTTTTACTGCTGGCTATATTGAGGCTGTATACTTGTCCTGGTTATGATTAGTGTCAACACTAACACGTGAATGAAAATCTAAAATTGTGAGTTGTGACCAGAACAGAAAAAGAGGAGACATCTTCCAATAGGAATATTGTATAAGAGGTGACAGAGCTTTAGACATTCTCTACTTTAACTATAATAAAAAAAAAGTTTCAGCTTTAGAAACGTTTAAAGCAGTACTAAAGTAAAAAAAATGAAATGTCTTGCTTGTAGGCCTCGAGTTTGGGCCTCGTTGTGACATTAGTGATTCAATATTTCGCTAATGTCTTCAAGCGCTCTCCTCCTGGCCAATCAGGACAGGAGGCAGATCTTAAGACCGGATTAGCCAGAGAAGCAGCAACATGGATGGGGTGAGTGCGGACCTGGCGGGGGAGGTTTGTTTACCGCACCCCCCCTCCAAAATTGGAGCACCAGCCGCCACTGCTGGGATCCCCATCCGTCTGTTTTTAGCAGACAAGCCCGGATCAGATGTCGGCGGGTGTCAACGGACACAAATGTCCGTTGACATCCACTGCTCCATAGGGAGCAATGGATGGTCCAAACGGGTCTACCCGAAAAACTGACAGGCGGACCCGATCGGTATGTCTGTGTGAAAGGGGCCTAAAGGTAATACAAGTTTTGGCTGCCTTGAAATGTTAGAAAAATATTTAGCAAAAGATTTGAAAAATTTTATCCCTAAAATTCTTCAGAGCCCTGGGAAGTTAGGTTTCCCAATGGAATTTTTTTTTTTTTTTTTTAGACAGTGGGCAAAATGCACAGATTAATTTCCAGTGTTCTGGTTTGTCAATTGTGGGAGATTAGTTTTTATACTTGCATTTTTATTTTTAATTGCAGCAATGGCATAATGAAGTCAGCACCACTCTCTGCACCAATATACTGTGAATGAATGGCGCCAGGACGACGTCTCTCTAGTGGGTAGAGCTGTGACACCCTGCGTTCACACTAGAACCCTCAGTCTTCCAGGGTGAATAACACTGGGCATCATTCAGCCTAGTAGAAGAAAGAGGCACTGTGGAGGACTGCTCCGGATTACAGGTGAACATTGCAGCTGGGAGGTTTTAATAGCATAGGGACATTATAAAAAATAAAAATAAAATAATAATAATAATAATAAAGTTTATCCTGGAGTTTTGAGGATGCTAAAAGCTACCATAAATAAAATATATGCATTAGACTTGCTTCAATACATTTTAATTTAAAATGTTTAAAATTCTGATTTGTCATCATTAATATTTATATTACAGTTTTTAATAACAATAACAAAAAAAAAAAAATCAAAAGAAACTTACCAAGTAAATTAAGAACTGCCAGCTCATAATATATCGTTCTACTTTCAGTGCCGTTATATCCTGAGATTCATTCGGTGAAAATGTCACCAGAAGATATGTTCCTGTAACTGCTAAGGCCCCACCTGTCAAAGCAAACAAGAATTTTAGAGAAATAGATTAGAAAAAAAGACATCTGGCTTTTGCTGTTCACCTCAGAGCAAAGCAGTTCAGCACTATACATAAAACCATCTATGGAGTACATACTGTTTTAGTGTAGTTCATGCGCACACAGTTATTATAGAAGATGTTTCCCCAGAGTATTTTTATGTGTCTTTCGTATTTTTTCTCTTGCTGTGCCACAATTTCACAATTGTGGTTCAATCCCAAACTGTTTAAAGGGTTCTTTACTGTAAGAGCGGTAAGGATGTGGAACTCCCTTCCACAGTTGGTGGCGTCAGCAGGGAGCATAGGTTTTTAGATGTGTTTTTAGCAAGTGCAATGTACAGAGATATGGAAAAAAGTAGTTACACACAAACAATGAGTCTCCGTTGGATAGATGGGCTCCAGGGTGCAGTCTCCCAGAAGTGGGGACGGCTACCTGTCAAAAACAGGTACCCATTCTCTCCCCCCTGAAAGGTGGCAAATGTGTCAGGAAGCAGATCAGCAGAGCTTCCATTTTTGGGTGGAACTCCGCTTTAAAACACATTGAAAATCTGTGGAATGACTTGAAGACTGCAGCCCACAAATTGTCACCATCAAATTTAAGAATGGACAAATATTGCAAGGTCTAGATGTGCAAAGTTAGTAGAGACATATCCCAACAGACTAAAGGCTGTAATTAAGGCAAAAGGTGATTCAACAAAATACTGACATAAGGGGGTGATCCTTTTTCCAACTCAGTGATCCTGTTTTTTTTTTTTTCTTATGACATGTTGGTGTTATATCTTCCACTTGTATGTTATAAGTTGCACTAGTAAATACAGCTGAATAAAACAAAAACTGGATTATTTTAAAGGGGGGTGATGCTTTCGATATCTACAATGCTGTGGCCCATAGGTAGTGGTTTAGAAAAACGTGTATCTTCTTCTTCTGCGCTCTGCAGTTCCATATGCTCACCCCTGTTGCTACTGTGTTCGGTAGGGACATAGGAAAGTGTGGGAGGAACTTCAGAAGGTGGCGGAGGACCGTGATCAGTGGTGCAGGTAGCAGGTGATGTGAGTAATTCACATCTTCTTTTGCGGAGGGAGGCAATTTATACAAATCTCTTTGTATTGATCGTATTTGTGTTGATTTAAGCCTGGTACACACAATCGGATTTTCTGCGGACAAAGCGTAGGACTTTTGTCCGAAGGGTGTTGGCCAGGAACTTGCCTTGCATACAAAACGGCAAAGAATTTTCGGCCAACAAACACAAAACTACGTGGTTTTTCAGCTCTTTAGTGCCACCCTTTGGGCAACTTCTGCTAATGTTGCACTATGGTTAGCATTGCTTCTGAGCATGCGTGTTTGTACTCTGGAGTTTTGCCCAGTGGACTTGTGTACACAAGATTGCATAATCCGACAACACATATTTGTTGGCAGACAATTTTAAAGCATGCTATCCCACATTTGTTGGGGGAAAATCCGACAATTGTCCGATGGAGCGTACAAACGGTCGGATTATCCGACAACAGCCTTTCACACAATTCCCGTCGGAAAATCCGATCATGTGTATGAGGCTTAAGAATCAATGCGGTTATATACAAAGCTGTGCCTACAAATGAAAATGCATGCAACGTTTAGTGGTGCATCCGGGCAGTACATGTCTGCAGATTTCATGTGTGTACATGTGTAATCCCATGTAAATGCATGTACACATGTAAAGTCATTAGAAGAATTTTATGCTAAGCACAAGTACTTTAGGTGTGTATTTTCTGCTAGGTCTGCCAGCAAGAGCCTCTCTTCCATGCAGAAACTACGCATATGCCTGTGTGAATGAACCCTGTACAGGGGAAGTGTTGATGCCGCCTTTGTCCCCTTCTGAAGATGGCAGTTCTACGATTGTCACATCAGGCTTCAGTTCTTTAAGAGTCACTGTCTCAGAACAAATACGCAGATTAGGAGCCGTGACTTCACTTTGGCCTTTCCAAATTGGATACTTGCTCCAGGTCAGCAATGACAGTCTCTGTATCTCTTTTGAAGCATTTTTATTTCCTAAACCTGTATCATCTCACAAGCAGAAAGCAAGTGACATTTGGTGCTAAATTGTTACTGTATCAAATGAAAGCTAAAAGCCAAGTGGGGCTCGTGAAATCTATAAAAAAAAAAGATACAAGAAAGAAAAACAGCATTTCCAGCTGTGTACATATAAATCACGGCCAGTGCTCCAATATCATACATTATCAGACAAAAGAGCAGTAGCCCCAAAACCTACACAAAAATACAGCAGAGCAAAACCTAATCACTAAAATCTAAGTTAACAGGTTAATGTAATTCCAGAATTTGTTTATATCTTTTAAAATCTGAAGCTGCCATTAATATAAAAAACTTGAGGATCCTGCCACAAAGTCCTTGTTCAGGCACTTCCTATAATGGGGTAAAAAACTGTTCCCAATACTGCTCCTGCATTATCACTAATGATGAGCTTAGGCATTTTCAGCCATGAGTATGAACCAGTCTGAGCTATCGCATTGGGATGCTGTCAAACCCGACAGCTATTAATAGGTGGCAGAGACCCCACAGCCACAGGCATACACTCAACTAAACACCAGCAGGGCACCCCACTAAACACCAGCAGGGCACCCCACTAAACACCAGCAGGGCACCCCACTAAACACCAGCGGGACACCCCACTAAACACCAGCAGGACACCCCACTAAACACCAGTAAAACATTTCCCATATATGTTTTTCAATAGTGCATTGAATAGCTTGTATGCATGAAGATAAAAAAAACTGTGTGCAGCAGCCTCCCTAAAACTTACTCGAGCCCCATTTCTATCCAGCAATGTTGCAGGAGTGTCTCATTGGCTGAGACGGCAGCATGGTGCCATTGGCTCCCGCTGCTATCAAATTCAGTGAGCCTTTAAGGAAAGAGAGGAGGTGGGGCTGGGTTACGGCTCTGTGTCTGAATAGATACGCAGAACTGCGGCTCGGGTGCCCCCATAACAAGCTGCTTGCTGTGGGGGCACTTGACAGGAGGGAGGGGCCCAAAGAGGGACCCAAGAAGAGGAGGTTCCGGGCCACTCTGTGCAAAACCACTGCAACAGAGGAGGTAAGTAGAACATGCTTTTTTTGGGGGGTAAAAATAACAAAAGACTTTACAATTACTTTAAGGTTTTTCATCTTAATGCATTCCATCTGGGCTGCTCTGTGCAAAATCATTACACAGACCAGGTAAGTACAGACCTGTTTGTTATTTTAATACAAAAAAAAAACCCTGAAGGTTTAATATTACTTTAAGTATACCTAAACTGTATGGTCAAAATGTGTGGACAGCTGAGCATGCCACCTATATGATCCTGTGGGTCATCCCATTTCAAATCCATGAGCATTATGTGATTTCAAAATAAAGCATGGAGACATGGATGGCTGGATGGCTTTCATTTGAATATTTAAAAATATTTAAATCGACTCTTTGCTTTGCGGTGCTCTGATACAGTGTAGTTCCACTTTAATAATTTCTACTACTAAACAGGATTCTTGCTTTGTCATGTGTTTACAAAGTAATAAGACGTATGCAACCAGCAAGAATTTATAGAATCCTAGTGAAAGGCATGGGGTGCATTAATTGATCACACATCATAAATAAGTAAAACATTTATTTGAAGGCAATTACAGCGCCAGTTACACTATTTATATAAGCCCACGATGCATGTCTATGCTTTTCAATACCGAATGCAATACTTGCTCACATGTAGCCAAACAAATATTTATGAGATGATACATCTGGAATGCGAGTTCTCTCCGCTTACACCCTTCCCAAAGGAAAACAAAATTACACAAACTGACAAAGTCCTTTCAACATGAAATAATTACTTCCATATATGACAGTATCTGTCTGATAAGAACGTTTCAGCCAGTCTTCCAAAGCCACTGGCCTGGACCGACCGATTAAATGAGAACAGACTAGAAGCGGCTAATGCCAGCTGTGGGGCACCAGGCAGGCCGTTCCACCCGGGATGATGGGAATGCGTTTCACATGTCTGGTCGGAAGGGTGGCCAGGAGGGGTAATGCTGAGCTCCTCACAGCAGGCCAGATTTTAACGAAGGCAAGAATGTTAAAAGAACATTATATTAGAAAAATATTTATTGTTAAAAGGTGCATGTGTTTTATAAATCTGTTTCTTCTATAAAAACAGAACACATCAGAGTGATATTATAATCAAGAAAGGCTTTCCGCCTTTACCCCCCCCGTATCTGACTTCTCTGGCTAACATAATGGGGACCCCCACCTCCGAGTTAGATCGGTAAGCAACATCGGGACACCGGTGCCATTGTTTAACTGCTTCATTGAAGTCTGGATGCCCAGGCCAAATTTAGCAGCATCAGTGCAAGTCACTTAACTTGACTACAGACTAATGTGCCTACTTCAACAAATACGTTTTACATTTTTTTATGGACATAATGATTTTATTTGGTACAACAGTTTTAAATATGCATTAGCTTTGATTTACTAAAACTGGAGAGTGGGAAATCTGGTGCAGCTCTGCATAGAAACCAATAGGCTTCCAGGTTTTTTGGTCAGAGCTTCATTTAACAAACTGAAGTCAGAAGCTGATTAGCTACCATGCACAGGGAGGAACCGGATCAGGGGAAGTTTCATTTCTTGATGGAACACCGCTTTAAAGCAGATTTAAACCCTCCTATCCTTTACAGCCAAGGAAGCCGCTTCAATTTCATCTGCAACTGCCATGATGCTGCACGTGATCATTTATGACAGCAGCCATTTGATGGTTTGAGAGTTTGGCTGAGGACACAAGTAAATGTGACAGTTATCAATCAAGGCATTGCAGAAATGCAACAGTTTTTTTGGAACCGCTAAATCGATGGGTTTATTTCCACTTTATGATTAAAATGGCTGTAAACCCACTTTGAAAAAAAAAACAAAACTAACACCTGCAAGACAAAGGCATAATGAGCTAGTATGCATAGCATACTAGCTCATTATGCAATACTCCACCTGGGATCGAAGCCCCCGCTGCGGTGCCCAACACAGCACCAGCCGGCGACATGTCATCTCAGAGTTACTTCCGGGTATCGCGGCTCCGGCACTGTGATTGACCGGAGCCAGGATGACGTCACTCCCGTGCCTGGTAACAGCACACTCACTAAAATCAATGGCACGTACGTTACATCGGCACATGCAAATACAGGGGATATCTCCTAAACTGTACAGGTTCTCTTCCACTTCTTTGGTCCTTCTCTTATAGGAATACATAGTTTAACCATCATTTATTTCTGCAGTAAGAAGAGAACAGTGGAATATACTGACATGCATATAGCGAGCATCTCATTATCTCATTTATTTTATTCAATTTGGTCTGCAAAAGAGAAAAAAAGATCTATTCCAAGTAAATGCTAAGTCATTTCTGGAGCAAGACATGGAAAAAAAGGCAAAAAAACGGGGGCTGACATTCTTCCAAACATGTGTATGCCATCTGAATTCTCCTCCGGGATGACTGGACGACTGTATCAGTGCTGGATCTCTGATTGCTGATCAGCAGAAATACGGATGCACAAACTGCTATGTTAGATTACTCTGTTTCATTAAAATTAATAATTTCCAATACATGCACATACATCATATTGGTGTGCAAGAAAAGGAGCATTACTATATTGATTATTATGCTTTGTTTTTTATCCCAGACCTTTAAAGGTTTTCTTTAAATCAATTATTCAGTCCTCGCAAAACTATTTTAGTTTTTGGTATTTGCTGGAGATATAAAGCACTTCTTATAGAATATACTTTTCTCCTAAGGTTTCTATTTTGGAGGTATCTGCATCCCCTTTGTAGTCATTATAAAGGTTTCCAATTCTCCCTGTTAGTAGTGAACACCCAAACTCCCCAGGTGGACAGGAACAGAAAATCTCGTTGGCTGGGGGATCTTGCTGTTAGAGTATCCAGGACATGTAAAAATTCAGAGGGTACCTCGGCCCACCAGGCTCTATGTATAACTAAATCACCATTTCTGGGTGTACTTTCCTTTAAAAGGACAACTGTAGAAGTGCAGTCCGACAGGTCCAAACACTCTCAATTGCCTGAATGGACCCTGGCTACCCTCTTGAATAGTAGGGCCTATATGTCCCACCTACATGAGGATCTTTATTTGCACTTGATGTCTAGCAAGCACCCAGTATCACAGGAAGCTTGTTTTCACTAGGACACAAAAACAAACAATGTATAGAATATACACAAACACATATACATTCACACACAAATACACCCACAAAATACACACGCACACACACACACACACACACGTACATACGCCATTTGAATAAATAACAAACATAACATACAAAATACACTACTACGTTTTATAAAAAAAAATTAAAAAAAAAAAACGTATTGTTCTTAAAATAGAAAAAAAAAATAATGAATCTCTACTATAAGTAATGATTAAGTAATGGGATAGATAGATAAAAAAATTCCTATCAACTATAGCGACCAAAAATTATCAGCATCATTTCCCCATCATGACAGTCGATCCTAGGGATCACATGGTTTTGTTTACAAACAAAGCCGGAGTTGGCTGGCCCAGCTACCATTCCACCTGGCACCTTGACAGAAGCAGCTGGGAGGTTGCAGCTATCAAGTGGTATACAGACTGTAGAAAATAAATACATGTATTGATTTTAAAAGTTATAATAATAATATTATTATATGTATATACTGTGTATATATATATATATATATATATATATATATATATATATATTGAATCCCCCCCCCCTTCTTTTTTGACAGCTTATAATAAAAAAAAATCTGCCAATATTCAAACGCTTACATGCTGTTAAAGCGGAGTTCCACCCAAAAATTGAACTTCCGCTTTTTGGAACCCCCCCCCTCCGGTGTCACATTTGGCACCTTTCAGGGGGGAGGGGGGTGCAGATACCCGTCTAAGACAGGTATTTGCACCACCTCCGGGTTTTGACTCCCGCGGGAGTCACGCCCCTTCGCATCACCCCCCACTGTCTTCTGGGAAACACACTGTTCCCGGGAGTGAGCGGGGACCAGTGACGGTGCATCACGCTACTCGCGCATGCACAGTAGGGAACAGGGCAGTGAAGCCGCAAGGCTTCACTTCCTGATTCCCTCACCGAGAATGGCGGCGGCAGCATCCGAGGACCGAGCGACTGCTCGACCTCGTCTGCCGACATCGCGGGCGCGCTGGACAGGGAAGTGTCCATTTTTTTAAAAGGCAGCAGCTGCAGTATTTGTAGCTGCTGGCTTTTAAAAAAAAAAATTGGCGGAACCTCCGCTTTAATGTGTGTCTTATGTTGCCCAGATTCATGGTCTCCATTGAGGCACTTGTCTACTGATTCAAGCTTTTCCTTATATCATTAATACCATCTAGCATGTTCCTGGTATAGTATGCTTGTAACTTGATAAATATGTATGTAGTGCCCATATCTTCTGTTTTCTTTTATAAATGGAAAAAAAAGAAAAAATTCTAATAAAACTGTTAAAAAAAGAAAAAAAAAAACCCTGAAAAGTCTGAGAATGATCTTTATTAAAACAGTGTACCAAATAAAAGCTTTATATGTCCTTAAAAACACAATGAAAAATACTTTGGCAGGCATCTTTGTCATAGGGGTTGATTTACTAAAAAGGCAAATAGTGCACTCCTTTCCCAAGAGCTTGGTAAATGTGGTAAAGCTCTGCTGATTTACATCATCCAATCATGAGCAAGCAAAAATGTTTTTTTCCCCTTGCGCCCGATTGGGTATTCTTTACAAAGTGAAGCTTACCACATTACATTTACTATTGAAAATTAGTGCAACTGCATTTGCAGAGTGCACAGACTTTAGTAAATCAACCCTGTAGAGTTATAGACAAGTTAACCAATGCATACTGGTGCTGGTAGGTTTGGCATCTAGGCATCAATTAATGGGTGAAAAAAATTGGCCTGCACCAACAAGGGACTATGTCTACAGTATGTCTACAGTTCTCCAACACATGGCTGCACATCAGATTCCAGACATGGATGTTGAAGATTCACAGGAAATGAAGCCCCTTCTCCCTCAATGGTACATAGCCCAGGAGTCAATATGTAGCAATGTCCATAAGGGGAATGTCTGACAGGTGACAACAGACTTGGTGACTTCAGTTCTGTCAAAGGATTGGTTAATGATCTTTCAGAACTGCAGTGAGTAAGGCCCCTTTCACACGGACGTTCCGTATGTCCGTTTTTCATCCATCCATTTCGGAAGAAAAACAGACATACATGTATCCCTATGGGATAGCGGATGTCAGTAGATGAACATCCGCTGACATCCGACGACATCAGTCTCCACTATGGTCCGTTTAGCATGACGGAGGAAAATCCTATTTTTCCATCCGTCTGTGGATCGGATGAAAACAGACAGACGGTCTGTTTTCATCCGATCCCCCCATAGAGGAGAGCGGCGATCTGACCGGTCCGTTTCTGCACAGTGTGCAGAGACGGACAAGTCATCCGCCGGCTCAGCGGGGATCAACGGAGCGATCCCCGCTGAGCAAGCAGATGTTCACGGGGCAGATCATCACGGGATCCGCCCGTGTGAAAGAGCCCTTATACTTCTTTGATCTTCAATTCATGGAAATCCCCCTTATGAGCTTTTTCTTGGTATTCAAGAAATTGTTTTTAAATTTCTCACAATTAAATATTTGGCTTAAAAAAAAAACTAAGAACCTAAATCACAGATGGGTTGTAAAATAGCAAAAAAAAAAAAAAATTATGCAATTTAGATCCAACACTTTATTCATTCTGTGTGGTTATCCAAGAAGATTTTGCATTACATTTTACATTATGCTACAATGTTTCTTGTACATTTTAATTGCCTGTAGGTGTCATTATTGCTTCAACAGTACACAAAAAGCCAGCAAAGAAGCTTAATATAAATCAGAACAAACATAAATGCTGTATACAAAATATTTTCAGCAAGTTATAACTGTGATGACAGCCCTCTTTAAATTAAAAGCAGATGGACTAAAAGAGTTTTAGTCTTTTGGTGACCGCTGTAACCAAGTGTTCTCACATAAAACAGATTAATGGTAACCTGAGAACATTATCGGTGTTGTCCAAAGCAACCAGCTAAAATGTAATTTTCTGGCCAGTTGCTATTGGCAGCAAGGGCACATTTCTTTCCTTCAGTTATGACACACTATATGGCCAAATGTGTAAGCTAGATCATCACATCTAAAATGAACTTGGGCCCATTCCAAAACCATGGGTGTTGATTTGGAGTTGGCTTGCCTTTGTGGCTGTAATGGCCTTCACCCCTTTGGGAGGGTGTTCCCCATAATTTTGGAGTATGTCTGTGGGAATTTGTACCCATTCAGACAGAAGTGACTTTGTGAGGTCAAGTACTGATGTAGGACAAGAAGACTTGGCTCGCAATTATCGTTTCAATTATTCGCAGGGATGTTTAATAGGATGGAGGTCAGGGCTCTGTGCAGGCAACACTATTCAACCCATGTCTTTATGGAGCTGGCCCTATGCACGGGGACATGCTGAGACCGTAATGAACGTTCCCTAAAATACTGCCCCAGGTTGGAAGTGGATAATGGTCTTAAAAGTCTTTGCATGCTCTAGCATTAACAGTACCCTCCACTGAACACCTGAACTCAATAATTTATAATCCACTCTCCATCGCCAGTATAGTGGTCCACAGAGCTATCTACTGCATTAGCAGAGAAGGTCAATGTTGGGTAGCTTAAAGCGGAGTTCCACCCAAATTTGGAACTTCCGCTTAATCCACTCCTCGCCCCCTTACATGCCACATTTGGCATGCAATTTTTTTTTTGGGGGGGGGGAGTGGGGGCTTCAGTAGGAGTGGGACTTCCTGTCCCATTTCCTCCTTCCGCCCTGGGGCCACCTAGGCGACACGTCATATCGCCTTTGGGCGGCCCATCCCTGTAGGCGACCCCTCCCTGTCCACTCAGAGCGCTGCGCCGTTCACGCATGCGCAGTGAGTGCCCGGCCATGAAGCCGAAAGCTGTCACGGCCGGGTGCCCACACTATGAATGGAGGCACCGGCGAAGAAGGGGGGGAGAGGAGCGGAGCTCCAGGCGTCGCGTCACTGGACAGTGGAACAGGTAAGTGTATGTTTATTAAAAGCCAGCAGCTACACTTTTTAAAAAAGGCTGGAACTCCCCTTTAAAAAACGAACAAAAAAACATGCTTTTAATAAGGTCTGTGATCACTAATTGGGTTTTAAACTCTTTCCCTACTTAAGTCCTGCTGGAATACAAGCTCTGTATGCAAAAGAATTGAATTAGTGGCCTGGTGCTGCCACTGGCATTAATTAAATTCAGCCTCCCCTCAGATTAAATTATAGATTGAAAACTAAACCCTTGCAGCAGAAATATATGCCTTTACAAAGCTTCACATACTATGCCAAGCCCAATTTTATTCTAATCTTGAAGGATGTCAGAGGTTTTGCCTAACATGTATTGCTATTGAGAGGTAACATTCTGCCCATTTAAAATTGGGTACAGCATACAGCACTGGGACAGGATATAAAGAAAACAAATTAACATGTGTTAATCCAGTGGCCATTTTTCAAATAGTTTAAGAGATCAAAACTACAAAAAAATATCATAATGTCACCTAAAACAAATAAGAATGCTTCTCAATGTACCAATTAGAGCCCATTCACACAGGGGCGGCACGACTTGTGCTGGGCGATCTCAAGACGACTTCAAAGCAGACTTCCAAAATGACTTCTGTATTGAAGTCGCCATGAAGTCGTCTTAAAGTAGTACAGGAACCTTTTTCTAAGTCGGAGCGACTTCAGTCGCTCCACTTAGAACGGTTCCATTGTACAGAATGGGACGCGACTCGTAAGGTGGCTGAGACGCCTGACGAGTCGCCCCTGTGTGAATGGGGTCTTACCAACCCATCTATTTAAATTACAATGTAAAGTGATACTAAGGCTCCATCCACACTGGACATTATAAAAAACAACAGCAGTAGTTTTAGCTGTAGAATGATGCAAGGTTTAAGCATTTTGCAGCGTTTTTTGCATTAGCATTTTTTTAACAAAACTATACTCCCACAAAAGCTTATGGCTCAAAAATGCAGAAATGCCACAATTTTCAGCATTCAGTCCTAAAGGTAAATAAAAAATAAACATGTCATAATGCCAACTGTCTTGTACAGAGCAGCCACAATTCTCCTCTTCCCACAGGCGCTCCTCCCCCCTAGTCATGCGGGCTCACTCCCGAGCCGGCTGTGTGTGTTCAGTGACACAAAAAGCATGGCACAGCCCTGCTCCCTCCTCACTGGCTGCGATTGTCTCTGAGCCAATGAGGAGGGAAAGAATGGAGAGAGCCGTTGCTCTCGGGCACTACGCTGTATTGGGGAGGGATAAAAAAAAACATTCAGCCTTTTGAACCACTTTAAGCTTGTTGAGCAAAATCCTAGGCGATTTAGGGATGAAGCACATAAAATATATAAAGAGACAGATGAGTATTGTATTTGATTTTAGGGAAATGCGATGGAGGAACACATAGAAGCCATGCCATGCTTTTTGTGTCAATGAACACACACAGCCGACTCGGGAGTGAGCCTGCATGACTAGGGGGGGGGGAGGAGCACCAGTGGGGAGAGGAGAATTGTGGCTGCTCTGTGCAAGACCATTGACATTATGACATGTTTATTTATTTTTTATTTACCTTTAGGACAGAACGCTGAAAATTGTGGCTTTTCTGCATTTTTGAGCCATAGGCTTTTGTGGTGGTATAGTTTTGCTCAAAAATGCTAATGCAAAAAACGCTGCAAAATGCTTAAACCTTGCATCATTCTACAGCTAAAACTACTTAAAGCGATTAAAAAAAAAAAAAACCCTTTACAAATAACAAACATGTTATATAACCTGCTCTATGCAGTTGGTTTTGCACAGAGCAGCCCGGATCCTCCTCTTCTCAGGTGCCTCTTTGCTGCTCCTGGCCCCTCCCTCCTATCGAGTGCCTTCACAGCCAGCAGCTCTCTATGGGGGCACCTAAGCCAAGTCAGAGCTCCGTGTATCTGTTCAGACACAGAGCCCCAACCCAGTCCTGCCCCCTCTCTCCTCTGATTGGCTGACTGACTTTGACTGACAGCTGCGGCGGCCAATGGCACCGCTGCTGTGTCTCAGCCAATCAGGAGGAGTGTCCCGGACACTCGTGGACATCGCTGGAATGCATTAAGATAAAAAACCTTGTGCCTTTACAGCTCCTTAGCATAAGGTCTGATGATATCATACAATAACTAAGCTGTGTTTGGGTGACAGAGTAACATTTTGAAGATTCTCCAGCATTTCCATTGGGATTTTAAACAAAAGATACAATTATTAACCAATGAACATGAGGAATGTAGCAAGCTTGTTATTCATTTTGTCAGCTGACCCTCATGAGTTCTAAACATGGAAAATCCCAGTAATAAGAGTATTAGGAATATTCTTGATGGGAAAGAGAAATGCCAATGTCCTTAATTTATTGATGATGTTTTCATGACCAGTTTCCAACTTCTGAAACTTTTGAGACCTTTAGTCAAGTATTAGAATCACAATAACAACTTAAAGAGCAAATGCCGACAGGAAGATGCAGCTTGCTTTGACATTAGTTTGGAGACACCTCTGAAATAATTTACACAGAAAATTATGAAGAAGAATGGTGCAGGTAAGGATACAGCTAAACTACAACACAATGGCTTGTTGGGCGCAATTGTTGCTGAAATGTATCCAAAAAGGCATTTATATTATGGTGTCCAGGTTATTATACCTAGCTAGAAAACGGATTGTCCGATTTTGGTTGGCACCCACTGTACCTTCTAGGGCGCAGTGGATCGCGCATGTTAATTCTCTCCTACTTAGAGAGCAATTGGCTTATCACCATAGAAAGCGGTAAACAAATTTCACCTTATTTGACAAAGTTGGCTTGATAACCCAAGTCTTGGCCCCACCACAATTAGTGATGGATAGGGTTTTACAATTATAAAGACCACTTAGAGAGTTATTATGGTTATAGCCAGAGTTTGGAAATGTCCCCGCTGCGCATCCGAGAGTAGACAAAGGAGACTTCTGAGTAAACGTTCCACAATAAACTCAGGCTGTTTTGTTTTAGTTTGTTTTGCCCTATGTTTTTCTTTTTTATTGTTTTTGTGTTTTGTGACGAACCCTCTGTCCTCAAACAGAACTTGGTTTACCGTCAATGCTTCCTCTGTCCAGAACCAGCACTATCCAAGACTCTTTAGCCCCCCCCCCCCCCAGGCACCAGCCGTACTTCAGTGTAGGGTAAAAACCAGCAGACTTCTTTATTCGAGCACATGTTACACAGATCTCTCACTTCAAAACACTTCCGCCCACCCTTGGAAAACAGGGCAGGTTAAACTGTCCAATCACAATAGACACACAGGTCAGGTGTGTTCAAACTTCTCATCAGTAAACACACTTACACATCCCATAATAGTTGAGGCAGGCAGCCACAATAGAATACAGTCACACCCCAAACTATCACTCATTCACTCTGTGCCCCTCTTAGAGACACAGGGTGATTTGCACATAAGAGGGGTCAGGGAAGCTGGACATGGAGTTTCCAGAGCTCTCCAAGGCAAGCTGAGTTGCACAAACCCCCCACTCAAAGTGACCCGTCACACATCTCCCCTTTCGGCAGGAGACTAACGCAGGAGGAGACCCCAGACGGGTTGACTCCAAAGTTATTCAGAAGCTCCAGTCCCCCAATGCCGGTACCCACACAGTACCCCAAAGAAAATTGTCCCAAACAGAGCATTACTTACCCAGCCAACCTCTGCCTCTCTCAGAGAACATACCCGCCGCTGGGGAGAGGCGTGGACTGACCTTTCTCCCTGGAGTCCTTTCAGCCGCTGGAGAGAAGACAGGGTGACTGGGCTCACTCCATCATTCTGTTGGGGATCTGGGCCGACTGCCCAGCATCCCTGGGGTATACAGATGGAGACTGAAGTCCCATCCACTTTTAGTAGGTGAAAATCCCCCAGTGCTTGCAAAGCATGGCTGACATCCTCCTGTCTCAGTGTTGCACAAATTTTTGGAGTTGTGTCAGTGAAGACCGAAGTCCCATCCACTACCACAGGAACGCCCTCTTCTGTTAGTTGAGGGCAGAGGCCAGCAGCACTCTGTTCTGTTGCCAGCTCTTCTGCTGGGTGGCTGTGAGTGGAGACCGCAGTCCCATCTACCGATATCAGCTCAAGCTGCAGTTGTGTGCAGAGGCCAGTAGCATTCTGCCCTGTTAGCACTTCGGCGGAGGACCCCACATCATCGGAATTTCCAACAAGAACTTTTGTTGTCGGAAAAATTGGGAACCAGCTCTCAAACATTTGTTGTCGGAAATTACGACAGCAAATGTCCGATGGAGCCTACACACGGTCGGAATATCCGAGCAAAAACTCACATCGAACATTTGTTGTCGGAAATTCCGATCGTGTGTACGCGGCATAAGGCTCTCAATTGGTTCCACTAGATTTTAGTTAGGGGTATCAGAGTAAAGGGGGCTGAATACAAATGCACGCCACACTTTTCAGATATTTATTTGTAAAAAAAAATGTAAAAAAAACAATTTATCATTTTCCTTCTGCTTCACAATTATGTGCGGCTTTGTGTTGGTCTATCACATAATCCTAATAAAATATATTTAAGTTTTTGGTTGTAACATGACAAAATGTGGAACATTTCAAATCTGCTACAATAGAGGTTCAGGCAGCTACAGTAGTAAGTCAGTCAGTGATTACTTCTGCATGCTTAAATATTGGGCAAAATGCAAATGGCAAGGTTCCAAAGAATACTGAATGGTGTTCACATCAAAGTTTCAAACTGATAAAGGACAACCAGCAAAGCAGGTCTTGTAGACGTAACCCTTCTTTTTATTAGGATGCCGTTAAGCACTGAGCAACATTGCAAAGGCACAATCATTAGACAAAATACAAGAGAAAGTACTTAGCCATTATATACCATAGAAATTGAAAATGCTAAAAAAAAAACAAAAAAAAAACAACACACCCCAACAGACACAAACTGAAATACTACACTGGCTGCCCATTGTTGTCACAGTGAAATTCTGCACTGGCTGCCCTTTAGAGTCACAGAAACAAATTCCTTAAGGAACGCCTACTAAACGCATAATTAAAAATGTCACACAAAACTTTAGGAATATGCAGATGATGCCTTCTCTTCCCTTTCATTGGTTCACTTGACATTCTTCAAATTCTAGTTTGTAGGTGATAATGGATGAATGGAAGGCAAGCACTGCCTACACTCCTCAAACAGCTACACATAATAAGCAATGCCGGGTCCTAACCTCAGCAGCACACTCATAATTCAGACTGCCCACAAGCACTCTTCTTACTCCTCTGCTTTGTGCCACTTCGAGGGCACTGTGAATCATTATGATTAGGACTGGATATTACTTTAGTTTGGGCTGCCACCAGGATGATTTTTAGGGTGCATAAAAGAAGCCACTGACAACAGTTCCTGTATGGGGGGAAAAACAGTGCAGTCCTCTGATCTATACAGAAGTAGAAGGATCTCCTCACTGTGGGTCACATTCAGACCCATTTATTAACAGGTCCTATAATACGGATTAATAGGCAGGAGTAAAAAGCAAGACATAGCAAAAATCATCCAAACAAAATTAATCAAGTGATGTGGTTGCTGGAGAAAAAATAAATCTGCCAAGAGGTCAACAATGGCTCATGTAGACTGTATGACGTGCACGTTTATCTAAAGTCTTGGCATAGCTCCCAACTGTTCCTCTTGAGGCCAAATCCCTCTGTCCCTCATGCAGCCTCAGTTGTCACTTTTTTTGGTTTCATGTGTACATCTCTATACAAAATGCCCTATTGTACCAAACGTTTTATACTGCACTACATTTTTATCCAACCTCTGTTAGTCCTGTATATTTATAATTATAAAAAGGAGCCAATATAAAAAAGGAAAAATAGAAGTTTGGCTTTTTTGGTTTAGTCAATAATTTTCAGCATATTAGATCTTTGTGGTCTGGTCCGTGTAACCACGGCCATGGCAGGGACATGTCCTTTGTCTACATACTGTGTGCTAAAGCTTTATCGTGTCAGCAAGTTGGGAGGCCTTATGTCAGGGGTGCTCAACCTTTTGAAGAGCAAGGGCCACCTAAAGTGATAGTAAAAGGTGCATTTTTTTTTTAAAATAACAAACATGTCATACTTACCTCCACTGTGCAGTTAATTTTGCACAGAGTGGCCCCGTTCTTCCTCTTCTGGGTCCCACGGCGGCTCTCTCGGTTCCTCCCCGCAAGAGCTATCCCCCTCTGGGAAGCTCTCTCCTGAGGGGGTTACTTTGGGGCGCGCTCCTGTGTGATACACTCGGCGGCCATAGCCATAGGATGCATTAAGGTGAAAAAACACGAAGCTTTAAGTGATTTGGTAACCTGTAGCAGGCCACGATGAACTATGGGGTTTTACCGCCCTCCAAACCGCAAATGTAAACAAGCCCTTACTGTCCTGAGCTGCTTTCATACTGATGTGCACCTGCAGCCTTCCTATGGATTAGCAGCACTGAGCCATAGACTTCTATTACATCTTGCGGGTGTGGTTCACTTTCAGAAAGTGCACCAAACATGCAGGATATAGTCTATTGCTCAGTGCAGCTAACTCGCAGGAAAGCCATAAGTGGATTGCGCTGCACCTGTGGGTCAGTGTGAAATCAGCCTAATAACCCTTTTTTATAAGTGATAATATGCTCATGCTTCCTCCACTGCCGGCGCCAGCTTTATGCACTCTGATGTTCTGGAATTGAAGATCAGCAACCCGTTGATCGTGACTTGGGCTTGCCGACCTGCCATCCCAGAGTATGGAAATGGTTTGTGATCGCGAGCCACACTTTAGAGGTCCACGGGTTGAGCATCCTTATGTGGATGAAGGGTCCATGCTGATCATCTCTGACCACCTTACTTTTTTTATTTTTACCATTGTCTATACACTAATACTTCACTAAATATTATTACCCTGGTATACAAAATCTAAACTCCACTTTAATGATCTTCATGAAAGTCTATGTAGTTATCCCTGAATAGCATCTCCTGTATAACCTTGACATTAAAACACATGAAACTACTGTATTAATGGAGTATATGCTTGGTATAAAAAACTTTCACATAACTAATGCTGGCCATACATGGGTCGAATTTCGAAAGAACTTTCTTTTGAAAATCAGAAAATTTGCGTTTTGTGATCCGATGGTGCCACCATTGATTTTGAAATTCGACCAACCAAACCTTCAATTTTACCTCATGTTCCTACAGAAAATATTTTTCGTGTCTGGGAACCTTCTTTTTCAGGGAATCTTCTTTTCTTTCCAGGAATTTTTTTTTTTTCTGGCACATGCGCATTTCTTTTTCGATTACATTTCTCGCACGATACTCCCATCGTTGATTAGAAAATCATTTGTTTTTTGTTGGATTATTAAAATTCGATGGCCGCACGAAAATCGGCTGTTGCTGCAGCCCACTAATGGTGCGAAATATGAACGAAAATTCTTAGATAAGATTTTCGAAAGAAAGTCCTTTCGAAATTCGACCCGTGTATGGCCAGCATAAGGGACCATAACATGATTGCGCGTATTTATTTTTTATTTCTTTATTTTTTGGGGATTTGTGCAAACTACTTTTTTTTTTTATATCAAAAGTCATACTGCCTTTTCCCCGCCTTTCTGTGACCTAAACCTGCAATATACGGTAATACTTTGAGGGTCCATGCACACTGGCTTAAAAATCGCTGCTACTACAGGGAGTTTTGTGTTCTGCCTGTAGAAGCAGCTCAATGTTATCCTATGTGTTCATGCACATTAGGACGATTACAGGCATATTTTAAAAAGGGGTTATAAAGGTTCAATTTTTTTTTTTATAAAGATAACAAACATGTTATATTTACGTACTTTTGCCTAGAATGCATTAAGGTGAAAAACGATGAGATTTTACAAATCCCTTTAAGCTCCACGTTTACAGGCAGGAAATAAAACCCTTCTGGTTTGCGTTTCTGATTGGAGTTTACTGGCAGAAAAAATGCAAAAATTCTCCTAAACTCGTCTAAACTCTGTACAAAAAATGCTCTATATAAAAAAGGAAAAACTTTTTTTTTTTCAGTTTTGGATAGCATATGGAAGGGTTCAAATAACTATTGGAATATTTTTTACTGCATGTGTTCTATTGGGGAGATTTTTCTTCACTTCCTATCAACAAAATCTCACAAAGTATTTATTTTATTTATTACAGGTACTTGTATAGCGCTGTGAATTTCACACAGTGCTTTTCATATTTATTATACATTCACATCAGTCCCTGCCCTCAAGAAGCTTACAATCTAAGGTCCCCAACTCACAATTTATACATACACATACTAGAGCCAATTTAGACAGGAACCAGTTAACCAACCAGCATGTCTTTGAAATGTGTGAGGAAACCGGAGTACCCGGAGGAAACCCACGCAGGCACAGGGAGAACATGCAAACTCCGCCCCAGGTAGCACACATTGGGGGGTGTCAGTGGCCGAGTGACTTCGCTATATGGGGTGCGCTCGGCACCCGAGTCGGGTGACACCGTCCGATCATCCCAAGGGCATCCCTGCTGGCTCTGGCTGCTCCCTTTCCCTTTAGGTGTTTTTTAGAACACCCCCACCGCCAGGGCCACAATGGACTGGTCCAGACCGTCCACTTGTTCAGTGACTGAATTCCCTCCTGCTAGCTCCGCCTCCACCCACCATCTGCGGCCTCAGCCTGACTGTGTCTGTCATCATCTCTCTCCGCTGGGGCGGCTCAGCTGCTACCACACACACAGTCAGGATTCCTGGTGAGCGGGGAGGGGGGGGGGGGGATGTTGTAAGAAGAGCCTGGAGGAGTGTGTGTCCTTCTGCTCTTCCACGCTGTGCTGACCTGATTGGGGGGGGGGGGGGGGTGATTGCTGTGTCCACCCCCTGCCATGTGTACTAGCACTGTATGTAGCTGACCTGATTTGGGGGGAGGGGTGTGATTGCTGTGTCCACCACCCCCTGCCATGTGTATAGTGTAGCACTGTAGCTGACCTGATTGGGGGGTTGCAAAATGCAGATATGTGCGATTTACAGGGTGCAGAATGTAGACATGTGCGATTTACAGGGTGCAGAATGTAGACATGTGCGATTTACAGGGTGCAGAATGCAGACATGTGCGATTTACAGGGTGCAGAATGCAGACATGTGCGATTTACAGGGTGCAGAATGCAGACATGTGCGATTTACAGGGTGCAGAATGTAGACATGTGCGATTTACAGGGTGCAGAATGTAGACATGTGCGATTTACAGGGTGCAGAATATAGACATGTGCGATTTACAGGGTGCAGAATGCAGACATGTGCGATTTACAGGGTGCAGAATGTAGACATGTGCGATTTACAGGGTGCAGAATGCAGACATGTGCGATTTACAGGGTGCAGAATGCAGACATGTGCGATTTACAGGGTGCAGAATGTAGACATGTGCGATTTACAGGGTGCAGAATGCAGACATGTGCGATTTACAGGGTGCAGAATGCAGACATGTGCGATTTACAGGGTGCAGAATGCAGACATGTGCGATTTACAGGGTGCAGAATGCAGACATGTGCGATTTACAGGGTGCAGAATGCAGACATGTGCGATTTACAGGGTGCAGAATGCAGACATGTGCGATTTACAGGGTGCAGAATGTAGACATGTGCGATTTACAGGGTGCAGAATGCAGACATGTGCGATTTACAGGGTGCAGAATGCAGACATGTGCGATTTACAGGGTGCAGAATGTAGACATGTGCGATTTACAGGGTGCAGAATGTAGACATGTGCGATTTACAGGGTGCAGAATGTAGACATGTGCGATTTACAGGGTGCAGAATGCAGACACAGGATGCAGAATGTAGACATGTGCGATTTACAGGATGCAGAATGTAGACATGTGCGATTTACAGGGTGCAGAATGCAGACGTGCGATTTACAGGGTGCAGAATGCAGACATGTGCGACCTGATTTGGGGGGAGGGGGGGTGATTGCTGCGTCCACCACCCCCTGCCATGTGTATAGTGTAGCACTGTAGCTGACCTGATTGGGGGGTTGCAAAATGCAGATATGTGCGATTTACAGGGTGCAGAATGTAGACATGTGCGATTTACAGGGTGCAGAATGTAGACATGTGCGATTTACAGGGTGCAGAATGTAGACATGTGCGATTTACAGGGTGCAGAATGTAGACGTGCGATTTACAGGGTGCAGAATGCAGACATGTGCGATTTACAGGATGCAGACATGTGCGATTTACAGGATGCAGAATGCAGACATGTGCGATTTACAGGGTGCAGACATGTGCGATTTACAGGGTGCAGAATGCAGACATGTGCGATTTACAGGGTGCAGAATGCAGACATGTGCGATTTACAGGATGCAGAATGTAGACATGTGCGATTTACAGGGTGCAGAATGTAGACATGTGCGATTTACAGGGTGCAGAATGCAGACACAGGATGCAGAATGTAGACATGTGCGATTTACAGGATGTAGAATGTAGACATGTGCGATTTACAGGGTGCAGACATGTGCGATTTACAGGGTGCAGAATGCAGACATGTGCGATTTACAGGGTGCAGAATGCAGACATGTGCGATTTACAGGGTGCAGAATGTAGACATGTGCGATTTACAGGGTGCAGAATGTAGACATGTGCGATTTACAGGGTGCAGAATATAGACATGTGCGATTTACAGGGTGCAGAATGCAGACATGTGCGATTTACAGGGTGCAGAATGCAGACATGTGCGATTTACAGGGTGCAGACATGTGCGATTTACAGGGTGCAGACATGTGCGATTTACAGGCTGCAGAATGCAGACATGTGCGATTTACAGGCTGCAGAATGCAGACATGTGCGATTTACAGGGTGCAGAATGCAGACATGTGCGATTTACAGGGTGCAGAATGCAGACATGTGCGATTTACAGGGTGCAGAATGCAGACATGTGCGATTTACAGGGTGCAGAATGCAGACATGTGCGATTTACAGGGTGCAGAATGCAGACATGTGCGATTTACAGGGTGCAGAATGCAGACACAGGGTGCAGAATGTAGACATGTGCGATTTACAGGGTGCAGAATGTAGACATGTGCGATTTACAGGGTGCAGAATGTAGACGTGCGATTTACAGGGTGCAGAATGTAGACATGTGCGATTTACAGGGTGCAGAATGTAGACATGTGCGATTTACAGGATGCAGAATGTAGACATGTGCGATTTACAGGGTGCAGAATGCAGACATGTGCGATTTACAGGGTGCAGAATGCAGACATGTGCGATTTACAGGGTGCAGAATGCAGACATGTGCGATTTACAGGGTGCAGACATGTGCGATTTACAGGGTGCAGACATGTGCGATTTACAGGGTGCAGACATGTGCGATTTACAGGGTGCAGAATGCAGACATGTGCGATTTACAGGGTGCAGAATGCAGACATGTGCGATTTACAGGGTGCAGAATGCAGACATGTGCGATTTACAGGGTGCAGAATGCAGACATGTGCGATTTACAGGGTGCAGAATGCAGACATGTGCGATTTACAGGGTGCAGAATGCAGACATGTGCGATTTACAGGGTGCAGAATGTAGACATGTGCGATTTACAGGGTGCAGAATGCAGACATGTGCGATTTACAGGGTGCAGAATGCAGACATGTGCGATTTACAGGGTGCAGAATGTAGACATGTGCGATTTACAGGGTGCAGAATGTAGACATGTGCGATTTACAGGGTGCAGAATGTAGACATGTGCGATTTACAGGATGTAGAATGTAGACGTGCGATTTACAGGGTGCAGACATGTGCGATTTACAGGGTGCAGAATGTAGACATGTGCGATTTACAGGGTGCAGAATGTAGACGTGCGATTTACAGGGTGCAGAATGTAGACATGTGCGATTTACAGGGTGCAGAATGTAGACATGTGCGATTTACAGGATGCAGAATGTAGACATGTGCGATTTACAGGGTGCAGAATGCAGACATGTGCGATTTACAGGGTGCAGAATGCAGACATGTGCGATTTACAGGGTGCAGAATGCAGACATGTGCGATTTACAGGGTGCAGACATGTGCGATTTACAGGGTGCAGACATGTGCGATTTACAGGGTGCAGACATGTGCGATTTACAGGGTGCAGAATGCAGACATGTGCGATTTACAGGGTGCAGAATGCAGACATGTGCGATTTACAGGGTGCAGAATGCAGACATGTGCGATTTACAGGGTGCAGAATGCAGACATATGCGATTTACAGGGTGCAGAATGCAGACATGTGCGATTTACAGGGTGCAGAATGCAGACATGTGCGATTTACAGGGTGCAGAATGTAGACATGTGCGATTTACAGGGTGCAGAATGCAGACATGTGCGATTTACAGGGTGCAGAATGCAGACATGTGCGATTTACAGGGTGCAGAATGTAGACATGTGCGATTTACAGGGTGCAGAATGTAGACATGTGCGATTTACAGGGTGCAGAATGTAGACATGTGCGATTTACAGGGTGCAGAATGCAGACACAGGATGCAGAATGTAGACATGTGCGATTTACAGGATGCAGAATGTAGACATGTGCGATTTACAGGGTGCAGAATGCAGACGTGCGATTTACAGGGTGCAGAATGCAGACATGTGCGACCTGATTTGGGGGGAGGGGGGGTGATTGCTGCGTCCACCACCCCCTGCCATGTGTATAGTGTAGCACTGTAGCTGACCTGATTGGGGGGTTGCAAAATGCAGATATGTGCGATTTACAGGGTGCAGAATGTAGACATGTGCGATTTACAGGGTGCAGAATGTAGACATGTGCGATTTACAGGGTGCAGAATGTAGACGTGCGATTTACAGGGTGCAGAATGCAGACATGTGCGATTTACAGGGTGCAGACATGTGCGATTTACAGGGTGCAGAATGCAGACATGTGCGATTTACAGGGTGCAGAATGCAGACATGTGCGATTTACAGGATGCAGAATGTAGACATGTGCGATTTACAGGGTGCAGAATGTAGACATGTGCGATTTACAGGGTGCAGAATGTAGACATGTGCGATTTACAGGGTGCAGAATGCAGACACAGGATGCAGAATGTAGACATGTGCGATTTACAGGATGCAGAATGTAGACGTGCGATTTACAGGGTGCAGAATGTAGACATGTGCGATTTACAGGATGCAGAATGCAGACGTGCGATTTACAGGATGCAGAATGTAGACATGTGCGATTTACAGGGTGCAGAATGCAGACATGTGCGACCTGATTTGGGGGGAGGGGGGTGATTGCTGTGTCCACCACCCCCTGCCATGTGTATAGTGTAGCACTGTAGCTGACCTGATTGGGGGGTTGCAAAATGCAGATATGTGCGATTTACAGGGTGCAGAATGTAGACATGTGCGATTTACAGGGTGCAGAATGTAGACATGTGCGATTTACAGGGTGCAGAATGCAGACGTGCGATTTACAGGGTGCAGAATGCAGACATGTGCGATTTACAGGATGCAGAATGCAGACATGTGCGATTTACAGGGTGCAGACATGTGCGATTTACAGGGTGCAGAATGCAGATATGTGCAATTTACAGGATGCAGAATGTAGACATGTGCGATTTACAGGGTGCAGAATGCAGACATGTGCGATTTACAGGGTGCAGAATGCAGACATGTGCGATTTACAGGGTGCAGAATGCAGACGTGCGATTTACAGGGTGCAGAATGTAGACATGTGCGATTTACAGGATGCAGAATGTAGACATGTGCGATTTACAGGGTGCAGACTGTAGACCTGTGCGATTTACAGGGTGCAGAATGTAGACATGTGCGATTTACAGGGTGCAGAATGCAGACATGTGTGATTTACAGGGTGCAGAATGTAGACATGTGCGATTTACAGGGTGCAGAGTGTAGACATGTGCGATTTACAGGGTGCAGAATGTAGACATGTGCAATTTACAGGGTGCAGAATGCAGACATGTGCGATTTACAGGGTGCAGAATGTAGACATGTGCGATTTACAGGGTGCAGAATGTAGACATGTGCGATTTACAGGATGCAGAATCCAGGCGTTTGCTGTATATTACCCACCTGAAGTAGCTGAGCTGTGAGCTTACCTGATAAGGGGGGGGGTGTTGCTTTGTTCACAACCCAGGTATAGTAGATGAGCTGGTCTGATAAGGCGGGGTTGTCTGTATCTCAGGTGTAAATAGACATTGACCTACACCCACATCTTGCAGCCATCAGATCGGTCCAGCAAGCAGCAGGTCACAGCAGCATCTTTCCTGCGGCCATCAGATCCCGTCCGCGGTCCAGCAAGCAATACGCCTTGTCAGCAGGTCAGTTCCAAATCATCAATGCCAATGTCTGCTGTCCCTGGATGGGGGATAGCTGGATCGGATCTGTCCCTGAGGAGTCGGACAGCAGATAATGCAAAGTAGGGGCCATACTTTGTATTGTCAGCTGTCTCCCTATCTCACTCTGATGTCTCCCTCATAGCAGCTCCAGTCCAGCTCTCCACTTCCCTGACCGTGGCACCGATTTGTCTAAATATGTGGGATCTGCTCACCTGAGTGACTGACACCTCTGTCCTGTCCCGTCTATTTTCACTGGCTGTCATGAATGAACAGCATCAGCTGTCATTACAAGGATCGGGAGGGGACGTCCCCATCCCCCCACAGCTCCGCCCAGGTCTCCCATCCCACCCGGAGACCTGAGCCACCAGCCGGCACGTCCGGGTTTGCCTTTGATCTGGTCTCCAATGTAGAAACTCGGAAACGACATCACAGCGTCACTTCCGGTTTACTCAGCAGCCAACGGCGGCATTTAAAAAAAAAAACATAATTCAAAAACACTGATCTTGGCAGAGGAGGGGTTTGGGGTCTTTTAGACCCCCGCTCCCTCCATAAAGTGTACCTGTCACTGCCTATTACTGTCACATGGGATGTTTACATTCCCTGTGACAACAATAAAAGTGATCATAATTTTTATTTTAAGGGACAGTGTAAAAAAAAAAAAAAAAAATGTAATAAGAAAAAAAAAAAAAAAAAAAGTTTTAATGCACCCAATCCCTCCATGTTCGCACGCCAAAGAAAACTCATACCTATGTCACGCCCGCAAATATAATAAGTGTTCAAACCACACATGTGAGGTATCGCCACGATCGTTCAAGTGAGAGCAATAATTCTAGCACTAGACCTCCCCTGTTACTCTAAACAGGTAACAGTTTAAAAAATTTAAAACGTTGCCTATGGAGATTTTTAAGTACCATAGTTTGTCGCCATTCCATGAGTGTGCACAATTTTAAAAGTGTGACATGTTTGGTACCCATTTACTCAGTGTAACATCATCTTTCACATTAGTGTATTTTTTTACACAAAATTTGCGTTTGAGAGACAGCTGCGCAAATATTGTGTGACATAAAATATTGCAATGACTGTTATTTGCTAAAATATATATATATATATATATATATATATATATATATAATGTTTGGGGGTTCTAAGTAATTTTTTAGGTATAAATTCATTAAAAAATTATTCTCTGGAAGGGTTCATTCACACCACAGTAACACCTACTAGTGCGCACATTATGAACATGTGATTGTGGGCGTTTTACCTTGTGCTGACAGGTAATACACATTGCAATATTTTTCTTTTCTTTTTACTTCTATTGTTATTACTTAGTGCTGTAGCACATTGTGATGCATTCAGCATGTCAGATTGCACGGTGCAAAAATGTCTATGCTATGTGGAGATATAAGCTCCACTTATCTGTTTCCTCCCCCCCTCCGGTGCCACATTTGGCACCTTTTGGGGGGGAGCCTATCCTCACTTCCGTCAGACCTTGCCATGGCGAGGTACGTCAGAAGTTCAGCCCCCCTCCTCCTTCCCCTGCTGCCGGGCCAGTAAGAGAGTGCAGCGCGCTTCGCGTATGCGCAGTAGGGAACCTACCAAGGCTTCACTGCCGGGTTCCCTTACTACGAATGGTGGCGGCACCAGCCGGGAGCCAATGGAAACATTGGCTGCGGGTGCCGACATCGCTGGATTCCAGAACAGGTAAGTGTTATTATTAAAAGTCAGCAGCTACTGTATGTGTAGCTGCTGTTTTTTTTGTTTTTTTTCTCGTATGTGGGGGCGAAACTCCTCTTTAAACTATAGGGGTTGCTTGGGACTACATTGGGCAATGTAGCCCAACACAACCTAACATTGGCGGTGTGAATGGGCCCTAATTGCTGTTATATCTTACAATATATATTTATTATTTTATCCAAATCTCAATACAGTATGTGCTCCAGTAAATCATGCGTGGTGGACTACAAAACACCTCCTTCCCAGAACACAAAACCCATGCTCTCTTGGTGCTCACACTCAAACTTTGCACTAACCAGACCTCCATGACCCTCTTTATTGTGTCCACAGTAGCTTAGGCTGGCCATACACGGTTTGATCGATCAGCTTGGGTACAACCAGCCTGCCGGATTCTATTGTGGCTGTTGCTAGCAGCTGCTATAATTCCAAGTCTGCAATAATATTGAAAATAAAAATGGCAGCATTCAGTATGGTTACTATATCACATGATTCCAAGATGGCCACCACTGACCCAACTTCCTGTTTGTTTCCTACGTGTGTTCCACGTAGGTGTAAAGATCAAAAACTGGATGGAAGGGACTCAGAAGGCTGCCTTGGATATCGTAAATGTAAGCTACTGTGGACCCACTAATTAAGTTAAGAGGGTTATGGAGGTCTGGTGAGTGCACAATTTGAGTGTGAGCACCAAAAGCGCATTGGTTTTGTATTCTGAGAAGGAGTTGTTTTGTAGTCCACCATGCACAGTTTGCTGGTGCACATATTGAGATTTGGATGAAGAAGCACTGGACTTGTGGGTGTTTTTCCATTTAAAAGTTGGGGGGGGGTGTCAGATGTAGGATCCGCCCCGGGTGCCAAATGCTCTAGGTACACCCCTGCCAGGCAGGTAGTGCCGGGATTGGGATTCTAACCAACGAGCCTAGTGCTGCTAGGCGGAAGTGCTTATCACTTGCTGCCAGGAAGGGGAATTCCCATCCAAAAAGGTTATAGGAACAGGTGGATGATTTTCCATTACCTTCTGCGCTCGTGGAAATACAAAATTGTAGAATTCCCATCACTTTCTGTCTATAGGACAGTGGTTACTAGGACATACAGAGGAGTGAATCTCCCCAATGGGACCCAGACAAAAACCTGACAGTGTTGAACCCTTCCCTAAATTACCTTTACATACAATTTAAAATTTAATGGAACATTAGTGGTTGTGAGAGTTTCATATGATACAAAACAAACTAGCCAATGTTTATTACAACACAACATCACAACAAAGTTCATGAGCCAGGCTGGAAACATTTGATTGGCTCCTCATTTCCCTATACTGGGTCTGTCAATATAGGGCAATGCTTGGCAATGTGTATGTGTTGTTTGTATGACATGGATATTAGTTTAAAAGAATGGATACACTTTTATTGGTAACATTTTTGGATTTCTTACCTATTACATCAGATGCCCTCAATGATTCCTTTAAGAACACAACAGAGATCGCCGCACTTCCTGTGCAAAAACAAAAAAGATCTATATAAGAACAATTCATAATAATAGAAGCTGGAGAGTTAAACCACCTTAGGATTGCCTGTATTTCATGGGGACTGTATTGGGAAGAACTTTGTGCTCGAAGTCCCAGGTCTGCTCAAAAACTTTAATTATTATATGGTGGCAGAGGTGTAACTAGAACCTTCAGGACCCCGGTGCAAGAAACCATGTAGGGCCCCCTGACCCCCTCTCTTTCCACCCGAGCCCCAGGCTTCCAATTCTGGGAGGGCGTCCATGGACATCCCCCTCAAAAACCTGCCTCCCGTGTGCCCCCTGGGGCGCGCTTTGGACACAGCTCATCACGGCAAAGGGCAAATCACAGCACCCTATGCTGATCACCTGTAAACAAACTTGATGGTTATCGACAGTCCTTTCCTCCCACACTGTCACTGTCACTGTGTGAGGAAAGGACATCCGTTAACTGGAAAGACTGTCAGTACATGGTTTACACTGATAATCAGGGCACTGATCATCAGTGCAGCCTATAAGTGCTTATCGGTACTGCCTATCGGTGCCACCTATTAGTGCTCATCAATGTCAGCTATCAGTGCAGCCTATCAGTGCTTAATGCTGCTGATCAGTGCTCATCAATGCTGCTGATCAGTGCAGCCTATCAGTGCTCATCAATGCTGCTGATCAGTGCAGCCTATCAGTGCTCATCAATGCTGCCAGTCAGTGCAGCCTATCAGTGCTCATCAGTGCCCCCTCAGCAAGACTCTGAGCTAAAAGCTTCTCTCTCATACAGCCCAGAGCCTGCACTGACAGTTTCCCCTCTCTCCCTAGCACAGATGGGAAAGGAGAGAGACGATCTGCTCTATCTCCCGCCCCTCTCCTCCTGTGTGTGCACCACAGGAAGTGGGAAGCCAAGCAGCTGAATGATCAAATTCAGCTGCTTAGCTTCACAATTCCTGCAGTGCACACAGAAGGAGAGGGGCATGAGGAGAAGAAGCAGATCGTCTCGCTCCTTTCCCATCTGTGCGAGGGAGGGAGATTGGGGGGGGGGGAGATGTCAGTGCAGGCTCTGGGCGGTATAAGAGAGACAGTCTCAGCTCAGAGCCCTGTGGCTAGCAACCCCGCTGGGGCCCCCTGACAGTAGCGGAACACCAGGGCCCGGTCGCAGGTGCGACCTTTGGTGTTCTGCCACTGTATGGTGGGCCCACTCTCCTTTTTATGGATTTTATATTTCAGAGAATAAAACGGAAAAATCTAAAAACATACAAAAGGTGGATGGGGACGCCCAAAACTCCCTGATGGACAGGCATAGAGTATGGATTTATGGCAGGGAGTTTACAAGACACATAAGCCAGGGGTGGACACAGCACAACAGGTTCCTCCTGTCTACAATTAAAAGATCAACTTTGGGTGGACTGACCTATAAAAACCATGTTCTTTCCAGGAAATAAACGAAATGTCAAATTCTAGAATCATAATATACAAGAGGTTACTGTGACAAGCACTGTAAAAACACAAGGCAGCTCATGAAAGCTATATCTAAATCTAGATCAAAGTGTGCCTATAACAGTTCAGAAAAATGAGGACACCCTCACTAAGCGGAAAAACCACCAGACGCTTAACAGGTAGGTACACCAAGGAAGATGTTATCAGAGGAGATTACAGTCACCAGGATCCTTCCATAGAGAGTTCTAAGGCAAATATCATTTTATACACTGACTGCCCCACCAGTCCTTACCCAAAATAAAAAAATAAAACCTTTTTTTAGGTGGAAGTCTTCTTTAGAGGTGATTGAAAGCACTCCATGTACTCTGGAGAACCTGCAGCTACACTGGTCAGTAAGGGCTTGTTTTACCCACTCGCCGACCGCCCACAGTACATTTACTGCAGGCGGGGTGTACAGGCAAGGTGACATTACCTCTACGTCATCTTGCCTGTACAGATACAGTGGGATGCTGCACACCCGCTGGGGCACGTGGCGCGACCCCCCCCCCCCCCCAACGACTGGTGTGTCCACTGAACACAGGGGCCTGGTGATCATGTGATCTCGATATGTCCTGGTCATGAAGGGGGTAAAACCTTTCAGATCTTAAGTGGTTAAAAAGACTAACTGCATGTTAAGAATATGTAAAAAAAAAAAAAAGGAATGTCCACAGCTTGGGCACGTGTGCAATTTAAGAAATATAATATATATATTATTTTACTGGAGATACACTTTGACATACAGACTTACAGTATATGGCACACCAAGGAATTAGCTAAAAACACATGAGAATTACATTTACATTTCATTTGCCACAATACATGGAAAGCTCTTTAGCCACACATTAAAGCTACATTCACACCAGCGATTAAGGCCAATGCAAAATTGTAGTGGCAGTTCCTACTGCAGCCCTTGGCTAGGTGCGGCCGCCAAACCTGTTCACTACAATGACAGGTCCCCGGCAGCTGCAGTTAAGGCTGCTGGACACACAAAGTGGATGCTGCATTGCTAAACCAGGAAATAAGTGTGCCCCTGCCCTGTCTAGCTGTGCAGTGTGTGAGAAGAGTGTAAATCACTAGACTGCCTAGACAGAGTTACAATCCAACAGTAAACTGTATGTAGATCAGTGTTTTATTTAGTCATTTGCCTGGAGTTCTGCTTTAATCTGGCTATAGACAGAATTACATTTCTATCCCGTCTAAAGAATATTCAGCAAACTTGCAATGTGCTCTGGCGGCCACGGCAAGATGGCCGCCAATGTAAAAAACAGCACAGTCACCAAACATGGCGCCGAACGGCGCCCAGGCCCCTCACTCTCAAATAAACAGCCCCAGTGAAATGCAGAGCAGCATGAGCCCCCCCCCCCAGGACAGTATGGCCCCCAGGCACCCCACACAGTACAGCGCCAGCGAAGTGCACAGAGAGTGACATTAAAAAACACAGGGGGAGACAGGGAAATCCCCCACATAAGAAACACACAGCATGTACTCACCTGCAGCCAGGAGAGACTACTTACCCGTCCCCTGAGGGACCCACTGGTGTGTTTCTGACAGAACTATCACAGTGCGGTACTGAGTAGCTGTCGGCCCGGTCCACCGCGAAAGATACAGCCGGACTGTTCTATCTTGAGAGGACCGCGGAGCTGGAAGCCCACCGGCCACCCCTGGAGTCGTGGGGCATGTCGTGAACTGAGTCTCACGCACACAAGGCGAGGATCAGCACGCTCGATGGTCGGACAGGGAAGACTACGAGGATATCTTGTACCCAACCTGTTGCCCAGCCGACAGTTGATAGAAGATCTCAAAAGAAAAAAAAAATAGGAAAAAATTCCAAAAGGAATAAAAATAGGTCAGGAGACTGGCTCCTGAGAGAGCCACGTCTTCTCCTTCTGCTAGGCAGAAAAAAACTGAGGTCTGCTGACTGCAGTGGGAGGGTTATGCCGGAGGGACCGCCCCCCTGGGCGGGGCTGTTCAGCTCTGGCTGTTTAGAATGTATGTATAACATCTCACATTCTGCCTAGGTCTTCTCCTGCAAGCAGGGACATAACCCACGTGTAAAGGTGTATAAGACACGCTGTGTCAGTCCATGGATGACAAGAGAAATATAGCCTTGTTAGATACACTTTGCTTATATACTTGTATAAAAACTGAGTCAACAAAACAACTGCAATATAAAATTGCTACATACAGAACAGTGATCTAGCCAAAGTCCCGGGCAAAGTCCCGGGCCTCTTTAGACCCAATAGTTACCTCCGGGGTAAGGGAGAGCTGACATCCTACAATGTAGAGTGGGTTACAAGGCATGGTGGGTGTAATGCAAGATGGTGGGCACCAGACACTTTTTGAATGCCAAGAGATTTATTGTCTCTTAAAACAGAACTGTGGGAGAGAGGGTTAGAGCCAGGACACCCTTAGGTAGATGCAAAGATAATTGACAGACTCCGAGACTTCTATAGGTAAATAGTTATACAGATGAAGGCCTCCAACTGGACACCACTTCTATATAGGTAGGATCACTATCACCTATGGCAACAATCTTAGTAACATTTAATAACTGTAATGGTATTTAACCATTTGCAACACGAACAGTTTAGGGTTGCCACATCATCCCTTTAATCCAGGACACACATGAATTACACAGGTTCTGTGTTTGATTAAGGTGGTAAATAAACTCACTTGGTGCCTTTTCTGCATTAAATCAACCTCAAAACCTGTGTAATTAATATGTGTCCTGGATTAAAGGGATGATGTGGCAACCCTAGAACAGTTCTCTTTACCCCACACTCACTCACTGTGGGTCTTCACTCAATGAGCTCCCAGTCTCTCTCACTAGACTTCAGATCCACTAGCCACTGGATCCCCGGAGCTCCTCCACCGTAACACTCAGTATCTTCCTCAAACGTCCCCCCCGCTTCCCTGCGGGGTCCCTGGCTTGGCACTCACAGATAGTCTTCAAGCTTCAACCCTGCTGACACGTTAGATCCCTGGCTTGGCACTCCACAAGCGTCACCTCTGCTGTCCCGCTAGGTCCCTGACTTGGCACTTTCTGAAGTTTTCCCACTTCTTCACCATCCCCATCTGGCAAAAAGTCTGCTCTGGTACTGGTAACAAAATCAAGAAAAGGTATACAAGGCTCCTCCACAATAGTCGGGGTGTGTGAAACAGATGCAATCAACAAGTGTCACACTTACCCTATAAAGTGGTATGCCAATAAAGCAGAAAGCCAACTGGGTAAGTCCCTCTAAAATAATATAGCATACGAGAAAGGGGGAGTGAAATAAGAAATTTCAAAGAATAGTAGTCCCTCATTGATAAATTCTTTGAAATTTCTTATTTCACTCCCCCTTACTCATCTGCTCTGGTACTGGCCTCAGCTTACACACAATGGTCTCCGGTAGCAAGGTGGATGGTCCCTTGGTGGTGACAGCTTTCCTTCTACCTCCGACCACGACTGGTTCCCCGGCCGGCGAAACCTTTACTTCTGGTTGGACTACAAGACCGCAGTGCCCAACCCTACTCTGCTTTTCCTGCTTCTGGATAGGCCCTCAGACAGCCTAGCAGCCAGATGTCCCCGGGATAGGACTTAGGTTTCTGGACTAGCAGCCCGGGGCAATACAACACACATCCACCCAGACAGCCGTCCAGGTGGCACAGCACACAGATCACCTGACTCTGCCCAAATAAATAGGTTCTCCCAGCAGGCCAAGGGACCCAAGAAAATCCCCTGCTCATTGGCGGAGACACCCCATTCATTCCCAATCTGTCCTTGCAATGCCCTTGTCTTATCCAATGTCAACAGATACCAGGCCACCTAGCTACAGAAGCGATAAGTGCAGCAATTCCAGAATTAGGGCAAAATCAATTGACCTCCTAATAACTGGCCAAAGCAACTATCACTTGGCAACTAAATTGAATACATGTACAATCGGCAACTTTCAGAAAAAGCCTTTAATCATTGAACAGCAATCGTATACAAGTATCTGGTTGTTGCACAAAACTCTATATAATATCAATACATATATACAGTATAATAAAAAAAATATATAAATGTAATAAGTAACAAAACAGGCAAAATAGAATCACATACAAGTGCATATTATTGGTGTAGTCCATAATAAACTGCACACATAATAATAAAGTGCATAATAGTTCATATCCAGTGGTAAAGCAACGTGCACAATTCTCTTTCTTCTAAGATATCAACTTCTGCATGAAAACATGAAGACAAATGGTGTGTACTTCCAACCCTGTAGTGACACCTATGTGCTCCCAGTGCTCTCACCTTAGTGAGTAATCAAATACGCTTTTTGATTACACTTATGACCGTCCTCCATCGATGTTGGCTTGATCCTGGTCCTGTCCAGTCAATCTTGGTAAAATGTGGTAGTTGTCCCTTTAAAAAGGTGCCCTCCACCGCGCTGTGACCCCTTCATGTTTCCATGCAGAAGTTGATATCATATAAAGAAAGAATTGTGCACGTTGCTTCACCACTGGATTTGATCTATTATGCACTTTAATATTATGTGTGCACTTTATTATGGACTACACCAATATTATGCACGTATATGCGATTCTATTTTGCCCGTTTTGTTACTTATCATGTTTATTGTTTTTTTTTTTACTATATATATTTATGATATTATATAGAGTTTGCGCAACACCTGATAATTTTAATACATTACCATTACTTGTGAGAACACAGTAGGTGTTTGCAGCAACTTGATCAGTAGAATATTCAAGCTCACATTTACATTGTGCACATTTAGGATATAGGATTTTGCACAGTGGTAGCGCAGATGTATAATTGTATTATTATTGAACAGCAATTACTTGTAGTTTGTAGAACAGGCATGATGTTTTAGTTAACTTGTCACATCTGCAAATTATTTTTTGAAGGGTTGGGCATTGCTATAGGGAAAAGGTAGGAATATGCATATGGAAAGTAATCCCGAAAATAAGTGTAGCGCCCTGCTCCTATTGGGTAGGCGCTAGTTGTAAATTTAGTTGTCTGAGCTGTAGTTTAGCTCAGAATAATTGTGTAAATTGCTGGTTTCTCTTCCAGTCCAGCTGTGTTGCGCATTATTTCCACTTGACAGTGGGTGTCGATGTCCCCACAGGTCAAGGTCGGAAATGCAGCAGGCTGGATGTATTGGGTATCTCTTGCTCAGAAGCAGCTCAGTGGGATTGGTCTCCCCGCTGTGCATTCTGGGGGAGGGTACTTAAGGGACAGACACCGTCTTCCAGCTCTCTCGGACCTGATGGCCCTCCTGAAAAGTTTATATAGTGGGGTATGGCGCTGCTCGTTCCTTAAATACACTCTAAAATGTAGGAAGGTATGGCTAAATACTAATGAGCAAACAAATTTATATATATATATACATTATATATATATATATATATATATATATATATATATAAATATAAATACATATATATGTGCTGTGACAAAAAATATATAATGAATAAACCCTTGATTCCAAGGGATTTGCGTATAAATCTATACCTGTGAGTAACACTATAGTGCAACTGGTTCACTAATAAGTGTGCAGAAAAAAAAAATAATTTTTTATATATATGTGCAAACCAAAACCATATACCAGTGGTCCCCAACCTTTTTGGCACCGGGGACCGGCTGCGTGGAAGAAAATTGTGCCAAGGACCGGGGGGGGGGGGGGGGGGTTACGATTTTTTTGCGGGCAATGGCTGGTGTTAGCGCTTCAATCATCACGGCACCATGCTTAATATGGTGTCAGGATGATTGAAGCGCATTATTTCTATTATTACATTGTAGTAATAAATGAAATAGTTCAACTCACCATAATGTAGAATCAGTGGGAGCCCTGAGCGTGTCACTTGCCACTGTCGCCTGCACCCGGGTGTGGATTGTCACTTGCCACATCACCTGCCACGCTTACTGCCACAAGATGTGGATTGTCACTTGCCTGTCACCAGATGCGGAATGTCACTTGCCACATCACCTGCCACGCTTACTGCCACAAGATGCGGAATGTCACTTGCCACATCACCTGCCACAAGATGTGGATTGCCACCTGCCACCAGATGTGGAATGTCACTTGCCACGTTTGCCTGTCACCAAATGTGGAATGTCACTTGCCATGCCACCTGCCACATTGCTGTCACCAGATGCGGAGTGAGTGGAGCACCCCCTTGTGGTATATCAGGCAGACAGCTGAGGGGGTGAACTACAAGTCCCAGCACACCTCACCTGTACTCCCACACACAGCTCACCTGTAACTGATGATGTCACATCTCTGTGGGATCGCCCCTCTGGATGTAGCAGGGTGTCTCCCTCGTCTTGCTGCAGCCGGTCTCACCTGGCAGAGGGAGGGTTCGGTACTCCTTCGGCTGTCACTCTCTGGCTCCAACCTTCTGCCATTCCTGATTAGCTGTCCGGGGGGGCAGGCAATCTGCGCCGCTGAACAAGGAATCTCAGGAAGTTCTCACAGGAGCCGCAGGAGAGCGGCGATGCGGGGCGGGCAGTGTGAGATGATGTCATCTCTCTGCTCCCTCCGACACTGAGACAGAGGACTGGCTTTGAGGGCGGAAGAGCGGTGATGCAATGGGCGGAGAGAGATGATATCTCTGCTTGCCCGCTCGCTTCTTCAATCCACCCAGCGCTCTCATGCCGCAGCCCAGCATGTCTCTTGAGAGCCACCCGCACCCGCGGCCCGACTGCAGAAGGGCCACGGCCCGGTAGTGGGCCGGGGGACCGGGGGTTGATGACCCTGCCATATACCATAAAAAATATACCATAAAAAATATGTGGTGCAAACCATATATATAAATGATATGTCAGTGATACCATAAATAAAAAGTGAAAATAATATATAGTGAAAAGAAAATGTATATATATATATATAGATATATATATATATATATATATATTAAAGTCCACTCCTCAGTGATTGCCAATGTTCAAAATGATGATAGTTGACAACAGATAATCCTCCAATAATTTTCCAAATATTCCAGATATTCCCCCACAAGGGTCCCCACTCACCAGCTCCTCACACCCCTACGGGGGGTAAACAGCATGATACGATTAACCACTTAAGCCCCGGACCATTCGGGCCATTAGGACCAGGCCTGTTTTTGGGATTCGGCACTGCGCTGCTTTAACTGTAAATTGTGCGGACATGCAATGTTGTACCCAAATGAAATTTGCGTCCTTTTCTTCCCACAAATAGAGCTTTCTTTTAATGGTATTTGATTGCCTCTGCGATTTTTATTTTTTGCGATATAAACAGAAAAAGACCGAAAATTTTGAAAAAAAAATGATATTTTCTACTTTTTGTTATAAGAAAAATCGAATAAACTCAATTTTAGTCATACATTTAGGCCAAAATGTATTCAGCCACATGTCTTTAGTAAAAAAAATGTCAATAAGCGTATATTTATTGGTTTGCGCAAAAGTTATAGCGTTTACAAACTAGGGTACATTTTCTGAAATTTACACAGCTTTAAATTTATGACTGCCTATCTCATTTCTTGAGGTGCTAAAATGGCAGGGCAGTACAAAACCCCCCCAAATGACCCCATTTTGGAAAGTAGACACCCCAAGGAAATTGCTGAGAGGCATGTTGAGCCCATTGAATATTTTTTTTTTTTTGTCCCAAGTGATTGAATAATGACAAAAAAAAAAAAAAATTACAAAAAGTTGTCACTAAATGATATATTGCTCACACATGCCATGGTTATAATGTGGAATTGCACCCCAAAATACATTCTGCTGCTTCTCCTGAGTATGGGGATACCACATGTGTGGGACTTTTTAGGAGCCTAGCCACGTACGGGACCCCGGAAACCAAGCACCGCCTTCAGGATTTCTAAGGGCGCAAATTTTTGATTTCACTCCTCACTACCTATCACAGTTTCGAAGGCCATAAAATGCCAAAATAGCACAAAACCCCCCCAAATGACCCCATTTTGGAAAGTAGACACCCCAAGCTATTTGCTGAGAGGCATGTTGAGTCCATGGAATATTTTATATTTTGCCACAGGTTGCGGGAATATGACAAACTTTTTTTTTTTTTGCACAAAGTTGTCACTAAATGATATATTGCTCACACATGCCATGGGCATATGTGAAATTACACCCCAAAATACATTCTGCTGCTTCTCCTGAGTACGGGGATACCACATGTGTGGGACTTTTTGGGAGCCTAGCCGCGTACGGGACCCCAAAAACCAAGCACCGCCTTCAAGGTTTCTAAGGGCATAAATTTTTGATTTCGCTCCTCACTACCTATCACAGTTTTGAAGGCCATAAAATGCCAAGATGGCACAAAACCCCCCCAAATGACCCCATTTTGGAAAGTAGACACCCCAAGCTATTTGCTGAGAGGCCTTTTGAGCCCATTGAATATTTTTTTTTTTTGTCCCAAATGATTGAATAATGACAAAAAGAAAAAAAAAAAATGTACAAAAAGTTGTCACTAAATGATATATTGCTCACACATGCCATGGTTATATGTGAAATTACACCCCAAAATACATTCTGCTGCTTCTCCTGAGTACGGGGATACCACATGTGTGGGACTTTTTGGGAGCCTAGCCACGTACGGGACCCCAAAAACCAAGCACCCGCCTTCAAGGTTTCTAAGGGCATAAATTTTTGATTTCACTCCTCACTACCTATCACAGTTTTGAAGGCCATAAAATGTCAAAATAGCCCAAAACCCCCCCAAATGACCCCATTTTGGAAAGTAGACACCCCAAGCTATTTGCTGAGAGGCATGGTGAGTATTTTACAGCTCTCATTTGTTTTTGAAAATTAAGAAAGACATTTTTTTTTCTTTTTTTTTTTTCTTTTTTTACATTTTCAAAACTTTGTGACAAAAAGCGAGATCTGCAAAATACTCAACATACCTCTCAGCAAATAGCTTGGGGTGTCTACTTTCCAAAATGGGGTCATTTGGGGGGGTTTTGTGCCATCTGGGCATTCCATGGCCTCCGAAACTGTGATAGGCAGTGAGGAGTGAAATCAAAAATTTACACCCATAGAAATCCTGAAGGCGGTGCTTGGTTTTTGGGGTCCCGTACGCGACTAGGCTCCCAAAAAGTCCCACACATGTGGTATCCCCGTACTCAGGAGAAGCAACAGAATGTATTTTGGGGTGTAATTCCACATATGCCCATGGCATGTTTGAGCAATATATAATTTAGTGACAACTTTTTGTACATTTTTATTTTTTTTTATTTTTTTGGTCATTATTCAATCACTTGGGACAAAAAAAAAAATATTCAATGGGCTCAACATGCCTCTCAGCAAATAGCTTGGGGTGTCTACTTTCCAAAATGGGGTCATTTGGGGGGGTTTTGAACTGTCCTGGCATTTTATGCACAACATTAGGAAGCTTATGTCACACATCATCCACTCTTCTAACCACTTGAAGACAAAGCCCTTTCTGACACTTTTTGTTTACATGAAAAAAAAAAATTTTTGCAAGAAAAATTATGTTGAACCCCCAAACATTATATATTTTTTTAAAGCAAAGGCCCTACAGATTAAAATAGTGGGTGTTGCATTTTTTTTTTCCACACAGTATTTGCGCAGCGATTTTTCAAACACATTTTTTGGGGGAAAAACACACTTTTTTTATTTTTAATGCACTAAAAAACACTATATTGCCCAAATGTTTGATGAAATAAAAAAGATGATCATAGGCCGAGTACATGGATACCAAACACGACATGCTTTAAAATTGCGCACAAACGCGCAGCGGCGACAAACTACATTCATTTTTAAAAGCATTTAAAAGCCTTTACAGGTTACCACGTTAGATTTACAGAGGAGGTCTACTGCTAAAATGACTGCCCTCGATCTGACCTTCGCGGTGATACCTCACATGCATGATGCAATTGCTGTTTACATATGACGCTAGACCGACGCTTGCGTTCGCCTTTGCGCAAGAGCAGGGGGGGGACAGCGGTGCTTTTTTTTTTTATTTTTTTTTTTTTTTTTATTATTTATTTGGCTTTTTTATTTTATTTTTAAACTGTGCCTTCCATATTTAATTTTTTTACCATTTTTATCATTATCTCAGGGAATGTAAATATCCCCCTATGATAGCAATAAGTAGTGACAGGTACTCTTTTTTTGAAAAAAATTGGGGGGTTAGACCCTAGATCTTTCCTCTGCCCTCAAAGCATCTGACCACACCAAGATCGGTGTGATAAAATGCTTTCCCAATTTCCCAATGGCGCTTTTTATATCCGGGGGGGGGGGGGGACATTCCCTCCCACTGCTTGTAGAAGCAGTCTAGAGGCTAATTATCTGCTAGAATTGCTTTTACATGAAAGCCGGCTGCTGGCTGAAAAGAATGATACCAAGATGATACCTAAACCCGCAGGTATCATTCTGGTATAAACATTCAAAGTCCAGCAACATACCAGTACGTTGCTGGTCCTTGTTGGACATGTATTGTAATCTTTTTTTTCATACAGCCTATTGGCTGAACGAAAAAAAGAGATTGATTGGTGGGTATGCCCACCATTAGAATACCTCCCTTCATCCACCCACTTCTAATGATGGGCATATATGCCAAAGCATGGGGGCATCCTCCCGCAAAAAAGTTATGCCGCGTACACACGGTCAAGCCTTCGTCGGAATTTCAACCGTATGTACGCGGCATAAAAGGTTATGCCGCGTACACACGGTCGGACTTTTCCACGGGCAAGCCTCCGTTGGAATTTCGACCGTATATACACGGCATTAGGAGCAAAATCGCTCCTCCCGCCCCTGCTGCCCCCATGCTTTGGCATATATGCTCTTTTTTTTAACTGTGGTGTCACGGCTTTATGTATCGTGGGAGCAAACGCTGTTGCTGTCAAGATAAATAATTCCGCGCTGCAGTTGAATGGCGCACCTGAAAACAAAAAATTACATACCTGAAAAGCAAGCATGATAAAACATTGCAGAATAGAATACAGTAAAAAAGAGCAGAACAATAGAGAGAAAATAGAGAGAGAGAGAGAACAATAAAACGACAACTATTTTTGTTTTTTTTATTTTATATTTTTTTTGTGTTTTGTTTTTTACGTTTTTTTTTTTCTTTTTTACACTTTTTTTGTAACTTTACAACTGTAATGGTTCGGGTCTCTCAAAATGTAATGGCATCTTGGGAGACCCTGTGTAAGTGTGTCCTTGTCTGTGAAATGCTGTACCCTACGCTAAAACTTCACTTTTGAGTGGTAGCGTTCAAACATTCACCTTGGACTGGTTGATATTGATGGTTGCTATGGACTGGTTGCTATGGACGGTTGCTATGGACAGTTGCTATGGACAGTTGCTACGGATTGGTTGTTATGGACGGTTGCTATGGATTGGTTGCCATGGACAGTTGCTATGGACTGGATGCTATGGATAGTTGCTATGGATGGTTGCTATGGACAGTTGCTATGGACGGTTGCTATGGACTGGTTGCAATGGATGGTTGCTATGGACAGTTGCTATAGACTGGTTGCTATGGATGGTTGCTATGGACGGTTGCCATGGACTGGTTGCTATGGACGTTTGCTATGGACTGGTTGATATGGATCAGGCCTGTCTCTGCGAACGCTGCAGTTATGTGTGTTGTGTTTGGTAAGTGACAGTGATCGATCGATAGTGCACTTGGGTGGGCTGGGCTGGGCTGGGCGGAGGGGCTAAACGCAGGCGTTAGCAGGTATCTGGGCTGATCCCGCTAACACTGCGTTTTTGGGAACCTAAACCGCTGGGGATGCTAGTATAGATCTGATCAGATACTATACCACTAAGGGGGGTGTATGCTTTGCGCGTGGGTGTTAGCGTTACACTGGCACTAACCTAACACTGCCTGGGGCGACGCAGACCCTCTCTGGCGCTAAAACCTAATTGATCTCACCCGCCGGGCGATCAGGGGGGTTAAACCTTTATTGGGTTATATACGGCGGGTGCCCTGATGCTATAAAAAGCAAACTAATCAACCAGCGTCACCCGTAACCTTTATATGGTGATCACTGGTGAAAGGGTTAACTAGGGGCAATCAGGGGGTTAAAACCTTTATTAGGTTAAATATGGGGGTACCTGACACTATATAAAAACCTGACGGGTAACCTAAATAACTAAATAACTTACTGGCTAACCAGTGACACCAGTGACGCTTATACGGCGATCACTGGTGAAAGGGTTAACTCTAGGGGCAATCAGGGGGTTAAAATAATATATGGGGGTACCTGACACTAATAAAAACCTGCGGCGAACCTAAAAAAAAATAACTAATAATCTAAAACACCAGCGACACAAATACAGCGATCGGAAAAACAATCGCTTAGTGACGCTGAAGTTAGGGGGTGAAAGGGTTACCTGGGGGGTGATCAAGGGGTTAAACCTTTATTAGGGGGGGTTAGGGGGCTACCCTGGACCTAAAGGGGCCTAATCCTAACTGCCCTGCAACTTTTTACAATCACAGATGACACTAAATGCAGTGATCAGTAAAATAAATGATCACTGCAATCAGTGACACTGTGATTGGGGGCTTTGGGGTGACCTGGGGGGTGATTTGTGTGCCTATGTGTACCTACGTGTCAGTGGACTGTTGGTGCACTAACCTCTGTCTTCACTCCTCGGCGCCGGGAACGAAAAGACCGCGGCGAGGGAGATGACATCACTTCCTCCAGCAGCCTTGTTTACATCACATGGCGGAGGAAGCATTTTCATTGGCCGGGAGCGATCGCGAGGGGGGGGCGGAATCGAGCGGCCGCCCCCTCATGCCTGATCGCTCCCGAACACTTAACGGCCGCTCACTGCAGTGAAGGGGGGTCCGGATGGACCCCCCAACTGCACAAAGGCGATCACGTAGATCTACGTGATTCTGCCTGTCCGTGCCATTCTGCCGTCGTAAATCGGCGGTGGGCGGTCGTTAAGTGGTTAACTTCCGATCGGGTCAAAGTGTCCACACTGATTCCTCCAACTAGACCAGCTTGCAGCACAGTCTCAAAGATTTCCACGGTGCAGCTTTTTCAGAAGATACCGTTTGGAAAGCAATGGTAATGGATCACCTCAATGAGAAAGTTGAAGGACTCCCATAGTGTAATATGCCCGAAAAATTTATTAAATATTATACAAATTAAATAAAACCGCCTAAGCGGCTATTCCTTAAAAGAAAAACGAATAAAAACCACAGCGTCCTATACCCTGGTAGCCGGATACAGCGTGCACTCCAGCTGCGTTCCAGCTCCAGGTACCCGGATCACTGACAGCGTAACGTAGTGTGCGTGGCGCCGCTTTACGTACGTTTCGTATGTGAACGTCTTCTGAAGCGGGGCCTATGGAGTGCCGTGGCAGTTTCTCGCCTCGGGGCCTCGTTACTGGAAGTAGGCCCAGGAGTTCTGGGGCCTACTAATCAGTGGTGGTCCTTGCTGTCTTGCAAGCCGAGCAATTGAAGAAACCAGGGGAGGACTTTTCCCAGGAGAGGACCGTGCAAAAAGGCTGGTGCCTCGGGAAGAGCCTGGGAGACGGAGGACGCATCCCTACATATCTACCTCACAGTATTGCCGGATTGGCTGAAAAAAACTGGTACTGTGTGAATGTACTTAGACTATGTGTATTCTTCAAGTCTGTGGCAGAGACTTTTGGCCGAGCACCGCAACGGCTGCTAGGTCAGTGAGAGAGGCCTATCCGGTGGTTGCCATATCCAGTGTGGAAAACTGTTTGTCCTCTGGATTAGGAAGTACCTGTGATCCGCAAGCAAGGTACCTGAAATCTCCCCTAACCCTCCATCCCTTTAAATGACATTTTGTTTAATAAAACCATGGGAAAAGAGACTATGTGTTGATGCTGACATCTGTGAGAAACTCTTCAATGGAACCCCTATGACGGATACGGTGGAACAGACAGGTAACGGCAAGACCCAAAAATATAACCAGCCGCTCCTACGGGGGTAGTGCTACATAAGGAATATCAAGCAGCTAAAGGGACACGGACACACGAAAATACAGCAACTAGTATGCAGTAAAATCCTGCGCAGAAAAGTGCTCTGTACTTGTGCTTTTTGTACTGTTTGAGCAATGTTAAAGCCTAGTTCACACAGGGAGTATTAATGCACACCCCCTGAGAGGGCCAGGTTTACTTGCACAGGGATGTACAGGTGTTCTGTGCATCTCATGCAGGCTGTCCTCATTGATGTCAAATGGGACACAGTGACTGCACCACACGGTGGAGCTGCTGCGCCCCAACTGGCATCAATGAGACTACCCCTATAGGGATGCATGAAACACCTGCAGGTAAACACAGCCGTTGCACATAGTAAACATTGATTTGTGTGAACGAGGCCTTACATGCGTACAGTGTAATTGCCACCCCCCCCCCCCCCCCAAAACACAGGTGGCTTTTCAGAAAAGCCGCCTAGTGTCCTCCATTACTACAAAACAACTATTGCCAATTTGTGTTCTGTGGACAGGATGCAGGTGGCTATTGCCCTTTGGCTTTCTCCGTTGCTAGGACCAATGTTCATTTTGGCAGTTTTAGTCCCATTTTAGTCCTCTGCAATTTAGTCGGCTAAAACCTCCAGGACATTTTAGTCTACTAAAATCATTTTAGTCGTCTAAAATCTAATGGTTTCATTAAATTGTAATGTATTATTTAAGTATTTCAGTACAATTTCCAAACTCACTATATACTCCTGAAGTAAAAAATCTAATATTATTTATGATATTAGGGTTTGAACATGCACTACAGACACAGATTTAGTGTAATGCCACCATGCAGTGCACATTTAGGTGAACTTTCAGAAAATATATAATGTTTTGGGGGGGGGGGGGGGGGTCGTTTATGTAATCTTCAGGCCTAAATTTCTTTTTTAAGCATGGGTGCAAAAACAGCTCTGGCAGCAAAAGGGTTACTGAATTTCAAACGGAGCATCAGAGTGGGGAAGAAAGGGGATTGAAGTGACTTTGAACGTAGTATGGTTATTAGTGCCAAACGGACTGGTCTGAGTTTTTCAAAACCTGCTGATCTACTGGGATTTTCAAGCACAACCATCTCTCGGGTTTACAGAGAATGGTCCGAAAGGTAGAAAGGCCACAGTAACTCAAATAACCACGCGTTACAAGCAAGGTATGCAGAATACCATCTATGAACGCGCAACACATCGAACCTTGAAGCAGATGAGCTACAGCAGCAGAAGACCACAACGGGTGCCACTCCTGCCAGATAAGAACAGGAAACTGAGGCTACAATTAGCACAGGATCACCACATTTTGACAATAGAAGATTAGAAAAACGTTGCCCGGTCTGATGAGTCTCGATTACAGCTGCGACATTCAGAATTTGGCATAAACAACATGAAAGCATGGATCCATCCTGCCTTGTATCAACAGTTCAGGCTGGTGGTGTAATGGTGTGGGGGATATTTTCTTGGTACACTTTGGGCCCCTTAGTACCAATTGAGCATCATTTAAATGCCACAGTCTACCTGAGTATTGTTGCTGACCATGTCCATCCCTTTATGACTACAGTGTGCCCATCTTCTGATGGCTCCTTCCAGCAGGATAATGTACCATGTCACAAAGCTCTAATCATCTCACCACTGGTTTCTTCAACATGACAATGAGTTCACTGTACTCCAATGGCCTCCACAGTCATCAGATCTCAATCCAATAGAGCACCTTTGGGATGTGGTGCAACAGGAGATTTACATCATGGATCACCTTGTTGAATCTATGCCATGAATAATTAAGGCAAAAAAGGGGGTCAAACCTGGTACTAGCAAGGTGTACCTAATAAAGTGGCCGGTGAGTGTATATTAGACCAAAAATGAGGGACAAATGAAGTAAAGAGGGACTTTGTTCCAAATCAGGGACAGTTGGGAGCTATGCTTACAGGCCCATTACATTATGTATATGTAGCGGGCATTTAAATTTGGGGGGGGGGGGGAGCATCTGGGTTATTCAACCCAGATGTACCAATTGTTAGGGAGTCTGAGAATCCCTTTTGTGGTTCTTGGAGGACTCTGGTGGTGCAAGGTTCCCTGTGGCCTGCAGGTGGCGTTGCCGCCCTGGGCCGGAGTTGAACCTGCACCGCAAGACTGTTCCTTTTTGTCCTTTCCTGGCGCTGGTACAGCGGGGCGGGGAACCCGCTGTGACGCAAAGGGAGAGGAGATAAAAGGGACGGATGCCCTGACCTCGGGGTTCAGAGTTGAAGGACGCGGCCGCGCCCAGGCACCTCAGCCCGGGTGCTGGCGTTCCGGAGTTCCGAGCCCAGGTGCCCTTGACCTGGCCGGAGCGAGAGATGGAGTCCATCCCAGGCACCTTAAGCCTGGGGTGAGGTACTACGGCCGAGGCCTGGAGCCCAGTAACTTCGACTGGGTTCCGCGAGGGTGGAGGAGTCCGAGGGGCCCTAAGGTGTTGGGACCCGTATCTGAGGTGAGGAGGCCGGGGAGTGTAACCCTTCCGAATAGCCCGGTACAGAATTAATCCGGTGACGGCGGGGCCTCTGGTAACTCTCTTGGAGGGATGTCTTCCCCCTGACAGGGGCTGCAACGTAGCGAAGGTAACTCCAGTTCCTGTTCACTAGAGTCGCTGGAAGAGACTCTGAAGCCAAAAAGTACGTTTTACAGCCACTGTGCTTAGCAACCGTTGGTGAAACCTCAACGGTTTAGTTTCTTTGAGGATTGTGCCTTGACCTACTCCCCACCAATACTGAACTGTTTTATGGGTCTCAAACTGTCTGCTCACAAAAGGGACTATTTGTTTGCCGTTATGGAATAAATAAGTTGGAATGTGTGGTACTCCAATTCCTGGGAGCAAACGGGGTTTATCAGCAGAACAGACTTGGCTCTGAGCGTATACACAGCCCGAAGGTAATCTGATTCTGGCCTTCACCTCTACATGCTGTAATCTAGAGGACATGGGCCGTGGCGCACCTCGCAATCCCCTTCAAGGTACCCCTAGACCGGAGCCAGAGTAACCGCTAAAGAAGAGAGAGAGGGTGAGGCCGCTACATATAGTATTGGTAAAACGCCTTGTTAGCCCGGTTTTCAGATCCGATAACATGCATCTACAATATTCTACACTGGAAATAAATTTTATAAAAATTGTAACAATTTTTTGATTGATGCATTATCTTAACCACTTAACGACCGCCCACCGCCGATTTACGTCGGCAGAATGGCACGGACAGGCAGAATCACGTAGATCTACGTGATCGCCTTTGTGCAGTTGGGGGGTCCATCCGGACCCCCCTTCACTGCAGTGAGCGGCCGTTAAGTGTTCGGGAGCGATCAGGCATGAGGGGGGCGGCCGCTCGATTCCGCCCCCCCCCTCGCGATCGCTCCCGGCCAATGAAATTGCTTCCTCCGCCATGTGATGTAAACACAGGCTGGAGGAAGTGATGTCATCTCCCTCGCCGCGGTCTTTTCGTTCCCGGCGCCGAGGAGTGAAGACAGAGGTTAGTGCTCTTAACAGTCCACTGACACGTAGGTACACATAGGCACACAAATCACCCCCCAGTCACCCCCAGATCACCCCCCAGGTCACCCCAAAGCCCCCAATCACAGTGTCACTGATTGCAGTGATCATTTATTTTACTGATCACTGCATTTAGTGTCATCTGTGATTGTAAAAAGTTGCAGGGCAGTTAGGATTAGGCCCCTTTAGGTCCAGGGTAGCCCCCTAACCCCCCCTAATAAAGGTTTAACCCCTTGATCACCCCCCAGGTAACCCTTTCACCCCCTAACTTCAGCGTCACTAAGCGATTGTTTTTCCGATCGCTGTATTCGTGTCGCTGGTGTTTTAGATAGGCAGTTATTTTTTTTTTAGGTTCGCCGCAGGTTTTTATTGGTGTCAGGTACCCCCATATATTATTTTAACCCCCTGATTGCCCCTAGAGTTAACCCTTTCACCAGTGATCGCCGTATAAGCGTCACTGGTTAGCCAGTAAGTTATTTAGTTATTTAGGTTACCCGTCAGGTTTTTATATAGTGTCAGGTACCCCCATATTTAACCTAATAAAGGTTTTAACCCCCTGATTGCCCCTAGTTAACCCTTTCACCAGTGATCACCATATAAAGGTTACGGGTGACGCTGGTTGATTAGTTTGCTTTTTATAGCATCAGGGCACCCGCCGTATATAACCCAATAAAGGTTTAACCCCCCTGATCGCCCGGCGGGTGAGATCAATTAGGTTTTAGCGCCAGAGAGGGTCTGCGTCGCCCCAGGCAGTGTTAGGTTAGTGCCAGTAACGCTAACACCCATGCGCAAAGCATACACCCCCCTTAGTGGTATAGTATCTGATCAGATCTATACTAGCATCCCCAGCGGTTTAGGGTTCCCAAAAACGCAGTGTTAGCGGGATCAGCCCAGATACCTGCTAGCGCCTGCGTTTAGCCCCTCCGCCCAGCCCAGCCCAGCCCAGCCCACCCAAGTGCAGTATCGATCGATCACTGTCACTTACCAAACACAACACACATAACTGCAGCGTTCGCAGAGACAGGCCTGATCCCTGTGATCGCTAACAGTTTTTTTGTAGCGTTTGATATATTTGCTGACGACAGTCAGGTGCTTTTTTTCCTGTGAATCTTACTAGTGTACCCCTAAATTTAGAGCCCAAAATGGCAAGACGAAGGTACACTAGTAAAGAGGCCTACGAGATTCTGAGCATGACAGATAGTGAAGAGGAGGTCACGTATCTGTCAGATTCAGGCTCAGAATATCTTCCCGTAGAAGACAGTGACGTCAGCGGCCCCACGTCAGATAGCTCTGACGACGAAGTTGAGGTCCCTGCTAAGGTCAGGCGTACCCGATCCCGATCTTCTGAGGTTGTTGAGGAGCAAGAACCGCAGGTCTCTCGTATCATGGAGCAGAGTAGTACTAGCGCCGCTATTCCTTCTGGTGAACTGGCAAGCACCAGCGGCCTAGTACAGCCTGGACGTACATCCAGCACTGCAGTAACACTTGGTGACGTGGCGAGTCCCATAAGTGCAGTTCAAGCTGGCGAGGTGGCAAGCACAAGTAGTGTCCCGCTGCCACCAAGAAGACAAAGGCAGGCCCGTCGTGCCCATACTGCCCTTCCTGCAGAATTCGCCTATCCTAATTGGGTCCCCACCACTTCTGCAGAACCCGTACTTCCCCCATTCACTGCCCAACCCGGTATTCAGGTGGAAACAGCTGATTTTATTCCAATTGATTTTTATTCGCTGTTTTTCACGGAAGATCTCTATAGATCTATTGTGGACCAGAGTAATTTATATGCTGGTCAATTTATCGCCGCTAACCCCCAGTTGCCTAAAATTGCCAGAAATTGGAAACCAATTACGGTTTCCGAATTTAAGACCTTTCTGGGCCTTTCCCTCAACATGGGCACACATAAATTTCCGTCATTGCGTGCTTATTGGTCCACGCACCCAATTGACCACATGCCCGTGTTCTCTGCCTCCATGTCCAGGGCACGATACGAGCAGATTTTGCGGTTCATGCACTTCAACGACAATGAACTTTGTCGTCCACGTGGGGACCCTGAATACGACCGGCTCTATAAAATTCGGCCCCTCATAAACCACTTCAACGAACGTTTTGCAGCCTTGTTTACTCCCGATCAAGTTGTCTGCGTTGATGAGTCCCTGATTAAATTTTCTGGTCGCTTGTCTTTCAAGCAGTACCTTCCCAGCAAGCGTGCCAGATACGGGGTCAAGCTCTACAAGTTCTGTGACAGGGCAACAGGCTATGTAGTGAACTTTACGGTTTATGAGGGAAAAGACAGTCAGATTGAGTCGGTCAACTGCCCGGATTACATAGGGAGCGCTGGCAAGATAGTGTGGAACTTGGTGTCACCCTTATTCGGAAAGGGGTACCACTTGTATGTGGACAATTATTACACGAGCGTGCCACTGTTTAGTCACTTGTTTGATCATAAGATTGGAGCATGTGGCACCGTGCGACCTAATCGCCGGGGCTTTCCCCAGCGGCTTGTAGATGCCCGTCTTAGGCTGGGGGAGAGAGCCTGCTTGAAGTGTAATAACTTGCTCGCTATGAAGTGGGAGGGACAATAAGAATGTTTTCCTTCTTACCTCCCTTCATGCAGACACGACAGTCCAAATTCGTACGGCGACTGGTGTTGTGGAGAAACCCCTCTGTGTCCACGAATATAACCAAAATATGGGAGGGGTGGACCTCAACGACCAGTTGATGGCGCCGTATCTAATTGACCGTAAGGCGAGACGCTGGTACAAAAAAGTGTCTCTATCATTATTCCAATTGGCTTTGCTGAACGCTCATGTGCTATACAGAGCTTCAGGCGGGACGTTATCTCTTCTAAAATTCCAGAATGAGATAGTCACAGAACTCCTGTATCCAGGCGGTTCTGCACCTCACCATCCCCAACCAAATGCAGTAAGCCGGCTGCATGAGAGGCATTATTCGTATGTCCTCCCGAGTACCCCTACCCAAAGCCACCCCCAAAAAAGATGTCGTGTCTGTAGCAAGCGCGGATTTAGGCGTGACACCCGTAGTTTTTGTCCACTCTGTCCTGACAAGCCTGGTCTTTGCCAAGGTGAATGTTTTGAACGCTACCACTCAAAAGTGAAGTTTTAGCGTAGGGTACAGCATTTCACAGACAAGGACACACTTACACAGGGTCTCCCAAGATGCCATTACATTTTGAGACCCGAACCATTACAGTTGTAAAGTTACAAAAAAAAGTGTAAAAAAGAAAAAAAAAAACGTAAAAAACAAAACACAAAAAAAATATAAAATAAAAAAAACAAAAATAGTTGTCGTTTTATTGTTCTCTCTCTCTCTCTATTTTCTCTCTATTGTTCTGCTCTTTTTTACTGTATTCTATTCTGCAAGGTTTTATCATGCTTGCTTTTCAGGTATGTAATTTTTTGTTTTCAGGTGCGCCATTCAACTGCAGCGCGGAATTATTTATCTTGACAGCAACAGCGTTTGCTCCCACGATACATAAAGCCGTGACTCCAGTGCTGTAGGAGGTGATTTCACCACCACAGTTAAAAAAAAGAGCATATATGCCGAAGCATGGGGGCAGCAGGGGCGGAGGAGCGATTTTGCTCCTAATGCCGCGTACATACGGTCGAAATTCCGACGGAGGCCTGCCCGTGGAAAATTCCGACCGTGTGTACGCGGCATAACTTTTTTGCGGGAGGATGCCCCCATGCTTCGGCATATATATATTTTAGGCACAAGTTGCGTTAAAACATTTTTTTATTTTTTACTAGGTTTTGTTTTGGTATTTGCTTTGCAGGTATGGCATGGTAAGGTCTTACTGTTGTACTGTAATGTTACTTTGTTTTAATGTTAACCACCATTTGCTTAGCAGGTACGCCATTCAGTTGCAGCGCGGATCTATTTATCTTGACAGCAACAGCGTTTGCTCCCACGATACATAAAGCCGTGACTCCAACGCTGTAGGAGGTGATTTCACCACCACAGTTAAAAAAAAGAGCATATATGCCGAAGCATGGGGGCAGCAGGGGCGGAGGAGCGATTTTGCTCCTAATGCCGCGTATATACGGTCGAAATTCCAACGGAGGCTTATCCGTGGAAAAGTCCGACCGTGTGTACGCGGCATAACCTTTTATGCCGCGTACATACGGTCGAAATTCCGACGAAGGCTTGACCGTGTGTACGCGGCATAACTTTTTTGCGGGAGGATGCCCCCATGCTTCGGCATATATGCCCATCATTAGAAGTGGGTGGATGAAGGGAGGTATTCTAATGGTGGGCATACCCACCAATCAATCTCTTTTTTTCGTTCAGCCAATAGGCTGTATGAAAAAAAAGATTACAATACATGTCCAACAAGGACCAGCAACGTACTGGTATGTTGCTGGACTTTGAATGTTTATACCAGAATGATGCCTGCGGGTTTAGGTATCATCTTGGTATCATTCTTTTCAGCCAGCAGCCGGCTTTCATGTAAAAGCAATTCTAGCAGATAATTAGCCTCTAGACTGCTTTTACAAGCAGTGGGAGGGAATGTCCCCCCCCGGATATAAAAAGCGCCATTGGGAAATTGGGAAAGCATTTTATCACACCGATCTTGGTGTGGTCAGATGCTTTGAGGGCAGAGGAAAGATCTAGGGTCTAACCCCCCAATTTTTTTTTAAAAAAAGGAGTACCTGTCACTACCTATTGCTATCATAGGGGATATTTACATTCCCTGAGATAACGATAAAAATGGTAAAAAAATAAAATATGGAAGGCACAGTTTAAAAATAAAATAAAAAAGCCAAATAAATAATAAAAAAAAAAAAAAAAAAAAAAGCACCGCTGTCCCCCCCTGCTATTGCGCAAAGGCGAACGCAAGCGTCGGTCTAGCGTCATATGTAAACAGCAATTGCATCATGCATGTGAGGTATCACCGCGAAGGTCAGATCGAGGGCAGTCATTTTAGCAGTAGACCTCCTCTGTAAATCTAACGTGGTAACCTGTAAAGGCTTTTAAATGCTTTTAAAAATGAATGTAGTTTGTCGCCGCTGCGCGTTTGTGCGCAATTTTAAAGCATGTCGTGTTTGGTATCCATGTACTCGGCCTATGATCATCTTTTTTATTTCATAAAACATTTGGGCAATATAGTGTTTTTTAGTGCATTAAAAATAAAAAAAGTGTGTTTTTCCCCCAAAAAATGCGTTTGAAAAAACGCTGCGCAAATACTGTGTGGAAAAAAAAAATGCAACACCCACTATTTTAATCTGTAGGGCCTTTGCTTTAAAAAAATATATAATGTTTGGGGGTTCAACATAATTTTCTTGCAAAAAAAAATATTTTTTCATGTAAACAAAAAGTGTCAGAAAGGGCTTTGTCTTCAAGTGGTTAGAAGAGTGGATGATGTGTGACATAAGCTTCCTAATGTTGTGCATAAAATGCCAGGACAGTTCAAAACCCCCCCAAATGACCCCATTTTGTAAAGTAGACACCTCAAGCTATTTGCTGAGAGGCATGTTGAGCCCATTGAATATTTTTTTTTTTTGTCCCAAGTGATTGAATAATGACCAAAAAAAAAAAAAAAAAAAATGTACAAAAAGTTGTCACTAAATTATATATTGCTCAAACATGCCATGGGCATATGTGGAATTACACCCCAAAATACATTCTGTTGCTTCTCCTGAGTACGGGGATACCACATGTGTGGGACTTTTTGGGAGCCTAGCCGCGTACGGGACCCCAAAAACCAAGCACCGCCTTCAGGATTTCTATGGGTGTAAATTTTTGATTTCACTCCTCACTGCCTATCACAGTTTCGGAGGCCATGGAATGCCCAGATGGCACAAAACCCCCCCAAATGACCCCATTTTGGAAAGTAGACACCCCAAGCTATTTGCTGAGAGGTATGTTGAGTATTTTGCAGATCTCGCTTTTTGTCACAAAGTTTTGAAAATGTAAAAAAAGAAAAAAAAAAAGAAAAAAAAAATGTCTTTCTTAATTTTCAAAAACAAATGAGAGCTGTAAAATACTCACCATGCCTCTCAGCAAATAGCTTGGGGTGTCTACTTTCCAAAATGGGGTCATTTGTGGGGGTTTTGGGCTATTTTGACATTTTATGGCCTTCAAAACTGTGATAGGTAGTGAGGAGTGAAATCAAAAATGTATGCCCTTAGAAACCTTGAAGGCGGTGCTTGGTTTTTGGGGTCCCGTACGCGGCTAGGCTCCCAAAAAGTCCCACACATGTGGTATCCCCGTACTCAGGAGAAGCAGCAGAATGTATTTTGGGGTGTAATTTCACATATAACCATGGCATGTGTGAGCAATATATCATTTAGTGACAACTTTGTGCAAAAAAAAAACAGTTTGTCATATTCCCGCAACCTGTGGCAAAATATAAAATATTCCATGGACTCAACATGCCTCTCAGTAAATAGCTTGGGGTGTCTACTTTCCAAAATGGGGTAATTTGGGGGGGTTTTGTGCTATTTTGGCATTTTATGGCCTTCGAAACTGTGATAGGTAGTGAGGAGTGAAATCAAAAATTTACGCCCTTAGAAATCCTGAAGGCGGTGCTTGGTTTTTGGGGCCCTGTACGCGGCTAGGCTCCCAAAAAGTCCCACACATGTGGTATCCCCGTACTCAGGAAAAGCAGCAGAATGTATTTTGGGGTGCAATTCCACATATAACCATGGCATGTGTGAGCAATATATCATTTAGTGACAACTTTTTGTACATTTTTTTTTTTTTTCTTTTTGTCATTATTCAATCATTTGGGACAAAAAAAAAATATTCAATGGGGTCAACATGCCTCTCAGCAAATAGCTTGGGGTGTCTACTTTCCAAAATGGGGTCATTTGGGGGGGTTTTGTGCCATCTTGGCATTTTATGGCCTTCAAAACTGTGATAGGTAGTGAGGAGTGAAATCAAAAATTTATGCCCTTAGAAACCTTGAAGGCGGTGCTTGGTTTTTGGGGTCCCGTACGCGGCTAGGCTCCCAAAAAGTCTCACACATGTGGTATCCCCGTACTCAGGAGAAGCAACAGAATGTATTTTGGGGTGTAATTCCACATATGCCCATGGCATGTGTGAGCAATATATCATTTAGTGACAACTTTGTGCAAAAAAAAAAAAGTTTGTCATATTCCCGCAACTTGTGGCAAAATATAAAATATTCCATGGACTGAACATGCCTCTCAGTAAATAGCTTGGGGTGTCTACTTTCCAAAATGGGGTCATTTGGGGGGGTTTTGTGCTATTTTGGCATTTTATGGCCTTCGAAACTGTGATAGGTAGTGAGGAGTGAAATCAAAAATTTGCGCCCTTAGAAATCCTGAAGGCGGTGCTTGGTTTCCGGGGTCCCGTACGTGGCTAGGCTCCTAAAAAGTCCCACACATGTGGTATCCCCGTACTCAGGAGAAGCAGCAGAATGTATTTTCCACATATAACCATGGCATGTGTGAGCAATATATCATTTAGTGACAACTTTTTGTAATTTTTTTTTTTTTTTTTTTTTTTGTCATTATTCAATCACTTGGGACAAAAAAAAAAAAATATTCAATGGGCTCAACATGCCTCTCAGCAATTTCCTTGGGGTGTCTACTTTCCAAAATGGGGTCATTTGGGGGGGTTTTGTACTGCCCTGCCATTTTAGCACCTCAAGAAATGAGATAGGCAGTCATAAATTTAAAGCTGTGTAAATTTCAGAAAATGTACCCTAGTTTGTAAACGCTATAACTTTTGCGCAAACCAATAAATATACGCTTATTGACATTTTTTTTACTAAAGACATGTGGCTGAATACATTTTGGCCTAAATGTATGACTAAAATTGAGTTTATTCGATTTTTCTTATAACAAAAAGTAGAAAATATCATTTTTTTTCAAAATTTTCGGTCTTTTTCTGTTTATATCGCAAAAAATAAAAATCGCAGAGGCAATCAAATACCATTAAAAGAAAGCTCTATTTGTGGGAAGAAAAGGACGCAAATTTCATTTGGATACAACATTGCATGTCCGCACAATTTACAGTTAAAGCAGCGCAGTGCCGAATCCCAAAAACAGGCTTGGTCCTAATGGCCCGAAATGGTCCGGGGCTTAAGTGGTTAAACTGTCGGTCCTCTGGAGCCAAACAAGTCATATGTAATAGAAAGATAAAAACAACAGGCAAGATAAACTTGTATTTTCCTAATCATGTCTGCGAGGCCTTTATATTATCAGTCTCTCCATGACAACAGTTCAGCATGTCATGGGGCTGTCATTCAACGTTTAAAGCCACATGCTAGCTGAAAGCTAGGGTGCCCAAGGCCTAATAGATAAAGGGAATCCACTTTATGTTTGGAGAAAAGCACTTTGTTTATGTCACCAGGGAGGTCAGTTCTAAATGGAGGGTTGAAGAGATGGTGAACATTGGCAGATACAGAACTAGATACACTGATACCTAAAAATGCAATGTTTTTAGGCATACGGACATTTTTTTTTTTTTTTTACTGATGTAAACGCAGCCCAGTGTTTTGTTTTTTTAAATATATTTTTATTGAAATTTTCATTATAAAAATTTACAAAAAAAAAAAAAAAAAAGACAAAGCTTAAGTAACAAAGCCCATAGATGCAAAAAAAATAAAATAAAAAAAGAATAAAAATAAAAAAAAGTATACAAATAATAACAAATATTAATTTGAGATACCAAAAACCCACATTAAATATATAACATGGGGCTCAAGTGGGAAGGAAAAAAAGAAAAGAATTGGAGATAGACTTATCGGTGATGTGACCAATGCTGTGCAGTAAAAGAGTAATGGCGCGTACACACGATCGGAATTTCCGACAACAAAACAGTTTTTTTTTCCTACGGATGTTGGCTCAAACTTGTCTTGCATACACATGGTCACACTAATGTTGCTCAGAAATTCCGATGGAACGTGGAGATGTAAAACACTACGACGAGCCGAGAAAAATGAAGTACAATGATTCAGAGCATGCGTCAAATTGGTTCCGAGCATGCGCAGCACTTTTGTGCGTCAGAAATGGCTACACACGATCGGAATTTCCAACAAGAACTTTCGGAATAATTGAAAACCTGCTCTCAAACATTTGTTGTCGGAAATTCCGACAGCAAATGTCCGATGGAGCCTACACACGGTCGGAATATCCGACCAGAAGCTCACATCGAACATTTGTTGTCGGAAATTCCGATCGTATGTACGCGGCATAAGCATTAGGAAGGATCGGAGGCCAAATTGAAGAGTTCTAAGGTAGCCAAAGTAAAAAAAATTAAGATATTCATGAAAGATATCCAGGTGACTGTATGCCTTGGTCCTGGTGCTTTAAAAATCTTACCTTACATTGCCTTCAGGTTTTGTCCTGCAGAGCTATGAGGAGTATAGTTGGCACATCACTGTCCACGTCATCCTTCCCCAAAAGGATCTCTCGCCTTCCCCTCATCTTTCCCCCCTCTCTCCCTTTTACTTTTCCCCTTGTTTCTTAATATCTTTATTAAGGCTTTTATCATAAAAAATAAATAAATAAATAAAAGGAGCAAGCCAATAGAACTCATAGGTGCCTTAAAGTGGAAGTAAACCCTCCTATCATTTTCAGGCAAGGAAGCTACCATCTTGGCCTCTGTTTAATCTTCAACTGCCATGATGCTGCACATGTGATCAGTTTGTCAAACCATCCAATGGCTGGTGTCATAACTGATCACATGTGCAGTATCATGGCAGTAAAAGATTAAACAAACAGAGGCCAAGATGGCAGCTTCCTTATTCCCACTTTAAATATATTTAGTGAAGAGTTTATGGCTCTCAGCATAAATTGCTATAGAAAATGTTAAGGTAAAATTTCAAAATATACATGTAGCGGGGTCTCCTTTAAGGCCCTATGGACTACGTTACCCAGAATCCCGTTTGGCACCCAGGGTGCATTTGGCCACCGCAGAGACTCATGGGTGGGGCTATAAAGGGAAGGGGTGAGGCTAAGCTCTGCCTCTTTGGACACCGCGCTGCAATCAATAGGACTCCCTGTGCGGATCTGCTGCAGTGCAAGGCCTGAGGCCTGGGCCTTGCGTACCTTCCAAAGAGCCTTCCACCCCACTGCTGAGCCTGGATGGCACCTGATTTCTTTTGAGTTTGCTGACATCAGTTGGACCGGAGACCCTGTCGTTGCAGACCCTGTGTGCGGAGACACAGTGGTGGAAGTCCCAGACTGGGATCGCATCCGGAGGGGTGAGCGAGCACCTGCTCACGTCATTAACTTGTACTTTGATTAGGCCTAGTGACTGCCTTGGCCCACCATGCTATATTTACTGTCCCGCTGGAGACTAGTGGCGGAACTGAATTGTGTAGTCTCCGGTGAAGTGTTCTTTCTTTATTAACTATAATTGGATTACAAATACTGTTCCTGAATGTGCGCCACCGTTCATCTTGCATGCAAAGGATTGTTCTCACAGAGACTGAGTTTATCTGAGTCAGGCCTGACCAGGGATTAGGATTTTGTTGGTGCGCCACATTGCACATAGAGAAGATAGCTGCACGTGGCGTGTGATCACTCTGCACTATCGCTGATTAGTATGTTTATTACTGCAGGGCTCTGCATGTATGTTATGTGACAAGTTCATCATTTACCTTTATACCAAAGTCATTTACGGTTTATCACTCCGGTATCAGCGTTCATTATTGCATATATTAACTGCTCATATTACTGTTAGATTGTGCATAGCCAGGTATAGAGAGAGTTATATTACTAGAACATCCCCTAGACTAACTGTGCCAGGGGAGGGTCGAGTAGATTGCCGGGGGTTGGCTGTGCTGTGTACAGGGCCCGAAACAGAACCAGCGGCTCTCTTAACTGGGGGTATCGCTACATACATTACAAATTAAATACTGAAAACCATAGTTAAATGTAAAAAAAAAAGAAGAGAATAAAAAAAACGAATTTTGTCTGTCGATAAGACGTCCAATACTATATAGAAAGATAAGGGTTTTGGGGTCAGGTATTGTTTTTAATGTGCTTGTACACACGGGTGTGTAAACATGTGCTGCATATTAGATCAGTAAAAAAAAATACAAAAAATACAAAAATCTGTGATACTGGACAGTATTTTGCACACACACACACACACACACACACACACACACGTGTATGGCACTTTCCAACACACATTAAAAAAATTCTTGCACGTGCTTGAAAAACACACAAAAAGGTGCATTTACTATACTGCCTGTGTTTTTATGCAGGAATTTTCTGCTGGAATCTGATGTTCATACATTAGTGTGTAAGTAGCTTAAAAAGATAATGTATAGGGTCCCTTATCAGGTTACTGCTGCTACCTGTGGTCCCCCTGGGGTGCTACCCCTATGAAAGATAGAAAGCAAGAAGAAATATTAAAAATGAGCTTCTCCTAATGCTGGCCCTGTTCCCCACCCCCCCACCATCTTTGAGGCCTGGGCAAAGAACTGTGGACTATCTGCACACACACCAAGTTGACCCTCGCTTGTGCATAGAAGATCTGAGACCTCCTTACTTGTGCCATCTTTACACATACATGAGGGGAAAAGTCACGTGTGTGCAGATGTCTTTGACGGGTTCCGAATGCCAACCAGAGCCCGTGTGGCATTGAGTGCACGTCATTCTCGCCTAGGCAAGAAGGGAGGAAGTGCTGCCCTGAAGCACAAAAAAAATAAAAAAAGATATCGAATTGTAGGAGAGAGAGGAGACTGGAACCAGGTGCAAAGAATTTGTTTTTTGGGATGAATGTCCACTTTAAAAAGGGGTTGTAAAGGTTCGTTTTTTATTTTCTAAATAGGTTCCTTTAAGCTAGTGCATTGTTGGTTCACTTACCATTTCCTTTAATTTCCCTTCTAAATGTTTTTTTTTTCTTTGTTTTCTTTGTCTGAATTTCTCACTTCCTGTTCCTCCTCAGTAAGCTGTTCAGTAAGCTGTTCTGGCTGACTAACCACGGCTCGGATGATGGGGGCAAGCTTACTGAGGAGAAACAGGAAGTGAGAAATTCAGACAAAGAAAAAAAACATTTAGAAGGGAAATCGAAGGAAAAGGTAAATGAACCAACAATGCAGTAGCTTAAAAGAACCTATTTAGAAAATAAAAAACGAACCTTTACAACCCCTTTAAGTCAACAAAAAGTTGACTGAGATGCCTGCCTTCCCCATATCAATTAACCACTTAACGACCGCTCACTGTATATATATGTTGGCAAAATGGCACAATCACGTACCTGTACGTGACTGCCTTCGGTACAGCGAGCGGTGGTTCTTGGTGCGGGAGCGATCCGTGATGAGGGGACGGCCATTCGTTTCCGGCCACCCCCTCGCGATCGCTCCCGGCGAATTAAATGCTTCCTCTGCCTGTGTAATGTTTACACAGGCAGGAGGAAGTGATGTCATCTCTCCTGCGGCGCTCACATATACCGAGTGCCATGGAGAGAAGACACACAGGTTAGTGCACTAAACAGCACACTGACACCAGCACACATGGGCACACGATCGCCCCCCCAGATCACCCCCCAGCCCCAGTCACAAATGTCACTGATTGCAGTGATCAGTAAATAAATGGTCACTGCAATCAGTGACATTTGTGACTGTAAAAGTGTCAGGGCAGTTAGTTTTAGGTCCAGTGTAGCCCCCTAACCCCCCCTAATAAAAGGGGGGGAGGTGTAGAGGGGACGGTGCTGCGGGACATGTGAAAAAAAAATTGTCCCCAAAAAAAAAAAATTGTTGAGAGGGGGGGGGGGGGTGCGCGGGAGGGGTGCGCGGGACATGTAAAATAAATTTCGTCCCCTGCTGTGTGGGAAAAATGACACTCTCGTGGGACTGCGGGAAGGAGGAGCCTATGCGGGTAAAACCCGCAGAATCCGTGCCAGTTGGGAGGTATGCCCTAGCACCACTGTCACTTAGCGATCGTTTTTCTGATCGCTGTATTAGTGTCGGTGATGCCACTAGGTAGTCAGTTATTCTTTTTAGGTTTGCCGCAGGTTTTTATAGCGTCAGGTACCCCCATATATATTACCTAATAAAGGTTTAACCCCTTGATCGCCCCCCAGGTAACCCTTTCACCCCCTTTTGCCAGTGTCACTAAGCGATCGTTTTTCTGATCGCTGTATTAATGTCGGTGGTGCCGCTAGGTAGCCAGTTATTTTTTTTAGGTTCGCCGCAGGTTTTTATAGCGTCAGGTACCCCCATATATTACCTAATAAAGGTTTAACCCCCTAATTGCCCCTAGTTAACCCTTTCACCAGTGATCACCATATAAGTGTTACGGGTGACGCTGGTTAGTTAGTTTGCTTTTTATAGTGTCAGGGCACCCGCCGTACATAACCCAATAAAGGTTTAACCCCCTGATTGCCCGGCGGGTGATATCAATTAGGTTTTAGCATCAGAGAGGGTCTGCGTCGCCCCAGGCAGCGTCAGGTTAGTGCCAGTAGCGTGAAGCATATACCTTCCTTAGTGGTATAGTATCTGAACAGATCAATATCTGATCTATACTAGCATCCCCAGCAGTTTAGGGTTCCCAAAAACGCAGTGTTAGCGGGATCAGCCCAGATACCTGCTAGCACCTGGGTTTAGCCCCTCTGCCCAGCCCAACCCAGCCCACCCAAGTGCAGTATCGATTGATCACTGTCACTTACAAAACACAACACACATAACTGCAGCGTTCGCAGAGACAGGCCTGATCCCTGCGACTCCAGTGCTGTAGGAGGTGATTTCGCCACCACAGTTGAAAAAAAAGAGCATATATGCCGAAGCATGGGGGCAGCAGGGGCGGAGGAGCGATTTTGCTCCTAATGCCGCGTACATACGGTCGAAATTCCGACGGAGGCTTGCCCGTGGAAAAGTCTGACCATGTGTACGCGGCATAACTTTTGCGGAAGGATGCCCCCATGCTTCGGCATATATAAATGGTGCATGTATGCCCATCATTAGAAGTGGGTGGATGAAGGGAGGTATTCTAATGGTGGGCATACCCACCGATCAATCTTTTTTTTTCGTTCAGCCAACAGGCTGCATGAAAAAAAAGATTACAATACATGTCCAACAAGGACCAGCAACGTACTGGTATGTTGCTGGACTTTGAATGGTTATACCAGAATGATGCCTGTGTGTTTAGGTATCATCTTGGTATCATTCTTTTCAGCCAGCGGCCGGCTTTCATGTAAAAGCAATCCTAGTGGCTAATTAGCCTCTGGACTGCTTTTACAAGCAGTGGGAGGGAATGTACCCCCCCCCCGATATAAAAAGCGCCATTGGGAAATTGGGAAAGCATTTTATCACACCGATCTTGGTGTGGTCAGATGCTTTGAGGGCAGAGGAAAGATCTAGGGTCTAATAGACCCCAGTTGTTTTTTTTAAAAAAGAGTACCTGTCACTACCTATTGCTATCATAGGGGATATTTACATTCCCTGAGAGAACAATAAAAAAAAAAAATATATGGAAGAACAGTTTAAAAAAAAAAAAAAAAAAAAAAAAAAGCAAAAATAATAATAAAAAAAAACCAAAAAAAAAACACCCCTGTCCCGCCCTGCTCTTGCACAATGGCGAACGCAAGCGTCGGTCTGGCGTCATATGTAGACAGCAATTGCATCATGCATGTGAGGTATCACCGCAAAGGTCAGATCGAGGGCAGTAATTTTAGCAGTATACCTCCTCTGTAAATCTAACGTGGTAACCTGTAAAGGCTTTTAAAGGCTTTTAAAAATGTATGTAGTTTGTCGCCACTGCGCGTTTGTGCGAAATTTTAAAGCATGTCGTGTTTGGTATCTATGTACTCGGCCTAAGATCATCTTTTTTATTTCATCAAACATTTGGGCAATATAGTGTGTTTTAGTGCATTAAAATTTAAAAAAAGTGTATTTTTTCCCCAAAAAATGCGTTTGAAAAATCACTGCGCAAATACTGTGTGAAAAAAAAAATGCAACACACACCATTTTAATCTGTAGGGCCTTTTCTTTAAAAAAAATATATAATGTTTGGAATGTTCAACATAATTTTCTTGCAAAAAAAAAAAATATGTTGTTTTCATGTAAACAAAAAGTGTCAGAAAGGGCTTTGTCTTCAACTGGTTACAAGAGTGGATGATGTGTGACATAAGCTTCCTAATGTTGTGTATAAAATGCCAGGACAGTTCAAAACCCCCCCCAAATGACCCCATTTTGGAAAGTAGACACCCCAAGCTATATACTGAGAGGCATGTCGAGTCCAAGGAATTATTTATATGTTGACACAAGTTGCGGAAAAAAGACAATTTTTTATTTTTTTTTGCACAAAGTTGTCACTAAATGATATATTGCTCAAACATGCCATGGGCATATGTGGAATTACACCCCAAAATACATTCTGTTGCTTCTCCTGAGTACGGGGATACCACGTGTGAGACTTTTTGGCATTTTATGGCCTTCGAAACTGTGATAGGTAGTGAGGAGTGAAATAAAAAATTTGTGCCCTTAGAAATCCTGAAGGTGGTGCTTGGTTTTGGGGTCCCGTACGTGGCTAGGCTCCTAAAAAGTCCCACACATGTGGTATCCCCATACTCAGGAGAAGCAGCAAAATGTATTTTGGGGTGCAATTCCACATATAACCATGGCATGTGTGAGCAATATATCATTTAGTGACAACTTTTTGTAATTTTTATTTATTTTTTGTCATTATTCAATCACTTGGAACAAAAAAAAAAAAAATATTCAATGGGCTCAACATGCCTCTCAGCAATTTCCTTGGGGTGTCTACTTTCTAAAATGGGGTCATTTGGGGGGGTTTTGTACTGCCCTGACATTTTAGCACCTCAAGAAATGAGATAGGCAGTCATAAATTAAAAGCTGTGTAAATTCCAGAAAATGTACCCTAGTTTGTAGACGCTATAACTTTTGCGCAAACCAATAAATATACGCTTATTGACATTTTTTTTTTACTAAAGACATGTGGCTGAATACATTTTGGCCTAAATGTATGACTAAAATTGAGTTTATTCGATTTTTCTTATAACAAAAATTAGAAAATATGTTTTTTTTTCAACATTTTTGGTCTTTTTCCATTTATATTGCAAAAAATAAAAATCGCAGAGGCAATCAAATACCATTAAAAGAAAGCTCTATTTGTGGGAAGAAAAGGACGCAAATTTTGTTTGGGTACAACATTGCATGTCCGCACAATTTCCAGTTAAAGCAGCGCAGTGCCAAATTGTGAAATCACCTCTGGTCATTATGGTCCGTATTGGTCCGGTCCTTAAGTGGTTAAAAATGTTCTCCTATTGCTTGCTTATTATCCTATTACTTATTATCATCTTATTTGGGTCCAAACTGAGACCTTTCCCCTGACCTCCCAACGCTTTTGACAATGATGTCACTGAGGGAGGAAGTAAAAAGAAGTGTTTCCAACTGGAACGCAACCAGCAGTTAAATGTCTGACAGAGGTTCTACCCCTTCTCCAACGTATCCAAAATGATAACAACTACATGTACCTCTTAAAAGCAGGACTTCAACCAAGAATAACAAACAAGAAAAGCCCAATAAAAGCCAAAAAAGACCAGATTCTACCAGTCTTGGCCGTCACCATGCATACATAGGTTTCCTTTTATAGAGGGAAAAAAATCTATATGTGCTGCCCATTTGGGACAAAGTGTCAGGTTCCCATGTTAGGACACTGCTGATACACCTCATTGCACTCCCCTTCCGCTACACCCATCTGCTGAATCCCTTGGGTATACCCATTACTTTTGGGTATGGGGGGGGATGCGACCCTCCTCCTTGCTCAATAAAAAGCTTAGTGCCAGAGTGGACTGTCACCAAACCTAAGCGCTGTCACATGGATTGGTTGGGGGAAGTTTGGGTTAAGATGGCAATACACGGATGATCAAAATTTGGCTAGTTTAGGGGGGACTGGCCAAATTTTGATCAGTGTTTGGCCAGGGCCATATCTAACATTTCTGATTTGGAGGTGGAGAAAAAAAAAAAGTCAGGGGAGCATAGTAGCAACAAGCCTTCAATTTGTCCTTGTGGCTACGTAGCTATGTAGCTATGTAGGTGAATGGTAGGTATGGCAAGACTGCGCATAACAGTGGGTGTGGGTTAAAGGGGATGATTAAACCGATGGTGTGCCTATTACCTGTATACATGGCATACATATGCTACAGTACTTGTACCCACAAAACATGGCTATTTACACAAGTGACAGTCTCACAGACATGCCTAAACCTCAGGACAAAGGATAATTAAAAAATAAACTCTTGCACTGCATTTACTTTTCTGCACAAAAAAATTAACTCTTTGCCTGAGTCTATCTTAAAGAAAAACTTCATTCTAACCTTCAACTGTTGAGATTATAAAGACTTTTGTAACGTACAGCATAGTTTGTAGAGTGCAGTAATCAGAGATGGGGGAGGGAAGAGGGCCACCAAGGCCATGAAAAAAACTATTATAAATAGCAGCCGAGGACAATATGTGCTCTATTTTCTTCCCGGCAGTGACTGACCAGTTCAGATCCAAGTGTCTCCAGCAGTGACCAGTATAGATTTCAGTTTCTAGAGCAATGACTAGTACAAATATCAGAACACCCCAGCAGTGACCAGTACAGATGTCAGTGTCCCCAGCAGGGACCAGTGTAGATCTCAGTACAGTAAGGTGACCAGATTTGTAAAATAAAATCCGGGGACATATATATTTTTTTTTTTACTAGCAATGGCGGCAATCAGCGACTCATAGCGGGACTGCGATATTGCGGTGGACAAATCGTACACTATGTGACACTGTTGACACTTTGTGGGAACCAGTGACACTAATACAGTGATCAGTGCTAAAAATATGCACTGTCACTGTACTAATCACACTGGCTGGAAAGGGGATAACATCAGGGCAATCAAAGGGTTAAATGAGTGTCTAACAAGTGTTTTCTCACTGTGGGGGAGGTGTTTTTACTAAGGGAATGCATTGATCCCTGTACCTGCTTTGCAGGAACACAGGATCAATGTCTTTCATATTGACAGAACGCTGAACTGCCTTGTTTACATAGGCAGACCACCGTTCTGCCTGTGTACATAACGATTAGCGGGTACCGGTGGTCATCGAGTCCGCTGGACCCGCTGATTGGCTCTGATACCCAGAAATGCAGGATCACGTATATAAAGTGATCCTGCACAGCGCGACCACCCTGTAGCAGTAAATCTGCTATGGGGCGGTCGGCAACTCGTTAAGATCATGAGCATTATGACAACTCACAGGCAACAGGCACTCTATCATGGTTCTGGCTGGCTCTGTCACAGTGTGTCACATAACATGGCTGCTGGATGCTGATTGTTAACTTATGACCAATAAGTGCCTGCTGCCTGTGAGTTATGATACCATCCATTATGCCAGAGAGACAGACAAAATGCAATGTAGTCTATTCACAGACACCCCCAAAGCACACTTGTGTTGAAGCCTTGCAGGCACTGGCAGCCCCACGATCGGATCCTCTTCCTCTTTGTTCCTGCTGCTGGACATCGTCAGCTGAGCGCAGCTGCCTCTCTGCCCGTCACCGCCGCCACCCGCCTCACTGCCTCTCAAGTCTCACTCTGTGGGCCCCAGGTACTACTTAGTTGGGAGCGGAGAAAGATCACTCTGCCGGGGAAGGCAAGGAGATAAGCAGGCAGGTGGCTGGCCGGGACTTGAGCCAAGGCAGAAGAAAATGCGAGCGGAGCTGAATGAGCATGCGCCCGAAACTGAAAAAATAGTCCCTCCACTCCGACCAGCACATGATCATCAGAAAGTGGCACAGATAATGGAAAAAATACACCTCCCTAAGCCAGTAGGTGTGGTGGAGCGGGGGGGGGGGGTGTAATTCAGATTTTTAATTTTTATCTTGCACTGACTGTCTTTGAAATTGCCCCAGCTCCTGTTGAAATCTAATCCGGGACAAAACTGGGGACATCTGGTCACCCTACAGTACAGATCCCAGTATCCCCAGCAGGGACCAGTGTATATCTCAGCATTCCCAGTGTGGCCAGTACACATCCCAGTATCCCAAGCAGTAATCAGTAAAGATCTCAGTTTTCCCAGCAGTGACTCACTCTAATGCCACGTACACACGTACGTTTTTAATGTAATTTTAACCACTTAACGACCGCTCACTGTATATATACGTCGGCACAATGGCACAATCACGTAGAGCATACGTGATTGCCTTTGTACAGTTGGGGGGTCCAATCGGACCCCCCTTCTGTACAGTGAGCGGCTGGAATTCGTCTGGGAGCGATCCGACATGAGGGGACGGCCGTTCGATTCCGGCCACCCCCCCGCGATCGCTCCCGGCGAATGGAAATACCCCCTCTGTCTGTGTAATGTACACACAGGCAGAGGAAGCAGGAGGAAGTGATGTCATCTCTTGTGCTGCGCTCACATATACCGAGCGCCGTACAAGAGAAGACATCAAGGTTAGTGCACAAACACTACACTAACACCAGCACACATAGGTACATAAATCGCCCCCCCCAGGCCAGCCCCCAGTCACAGTGTCACTGATTGCAGTGACCATTTATTTACTGATCACTGCAATCAGTGACATTTGTGACTGTAAAAGTGTCACTACAGTTTAGTTTTAGGTCCAGTGTAGCCCCCTAACCCCCCCTAATAAAGGTTTAACCCCTTGATCACCCCCCAGATAACCCTTTCACCCCCTAGCACCGCCGTCGCTAAGCAATCATTTTTCTGATCGCTGTCTTACGTCGGTGATGCAGATCGGTAGCCAGTATTTTTTTTTTAGATTCGCCGCAGGTTTTTATAGCGTCAGGTACCCCCATAAATTATCTAATAAAGGTTTCACCCCCTTGATCGCCCCCCAGGTAACCCTTTCACCCCCTATCACCACTGTCGCTAAGCGATCATTTTTCTGATCGATGTCTTAGCGTCGGTGATGCAGATCGGTAGCCAGTATTTTTTTTTTAGGTTCGCCGCAGGTTTTTATAGCGTCAGGTACCCCCATAAATTATCTAATAAAGGTTTAACCCCCTTGATCGCCCCCCAGGTAACCCTTTCACCCCCTATCACCACTGTCGCTAAGCAATCATTTTTCTGATCGCTGTCTTAGCGTCGGTGATGCAGATCAGTAGCCAGTATTTTTTTTTTAGGTTCGCCGCAGGTTTTTATAGCGTCAGGTACCCCCATAAATTATCGAATAAAGGTTTAACCCCCTTGATCGCCCCCCAGGTAACCCTTTCACCCCCTATCACCACTGTCGCTAAGCGATCATTTTTCTGATCGCTGTCTTAGCGTCGGTGATGCAGATCGGTAGCCAGTAATTTTTTTTAGGTTCGCCGCAGGTTTTTATAGCGTCAGGTACCCCCATATATTATCTAATAAAGGTTTTAACCCCCTAATTGCCCCTAGTTAACCCTTTCACCAGTGATCACCATATAAGTGTTACGGGTGACGCTGGTTAGTTAGTTTGCTTTTTATAGTGTCAGGGCACCTGCCGTATATAACCCAATAAAGGTTTAACCCCCTGATCGCCCGGCGGGTGATATCAATTAGGTTTTAGCGTCAGAGAGGGTCTGCGTCACACCCCAGGCAGCGTCAGGTTAGTGCCAGTAACGCTAACACCCACGCGTGAAGCATACACCTCCCTTGGTGGTATAGTATCTGAACAGATCAATATCTGATCTGATCAGATCTATACTAGCGTCCCCAGCAGTTTAGGGTTCCCAAAAACGCAGTGTTAGCGGGATCAGCCCAGATACCTGCTGGCACCTGCGTTTTGCCCCTCCGTCCAGCCCAGGCCACCCAAGTGCAGTATCGATCGATCACTGTCACTTACAAAACACAACACACATAACTGCAGCGTTTCACAGAGACAGGCCTGATCCCTGCGACTCCAGTGCTGTAGGAGGTGATTTCACCACCACAGTTAAAAAAAAAAAAAAAAAGCAAATATGCCGAAGCATTGGGGCAGCAGGGGCGGAGGAGCGATTTTGCTCCTAATGCCGCGTACATACGGTCGAAATTCCGACGGAGGCTTGCCCGTGGAAAAGTCTGACCATGTGTGTGCGGCATAACTTTTTTGCGGGAGGATGCCCCCATGCTTCGGCATATATAAATGGTGCATGTATGCCCATCATTAGAAGTGGGTGGATGAAGGGCGGTATTCTAATGGTGGGCATACCCACCGATCAATCTTTTTTTTCATTCAGCCAACTGGCTGCATGAAAAAAAAAAAATTACAATACATGTCCAACAAGGACCAGCAACGTACTGGTATGTTGCTGAACTTTGAATGGTTATACCAGAATGATGCCTGTGGGTTTAGGTATCATCTTGGTATCATTCTTTTCAGCCAGCGGCCGGCTTTCATGTAAAAGCAATCCTAGCAGATAATTAGCCTCTGGACTGCTTTTACAAGCAGTGGGAGGGAATGTACCCCCCCCACCCCCGGATATAAAAAGCGCCATTGGGAAATTGGGAAAGCATTTTATCACACCGATCTTGGTGTGGTCAGATGCTTTGAGGGCAGAGGAAAGATCTAGGGTCTAGACCCCAGTTTTTTCAAAAAAAGTGTACCTGTCACTACCTATTGCTATCATAGGGGATATTTACATTCCCTGAGATAACAATAAAAAAAAAAAATATATGGAAGGAACAATTTAAAAAAAAAGAAAAAAGCAAAATTAATAAAAAAATAAATAAATAAATAAATAAATAAATAAAGCACCCCTGTCCTGCCCTGCCCTGCCCCGCCAATGGCGAACGCAAGCGTCGGTCTGGCGTCATATGTAAACAGCAATTGCACCATGCATGTGAGGTATCACCGCGAAGGTCAGATCGAGGTCAGTAATTTTAGCAGTAGACCTCCTCTGTAAATCTAACGGGGTAACCTGTAAAGGCTTTTAAAAATGTATGTAGTTTGTCGCCAATGCGCGTTTGTGCGAAATTTTAAAGCATGTCGTGTTTGGTATCTATGTACTCGGCCTAAGATCATCTTTTTTATTTCATCAAACATTTGGGCAATATAGTGTGTTTTAGTGCATTAAAATTAAAAAAGTGTATTTTTTCCCCAAAAAAATGCGTTTGAAAAATCGCCGCGCAAATACTGTGTAGAAAAAAAAAATGCAACACCCACCATTTTATTCTGTAGGGCCTTTGCTTTAAAAATATATATAATGTTTGGGGGTTCAACATAATTTTCTTGCAAAAAAAAATATGTTTTCATGTAAACAAAAAGTGTCAAAAGGGGCTTTGTCTTCAAGTGGTTAGAAGAGTGGATGTAAGCTTCCTAATGTTGTGTATAAAATGCCAGGACAGTTCAAAACCCCCCCAAATGACCCCATTTTGGAAAGTAGACACCCCAAGCTATATACTGAGAGGCATGTCGAGTCCATGGAATATTTTATATGTTGACACCAGTTGCGGAAAAAATATTTTTTTTTATTTATTTTTTAGCACAAAGTTGTCACTAAATGATTTATTGCTCAAACATGCCATGGGCATATGTGGAATTACACCCCAAAATACATTCTGTTGCTTCTCCTGAGTACGGGGATACCACATGTGTGAGACTTTTTGGGAGCCTAGCCACGTACGGGACCCCAAAAACCAATCACCGCCTTCAGGCTTTCTAAGGGTGTAAATTTTTGATTTCACTTCTCACTGCCTATCACAGTTTCGGAGGCCATGGAATGCCCAGATGGCACAAGACCCCCCCAAATGACCCCATTTTGGAAAGTAGACACCCCAAGCTATTTGCTGAGAGGTATGGTGAGTATTTTGCAGATCTCGCTTTTTGTCACAAAGTTTTGAAAACTTAAAAATAAATAAAAAATAAATAAAAAACATTTTCTTTCTTCATTTTCAAAAACAAATGAGAGCTGTAAAATACTCACCATGCCTCTCAGCAAACAGCTTGGGGTGTCTACTTTCCAAAATGGGGTCATTTGGGGGGGTTTTGTGCTATTTTGGCATTTTATGGCCTTCGAAACTGTGATAGGTAGTGAGGAGTGAAATCAAAAATTTGTGCCTAGAAATCCTGAAGGCGGTGCTTGGTTTTCGGGGTCCCGTACGCGGCTAGGCTCCTAAAAAGTCCCACACATGTGGTATCCCCGTACTCAGGAGAAGCAGCGAAATTTATTTTGGGGTGCAATTCCACATATAACCATGGCATGTGTGAGCAATGTATCATTTAGTGACAACTTTTTGTAATTTTTTTTTGTCATTATTCAATTACTTGGGACAAAAAAAAAAAAAATATATTCAATGGGCTCAACATGCCTCTCAGCAATTTCCTTGGGGTGTCTACTTTCCAAAATGGGGTCATTTGGGGGGGTTTTGTACTGCCCTGCCATTTTAGCGCCTCAAGAAATGAGATAGGCAGTCATAAATTTAAAGCTGTGTAAATTCCAGAAAATGTACCCTAGTTTGTAAACGCTATAACTTTTGCGCAAACCAATAAATAGACGCTTATTGACTTTTTTTTACTAAAGACATGTGGCTCAATACATTTTGGCCTAAATGTATGACTAAAATTGAGTTTATTCGATTTTTCTTATAACAAGAAGTAGAAAATATCATTTTTTTTCAAAATTTTCGGTCTTTTTCCGTTTATATCGCAAAAAATAAAAATCGCAGAGGCAATCAAATACCATTAAAAGAAAGCTCTATTTGTGGGAAGAAAAGGACGCAAATTTCGTTTGGGTACAACATTGCATGTCCGCACAATTTACAGTTAAAGCAGCGCAGTGCAAAATTCTGAATTCACCTCTGGTCCTTTAGCTACCAAATGGTCCGGGGCTTAAGTGGTTAAAAAACAGTTTTTCCTCGACGTGATTTTTCTTGTTTCCTCTCAAGCCTGTCTTGCATACACACGTTCATGAAAAAAAACGCTCTAGCAAAGTACGACGGCACTATAAAGGGGAAGCTCCGTTCGAATGGCGCCACCCTTCGTGTTAGTAAAGTTTGTTGAGCGACGATTCGTGCTTTTCAGCCTCGTGCTTTTCAGTCCGTTACAGCGTGACGAATGTGCTATCTCCATTACGAACGCTAGTTTTACCGGAACGAGTGCTCCAGTCTCATACTTGATTCTGAGCATGCGCGTTTTTTTCCACTCGTAAAAGCATACACACTACCGTTTTTCACGTCGTTAAAAGAACTCATTTTTTTTTAGGTCATTTTTCACGTCATTAAAAATGCTCTGGAGCCTACACACGATCGTTTTTAATGCCCAATTTAAAAAATGGCATTTTTAACGTCGTGAAAAACAGTCATGTGTATGCGGCATAACTGTGCATCCAGGTTTCTAAGTTCCGACCAGAGTATACAGACCAGCCTGGGCATTGGGCGTCACTTTGTCTTGCCTCTACCACTCACCTCAAGCAGGCTGGCAAGACCAAAATCTATGGCCAGCCTAAATTTGAACGCAGATCATCACAAAGCTTACACAGGGCTGAAAGTATGACAGGGAAGTCACAGATCCAAAAAGTTATTCATAGCAGTAGAAACAAAAAAAAAAAAAAGAGACTATTTTCTGCACCGATTTGCTGGTTTAGTAAAATGTTTCTAAAGCCAAAAACGTATTTTTTGTTTTGTTTTTGCCTAAAGTAGAAATGGATAAACCACTGTCACATTATTGTCTTCGCAGTCCCACTGGGGAAAGTCCTGTTAACTTTATGTCCCGACAGGTCCCACTCACTGCCAGTCAGGGCTTTGCTGTGTGACAGTGCAGTGTAAATCTCAGCACTGGATGGACAAAAACACAAATCCTTTGGCAGATAAAGCACCCTCATATGCATTGTGTCTGTGTATTTAGCAGTTTGCCTGGAGTTCAGCTTTAAAAGCAACTTGAGGATACATATCAGTGTATCGATCCTTCCTCAACTAGGAGTAGCAACCTGGATGAGCAAATGCACAATAAAGAAAACTCAAAAATCAGGATGACACGACTTACCTATAACAGCGACACATCCTAAGGGAGCGATGAGGGTTGCTGGGGCAAAACCGTAAGCAGCAAAGTTGCCCATTTCACCAATGCCCATTAGTAACATTCCACACCACCACAGCTTGCTTCTGTAATATGGGATGGGGTTCTCCTGTCGGGCTAATCGTACATGTGTGTATTTCTGAAATAAGATATTCATCAACAATTAACTTATTTTACTGCTCCGAATGCAGAAACTAATACAGCAATGAAATAGATATAGAAACATTGACCTGTTTAACCTGCAAATGGTTTGTAATTCTGTTCGGCCAGTCTTTTGAATCACACACACCTCACAAAGCACCAGGGTGGGTTTGATTTAAATCACTAGTAAAAAGACTTGATTTAAAATAATAATTTTTAAAGCGGTTGTATACCTGCATTTTTTTTTTTTTTTTTACACCTGTAAAGGAAAAGGCATAATGAGCTTGTATGCACGGCATACAAGCTCATTATGAAATACTTACCTTAGAACGAGATGTCGGTGTCCCTCCTGGTCCACGCCGAGGCAGCTGACATTATGCCCCTCGTGTCTTCCGGGTATCGCGGCTCCAGCGCTGTGAGTGGCTGGAGCCGCGATTCGTCACTCCCGCGCATGCACGCGGGAGACTTCTTTCCGGCAAGGTCCGGCGTCCGCCGGGCCTTCAGCCGAGAATCCCCTGTGCGCATGCGCCGCTGCAGTCAGCGGCGCAGTGCAAGGGGAATATCTCCTAACCCGTAAAGGTTTAGGAGATATTTCTTTTACCTACAGGTAAGCCTTAGTATAGGCTTACCTGTAGGTAAAAGTAAAAAAAAAAAAAAAAAAGGACTATACAACCGCTTTAAAGAGTAACAGGAATCTCTGTCCTGCAGCGGCTCTTCCTCTGACCTGCTGTTGACTCACGACAGTCCCAGTCACTTTAATGGGACAGCTGGTGATTTTGCAGTGACACAACAAGGTGGGGGATGAAGTGGCAGCAGGTGAGTGGATGCCCGCTAAAAGGATGGATCTGACATGACAGGTGCTCTTTAAATGTAAGGACTTCTTCTTGCTGGTGGTTAGAATCTTTATTATTAGCAAACAAAATGAAGGTTTCCTATTTAGAATAATAAGCGGTCAGGTTAGTAAAACAGCGATATCAGAACTGATTTAATCATACAGTTTTTAGTGTACAAAGATTTGCAAAACAATGGAATAAAGGAATATTCCTGAACGTGATTTTATCTCATGGTTACTGTGAAATTTTGTGAATACATCAATGCAGTGCATGTTATCTCAGCTTGCAGAGCTTGGGTTCATTGAATGAGTTTACCAAAAATGTAAATATTACAGAATATACAGCCTCATGCTACATAACCAAGCTTCAGTTCATGCGGAATAAACAAAATTATTAAAGTAACTTAAATAGTTTTTTACTCCAAAAGCATTTTATTAAAAGAAGTTTGCAAAAAAAATAAAAAAAAATCTAAAAAATGTTTTTTTCTTTTTTAAATCATTGATTTTTATCCACCCTGCAAAGCACACAATAGCCACACCTCACAATGCACACCGTTAGGCTTTTTAGATTGGTGTCCCCTGTTGCAGATTAATTGTCCATTTAGCAGGCTGGACTAGAGGCCGAGATGGGACACTGGAAGCTGTAAACCTGAAACAGGTGCCCCTCACTTGGTAATACAAAATGCAGCAGGGGAACATGAATCACAGGGAAGGCAAAATACCATTAAGGCTAGGTTTCCACTATTGCGACCTGAAAGTCACGCGATTTTGATGCGACTTGAAACAATGCCTGTGTATTCTTGAGGTCTATGGACCTCAAGTCGCATCAAAGTGGGACGAAAAGTAGTGCAGGTGCTACTTTGAAGTCGCACAGATATGAATGGTACTCATTGGAAATCATGGGGTACGACTTGTCATGCGACTTTGCAATCCCAAGTCGCATGACAAGTCGCACTAAAGGAAACTGAGCCTAAAGAGACATTAAACCCAAAAACAAAAATGTAATATATTGCAGCTTACCAGTCATTAGGTGGCTGCATCAGTTTTCTATTTAGGCTTTTTTCCCCCCTCTGTTTTAACCTGGTGATCTGGCCAGTAGCACATCTCCTATATTAGAGTGCCACCACTCTGGATGAAGGAGCAACAGTAAATCCTTTGGACAGCAGCATTGTCAGTCTGGAGGGAGCGGAGTGTTATGCCTTGTACACACGGTTTTCCCAGCGGTAAAAAGTCAGATGGGAAAACCGAGGGGAAAACCGGGAACCTGCTCGGTAGCTTTTTTCCCCTACACACGGCTGGGTTTCCCGACAGGAAAACTGCCATGAGAGCTTTGGTCGGGAAACCCGGCCGTGTGTATGCTCCACCGCAGTTTTTCCCCTTTTTTCCCGCCGGGATTCCCGGTGGTTTTCCTGTCGGGAAAACTGCGATGGAGCATACACACGGCCGGGATTCCCGGCCAAAAGCTCTCATGGCAGTTTTCCTGCCGGGAAAACCGGTCGTGTGTACGAGGCATTAGATCAGGGGTCTTCAAACTACGGCCCTCCAGGTGTTCAAGAACTACAATTCCCATCATCCCTAGTCATGTCTGTGAATGTCAGAGTTTTACAATGCCTCATGGGCAGGGTTGCTAACGTTCAGTAAATTTACGAACAGTTTGTAAAATCCGTACTTTTTGCATCTGTCCTTGAATGTCTATGGTGGACATGTAGGCTGCATGTCTGTAACTGACATTCATGGACAGATGCAACAATTATGGATTTTACAGACTGTTTGAAAATTTACTAAAAGTTGGCAACCCTGCTCATGGGACATGTAGTTCCGCAACAGCTGGAGGGCCGTAGTTTGAAGATCCCTGTGTAGCGGGGTGTTCCATTTAAGGGGAGTGTCTGAGTGGTAATTAGGCTCGGACACACTGCTTGTTAGGGTTAATGGACCATTTCTGTTGAAGGGAGATAGTGTTGGTGTACAGTTCCCTGTGGCCTACGGGTGGCGTTGTTGCCATGGGCCAGGGTTAAACCACCAATGCAGGGCTGCGCCTTTTGTGTCCCCTCTCGGCAGTAGTACGGCGGGGCACCTGCTTTGCCTGTCGGGAGAGGGTATAAAAGGGGCGGACATCTTCCGTTCGAGGTCCACACCCAGGTACCTTCAGCTTGGGGGTGTGTGGTTCGCCCGCGCCCAGGCACCTTCGGCCTGGGCGTGAGGAGGGTCGTCTCCGGGTGCCTTAGGCCTGGAGGTGGAGTTCCTGTTCCATCCCAGACACCTTTAGTCTGGGGTGAGGTACTATTTTGAAGGTCCGGGGCCCAGCAACCTTCAGCTGGGGTCCGCTAGGGATTGAGGACTCCCAGGTTGCCGCCTTGCGAGGGGACCCGTATCTGGGATGAGGAGGCCAGGGAGGTAACCCTTTACGAAGACCCAGCGCAGAGTCGTGGTGACAGTGAGGGCCTCTGGTAACTCTCCGGAGGGATGTTTTCTCCTTGACAATACTTTAAGAAAGAAGTTCACGTTCAGGTCAGTGGCAGTGACCCTACTCGTCTAAGTCAGTGGCAGTGACTTTATTCACCCGGTCAGTGGCAGAGACCAACCTCATGGTCTGTGGCAGAGATCGTGCGCCAAAGCTGTTTGAGAAACCTAAAACAGTCTAAAGAGTTGAGCTACCTTTGTGCCTGGACCTCCTCCACACCTAAGCTGTCCTGTATCTTCGCTCCAACCTGTCTGCTCTCAAAGAGGCTGTTCATTATCCTGTGAGAAATAAATATTGAGTTGGACTTTCAGCTGGTGTGGACATTCACATTCCTGGGGAAAACGAGGACTTGCATCTATCTAAGGTAGAGGTGAGATCATTCTTGGGAGGACTTTGACTCTGGCCGCAGACAAGGCCCAAAGCTAACACCGCTCAACCTCTTTACACAGGAGTGTACGGGCTTGTGGTGCGGTGTGCCTCTCTCTGCCTGCGAGGAGCCTAAGTTAATGCAGGCTGGGGAGAGGTGGGTGCGCTACACCTGCATTAGATGTTCTAGCAGATTCAGATACGCTAACAAATTTAAGCCAAACTCCAGCTAACACTTTATAATCAGTTACAGCAACAGGTTTTTTCCTTTTAGGATAAAGGTTTTACATTAAAAAAAATGATTATTTATTGTAAGTACCCCTGTCAGTGGTAAATGGTTTGTCTCCTCCCTGTAACTAATACAATCTGCAATAGAGCTTCCGCCAACCACCTAACAATTACCCGTAAGAACCTTCGCCACCTTAACCGTTCTCTTCTCTACTCTGGTACTGACCACATCTGTAACAAGATCTCACCCCTGTCCTGCCCCAACCAAGCCACTTCTGTCTACAACCGCTGTTGAGCGCCTGTAGCGTATGACCAAGTCTCTGAAAGATTTCAACCAATATAACCAATCTGCTCTCCTAAAACTCACATGTGATCTACTAATGGCTAAAACCAATGGACACTATTCTATACTCTCATTCCTGGACTTCTCTGCTGTCTTTGATACAGTTGACCACCTGCTCCTCCTCAAAAAGACTCCACTTCTTTGGTCTCCGTGACTGTACTCTTCGCTGGTTCTCATCCTACCTATCCCACCACACCTTCAGCATCACTTACAATTTTACTTCCTCCTCTCTTCCTTTCTCCGTCGGGGTCCCCCAAGGTTCTGTCCTTAGACCTCTCCTATTTGTGATCTACACCTCCTCCCTAGGTCAGCTGATGACCTCCCATGGCTTCCAATACCATTTCTAGGCTAATGACACCTAAATCTATCTTTCTACCCCTCAACTTGCGTCATCGGTCTTCTCACGCATCACTAATTTTCTAACAGACATATCAGTCTCATCCACATAGGCGTGCCGGATGTGCCCAGGCACACCCTAATCACCCTGTACAGCACAGATTTCCCCCTACTGCCCTGGCTCCCCCCTCCTTCTCTCTGCAGCACTACCAGCTTCCTTCCTTTCCTCTCCTGCCGGCTGCTGCGGGAATGTTTTAGGATGAGTGAGGAAAGGGGCTGGTCAATATGTATTTATCAGCCCCTTCCCTTTCTGAATAAACATGGTGAGTGATCGGTAGTGTGTGTTTGAGCTTTGGGGTGCACACCCTAATGCAATAGGCTGCGCGCACCTATGCTCATCCAACTTACCAACTGTCCAATGTCTGCTACTCCTCTCTGCCAAACCCTCCACTGGCTGCCACTCACCCAACTAATTAAATTCAAAACACTAACAATAACTTACAAAGCCATCCATAACGCTGTCCCCCATCTACATCACTTAAGCCCCATACACACTATCAGTTTTCTTGCAGGTTTTTCTCTTCAGGTTTACCAAAACCATGTAGTGCAAGGGCCTGCCTGATTGCATACGAATTGAAACTCTTAAGGTTTGACCTCATATTAGATGGTTTTGGTAAACCTGAAGAGAAAAACCTGCAAGAAAACTGATAGTGTGTATGGGGCTTAAGTCTCAAAATACCAACCAAATGGTTCTCATCGTTCCTCCCAAGACCTCCTGCTCTCTAGCTCCCTTGTCACCTACTCCCATGCTGGCCTCAAGGACTTCTCCTGAGCCTCTCCCATCCTATAGAACTCCCTACCCTAATCTGTCCGACTATCTCCTACTCTGTCCATTTTTAGGCACCATCCATAGAAGCATTTTTTAAGCACCTGGAAGCGGTTATTAGCTATCTTTTCTGCTCCTAGAAGCTAAATAAATAGTGTTACCCTATGTGTCCATGTGCACTACATTAGGCTATTAGTGTTTGAACTTCAACGTATGGGAGCAGAAAAAAAAAATAGTTTTTGTTGTTTTTTGGAGCGTTTTTCCAGCAGAAAAAAAAAAATGCTGAATGGTCCTAAAACACTTTTAAGCGCTACGAACAGCTTTTTTAGCTTTTTTTCTCTTCATGTACTGTGAAAGCGCTAATAAAATGCAAATGCTCCTAAATGCTACTGCAAGCGAGCACAAAAATGCTATTATTATCAGCATTTTTCATCCAGCGTTTTTTTTCTAGCATTTTTGGAGCCAATACAAAACACTAGTGTGCATGGAGCCTTAGGAAATCCCTGAAAATCCTCCTCTTCAGAGAAGCCTATCCTTCTCTCATCTAACAAAATGTACATCAGCTCATCTCCCAGTTATTACCTCTTGTATGACTTGACCCTCCCTTTTAGATTTTATGCTTTAACGAGCAGGACCCTCAGATTCCAAACTGTTGGCACTACATAAATTCTGTATAATAATAATAATAATAATAATAGCCATTTACAACCATTGCCTTAAAAAAGTATTCATACCCCTTGAAATTTTCCAAATTTTCTCACGTTACAACCAAAAACCTAAATGTATTTTATGTGATAGACCAACACAAAGTGGCACATACTGTAATTGTGTAGTGGAAGGAAAATAATGTTTTTCCAAATTTTTTTATAAACAAATATGTGAAAAAGTGTGGCGTGCATTTGTATTCAGCCCCTGAGCCAAAATTTTGTAGAACCACCTTTCACTGTGTAGCGGGTACTTACTTTCCCGGGTGCATTTTTTTGAATCTAGCCGTGACATCAGTGCTATGTTCCCGGCGGTCCACGAGGTGGCGCTGCCGCTGTGGCCGGAGGGACAAATATCACTGTGTGTTGAGTCTCCTTTTTGTCCTCTTTCGGTAGCGGTATGGTGGGGCGGGGAACCCGCCGTGCTTGCTGGGAGAGGGGATAAAAAGGGGCCGACCATTTTGGTCACGGGGTCTTCGTCCCAAGCACCTTCAGCTTACGGACGTGGGTTCGTGCTCGTCCTCTAGGAGGCCACGGCCTAGAGGACCAACGGAGATCGTGTTCCACCCCAGGCACCTTCAGCCCTGGGGTGAGGTACTTGCAAGAAGGTCCGGAGCTCAGTGCCCAACACTGAGTTCCGCGAGGGAAGGGTCCTAAGGCACTTCGGGGATGGAGGCCTGAATCTGAGTAAGACGCAATGGACCGGGGAGAGCTCCTCACTCGAAGACCCGGTGCAGCAGACTGCCGGTGACGGGTGAGTCTCTTGTCGGAGACCGTCCAGAAGGATCCCCTTCCTTTCGTGCGGAGACCATATCCCACTCTCCAGGAGGAGAGTGGAGGAGCGAATTTGTGTCTGGGCCTATTCACACTCACACCTCCTTTTCTGTCCTATCAAGGAAGTCTCTGTATGGTGTGTTCTAATAAAGGAGTGTTGGACTTTAATGGTGTGAGGCTCACTTCCTGGCGGACAAAGTTCACGGTGACTCTTGGAGGGAGGATCCGGGTGCACGGCACAGACCCGAAGGTAAACAGGACATTGCTGATACTACAGGCATTCCCATGTGGTGGAGGCTAGGCGTAGCCCACCCGCTCTCTCTCTCTCTCCACCCTACCAGATACCCCTAGACGAGAGACAGTGCGAGCCGCACAGAGAGAGAAGAGGGGCAGGCGCTACAACTGCAATTACAGCTGCAAGTTTTCTTAGGGATGTCTCTACCAGCTTTGCACATCTAGAGTGAATTTTTTGCCCATTCTTCTTTGCAAAATAGCTCAAGCTCTGTCAGATTGGATGGAGAGCGTCTGTGAAAAGCAATTTTCAAGTCTTGCCACAGATTCTCAATTGGATTTAGGTCTAGACTTTTACTAGACCATTCTAACACATGGATATGCTTTGTTCTAAACCATTCCATTGTAGCTCTGGCTGTAGGTTTTGGATCATTGTCTTGCTGGAAGGTGAGCCCTGCCCCAGTCTCAAGTCTTTTGCAGACTCTAACAGGTTTTCTACTAAGATTGCGCTGTATTTGGCTCCATCCATCTTCCCATCAACTCTGACCAGCTTCCCTGTCCCTGCTGGAGAAAAGCATTCCCACAACATGATGCTGCCACCAACATGTTTCACAGTGGGGATGGGGTGTTCAGGGTGATGTACAGTGTTAGTTTTCCACCACACAGTGTTTTACTTTTAGGCCAAAAAGTAAAATTTTGGTCTCATCTGACCAGAGCACCTTCTTCAACATGTTTGCTGTGTCCCCCATATGGCTTCTCGCAAACTGCAAACAGGACTTCTTATGGCTTTCTTCTGTGCCACTCTTCCATAAAGGGCAGCTTTGTGGAGTGCACGACTAATAGTTGTCCTGTGGACAGATTCTCCCACCTGAGCTGTGGATCTCTGCAGCTCCTCCAGAGTTACCATGGGCCTCTTAGCTGCTTCTCTGATTATTGCTCTCCTTGCCCGGCCTGTCAGTTGAGGTGGACGGTCATGTCTTGGTAGGTTTGCAGTTGTGCCATACTCTTTCCATTTTCGGATGATGGATTGAACAGAGCTCCGTGAGACGTTCAAACTTGGGATATTTTTTTATAACCTAACCCTGCTTTAAACTTCTCCACAACTTTATCCCTGACCTGTCTGGTGTGTTCCTTGGCCTTCATGATGCTGTTGGTTCATTAAGGTTCTCTAACAGACCTCTGACTGCTTCACAGAACAGCTGTATTTATACTGATTAAATTAGACACAGGTGAACTCTATTTACTAATTAGGTGACTTCTGAAGGCAATTGGTTCCACTTGATTTTAGTTAGGGGTATCAGAGTAAAGGGAGCTGAATACAAATTCATGCCACATTTTTCACACAGATATGTGTAGCGGCCTCACCCTCTCTCTCCTTTAGTGGATACTTTGGCTTCGGTCTAGGGGTACTTTGAAGGGGATTGCGAGGTGCGCCACGGCCCATGTCCTCTAGATTACACCATGTAGAGGGGAAGGCCAGAATCAGATTACACCCGGGCTGTGTATACGTTCAGAGCCAAGTCTGTTCTGCTGATAATCCCCGTTTGCTCCCAGGAATTGGAGTACCACACACTGAAAAGGTCCAACACGTATTTATTCCATAACGGCAAACAAATAGTCCTTTGTGAGCAGACAGTTTGAGACCCATAGAACAGTTCAGTATTGGTAGGGAGTAGGTCAAGGCACAATCCTCAAAGAAACTAAACCGTTGAGGTTTCACCAACGGTTGCTAAGCACAGTGGTTGTTAAATGGACTTTTTGGCTTCAGAGTCTCTTCCAGCGACTCTAGAGAACAGGAACTGGAGTTACCTTCGCTACGTTGCAGCCCCTGTCAGGGGGAAGACATCCCTCCAAGGGAGTTACCAGAGGCCCCGCCGTCACCGTATTAATGCTGTACCGGACTATTCGGAAGGGTTACACTCCCCGGGCCTCCTCGCCTCAGATACGGGTCCCAACACCTTAGGGCCCCTCGGACTCCTCCACCCTCGTGGAACCCAGTCGAAGTTACTGGGCCCCAGGCCTTGGCCATAGTACCTCACCCCAGGCTTAAGGTGCCTGGGATGGACTCCATCCCTCGCTCCGGCCAGGTCAAGGGCACTTGGGCCCGGATCTCCAGAACGCCAGCACCCAGGCCGAAGGTGCCTGGGTGCGGCCGCGTCCTCCAACTCTGAACCCCGAGGTCAGGGCGTCCGCCCCTTTTATCTCCTCTCCCTTTGCGTCACAGCGGGTTCCCCGCCCCGCTGCCAGGAAAGGACAAAAAGGCACAGTCTTGCGGTGCAGGTTCAACTACGACCCAGGGCGACAACGCCACCTGCAGGCCACAGGGAACCTTGCACCACCAGAGTCCTCCAATAACCACAAAAGGGATCCTCAGATTCCTTAACAATTAGTACATCTGGGTTAACTAACCCAGATGCTCCCCCCCAAATTTAAATACCCGCTACATGTAAAAAAAAATTAAAACCATTTATCATTTTCCTTCTACTTCACAATTATGTGTCACTTTGTGTTGGTCTATCACATAAAATACCAATAAAATACATTTACGTTTTTGGTTGTAACTTGACAAAAATTTGAAAAATTTCAAGGAGTATGAATACTTTTTCAAGGCACTGTATATTAAAATGAAGGACTTGTATCTGGTCAGACATTATTACTGCTCAATTTGCTTAAAAGCGAAGTATGTTTTTTTTTTTTATATATATTCATACTTACCTAGGTGGATGCAGCATCAGACCGATGCTGCAGCTGTCCCCCGGCGTCTCTGCACTGAGAACTGAGCCACCGAACACCGCCGAAGGCTCGGTTCTTATCCCTCCTGAGCGAAGAGATGCTGCCTATCAGTCAGCATCTCTCCTGCTCTGATCCTCCACGCTCGTTGGAACGCTGAGCTATGGAGGGGCAGGGAGCGGCTGTCTGAGCGGCTCGCTGAGACTGCCATCAGTCAGGGTAACTGGCGGATCCAGACTTGGGAAGTTGGGATGACGCGCTGCCTCGACTGATAGCAGTGACTTCAGACCGCTCTCCGCTGAAAACGGGTCACAGGAGTGCAAAACGAATTGCACTCCTGTGACCCATAGGAGAAGCCCAGCCTAAAAAGCTCAGGCTGGACTTCTCCTTTAAGATAACCAACAGCTAATTAAATTAAATTCAGGACGGCGGCATGTAAAAGCAGCAGTGCTGAACATCGAGTCACAGTGCTGCCCAGGGATAGCAAATCTAGGCAAGCAAGGTTTACAGGCATTGTGCCTTTGTATTTTCTACAAAGTCTAACAATTATAATTTCTTTCTCGTACATCACGGGACACAGAGCGACATAGTCATTACTAATGGGTTATATAGATACTGTCAGGTGCTGGCACTGGCAACTTCCAAAACCGGAAGTACCCTCCCCTATATAAGCCCCTCCCACCCGGGAGCACCTCAGTTTTTTGCCAGTGTCTAAGGTGTTGGCCAAGAAGAAACATGTGTTTTTCACTGAGCTTGCGTACAGGTTCTTTTGGGCCTCAGTAAGCTATTCCGGATCCGACCAAAAAAGCTTCATAGCTAAACGGTCGGTACCCGGGCCTTGCAGAGAAGAGCAAGGTTTTGCCTGTAATGCTTCTCTTAGGAGAGCTGGACCCTGGGATCCAGAGCTCTGGTCATACCCACGACCAAGATGTTTTCTGTGCAGGGTGCTATACAGGTCCAGGGGAGTGGAATCCTTGGGAACCCGGTCCCTGAAGGTTTGATTACAATGCCTGCCGTGATAGGTGAAGTTTGGGCTTTTGTGGACCAAACAAAGTCCTGCGGCGGGGAACAGGTAAGTGGGGGCCCCCAGGAACTTGGTTCTATTGGGGGACCCCCAAGCCTAATTTGTCTTTCTGTCTGTTACCTAACGGTATTCCCGCTAATATTCTGTGTATGCCTGTTACTACTGAGAAAATGTAAAAATTTTAATAGTAGGCAAGAAAAAAAAAAAAAAAAAAAAAAAAAATGTAAGACCGCGGTACCTGTGTTAGACACTAGAGGCCGCTATGGTTCTTTTTCTTGTAATGTGGATTTTTTTCTTCCAGAATCAAATCCAGGCAGTTGGTATGTTCTCTGCTGGGAAGCTGTCTCCTCTGCCCTGTTGCTGCGCTCATCCATCCCCGGGCCCTGCGGCAAAGGGACCCTGGCTCCCATCTAGCTCCTTGTTGTTTTCAAAAAAGGCGCGGAAGGCACGCGTGCGCGTGCACGCGCCTCTATTCATAGAGGCGATCTGGAAAAAGGGGCGCAGCGGGTGGATGACGCTCAGGTGTGCGCCGCGGCGCTACTGCGCATGTGCGGGCGTCCAGCGTGTTTTGAAGCACATTATAGCTGGCTGTTGAAGTGCACAGACAGAGCTAGCAACAATATAAAGGCACATAGAGGCGGTTGATGCAGGCATCCCCTAGAAAGGCACTTTAGTAGACACCAACTGTGATATAGCAGCAATTGTGCTAGACTATTCTCAGTAAAAGTGGTGTATTACGGCTGGAATACCTCAGCTTTAGGCTTAGGAATATGCCGTCCAGAAGCTCCGGAACTGAATCTTCCAGGAAGCGAAGGGGGTCTCATCGGGCTCTGAGGATCTTGGGCATACTTCTGCTGCACCAGTCTCCCCTGAAGTTCAGAGGTAAGTGACCGTAGAGACCCCGCAGGGGTACTTGGTACTGTGGCTGTCCTCAGTTCACATGCTCCTGTGTATGTAACAGAGGAGGTTTTTTCCTCAGCTCTGGGAGGATTAGAGAGAGATTGTCAACATTGATCGCTGCCTCCCTGTCAGGGAAAGCACGCCGATCTCCATCTCCTCCTTCAAAGTGCCTGTTAGCAGAGCAACAGTCCCATACAGGGATCGACCTGCCTGAAGGGGATCAGGATAAGGTTGATTCTGTTATAGAGGAGTCAACAGTGGGGGAACCTTTTCTCAGCATCTCAAGCTGAAAGATTATGGGTTCAGTCTCTGACTAACATGGTCCGATCAGCATTTAAAAATGCACCTTGCGGAACCATCAACCACTACTGTATCCTCGTTGGGGTCGCTAGAAGCCCCCAGACTGTCTGTTCTTCTCCACTTCACCCTTTACTGAAAGGGCTTATTTACCAGGATTGGGAACGTCCTGAGAAAATATTTATTCCCCCAAGAGATTTCCGGTGGTCTATCCCATGGAGGATAAGTTCATCAAAAAAAAAAAAAAAAAAATGGAAGGTCCCTACAGTGGACGCAGCCATCTCTTGTATGTATAAATCACTGACATGTCCAGTGGATAATGTCCAAATGTTCAAGAACCCAATAGATAAAAGATTGGAGTCCTTATGAAAGTCTGCTTCTTTCTACAGCAAGCTTGGTGACACAACCAGCAGTAGCAGCTATTGGGGTCTGCTAAGCAGTGAAGGATCAGTTAAAACAGGTCTTGAGGGACTTGACAGATCAGCAGGCCCTTGCCCTAGCTGATCTACCTAGAGCCTTAGGCTTTGCGGTTGACGCCATAAGGATTCAGTCCATCAGGCCTCCCGCCTTACGCTGTCTATAGTACATATGCGTAGGCTTCTATGGCTCAAAAACTGGTCTGCTGAAGCTCCCTGTAAAGAATGGCTGGTTAGCGTCCCATTTCATGGTGAACGCTTATTCAGGGAAAACCTGGACAAATATATCCAGAAAATTTCCAGCGGTAAAAATACGCTCTTGCCGGTTAAAAACAGAGTTAGAGGTCCCTCTTTAAGAGGCCTGCTTCTCCAGTCCCTGGGGCATCGGCTGTGTAACAGTTCCGACGGCCTCCTCGGTCAATTCCCGGGGGTAAAAAACAGGGACAATAGCAGGGTAATGAGAAACCCTGGGTCAGGGGAGGTACAAAACCTCCCCCAAAGTTAAATTCATTGAAGGGTTGCCCCCACTCAGTCGGGTGGGGGGAGGACTCCAGTTGTTCGCAAGAGACCTGGCGGGACACGATCAAGACAGATAGGTGCTCTCCGCAGTATGTTTGGGATACAGTTTGGAGTTAAAAGACTCTCCTCCTTCCCATTTTTGAGGTCAAACGTGCCAAGGGATCCCCGGAAGATAGAGTCCCTCTTGTTGGCACTAGAACAACTATTGCTCCAAGGAGTAATTATGGAGGTTCCCCTGTAAGAATGAGGGTTTGGGTTTTACTCAAACCTCTTTACAGTCCCGAAGCAAACGCGGACGGGAGGCCCATATTAATTCTAAAAAGGGCTATACAAATTCCTGTATATCAGGACTTTCCGATGGAGTCGATCCGATCGGTGGCCACTGCCCTACAAGGGGAGGATTGGTTAGCCGCGATCGACATCAAAGATGCTTATTTGCACATTCCCATCTTTCCAGTCCACCAAAAATTTCTACGCTTTGCAGTAGAAGGGCGCCATTTTCAGTTCAGAGCCTTACCCTTCGGTTTGGCCACAGCACCACGAGTGTTTACAAAAATTCTGGCCCTTTATTGGCCAATCTAAGAACACAAGGTGTAATGATAATGGCATATCTAGATGACTTGTTGCTGATAGACCACTCAGTGAAAAAACTAGACGTGGTCGTTCACAAGACAATCAAGTATCTGGAATCTCACGGTTGGATTATCAACCGAGACAAGTTAGCCCTAAAAACCAGTCAAAAGTCTGGAATACTTGGGGCTAAGGTTGGATTCAGGCCAGAGAGAAATATTCTTGCCTCGAGGAAAGGTGTTGTCTTTGAAAGATTTGATCCACTTAGTGGGTACAAAAAAGACAGCCGTCCATACGCCTGTGCATAAGGCTGCTGGGAAAAATGGTGGCATCATTCGAAGCAGTACCCTACGGTCAATTCCATTCAAGGAATTTGCAGGGGGCCATACTGTCAGCCTGGAACAAAAAAGTTCAGGCCCTAGACTTACAATGTCCTTGTCCCCTTCTGTTCGCAAGAGCCTCCGTTAGTGGTTGGTTCCCTAGAATCTGGAAAAAGGGAAATCCTTCAGTCTGATTTCTTGGAAGGTGGTCACTACAGATGCCAGCCTTATAGGCTGGGGAGCAGTACTGGAGCAATAGTCTCTCCAGGGCAGATGGTCGGATGCAGAAAAGGCCCTGCCCATCAATCTCTTAGAGATACGAGCAGCCCGGTATGCCCTAGTAGCATGGACATCCAAACTCCAAGGGTCCCCTGTCAGAATTCAATCATCAGGGGGGCACCAGGAGTCGTGCAGCCCAGAGGGAAGTAAATTACATCCTGAAATGGGCAGAAAAATATGTCCCAGCCATATCTGCGGTATTCATTCCAGGAGTGGAGAATTGGAAGGCGGACTTTCTAAGTCGCCAGCAATTAGGCCCAGAGGAAGGGTCCCTTCACCCCGAGGTTTTCTGGACAATATGTCAGCGGTGGGGAACATCGGATGTAGATCTTCTAGCATCCAGATTCAACGCAAAGGGGGACAGGTTTGTCTCTCGGACAAGGGATCCCCTAGCTTGCGGCTCGGATGCCCTAGTGTTCCCTTGGGATCAGTTCAAGCTGATATATGCATTCACACCGCCACAATGGTTACCTCGATTACTCCGCAGAATCAGGGTAGAAAAGAAACCAGTGATTCCGGTGGCTCCAGCGTGGCCCCGAAGAGCGTGGTACGCGGAGATTGTAAAATTTCAGTTGGGAGTCCTTGGACTCTCCCACGTCGTCCGGACCTGCTTTCGCAAGGACCGATATACCACCCTTCCTTACCAGCCCTAGGTTTGACGGCCTGGCTATGGAAGCCCACATTCTAAAAAAGAGAGGGCTCTCTAATCCTGTGGTATCTACCATGATCAATGCCAGGAAGCCGGTATCCAGGCAGATCTAATATAGAATCTGGAAGGCGTACATCGCGTGGTGTGAGGCCAAGAAATGGCATCCACATAAGTACGTAATAGGTAGGATTCTGGACTTCCTACAATGGGCTGTAGATAGGAAGCTTGCCTTGAGTACTATCAAGGGTCAGATTTCGGCCTTGTCAATATTTTTTCAAAGGCCCTTGGCTTCGCATTCACTAGTCAAAGCCTTTATACAAGGAGTGATGCGTATTAGTCCTCCGGTTAATATTCCCATATGTCCATGGGATCTAAACTTGGTTCTGTCGGTTCTACAGAAACAACCATTTGAACCATTACAGCATATTTCTTTGGTGCTTCTCACCAGGACATTGATTTTTCTAGTAGCCATTTGTTCGGCTAAAAGAGTGTCGGAATTAGCAGCTATGTCCTGTAAGGAGCCATATCTGGTTATCCATAAGGATAGAGTAGTATTACGTCCTCATCCAGCCTTTCTTCCTAGGGTGGTACAGAGGTTTCATTTGAACCAAGATGTGGTTCTTCCTTCTTTTTTCCCCAAACCTACTTCGGTAGAGGAAAAGTTATTGCATTCTTTGGATGTAGTAAGAGCAGTTAAAGCTTATCTAAAAGCCACTGCTCAGATTCGCAGAACGGATACTTTGTTTATTCTGCCGGAAGGCCCCAGAAAGGGTCAGGCAGCGTCAAAATCTACTTTAGCCAAGTGGATTCGACAGGTCATAATACAAGCCTATGGCTTGAGAAGGAGACCGCCTCCGTTCAAAGTTAGAGCGCACTCCACGAGAGCAGTTGGAACTTCATGGGCAGTGCATCACCAGGCCTCCCTGGCTCAAATCTGTAAGGCCGCAACATGGTCTTCAGTTCACACGTTTACTAGGTTCTACCAGGTGGACGTTAGAAGTCAGGAGGATGTCGCCTTTGGGCGCAGTGTGTTGCAGGCCGCAAAAGATCCTCATGTCTGATAGCACTCAGCTTATATATGGTGTATCCCCCCCCTCATTGGGCATTGCTTTAGGACATCCCATTAGTAATGACTATGTCGCTCTGTGTCCCGTGATGTACGAGAAAGAAAATAGGATTTTTATAACAGCTTACCTGTAAAATCCTTTTCTTAGGAGTACATCACGGGACACAGAGCTCCCGCCCCTCTTTGGGGACACTTATTGCTTTGCTACAAAACTGAGGTGCTCCCGGATGGGAGGGGCTTATATAGGGGAGGGTACTTCCGGTTTTGGAAGTTGCCAGTGCCAGCACCTGACGGTATCTATATAACCCATTAGTAATGACTATGTCGCTCTGTGTCCCGTGATGTACTCCTAAGAAAAGGATTTTACAGGTAAGCTGTTATAAAAATCCTATTTTTTTTAATATATATTTTTTAAAAGACTAATTCCAGACCTAATTTTTTAGCTTTGGGGAATCTCCATCAGGTTTTATTGGTCTCTGTGGTCCAATAGGGGAGGCTTTCCATTACTTTGCGGTCTATATGTCACAGTCTTACTAGACAGGAGGTGAGGGGAAATCTCTCCATTGGAGACACAAAGAAAAAAAAAAAAAAGTGTTAGTACTATGGGAGGAAGTCGTGTTCGGGATCTTATCTGATGTCTATTAAAGAAAACCTTGCATGTCAATGCTTGATAAAAGTGGGTGCAAATCATATTAATGTAAAAATATGCTGCTCACCAAAGCGAATCGCATTCAGTTTATCAATTTAAGCACTTATCTTTGTTTGACAGCATTCTGCATTTGGGTCTGCAGTCAGCTTTGCTTGCCCTTGTAAAGAGGTAGGTGGGCACATGACTTCAAAGTCTTCGCCTGAAATGAGCATCCTAATGCCAACTCGGCCCGTGTGTACAGCAGCCAGTTCCAACAGCCGGCTTCTGTCGAAGGGTCATGATAGAAAAAGGTCTGACGACCATCTCCCGTTCTTGCTTTCAGACAATGACAGAGCGCTGACCGGAGTGTTCTGGTCGTCAGAACATAATAGCTCAGCAGGGGAGCTTGCTGTACTAACATCAGTCTGTTAGTACAGCAGCTCCGATCTGGGCGGGTTGAACGGGGAAAAAAAATGGTTAGTGTGTATTAGGCTTTAGGCAACAAAAGGGTTAGGACACAGCCCCTTGAAAAAGTTTGACTAGGAAATGTTGTGACTATTGTGACTGTTATGCTTCCACTTAGCCCTCATCTTGTCAATCACAGGATGTAGTGTGAGGGAGGGGCTGAGAGACACCATGAGTTGCAGGATGTCGCTGATAATAGCGTGCAGTTTCAAGCATTGATTGCAGAAAAACTGGAGCATGGACCAAATATGGTAGAATACATTTCTGAAAGTGCATGTAGTTTATGGCCAATTAGCGTACAGTAATTACTCCTAGGGTGAAATTACACTTTAACGCACACAGACATTTAAAAAAATAAACAAAAAAGGGAGGTTCTGAACCTTCCTCACTCTGTTCAAATTATTTGCATTAGTGTGACCCTCCCTTCCCCCTGGGCCTTTTCAATCTCTAGCTGTTTTTTCTTTTTAAATAAACATTTTAACACCAAGGTGTCTACATATAAAAAAACTATTTGTTAGACGAATGTCACAAGTATACTGTATATTATGGGCACTAGATTGACCTGATGATCATAGGAAATCATTGTATTAAGCCAGATTTTTTTTAAGGCTAGGCAAATGCTTTTCTCTTACCATCCATGGACTGACACGGTGTCTCTTTACACTTTACACGTGGGTTATGTCCCTGCCTGCAGGAGAAGACCTAGGCAGAATGTGAGATGTTATATATACATTCTAAAAGCCAGAGCTGAACAGCCCCACCCAGGGGGCGGTCCCTCCGGACATAACCCTCCCACTACAGTCAGCAGACTTCAGTTTTTTTCTGCCTAGCAGAAGGAGAAGACGTGGCTCTCTCAGGAGCCAGTCTCCTGACCTATTTTTATTCCTTTTCTGGAATTCTTTTTTATTTTATTTTTGAGAATCTTCTATCAACTGTCGGCTGGGCAACAGGTTGGGTACAAGATATCCTCGTAGTCTTCCCTGTCCGACCATCGAGCGTAGAGGTCGACCGATATGGGTTTTTCTCTGGCCGATGCCGATGCCGATATTTTGAAATTGGGGCGGCCGATGGCCGATATATGATGCCGATTTTTGTGGCCGATATTTTAGGCCGATTAAAAAAAAAAAAAAAAAAAAAACCCCTCACCCACTCTATTCCTTCCTGCTTACTCCTGTCACTCTAGCACACACTTGATGTCCTCAGTACAGATGGCACTGGTTTGGAACTGGCAGGTGGCACTGGTTTGGAACTGACAGATGGCACTGGCAGGTGGCACTATTGGAACTGACAGATGGCACTGGTTTGGAACTGACAGATGGCACTGGCATGTGGCACTGGCTGGCGGTACTGGTTTGGAACTGACAGATGGCTCTATTGGCACTGGCAGGTGGCACTGGTTTGGAACTGACAGATGGCACTGGTTTGGAACTGACAGATGGCACTGGCAGGTGGTACTGGTTCGGAACTGACAGATGGCACCGATTGGCAGCAGGGGGCACTGGTTTGGAACGGACAGATGGCACTAGTTTGGGACAGATGGCACTGATTGGCAGTGGCACTTGCAATTGGAACTGGGTGGCACTGGCGTGTGACACTGGTTGGCACTGGCTGGTGGCACTGACAGATGGCACTGATTGGCGGTGGCACTGACAGATGGCACTGATTGGCGGTGGCACTGACAGATGGCACCGATTGGCACTGGCTTGTGGCACTGACAGATGGCACTGGCTGGTGGCACTGGCTGGGGGCACTGACAGATGGCACTGGCTGTGGCACTGATAGATGGCACCGATTGGCGGTGGCACTGATTTGGGTGGCACTGACAGATGGCCCTGATTGACACTGGCTGGTGGCACTGACAGATGGCACCGATTGGCGGTGACACTGACACTGGCTGGGGGCACTGACAGATGGCACTGGCTGGGGGCACTGACAGATGGCACTGGCTGGGGGCACTGACAGATGGCACTGGCTGGGGGCACTGACAGATGGCACTGACAGATGGCACTGGCTGGGGGCACTGATTTGGGTGACACTGATTGGCACTGGCTGGTGGCACTAACAGATGGCACCGATTGGCGGTGGCACTGATTGGCACTGGCTGGGGGCACTGACAGATGGCACTGGCTGGGGGCACTGACAGATGGCACTGGCTGGGGGCACTGACAGATGGCACTGGCTGGGGGCACTGACAGATGGCACTGGCTGGGGGCACTGACAGATGGCACTGGCTGGGGGCACTGGCTGGGGCACTGGCTTGGGCACTGACAGATGGCACTGGCTGGGGGCACTGACAGATGGCACTGGCTGGGGGCACTGACAGATGGCACTGGCTGGGGGCACTGACAGATGGCACTGGCTGGGGGCACTGACAGATGGCACTGGCTGGGGGCACTGACTGGGGGCACTGATTTGGGTGGCACTGGCTGGGGGCACTGACAGATGGCACTGGCTGGGGGCACTGACAGATGGCACTGGCTGGGGGCACTGACAGATGGCACTGGCTGGGGGCACTGACAGATGGCACTGGCTTGGGGCACTGGCAGGTTTCACACTAAGCCGAGTGTAATGTGTGAAACTGACAGAGAGGAGAGAGAGAGAGAGAGAGAGAGAGAGAGAGAGCTGTTAGAATTGAGCTCGATGTGGGGGTGGGCGGGCCAGCAGCTAAATTACACCAGCCAATGATTGGGCTGCTTTAGACGTAGTGGCCCGCCCAGATACCATCCCATTGGCTGGTGTAATATCTGCTGGGTCCCGCCCACCCCCGACATCAAGCTGACACATCCTCTCTCTCTCCTCTTACTTTCAGTTTCACACACACACACACAGCACGGCGCTTGATGCTGCTGAGTGTGGAGAAGTGTGGAGGAGGGAGGAGGAGGGGGGAGGAAGTGCAGCCAGTGAATAATATCGGCCAGTTTTGATATTAATCGGCCAAAGCCGATTTATCAAAAATGCCTAAATATCGGCCGATATATCGGCCAGCCGATATATCGGTCGACCTCTAATCGAGCGTGCTGATCCTCGCCTTGTGTGCGTGAGACTCAGTTCACGACAGGCCCCATGACTCCAGGGGTGGCCGGGTTTGCTTTCATGCTCCCACGGTCCTCTCAAGACTGAACAGTTCCTGACTGACTGTATCTTTCACGGTGGACCGGGCCGACAGCTACTCAGTACTGCACTGTGATAGTCCTGTCAGAAACACACCAGTGGGTCCCTCAGGGGACGGGTAAGTAGTCTCTCCTGCCTGCAGGTGAGTACAAAAAGCTGTGTGTTTCTCTGTGGGGGATTTTCCCTGTCTCCCCTGTATTTCATTGTCACTCTCTGTCACCATTGCAGGCATAGACAATGGGCAGGCGGACTATCTGAGTCGCCAATCGCCGGACCAAGAAGAGTGGCCCTTGCATATTTCAACTCTTTGCCGACGGTGGGGCACGCCGGATGTGGACCTGATGGCCTCTCGACTCAATCGCAAGGGTCGAGGTTGTGGCCAGATCCAGGGATCCTTGGGCGATGCCTCGGATGCGTTGGTGGCCCCATAGGGTCCTTATCGCCTGATATAAACTCTGGTGATCCTAATTGTTCCTGATTGGCCTCAGCATCACTGGTACGCTGATCTGGTACGTCTCGTCGCGGACGTTCCCTGGCGGTTGCCGATGAGGGAGGACCTTCAGTCTCAAGGTCCTATGTTTCATCCGGCTTACAGTCTCTGGCTTTAACGGCAGGGCTGTTGAAAGCCAGGTGTTGAGGGTCCGAAGGTCTCTCGGACTCGGTCATTTTGATCATGTTAAGGACACGGAAGTCTTCCTCCAAGCAGATCTATCACCGTGCCTGGAAAGCTTATATCGCCATATGCGAAGCGCTGGACTGGCGTCCTCGGACGTATTCCGTCCCCAGAATCCTGCGTCCTCTACAGTGTGGAGTGACCCAAAAGCTTGCTTTGAGTACCATCAAGGATCAGATTTCGGCCTTGGCCGTCTTCTTTCAGCGACCTCTAGCGGGTCATTTCTTGGTTAGCACCTTGTGTTGGGGGTTCGCCATGTGCTCCCTCCTGTCAAGCCTCCTCTCCCACCGTGGGATCTGAATTTGGTGCTCTCGGTCCTCCAGGAACCTCCTTTTGGGAATATCCGGGATATTCCCCTCTTGTCTTGTCTCAGAAGGTGGCCTTTTAGTGGCAATCACTTCTGTTTGACGGGTGTCTGAGTTGGCGGCTTTGTCCTGCAAGTCGCCATATTTAGTCATCCATAAGGATAAGGCGGTGTTGCATCCGTGACCTTCCTTTTTGCCAAAGGTGGTGTCGACCTTTCACCTACATGAGGACATTGTCCTCCCGTCCTTGTGTCCTCACCCATCGCATCCCAGAGAGTTTGCGCTGCACATATTGGATGTGGTACAAGCCTTACGGGTGTACCTGTCTGCTACTGCTTCTATTCGAAAGTCCGACTCACTGTTTGTGACTGTCTCTGGTCCATAACAGGGCCAAGCGGTTTCGTCTGCCATCATTTCTAGGGGAATCAGACAAACCATCATTCAAGCCTATGCTCTCAAAGGGCGGGCGCCTCCCTTTCCGGTTACAGCGCATTCCACCAGGGCAATTGGTGCTTCCTGGGTTTTCCGACATCAAGCGTCGGTTGCACAAGTGTGCAAGGCGGCGACCTGGTCGTCTGTTCATGCCTTTTAAGTTTTATAAGGTTAATGTGGCTGCATCTCCGGATGCTTCCTTCGGCCGCAGGGTGCTGCAGGCCGCTGTTTAAAGTTGCGACTCCTCCGTTGAGGAGCTCTGCCTTCTTGGAGTGAAGTTTTTGGTTTTTCCATTTATACTGCTCCCATCCCTCTTGACACTGCTTTGGGACATCCCACGTGTAAAGTGTAAAGAGACACCGTGTCAGTCCATGGATGGTAAGAGAAAATAGGATTTTTTGTACTCACCGTAAAATCCTTTTCTCTGACATCCATGGACTGACACGGCACCCACCCTTCCTTTTTAAGTTTGTACTGCTTTGTTACGAACTGAAGTCTGCTGACTGTAGTGGGAGGGTTATGTCCGGAGGGACCGCCCCCTGGGTGGGGCTGTTCAGCTCTGGCTTTTAGAATGTATGTATAACATCTCACATTCTGCCTAGGTCTTCTCCTGCAGGCAGGGACATAACCCACGTGTAAAGTGACACCGTGTCAGTCCATGGATGTCAGAGAAAAGGATTTTACGGTGAGTACAAAAAATCCTATTTTAACGGTAATGGAACAATTTTTTTATATACCGTATATACTCGAGTATAAGCCGACTTGAGTATAAGCCGAGGTACCTAATATTACCCCAATAAACTGGGAAAAACTTATTGACTCGAGTATAAGCCTAGGTGGGGAAAGGTGCCCATTGCCACCTCACTGTGCCAATTGCCCAACCTTACTGTGCCCATTGCCACCTCACTGTGTCCATTGCCACCTCACTGTGCCATCTTACTGTGCCCATTGCCAGCTTACTGTGCCCAACCTCACTGTGTCCATTGCAGCCTCCCTTTGCCCGAGTGTACCTGAAAATCTTCTTATACTGCGGCCAGCGTCCATTGTTTAAATATCGCTCCTTTCTCCTGGTCCCTTCCGTGACAGGTGTTTACAGCAAACACTGCGTTGAGTGTTCCGCCCATCACGAAGATCCTCTCATTCTCGGACTCCGTTTCCCAGCAGGCACTGTGTTCAGTGTTCCGCCAATCACGGATGCCTTTTCATCCTCGGACAAGAGAACGTCCATGATAGGCGGAACACTGAACACAGTGTCTGCTGGGAAACGGAGTCCGAGAATGAGAGGACCTCCGTGATAGGCGGAACACTCAACACAGTGTTTGCTGGAAACACCTATCACAGAAGGGACCAGGAGAAAGCCGCGATATTTAAACAATGGACGCCGACCGCAGTATAAGAAGATTTTCAGGTACTGACTCAAGTATAAGCCGAGGGGTGTACTTTCAGCCCTAAAAAAAAAAAAAAAAAAAGGGCTGAAAAACTCAGCTTTTACTCGAGTATATATGGTATATAGCCCTCATAGTAATACTCACCATAATCTTATAACCAAAACATGAATACTGTCTCATAACCATAGTATTATAACCAAAACATGAATAATGTCTCATAACCACAGAACTAGAATTATTCATTAGGTTGGAACAAAGGGATAGTTATCCTGGATACTAACAGAGCAGCAAACAAATAAAAAAGTGACCCCCCCCCCCCCCCTGCTGTTTCCTGGTCAGTCTGGCACTTACCCCATCGTGGCGGGTCTCGGGTGGCAGGCAGCATGGCAGCCTGGTGCAGCGGCTCGGCCCCTCCTCCTCTCCTCCATGGTGGCTTCCAGCTCCTCCCCTCCTCCTAGGCATCCAATAGGATCACCTGTCCTTTCAGCCAATCGTGTGACCGGTGTCAAAACCCACTTTCTGATTGGCTGGGAGGAGGATTAGTGTTACAGCAGTGAATATTCATTCAGTCCTGGGTGGACTTGGAGCGTACTCTCTGCGACCCAAGCCCACTCTATATTGAAGCCTATTAGAGCCTCTGCCTCTAATCGGTACTTCAAAAAAAACAGCCCCTCGCTGTTTGAATTCATGCACCGATGTCCTGAAAGGGGCCAGACGCATGGATAGATGAGGCGGCGATGGACAGGGGGGCCGTGCACCCTTAATGGATGGGCTGCCCCATAACATTATCTCTGAGGTATTTTTATTTTATTTTTTTTAATCTCTAAGCAACAAACTATTAGATGCCTCTAAGATTATAAAATGCCATTAGATCATAAAAAAAAAAAAAAAAGCCAAAAGTCTGTACAACGCCAGCATTGGAAAAAAATGCAAATAATTATTCATTTGCTTTAACCCCTTGCAGCTCATAAAAACACACTTGCCCTTTCATGAATAGGTTCATTAACCTTGCTTTCCGGAATTGACCTCAGGTCAGCACTAATGAGTAATACAATTTTAGAGGTTCTGTTCAAAAATAAAAAATAACAAGTCTAGGCAGAAATAATGATTTAGCTGTTACAGAAACACGAGCAACAAGAGACCTGACCCATTATCTGTATAACAGCACACCACACTGACCAATCAATATCTGATCACTGACAGTTAGACCAATTAGGAATAGCTCATAAACAGGATATTTATCACAGCAGATGCTGGGGAATCAGACACCTAACTCAGCGCTAGGGATGACAGACACCTTCTTCTTATTTGACTTTTGCCTGCATTATAACTACTGCTGTATATTGCCAGGAGGTCCTACAGCTGTTCTGCTGGTTCCATTTCATCAAAACAGTATTTTTTGCTAGAAACTGATTTAGAACCCCCAAGCATTATGTATATTTTTTTAGCAGACACCCGGTGGTCGAGACCGTAGATATTTCAGATGTTAAATTCCTGACCTCAGCCCAGAACGGCCTAATCTTGGGACACTCCCACCAGATATGGGTATGGGAACACTGCAGCCCCACCAGCACCTATCTGAGACTGAGGGATATGCAACAGCCAACATCTTCAGGACCCTATACCACCTGGACATGAGTTTATAATTAGTCTCCTGTATTTTGGTACATATCGAAGTAGTATGTGCCAGTTTTAACATATTACATTTCTGTAAATCTGTAAAGGGCTGATCTAACTTGGTTTCCCATTCCCTATGGAATCTGAGACCTGTGGTGACGTCACGTCTGTTCAGCAATTTATAAGAAATAGTTAACAGACCTCCATCAATGGGCTATTTATGCCAAAGAGATTCAAAGTCGGTAAGGGATTCAACTGTTCCGATACCAGTAATTACCAAATTTTTGTACCGTTCACCTTTGGGGTATCTCCAGGCATCCATTGGGAACTCGCCATATACCTCTCCGAGTTCCCCCACAGGCGCAGTCTCCCATTCCGCATAAAAATTAGGCAGCTGATGTCTCCATCAGTTGCCCAAGATTTTAAAAAAAGACAGTGACTCTCCCAGGATGGAACTAACAAACCACCTAACATTAGAAGATGAGAGATTGATAGAGAGAGGGCTCCTTGTTTATTAATGAAAGTGTGGTGTGGTAGTGAGAAAAGAAGTAGAAGTAGAATTAGAAAAACCTGTGTAGGTGTGGGACCCAAGGGGCATGTGCCAAATCGCGGCCCGCCAAAGTCCCCCCCCCCCCAGTACTACCCAGACCTTTTGAGTGGCATGGTGTCTCCAATTGAGGATTCTAGTTAAGGCAGTTGCCCCATAATAGTTCCTCAAGTTGGGGAGTCCCAACCTTCCATCCAATTTAGACCTCGTAAAGATGTGGTTTGCTAACCTTGGTTTAGCCTGTCGCCATGCAAAGTCTGTAAAAATACGCCGAACATTAAACAAAAAATGAGTTTGGTTGTCGGATAGGTATCATCTGCATAGTAAATAAAAAAATTGGTAGCACACTCATCTTTGGAATGTTAAAAGGGGTTGTAAAAGGTTCAAATATTTTTTTTAAATAAGAAACATGTCATACTTACCTCCACTGTGCAGCTCGTTTTGCACAGAGTGGCTCCGATCCTGGTCTTCTGGGGGTCCCTCGGTGGCTGTCTCGGCAAGAGCCAACCCCCTCTTCATGGGAAGCTCTCTCCCAAGGGGGTTAGCTTGCGGGCGCGCTCCGGTGATACAGCCAGGGGCCGTACCTGCCGACTGTATCACTCGTCATTGATTAGATTGACAGCAGCAGGAGCCAATGGCTGCGCTGCTATCAATCTCCAATGAAGAGCCGAGAACAGCCGAGAAGACTGGGGCCAGTAGCCAGCGTGTTCATGGCGCGGGACTTTCGAGGGCTCAGGCAAGTAAACCCGGGGGGGGGGGCAGGGGGGCTTGTAAGCATAGGATGCATTAAGGTGAAAAAATGCGAAGCTTTACAACCCCTTTAATTCTTCTTAGCCAGGAAAAGGTAGCTCTATATCCCAGTCTGCAAGATCACCCTTAAAGTGGATGTAAACCCTCACATATACCCAGTGAAGTGAACAGCCTCAGGTGATACACAGTGATGAAAAAAATCCTCCTACATAAGTTTTACATGTGCAGTAGCTCACAAAAGGAAATACACCCCTCACATTTTTGTAAATATTTCATTATATAATTTCATGTGACAACTACACTTTGCTACAATGTATGGTAGTGAGTGTATGGTCTGAGCACTGACAGGTTGACCCCTTCAACCTTGGCAGCACTCATATGTCCATTTCCCAAAGACAACCTCTGGATATGACGCTGAGCATGTGCACTCAACTTTTTTGGTCGACCATGGCGAGGTCTGTTCTGAGTAAAACCGGTCCTGTTAAACCACTGTATGGTCTTGGCCACCGTGTTGCAGCTCAGTTTCAGGGTCTTGGCAATCTTATAGCCTAGGTGTCAGAGAAGCATATTATAAGAAACATATTATACTTTTAACACTAGATGGCAGCAAAGTTAACAGTGAGAAGCTGTCAGAGAAATCACATGACTTCCTGGCTGCCCATAAAAGCTGAGCAAGTGCTCAGAGGAATTGCTGGTTTGTCTTTCAGCTTTCTTTGTTCCTGCTTCAGTATCCTGCTATCTTGTGACTACCTGTTGTGACCCAGATTGTTCTGGACCTACTCTGCCTGCTTCCTGTGTTTGACCCCCGGCTTGCCTAAGGACTTCTCTACTCTGCCTGCTTCCTGTGTTTGACCCCCGGCCTGCTTAAAGGGCTACCTCGCTTGCCTTCTCGTGTTTGAGTCCCAGCCTGGCCTCTCACACCAGATTGGTACCCAGCTGACCACGACACAGTGCTCCAGTTTCCTTCCAGCGGTCACCACTTAAGTCACCTAAACCTGCTTGCGACCCGTGCCTCTCTGTGCCTTCCACCTACTGCATCACCTCCAGGGGTGGAGTGCGCTCAGCTGCAAGGAGAGCCGCTCTCAGCCTCGGCTAGTAATCCTGACACTATGTCATTTTTATGTAGAGCATGACTCTGGGGATGAAAAATTGCTAATTGGGCCCAATTTGGGCATTTTCACTTAGGGGTGTACTCACTTTTGTTGCCAGCGGTTAAGATATTAATGGCTGTGTGTTGTGTTATTTTTAGGGGAGATAAAATTTATACCGTTATACAAGCTGTACACTCACTACTTTACATTGTAGCAAAGTATCATTTCTTCAGTGTTGTCACATGAAAAGATAGAATAAAATATTTACAAAAATGTGAGGGGTGTACTCATTTTGTGAGATACTGTATATCTGCTGTCTTTGGCTTTATATACTGTTTAGAAAGTGCACGTCCTGTTAGAATTTTCTCTCCCTGATTCACTTGTGCGTGTGGATTCTTACCATACACTGTGGGACAGCTGATTGGAGGAAAGGCACACACCCCCTCTCCACATAGGCAGAGACTTGCAGAGCTGTGCTGTGAATAGACAAGCTCTCTGCTAATTTATTTATAGCAACCTCCCTCACAAAATTCAGGCTAGTTTTATCACAGTTGACAGAGAACTTGTCAGAAGTTATCATGCTGATAACAGAATAAAGGAGCAGGAGAAAGCCATTAGGGCTTTGGAGAGAAATAAGAAAACACTGCAGATATATGTGCCCAGCTCAAATTTCATGAATCGGGTTTACATCCACTTTAATTCTTTGAAGAAGCAGAATATAATTTTCTTCATATAACTTGGATAGATCTGCTGTCAAGTTGATTCCCCAAAAAATTAAGAGATTGTTTTTTTCCTTTTTTTTTCCCCTTTACATGAAATAAAAAGATTGTTTAACCGCTTAACGACCTCTTCACGCCGATATACGTCAGCAGAATGGCTCGTACAGGCACAATCACGTACCTGTACGTGGCCCTTTAACTGCCGACATCGGGGACGCGCTCGCGACCCCCCTGCCTTCCCCGTGAGTGGGACCGCGGGTCCCGCGGACTCGATCGCCGCGGGGATCCCCACGATCGTCTCACGGAGGCTCGGAGCGGGGAGATGTGTGTGTAAACACAGCATCTCCCACTCCTCTACTGACAATGTCAGCGATCTCCGCTCTGTGTAATCAGAGCGGAGATCGGTGACGTGTCAGTTGTAGCCACGCCCCCCCCTCAGTAACACGCCCCTAGGCACACTTAACCCCTCCAGTGCCCCTAGTGGTTAACCCCTTCACTGCCAGTGTCATTTTCACAGTAACCAGTGCATTTTTATTGCACTGTTCGCTGTGAAAATGACAATGGTCCCAAAAATGTGTCAAAAGTGTCCGATGTGTCTGCCATAATGTCGCAGTCACGAAAAAATAAATAAATAAAAATCGCTGATCGCCGCCATTACTAGTAAAAAAAAAAAAAAAAAAAATTAATAAAAATGCCTTAAAACTATACCCTATTTTGGAAACGCTATAATTTTTTTACCAAAAATATGTAGAAGAATACGTATCGGCCTAAACTGAGGAAAAAATATGTTTTTTTATATATTTTTGGGGGATATTTATTATAGCAAAAAGTAAAAAATATGTAATTTTTTTCAAAATTTTCGCTCTATTTTTGTTTATAGCGCAAAAAATAAAAAAAAACGCAGAGGTGATCAAATACCACCAAAAGAAAGCTCTATTTGTGGGAAAAAAAGGACGCCAATTTTGTTTGGGAGCCACGTCGCACGACCACGCAATTGTCAGTTAAAGCGACGCAGTGCCGAATCGCAAAAAAGGGGCCTGGTCATAATGGCCCGTATTGGTCCGGGGCTTAAGTGGTTAAGAGAATCCTCTGTAGTTTGAGGCAAGTATAACTGCAAGATTTCATATTTGTTGTAATTTATTTTAAAGTTCAACAAAGCCTTGAATTCCTTTAAGTCTGCTATTAGGTTGGGTAACCTTATTAAAGTGGTTGTAAACCCACTTTTGCAACTTGCACCTACAGGTAAGCCTAGATTAAGGCTTACCTGTAGGTGCAAGAAATATCTCCTAAACCTACACGGTTTAGGAGATATTTGCGAAAAATGACAAGCATCCGTATCTACGGCGCATGCGCGCCGTAGACAACGGCGCATTCATAGGGTTAATCCCATTCACAAATCCGGCTAAGTCCCAGCAATGCTTCGGCTTAGCCGGATTTGACGGCTCCCGCGCGCATGCGCGGAGTCGCGTCTTCGGCGCTCCGGCCAATCACAGCGCCGGAGCGGCGCTGTGATTGGCTGGAGCGGCGATACCCGGAAGTAACCTGCGGCTGAAGAGGGAGACGAGGACGGGCTTTGGGGGCCCCAATCTAAGGTAAGTGATGCATAATGAGCTATTATGCTAGTCATATTAGCTCATTATGGCTTTCTCTTACAGGTGGATTTAAAAAAAAAAATTTTTTTAGGGGTTTACAGCCACTTTAAAAGGGTCAGAGTGGCTCTGATCCTGGTCTTCAAAATAAAATATCATCTGCATATGTGGAAAATTTATGCTCCACGGGGAACACGTTACACAACAGCACCTCTATAACCAAGGTAAACAGCAAGGGTGACAGGAGACACTCCTGCCAATTGCCATTCTTTATTCTGAAAGAGGGGGAGAGGATACCATGAACCTTGATCCTGGCCGAAGGCTTCCCATACAGGGCCATAATCCAGCCCAACATTTTCGGCCCAAGGCAGTCAGGTTCTCCTCTAGAAATACCCAGTCTACCATGTCAAACGCCCTCCCACCATTTTTGATAGACAAGGACACATACAATGTAGGATTTTTAAAGACCATTTCCAGGTTATTATTATTTGAAAAACACCCCCTAGCATTTCTGGCCATCTTGTGTTAGGGGGAAATGATCCATGTAGCATTTACTTCCTGGCCTTATCTCAGGCATGCAGGCAGGAGGGTGTGCTTAACTAAGAAAACTCCTCCTCCCCTCCCGAAGACTCCTGGGATGTAGGACATCATTTGTCTAGGCCTCTTAGTGACTCCCCAAAGTACTCCATGCCTCTTCCATGGCCTATGTCACCATCTAGTCCCAGCTCCTACTGTCAAGTCCTGGAGTGCCTTGTGGGAACAGACTTCTTCCATTACAGCTGGACAGCATGTTCCCAATGTCACATTTCCCAGGCACTTATTAGCTGCCTTGGCAAACGTCCTATTCATGAATAGCCACTAAACTGTCTGCGAAGAATTTATTCTTACAGATAACAATACAAAATCAGATTAGAATAGTTAGCCAATATTCCTTACCTGAAGATTAAGAGATATACTTATTAGGAAACTTCCAACAATTGATAAGATGATGCCAAGGATTTCATTCTGAAAAACAGAAAATCGCAAGCATTTGATTATTACGTACATACACACAAGGCAGACTTATTTGTATAACAATTTATTAATCACAAAACGCTTCCTCGCTGTTTGCCTTTGTTCCAAAAAAGTAACATTTAGTAAAGACAGGGAGGCCCGGAATGGAGAGACACAAAATAAAAGTAATGGAGGGCCGGGCATGACGAGGTGGAGAGGAGAGGCAACTAAAGGATTAGATTATGGGGAAGGTTAGAAGGGAGGAGGCAGGATGTTAAAATTAACTGGATGGGAGGAGCGATATAAAAGTGGGAGGCGGGAACTTCCTGGAGCTGTTGGGGAAGTTTAGACAGAGTGGAAGTTTTTTCCCTCCCACCCTCCCTGTTGTGTTGTGTTTTTCTTGTTGTTTGTTTTTCTTTTTTTGCAGGATGCATGAATTCGGGTCGTAATAGCAGCTGTGTAACGGCGGTGTCTTTGGTCTTTGACGGTGGCAGAAAACAGATCTGATGGAAGTGGTGGGGGGGCTCATCGATGGTATGCATACCTCCCAACTTTTAAAAGTCCCACCGCGGGACATTCTGATCTTCCCTCTCCCCTGCTAACGAAAGTGTAAAAACATGTAAAAATAATTTCGTCACAAAAAAATAAAAAAAATGGTTGAGCGGGGGGGTGCCGCCGATCGGGGGGGGGGCCTCCGAACATAGTTTTGACCACCAAGCGCGCGGGGGGGGGGCTTACCTGCTGGTTGACGTTTCCTCCTCTTCATGCTTCCTGCTGTGCGGGAAAAATGACACTCTCGCGGGACTGCGGGAAGGAGGAGCCTATGCGGGTAAAACCCGCAGAATCCATGCAAGTTGGGAGGTATGGGTATGTGCCCCTCTGGTGTATTCCAGTGGAACGGTGTCTGCTGGAATACGGTTATGGTTGCACTGCGGGAAGGGGTTGTCTCCGAGCTGGTAATATGGCTGGAGGCCTGGTATGGTAAAATAATAATGGTTAATAAAAAGGCTGTTATGGTCAGTTATACTCCAACTCCGGTGTGGTCTATTATTGGTAAATGGGGGGTAAGATAAGGGGATGTGTTAAATGGGCTTTGAAAGGGGGAAGAAGGGGTGGTATTGGAGAGTTGGGGATCTCTCGAATACACTGGTCATGTACTGCAAGCCTGTAGACGTGGGCTGACTGCATATCCAAACTGAATTCTGTGTATGCAGATTGTAAGCCATTGCAATGTAAATAACTAAAGCCGGCCACACATGGATCAAAACTTCGCCGATTCAGTAGGGTCTTCCTGTCGGGTTTTTCCTATAGCTGGCAGCACCGATCAGCGTATTCTGATGGCGGAGAAGCTGCCACACTGTTGAAATACAATAACTTAGTGGGATTGATTCCGCCAAACACATCATGTGTGTGAATGGGGGAATCGTGTATTTTTTTGATCAACCTGGTTGAACGAAAAAAAAAAAATGATGCATGTCTGGTCTGCCTTAGTAATGTCAAAGGAAACCTGTCAGAAATGCAGTGGCTGTGATTGCTGACCTTTTTATAATAATGTTTGTTGCTTTATTACTTGAAGGCACAGGCCTGGAATATTTATACAGATCCAGGGTTATAACTCAATATGCTGTATACAGGCAGTCCCCGAGTTACATACAAAATAGGTTCTGTAGGTTTGTTCTTAAAGTGTTCGTTAACCTAAAAAAATAAAGATCCTGTTCCTTTAAAGCATGTTATACAGCACAGTGCTTGTGCTTTGTCATTTGGCCCCCTGTATCACCTGAAAATATCTGGCTGATCCTGCCCTCCCATTTTTAAACTGACCACGGTTTATCGTGGCGGCTGAGCCCTGACATTGTGGTCAGTTTACGTGCCTGCACCATCTACAGCTGTCCTCTGTCTTCTCCCCCCTCTCCTTCCTGCCTTTCAGCTCCGTGCCCGCCCCCCTCCCCTCCTGCTGCTGACATTAGGGTTAAATTTACACTATCCTCTCTGTTTATTAATGTAATGTGCCCCTGTGTCTGTGCCTTATAAAAATAATGCAGATATATACCTGCTTCAGTGCGCCGATCAAGTTACCCGCCGCCTCTCTCCTCTCTCGGCCTGACAGCTGCAGTGGGCGGCGCCACCTCTCTTGTTCTCCGCTCCTGACTGACATCAGCGGGGGATCCTCGGCCTGCCCGCTGCAGCTGTCAGGCATCGCACCAATTCGAACGCTGCCATTGCCGGCAATTTGGCATGCGATTTGACATGTCAAATCGCATCAATGTGAACCAGGCCTAAAAAAAGTAAATGCAATATACCTTCCTATCCATTTACTAATGCTAGCAGCATAAGGATTAAAATGGTCAATGTTGATTAAGAGAGTGAAGTTCCACTTTAAAGTGCAACTTTACCCATAACAACTTGATAAAAAATAATCATCTTCTTAGGCAAAGAACATACATTCCACATTAATAATTATGTTAGCAAAATTGGTGACTACTATAAATGGTCTCCAGCATTGTTCTGGTTTCTTCTTGCTGGAGAGCCATTTTGCTGAAGCCCCTGAGGAGCAGTTAATCTGCTAGCAGCAGATTGGCCTCTAGTGGCTCTAATTCTCAGCACATGTGCAGATTCAGGGTGAGACAGTGTATTACTAGATTTTAACCACTTAAGCCCCGGACTATTTGGTAGCTAGAGGACCAGAGGTGATTTCAGAATTTTGCACTGCGCTGCTTTAACTGTAAATTGTGCGGACATGCAATGTTGTACCCAAACGAAATTTGCGTCCTTTTCTTCCCACAAATAGAGTTTTCTTTTAATGGTATTTGATTGCCTCTGCGATTTTTATTTTTTGCGATATAAAACGGAAATAGACCGAAAATTTTGAAAAAATAAAAATAAAAGATATTTTCTACTTTTTGTTATAAGAAAAATCGAATAAACTCAATTTTAGTCATACATTTAGGCCAAAATGTATTCAGCCACATGTCTTTAGTAAAAAAAATGTCAATAAGCGTATATTTATTGGTTTGCGCAAAAGTTATAGCGTCTACAAACTAGGGTACATTTTCTGGAATTTACACAGCTTTTAGTTTATGACTGCCGATTTCTTGAGGTGCTAAAATGGCAGGGCAGTACAAAACCCCCCCAAATGACCCCATTTTGGAAAGTAGACATCCCAAGGACATTTCTGAGAGGCATGTTGAGCCCATTGAATATTTTTATTTTTTTTCTCAAGTGATTGAATAATGACTAAAAAAATAAAAAAAATAAAAATACAAAAAGTTGTCACTAAATGATATATTGCTCACACATGCCATGGTTATATGTGGAATTGCACCCCAAAATACATTTTGCTGCTTCTCCTGAGTACGGGGATACCACATGTGTGGGACTTTTTAGGAGCCTAGCCACGTACGGGCCCCCGGAAACCAAGCACCGCCTTCAGGATTTCTAAGGGCGCAAATTTTTGATTTCACTCCTCACTACCTATCACAGTTTCGAAGGCCATAAAATGCCAAAATAGCACAAAACCCCCCCAAATGACCCCATTTTGGAAAGTAGACACCACAAGCTATTTGCTGAGAGGCATGGTGAGTATTTTACAGCTCTCATTTGTTTTTGAAAATGAAGAAAGGAAATGTTTGTTTTTTTTCTTCAATTTTCAAAACTTTGTGACAAAAAGCGAGATCTGCAAAATACTCACAATACCTCTCAGCAAATAGCTTGGGGTGTCTACTTTCCAAAATGGGGTCATTTGGGGGGGTTTGTGCCATCTGGGCATTCCATGGCCTCTGAAACTGTGATAGGCAGTGAGAAGTGAAATCAAAAATTTACACCCTTAGAAAGCCTGAAGGCGGTGCTTGGTTTTTGGGGTCCCGTACGCGGCTAGGCTCCCAAAAAGTCTCACACATGTGGTATCCCCGTACTCAGGAGAAGCAGCAGAATGTATTTTGGGGTGTAATTCCACATATGCCCATGGCATGTTTGAGCAATATATCATTTAGTGACAACTTTGTGCAAAAAAAATAAATAAATAAATAGTCTTTTTTCCACAACTTGTGTCAACATATAAAATATTCCATGGACTCGACATGCCTCTCAGTATATAACTTGGGGTGTCTACTTTCCAAAAAGGGGTCATTTGGGGGGGGGGGGGGGGGGGTTTGAACTGTTCTGGCATTTTATACACAACATTAGGAAGCTTACATCCACTCTTCTAACCACTTGAAGACAAAGCCCTTTTTGACACTTTTTGTTTACATGAAAACATATTTTTTTTTGCAAGAAAATTATGTTGAACCCCCAAACATTATATATATTTTTAAAGCAAAGGCCCTACAGATTAAAATGGTGGGTGTTGCATTTTTTTTTTCTACACAGTATTTGCGCAGCGATTTTTCAAACACATTTTTTGGGGAAAAAATACACTTTTTTAAATTTTAATGCACTAAAACACACTATATTGCCCAAATGTTTGATGAAATAAAAAAGATGATCTTAGGCCGAGTACATAGATACCAAACACGACATGCTTTAAAATTTCGCACAAACACGCATTGGCGACAAACTACATACATTTTTAAAAGCCTTTACAGGTTACCCTGTTAGATTTACAGAGGAGGTCTACTGCTAAAATTACTGCCCTCGATCTGACCTTTGCGGTGACACCTCACATGCATGGTGCAATTGCTGTTTACATATGACGCCAGACCGACGCTTGCGTTCGCCATTGGGCAAGAGCAGGGCAGGACAGGGGTGCTTTTTTTTTTTTTTTTTATTATTAATTTTGCTTTTTTATTTTATTTTTAAATTGTTCCTTCCATATTTATTTATTTTTTATCATTTTTATTGTTATCTAAGGGAATGTAAATATCCCCTATGATAGCAATAGGTAGTGACAGGTACTCTCTTTTGAAAAAACTGGGGTCTATTGGACCCTAGATCTTTCCTCTGCCCTCAAAGCATCTGACCACACCAAGATCGGTGTGATAAAATGCTTTCCCAATGGCGCTTTTTATATCCGGGGGGGGGGGGGGACATTCCCTCCCACTGCTTGTAAAAGCAGTCCAGAGGCTAATTAGCCACTAGGATTGCTTTTACATGAAAGCCGGCCGCTGGCTGAAAAGAATGATACCAAGATGATACCTAAACCCGCAGGCATCATTCTGGTATAAACATTCAAAGTCCAGCAACATACCAGTACGTTGCTGGTCCTTGTTGGACATGTATTGTAATCTTTTTTTTCATGCAGCCTGTTGGCTGAACGAAAAAAGAGATTGATCGGTGGGTATGCCCACCATTAGAATACCGCCCTTCATCCACCCACTTCTAATGATGGGCATACATGCACCATTTATATATGCCGAAGCATGGGGGCATCCTCCCGCAAAAAAGTTATGCCGCACACACATGGTCGGACTTTTCCACGGGCAAGCCTCCGTCGGAATTTCGACCGTATGTACGCGGCATTAGGAGCAAAATCGCTCCTCCGCCCCTGCTGCCCCAATGCTTCGGCATATATGCTTTCTTTTTTTTTTAACTGTGGTGGTGAAATCACCTCCTACAGCACTGGAGTCGCAGGGATCAGGCCTGTCTCTGCGAACGCTGCAGTTATGTGTGTTGTGTTTTGTAAGTGACGGTGATTGATCGATACTGCACTTGGGTGGCCTGGGCTGGACGAAGGGGCAAAACGCAGGTGCTAGCAGGTATCTGGGCTGATCCCGCTAACACTGCGTTTTTGGGAACCCTAAACTGCTGGGGACGCTAGTATAGATCTGATCAGATCAGATATTGATCTGATCAGATACTATGCCACTAAGGGGGGTGTATGCTTCACGCGTGGGTGTTAGCGTTACTGGCACTAACCTGACGCTGCCTGGGGTGCGACGCAGACCCTCTCTGACGCTAAAACCTAATTGATATCACCCGCCGGGCGATCAGGGGGTTAAACCTTTATTGGGTTATATATACGGCGGGTGCCCTGACACTATAAAAAGCAAACTAACTAACCAGCGTTACCCGTAACACTTATATGGTGATCACTGGTGAAAGGGTTAACTAGGGGCAATTAGGGGGTTAAAACCTTTATTAGATAATTTATGGGGGTACCTAACGCTATAAAAACCTGCGGCGAACCTAAAAAAAATTACTGGCTACCGATCTGCATCACCGACAATAAGACAGCGATCAGAAAAACGATCGCTTAGCGACAGTGGTGATAGGGGGTGAAAGGGTTACCTGGGGGGCGATCAAGGGGTTAAACCTTTATTAGGTAATATATTGGGGTACCTGACGCTATAAAAACCTGCGGCGAACCTAAAAAAAATTACTGGCTACCGATCGGCATCACCGACGCTAAGACGGCGATCAGAAAAATGATCGCTTAGCGACAGTGGTGATAGGGGGTGAAAGGGTTATCTGGGGGGTGATCAGGGGGTTAAACCTTCATTAGGGGGGGTTAGGGGGCTACACTGGACCTAAGACTAAGCTTTGGTGACACTTTTACAGTCACAAATGTCACTGATTGCAGTGATCAGTAAATAAATGGTCACTGCAATCAGTGACACTGTGGCTGGGGGCTGATCTGGGGGTGTCTGGGGGGCCTAGGGGGGCGATTTATGTACCTATGTGTCCTGGTGTCAGTGTAGTGTTTTGTGCACTAACCTGGCATCTTCTCCTGTACGGCGCTCGGTATATGTGAGCGCCGCAGGAGAGATGACATCACTTCCTCTGCCTGTGTAAACATTACACAGGCAGGGGAAGCTCTCTCATTCGCCGGGAGCGATCGAGAGGGGGTGGCCGGAATCGAACGGCCGTCCCCTCATGCCTGATCGCTCCCGATCAGTTAACCACCGCTCACTGTAAAGAAGGGGGGTCCGATCGGACCCCCCAACTGTACGAAGGCAATTACGTACACTGTACGTGATTCTGCCTGTCGGTGCCATTCTGCCGACGTATATTTACAGTGGGCGGTCGTTAAGTGCTTAAACAGTATAGACACTTATTTTTAATGTTTTACATAGCTATACCTTCAAAAGGGGCCAGCCAAAAGTGATCTAGCAAGACTTAAAGTCATTCCAAAGGCTGAAAGTTTTTTACCTTCATGCATGAAGGTAAAAAATCTTCTCTGTGCAGCAGCCCCCCCCCCCCAATACTTACCTGTGCCCCATCTAGATCCAGCGATGTGCATGGGAGCTTCGGCTGCTGTCAATCACAGCCAGTGAGCCAATGAGGAGAGAGGGGGCAGGGCCGAACCCTGGCTCTGTGTCCGAATGGACTCGCAGAGCAGCGGTTAAGGAGAAGAGGAGAATCTGGGCTGCTCTGTGCAAAACCACTGCACAGAGCAGGCAAGTATGACATGGTTATTTTTTTGTGCCTTTAAAGTGTTACTAAACCCAGAACCCTGCATGCACTATATCTGGTCTCCCACAGTACACAGAACATGGAAATGCAATAATTTTAGTAAATATAAACTGCTAAATACCCATTCTCATCAGCAGTATATAGCAGTCTTGTGACTTTTATCAGTTCCTGATAAACCTTGTAGGAGGAGTTTTCGTACTGCACTGATCTGTCCTAGCAGGATCCAGGACCCCTGACCCTTTGTCCGGACAGTGCTGATTGGCCCTGTGCTGATCACGTGCACTCTCCTAAGAAGAAAAAAAAAAAAAAAAAACACACACACACACACACACACACACACACACCTCTCTCTAGCAATACACACCAAACTGAGCATGTGCAGCCTGACTCCAAAGGCTCTGGGTTATCCCGACATGTTCTGGAGTCAGTGGAAGAAGGGGAGGATCTGTGCATACAAGATCAAGCAGACTTTTTACACAATGCAGAGGATTAACCCCTTAAGTTCCACAAGGAGCATGCCAAGCATGCTATGCTGCATCTACAGACTGATTTTACGGTTGTGGGTTTAGTAACACTTTATTTTTCTGACTAAAGTTCCACTTTAGGCAAGCAGCAGTTGTGAGAGGGTTATTGACCTCTGTAAACATTAAACTTTTATTCAACACATATACTGTATATACAGATTATATATCTATCTCTAGATATATTTTTTTTTTGTTCAATAATGTTTATTGCTTTATTCTTGACCATAAAACGTTAAGAAAATATTTAAAGAATCACTATCACTGTACATTACCTTAAGAAAAAAAAAAAAAAAAAAAAAAAAAAAAAACACATCCACCAGAGCACCTTGAATGTACTGCTTTAGCAAACAGCTGAGAAGAGAGTGCGCGGATCATCGTCTAACCAAAAGAGATCACTCACAGTTTACTGTTCGGGATTTACCTCCAGGAGCTCCTGTAATGTGTTTAAACAGCAATGCAAACATCAGGGTGGTGTCTGCACACGTTGCACCCAGCACAGCGTACATGACACCAACTAGCAACACAGTCACACAAGTTCAGAATTATTCTTCCCAATTCTACCCACCAATCATGCTCCAGCAAAGGTTTACAAAATTACTTTCTAAAAAAAATTTTTTTCTAAAAAAAAAAAAAAAAAAAAAAAAAAAAAAATCCAGATTAGGTTTACAAAATAACATTTAAAATGTTTTATTTATTTTTTAGCAAGTATGTTCCTTTCAAAACATGGTTGCGTCCTGCAAGAAACTTAAGCCCTGTACACACGATCGGATTTCCTATGGATTTTAAACCGATGGATTTTTCCACCGGAAATCCGATGAAGCCAACGTCCATCAGTCTTGCCTACACACTATCAGTCAAAAAAACGATTTTCCCAAACGCCGTGACATAAAACACTCCGACGAGCCAAGAAAAATGAAGTTCTATGCTTCTGAGCATGCGTCAACTTGATTCTGAGCATGCGTGGGTTTTTTATCCGATTGAGTTCCCCACAGACGATAGTAATTTGCTATCGTTTTTTTTCCCCCCCCATCGGATAATTTTAAAACATGTTCTATTTTATAACACCGATGGAAAAAAAGACCGATGGGGCCCATACACGATCGGTTTGTCCGATGAAAAAAGTTCATCGGACGGTTGGCTTTAGTGAACAATAAATTAAATTAAATTCCCTCTTCCACACCAAACAGCATGGATGGACTATTTTGCAGTGCTGGCTATTGTATTTTTTACAGCTGTCCTCCGTGGGTGTGAGAATACACTAAAGCCCCGTCTGTACACATGGGCTGAATGTCGGACGGCATCGGCCGGTTTCTATTGACATTCGGCCCGTGTGTACCACAGCCGGTCCGACAGAAGGGGCATGGCCGAAAAAGGTCTGCTGACCAGCTCCAGATTAACTCTCAGCCAATAGCTGAGACCGCTGACTGGTGTGTTCTGACAGGCTGTTAGATAAATTTAAAATTATACTTTATCTGTCAACTATCAAGATGCATATTAATCTTCTAAAGTTAAAATGTTTGTTTTATATAACTCTATTATACATAAATATGCTGAATAGCTCTAATAGTCCTAATTACTGGAATAAGTCATATGACCATATTCTATTTGTGCAAAAAATGTGCTGACTTATAGTAAAACTGTATTTTGCTTACATCTGCCAAACATGGGCTGTGAACCATGAAATAATTTATGTTTCCATTGTATGAGATAATTTATGTATCCATTGTATGAAATATCCTGTCATAAGGTGTAGGCTGAAAAAGGAAATTTCCCTCTTTCCTGCTAAAACGTCAGAATAAAGGTTGAAATTATACATATGATCAGGACGTTACGAGCAGGAAAGGGGAAGGTTTAAGGGTTATAAAAGCAGAATGTAAATCTATGACAGGCAGAAAATGGATCTCTGAAGCCGCAAATATACTTTAACCATTTTCTCTGCATATGCAATAAAAAATCTTGACTTGTAACGAGAGTCGGTCCGAAATTTCTTTGACATTTTGGTCCTTCGGACCAGAAGTCCAAATTCCTGGAAAGCACTAGCCAACAACCCAGTGAACCGATGTCCGTACGGCTAAAAACTAAGTCCTCCGTCTTAAATTTGACGTTAACAGAGGCCGGTTCACTGAACTAGTGCCTCCCGGGCAGCGACTTACCGGATCAGCACAAGAGACCGCTCTCGGGGCAAGGTAAGATATTTTCATTTATTATATTATACCTTTAGGCCTAAATGTGATTAGGGATTTAATGAATTAAGGGATTTTTGTTAAATACATATAATATAGAGATGAATTGAATGTTTATCTGTTGTGTATATGTTTTGCTTTATCCGAGTTGAGGGAATATAAGTAGATACGTCCGTAGTTTAAATCCCTTTGATATAGGAGTATGGTCCCATTCTAATACCCGGGTGCAGATAAAGGAAATTTGTCGACAAAGGACCTAGGTCCTGACAGCCTTGTAAACTGCAGGAATTCCCGTGGGGGACACATAAATATTCCTACATCAAAAACATGAACCCCTGTTAATACAAAGGTATGGCCTGATAGATTTCCAGGTAACAAATAGAGGTAATTTGACGAGCCCTTGCACTCAGCCAGCCTCGTATGTTGTGTAAAAAACCTGTACAGGCATTTATAAATACCGTTGAATCAACAAATATTAATGTTTTGATAAAGTGTGGGAACAAGTCGAGAGAAATTAAGTCTCTTTTGTAATTCTGTTCATGCTCCCTACAGTTTACTGAAATATTAATGTTTTGATCAGGGGGGGTTGACCAGTCAGGTGAATTTATGTTCGCCTTGTAATTCTGTTCATTCTCCCTATAAATGAATAAAACATTAAGTAAGAAGACAAGACACCAGTATTATAGCAGCACACAAGATCAATAATCTAGAAGTGATATGTCTAGGGCTTGCAGTCTAGGGGAAGGGAAAAAAATAAATATTTATACTGACAGCCAATACGCTTTCTCCACTATACACATATTTGCCCAGCAATGGAAAAATAGGGGTATGATTACGTCCACAGGTAAACCGATCACACATAGAGATCTCATTCTTGCCCTTCTAGAAAATGTACAAAAACCAGCACAAGTGGCTATTTGTAAATGTGCAGCACATAGAAAGGGAACAGATCCAATTACCCTAGGGAATGCACTAGCAGACAAGACAGCAAAAGCAGCTGCTGAAGGACAGCAAATAACGTACATATGTTATACAAATCTCCAAGTAAATGGTGAGGTACGGAAAGCTATTGATTAAACATGGTTATCAGAAATGCAGAAGGCATCACCGGAAGGTGAAAAACAAAAATGGTTATCAAAAAGGGCAACACTGGTCAATGATGTATATACAAGTACAGACGGTAAACCCATCTTACCTACATCATTATTTAGGTATGCTGCATTATTGAGCCATGGGCAAGCCCATACCTCAAAAGGAGGGATGGTACAGGTGATCAACAAGGTATTCACAACATATGGATTTACGAACTACTCAAAAATTTTTGTCTCACATGTCCGATTTGTAACAGATACCATGCACAAGGTGCCCTACGACCCTTACGAGGTCATTTCCCACAACCCACTTATCCCTTTCACACAATATGCATGGATTTTATTGAATTGAACAAATGTGAGAATAAAAAGTACTGTCTGTTTATTGGTGATATGTTTACAAAGTGGGTGGAAGCTTTTCCTATGACACACCCCGGATGGGCAGTCAGTAGCCAAAGTACTAAATCAAAGAGGTGATTCCACGACAAGGGATCCCCTCGGTAATTTACAGTGACAATGGCTCCCATTTTGTGAACCGAACAATACAACAGTTTTCAGAAAATATTACTGGGTCTGAATGTGCAAATGAGAAAAAGAGATACCCTAAAACTAAAATGCGAAGTATACCCCCTTCAGTACAAGCATTACCAGGAAATTTTTCTTGTTTCTCTAACATAGACAAGGATGGTTCAAAGGTTGGCACTCTATCTCCTGAATACTGTGCGACCACAACATCAACTACAGACATTAAGTACCAACTAAAATGGTTTCAGGAACAGAAACGGCAACTGGCTGATGTTTGGTGGCTGTGTGGGGACATGAAACTAAGACCCAGACTGCCACCTAGATGGGAGGGTAGTTGTGCCCTTACCCGCCTGTTGCTTCCCTTTTATATTGTTCCTATGACTAACAAATTGATGAAACTACCAGGTAAACACTATTTTAAACGGTTTAAGTGAGAAACACCCCAAGGATCCTTTGACAACCGGGTTTATATAGACTCAATAGGTGTTCCACGAGGAGTTCCGGATGAATTTAAAGCACAGAATCAAGTAACAGCAGGACTCACCTCACTCTTCCTATGGGTACAGCCCAATAAGAATGTCGACTGGATAAACTACATTTACTACAACCAGCAGAGGTTTGTGAATTACACCAGAGATGCTATCAAAGGTATAGCAGCACAATTGGACGCCACCTCTTTGACAGCGTGGCAGAACCGTATAGCATTGGATATGTTGCTGGCAGAAAGGGGCGGGGTATGCGAAATGTTCGGCACCTTCTGCTGCACTTTTATTCCAAATAATACGGCACCTGATGGAAGTATCACCAAGGCTTTGCAAGGCCTACAAATGTTATCCCAGGAACTAACTGAGAACTCTGGTGTAGAGAACCCCTTAACAGGACTCTTTGAAAAATGGTTTGGTAAATGGGGTGATCTTGCAAAAGGTTTGCTCATCTCTGTTGTCATGGCAGCCACGGTCCTTACGCTGTGTGGATGTTGCTGCATTCCTTGTATTAGAGGAATTCTTCAAAGACTGATTGACACATCACTAACAAAGACTATGTTTTTCCAGAACAACACTGAACTATACCCGGAACCTGATGAAGATGAACTTACAGTCCTTTCAAAAGACCTATTTGTCTAAATGAGAATACCTGGTAAAATAAAGAACCTGGATATTTGAAGTATTGACATTATAAGTATAATAAGGAGGGAATGTTAGATAAATTTAAAATTATACTTTATCTGTCAACTATCAAGATGCATATTAATCTTCTAAAGTTAAAATGTTTGTTTTATATAACTCTATTATACATAAATATGCTGAATAGCTCTAATAGTCCTAATTACTGGAATAAGTCATATGACCATATTCTATTTGTGCAAAAAATGTGCTGACTTATAGTAAAACTGTATTTTGCTTACATCTGCCAAACATGGGCTGTGAACCATGAAATAATTTATGTTTCCATTGTATGAGATAATTTATGTATCCATTGTATGAAATATCCTGTCATAAGGTGTAGGCTGAAAAAGGATATTTCCCTCTTTCCTGCTAAAACGTCAGAATAAAGGTTGAAATTATACACATGACCAGGACGTTACGAGCAGGAAAGGGGAAGGTTTAAGGGTTATAAAAGCAGAATGTAAATCTATGACAGGCAGAAAATGGATCTCTGAAGCCGCAAATATACTTTAACCATTTTCTCTGCATATGCAATAAAAAATCTTGACTTGTAACGAGAGTCGGTCCGAAATTTCTTTGATACAGGCCGTCCCCCTGTCAGAACACAATAGAACAGCGGGGGAGATCGCTGTACTAATAAACATCAAAATTTTAGTACAGCAGCTCTGACCTGAGCTATCAGGTTTTTTCCCCCCTTCAGTCCACTGGGCTAATTGCAAAAAAAAAAAATAGCGGTGTGTACTGCAGCTTGTCCGACAGAAGGGGTATGACCATCTCCCGAATAGCTCTCTCAGCCAATAGCTGAGAACGCTGACTGGAGTGTTTTTTTTTTGGGGGGGTTTACCTGTCAGAACACAATAGAACAGCGGGGGAGATTGATGTACTAACATCTGATTGTTAGTACAGCGGTTCCAAACTGAGCTGTCTGTTTTTTTTCCTCTTTAGCCCACTGGGTTGAATGCAAAAAAAACACTAGCAGTGTGTAGTAGGCTCAACAGTGCCTGCATCTGATTGGATCGGCCAAGAATTTTGGGCTCGACTTCTTCAGCAAAAGTTGTTGTAAAAGTCAACTTTTGTAGAGACAGATGGTGCCGAAAGGGCACACACGGCACACATTTTTGCCAATTCAGCAAGAATTGGCTGAAACTTGATCTATGTAAAGAAGATCTAAAATCTCAGAAAAGCAAAAGTAGATTTACAAAAATTCATTTATATTAGCTTTTGAAATTTACAGATGCAGCAATTTAGAAATTGGATGAAAGGTTTAGCACTGGGAAATACTTTTTGAAAGATAAAAAGTGCATTTTATATACACAACTATTTAGATGAGACCAAAATGAGGGACAAATGAGGAGGAAAGAGGAACAGAGTGACATTGTTCCAAATCAGGGACAGTCCCTCTAAATCGGTGACAGTTGGGAGCTATGCAATAACGCTCTGTCCTCATATCCCATTGTCACCCTGTGACATACTCATCCACTATGAATGGTATTATTAATATACATTACGCAGTAATGGTCCACTGTTGTCACCATTGGGAAACCTGTGAAATGGCATGCAGCCATCACTCGAGTGTATGTAAACAGGAAGTAGAGATCAGCAGCACAGAGATGCAACAAAATATGAAAAAAGGTCAAAACAACGATTTTAGAAGAAAAAAAAAAATGTGATTACATCCTGGTGAGATTACAGGTTAGTGATAATGCGCAGTTTTGAAATCTTTCACGGAGCTTAAAAATGTCTTTTCAGGAAGAATGCTGTGACCATGTCATTGTAGAATCGGGTACGGTATTCTTTTTGTGGCCTGAGAAGTATCAAGGTACCAGCTGCCCAATGAGCACCGTCTGTCATTTTCAGGTTGTACATGGCACACATGGTAATATATGGTAAGAAATAACAGAGGGGTATGGGTGGCAGGTCCTCTGGGATCTCTGGGTGGCAACATGAAATCTGGTACTTCATTCACATCATGTCCATATGCCGTGCTTCAGTACTCCATGGATCAGTATGACAGCATTTTCAGAAGAAGCAGGAATAGCAGGCCATGCATTTGTCTCAATATAGGTTTCTTTTAGGGTACTTCTAGCTCTTAGGGCCTGGGCACAATGGCGATTCTTGCCAATGGCAGAATTGCCTTGGTGGGCACAACAGGGAGTGAGGGAGAACACCTGCTTCCATGTCTTCAATAAATGCATGGCTCCCTCTTACTGGCCAAGACAGAAATGGTGCCATCATCCACCCGTCTCAGTCAGTCAATCATAGGAAGCCTTCTATTCATTAAAAAAGTACAAGACTTCTCCTGATTAGCCAAGGTGGAGAAGGAAGCGACACCCTTTATTTAGCGCACAGAGGAAAGTCACAGGAGCATCTGTCAGAAGAGGAAGCTGCTTCCTGTGTTGCATAGGCTATAAAATACTAAATTCAAGATTAAACCATGAATAGAGAAAACACATGAGAGATGCACCAAACAACTCATAATACTGACACTTCATAATATGCTAAATTCTATATACATAATAGTAGATTTACCGCTCCAAAGATGGAATTTGAAAACTGTATCCTATAACCAGAGTTTTATTAAAAGAAAATTAGATTCAATGATCCAGGAATCTCCACAGGTGGGGGGAGGTGTAGACGGCATGTGGAGATTTTCAAACTCCTCAAAATCTTGAAGCGGTAAATATACTATTATTATGTATATAGAATTTTGCATATTATGAAGTGTCAGTATTATGAGTTTTTTGATATATCTCCTTAGAATATAAATCCCCCTGAAGAAGACCACGACTGCATGGGTCGAAATGCGTTGGGGTATTCATGTGGATGGAATTTTGTGATGTAATGTCAATACCTTGCTCCACTGTGTGATATTTTCCAGTTATGATGGAATATGGTTTATTTATGTCTGTAACCGGAGCTCATATTTTAAACTCTTCCACGAATTTGAATTTCATTTTGATACAATAAAAAAAGATTTTACCAAATCAGAATTCATCTTTTGACCTATTTTTTTTTAAATCTTTTGACCTAATTTACTTTGCTGCTAAAAAACCCAGTGGGGGAATCATCCCATTTTTTAAAGATTAAACCATTGGCCACACAGAAGTGGGATCAGGCATTCATCAGAGCCAAGCTGGTACAAAGTAAAGAAGCGCATAGCTGGATCAGCTTTTTTATTTTGAAAAAAAAAAAAAAAAAAAACTGACCCGATTCCCCCATCCACACATTTGAGGTGGTTGAAGGAATCCTCCCCGCTGTGTCAATGTATTCTGACAGCGGGGAGACTTCCCTACCGTCACAACACACAGATTAGAGCTGCAGGCTATGGACATTTTTCAGCAGGTCGGTTGTACAGAAGTTGATCAGTAGATTCACTTCTGTACAATCACAGTGCCCATACAGGGATCAAAATTCAGCCAGTCCCTGCTGAACCAGACAAATTGCATAAAAAAAAAAAAAAAATTGGGCCCTGGGCAGTTTAAGTCATAATGTACTAGTATGCACTGCATACTAGCACATTATGACAGACTTGCCTGAAAACAAAGTTTTCCATCGCAGTACTGTCACCGTTATAGGTGCCCCCCCATCTTTATGGGCTTTGGCTGTATGAATGGCTGGGCCACTATGACATCACTCTTGGGCATGCAGGGGGGAGTTATGGCTATGGCACAGTCCATTCAGAGCTCAATGTGCATGCGCCAGTGATGTCACCGGCTGCTGCTAAAGTAAATATCTCCTAAACCGTGCACATTTAGGAGATATAGGTACAATGTGATTTTACAATCACTTAGGTGTACAATGTATAAGGTGGGGCTTTTAAGGTGTCAAATATGAGTCCAAGACCATATATTAAGAAAAAAAAAAAAAAAAAAACACCATACAAATATGCCTTATTACAAAGACATACAAACATTTGTCATAAAATCCGGAAATATAATTTCAATTTTTTTTCCCTTTTTGGGATAAACATTTTACAAAAATAAAATCTGATCATTTTAAGTACCAATGGCAAATGGTTGGTCTCACCCCAGTAACTGCCACATCTACAGGACAGTTTGGTCTGTTGAAAAACAACAACAAACTTACTGGCTGGATCACCTGGTGAAAATAAAGAAAGCCTATAAAAGAAAAACGAATGCAGCCACCATGTTTAAGAATTTGGTTTTGTTTTCCTAGAAGGTAAATCTTTCCTGAGAGAGGCATGGAGTTTGCTATTGCCCTCCCAACCCTCTTGCATTGTTGCCGTTTTGTCTCACTTTATATTGTAAAGCGCTGCTCAAACTGTTGATACTATATAAATCATGTATAATAATAATAATAATAATAATAATAATAATAATAATAATAATAGCCGACTTCTCATTTTGAATGCTAGTTGGCTGGCTGACCCCCTGACGTCATTACTTTAGGTCGCTGACCCAGAACAAATATGCCGATGAGGACTTATACTTTTTTCCAATTTTCTTGAGCTGCACTTGCCCAAGGTCAGAAACTCAAAAAGTAGCCAGAAGGTCAGCATGATAGATAGGCAACCATCATTCAGCAATGGTATCATTTAGCATCTGTTGTGACATTTGGGGGTTCATTTTCCAGTAGTAACATACAATTATGAGGGTTGGAAAGAACAATGGTCATCTATCCATTGAATGCATGTGCTCCCACTGAGGAGACGCTCATAAATTCTGTAGCGTTTAGGACTGCAAGCTATACACAGGGTGCCGTGAAGAGGCCTTGCAGCTTACGCATGTGTTTGCAATTGCGTGCTAACTAAACCCCTGTTTTTAACGCAGACTGTTGGACAGGTTAATCTGGTTGGTCAGCAGACCGGTTGGTGAGTTGAGCTATGGAATGTTCTGTTTTTGTCTTTTTGGTTGGAAATATCAGCCACATGATGAAATTCCCCAGCAGGCTGGGAATATTCTGAGATTACGCTCTTCTGCTAAGAGATGGGAACAGTCACATGATCATCACACCATATGAAATACATGAATGAAGAACCAAAACATATCCATGTTCCTCATGATGTATTGTTGAGGGGCCAGTGGACGGGGCCGTGTATTGTAAAATCTTGGATGAGAACCTTCTTCCTTCAGCCAGAACACCAGCCAGAACACTGAAGATGGGTCATGGATGGGTCTTCCAACATGACAATGACCCAAAACATACCGCCAAGGCAACAAAGGAGTGGCTCAAGAAGAAGCACATTAGGGCCATGGAGTGGCCTAGCCAGTCTCCAGACCTTAATCCTATAGAAAATTTATGAAGGGAGCTGAAACTTTGAGTTGTCAAGCGACAGCAAAGAAACCTTAAGGATTTAGAGAAGATCTGTAAAGTAGTATGAACCAAAATCCCCCGAGATGTGTGCAAACCTAACTACAAGAAACGTCTTACCTCTGTGCGTGCCAACAAGGGTTTCTCCACCAAGTACTAAGTCATGCTTTGCTTGGGGATCAAATACTTATTTTACTCACTGAACTGCAACTCAATTTATAACATTTGTATGATGTAATTTTTTCTGGATTTTTGGTTGATATTCTGTCTCCATCATTTAAAATACTCCTATGATAAAAAGGATAGGCTCTTCATTTCTTTGTAAGTGGGCAAATGTACAAAATCAGCAGGGGATCAAATTAATATTTTCCCCACTTTATTTGATCTTTTGTATTCAATCCTTTCTGGGGTTATATTGATTGGATTCTCCTGAGAGCTGCGTCCGTCTGATGCATGTTTATCCATCTTCTTTTAAGACCCCACATTGTGATCGCTTATAGATCTGGATTTAAAAGCGGAGCTCCCCTGAAAAAAAAAAAAATATTAAAAGCCAGCAGCTACAAATACTGCAGCTGCTGACTTTTAATATTAGGGCACTTACCTGTCCTGGAGTCCAGCGACGTCCGCAGCAGAGGACGAGCAATCGCTCGTCACTCTGCTGCCCCCATCGCCAACCTCGGTAAGGGAACCAGGAAGTGAAGCCTTGCGGCTTCACTGCCCGGTTCCCTACGACGCATGCGCGAGTCTCGCTGCGCCGTTCTCACTGGTCCCCGTTGTGTTCTGGGAGCCGAGTGTCTCCCAGAACACTACGGGGAATCTGCGGGAAGTGACGTACTACCCGCAGAGAGGACTTCCGGAAGTGGGTGCAAATACCTGTCTTAGACAGGTATCTGCACCCCACTCCCCCCTGAAAGGTGCCAAATATGACACCGGAGGGGGGGGGGAAGGTGTTCCGATGAGCGGAAGTTCCACTTTAGGGCGGAGCTCCGCTTTAAGTATCTGATAATGCAGAATTCTCTATGGAAGATTTCAGAAGGTCCATATGTGACAACTGTAAGTATCCCTTGTGTCCATCCTGGTCCACCCTATGTGGGTGTAAGGTGGGTGCATCCACATAATACTGTATGTCACTTGAAACTTTTGTTTTTTAAATTATTCACTTCATCTAACCCCCTGAAGAAGACCGACTAAATTTGAAATATATATGGGGGTACCATTTACAAGCAGGGGCTTTGTATGTCTCCCCTATGTGGACTGATGATTGTGATGTTTTAAAGCATGGTGTAATATAGTATGACCTTTGGTCTGTTTTTTTAAATTTTGATCTATTTTATATAAACTTTTTGTAGTGCCTAAACAATCCCATCCAATTTTTGTTACTTTTTGCACTACATGAATATATGTTTGTCTAGTGAATATAAATTTTCATTTGGATTTGCCTTGAGATTGGCAATCTAGATAGCAGAGAAGAGATTCTGCAGCGATAAGGCCTTTCATAGTCTGAGTAGACAGACACACCTTGTCGTATTGCACATGAAGAACATGTCCCCAGGCAGTGTATTGGAATACAAGTCTTTCAAGCTCTGCTAAACGTTAAAACAATAATTTCATCAAAACAAGGGCAATTTCAGATGGGTGCATTTAAAGCAGAACTAAAGCGGAACTAATGCTGGGTTCACCTTTGTGCATTGTGGGTCCCCCACACCTTGCTAATGTGTACACCAAAACAAATTAAAACCAAAAGTTCCCTACTTTTTGATGCGGCACAATTTTTTAAAAGGGTTACGCACTTCATTTGTGCATTTTTCATGCATAGGGCAACACGTTTCAAATAAATGGGCTGCACAAAATAGCACAAAAACGTGAGCACCTGCAGAGGTGTGAACAGAGCCCAATTTTTATATTACAAAACCGTCGAGCAGGCAGGCTCTTTGTTGCATTCAATGCAGTGGTCCAGGTCTCCTACCTTAGAATATGGTCATCCTCATTCTTGCAAAAACCTGGGGAATGCAGAGTAGCCCAAATCTTACTAAGAAGACACAGCATCTTATATGCTTTAAGAGCAAGTCAGCACAGGCAGCCCCTATATCCTGTATGGTTTTAAAAAGTAGGATATTTCAGTTATCAACGACTAGATTAGGGCACATACTGTAGTTGCCAAATGTCCCGGGATAGCTGGGACAGTCCCGCATTTTACTGTGTAGTCCCGCTTTAACTGCATCCCAGGCTGTGTTCCAAGCATCCCTAGCTCCAGGCACTTAGGGCAAGTGTCCCTGATCCTTTGGTGATCTTTCTGGGTCCCAGAGCCACAAACTTACCCACGCGCGCACACACACACACACACACACACACTTTAAAATTTTCTGCTGCCAGCTTTTGTTCCTGCAACTTTTCAGAGCTCAAAATCTGTGGCTGTTAGTGCCAAAAAATAGCAAGCAGCAGGGAGGAATCCCTTGCTTTTCAATATAAAAACAGTGGTGGTATTGGCGCTGTGTTAGAACAAAGGAAAAATGTAGTGGTAAGAAAGTGAACTAGTGTGACTGATAACACACTAAACCTCAGTGCTAATAAAAAGATAAGATATAATACTAGTGAAAAATACACTCAAAAGTGAATATAGACAATTCGCTAATTATCCGACACAAATCAACCGTGATACATTCACACACACAGCACTGATGTGATAACCAATGGAATAATGTGTCCAATTGTAAGAAAATGATAATAGTCCAAATAGTCCAATTAAAGTGTATAATCCAAATAATAAAGTGGTTCCCACCACCAAAGTGATACAATAAAAAACACACGTTTGTGCAGTGCTCCGAATTCTTTCTTCAGTGTTTCACCTCCGTGCCTGTAAGCAGCTCAACTTATTGCTGATAAAATACAGCATAAACAGGTCACAGGGTGTTGGTCACTGGCGAGTAGTGAAGATCGTAATGGTCTCCCTCCTATTGCTGCAGTCCTCTCAAACACCGCATGGAAAGCCAAGAAGACAATACAATCATGGTGTAGATCAAATGTTGTATAGAGACACACACGTAGGCTCGTAGTGCACTCACATTGGAGAGGAAAAACGCAGATATATCTCCACGAGTACCGAACTTGTCGTCCCTCTATTAGATAGCTCTGTGTGTGTCCTGATACAGCGAAGATTCCCAGGAAGTAAGGGTGCTCAGTAAGATACAAAAACATAAGGCAGACATCGCATAATCCCGTATAAACAATTTTAATGAAATAAACAATGAAAAACAAATTCACAGTAAACATGAAACGCAGATGCAGGGTATCCTTACGAGTGCCTCACTCGTCTGCCTGCTCGGGTCCTGGTGTGCCAACAATGCTCCAATCCCAACGCGTATCATCACGTGACTTCATCAGGGGAACAATGACACTGCTCTGCGTCTCTCATGCTGATGGGAAGTGCGTCCTCAGCTTCAACTAGCGGTGCCCAGCAGCAATCAGTGACTCAACCAGAGACCACAGCTTATCAGCAGCTTCAGCACGGGACAGCATGAGCCAGGTACCCAACTGAGCGCTAATACCTCCATCCTCCCACTGAACACCAATGTCCCCCTTGTCCACCCCACTGAGCCCCAATGCCCCTCTGTCCACCCCACTGCCTTTCTGTTCAACCCACGGAGTACCAATGCCCCTTCAGCACCACCCCCTCCTCCGCTAAGCACCCTTTGCTCCTCTGTCCACCCTACTGAGCACCCCTACCCTTCTGTCCACTCCTCTGAGAACCACTGCCTCTCTGTCCAACCAAATGAGTACCAAAGCCCCTTCTGCCCCACTAAGCACCCATTGCTCCCCTTGTCTACCCTACCAAACACAACACTCCCCTGCTTACCCCTATGGGTACCACTGCCTTTCTGTCCACCCCACTGAGCACCCCTACCCTTCTGTTCACCCCACTGAGCACCAGTGCATTCCTGTGTACCACTATCCCCCTCTCCACTCTACTGACCAAAAAAAAAAAAAAAAACAATTCTCCTTCCCCTCCACCCCATTGAGCACCACTGCCCCTCTGTCCACTCCACTGGGTATTCATGCCCCCTTCCCTGCACTGCTCCCCTTGTTCATCTCACTAAACACAATCCCTTCTGTCTATCCCACTGAGCACCCCTGCCTCTCTGTCCACCCCATTGAGCACCCCTGCCGCCCTGAGTACCACTATACTCTTTACCACCCCTGAGCACCAAAGCCACTTTTGATTCCCCTCCACTAAGCACCACTGCCCCTCCCCCCATCCACTCCACTGAACACCACAAACAATGCCCCCGTCTAGCCAACTGAGCACCACTGCTCCCCTGTCCACCCAAATGAGCACCACTGCCCCTCTGTCCACTCCACTGGGTACCAATGCCCCCCTTCCGCTACTGAGCACCCACTGCTCCCCTTGTTCATACCACTGAGCACAATGCCCCCTGTTTACCCCACTGAGCACCACTGCCCCCCTGTCCAAGCCACTAAGCACCAACAAACTTTTCATTCACCAGCAAAAACATCATGTGTTGTATTTCTGGCTGCACAGCCAAAAAAAAAAAAAAAAAGAAGAAGAAGAAGAAGGAAGGGTGTCCCTGAACATTTTATTTGAAATGACAACAACTATGCAGCACAATTATCTATAAAATCTATATATAGGTTTTTGTAGCTAGGAAGTGACATGGTAATAAATCCATTGCCCCAGTGTTCTGGAATTAGTATTCAAAATGCAATCACATCCTGTTGCTGAACAGCTCCTGTGGATAAGTTTTTTCCAAAGTAAATTGAATTACAATGCAAGAACAGCTGAGGACCCCGGGCAGGAACACCTCCTCGAGTTACAAACAGGTTTCTTCTTATTAGTCCTCATGCACACTGGACGTTATAATAAAGTTATAAAAGCGACAGTAGCTTTGCAGTGAGTTTTTCACGGTTTTTCTGCGTTTTTTAAACGGGATAAAAAAACGTTAAAAAACGCAGGTGAGACGCGTTTTTAAACGTTTATCTGCGTTTGACGTTAGAGCGTTTTTACAGCTGAAAAACTCTTCTCAGAATCCACAAGTTTTGGGGGTTTTCCAGCCAAAAACAGTTGAGAACAGCCTATGTGTGCATGGACACATAGAATAACATGCTGGGAGAGTTTATTGACTGTAGAAAAAAATAAAAAATAAAACAGCAGCTGTAAAAACGTCCAGTGTGCATGAGGCCTAAAGAATGAATGGGAAAAAAACATCCTAAAAAGGCCGGGAGGGAAGAGGCTGTGCAAAGGCCTCTGAAATGACATACTACCAAGAGATTTTGGCCCAGATTTACCCAAGTGTGACATGAAACCATCCTCATTTAGTGGTCATTTCAATTGTCCTTTCACATGCGTATGAAATCAATCGTCCATTCATGTGCAAGGGAATAAAACCCTGACTGTTCAATACTGTCTGTCATTCTTGGAGAGATTCCCTCTCACTTCCTGTATATTGAATGACTGTCAGAAAAGTAAGTAGAGATCACTCAGTGGGGAATGGGCTGCAATAAAATATTATTATTAAAGTGATTATAAACTATCACCTTGTAAAACAACCCATTCAGTTTAAATAGAAATGAAAAGCAAAACATTTGTTTTTATATATAAAAAAGAATTTATATAAAATACAATTTTTTTTTTATCAGTGATCACATAAAGGCCCCTTTCACACGGAGGGTCCGTTCAGGTCCGCCTGTCAGTTTTTTACGCGGACCTGAACAGATGCTCCATGTAGCCCTATGGAGCCACGGATGGCAGCGGTGACATGTCCGCTGACATCCGACCCGCCAAAGTGTGACGGAGGAAAACCCTATTTTTTTTTTCCCATCCATCGGCGGAGCGGATTGGATGACAACGGACTCTCCGGTCCGTCGTCATCCGATCCCCCCATAGGGGAGAGCGGCGCTCTGACAGGACGGTCCCTGCACAGTGTGCGGGGACCGCCCAGTCATCCGCCGGCTCAGCTCGATCCCCGCTGAGCAAGCGGAGCTTCACGGGGCGGATCTTCACGGATCCGTCCCGTGTGAAAGAGCCCAAACTCTATTCCCTCTGTTCTCAGCTACATAAGAGCAGAGGGGGGAAACAGCAGCTCACTGAGCTTCCCAGTGAAAACCTGTGTGGGGGGCGTGTCAGGTAGAGTCTGATCATTGGAGGAGAGCAGGCTGGGTTCCCAGTATAGCTAGAGAACTGACCACTGTGTTCTCTTGCTTAGTGTGGTCAGCGTTTCATAGGAAAGCAGATGGACTGGCAGGAACACCAGAGATTTCACACAAAGGAAGCAATACAAAAGAGAACAGAATACTTTCTCATACAAGTACATAGTACAGGAGACACATATCAGGAATATGAAATGATGGGATAAAAAACACTTTAAATAGAGAGGTGAGGAGTACAGTTGGCCAAACACTGAGCGGATTTCTTAGCCCTGATGAATTGGCTGAATTTGCTTCAGGGGTGGCCTTTTTAGCCCCCTCCTGGCATCCTTTGCTTCAAAAATTGAAAGAGGCAGGTGGAAAATCAGATGCAGCCGCTGTTTGGGTATATTGACAACTCCCATCATCAGCTGTCAGAATACAATAACCTGGCAGGGGAGACACGCCCATCCAAACTGTAAGCTGGGTATACACTAGTAGACTTTTGTTGAGCTTTTCTTTCATAATAAGAAAGTTCGTACATTTTTCTAATTAGTGGGGTCAAATTGAAGTTCCTTTTTTGACCACAGTGACAAGGAAATTTAAAGGAGCAGGATGGAAAACTTCTCAAAATGTACGAAGCTCCAACAGTGTTGTTTTTGTTTGGTAAAGTTCATTTATTGCAAAATCTAATGTTAAGGCCTCATGCCCACGGACGTTTTTACAGCCGCGTTTTTTACAGCTTAAAAACGCCTGTCCATGTTAGTCTATAGCTTCATGCCCACCTAGACGTTTTTAAGCTGCAAATAGCATAGGCGTTTTTAAGCTGTAAAAAAAAAACCCAGGACCAGTGCGTTCCTCAGCGTCAGAATTAGGCAGAAAAAAAACGCGCAAAACGCGCAAGAAACGCGCACTAACGCGCGGTCGCGTTTTTAGCTCCGACGTTTTTTTTTTTTCTTTTTCAAAAAAAATAAAAAAATAAATAAAAATAAAAAATATATATAATTTACAATAACATGGACAGGCGTTTTTAAGCTGCAAAAAACGCAGCTGTAAAAACGCCAGTGGGCATGAGGCCTTAAAGAAAACAAAATCTTTAAAACCTTTAGGCCTCATGCCCACGGACGTTTTTACAGCCGCGTTTTTGAGCGTTTTTTACAGCTTAAAAATGCCTGTCCATGTTATTGTAAATATTTTTTATTTTTTATTTTTTTTTTAAAAAACAAACAAAAAAAAAAAACGTCGGAGCTAAAAACGCGACCGCGCGTTAGTGCGCGTTTTTGCGCGTTAGTGCGCGTTTTTTGACGCTCGGGTTTTTTTCTGCCTAATTCTGACTCTGAGGAACGCACTGGTCCTGTTTTTTTTTTTTTTACAGCTTAAAAACGTCTATGCCAGGGATATGCAATTAGCGGACCTCCAGCTGTTGCCAAACTACAAGTCCCATGAGGCATAGCGAGACATTTGACAGCATCAAGCATGACACCCAGAGGCAGAGGCATGATGGGACTTGTAGTTTGGCAACAGCTGGAGGTCCGCTAATTGCATATCCCTGGTCTATGCTATTTGCAGCTCAAAAACGTCTAGGTGGGCATGAAGCTATAGACTAACATGGACAGGCGTTAAGCTGTAAAAAACGCTCAAAAACGCGGCTGTAAAAACGTCCGTGGGCATGAGGCCTTACAATAACATGGACAGGCGTTTTTAAGCTACAAAAAACGCAGCTGTAAAAACGCCAGTGGGCATGAGGCCTAAAAAGTGCTGAGAGTTTTTGTATGCATTTACCTAAGAATTTTTATTAAATTTTTTTTTATACTAGTGCATTCCCAGCAAAATAAATAAATAAAATCTATCAGTGCATGCAGAGGCGGCTCTAGGCTTTGTGAGGCCTTAGGCCCCTTTCACACGGGGCGGATCCGTGCAGATCCGCCCCGTGAAGCTCCGCTTGCTCAGCGGGGATCGCTCCGTTGATCCCCGCTGAGCCGACGGATGACTGGGCGGTCCCCGCACACTGTGCAGGGACCGCCCTGTCAGAGCGCCGCTCTCCCCTATGGGGAATCGGATGACGACGGACCGTAGAGTCCGTTGTCATCCGATCCGCTCCACCGACGGAAGGAAAAATAGGGTTTTCCTCCGTCACACTTTGGCGGAGCGGAGCGGATGTCAGCGGACATGTCTCCGCTGACATCCGTGCCTCCATAGGGGTGCATGGAGGATCCGTTTCAGGTCCGCCTAAAAAACTGACAGGCGGACCTGAACGGACCTCCGTGTGAAAGGGGCCTTAGGCAAAACTTAGACATGAGGCCCCACTTACGCCCATAATGGGAAAAATAATTCAAGCAAGAAAAATGGCTGCAGAAAATGCACGGATCTAGCACACAGGTGATCAGCACCACTTCCAGGGCACCCTCCTCACCCATCAGACATATTCAGCCAATGCAAGAGGGGGGAGAGAGGGGGAGGTGAGAAAGAGAGAGGGGTAATAGAGAGATCCGATGATGCCGACATTAGTATTGATCACAGGTAAATTAGGCGGCCGCGAGGCCCCTGTGAGTGCGAGGCCTTAGGTGACCGCCTAATTTGCCTAATTAGAGAGCCGCCTCTGAGTGTATGGCCATCTTTAGAGCCTTTGTCAGGTGTTGTCTTTGTCCCACGAGCCGGAGAAGGAACCCAGATGGTCCCTGGCAGTCTCTATGACCTTCGGAGGCCAAGCGTGACTTTATGACGTCACGCCTGGCCTCTGGCAGTTGTAAACATTGCTGTTACTATGGCTGGGAAATAAAAAACACACAGAATATCCAAGCTCAACTTACCAACCAATCAGCAACAAAACGAATTCACCTGTCTAACAGTGCGTTTAAAAACAGGGGTTTAGTTGCACGCATTTGCAAATACATGTGTATATTCTGTGTGTTTTTTATTGACATGCGTCCGCCCATCCAGTGCTCCTTGCTGTGAAGACCAGTCATAGATGAGGGCAGTGACATTTTTGTTATATGTATTGTTGTCATTGTGGTCAGGCAACGCACTAGCACCTTTGCTTCTATGTGCTGGGTGTCTAGTGTGCTCCTGCCCCTTTAATGGAGGGTAGGCTCCCCCCAGTCACCTGCCCTATATCTATCCATCAGCATACATGTGCTTCCATTGAGGAGACCTTAAATTTTAGAGTTAGGACTGCAGCATACAGGGAGCCTTGACGCGGCCTGCAGCTTACACATGTATTTGCAAATGCGTGCAACTAAACCCCTGTTTTTAAACGCACTGTTAGACAGGTGAATTCATTTTGTTGCTGATTGGTTGGTAAGTTGAGCTTGGATATTCTGTGTGTTTTTTATTGACATGCGTCCGCCCATCCAGTGCTCCTTGCTGTGAAGACCAGTCATAGATGAGGGCAGTGACATTTTTGTTATTTGTACTATGGCTGGGAAGCCAAGATCTTTTCTTTGATTTTAGGCTTTCCAGCCTAGGTGAGATGGGGGGACCTAAAGACCCCATATCTCAATGTAAAGAGGACCTGTCATGCCCTATTTCTATTACAAGGGATGTTTACATTCCTTGTAATAGGAATAAAAGTGGGTCGCGCCCACATATGTAAACGCCATTTGAACCACACATGAGGTATCGCTGCAAACACTTTAGAGTGAGAGCAATAATTCTACACACGAGTGTGCGCAATTTTAAAGTGTGACATGTTAGGTATCTATTTACTCTGCGTAACATCATCTTTTACATTATTAAAAACAAACAAACAAACACACACACACACACACACACACACACACACACACACACACGAAAGAATGCTGTGCAAATACCGAGCAAGATAAAAAAGCAACGACCACCATTTTATTCCCTAGGGTCTCTGCTAAAAAACAAACAAACAAAAAAAACATATATAATGTTTGGGGGTTCGGAGTAATTTTCTAGCAAAAAAAAAAAAGATGATTTTTACATATAGGAGAGAAGTTTTAGAATTGGCCTGGATGGGAAGTGGTTAAACCATAAAATAAAACAGAGGGCACGCCGACCTAGTGCATTATCCTTAAAACATACCTTTTGTTAATAAAACAGTGGCAAGTGTTAAGCCCCGTACACACAGTCGGACTTCAAACAAACTTTTCCGTGGATTTTTGTCCGAAGGGAGTTGGCCGGAAACGCCCATAGCATACACACGCTAAGACTTTTTCGGCAACAAACATGAACGTAGTGACGACACTTCAAAAGAGGAAGTTCAATTCTCTGACGTCACCCTTTGGGTTCCTTCTGCTAATCAAGAGTTAGTAGAAGTTTGATCCGTGTTGATTCACGTTTTTCATTTTCACTAGAACACAAATCCTTTGTTTGCCATTTCTCCGTATCATCAGCAAAGCAGCTTTTTTTATTATTCCATTATTAACCTGTTGTCTACCGCCCACCGTCAAATGACGGCGGGCGGAAGACTCTCTCATTCTGGGAGGACGTCATATGACGTCCTGCCTTTAAAAAAGGAGCTAGAGGGCGCGCGCACCCGCCGCGTTGCTGGGGACCCGATGGCCGCCGGGCACCCGCGATTGCCCAGTAACAGAGCAGGAAAGTGGATCTGTGTGTGTAAACACACAGATCCACGTCCTGTCAGGGAGAGGGGACCGATGGTGTGTCCCTTGTACATAGGGACAACCATCGGTCACCTCCCCCAGTTAGTCCCCTCCCCCCACAGTTAGAACACATCTAGGGAAACACATTTAACCCCTTCCTCGCCCCCTAGTGTTAACCCCTTCCCTGCCAGTCACATTTATACAGTAATCAATGCATTTTTATAGCAGGGATCGCTGTATAAATGTGAATGGTCCCAAAAATTTGTCAAAAGTGTCCGATCTGTCCGCTGCAATATCGCAGTCACAAAAAACAAAAAAAAAAAAAAAAAAAAAAAAAGCTATAAATCTATCCCCTATTTTGTAGACGCTATAACTTTTGCGCAAACCAATCAATATACGCTTTATGCAATTTTTTTTTTTTTTTTTTTTTACCAAAAATATGTAGAAGAATACGTATCGGCCTAAACTGTGGAAAATTTTAATAAAAAAAATTAGCGCGAACGCGGTAAAAACGCATAGGCGTTAGCGCTATTTTTTAACATAACGCTTATGCCTATGCGTTTTTACCGCGTTTTTACCGCGAATCCCATTCATTTCAATGGGGATAGGCGTTTTTACAGCGCTATTTTATGCGCCCTAAAGTTGCTCTAAAAAAGCTGTTTGCAGGATTTTTTTCAACGCCCAGCCAGCAAAACGCCTCAATGTGAAAGCCCTCAGAGATTTCACATTGAGAATGCTGGGGCAGGATTATTTCAGGCGTTATTACAGCGCTATTTTTACCGCGAAAACGCGGTAAAAACGCCTCAGTGTGAAAGGGGCCTTTCTTTTCTTGTCGGAAATTTGAGAACCAGCTCTCAAATTTTTCTTTGCAGAAATTCGACAGAAAAATTCAGATGGAGCCTACACATGGTCGGAATTTCCGACCAAAAGCTTACATCAGACTTTTCTTGTCGGAATTTCCGATCGTGTGTACGCGGCATGATTAGCCACGGTGCTGGCTGAGCAATCATACACATGAAATATGAACAACTCTTTCTGCGGTAGCTGGAAAACGTTATTTTCCGTTGCAAACTTTCATTTTATCTTTTGAAAATACTACTGTGGGATAGGACAAACAAAAGATGCACTAGCATTGTTCCTTTTAGATAATTTTTATCTATCGGCACAGACAGACCTTGCTCGGGGGTCTTTACATAATTTCATGTATTCAGGGGGGATCAGAAGAACAAACACAGATTAGGCCTTCAAAGGATTATGACCACTGGGAGAGACAGTCCCCTATCTGCACAACAATGAGCTCTTGTGCTCCTACAGATTGCATGGAAATTCATTTGGCCCCAGAGGCACAAGCAATAAACAGGGCATTTGACAAAATGCCTTTTGTCTTGGTCTTAACTCCAACACCAACACAGAGTCCAATGTATGGGATGCAAGAGTTAAAGAACAATGAATGGATCTACCAGAGAAAGCACAGCTTGACCACGATGTCACTGTGTGATCTGAACTCTTCACATAGTCCAACACTCCGCATAGCAGGACAAGTTGTCAATGGGTAGCTGTAGTAGAACTACAAGTCCCAGCAAGACAGATACCCAGTTGCAAGGAGAAGTTTTGGATTTGAAAAAGCAAAAACACACATACTCACCTCTATGCTGCAGCTGTCAGCTCTAACACCGAGAGTCAAGTAATCACATGGCCGCTGATCGATCAGTTCTTGGTCTGCCCAGAGCGGAGAGCAGCAACCGTCAGCCACCACTCTCTGCTCCTCCAGTGTTCACTGGAACCCTGGGCTGGGGAGGGGGCAGGCGCAGCTTGTTTTGGCTTTCAGTGGCGCACCAAGTGGCTAAGTCAGTCGATCAGGCATTTGGGTGGATACCGACAATGTGGTCAGAATCCTTCCATAGTCTGGAGAGGCTCTGCTATGTCAGCTGTGAGCAGACAATAGCCCACAGCTATTGCGTCACAGGAGAGCAAAAAGTAAGTGCACCCATGTGACCCACCAGGGAAGTATGGTCAAAATAAGCTTTGGCCAATCTGCTCTTAAAGCAGAGCTCCACCCACAATTAAATTTTCTTTTTTTTAAAGTCAGCAGCTACAAACACTGTAGCTGCTGACTTTTAATAAGGACACTTACTTGTCCTACTAGCCTGCGATGATGCCCCCCCCCAGATGCTGAACCCTCGATGATTGCAGGTCCCGCGCCGCCATCCTCACTAAGGGAAACAGGCAGTGAAGCCTTACGGCTTCACTGCCTGTTTCCTACTGCGCATGCACGAGTCTTGTGCCGATTTGTGAATGGGCGGCTGCTCTCTGTGATTACTCACAGTTCCCAGAAGGCAGCGCGCCCATTCACCAGAAGACACCGCGAGTAGGAGGTATGAAGAAGATCCACCTTGGATGAGGAAGAGGCAGATTAGGGACTTCCGCATAGCAAACCGGTATTTCGGGTGAGTAACATTTTTTTATATTTTTGCTGCATTTTCGGGTATTTTTTTTTTCAGGGTGGAACTGCGCTTTAAAACATCATCCTTAGCTATATACTAGGTGCATTTCTGTATTTTTGCTCTGGATCCTCGTGGACCCAATGAGCTGCAAAGCATTTCTGAATGGCTTCCATATTCAGGTGGGTCAGGAAACCCCTGGCTGACTGATATCCAAGTATAGACACATGTCATGAGAGAACCATGCAGTCTTGCCATTGCTGACCTCAAAAAAAAAAAAAAAAAAATATATATATATATATATATATATATATATATATATATATATATATATATATATATATATATATATATATATATATATATATATATATATATAATTCAAAAGGTAGGCAAAAAAAATAAAAAATAAAATACATTTTCAGCAGTCAGACAAATTGTTCTCGGATTTTGAAAACACAATGGTGCCACAGATCCCAGACTCACGTTCTCTTAATGTTTATCTAAACCCAAAAGTTTTTTCTGGATAAAGTAGGGAATGGTTTAAAACAGGGATGTCCAACCTGAGGCCCAAGACGGCTATGAATGTGGCCCAACACAAAATTGTAAACGTATTTAAAATATATAAATTTTTTGTAGATAGTGATGCGTTTGGTTTATCAAAAACAGTGTCAATGAGTCCCGTCACTCCCAGTGTTTCCCAATGAGTCCCGTCACTCCCAGTGTTTCCCAATGAGTCCCGTCACTCCCAGTGTTTCCCAATGAGTCCCGTTTATATCCGTGAAAATTAACCACTTAAGGACCAGGCCTATTTTTCAAACTTGCTGTTTTTTCCCCCAGGCACCCTAGAGAATAAAATGGCGGTTGTTGCAATACTTTATGTCAAACCAAATTTGTGCAGCGGTCTTACAAGTGCAATTTTTTTGGGGGAAAAAAAAATAATTTTTTTAAATTAAAAAAAAAAAAAACTGTAAAAGTTAGCACAATTTAATTTTTTTTTAAATTGTAAAAGATAATGTTATGCCGAGTAAATTGATACCCAACATGTCATGCTTCAAAATTGCGCCCGCTCGTGGAATGGCGACAAACTTTGACCTTAAAAACGTCTACAGGTTACCAGTTTTGAGTTACAGAGGTGGTCTTTTGCTAGAATTATTGCTCTCGCTCTAACGATCACGGTGATACCTCACATGTGTGGTTTGAACACAGTTTTCATATGGGGGCGCGACTTACGTATGTGTTCGCTTCTGCGCGCAAGCTCGGTGGGACGGGGCTCTTGAAAAGTAAAATAAGATTTTTGGTTTTTTTTGTTTTGTATTTTTACACAGTCCTTTCCTTTCACTCACTCTGCTCCATGCTACGGAGGGGAACGGATTGGATCGACTCCGCCGCTACCGGCGGCTCTGGTAAGCGGTGAAGACAACCGGAGCGCGGCGGGGGGGGGGGTCACATCTCTGGCTGCCAATAAAAGTGATCTCACGGCGAATCCACCGCAGAGACCAATTTTATCTGAAAGGGGACCGCCCGCAGTTGAAGAACATACCAGGGTTATGGTAGCTATCTGCCACCATAACCCCGTTATGCTACGTCAAAGTACCGACGTACAATGATGGCTGTTTACGGTAAGTAGTTAAAGTCACAGCGACTTTAAAGTAGTTTCTTTACTACTTTGGTCTGACTTTTATGCAACTTGAGGGCCACATACTAACTTCAATGTAAACCCTCAAAAGTCGCACCTATATACATGCGACCTGTGTGTGACTTGTGAAAACAATGCTGGCAATGAAAAATAACGTTTTGTTTGGTTTCTTTATTTTCTACCGTATTCCAAATTTTCCGAGCGATTCGAATTCTGCGTCAAGAATAGCTGGTTGTGAAGGAGCGGCCTGGGAAGGGAAGCCAGCCACCACGTCCTTAACAAGCGATGATCATCAGCTGTCAGCAGGTTTCTGATTCTGATGGTGGTGAAGTCTCCCCTCCGTCAGAATACAAAGTTCAGCGGGGGGGGGGGGGGGGAAGATTCCCTCGTCCGTGGATGGGGGAAATCAAGTCTTTTTGGTTAACAAAAATAAACTAAGAGGGAAGCAGTATCATCCACGTACTGCTTAATTCCAATATGGCGTGTTGGGTTTTGCATGCATTACCAGTTACTCATCTCTATTTAGGGTGCAACATGAAACACAGTCACAGCCTGCAGCCGCACTACCCCCAAACTACCCCCCTCCCTGATACGCCCTGTGTATTCTCGAAATTGGTGCGGTTGTGCGTAGCTCCAGACGTATGTGTTATTCATTCACAAAGATCTGTGAATGAAAAGACTACAAGTCCCATCTGCCACCACAATAGAGGTACTTCTCAATGCAGTACAAGTGCTGTGATATTACTGTGTCCATACCTCCCAACTTTTCAAGATGGGACTGAGGGGCACCTATTAGCTAATGTATGTAGGCATAGGACACACATCCTGCCACGCCCCTTTAAAGAAGAACTATACAAAAAAAAAAAAGTGCATTTTTTTTTTTTACACCACTACTATTTCTTTATACTGGCTTTTGAAGTTTACAATTGTAACAATTTAGAAATTGTATGAAAGGTTTAGCACTGGGAAACACTTTGAAAGATAAATAGTGCATTTTATATACAACTATATAGATCAGACCAAAATGAGGGACAAATGAGGAGGAATAATTGACAGAGAGACATTGCTCCAAATTTAGGGACAGTCCCTTGAAATCAGGGACAGTTGGGAGGTATGCGTGTCTTTAGTGCATTAATACTTTCTCCATCCCTATAACACAGGGTCCATATCTTGGTATAGACTGGAAATAGTCTGCAGGAGCCTGAGCACTGTACACGCAATCCACTAACTGCGGTTGCAAAGTTTTGAAGGCCTTAATGCAAAAATTATTTGAAAAATTCACTTTTTTTAAACAGATTCGGGTACATTTATTTAATTAATTATTATTTTTAAAAAAAATTTGCAAAAAAGGTGGAATTGGTCTTTAATTCACATATCACAAGTGCAAATGTGATGTGAATGAATGTGTTTGGCCAGCCTAAAATAAATCATACTTGCGGATTGTTTGGCGCAGTTTCCAACAAAACGCGCCCTCCACACAGGTGTGTAAAACTCATCTAAGCCTAGCACTAGGGTTGCCACCTTTTCCTCAAGCCAAACCCGAACACTTTAGCGGCGCATTGCAATTTTTTTGTGTTATACACTATAGGAATTTAAAGACCTGGAGGAGAGCAATAATGCGTAACGCTTAGCGCGGATGGGAACTACTAACACTGTCCACTGCCCTACTGACACCGTCCACCTCTCTCCCCACAGACTCCCCTTCCTTTATATCGGTCCCCCCTCAATTACATCAGGGAACCCCCCCATCAGTGTCCCCTGCTTTGAAAGACCCCCATTAGACTGCCTTACCGAGAGCCGCTTCAAGCCAGGAAGTGCGGGAGATGGAGTTTGGGGGTGGAGCTCCTCTACTGTAGTGCTGTTTTCTTTCTTTCCATTGGTGGGGAGGGAGCCTTGGGGAGAAGTGTGTCGGCAAGACTCAGGATTCGGGACACATCCGAACTGGTGCGCTCACTCACAGGGCTGCTGTTAATTATTGGGGCCCCATACAGCCATCCTCATGGGGCCCCCACCCCCTGAGGAGGGAAAGAAGTGGGGGGAGGGAGGTGAGAGAGAGGAGGAGGTGAGGGGGGGTGAGAGAGAGGAGGAGGTGAGGGGGGGGGTGAGAGAGAGGAGGAGGTGAGGGGGGGGTGAGAGAGAGGAGGAGGTGAGGGGGGGGTGAGAGAGAGAGGAGGAGGTGAGGGGGGGGTGAGAGAGAGAGGAGGAGGTGAGGGGGGGTGAGAGAGAGAAGAGGGCGGGGGGGTGACAGAGAAGAGGGCGGGGGGGTGACAGAGAAGAGGGCGGGGGGGGTGACAGAGAAGAGGGCGGGGGGGTGACAGAGAAGAGGGCGGGGGGGGGTGACAGAGAAGAGGGCGGGGGGGGTGACAGAGAAGAGGGCGGGGGGGGGTGACAGAGAAGAGGGCGGGGGGGGTGACAGAGAAGAGGAGGGCGGGGGGTGACAGAGAAGAGGGCGGGGGGGGTGACAGAGAAGAGGGCGGCGGGGGGTGACAGAGAAGAGGAGGGCGGGGGGTGACAGAGAAGAGGAGGGCGGGGGGTGACAGAGAAGAGGAGGGCGGGGGGTGACAGAGAAGAAGAGGGCGGGGGGTGACAGAGAAGAGGGCGGGGGGTGACAGAGAAGAGAGAGGGGGGGTGACAGAGAGAAGAGAGAGGGGGGGTGACAGAGAGAAGAGAGAGGGGGGGTGACAGAGAGAAGAGAGAGGGGGGGGTGACAGAGAGAAGAGAGAGGGGGGGGTGACAGAGAGAAGAGAGAGGGGGGGGGTGACAGAGAGAAGAGAGAGGGGGGGGGGGTGACAGAGAGAAGAGAGAGGGGGGGGGTGACAGAGAGAAGAGAGAGGGGGGGGGTGACAGAGAGAAGAGAGAGGGGGGGGGGTGACAGAGAGAAGAGAGGGGGGGGTGACAGAGAGAAGAGAGAGGGGGGGGTGACAGAGAGAAGAGAGAGGGGGGGTGACAGAGAGAAGAGAGAGGGGGGGTGACAGAGAAGAGGGGGGGTGACAGAGAAGAGGGGGGGGTGACAGAGAAGAGGTAGGGGGTGACAGAGAAGAGGTAGGGGGGTGACAGAGAAGAGGTAGGGGGGTGACAGAGAAGAAGAGGTAGGGGGGTGACAGAGAAGAGGTAGGGGGTGACAGAGAAGAGGTAGGGGGGGTGACAGAGAAGAGGTAGGGGGGTGACAGAGAAGAGGGGGGGGTGACAGAGAAGAGGGGGCAAGCTGACAGAGAAGATGAGACCTCAGGAGACACACATCTCCGGGAGCAAGCAGGTGCCGTGCGATTATCGAAACCACAGTCCAGCCCTGCCCCCGCCTCCACACGTGACCAGCAGCTCCGCAGGGCCAATCACAGACCCTCATGTCTGCCGCCCGGCCCGCCCTGCTCATGGCCCGTTCGGCCAATCACAGGGCACCCGCTTCCCATAGTACTAACAGCGTACCGGTTTACTAATAGTGATAGCGGGCACAGGATCATGCGCGCAGCGCACCGCCCCTCTAGATGTTGCGGGCTTACGGCCGAGGACAGAGATCCGGCTACCACAGGACGGTGGAATTTGTGCCCGGGTTTCCAGCGGGTGGAAACCCGGGCACATGTGTCAAAACCCGTACTGTCCGGGTCAAAACCGGACAGGTGGCAACCCTACCTAGCACACAATTTCTGCTGCACAATTATGCGTTTTCAGTCTCTATACATTTTTTGGTAGGAGTAGGAGGCTAAGGATCAGTTTGTGGCCCATTTGTAAGTGTGAATGTGGCCTTAAAGTGAACCTGTGTTTTATCTGTGTAATCCTCCTGGTATGTGACTATTATTGTTCCTTTCATGCAGCCAACCAAAAAAACCTTTGGGCTCATTCACACGAGCCTACAGGCATTATTTTCTGTACTGTATAGTGTGTTTGAAGGGTGGGATGATGGGTTGTGACAACACACGGTTTAATTCCCCCCCTTTATTAAAATGTAAAAAAAAAACATTACATTTAACTCTATGCATTTGTATAGCACACAAATGCAAACATAATTTTTTTTTTTTAAATGCAGTATTTATTACAGATATTTATATAGCACTGACAATTTATGCAGCCCTCAAGGAGCTTACAATCTAAGGACCCCAAGGCTACATGTACACTAGCCTACCCTGTCTGCGGCCAAATGCAAAACCTGGCAAAAACGTAAACTGCGTTTCTCCACAATTTCCTACCCTGAACGCGATTCTTCTGATTACGCAATTCTCACCTAAACTCGGCAGCTGCTAAAAGCCTATGTGTACAGGGACACATAAGCTTGTAGGCCCGATTCACACTTGTGCAGGTTGCAGTTTACATATTGCAGGTTGATTTTGTGTTTTTCAATACACATCTTTAAATCATTGAAGTCTATGTAACCAAAAACCAGAAGAAAAAAAAACCCTGGCCCTTTCCATAAAATGCACAGATGTGAACTACATCGATAGGAAACCATGTTAAATGGACTGTAGTGAGTTTCTGCAAAACTGAAAATGCAGGAAAAAATGCATAGGTGTGAACCAGGCCTTGTGGAGTGGCGTTTAGGAGCTTTGGCAAAACAAAATGCCTTGCCAGTGTACATGAGGCCTAATGCCCCGTACACACGACCGGTTTTCCCGAGGAGAAAACTGCCATTTTTTTAGATTGGTCGGGAAAACCGGTCGTGTGAATGCTCTATAGCAGTTTTCCCGACGAGAAAACTGCCTGCAAAAAATTTAGAACCTGCTCTATTTTTTCCCGTCGTGTTTCCCGTTGCGAAAACCGGTCGTGTGTATGCTTTTCCAAGGGGAAAAAAAAAAATGTGCATGCTCAGAAGCAAGTGATGAGACGGGAGCGCTCGTTCTGGTAAAAGTAGCATTTGTAATGGAGATATCACATTCATCACGAACTGAAAAGCACGAGGCTGAAAAGCGCAAATCGTCTCTCACCAAACTTTTACTAACACGAGATCAGCAAAAGCAGCCCAAAGGGTGGCGCCATTTGAATGGAACGTCCCCTTTATAGTGCCGTCGTATGTGTTGGACATCACTGCGCTTTGGTCGAGTGTTTTTTTTAATGAACGTGTGTATGCAAGGCAGGCTTAAGAGGAATCACGTTGGGTTTCGGCATGTCAGGAATAGGGATGAGCTCGGTGTTCGAGTCGAACATACGTTCGACTTGAACATCGGCTGTTCGATCGTTCGACGAAGATCAAACGATTTGGGCCGTTCGCGCCTAATTCGAGTGACGCGAACGGCCCACAATGCACTACGCCATCGCAGTGTCATCCAGGCGCTGTGATTGGCCAAGCATGCACTGTGACCCCGCATGCTTGGCCAATCACAGCGCCGGCAGCGAGGAGAGCAATGATTGGCCACAGGCAGGATGCCTGTGGCCAATTATTGCTGAGGGTGTTTAGTACACGCCCCACACTATAAAAGGCCGCCAGCACGGCGGCCTAGTGTAGTGTGTTCCGGAGCAGGGAAAGAGAAGCATAGGCATGGACAGTGACATTTTTTTTTCTTGCTTAACCTGGATTCCTTTAGTTTAGGGAAAGAGAAGGCTAGGTAGGGAGAGTGTCAGTGTGTTTTACTGTGCTAATCCTTGTTTCTAGGGACAGGGAAGGACAGTGAGGGAAATTCTCCTTGTGCTATACTGTGCTAAAGCATTCCTCATCAACCATCTTTGAAATCCTTGTTTTTTGGACAGTCAGGGAAATTGTCATTGTGCTATTCTGTGCGAAAGCAATCATCCTCAACCATATTTAGAAATCCTTAAGTAAAGGGACAGAGAAGGACACCTGAAGGTAGCCCTTATTGCTTTTTTCCCCCATCTCCCTGCAGGCCATCCATCAGAATGTCTGGAAGGCAAACAAGGAGAGGCAGACAGTCAGGAGGCAATAAAAGAGGGCAAGCAGGCTCTGTGTCTGGGGGCAACAGTGCTGGTCGTGGACGCGGTGCATTGTCATCAGCACATGGCCATGGGACACGCTTGTCCTTCTTTTCGGCAGCTGGACATGTTGAGCCACATCATGCCGAAGACTTGGTAGAGTGGATGACCAAGCCCTCCTCCTCCTCCTCATCCTCTCTCACCCAGGCTCAGGGTACTCGCAAAGCAGCTGCCAAAGCGTCCTCTTCCCTGGTATCAATGTCAGACTCATCATCAGTCACTCCTTCCCTAGACCCACCATGTCCTCCTCCTGAGGAGTCCCCCGAACTGTTTGAGCACAGTGTTGGGTACATGCTCCAGGAGGATGCCCAGCGTTTCGAAGGGTCTGATGATGAAACCCAGCTACAGGAAGGCAGTAGCGTGAGAGCAGACAGAGGGGATGCTCAAGAAGGACACCAATCTGGCAGTCATGTTCCAGCAGCTGCAGCATACTGCCAGATTGGCTCCAGTGATGAGGAGGGAGGGGATGATGAGGTCACTGACTCCACGTGGGTGCCTAATAGGAGAGAGGAGGATGAGGAGGAGGCACATCTCCAACGAGGCAGGATGCCCTTTGGTGGCCAGCGTAAGGGCAGTACACCGACGGAATCACACCGCAGAGCTCCGCCTGTGCAGGGCGCTGCCTCTGCCCGTCATTCAAAAAGTTCTTTGGTGTGGGCCTTTTTTTGAGGCTAGTGCATCAGATCGCACAGCTGCTGTTTGCAACATATGTCTCAAGCGTATATCGCGTGGCCAAAACATCAGCCGCTTGGGTACCACATGCCTGACCAGACATATGTTGACCTGCCATGCAGCTCGTTGGCAAGCCTACCTCAAAGACCCACACCAAAGAACAAAGCGGACCTCTCCTTGCACCGCATCAGCTGGGATCTCCAACCCCACTATAACTTCAGTCCTCTCTGAAACATGCACTGAGAGGAATGAAGGTGTAGAATTAGGTGTGTCACAGCCAAGTACTTGCGGCCACTCTGCTAGCAGTACACCGACGTCCGATTCTAGCAGGCAAATTTCCCTGCCCCAGCTGCTGGACCGTCGAAAGAAGTTCACTCCCAGCCATCCACATGCCCAGCGGTTGAATGCTAGCTTGGCTAAATTGCTAGCGCTTCAACTGCTGCCTTTTCAGTTGGTAGACTCGGCCCCCTTCCGTGAGTTTGTGCAATGTGCGGTTCCTCAGTGGCAGGTTCCCAAATGCCACTTTTTCTCACGGAAGGCTATTCCGGCTCTCTACCGGCATGTGGAAGGCAATGTCTTGGCCTCGCTGGACAGGGCGGTCAGGTGCATATTACCGCTGACTCATGATCCAGCAGGCATGGACAGGGACGTTACCTTTTTTCACGGCCCATTGGGTCACTCTTTTGGCAGCTGGGAAGGATGCAGGACAAGGTGCAGTAGTGTTGGAGGTTGTTCCACCGCCACGCCTCCAAAATGCTACTACTGGTTGTGACACACCTCTCTCCTCCACCCCCTCCTCTTCTTCTTCCTCCATGGCCTCTTCCTGTGCTTTGTCCTCTGAACCAGCGGTGCTCCGTAGGCGTTCAAGGGGCTACGCAAGTACGCAGGCAAAAAGATGCCATGCCGTGCTTGCGCTGGTGTGTTTGGGGGACAGAAGCCACACTGGGGCAGAGGTCCTGTCTGCTCTGCAGGGCCAGGCCGAGAGGTGGTTGACGCCACGCCAGCTTAAGCCAGGAATGGTGGTTTGCGACAATGGCACCAACCTCCTCTCCGCCCTCCGACAGGGACAACTGACCCATGTGCCCTGTGTGGCTCACGTCCTTAACCTGCTGGTGCAGTGGTTCTTGGGCAGGTACCCGGGCTTACAGGATGTCCTGAGGCAGGCCAGGAAAGTCTGTGTGCATTTCCGCAGATCTTATAATGCCAGTGCTCGCCTGGCTGAGCTGCAAAAGGAGTTGAACCTGCCCAAGAACCGCCTTATATGTGACATGCCCACCAGGTGGAACTCAACGTTGGCCATGCTGCAGCGGCTGCACACGCAGCAGAGGGCCATCAATGAGTACCTGTGCGACTACGGCACCAGGACAGGGTCAGGGGAGCTTGGTTTTTTTTCTCCACGCCAGTGGGGCATGATCAGGGATGCATGCACTGTCCTGGCACCATTTGAGGAGGCCACGAGGATGGTGAGCAGTGACAGTGCATGCATCAGTGACACTGTACCTCTTGTCCACCTGTTGGAGCACACGCTGCATGGAATAATGGACAGGGCACTTGAGGCAGAAAGAGGAGGACTTCCTTGCCTCTCAAGGCCCCCTTTACCCAGACAGTGTTCCTTCTGTCCCACCCATCGCACAGGAAGAAGAGGAGGAGGAGGAGGAGGAGGAGGAGGAGGAGGAGGAGGAGGATTGTGTCAGCATGGAGGTGGAGGCTGGCACTCAGCATCATCAGCAGCAGTCTTTTAGGGATGATTTACAGTCCCAAGAAACCAGTGGACTTGTACGTGGCTGGGAGGAGGTGGCTGCGGATCATGTCGTCCTTAGTGACCCAGAGGACTCCGGACCGAATGCCTCAGCTAACCTACGCTGCATGGCCTCCCTGATCCTGCAAAGTCTGCGGAAGGATCCTCGTATTCTTCGGATCAAGGAGAGGGACCATTACTGGCTGGCCACTCTCCTTGATCCACGGTACAAGGGTAAGGTTGCGGACCTTATGTTACCGTCGCAGAGGGAGCAGAGGATGAGACAACTCCGGGAGGCCTTGCAGAAAGGTCTGTGCAACACGTTCCCAGAGACTGGGAGGTTACAAACTCCTGGTCCTGGACAACGAGCTGCTGAGGCTTCGGCCAGTCAAAGAAGGAGCGGTGGGGAAGGTGGCCGTCTGACCGATGCGTTCAGACAATTCTTTAGTCCGCAGCCCCAAAGTATGATCGGTTCCAGCAACCATCGCCAGCGTCTGATAAACACGGTGCAGGAATATCTAGGGGCAAGGTCAGACTTGGACACCTTCCCCACCGAAAATCCTCTGGCTTACTGGGTCTTGAGGATGGATCACTGGCCAGAGCTTGCACAGTATGCAATTGAGCTACTGGCCTGTCCTGCATCCAGCGTTCTTTCGGAACGCACATTCAGTGCTGCTGGAGGATTTGTCACGGATCACAGGGTGCGCCTGTCCACCGACTCGGTTGATCGACTGACTTTCATCAAGATGAACCAGTCTTGGATCACCACCAGCTACCACACACCTGATGCTGATATAACAGACTAATTGATTTTAACATGTCACATCCCTTCAAGACTGATGCTGATGCTGAGTGCCTGTGCTGTTATGTTGACTGGCTATCCTCCTCCTCCGAGTCCTCAATGATACGATTGATGATGATAGCTTGGAAGATCATTTTTGTTTATGGGTGCCGCCACCAGTGCCTAACGCCCAATTTTTCAGCCCCTGTTTAACAGGGGCGTGTAATTACAATTTTTGAAGCAATACTTTGCAACAGGGCTCATTGCTGTGCTCCAAGTACAGTATCTGTGAGGGGTTGCAGTGTTGTGCCACCAGTGCCTAAGGCCCAATTTTTCAGCCCCTGTTCAACAGGGGCATGTAATTACAATTCTTGATCTAATAATTCACAGCAGGGCCCATTGCTGCACCCACCAAGAGTAACTCTGAGGGCTTACAGTGTTGTGGCAACACCACCACCACCACCATCACCACGGAAGGCCCAATTTTTCAGCCCCTGTTCAACAGGGGCATGTAATTACAATTCTTGATCTAATAATTCACAGCAGGGCCCATTCCTGCACCCACCAAGAGTAACTCTGAGGGCTTACAGTGTTGTGGCAACACCACCACCACCACGAAAGGCCCAATTTTTCAGCCCCTGTTCAACAGGGGCATGCAATTACAATTCTTGATCTAATAATTCACAGCAGGGCCCATTGCTGCACCCACCAAGAGTAACTGTCAGGGCTTACAGTGTTGTGGCACCAGCACCACCATCAAAGGCCCAATTTTTACTACCACTGTTCAACAATTATATGTAATTACAATTCCTGATATAATAGTTGACAGCAGGGCGTTCCAGCACCAACCAAGAGTAACTGTGAGTGCTTACAGTGTTGTGCCAACACCAACAACTAAGGGGCCTATTTCTGCAGAGTATATACGGCAGGTCCCTGCTTTCAAACATCCAACTTACAAACGACTCCTACTTGCAAACGCAAGAAGACAACAGGAAGTGAGAGGAAATCTACCCCTAGGAAGGAAAATTCTCTCCTGTAAGAATTAATATGGGAGAAAGGTGTCTCCTCTGTACTGATGCTTTATCACCAATCCTTGTTTCAAGAAAAACACCACATTTCAAAAACAGTTGTCATTGGGACGGAAAGTGAGGTGAAATGTTCTGAACAGGGACACAGACAGCAAAACAAATGTTACAGGGGTGATAACCCTTACCTATGTTTTCCAAAAAGTTTAAAATAGATTTTTGGGCTGGAGCTACACTTAAACAATGTACCTGTTCAAAATTACAAACACATTCTACATAAGAACAAACCTACAGTCCCTGTCTTGTATGCACCGCCTGTATACGGCTGTTCAGAGTATATAGGGCCTTTTTTATTTTGTGTGCGGTGTTCCCCTTAATATCCATACAAGACCCAAAGGGGCTGGTAATGGGCTGGGGTAGGGGGGGGGGGGTCATGGGGTAGCTATGCCATTTTTCTTAAAGATTTTCATCCATATTACCGGGACCAGACATTACATTAAAGCCGCAAGCAGTTTTAAATGGCTTTTTTTTCCCTTTAGAAGTGTCATTTTGTGCAGGGACAGTTCTAAACACGGGAAACACGTGGCACTTCACAGGCATACTTTAGACACCCCCCAGGTACGATATTTAAAAGGAATATTTGACTTTTTTTTTTTCACTTTATGCATCATTAAAATGACTGCTCCCGAAAAATGACCATTTTTAAAACTTCTTTTTGCATTGATACATGTCCCCTGGTGCAGAACCCGGGTTCCCAAACCCTTTTTAGGACAATAACATGCATAATAGTCGTTATAATTAGCACTTTAGAATTCGAACGTTCGCATCCATTGTATTTAATAGGGTTCTAATGTTCGTACGAACGTTCGGTCCGTTCGCGGGTTCTGGTGCGAACCGAACCCGGGGGTGTTCGGCTCATCACTAGTCAGGAAAACCGGTCGTGTGTACGAGGCATAAGGCCCCATTCACACAACAAGCCTGCTTTGATCTGAGCGGGCCATCCATTGACTCCTATGGGCAGGCGGATGTCAGCGGAGATGTGTCCGCTGACACCCGTCTGCCCTCTGATCCGCTAAAATCAGACGTATGGTGATGCGTTCGCCATCCGTCTTGGCGGATCGGATGAGATCTGATGAAAACGGACATGCTGTCCATTTTCGTCCGATTTCTCCATAGGAACCAGCGGCGCTCTGACCGCTTAGTGAGCAGAGACGGACCTGTCATCCGCCGGCTCAGCGGAGGTCAACAGAGTGATCGCTGCTGAGCTGGCGGACTCCGCTGAGTGGTTCCGCTCCATGTGAATGGGACCAAACTCACATGCATATATACATACGCACATTTACTAGGGCCAAATTAGACAGGAGCCAATCAACCCACTAGCATGTCTTTGAAACTCGAAAGGAAACTGGAGTACCCAGAGAAAACCCACACAAGCACAATTACATTTTTATTCAAAGCAATGTAAGGCTAAGTTTAGATGTGCAGTTGCGCCTCATTTTTACTGTCCCCTCTTAAAGCCGAGTTTCACCCAAAAGTGGAACTTCCACTTATCGGATTCCTCCCCCCCTCTGGTGCATATTTGGCCCCTTTCGGGGAAAGAGGGGGGGGGGGATACCTGTCTTTGTTGACAGCAGCTCGGTCCCCCTCCTCCCTCCCCTTTAGCCGGCCCAGTGAGAGAGTGCAGCACGCTTCGTGAATGCGCAGTAGGGACCCGGCCATGAAGCCGAAAGGCTACATTGCCAGGTTCCCTTACTGGCAATGGCAGCATCTGGCCAGCCGATGGAAACATCAGCTGCGGTGCCGACATCGCTGGACTCCAGGACAGGCAAGTGTTCGATTATTAAAAGTCAGCAGTTACAGTATGTGTAGCTGCTGACTTTTAATTTTTAAAGGGGTGGGCAGACCTCCGCTTTAAGCTGCAATAGCATCAGACAGGGGTGGTTACGAAGGATGAGCTCCGGCGTGTTTGCATTGAACACGTGCAGAGCCCGCCAGGAAGTCGGCACCGTGCTGCGCTAATCACAGACAGGGAGACATTTCCCGATCTCTGCAGCCGAGCATCGGGACAATGTCTCCCTGCCGGTGATTAGCGCAGCGCGGGGGCCGACTTCCTGGCGGGCTCTGCACATGGGCTGTGCGAATACGCCAGAGCTTATCCTTAGTGGTTTCATGCTTCCCCCCCCCCCCCCCCCCCGCAGCAATAACTATCCAACTCCAAAGACATGCTGGTAAGTTAATTGGCTTCTGTCTAAATTGGCCCTAGTATATGAATGTGAGTTAGGGACCTTAGATTGTAAGCTCCTTGAGGGTAGGGACCGATGTGAATGTACAATGTATATGTAAAGTGCTGCGTCAATTGAGGGCGCTATATAAGTACCTTAAATAATAATATCATGATCGGACAGCAAGCCCGCCAATGGCGAAGGGAGAACACACAGCAAATGCGTGCAAGGTTCTGGTGTGCTTGTTGGCATAAATGGGAATAAACAGGCAATGAGGAGGCCTCACTGCCTGTCAATCACCTCTGAAAAACGATCCAAAAGCAGAACACTCTTCAGAGAAGTGGCAGATTTAGACACAGGTCTAAACCTAGCTTTATAATATGCACAGGGCACATAGAAAACAAATGTCTTGCATTGGGGCTGCGTTGATTAATGCGCATAAACATAACTCAAGCGACATACTGTGAATGAGCCTAAGGTAATTTTACGGTTAAATTAAAAAAGGTAACAATGATACAAAGATTTACAAAAAGTTTTACACGACGCTGACAAAGTGTAAATGAAAGCCATAAATTAACACCGCTTACCTCGTGTGCGCCATTCCAGAGGCTGGCTATCCCCGTACTGTTGTCCCCCAATGTTAGGTTGTCAGGTAGGGAAGCCATTGGACCCCCAATGTCCACTTCCCCTTAATCAGAGAGGGGCGAAGGGACGGACTGATTGGCTGTTCATAGAAAGTTGTCATCAGTTTCCGCAGGGCTGCCACCAGACCCTGGCTGGGAGCGAGGGATCACAGCTGGTACACAGTGCCACTAGCTTTGCTGGCAGGAGAAATCCCCAGTGTACAATCACTTCCTACTCGGCTGGGTGTGTGAGTGCTAATCTCCAGTACACACCCCTTCTTTATTCATTGCAGCCAGCCCCATAGATGACACTTGTCAGCCTGGACAAAGGCATACAGTGACAGTGCCTGGTGTTCACAGGTATTGTGACTGCGCCGTTCAAGAAACAAAACCGGTTTTCTTTACTATGCAAGAGACGCCTCCTGGGAAATCAAACACCTTGAAACGAATTAGACATTTATGCGGCTACAACTAAAAAATGTTTAATTAAAGCTGAAGTTTCCTTATTTTTTTTTTGTCAATTAGAAAACTATGTTTTGCTTTTGATTGCTAGCTCTTTGGATACTCACCTCACCCATTTTTTTTAAACTTTCTATATAAGGATTAGAATAGTGGAAACGTTTTTATTGCTGTCTATGCTGGCAGCCATCTCTGAGGTACCGTGTAGATTTCCATTTACTTCCTGTTGCATCTCCAGGACAGGAAGTGACACCGTCAGCAAAAAATAAACTAACAGCACCAAATACATAATTTATCAGAATACTTTATTAACCACTTCATGACCGCCCACTGCACATATGCTACGGCAGTAGGGTTGTCACATCATCCCTTTAATCCAGGACACATGAATTACACAGGTTCTGAGGCTGATTTAAACGCACCAAGTGAGTTTAATTACCACCTTAAGCCACAGAACTAGGGATGAGCTCCGGCGTGTTCGCATTGAACACGTGCAGAGCCCGCCAGGAAGTCGGCACTACGCTGCGCTAATCACAGACAGGGAGACATTTCCCGATCTCTGCAGCCGAGCATCGGGACAATGTCTCCCTGTCTGTCATTAGCGCAGCGCGGGTGCCGACTTCCTGGCAGGCTCTGCACGTGTTCAATGTGAACACGCTGGAGCTCATCCCTACACAGAACCTGTTTAATTAATGTGTGTCCTGGATTAAAGGGATGATGTGGCAACCCTATACGGCAGGGCAGCTGCCCTGCGCCAGATGATTTACCTAGTACAGTGGAACCTCGGATTACGAGCATAATCCATTCCAGGAGAATGTTCGTAATCCAAAGTACTCGCATATCAAAGCAAGTTTCCCTATTGAAGTCAATGGAAACTAAAATAAGTTGTTCCGCATTGACTTCAATGGCATGCAATACCGCATGCGGCCAGAGGCGGGAGAGGGGGCGCCGGAGAGCCTCGGAAACGGTCGGAAAGGCTCCGTTCCCGAGCCTTTCCGAGGTTTGCCAAGGTCAGCCGAACTGTCCTCGGGCCTTTCCGTGCATTTCCGAACGGCGCAGATCGGCATCGTTCAGCTCCGGCGCCCCCCCCACCTCAGGCCAAACATGGTACTGCACACCGCTTTGGCCTGAATCCTGCTCATTTTGCGAGAAAACACTCGCAAACCTAGTTAGGATATTTTTAAATACAGTGCTCGTATTGCGAAATGCTCGTTAACCGCATTACTTGCAATCCGAGGTTCCACTGTATAGGGTTGCCACCTCATCCCTTTAAAACCAAACACATAATAATTACACCAGTTCTGTGGCTGATTAAACACTTTCCAACCAGCTCCCGCAGATATACTGCGGCAGGTCGGATTTCCTGCGCGAACTGACGTACCTGTACTTCGGTCCGTGCAAGGAGGATAGCGGGCGTGCCGCGGGAGCGTGCCCGCGCATCCCGCGGACTCGATGTCTGCCAGCGACCCTCGATCGCCTAGTACAGAGGCAGAATAGGGATCTACCTTTGTAAACAAGACAGATGACATAAAAGACCTTCTGCTCCCAGTCATCGGGAACAGTGATCTCTGTCATGTCCCAGGCAGCCCATCCCCCCTACAGCTAGAACACACCTAGGGAACACATTTAACCCCTTGATTGTCCCCTAGTGTTAACCCCTTCCCTGCCAGTGCTGTCATTTCTACCATGATCAGTGCGTTTTTATAGCACTGATCAATGTAATAATGTCACTGGTCCCCAAAAAGTGTAATTTGGGGTCAGATTTGTCCGACGCAATGTCACAGTCCTGCTAAAAATCGCAGATCGCCGCCATTACTAGTAAAAGCAATAAAAAAAAATCCCTAAATTTATACCATAGTTTGTAGACGCGATAACTTTTGCGTAAACTAATAAATATACGCCTATTGCAATTTTTGTTTTTACCAAAAATATGTAGAAGTAAATATATTTCGGCCTAAACTGATGAATAAATTTGGATTTTTTTACACATATTTTTTTTTAGATATGTATTATAGCAGAAAGTTATATATATATATATATATAATTTTTTTTTTTTAATTGTTGGTCTTTTTTGTTTATAGCACAAGAAATAAAAACCGCAGAGGTGATCAAATACCACCAAAAGAAAGCTCTATTTGTGGGAAAAAAAGGATGTCCATTTTGATTGGGTACAATGTTGCACGACCGCGTAATTGTCAATTCCGTATTGCAAAAATGGCCCGGTCATTGAGCAGCCAAATCTTCCGGGGCTGAAGTGGTTAACCACTTCTCTACTGTGCACGAAAACCCCCTTCCTCTCCAAGCCATTTTTCAGCTTTCAGCGCTGTCACAATTTGAATGACAATTGCGCGGTCGTGCGACGTGGCTCCCAAACGAAATTTGCGTCCTTTTTTTCCCACAAATAGAGCTTTTTTTTGGTGGTATTTGATCACCTCTGCGGTTTTTATTTTTTGCGCTATAAACAAAAGAAGAGCGTCCAGTTTGGAAAAAAAAAAACACTATTTTTTACCTTTTGCTATAATAAATACCCATTTTTTTTTTTAAAATAACATTTTCCTCAGTTTAGGCCGATACGTATTCTTCTACATATTTTTGTTAAAAAAAAAATCGCAATAAGCGCGTATTGATTGGTTTGCGCAAAAGTTATAGCGTCTACAAAATAGGGGATAGATTTATAGCATTTTTATTATTTTTTATTTTTTATTAGTAATGGCGGCGATCTGCGATTTTTATTGTGACTGCGATATTGCGGCGGACACATTGGACACTTTTGACACATTTTTGGGACCATTCACATTTATACAGCGATCCCTGCTATAAAAATGCACTGATTACTGTATAAATGTGATTGGCAGGGAAGGGGTTAACCACTAGGGGGCGGGAAGGGGTTAAATATGTTCCCTCAATGTGTTCTTACTGTGGGGGGAGGGGACTGACTGGGGGAGGTGACCGATGGTTGTCCCTATGTACAAGGGACACACCATCGGTCCCCTCTCCCTCACAGGACGTGGATCTGTGTGTTTACACACAGAGATCCACTTTCCTGCTCGTTTCCCAGGCAATCGCGGGTGCCCGGTGGCAATTGCGGCCGCCGGGCACGCGCATCGGGTCCTTGTGAACGCGGCGGGCGCGCGCGCGCCTCCTAGCTCATTTTAAAGGGAGGACGTCATATGACGTCCTCCCAGAACGAGAGTGTCCTCCACCCGCCGTCAATTGACAGTGGGCGGGGGACAAGTGGTTAAGAGGACAATCAGAAGCTGCAGACATAATAGAGGAAATGAGGGCCAGATAGTGTGGACATGCTACATTGTTGGCTGGGGATATGCTGCAGAAGACAATACAAAACTTGGAACATGTTACATGAGGCTAGTAGAGATCACTGCTATTACCCTAATCAATGTTTCCACTACAGACTGCTGAAGTCCGAGGGCCACAAATCATATAGCAAATGGCCCTTGGGCCACAGGTTGGGAAGCAGGGATCTACATACATCTTTCTGGACAGGTTTCCTTTAACAATTTATAAGAACTGAAGATTTTTGAGCTAAACATGGCATCGCAGGAAAGATTTTTTCCTTCACACAGCTGATTTCTAGTACATGAATCCATGGAATAACATTACCACCTGCTAATTATAAGCTTTTATTATTACTTTGTTGCTTTGCACTAAGTAGATACAACTTACATACATTGTAATGTTCTGTAGTAGTGCCCCCTAGTGGTGAGTTAGGAGTTCCTCCCTTTTCAGTATGTTGTAAATTACCAAACACTGCAAGTGAAAATAAAACTGTCCATACCCAAAAGTCAACTGGCCAGTGATACACATGTACACTAGTATTACCCAAGTTAGACACTATCAGTACCGTTCTTACCTAGAGGGAACCTAAACATTGGCTGCGTTTTAGCGCTGTTTAAGCGGCGTTTTTTGGCCACTAGCGGGGCACTTTTAAAGGGATTGTAAAGAATTTTCCTTTTTTAAAAAAAAATAACAAACATGTTATACTTACCTCCACTGTGCAGCTCATTTTGCACACAGTGGCCCCGATCCACGTCTTCTGGGGTCCCTCGGTGGTTGTCTCAGCTCCTCCCGGCAATCATTTACCACCTATATGCGAGCGAGCTTGCATGGTGGTGAGTGATTGCGGGCGCACTCCAGTGATACAGCCAGCGGCTATTGCCGCTCACTGTATCACTCGGCCCCGCCCCCGGCGCGCCGCGTCATTGGATGTGATTGACAGCAGCGCCAGCCAATGGCTGCGCTGCTTTCAATCTATCCACTGTAGCCAATCAACGGCCAGGCTGAACGGCGAGGAGGATGACGGGGGCGAGCGCGGGACTTTCGAGGGGTCAGGTAAGTAAAACGGGGGCTGGGGGGGGGCGGTATTGTCGGATGTTTTTTCACCTTAATGCATAGGAAACTTTTTCCTTTACAACCCCTTTAACCCCAAAGAAGAGGTTAACGCTCGTGTTGCGGCGCTTCTGAAGCAGGGCGTTTTGGATACAGCGCTCCCAAACCGCCCCAAAGATGCTGCTTGCATGACCTTTCTTAACGTCCCGCAATCGCACCGCCCCAGTGTATCGCAGTCCTGCTATAAGTCGCTGATCGCTGACAAAACTAGTAAAAAAATAAATACAAATATCCCATAGTTTGTAGACGCTATAACTTTTGCACAAACCAATCAATATACGCTTATTGGCATTTATTTTACCAAAAATATGGAGCAGAATACATATTGGCCTAAAATGATGAAGAAATTCGATTTTTTTATATTTTTTTTACTGGATATGTTTTATAGCAGAAAGTAAAAATGTATTTTTCAAAATTGTCGGTCTTTTTTTTATAGCGCAAAAAATAAAAACTCGCAAAGGTGATCAAATACTACCAAAAAAAGGACATTGATTTTATTTTGGTACAGCGTTTCACGACTGCACAATTGTCAGTTAAAGTAGCGCAGTGCCGTATCGCAAAAATGGCCTGGTCATGAAGGGGGAGTAAATATTCCGGAGGTCAATTGGCTAAAGTGATTGTAAAGGCTGAAGGTTCTTTGGTTCTTTACATTAATGCAGTTTTATGTATGAAGGTAAAAAACCTTCTGTGTGCTGCTCCCCCCCCCCCCAACACCCCCTTTTACTAACCTGAGTGTATTCTCAATTCAGCGATGTGCACAAGAGCCTCGGCTATCCCGTGACTCCCTTTCCTCATTGACTGAGACAGCAGCGGAAGCCATTAGGCTCCCGCTGCTGTCAATCACAGCCAGTGAACCAATGAAGAGAGAGCAGGACAGGGCCGAGCCACAGCTCTATGTGTTTTATGGATACGGGGGAGTGCTCACATAGCAAATGGCTTGCTATTGGGGGCACTAGTCCAAGGGGAGGAGCCAGGAACACCGGCGGGGGACCCGGGAAGAAGAGGATCGGGGCTGCTCTGCACAGATCAAGTAAGTATGACATGTTTGTTATTTTTTTAATCAAATCCAGAAATTGATTTAGGTATTTGGCCTGAAAACGTAACAGGCTAAATGGAGTGCGTAATTGTTATATATATTTTTTCACTATATACACTTTTTTATTAACCTTGTCATAACACACATCAACATAATACAGAAGGTCCCCTGCACACTTTCAAAACTACCCAGCAAAAAAACCTACCGGGTATTGTGATGTTTTCAGGAAGCTATGTACAGCACCCTGCTAGCTCCTCCCACCAGCTATGATCTGCCTGCATTGCAAAGAGAAGCACAGAGTCCCAGCAATGACATCACTGGGTCTAAAATAAGGTAAAACGGTAAAGGTAAAATGTATTGAAGAATTCATCTGCATGTTTTTGAGGTTGGGGGACCAGAGAAGGCAAATTACAAGCAGCTGAATCTTCAGCTTTAAAATGGTGGTGTTCAATACAATTGCCATGATACACTATATTACCAGAAGTATTGGGACACCGGCCTTTACACGCACATGAACTTTAATGGCATCCCAGTCTTAGTACGTAGGGTTCAATATTGAATTGGCCCACCCTTTACAGCTATAACAGCTTCAACCCTTTTAGGAAGGCTGTCCACAAGGTTTAGGAGTGTGTCTATGGGAATGTTTGACCATTCTTCCAGAAGCGCATTTGTGAGGTCAGGCTCTGATGTGGACAAGAAGGCCTGGCTCGCAGTCTCCGCTCTAATTCACCCCAAATTGTTCTATCGGGTTGAGGTCAGGACTCTTGTGCACTAGTCCAAATCATTTGGTGGAGGGGGGATTATAGTGTGGGGTTGTTTTTCAGGGGTTGGGCTTGGCCCCTTTGTTCCAGTGAAGGGAACTTTTAAGGTGTCAGTATACTAAGACATTTTGGACAATTTCATACTCCCTACTTTGTGGTAGCAGTTTGGGGATGACTCTTTCGTGTTCCAACATGACTACGTACCAGTGTACAAAGCAAGATCCATAAAGACATGGATGAGCAAGTTTGGGGTGGAGGAACTTGACTGGCCTGCACAGGGTCCTGACCTCAACCTGATAGAACATCTTTGTGATAAATTAGAGTGAAGACTGCGAGCCAGGCCTTCTCATCCACATCAGTGCCTGACCTCACAAATTCTCTTCTGGAAGAATGGTCAGACATTCCCATAGACACACTCCTAAACCTTGTGGACAGCCTTCCCAGAAGAGTTGAATCTGTTATAGCTGACTAGCGGACTAATGCCCTGTACACACGATCGGAATTTCCGATGAAACAAGTATGAGTCTGATGGACTTGTTTCATCGAAAATTCCGATCGTGTGTGGGCCCCATCTGACTTTTTTCCATCGGTTTAAAAAAAATAGAACATGTTTTAAATGTTTCCGATGGAAAAAAAAACGATAGGAAACTCCGATCGTCTGTGTGGAACTCCATCGGAGAAAAATTCACACATGCTCAGACTAAATTAGGAGACGGGAGCGCTCGTTCAGGTAAAACTAGCATTCGTAATGGAGATGGCACATTCGTCATGCTGCAAATTATTGCATCGTTAAATGTAGCGCATTCTTTTCTTCTTTCTAATGCTAGAACAGATTTTATTTTTCGCTGCGGATATTCACACCGAGTTCTGACAAACGTATTTCTTTGTTTCTTGTGATCTCATGAATCTTCGTATTTTATTTTAAAGCCAGGTCTCCAAAATAGCTTAATATTTATTTTAAGCGCGAATCGGCTAACACCAAACTTTTACTAACATGCGGTAACACGAAATCAGCAAAAAGCAGCCCAAAGGGTGGCGCCGTTGGATTCGAACCTCCCCTTTATAGTGACGTCGTACGTGTTGTACGTCATCGCGTTTTGGACGGTCGGAATTTGGTCTGATGGTGTGTATGTAAGACAGCTTTGAAGGGAATTCCGACAAAAAATTCAATCGGATTTTAGCCCATCGGAATTCCGATCGTGTGTACAGGGCATAAGACTGGGATGCCATTAAAGTTTATGTGCGTGTAAAGGCAGGTGTACCAATACTTTTGGTAATACAGTGTACATTTACAGCCCCCTCGCCATAGTTGAATATTAATCCATAGTGTGCTGACTTGGAATGCTTGAGCGTGAAAATGCCACGTTATCATTTTTTACTTAAACCCAGTAGGATATTTCAGTTACAATCAACATACCCAATTAGCACTGATTGCAGTCACAGAAATTATGCAGCCTCATTTTTTAAAATAGAGGCCACTAGAGGCTTTCAGCAAGTAAAGCCTCGTACACACGACCGAGAATCTCGTCAGGAAAAAACGCGTTGTTTTTCCCTGACGAGATTCTTAACAAGAATCTTGTCCCGGCCGAGTGTACACACACTCCATTCAAAAGAACCGCCGTTCTTTAGAATGGCACGAACGCGGTGACGTCATTGCCTACGACGAGCGTGCGCTCGTCACATTCGATGCCGTCGCCACCATCTTGCTACACCCTACCTATGCCTAGGAAGCTACCGCGCATGCGTCAAAGTCATTTCGAGCATGCGCGGGTTTCCACGGCGACAGGTAAGTATACACACTCTCTGGTTTCTCGTCGGGAAACAGGCCGGCGAGAATCCCAACGAGAAAATAGAGAGCAGGTTCTCTATTTTTCTCGTCGATATTCTGGCCAGTTTTCTTGACGAGAAACCTGAAAGCCTCGTACACACGCACGGTTTACTCGGCAAGAAAGCTCTGCCAGGCTTAAGAAAGAGAAACAACACTCCTGTTTTGCAGACTATAAATTAGAGTGACATTCTAAATGGGAAAACAAATGATGTTCATACGTTCACGCACTGGCTGGACTACACTTGTAATGTAAATGGACATTAATACATCTGTAAGCCATTATTATTGCTTAAAGGGGCTTGCTGAGCACAAGAAGGCTGTTTAATAGGGATGAGCCGAACACCCCCGGGTTCGGTTCGCACCAGAACCCATGAACGGACCGAAAGTTCGAACGAACTTTAGAACCCTATTAAATACAATGGATGCGAACGTTCGAAATCTAAAGTGCTAATTATAACGACTAATATGCATGTTATTGTCCTAAAAAGGGTTTGGGGACCCGGGTTCTGCACCAGGGGACATGTATCAATGCAAAAAAAAGTTTTAAAAACTGCGTTTTTTCGGGAGCAGTCATTTTAATGATGCATAAAGTGAAAAAAAAAGTCAAATATTCCTTTAAATATTGTACCTGGGGGGTGTCTAAAGTATGCCTGTGTAGTGCCACGTGTTTCCCGCGTTTAGAACTGTCCCTGCACAAAATGACATTTCTAAAGGAAAAAAAAGCCATTTAAAACTGATTGCGGCTTTAATGTAATGTCTGGTCCCGGCAATATGGATGAAAATCTTTAAGAAAAATGGCATAGCTACCCCAACCCCCCCCCCCCCCTGACTCCAGCCCATTACCAGCCCCTTTGGGTCTTGTATGGATATTAAGGGGAACCCTGCACACAAAATAAAAAAGGCCCTATATACTCTGAACAGCCGTATACAGGCGGTGCATACAAGACAGGGACTGTAGGTTTGTTCTTATGTAGAATCTGTTTGTAATTTTGAACAGGTACATTGTTTAAGTGTAGCTCCAGCCAAAAAATCTATTTTTAAGCTTTTTGGAAAACATAGGGAAGGGTTATCACCCCTGTAACATTTGTTTTGCTGTCTGTGCCCCTGTTCAGAACATTTCACCTCACTTTCTGTCCCAATGACAAATGTTTTTGAAAAGTGGGGTTTTTATTGAAACAAGGATTGGTGATAAAGCATCAGTAGAGAGGAGACACCTTTTTCCCATATTAACTCTTACAGGAGAGAATTTCCCTTCCTAGGGGTAGATTTCCTCTCACTTCCTGTTGTCTCCTTTCGTTTGCAAGTAGGAGTCGTTTGTAAGTTGGATGTTTGAAAGTAGGGGCCTGCCGTATATACTCAGCTGAAATTTGCCCCTTACATGTTGGTGTTGCCACAACACTGTAAGCCCTCACAGTTACCCTTGGTGGGCGCATAAATGGGCCCTGCTGTGAATTATTAGATCAAGAATTGTAATTGCATGCCCCTGTTGAACAGGGGCTGAAAAATTGGGAATTTCGTGGTGGTGGTGGTGTTGACACAACACTGTAAGGCCTCACAGTTACTCTTGGTGGGCGCAGGAATGGGCCCTGCTGTGAATTATTAGATCAAGAATTGTAATTACATGCCCCATTAAACAGGGGCAGAAAAATTGGGCCTTAGGCACTGGTGCCACAACACTGCAACCCCTCACAGATACTGTACTTGGAGCACAGCAATGAGCCCTGTTGCAAAGTATTGCATCAAAAATTGTAATTACATGCCCCTGTTAAACAGGGGCTGAAAAATTGAGCCTTAGGCACTGGTGCTGGTGCCACGACACTGCAACCTCTCCCAGATACTCTAGTTGGAGTGCAGGAATGAGCCCTGCTGCAAAGCATTGCATAAAAAATTGTAATTACATGCCCCTGTTAAACAGGGGCTGAAAAATTGGGCCTTAGGCACTGGTGCTAGTGCCACGACACTGCAACCTCTCCCAGATACTCTAGTTGGAGTGCAGGAATGAGCCCTGCTGCAAAGCATTGCATAAAAAATTGTAATTACATGCCCCTGTTAAACAGGGGCTGAAAAATTGGGCCTTAGCAACTGGTGGCGGCACCCAGAAACAAAAATGTTCTTCCAAGCTACCATCATCAATCGGATCATTGAGGAGGAGGAGGATAGTCAGTCAACATAACAGGACAGTCACTCAGCATCAGCATTAGTCTTGAAGGGATGTGACATTTGAAAATAAATCAGTCTGTTATATCAGCTTCAGGTGTTTGGTAGCTGGTGGTGATCCAAGACTGGTTCATCTTTATGAAGGTCAGTCGATCAACCGAGTCGGTGGACAGGCGCACCCTGTGATCCATGACAAATCCTCCAGCAGCACTGAATGTGCGTTCTGAAAGAACGCTGGATGCAGGACAGGCCAGTAGCTCAATTGCATACTGTGCAAGCTCTGGCCAGTGATGCATCCTCAAGACCCAGTAAGCCACAGGATTTTCGGTGGAGAAGGTGTCCAAGTCTGACCTTGCCCCTAGGTATTCCTGCACCATGTATATCAGACGCTGGCGATGGTTGCTGGAACCGATCATACCTTGGGGCTGCGGACTAAAGAATTGTCTGAACGCATCGGTCAGACGGCCACCTTCCCCACCGCTCCTTCTTTGACTGACCGAAGCCTCAGCAACTCGTTGTCCAGGACCAGGAGTTTGTAACCTCCCAGTCTCTGGGAACGCGTTGCACAGACCTTTCTGCAAGGCCTCCTGGAGTTGTCTCATCCTCTGCTCCCTCTGCGACGGTAAGATAAGGTCTGCAACTTTACCCTTGTACCGTGGATCAAGGAGAGTGGCCAGCCAGTAATGGTCCCTCTCCTTGATCCAAAGAATACGAGGATCCTTCCGCAGACTTTGGAGGATCAGGGAGGCCATGCAGCGTAGGTTAGCTGAGGCATTCGGTCCGGAGTCCTCTGGGTCACTAAGGATGACATGATCCGCAGCCACCTCCTCCCAGCCACGTACAAGTCCACAGGTTTTTTTGGGACTGTAAATCATCCCTAGAAGACTGCTGCTGATGATGCTGAGTGCCAGGCTCCACCTCCATGCTGACACAATCCTCCTCCTCCTCCTCTTCCTGTGCGATGGGTTCGGACAGAAGGAACACTGTCTGGGTAAAGGGGGCCTTGAGAGGCAAGGAAGTCCTCCTCTTCCTGCCTCTGTTCTGCCTCAAGTGCCCTGTCCATTATTCCATGCAGCGTATGTTCCAACAGGTGGACAAGAGGTACAGTGTCACTGATGCATGCACTGTCACTGCTCACCATCCTCGTGGCCTCCTCAAATGGTGCCAGGACAGTGCATGCATCCCTGATCATGCCCCACTGGCGTGGTGAAAAAAACCCGAGCTCCCCTGACCCTGTTCTGGTGCCGTAGTCGCACAGGTACTCATTGATGGCCCTCTGCTGCGTGTGCAGCCGCTGCAGCATGGCCAACGTTGAGTTCCACCTGGTGGGCATGTCACATATAAGGCGGTTCTTGGGCAGGTTCAACACCTTTTGCAGCTCAGCCAGGCGAGCACTGGCATTATAAGATCTGCGGAAATGCACACAGACTTTCCTGGCCTGCCTCAGGACATCCTGTGAGGCCCAGGTACCTGCCCAAGAACCGCTGCACCACCAGGTTAAAGACGTGAGCCACACAGGGCACATGGGTCAGTTGTCCCTGTCGGAGGGCGGAGAGGAGGTTGGTGCCATTGTCGCAAACCACCATTCCTGGCTTTAGCTGGCATGGCGTCAACCACCTCTCGGCCTGCCCCTGCAGAGCAGACAGAACCTCTGCCCCAGTGTGGCTCCTGTCCCCCAAACACACCAGCGCAAGCACGGCATGGCATCTTTTTGCCTGCGTACTTGCGTAGCCCCTTGAACGCCTACGGAGCACCGCTGGTTCCGAGGACAAAGCACAGGAAGAGGCCATGGAGGAAGAAGAAGAGGAGGGGGTGGAGGAGAGAGGTGTGTCACAACCAGTAGTAGCATTTTGGAGGCGTGGCGGCGGAACAACCTCCAACACTACTGCACCTTGTCCTGCATCCTTTCCAGCTGCCAAAAGAGTGACCCAATGGGCCGTGAAAGAAAGGTAACGTCCCTGTCCATGCCTGCTGGTCCATGAGTCAGCGGTAATATGCACCTTACCGCTGACTGCCCTGTCCAGCGAGGCCAAGACATTGCCTTCCACATGCCGGTAGAGAGCCGGAATCGCCTTCCGTGAGAAAAAGTGGCGTTTGGGAACCTGCCACTGAGGAACCGCACATTGCACAAACTCACGGAAGGGGGCCGAGTCTACCAACTGAAAAGGCAGCAGTTGAAGCGCTAGCAATTTAGCCAAGCTAGCATTCAACTGCTGGGCATGTGGATGGCTGGGAGTGAACTTCTTTTGACGGTCCAGCAGCTGGGGCAGGGAAATTTGCCTGCTAGAATCGGACATCGGTGTACTGCTAGCAGAGTGCCCGCAAGTACTTGGCTGTGACACACCTAATTCTACACCTTCATTCCTCTCAGTGCAGGTTTCAGAGAGGACTGAAGGTACAGTGGGGTTGGAGATCCCAGCTGATGCGGTGCAAGGAGAGGTCCGCTTTGTTCTTTGGTGTGGGTCTTTAAGGTAGGCTTGCCAACGAGCTGCATGGCAGGTCAACATATGTCTGGTCAAGCATGTGGTGCCCAAGCGGCTGATGTTTTGGCCACGTGATATACGCTTGAGACATATGTTGCAAACAGCAGCTGTGCGATCTGATGCACTCGACTCAAAAAAGGCCCACACCAAAGAACTTTTTGAATAACGGGCAGAGGCAGCGCCCTGCACAGGCGGAGCTCTGCGGTGTGATTCAGTCCGTGTGCTGCCCTTACACTTGCCCCCCGAGGGAATCCTGCCTCGTTGGCGATGTGCCTCCTCCTCATCCTCCTCCTCCTCCTCTCTCCTATTAGGCACCCACGTGGAGTCAGTGACCTCATCATCCCCTCCCTCCTCATCACTGGAGCCAATCTGGCAGTATGCTGCAGCTGCTGGAACATGACTGCCAGATTGGTGTCCTTCTTGAGCATCCCCTCTCTCTGCTCTCACGCTACTGCCTTCCTCTAGCTGGGTATCATCATCAGACCCTTCGAAACGCTGGGCATCCTCCTGGAGCATGTACCCAACACTGTGCTCAAACAGTTCGGGGGACTCCTCAGGAGGACATGGTGGGTCTAGGGAAGGAGTGACTGATGATGACATTGATAGGGAAGAGGACGCTTTGGCAGCTGCTTTGCCAGTACCCAGAGCCTTTGTGAGAGAGGATGAGGAGCGCTTGGTCATCCACTCTACCAAGTCTTCAGCATGATGCGGCTCAACACGTCCAGCTGCCGAAAATAAGGACAAGCGTGTCCCATGGCCACGTGCTGATGACGATGCACCGCGTCCACGACCAGCGCTGTTGTCTCTAGACACAGAGCCTGCTTGCCCTCTTTTATTGGCTCCTGACTGTCTGCCTCTCCTTGTTTGCCTTCCAGACATTCTAATGGCCTGCAGGGAGATGGGAAAACCAGCAATAAGGGGTAGCTTCAGGTGTATATTTTGCAGGAAGCACACTACGCCCGCTGTAAGTGCTGCAGATGACTGCCTGTGTTACACAACAGGAAAAAACAGCAATAAGGGCTAGCTTTAGGTGTTTATTTTGCAGGAAGCACACTCCGCCTGCTGTAAGTGCTGCAAATGCCTGTTAGTGTAACACAAAAGAAAAAAAGGTCCAGCAATAAGGGCTAGCTTCAGGTGTATAATGTGCAGGAGGCACACTCCGCCCGCTGTAAGTGCTGCAAATGCCTGTTAGTGTAACACACCAGGAAAACACAGCAATACGGGCTAGCTTCAGGTGTATAATGTGCAGGAGGCACACTCCGCCCGCTGTAAGTGCTGCAAATGCCTGTTAGTGTAACACCCCAGGAAAACACAGCAATACGGGCTAGCTTCAGGTGTATATTTAGCAAGAAGCACACTCCGCCCGCTGTAAGTGCTGCAAATGCCTGTTAGTGTAACACACCAGGAAAACACAGCAATACGGGCTAGCTTCAGGTGTATATTTAGCAGGAAGCACACTCCGCCCGCTGTAAGTGCTGCAAATGCATTTTAGTGTAACACACCAGGAAAACACAGCAATACGGGCTAGCTTCAGGTGTATATTTAGCAGGAAGCACACTCCGCCCACTGTAAGTGCTGCAAATGCCTGTTAGTGTAACTAGTGATGAGCCGAACACCCCCGGGTTCGGTTCGCACCAGAACCCGCGAACGGACCGAAAGTTTGCACGAACTTTAGAACCCTATTAAATACAATGGATGCGAACGTTCGAAATCTAAAGTGCTAATTATAACGACTAATATGCATGTTATTGTCCTAAAAAGGGTTTGGGAACCCGGGTTCTGCACCAGGGGACATGTATCAATGCAAAAAAAAGTTTTAAAAACGGCCGTTTTTCTGGAGCAGTCATTTTAATGATGCATAAAGTGAAAAAAAAAAGTCAAATATTCCTTTAAATATCGTACCTGGAGGTTGTCTAAAGTATGCCTGTGAAGTGCCACGTGTTTCCCGTGTTTAGAACTGTCCCTGCACAAAATTACATTTCTAAAGGAATAAAAGCCATTTAAAACTGCTTGCGGCTTTAATGTAATGTCTGGTCCCGGTAATATGGATGAAAATCTTTAAGAAAAATGGCATAGCTGCCCCATCACAGACCCCCCCCCCCTACCCCAGCCCATTACCAGCCCCTTTGGGTCTTGTATGGATATTAAGGGGAACCCCGCACACAAAATAAAAAAGGCCCTATATACTCTGAACAGCCGTATACAGGCGGTGCATACAAGAGAGGGACTGTAGGTTTGTTCTTATGTAGAATCTGTTTGTAATTTTGAACAGGTACATTGTTTAAGTGTAGCTCCAGCCAAAAAATCTATTTTTAAGCTTTTTGGAAAACATAGGGAAGGGTTATCACCCCTGTAACATTTGTTTTGCTGTCTGTGCAGTGTGCACCTGTTCAGAACAGTTCACCTCACTTTCCGTCCTAATGACAAATGTTTTTTTGAAAATTTGGGGTTTTTATTGAAACAAGAATTGGTGATAAAGCATTAGTGGAGAGGAGACACTTTTTTTACCATATTAACTCTTACAGGAGAGAATTTGCCTTCCTAGGGGTAGATTTCCTCTCACTTCCTGTTGTATCCTTCCGTTTGCAAGGAGGTGTCGTTTGTAAGTTGGATGTTTGAAAGTAGGGGCCTGCCGTATATACTCAGCTGAAATTTGACCCTTACATGTTGGTGTTGCCACAACACTGTGAGCCCTCACAGTTACTCTTGGTGGGCGCATGAATGGGCCCTGCTGTGAATTATTAGATCAAGAATTGTAATTGCATGCCCCTGTTAAACAGGGGCAGAAAAATTGGGCCTTTGGTGGTGGTGGTGGTGGTGTTGACACAACACTGTAAGGCCTCACAGTTACTCTTGGTGGGCGCAGGAATGGGCCCTGCTGTGAATTATTAGATCAAGAATTGTAATTACATGCCCCTGTTAAACAGGGGCAGAAAAATTGGGCCTTAGGCACTGGTGCCACAACACTGCAACCCCTCACAGATACTGTACTTGGAGCACAGCAATGAGCCCTGTTGCAAAGTATTGCATCAAAAATTGTAATTACACGCCCCTGTTAAACAGGGGCTGAAAAATTGGGCCTTAGCCACTGGTGCTGGTGCCACGACACTGCAACCTCTCCCAGATACTCTAGTTGGAGTGCAGGAATGAGCCCTGCTGCAAAGCATTGCATAAAAAATTGTAATAACACGCCCCTGTTAAACAGGGGCTGAAAAATTGGGCCTTAGCCACTGGTGCTGGGGCCACGACACTGCAACCTCTCCCAGATACTCTAGTTGGAGTGCAGGAATGAGCCCTGCTGCAAAGCATTGCATAAAAAATTGTAATTACATGCCCCTGCTAAACAGTGCCTGAAAAATTGGGCCTTAGCCACTGGTGGCGGCACCCAGAAACAAAAATGTTCTTCCAAGCTATCATCATCAATCGGATCATTGAGGAGGAGGAGGATAGTCAGTCAACATAACAGGACAGTCACTCAGCATCAGCATCAGTCTTGAAGGGATGTGACATTTGAAAATACATTAGTCTGTTATATCAGCTTCAGGTGTTTGGTAGCTGGTGGTGATCCAAGACTGGTTCATCTTTATGAAGGTCAGTCTATCAACAGAGTCGGTGGACAGGCGCACCCTGTGATCCGTGACAAATCCTCCAGCAGCACTGAATGTGCGTTCTGAAAGAACGCTGGATGCAGGACAGGCCAGTAGCTCAATTGCATACTGTGCAAGCTCTGGCCAGTGATCCATCCTCAAGACCCAGTAAGCCAGAGGATTTTCAGTGGGGAAGGTGTCCAAGTCTGACCTTGCCCCTAGGTATTCCTGCACCATGTATATCAGACGCTGGCGATGGTTGCTGGAACCGATCATACCTTGGGGCTGTGGACTAAAGAATTGTCTGAACGCATCGGTCAGATGGCCACCTTCCCCACCGCTCCTTCTTTGACTGACCGAAGCCTCAGCAACTCGTTGTCCAGGACCAGGAGTTTGTAACCTCCCAGTCTCTGGGAATGCGTTGCACAGACCTTTCTGCAAGGCCTCCCGGAGTTGTCTCATCCTCTGCTCCCTCTGCGACGGTAAGATAAGGTCCGCAACCTTACCCTTGTACCGTGGATCAAGGAGAGTGGCCAGCCAGTAATGGTCCCTCTCCTTGATCCGAAGAATACGAGGATCCTTCCGCAGACTTTGCAGGATCAGGGAGGCCATGCAGCGTAGGTTAGCTGAGGCATTCGGTCCGGGAGTCCTCTGGGTCACTAAGGACGACATGATCCGCAGCCACCTCCTCCCAGCCACGTACAAGTCCACTGGTTTCTTGGGACTGTAAATCATCCCTAAAAGACTGCTGCTGATGATGCTGAGTGCCAGGCTCCACCTCAATGCTGACACAATCCTCCTCCTCCTCCTCTTCTTCCTGTGCGATGGGTGGGACAGAAGGAACACTGTCTGGGTAAAGGGGGCCTTGAGAGGCAAGGAAGTCCTCCTCTTCCTGCCTCTGTTCTGCCTCAAGTGCCCTTTCCATTATTCCACGCAGCGTATGTTCCAACAGGTGGACAAGAGGTACAGTGTCACTGATGCATGCACTGTCACTGCTCACCATCCTCGTGGCCTCCTCAAATGGTGCCAGGACAGTGCATGCATCCCTGATCATGCCCCACTGGCGTGGTGAAAAAAACCCGAGCTCCCCTGACCCTGTTCTGGTGCCGTAGTCGCACAGGTACTCATTGATGGCCCTCTGCTGCGTGTGCAGCCGCTGCAGCATGGCCATCGTTGAGTTCCACCTGGTGGGCATGTCACATATAAGGCGGTTCTTGGGCAGGTTCAACTCCTTTTGCAGCTCAGCCAGGCGAGCACTGGCATTATAAGATCTGCGGAAATGCACACAGACTTTCCTGGCCTGCCTCAGGACATCCTGTAAGCCCGGGTACCTGCCCAAGAACCGCTGCACCACCAGGTTAAGGACGTGAGCCACACAGGGCACATGGGTCAGTTGTCCCTGTCGGAGAGCGGAGAGGAGGTTGGTGCCATTGTCGCAAACTACCATTCCTGGCTTAAGCTGCCGTGGCGTCAACCACCTCTCGGCCTGCCCCTGCAGAGCAGACAGAACCTCTGCCCCAGTGTGGCTCCTGTCCCCCAAACACACCAGCGCAAGCACGGCATGGCATCTTTTTGCCTGCGTACTTGCGTAGCCCCTTGAACGCCTACGGAGCACCGCTGGTTCTGAGGACAGAGCACAGGAAGGTGTGTCACAACCAGTAGTAGCATTTTGGAGGCGTGGCGGTGGAACAACCTCCAACACTACTGCACCTTGTCCTGCATCCTTCCCAGCTGCCAAAAGAGTGACCCAATGGGCCGTGAAAGAAAGGTAACGTCCCTGTCCATGCCTGCTGGACCATGAGTCAGCGGTAATATGCACCTTACCGCTGACCGCCCTGTCCAGCGAGGCCAAGACATTGCCTTCCACATGCCGGTAGAGAGCCGGAATCGCCTTCCGTGAGAAAAAGTGGCGTTTGGGAACCTGCCACTGAGGAACCGCACATTGCACAAACTCACGGAAGGGGGCCGAGTCTACCAACTGAAAAGGCAGCAGTTGAAGCGCTAGCAATTTAGCCAAGCTAGCATTCAACCGCTGGGCATGTGGATGGCTGGGAGTGAACTTCTTTCGACGGTCCAGCAGCTGGGGCAGGGAAATTTGCCTGCTAGAATCGGACGTTGGTGTACTGCTAGCAGAGTGCCCGCAAGTACTTGGCTGTGACACACCTAATTCTACACCTTCATTCCTCTCAGTGCAGGTTTCAGAGAGGACTGAAGGTATAGTGGGGTTGGAGATCCCAGCTGATGCGGTGCAAGAAGAGGTCCGCTTTGTTCTTTGGTGTGGGTCTTTAAGGTAGGCTTGCCAACGAGCTGCATGGCAGGTCAACATATGTCTGGTCAAGCATGTGGTGCCCAAGCGGGTGATGTTTTGGCCACGCGATATACGCTTGAGACATATGTTGCAAACAGCAGCTGTGCGATCTGATTCACTCGACTCAAAAAAGGCCCACACCAAAGAACTTTTTGAATAACGGGCAGAGGCAGTGCCCTGCACAGGCGGAGCTCTGCGGTGTGATTCCGTCGGTGTGCTGCCCTTACGCTGGCCCCCCGAGGGCATCCTGCCTCGTTGGAGATGTGCCTCCTCCTCATCCTCCTCCTCCTCCTCCTCCTTTCTCCTATTAGGCACCCACGTGGAGTCAGTGACCTCATCATCCCCTCCCTCCTCATCAATGGAGCCAATCTGGCAGTATGCTGCAGCTGCTGGAACATGACTGCCAGATTGGTGTCCTTCGTGAGCATCCCCTCTCTCTACTCTCACGCTACTGCCTTCCTCTAGCTGGGTATCATCATCAGACCCTTCGAAACGCTGGGCATCCTCCTGGAGCATGTACCCAACACTGTGCTCAAACAGTTCAGGGGACTCCTCAGGAGGACATGGTTGGTCTAGGGAAGGAGTGACTGATGATGACATTGATACCAGGGAAGAGGACGCTTTGGCAGCTGCTTTGCCAGTACCCTGAGCCTGGGTGAGAGAGGATGAGGAGGATGAGGAGGGCTTGGTCGTCCACTCTACCAAGTCTTCGGCATGATGCGGCTCAACACGTCCAGCTGCCGAAAAGGAGAAGCGTGTCCCATGGCCACGTGCTGATGGCGATGCACTGCGTCCACGACCAGCACTGTTGTCTCTAGACACAGAGCCTGCTTGCCCTCTTTTACTGCCTCTCCTTGTTTGCCTTCCAGACATTCTAATGGCCTGCAGGGAAATGGGAACACCAGCAATAAGGCCTAGCTTCAGGAGTATATTTTGCAGGAATCACACTACGCCTGCTGTAGGTGCTGCAAATGCCTGTTGGTGTAACACACCAGGAAAAAGCAGCAATACAGGCTAACTTCAGGTGTAATATGATCAGGAGGCACATTCCGCCCGCTGTAAGTGCCGCAAATGCCTGTTGGTGTAACACACCAGGAAAAAGCAGCAATACAGGCTAACTTCAGGTGTAATATGATCAGGAGGCACACTCCGCCCGCTGTAAGTGCTGCAAATGCCTGTTGGTGTAACACACCAGGAAAAAGCAGCAATACAGGCTAACTTCAGGTGTAATATGATCAGGAGGCACACTCCGCCCGCTGTAAGTGCCGCAAATGCCTGTTGGTGTAACACACCAGGAAAAAGCAGCAATACAGGCTAACTTCAGGTGTAATATGATCAGAAGGCACACTCCGCCCGCTGTAAGTGCTGCAAATGCCTGTTGGTGTAACACACCAGGAAAAAGCAGCAATACGGGCTAACTTCAGGTGTATAATGTGCAGGAGGCTTAGCAACAATGGCACTGACACTGTCCCCTGCCTATCCTTCTCTCTCCCTGCACACAAGGTTTATCAAAGTATATGACACTGACACTCTCCCTGTCTATCCTTCTCTCTCCCTGCACACAAGGTTTAGCAAAGAATATGACACTGACACTGTCCCCTGCCTATCCTTCTCTCTCCCTGCACACAAGGTTTATCAAAGTATATGACACTGACACTCTCCCTGCCTATCCTTCTCTCTCCCTGCACACAAGGTTTAGCAAAGAATATGACACAATGACACTGTCCCCTGCCTATCCTTCTCTCTCCCTGCACACAAGGTTTATCAAAGTATATGACACTGACACTCTCCCTGCCTATCCTTCTCTCTCCCTGCACACAAGGTTTAGCAAAGAATGTGACACTGACACTGTCCCCTGCCTATCCTTCTCTCTCCCTGCACACAAGGTTTAGCAAAGAATATGACATTGACACTGTCCCCTGCCTATCCTTCTCTCTCCCTGCACACAAGGTTTATCAAAGTATAAGACACTGACACTCTCCCTGCCTATCCTTCTCTCTCCCTGCACACAAGGTTTAGCAAAGAATGTGACACTGACACTGTCCCCTGCCTATCCTTCTCTCTCCCTGCACACAAGGTTTAGCAAAGAATATGACACTGACACTCTCCCTGCCTATCCTTCTCTCTCCCTACACACAAGTTTGAGGTACAAATAGCACTGACACTGTCCCTGCCTATGTAACTCTTTCCCTGCGCCGGAACACACTACACAAGTTCGCCACGCTGGCGGCCTTTTATAGTGTGGGGCGTGTGCTAAACCCCCTGAGCTATAATTGGCCACAGGCAACCTGCCTGTGGCCAATTATGGCTCTCCTAGCTGCCGGCGCTGTGATTGGCCAAGCATGCGGGGTCACAGTGCATGCGTGGCCAATCACAGCGCCGGGATTGCACTGCAATGGCGCAGTGTATTGTGGGCCGTTCGCGTCACTCGAATTTGGCGCGAATGGCACAAATCGTTTGATGTTCGCCGAACGGTCGAACAGCCGATGTTCGACTCGAACACCGAGCTCATCCCTAAGTGTAACACACCAGGAAAACACAGCAATACGGGCTAGCTTCAGGTGTATATTTAGCAGGAAGCACACTTCGCCCGCTGTAAGTGCTGCAAATGCCTTTTAGTGTAACACACCAGGAAAACACAGCAATACAGACTAGCTTCAGGTGTATATTTAGCAGGAAGCACACTCCGCCCGCTGTAAGTGCTGCAAATGCCTGTTAGTGTAGCACACCAGGAAAACACAGCAATACGGGCTAGCTTCAGGTGTATACTGTGCAGGAGGCTTAGCAACAATGACACTGACACTGTCCCCTGCCTATCCTTCTCTCTCCCTGCACACAAGGTTTATCAAAGAATATGACACTGACACTCTCCCTGCCTATCCTTCTCTCTCCCTGCACACAAGGTTTAGCAAAGAATATGACACTGACACTCTCCCTGCCTATCCTTCTTTCTCCCTGCACACAAGGTTTAGCAAAGAATATGACACTGACACTGCCCCCTGCCTATCCTTCTCTCTCCCTGCACACAAGGTTTAGCAAAGAATATGACACTGACACTCTCCCTGCCTATCCTTCTCTCTCCCTACACACAATAATAGCACAAAGAATAGCACAATGACACTGTCCCTGCCTATCCTTCTCTTTCCCTGCGCCGGAACACACTACACAAGGCCGCCGCGCTGGCAGCCTTTTATAGTGTGGGGCGTGTGCTAAACCCCCTGAGCTATAATTGGCCACAGGCAACCTGCCTGTGGCCAATTATGGCTCTCCTAGCTGCCGGCGCTGTGATTGGCTAAGCATGCGGGGTCACAGTGCATGCTTGGCCAATCACAGCGCCGGGATTGCACTGCGATGGCGCAGTGTATTGTGGGCCGTTCGCGTCACTCGAATTTGGCGCGAACGGCCCAAATAGTTTGATCTTCATCGAACAGCCGATGTTCGAGTCGAACGTATGTTCGACTCGAACACCGAGCTCATCCCTACTGTTTAATAAGCATGAAAATCTCTAAATAGGCGTTCTTATTATTTGTTCTAAGGGCTTTCTGGTAAATGTTGTTTTCACTAAACTAGAAATATATTATTTAGATATTGATGCAACATATTTTATATTATATATCCCAAAAAAAGATTAAAACACCATTATTTATTTTCCTTTTTTAGTTTAAAGTGGTTTTAAAGTTAAATAGTTTTTTTTTTCAATGCATTAACCACTTCAGCCCCGGACCATTTGGCTGGCCAATGACCGGGCCACTTTTTGTGATTCGCCACTGTGTCGCTTTAACTGACAATTGCGAGGTCGTGCGACGTGGCTCCCAAACAAAATTGATGTCCTTTTTTTCCCACAAATAGAGCTTTCTTTTGGTGGTATTTGATCACCTCTGTGGTTTTTATTTTTTGCGCTATAAACAAAAATAGAGTGACAATTTTGAAAAAAAAAAAAACAATATTTTTTACTTATTGCTATAATAAATATCCCCAAAAAATATATAAAAAAACAAAATTTTTTCACAGTTTAGGTCGATACATATTTTTGGTAAAAAAAATCGCAATAAGCGTATATTGATTGGTTTGCGCAAAAGTTATAGCATCTACAAAATAGGGGATATTTTTATGCCATTTTTATTATTATTTTTTTTTTTACTAGTAATGGCGGTGATCTGCGATTTTTATCGTGACTGCGACTTTATGGCGGACACATCGGACACTTTTGACACATTTTTGGGACCATTGTCTTTTTTACAGCGATCAGTGCTATAAAAATGCACTGATTACTGTGAAAATTACACTGGCAGGGAAGGGGTTAACCACCAGGTGGCGCTGAAGGGCTTAAGTGTGTCCTAGGGAGTGATTCTAACTGTTAGGGGGCGTGGCTACGAGTGACACGTCACTGATCGCTGCTCCCGATGAGAGGGAACAGACGATCAGTGACAGTGCCACTAGGCAGAAAGGGGAGATGCATGTTTACACTTGCCTCTCCCCATTCTGCAGCTCTGTGACCCGATCGTGGGACACCGTTACTTTTCCCAGCCGTGGCATTCTGCCGACGTAAATGTAAAGAAGCCGGTCCTTAACCGGTTAAGGACCGAGCCTCTTTCTGAGATTTGGTGTTTACAAGTTAAAAACAGTTTTTTTTTGCTAGAAAATTACTTAGAACCCCCAAACATTATATATATTTTTTATAACACTCTAGAGAATAAAATGGCGGTCATTGCAATACTTTTTGTCACACCGTATTTGCGCAGCAGTCTTACAAGCGCACTTTTTTTGGGGAAAAAAAAAAATATTTTTTTAATTAAAAAATAAGCCTACAGTAAAGTTAGCCCAGTTTTTTTTATACTGTGAAAGATAATGTTACGCTGAGTAAATTGATACCCTGTTAACATGTCACGCTTCAAAGTTGCGGCCGCTCGTGGAATGGCGACAAACTTTTACCCTTAAAAATCTCCCTAGGCAACATTTCAAAAAATTCTACAGGTTGCATGTTTTGAGTTACAGAGGAGGTGTAGGGCTAGAATTATAGCTCTCGCTCTAACGATCGCGGCAATACCTCACATATGTGGTTTGAACACCGTTTTCATATGCGGGCGCTGCTCTTGTATGCGTTCGCTTCTGCGCGTGAGCTCGTCGGGACGGGGCACTTTAAAAATAAAAATAAAAACCTTTTCCTATTTATTTTACTTTTATTTTTTTTATTTTGACACTGTTTTAAAAAATAAATAAATTGGTCACTTTTATTCTTATTACAAGGAATGTAAACATCCCTTGTAATAGAAAAAAGCATGATAGGTCCTCTTAAATATGAGATCTGGGGTCAAAAAGACCTCAGATCTCATATTTACACTTTAATACAATAAAAAAATGTCCCTTTAGGAGCATTGGGCGGAAGTGACGTTTTGACGAACGCTTCCACCCTGCAATGATATGGAGACAGGTGGGGGTCCTCTTCCCCTCACTTATCTCCATACCCAGGCAGGAACAGGACCGGCGGAGGGCACCGGAGAGCGGCGGGAGGGGGAGTTATGGTAGCTAGCTGCTACCATAACAATGGTATTTCTCTTCAAAGTAGCGACATACTCCTGCAGCAGGCGGTCCGTAAGTGGTTAAGGTAAAAAAAAGGTTTGCCACTTGCTGTGCCCCCCCCTTTACTTATACTTACCTGAGTCTTGTACTGATCCAGTGATCTGCAGTTCTTCTCCCCTGTCTGTCTCTTCTCACAGGATGTTTGTGCCATTGATTGGCTCCTGCTGCAGTTAATCAAATCCTGTGAGCAGAAAGCGGGAGAGCAGGGCTGAGCTGTGTGTATCTATGATGCACGCAGCCCGTCTTGGGAGCTCACTCGCATATCTGCCCCCATAGCAAGCTTCAGCTTAATAAATGATCATGCTGTCCTGAGTCTTTATCTTTCTGTGTGGTTTCCCTTGCATACATTAACCCACATGTACAGGGCTGGACTGGGCTGAAAATTTGGCCCTGGTCTTCATCCAGACCGGCCCACTTTAATTCAATAAAATGCTGCCCCCCACCCCCCAAAAAATCTGAGAGACAGAGGGGGGGTCTGAGAGACAGAGGGGGGGTCTGAGAGACAGAGGAGGGGTCTGAGAGATAGTGGGAGGGCTGAGAGACAGAGGAGGGGGCTGAAACAGGGGGGAATGAGAGACAGAGGAGTGACTGAGAGACAGAGGAGTGACTGAGAGACAGAGGGGGGACTAAAAGAGGGGGGGACTGAGAGACAGAGGGGGGACTAAAAGAGGGGGGGACTGAGAGACAGAGGGGGGACTGAGAGACAGAGGGGGGACTGAGAGACAGAGGGGGGACTAAGAGACAGAGGGGGGACTGAGAGACAGAGGGGGGACTGAGAGACAGAGGGGGGAGCTGAGAGACAGAGGAAGGGAGCTGAGAGACAGAGGGGGGGCTGAGAGATAAAGGAGGGATCTGAGAGGCAGAGGATGGGTCTGAGAGGCAGAGGAGGGGTCTGAGAGACAGAGGGGGAGAGCTGAGAGACAGAGGGGGAGAGCTGAGAGACAGAGGGGGGTCTGAGAGACAGAGGGGGGTCTGAGAGATAGAGGGGGCAGAGAGACAGAGGAGGGGCTAAAAGAGGGGGATCTGAGAGATAGAGGGGGCAGAGAGACAGAGGAGGGGGCTAAAAGAGGAAGGTCTGAGAGACAGAGGGGGGCTAAAAGAGGGGGGACTGAGAGACAGAGGGGGGGGTCTGAGAGACAGAGGGGGCCTGAGAGACAGAGGGGGGGCCTGAGAGACAGAGGGGGGTCTGAGAGACAGAGGAGGGGTCTGAGAGACAGAGGAGGGTCTGAGAGATAGTGGGAGGGCTGAGAGACAGAGGAGGGGGCTGAAAGAGGGGGGACTGAGAGACAGAGGAGTAACTGAGAGACAGAGGGGGGAATGAGATACAGAGGGGGCAGAGAGACAGAGGGGAGGCCTGAGACAGACCACATAGCATTGTCCCTTTCTGCAGTCCCTCCTCTGCTCACCCCCCCCCCGCTGTCTCAGTGTTCTGGCATGTTTGTGTAGGATGCCGGGTACCTGATGGCCAGCAGCGGCAGTGCTGAGTCTCCCTCTTGATCCGGGGGGTGCTCTCGCTGCTCTGCTCCTTACAGGGGCGCATGTTCTCTTCCTCTGGGCTCCCAGTCAGCCTGCCCTCTGACCCAGGCCGCATGGTTCCTAGAGCAGAGAGGAGGTGGAGGAATCGAGGTTCTGGGAGCGCCGGGGTGGCCGCGCTCGCTCCTATTCGCCTCAAACTTTTTTTTTTTTAAACGGCCCACTGAGCCATCGGCCCCCCGGGAAACTCCCGGTAGTCCCGATGGATTTACCTGTCATAGGATGTACAAAAGTGTTTTCCAGGTGCATTGCAAGCACCCCAAACAGGGAAAATAACCCCCTCTTTTGAGACCTAGAAATGTCCTTTTTTTGTACCTGTGGAGGTAAAGAGAATTCTGACTAGGGTTGCCACCTGTCTGGATTTCACCATGACAGTCTGGGATTTGAATCATGTGTCCGGGTTTCTTACGACCTGAAACCTGGACACAATATTCAGACCAGACTGTGGCTTTCCAATTAACCAAGTACCACAACCGCCGAGTGCATAGGCGTGCCCAACCATCCAGAGGGCTGGCTGCAGTTGTCTAAGCCAAGTGTCTGTGACAGTCTCTCTCACACTGCCCAGAAATTCCCAAATACCAGGTAAAAGCATTTATTAGTATGAGCCAATTCTTTTTAATTATGCCAAATATGTTTTTATTATATGCATGAAAATTAGTAGTGAAGGCGATCTGTTTTGTTTTATTTTTGATTTCCATCCTCTCCTTTACCTCAAACCGCTTACTTTCTAGTTCCAATATTATATACAGTATACAGCTCATAAGTTTACATACCCTGGCAGAATTTCACTTTATTCTGCTGTAGCCAATGACAGGTCGACTTGGCCTTGTGTTTTGGATCATTGTCATGTTGGAATGTCCAAGTACGTCCCATGCGCAGCTTCCTGGCTGATGAATGTTCCTCCAGTATTTTTTGATAACATACTGCATTCATCTTGCCATCAATTTTGACCAAATTTCTTTCAAAAATGACATTTTTTGCAGGGACAGTTCTAAGCACGGGAAACATGCGCCACTTTACATGCATATCATACACACCCCCCAGGTAAGAAATTTAAAGGAATATTTCACTTTTATTGTTTCACTTTAAGCATTATTAAAATCACTGCTCCCGAAAAAACGGCCGTTTTTAAAACTTCTTTTTGCATTGATACATGTCCCCTGGGGCAGGACCCGGGTCCCCAAACACTTTTTAGGACAATAACTTGCATATAAGCCTTTATAATTAGCACTTTAGATTTCTCCCATAGATTTTTCGAATTTGCCGCGAACACCCCAATTTGTTCGCTGTTCGGTGAACGGGCGAACAGGCAATGTTCGAGTCGAACATGAGTTCGACTCGAACTCGAAGCTCATCCCTACAGGTGATAGGGGACGAACAAAATAATAATACTTAATAAGTAATACAACACAAAATATGATCCAGTGACAGATGCAATTAGTGTTAATATTAGTTAGTGATCAGATAATTGTCTATTAGGCAAAGGCTTGCCAAAAATAAAAACAAAAATCTTGTAGAGTCCCAAAAAAATTTAAATAATAATATAAAAAAAGTGCTTCAGATCCAAATGGAAAGAGGTCTACAAAGTTTGGTAAGCACAATCTACTACCTGTGCATTTTGGGTGTCGTAACTTCAAGTGGTGTGGTGAAGGAATAAGATTGCACTTGTTGGACTATATATTTAATGCAGCGAGGATTGAATTGCTGAAGGGTTTTCATTGGATCTGAAGCACTTTTGTTTATATTATTATTTAAATTTTTTTGGGACTCTACAAGATTTTTGTTTTTATTTTTGGCAAGCCTTTGCCTAATGGATCATATTTTGTGTTGTATCACTTATTAAGTATTATTATTTTGTTCATTAGTGCCCCCTATCACCTGCAATAATCATTAGATAGAAGCTATTCACTTCATCATTCAGGGTTGCAGCTTAGCACTAAGGTGTCACATATATTATATATTTCACAAATAGGTTGGCGCGGAATTTTCTTATATTAATATAATGCAAGATTTTGCCTCATGGGGTAAAGATGATCATGAGAAAAGTGAGGGATCAGTTTAGAACTACACGGGAGTAGCTTGTGAATGATCTCAAGGTGGTTGGGACCACAGTCACCAAAGAAACCATTGGTAACACAATATGCCCTCATGGATTGAAATCCTGCAGCGCCGCAAGGTCCCCCTCCTAAAGAAGGCACATGTACAGGCCCGTCTGAAGTTTGCGAATGAACATCTAAATTATTCAGAGAAGGATTGGGAAAAAGTGTTGTGGTCAGATGAGACCAATATTGAGCTCTTTGGCATAAAAAGGGAAGTCCACCCTAACACTAAAATCTCTACATCTACAGGCACCCACGATCTAAGACTAACCTATCTAGCCCTGTAAAGAAGAAATCAGTATGCATACCTTTTCTAAAGCCACTCCAGTCTCGTCCCATGCTGAGCTGTCAGTGGCGGCTTCGCTGTGGAGGCGGGTATAGAGGAGGCAGCTGAAAATGGAAGCCCCATAGTAACACTATGGGTGATGTCACTTCCCATTGATTTCACAGCCGTTGTCGGCCATGTCCTCTGCAGAACTTCCACCGCTGGAGACCGGAGCGGCTTCAAAAAAGGTATGTATAGCAATTTCTTCTTTACAGTGCTAGATAGGTTAGTCTTACATCGTGGATGCCTGTAGATGTTGCGATTTCAGTGTTAGGGTGGGTTTCCCCTTTAACTCGACTCGCCGTGTTTGGAGGAAGAAAAATGCTGAATATGACGCTAAGAACACCATCCCTACCGTCAAGCACGGAGGTGGAAACATTATGTTTTGGGCAGTTTCTCTGCTAAAGGCTGGCTTTGCCACATTGAGGGGCCAGTGGACGGGTCCATGTATTGTAAAATCTTGGATAAGAACCTTCTTCCCTCAGCTAGAACACTGAAGATGGGTCATGAATGGGTCTTCCAGCGTGACAATGACCCAAAATGTACCACCAAGGCAACAAAAGAATGTGTCTCAAGAAGAAGCACATTAAGGTCATGGAGTGGCCTAGCCAGTCTCCAGACCTTAATCCTATAGAAAATTTATGGAGGGAGCTGGAACTTCGAGTTGCCAAGCGACAGCCAAGAAACCTAAAGATTTAGAGAAGATCTGTAAAGAAGAGTGTACCAAAATCCCACCTGAGATGTGTGCAAACCTGGTAACCAACTACAAGAAATGTCTTAGCTCTGTGCTTGCCGGCAAGGGTTTCTTCACCAAGTACTAAGTCATGTTTTGCTTGGGGATCTTGGCAATCTTCTTATAGCCTAGGCCATCTTTATGTAGATCAACAATTCTTTTTTTTAGATCCTCAGAGAGTCCTTTACCATGAGGTACCATGTTGAACTTCCAGTGACCAGTATGAGAGAGTGAGAGCGATAACAACAAATTTAACACACCCGCTCCCCATTCACACCTGAGACCTTGTAACACTAATGAGTCACATGACACCGGGGAGGGAAAATGGCTAATTGGGCCCAATTTGGACATTTTCACTTAGGGGTGTACCCACTTTTGTTGCCAGCGGTTTAGACATTAATGGCTGTGTGAGTTATTTTGAGGGGACAGCAAATTTACACTGTCATACAAGCTGTACACTCACTACTGTACATTGTAGCAAAGTGTCATTTCTTCAGTGTTGTCACATGAAAAGATATAATAAAATATTTACAAAAATGTGAGGGATGTACTCACTTTTGTGAGATACTGTATATAGATTTATATATAAAATATATATATATATATATATATATATATGTAGCTGAGCCTCACTCCCCCTCTCGCCTATTGTGATTTTCTTGTGTCTAGGGGTACCTGAGAGAGGAGAGTGCAGGAACACTACGCCAAGTTCTCCCCTCGTATGTGTATGAGGGTTGAGCAGAGTTACTTGAATTACCTCCGGGTCGGTTCACTGCATACAAAGCCTTAGTTGTTCTGTGGAGATGTGTCTGCCAATAACATAGCGCCCCACACCAATCGAAAGTCCAACACTCCTTTATTCCTTTTCTTGCAGGGTGAACACAATCAGTTGAACTTTCAGTAATGAACAAACAGGGGTGTGGATACGAGTAGGCCCAGGCACAACTGAACTCTCCTATTCCTTTGCTAGCGAATAGGCCTGGCGCACAGTCTCTGCCACCGACCGTGAGTTTTGGTCTCTGCCACCGACCGGATGAACCGTTGAGGCCCCTGCCACAGGCCTAATAGCAGGTCTCTGCCACTGACCTGAGTTGAATAGCTGGACCGCTGCCACCGGTCATAGAACATGAACCACCTTCCTCTCTGAACTTGGCCCCTGTTTGGGAAGATATCCCTCCGGGCGGTCTCCAGAGGTTCATCCGGCACTGGCAATCTGCTGCACCAGGTCTTCGGATGAGTCCCTCCTCCGGTCCCTTACGCCACTGGATTCGGGTGCCCCACTCCCGGGGCCCCCTAGGACAATCCCTCCCTCGCGGGACACAGCAGAAGGTACTGGGGCCCAGGACTCCGGATGAGTACCTCACCCCAGACTGAAGGTGTCTGGGATGGAACACGAACCCCCGGTGTCCAGGCCTAGGCCGCCTCGACCCCGACCGTGAACAGCAGCTCTCAGGCTGAAGTTGCCTGGGACTCGAACCTCGTGGCGAAGATGTCCGGCTCCCTTATACCCTCTCCCAGGATGCACGGCGGGTTCCCCGCCCCACCGTACAACCGCTGCGAGAGGCCACAAAGGGTACGGCACTGCAGCGATGGTTCAACCCCGGCCCAAAGTGACAGCGCCACCTGCTGGGCCGCAGGGAACTATACATCACTGGTGTCTTCACCAGAATTCAAAAGTATATACCCGCTACACTCTCCCCCTGGTTATTGGACGCTGGTCCCCAGTGTCTGGAACAACCCATGCCCAAAGGGGCCATCATAGCCTGATCCAGAAACCGACTAACAAATTTAAAAAAAATATATACAAGTTTTGAAAACGAACCAAACAGTTGTGCCTGAACCTGACATGAAAGGGGAGGGAAGGGAAACAACAACACATATCAACATTTTTTATTTTATTTTTTGAAACGCATGTTCAAATCAACATTCTTTCCCACCCATCCTGACTAAGACCCACCCCATTCTCAGTGGTCTTGATGTGATGTTCTCCTGCAAAGGGGAAAAGAAACGACCGCTGCGAGAGGCCACAAAGCGTACGGCACTGCATTGATGGTTCAACCCTGGCTCAAAGTGACAGCGCCACCTGCTGGGCCGCAGGGAACTATACATCACTGGTGTCTTCACCAGAATTCAAAAGTATATACCCGCTACATATATATATATATATATATATATATATATATATGTAGCGGGTATTTGAATTTTGTAAGGACTCTGGTGGTGTGAAGTTCCTTGGAGTCCCTGGGTGGCGCTGTTGCCTTGGGCCCGAGCTGAGCACACACCGCAAACCGTTCCCTTTTTGTCCTCCCCTGGAGCTGGTACAGCGGGGCGGGGAACTTGCTGTGATGCAAAGGGAGAGGTCATAAAAGGGGCGGAGGGCCTGATTTTGGGGAGAGAGTCGGAGGATGTGGCCGTGCCCAGGCACCTTCAGCTTGGGTGCTGGTGTTCCGGTGTTCCAGGCCTAGGCGCCCTTGGCCTAGCTGGAGCGGAGATGGAGTCCATCTCAGGCACCTTTAGCCTGGGGTGAAGGTACTATGGCGGATGCCTGGGGCTCAGTACCTTCGACTGAGTTCCGCGAGGGTGGAGGAATCCGAGGGGGCCCTAATGCCTTGGGTGCCCGTCTCTGAGTTCATGAGGATTGGTGCGCAGTAACTTCTCTGGAGAGTCCGGCGCAGCATCGTGGTGACGGAGAGGCCTCCACTTCCTCCTTGGACGGATTTCTTCCTCTGACAGGGGCAGAGTGAGCGAAGGTAATCCACGTTCTATATTACCTAGTCAGTGGCAGTGACTATTCACCACTGGTGACAGCACAGTGGGCAGCAGCAAGAAGGGAAAGGATTGTGCCTCGATCTGTTCCCCCCATTATTTAAAAGGAGAAAGATTGTTTTATTGCTTGGCAAGAAGAATAAAACTGAGTTGTACCTATTCACTGTGTGGAACTTGGGTTACTAAGCAAAGGAGTCAGGGACGAAGGACTGGACTTGACTCTAGGACATCTACACGAAAACCCAATCTTCTGGCCTTCATCTCCTAGTAAGAGGAGGACACGGGCCGTGGTGTGTATCATCTCTCTCTCTCCCAGGTACCCCTAGACAACAGCCACATAACCGATAAAGCAAGGGAGAGAGGTGAGGGCGCTACACGTGGGGGCATCGTATCCGGGATATGTGTATGGTGTCTGAATTTGAACTTTGCTGTCCAGAGGAGCTCCGAGTAGGTCGGCCATATTGGCCAACGCGCCATGAGGCAACTCACAACTGCATTCGTGGGCGGGGCAAGGGAAAAGCCCGCGAACAAGTGCAGAACGTGGGAGGAGTCTGGCCACGTGGACGTATGCACGTGGAGATTCCGGCGCAGGTGGGTCAGTGCGCAATGGAGCAGCAAAGAGAGAGGATGGCTTCAAGTGCTCTGTGGATTTCCGTTCCTTCCTTCGTGGATATGTCTTCTCTGGCTGCTCCGATTATGGATACGGGGATAAGACTAAGGCCCCAGGGGCGATTGGCTCTGTACACCTGCAGAGACATGGAGGCCCTCGGTGTGATCTGTCCCGGCTGTTCGGGACTGGTGGTCCAGCTGAAGCCGTTTGGGCGCTGTGAGGTCTGCAAAGAATTCCTCTCTGAGGTGGAACCATCCACAGAAAAGCCTCGGGCTTTCCACCTCAACTACCTCACAGGGACTGCCACTCCGGAGGGAGAGATCGATGCTGGTGCGTTCCCCGTGCGCACTGATCCGGGCGAAGTGACTGCCCAAACAGAGGTGAAAAGAGAAAAATCCGAGGATGCTGCCTCGGTCACCAGCAGCTCCCTGCTCCGGCCGGCGAAGAGAAAAGTCGGCCTAGTGATGGCCTCGTGTGGTCGTGGAAGAGCTTCGCCCCACTGCTTGCCTGGCCTCGATGGCTCCGGTAGGAAAATCCTGGACATCCATATTCTTCCAAAGGCCCAGGTGAGCCAGGGGTTGGGACTGTCTGCGTGGTAGAAAGTGGCGGTAGCCCACAGTCGGTAGAGGCCGTCAAGGGGGATAGTTCCGTGACTGGGAATTATCTGCCCGCTGAGTGCTACGACACCTCTGACCTGGATTCATTGTCTGACAATGGCGATGATGGGGAGATAGACAAAATCTTCCAACAGAAGGGATGGGACAAGATGAAGCTACCCTCGTCCTGTGTTGCAAGGGACCTACCCATGTCTACTGGAGATAGTACACCTCGGGTGGAGGCCTCGGCGCTGAGGGAGGAAGCTAGTCCTCTGTCTGGAGTTCCCCTTCTGGATTCAACCTCCATTTCACCTGCTCCTGTTGCGGGAGTGCAACGTCAATCACTGCGGGCTCCTAGGCCCAGGTCTACCGAGGTGGTGAACGCACCTCGCCACCCAGAAGCGATTGTTCCACCCGGAGAAGGAGACCGAGCTACTATGCCACCTTTGTCAAGGCTGCAGCGTCTCTTTGGCCAGAAGGTTACTCAGGAATATGGGTGGGAATACCCGTATCTGCCTCGGGAACTGCTCTATGAGGTGGAGGTCTTTCGGCAAAAATGGTATGATACCTTTGTGTGGGACAAACTGAAGGTACAGCAAGCACGGCGGTATCTTTCCTGTTCACCAACGGTCACCAAGAAGTTTCAGGACTGTAAAGCTAAGTGGATGCTGGGAAGACACATTCATGCGGACAGGGTGGTGATCTGTCGCAAAGAAGGAAAGAGTGTTGAGTACCATGTGGAGGCTTTTGATGATCGTTTGAAGCCTATATCATTGCCTCATCCAAGGTTTTATCTGTAAGAGAAGAAGAGAGGAAAAGACTCTCGGTTGCTTTCTTTTCTATTCCTGGTTGAACTTTCCAGAGTGCCTTTTGCAGAACACAGAGACTGTGCCCTAGTTTTTTTTTGTATTTGGGCAATTCTACTGTTTGGAGATGGGAGCTGTTTTTGTTTGTTCCCCCTCCTTCTCCTGGCACTCAAAAGAAATCAGTGACTTTGGGTTTTAGATAGTGTAGGGTCACAGAAAAAATGTTCAAGCGGAAAGTTCATCTGGAAGTAATGAGTGTCTTGACCGCGGCACTGTCACCAGGTGGCAGTGTTGCGCAACGATTGTTTTTTTTTTTTTTTACATTATGCAGCACTTATTGGAGTGAATGGGTTTCTCCTAGGATAGACTCATTCATTCCAAGCAAACACACATGTTGGTAGGATGTATGTTTCTTTTCTTTCCCTCTGCAGGAGATTCGTCTGTCAAGACTACTGAGAATGGGTGGTCTTTAGATAGAGGGGGGAATGTAAATGTGTGAGATATTTCAAGTGTTTTTATTGAAAAGTTTTATAGTTGTATTCCTTTCCCATTCAGGTCGTGGCACAATCCAGGGTTAAATTGCGTAGTTTGGTTTCTGGGCTGAACTTATGACACCACCTTTCGTGGGGTGTGAGTTTGTACCAGACACTGGGGACCAGTGTCAAATCACCAGAGGGAGAGTGTAGCGGGTATTTGAATTTTGTAAGGACTCTGGTGGTGTGAAGTTCCTTGGAGACCCTGGGTGGTGCTGTTGCCTTGGGCCCGAGCTGAGCACACACCGCGAACCGTGCCCTTTTTGTCCTCCCCTGGAGCTGGTACAGCGGGGCGGGGAACCCGCTGTGATGCAAAGGGAGAGGTCATAAAAGGGGCGGAGGGCCTGATTTTGGGGAGAGAGTCGGAGGACGTGGCCGCGCCAAGGCACCTTCAGCTTGGGTGCTGGCGTTCCGGTGTTCCAGGCCTAGGCGCCCTTGGCCTAGCTGGAGCGGAGATGGAGTCCATCTCAGGCACCTTTAGCCTGGGGTGAGGTACTATGGCGGATGCCTGGGGCTCAGTACCTTCGACTGAGTTCCGCGAGGGTGGAGGAATCCGAGGGGGCCCTAATGCCTTGGGTGCCCGTCTCTGAGTTCGTGAGGATTGGTGCGCAGTAACTTCTCCGGAGAGTCCGGCGCAGCATCGCTGGTGACGGAGAGGCCTCCACTTCTCCCTTGGATGGATTTCTTCCTCTGACAGGGGCAGAGTGAGCGAAGGTAATCCACGTTCTATATTACCTAGTCAGTGGCAGTGACTATTCACCACTGGTGACAGCACAGTGGGCAGCAGCAAGAAGGGAAAGGATTGTGCCTCGATCTGTTCCCCCCATTATTCAAAAGGAGAAAGATTGTTTTATTGCTTGGCGAGAAGAATAAAACTGAGTTGTACCTACTCACTGTGTGGAACTTGGGTTACTAAGCAAAGGAGTCAGGGACGAAGGACTGGACTTGACTCTAGGACATCTACACGAAAACCCAATCTTCTGGTCTTCATCTCCTAGTAAGAGGAGGACACGGGCCGTGGTGTGTATCATCTCTCTATCCCAGGTACCCCTAGACAACAGCCACATAACCGATAAAGCAAGGGAGAGAAGTGAGGGCGCTACATATATATATAATGTAGCGCCCCCCAATATTTGGGGGCGCTATGTGTCTATTTAGGGGTAGTCTGGGCCAGTAGTTGGGCTCAGACCAATTGATATTTCATTATTGCTTCTGATCTGGGTGTGATACTGCCTGGCAGTAGTGTTCTCTGTTGCCTGTAGGTGGCACTGTCACCACCGGCATAGGTGAACCAAGAGGGGTATCACAGCACCTTGGGTGTTTTCTCTCGGCAGCCGTGTGGTGGGCGTGGTTGACCCGCTATGCATGCTGAGAGAGGGTATAAGGGGCAGACGCCATTGGGGTTCGCGTGTTCCAGGGGACTCTTGGTCCTATGTGTGCGCCTCGTGGCCCGTAATGACAGGAGGTGCTTGTGTGTGTTTGGGCCTCGGGCACCTTTAGCCCGAGGCAGCTTTGCTTCATTGTAGGCCCAGCTCTGCTGGCTGGGGCCTACACCTCAGAGAAGGATCCCAGGCTGCCCACCTGTAGGGAGGCCACCTTTAGGAAAGGAGACCAGGGGATCAGTCCCAGAGGAGACTGGCGACGGTACCGCTGTTTCGGGAAGAGGCCTGGAAACTTGCCTAAAGAGGGATCCATCATCTTTATCACATGCCCTGCAATACACCAATTTGGTATAAAGGTTTCTCTCATTATTATTGTGAACAAGCAAGCCATAGCTTGTGAAACGCATCTACCATTGCCTGTATCTGTCTGATCCTTTTGACAATAAAGATGACATCAAGATAAGTTGGAGTTCCAGTGTGCGACAAATTTCTTGTTTTATTCGTCTTCCACGGTGGTGAGCCGAGGTCTGCACTTGTGATCTACCTTGCACCTGATTCTGCCTGGAGCGGTGTGCTTCTTCTTTGTTTTCTTCTCTCATTATTGCTTGGCTGGGAGGTTCGGGACTATTGACAATCCTGTGGCAGAGGATTTCCGGAACGCATCCTTTCAAATTTAACTATTCATCCGTGCTCCATCCCGGCTGCTAGGACCGCTCTCAAAGGGACTATCCGGGTGAGCAATACCCACTCAGGCTTGAGTGGCGATGAAAGATTAACACTGTGCTCTAGGTGTTGCATGCCTGAACCTTTTTCCCCTTACTTCTCTCATCTTCCTACTCTTTATTCTAGTTCACTGCAAAGATAAAAGAATAAAACCTTGCTGCTTGGGTTTAACTCCTGTGTGGACATTGGCCTTATTCTGAGGAACTTCTATCTAGACAACGGAGAGAGGGGATTCACTTGAGAGAGGTAATTGCTGCAAGACCCAAACAATAACACTGCTCGCTCCTCTCTATACACAGGGAGGGGATACCGGGCAAGTAGCAGGTGTGCCCCACTGCAGGTGGAGGACGGCAGGAGAAAAAGGGGTTTGTGTGATATATATATATATTGTGACAGCAGGAAGGTAAAGTCACCTGGTTGCATCCAGGGGGGTAGATATATTTCGCCCAGATTCAGGCTTTACGCCGATTTATACAGCTAGGTGGAGAGTTGTATAAGCCCAGCTGAGACTAGTGGGCTCATTGATGACTCATACCTCTAGGGAGAGGGCTGGGCGTCGTGCAGACAGGGAGTTGATGAGTCCAGCTGAACCTTGTCAGCTCATTTAGGCCTCTATAAGAAAGCCCAGATTCATTAGATGTTAGCTCATGCCTGGAAGCAGACCTGTGTGGACTGTCTAGGGAGAGTGAACCCCTGTGCGGTGAGAGAAAGCCTGTGTGGCTATATTTTGCTTGGACATTTAAAACCAGGGACTAGGACAGCACTAGGCTGATCCCAGTTGTTAGTTAGGAAACCTGTATGTTTAGTCAGAGGTCAAGTTGACCAGGATTTATTTTGTTTGTTTTTTTTGCTTTGCTGTGTTTTTGTCACTGTAAATAGAAAATAAACGGCACCTTTTTGATTTTGAAAACCACAACCTCCGTCTGCTGGGCCTGTTTTTGTGTGGGGAGCCCATCCCGGGGGTCACACACACCCGCTGCCGAGCTAACCCCCTCACAGTTGGTGGAGAATGCGGGCAGTTTTTTTTTAAGCCAGCATGGAGGAGATACTGAAGCAGCTGGCTCTAGCAAATGCCAATCAACAGCAGACAAATGCAGGTTTGCAAAAGAGCCTTGCAGCTCATCAACAGAGCCTTGCAGCTCAACAACAGAACTTCGCAGCCCAGCAGCAAGCTCATCAACAGAGCCTTGCAGCCCAGCAGCAAGCTCACCAACAGAGTCTGGAAGCTCAGCAACAAGCCCAGCAGCAATCTGAGGCCCGCTTCATAGACCTGTTACAGAAGCAAGAGCAGAGACTACAACAAATGGAAGCAGTAATGCAGCAACGTCCGCAGACCAGTGAGGAAAGCCGTCCCACTAATACCGCGTCCTTTGGGGTGAGTCGTTTATTGACAAAAATGACTGGAGAGGATGATCCAGAGGTATTTTTGACCACGTTTGAAAGGACTGCTGAAAGAGAAAAGTGGCCTGAGGAGCAGTGGGCTGGACTGGTGGCTCCTCTGTTAACGGGTGAATCGCAGAAAGCTTACTATGACCTAGAGCCTGACCAAGCAAAAGACTATGTGATGCTAAAAGCTGAAATATTGGCAAGGCTGGGTGTCACCCTGGCTGTCCGGGCTCAGCGTGTGCATAACTGGACTTTCCAGCTTGGAAAACCCCCCAGGTCTCAAATGTATGATCTCATTCACCTGAGCAGAAAGTGGCTACAGCCAGAGACTTTGTCCGCACCAAAGATTGTGGAACGTGTTGTAATGGATCGGTTTTTGAGAGCTCTTCCTACTGCCATCCAAAAGTGGGTAAGCCATGGAGACCCAGAGACGGCCGATGGTCTTGTGGATCGTGTGGAGAAATACTTGGCTACAGAGAACCTGACGGCCTCTTCCAGAGACACTCGGACTTTCCACCCTAAGACCAGACCATCCCCAGGGGCGGATAAGATGATTCCAAGGGGTAAGGGTGGAGAGAGTGAGAGGGTGGGAGCTCTACCCCAAGTTTGGCGAGAACAGCCTGGGAAATCAGCGGCTCAAGAGGCGGCAAGAAGGATCATTTGCTACCGCTGCCGGCAAGCGGGACATATTGCAGCAAATTGCCCGGTTTTGGAGGAACCCATGCAGTGTGACTTTCTGACGGGCAGACGTCAGTCGCTGTGTGCGACAGTCGCATGCACTGCCATTCGGGGAACTGAGAAACATTTATGCAAAATGTGTATTAATGGTAGAAATGTTGTGGTATTGCTGGATTCAGGTAGCCTTGTGACCCTGATAAAGGCTGAATTAGTTAAAACAGAGGTCTCTGGGAATAGCAAGGTAGCTGTTATTTGTGTGCATGGGGACACCCGAGAGTATCCAGTGACTACAGTGTGTTTCGAGACCCCCAAAGGTACCCTTTCTCATCCAGTGGGCTTAGTGTCTCAGTTACCGCATGACGCCATTGTGGGAAGGGATTTTCCGAAGTTCTGGGAACTGTGGGATGATCCTGAGCCCCCCACTGGTGCCCCTATGTACCAGGAATATGATAGCCAGAACTCCTCTGAGAGTGGTGAGGACTCTCCCGAATTTCCCTTGTCAGTATTGGCAGGGGAGACTCAAGAAACTGGAGAGGAGCCCACCTCCTCAGACGAAAACCTACCGTCTGTGGAGTTTTCTGATCTTGAGGTTCACAGGGAAAACTTTGCCACAGAACAGTTGAAAGACCCCGCCCTAATAAAGGCACGGGAAAACGTAGTGAAAATAGATGGCGAGTTAGTGAACCCAGATAATACCTGCACTTACCCATACTTCAGCGTAGAGAAGGACCTACTGTATCGGGTGGCAAAAAGGGCAGAAGAAACCGTTGAGCAGCTTGTGGTGCCCAAACCTTACAGGAAGTTGGTGTTGGAGTTGGCCCATGGGCACATTCTTGGAGGTCATCTGGGGACAGAGAAAACCCGAGAGAGGGTATTACAGAGATTCTATTGGCCTGGGGTGATGAAGGACATAGAAAATTATTGTTCCTCCTGCCCTGTGTGTCAGAGGTCGGCCCCGATGCCACACTTCCGTAGCCCGCTGGTCCCTCTACCCATCATTGAGGTCCCGTTTGAGAGAATCGCAATGGATTTGGTAGGTCCTATAATCAAGTCCGCTAGGGGGCACCAGTACATATTGGTTATAATGGACTATGCCACCCGTTATCCAGAAGCGATCCCTCTCAGAAATACCTCGGCCAAAACCATAGCCAAAGAGCTATCTCTTGTTTTTAGCCGGGTGGGTATTTGTAAAGAACTGCTTACGGACCAAGGTACACCCTTTATGTCCCGGGTTATGAAGGAGCTGTGTAAATTGTTCAAAGTGACGCAATTACGTACATCTGTGTATCACCCCCAAACCGATGGGCTGGTTGAAAGATTCAACAAAACCCTAAAACAAATGTTGAAGAAAGTGGTGGATAGGGATGGAAAGGATTGGGACTGTCTACTTCCTTATTTGATGTTTGCTATTAGGGAGGTGCCCCAATCCTCTACGGGATTCTCCCCCTTTGAGTTACTGTATGGGAGACACCCAAGAGGGCTGTTGGATATTGCCAAGGAAACTTGGGAAAGTGAGAGTTCTCCCCACAGGAGTGTGATTGAGCATGTCGCCCTGATGCAAGATCGAATTGCACAGGTAATGCCCATCGTGAAGGAACATTTGGCCCAAGCGCAGTTGGCACAGCAGAGAGTGTACAACCGTGGAGCCAAGACCCGTACCTTTTCCCCGGGGGATAGGATATTGGTACTTGTCCCTACGGTTGAAAGTAAATTCCTTGCCAAATGGCAAGGCCCCTACGAGATAATGGAAAAAGTGAGCGAAGTGAATTACAAGGTCAGACAACCAGGAAGGCGAAAGCCCGAACAGATCTATCACGTTAATCTGTTGAAAGCCTGGAGGGATAGAGAGTCCCTAGTCGCAGACACTTGGTCACCAGCTCAAACTGGTTGCGTGATTCCTGAGGTTGGAATCGCAGCCACCTTGTCACAACCCCAACAACAGGAGGTTAAGGAGTTTGTGCTTCGCAACAAGGAGGTATTCTCTGAGCTGCCGGGACAAACATCTGGGGTAGAGCATGACATTATTACCCCGCCCGGTGAAAGGGTGAAGTTAAAACCCTATCGGATCCCAGAGGCCCGACGGGAGGCAATACGGGAGGAAGTACAGAAAATGCTGAACTTAGGGGTGATAGAGGAGTCCCAAAGTGATTGGTCTAGTCCCATTGTGTTGGTGCCTAAACCGGATGGGAGCTGGCGATTTTGTAACGATTTTCGTCAGTTGAACAAAGTTACAAAATTTGACACCTACCCCATGCCACGTATAGATGAGTTGATCGACCGGCTGGGAACAGCCCGATACATGACGACTCTTGACCTCACAAAAGGGTATTGGCAAATCCCCCTGGCCAAGTCAGCCAAAGAGAAAACCGCATTTGTAACCCCAGACGGGGCGTTCCAATATAAAAGAATGCCGTTCGGGTTACAAAATGCGCCGGCCACATTCCAGCGGAAAATGGACCAGATGCTGAGGCCCCATCGGAAGTATGCTGCGGCTTACCTGGATGACGTAATTGTCCATAGCACAGATTGGGCCTCACATCTGCCAAAAGTGCAAGCAGTCCTGGACTCTGTTCGGGAAGCAGGGTTTACGGCTAACCCCAAGAAGTGTACCATTGGGCAGGAGGAGGCCAAATATCTTGGGTACACCATTGGGAGGGGAGTAATAAAACCCCAACTCAACAAAGTCGAGGCCATCCAGAGTTGGCCACGTCCCAACAGCAAGAAGCAGGTACGAGCCTTTCTGGGAATCGCTGGGTATTATCGGCGATTCATTCCCCACTTTGCTTCTAAGGCTGTGCCCCTAACCAACCTGACGAAGGGGAAAGGGTCGGTCATGATTAAATGGACCCCCGAGGCTGAGGCAGCATTCCAATTCTTGAAACAAGCCTTATGTAGCCAGCCAGTGTTGTACTCACCCGACTTCTCTAGAGACTTTGTCGTACAAAGTGATGCGTCAGATGTGGGGTTAGGAGCAGTATTGTCCCAGGTCTGGAACGGGGAAGAGCACCCAGTCATTTACCTCAGCAGGAAGTTGAAGTCCCATGAGGTAAATTACGCCACCGTTGAAAAGGAGTGTTTAGCGGTGAAGTGGGCTCTAGATTCCCTTCGGTACTACCTGCTAGGTAGGCACTTTGACATGGTTACGGATCACGCTCCGTTAAAGTGGATGGCTCAAAACAAGGAAACAAATAGAAGAGTGAATAGGTGGTTCCTGGCCCTCCAGGAATTCAACTTCACAGTAAAGCATCGCCCTGGCGTTCAAATGGGGAATGTGGATGCTTTGTCTCGAGTACATGAATGCCTGATTGCTGGTGTTCCAACCCCGAGGTTAAAACAAGAGGGGGGGGTATGTGACAGCAGGAAGGTAAAGTCACCTGGTTGCATCCAGGGGGGTAGATATATTTCGCCCAGATTCAGGCTTTACGCCGATTTATACAGCTAGGTGGAGAGTTGTATAAGCCCAGCTGAGACTAGTGGGCTCATTGATGACTCATACCTCTAGGGAGAGGGCTGGGCGTCGTGCAGACAGGGAGTTGATGAGTCCAGCTGAACCTTGTCAGCTCATTTAGGCCTCTATAAGAAAGCCCAGATTCATTAGATGTTAGCTCATGCCTGGAAGCAGACCTGTGTGGACTGTCTAGGGAGAGTGAACCCCTGTGCGGTGAGAGAAAGCCTGTGTGGCTATATTTTGCTTGGACATTTAAAACCAGGGACTAGGACAGCACTAGGCTGATCCCAGTTGTTAGTTAGGAAACCTGTATGTTTAGTCAGAGGTCAAGTTGACCAGGATTTATTTTGTTTGTTTTTTTTGCTTTGCTGTGTTTTTGTCACTGTAAATAGAAAATAAACGGCACCTTTTTGATTTTGAAAACCACAACCTCCGTCTGCTGGGCCTGTTTTTGTGTGGGGAGCCCATCCCGGGGGTCACACACACCCGCTGCCGAGCTAACCCCCTCACAATATATATATATATATTTATTTTATTTTATTAAAAGTCAAAAAATTTCACATGTTGCTTCCTTGTAACCATACAACCACGCAGATTTCTGAGGGCTTTTATCATTTGTGTGGATTGGGTCACTGGTTTTCTGGATTGGGTCACTGGAGGTCTGCACCAAGTTTAGGGTAAAATGTCAGGCAAAAAAATTAACCTTGACAAAGTTTAAGGCTGCGTACACACGACCGGCTGCGTGTACGCGGGTTTCAGTTTTCTCGTCAAGAAAACTGCCCAGATTCCCCGACGAGAAAAAAGACGACCTGCGGTCTTTTTTCTCGTCGAGAATCTCGTCGGCCTGTTTCTCGACGAGAAACCCGAGCATGTGTACACTTACCTGTCGCCGTGGAAACCCGCGCATGCTTGAAAGGACTTAGACGCATGCGCGGTAGCTTCCTAGGCATAGGCATAGGGTGTAGCAAGATGGCGGCGACGTCACCGCGTGCTTGCCATTCAAAAGAACGGCGGTTCTTTTGAATCGTACGTGTGTACACTCGGCCGGGACAAGTTTTTTGTCAAGATTCTCATCAGGAAAAACAACGTTTTTTTCCTGACAAGAATCTCGGCCGTGTGTACGAGGCTTTAGAGTTAAGTGAGGTTGCTGACATGGTTCTACTCTAGGGCATGGGTACTTTGATTGCAAGACAGGCTGAACAGATTCTAAATCATTTGGCATGTAAAACAAGCCTCCCAGCTGAGCTTTAAGCACAATTTTGGTTTGGGCAGATATGTGTATTTTTTAAGTACCCTTTTTTCGATGTCCTAAAATGAAGAGCAGTGGATCTCACCATAGAAGTACATCTGTGCAATGTTGCAATTACTCCTAATTAAATATAGTATACATTTCACAGTGGGCGCCAGACTCTGCTTTTAATTACGATAATCTATGGAATTACACTCTTTACAACATTCTTCTGTTTCACAAGCATTGTCATTTTAAATCAGTGATCACCTTGATTTTCGAGTGCTTGTCAGTGTAGTAAGTGTGCTTGTCACTGTTAATAATCATTCACGGTCTTGGTGCCAACAGCCTTCGGAGAATGCACCGGCCCCCGCAGTATGTTTGTGCTGTAGATAGTTGGAGTTTGGGCTCGTGCCCTAATTAAAACTAAACACAACAAGTATGCTATTTTTGTTGCTTGATGTACTGAGGAAAAACATGGATACCTCACTGCCTAGAAATGACGGGGTTTCAGGCTTTGAATCTAAACTTGGAACAGCAGAGGCATAACCAAGCAATGTTTACAGTAATTGGAAGAACGCAAAGCAGAACACGATACTCCTGGCTAAGCTATTGCATGCTAGGTAAAATTAAAGGTGGCATTGATGTTGTCTTTATTCCAAGCTACGGAGATTCAATTACGGATAAAGAAAATGTGCAAGCCAGCAACACAGTAATTAGGGTGGCAAATGTAGCAATTGCTATTGGGCCCCTGGGGGCCCAGCTGTGATCCTGATTCATAACATAACATTATTATTATTATTATTATTAGGTATGTAATAGCTAAAATAGACATTCCTATTCACAATTTTGCTATATTGTATAAGGCATTTTTGTATAAAGTAGGTGATATTAAGGCCCAGTTTATAAAAGAGGAAAAATTTGGGACTTTGAGTGAAACATGCGGTAACACATGTCTTCATCCCTATATTGTAGCAAAGAGGGGGGGATTTTCGGGGACTTTGATTGAGGTGGGTGGGAGTGGCTTAATGATAAGTTGGTTTTGAAAAGGATACCTTTTTTGTCAAAAAGCATCACAGCATAACATAAATGCAATGAGTAAATATGCAATCACATGTTAAAAACCATGTATGGTGAAAAGAGTAATACAGCATGGCATGCCCATAGTATGGTAAATGGTAAGCTTTCCATGTGGAAACAAAATAAGATCACAGAAATCTAGTAAATACAGTGAATTGAAATCAATAGATCATCTACAGAAGAGGTGCATCCAGTAGGTCCGACGCATTTCGTGTATATAAAATTTAGGGCTGTGGAAATTAACTATTAATTCCTCGATTAATCGATTAATGTTTTTGATCGATCAAAATTATTTTGATCGGTACTCACCTCTCCGCCGGTCTTCAGGCAGTTCCGTCGGAGATCCGTGTCCATCTGAAGGGCTCCTTTGCTGTGCCTTCATATCTGCATGCTGGCGGGACCTTACTATCTGCCACACGCAAGGGCTGTTACACTTCCCTCTATCAACCTGGGATTCTACAGCCACCCACTGGGAGTTGTGATAGTTCCCTTCACGGGACATCTACATGCCGACGGACTGATGTTAACCCCTCCTCATCTGGATTCAGCAGTGTAACGGGAAGGCCCGGGTAACCCAGAAGCTCTTAGAAAGTATGAGATACCCTTGCTTCAGCTTCCCCAATGCCTCTTATGTGTAAACCACCCCGTGTCTCACTTGGGGCACAGGGTGAATGAGAACCCCACCATGATCTGTGATAGCCAAATACCATACTGTATATACATAGCAGATTGGGCATATACTGTGTGTGGGCTGTTTATGTAATACTTGCTGTGATGATGTGTGATTACATTCTATTGTTTATTGTGGCTTGTGGGAGTTAAGCCTGTAATTATAGGTTGGGGAACTAGCTGACAGACAGGTTAATTGAAGAGATGCTGAGGTGTCACCTGTCTGCTTGTGTAATGTTAATGAACCTCAAATATGCTACAGATCCTTTATTTCTGTGAAGTCTTTTGATAATGTGGATTGGGAGACAAAAGATAAACACAAAAGGGTCATGCATAATCATTAAACTGAGATGTGTATTGGTCATCAGCTGTAGAGAATTGGCTCATGTAAATTGGGTCTGGTCAGAGGTGTAAGATGGGAGGAGGGTCAGAAGCTTCTCTCTGTGTGTGTATAAGAGTTGTAGTACTTTTGCAATAAAGAGTCAGTTCATTTTGGAAAGATACAGAGCGTTTTGTCTCGTTCTTTTGGAAGGATTAATTCCTATGGGAAGTGGTCGCCTGACTGTGGAGGATCGGCAGCGAATGTGTGTCCAGGAGAGGGAAGATCTTAAAATGGCGTTTAACTCCTTTCATATTTGGGGTGCCGTTACATTGGTTGGCAGCGGTGGGATTTTCCCTCCAGTTACTGGGACACTCCAAGCCACCACAGTGAATGACCAGCTATGCAGCCTGCAGGAAAGCCACGCTGAAAGACCTACTTGAGAGCCGTGGAGGGACCAGTGGGACAAAGAACAAGGCCACCTTGATCAGGGAGCTAGCTGAGATGGATCAGAGGGATGGTGATGCAGGACCCCGGTCCGTTGAAGATTTGTTTCAGCAACGAGTTCGACAGCGCTTGGCATTATTTGGTGCTAACCAGGGCTGGCCCAAGACATTGTGCTGCCTGGGCCCAAGAATGAAATGCTGCCCCCCCCCAAAAAAAAAATCCTATGCCCATCCAGCAAAGAGACGTTTCCATAAAGCAAAGAGACAGCCCAATATATTCAGCAAGAGACATCCCATATATTCAGCAAAGAGACATGCCCCTTCTAGGGTGACCACGCATTTTGCAGGTCTGTCCCGGGCACATTCATTCCAGGACAATACAGTGTCCCGGAATGAAACTGACACAGCCACCCCCCGGGCCAATCTGATGCCCCCAAAAAAGGCCGCCACATCACCTCTTTACTCACTGACAGTACTTGTCCTGGCCGGGAATGCCTGGAGGAGCACAATCCCCGCTCCCTGCATGTGATTGGAGAAATCATAAATCCCACCTCTTGTGCCCAATCACTGTGCTGTGATTCGTTACAGAACAAGCTGATGTTTGGGAAGGGGGGGGTGTCCGTGAATAGTAGTTTAAAAATGTGGTCACCCTAGCTCCTTCCTGCAAAGAGTATTGTGTAGCACCACGAAAGCTCCCCCCTTTCTCTCCACTGCCACCGACCAGCTACGCTCTGATCCCAGCTCAGTGATGCAACATGCCGCAACAACAGCGCTGCATTGACCACATTTCCAAACTGCCATTCAGGGATACCGCCCTTCCTTCCCAAAAAAAGATGAGGGGGGGGGGTGTAGTCTCACTGACAGGGAATTTGGCAGCGGGTGATTTGTCGGGCGAATGGCTGGTGTTAGCACTTAAATCATCCTAACATTATGATTGATATGGTGTCAGGATGATCAAATCACATTATTTCTATTACTACATTGTAATATATAATGAAATAGTTTAACTCACCATAATGCGGAATCAGTGGGAACCCTGAGCTTGTCATTTGCCACCATTGCTTGCCACCAGATGTAGCTTATTGCTTGCCACCGTTGCCTGCCACCAGATGCAGCTGTGCCACTTGCCACTAGTGATGAGCCGAACACCCCCGGGTTCGGTTCGCACCAGAACCCGCGAACGGACCGAACGTTCGTACGAACATTAGAACCCTATTAAATACAATGGATGCGAACGTTCAAATTCTAAAGTGCTAATTATAACGACTATTATGCATGTTATTGTCCTAAAAAGGGTTTGGGAACCCGGGTTCTGCACCAGGGGACATGTATCAATGCAAAAAGAAGTTTTAAAAACGGTCGTTTTTCGGGAGCAGTCATTTTAATGATGCATAAAGTGAAAAAAAAAGTCAAATATTCCTTTAAATATCGTACCTGGGGGGTGTCTAAAGTATGCCTGTGAAGTGCCATGTGTTTCCCGTGTTTAGAACTGTCCCTGCACAAAATGACACTTCTAAAGGAAAAAAAACCCATTTAAAACTGCTTGCGGCTTTAATGTAATGTCTGGTCCCGGTAATATGGATGAAAATCTTTAAGAAAAATGGCATAGCTACCCCATGACCCCCCCCCCCCTACCCCAGCCCATTACCAGCCCCTTTGGGTCTTGTATGGATATTAAGGGGAACACCGCACACAAAATAAAAAAGGCCCTATATACTCTGAACAGCCGTATACAGGCGGTGCATACAAGACAGGGACTGTAGGTTTGTTCTTATGTAGAATGTGTTTGTAATTTTGAACAGGTACATTGTTTAAGTGTAGCTCCAGCCCAAAAATCTATTTTTAAACTTTTTGGAAAACATAGGTAAGGGTTATCACCCCTGTAACATTTGTTTTGCTGTCTGTGCCCCTGTTCAGAACATTTCACCTCACTTTCCGTCCCAATGACAACTGTTTTTGAAATGTGGTGTTTTTCTTGAAACAAGGATTGGTGGTAAAGCATCAGTACAGAGGAGACACCTTTCTCCCATATTAATTCTTACAGGAGAGAATTTTCCTTCCTAGGGGTAGATTTCCTCTCACTTCCTGTTGTCTTCTTGCGTTTGCAAGTAGGAGTCGTTTGTAAGTTGGATGTTTGAAAGTAGGGACCTGCCGTATATACTCTGCAGAAATAGGCCCCTTAGTTGTTGGTGTTGGCACAACACTGTAAGCACTCACAGTTACTCTTGGTTGGTGCTGGAACGCCCTGCTGTCAACTATTATATCAGGAATTGTAATTACATATAATTGTTGAACAGTGGTAGTAAAAATTGGGCCTTTGATGGTGGTGCTGGTGCCACAACACTGTAAGCCCTGACAGTTACTCTTGGTGGGTGCAGCAATGGGCCCTGCTGTGAATTATTAGATCAAGAATTGTAATTGCATGCCCCTGTTGAACAGGGGCTGAAAAATTGGGCCTTTCGTGGTGGTGGTGGTGTTGCCACAACACTGTAAGCCCTCAGAGTTACTCTTGGTGGGTGCAGGAATGGGCCCTGCTGTGAATTATTAGATCAAGAATTGTAATTACATGCCCCTTTTGAACAGGGGCTGAAAAATTGGGCCTTTCGTGGTGGTGGTGGTGGTGGCGTTGCCACAACACTGTAAGCCCTCAGAGTTACTCTTGGTGGGTGCAGCAATGGGCCCTGCTGTGAATTATTAGATCAAGAATTGTAATTAAATGCCCCTGTTGAACAGGGGCTGAAAAATTGGGCCTTAGGCACTGGTGGCACAACACTGCAACCCCTCACAGATACTGTACTTGGAGCACAGCAATGAGCCCTGTTGCAAAGTATTGCTTCAAAAATTGTAATGACACGCCCCTGTTAAACAGGGGCTGAAAAATTGGGCCTTAGGCACTGGTGGCACAACACTCCAACCCCTCACAGATACTGTACTTGGAGCACAGCAATGAGCCCTGTTGCAAAGTATTGCTTCAAAAATTGTAATGACACGCCCCTGTTAAACAGGGGCTGAAAAATTGGGCCTTAGGCACTGGTGGCACAACACTCCAACCCCTCACAGATACTGTACTTGGAGCACAGCAATGAGCCCTGTTGCAAAGTATTGCTTCAAAAATTTTAATTACACGCCCCTGTTAAACAGGGGCTGAAAAATTGGGCCTTAGCCACTGGTGGCGGCACCCATAAACAAAAATGATCTTCCAAGCTATCATCATCAATCGTATCATTGAGGACTCGGAGGAGGAGGATAGCCAGTCAACATAACAGCACAGGCACTCAGCATCAGCATCAGTCTTGAAGGGATGTGACATGTTAAAATCAATTAGTCTGTTTATATCAGCATCAGGTGTGTGGTAGCTGGTGGTGATCCAAGACTGGTTCATCTTGATGAAAGTCAGTCGATCAACCGAGTCGGTGGACAGGCGCACCCTGTGATCCGTGACAAATCCTCCAGCAGCACTGAATGTGCGTTCCGACAGAACGCTGGATGCAGGACAGGCCAGTAGCTCAATTGCATACTGTGCAAGCTCTGGCCAGTGATCCATCCTCAAGACCCAGTAAGCCAGAGGATTTTCGGTGGGGAAGGTGTCCAAGTCTGACCTTGCCCCTAGATATTCCTGCACCATGTTTATCAAACGCTGGCGATGGTTGCTGGAACCGATCATACTTTGGGGCTGCGGACTAAAGAATTGTCTGAACGCATCGGTCAGACGGCCACCTTCCCCACCGCTCCTTCTTTGACTGGCCGAAGCCTCAGCAACTCGTTGTCCAGGACCAGGAGTTTGTAACCTCCCAGTCTCTGGGAACGCGTTGCACAGACCTTTCTGCAAGGCCTCCCGGAGTTGTCTCATCCTCTGCTCCCTCTGCGACGGTAACATAAGGTCCGCAACCTTACCCTTGTACCGTGGATCAAGGAGAGTGGCCAGCCAGTAATGGTCCCTCTCCTTGATCCGAAGAATACGAGGATCCTTCCGCAGACTTTGCAGGATCAGGGAGGCCATGCAGCGTAGGTTAGCTGAGGCATTCGGTCCAGAGTCCTCTGGGTCACTAAGGACGACATGATCCGCAGCCACCTCCTCCCAGCCACGTACAAGTCCACTGGTTTCTTGGGACTGTAAATCATCCCTAAAAGACTGCTGATGATGATGCTGAGTGCCAGCCTCCACCTCCATGCTGACACAATCCTCCTCCTCCTCCTCCTCCTCCTCTTCCTGTGCGATGGGTGGGACAGAAGGAACACTGTCTGGGTAAAGGGGGCCTTGAGAGGCAAGGAAGTCCTCCTCTTCCTGCCTCTGTTCTGCCTCAAGTGCCCTGTCCATTATTCCACGCAGCGTGTGCTCCAACAGGTGGACAAGAGGTACAGTGTCACTGATGCATGCACTGTCACTGCTCACCATCCTCGTGGCCTCCTCAAATGGTGCCAGGACAGTGCATGCATCCCTGATCATGCCCCACTGGCGTGGAGAAAAAAAACCAAGCTCCCCTGACCCTGTCCTGGTGCCGTAGTCGCACAGGTACTCATTGATGGCCCTCTGCTGCGTGTGCAGCCGCTGCAGCATGGCCAACGTTGAGTTCCACCTGGTGGGCATGTCACATATAAGGCGGTTCTTGGGCAGGTTCAACTCCTTTTGCAGCTCAGCCAGGCGAGCACTGGCATTATAAGATCTGCGGAAATGCACACAGACTTTCCTGGCCTGCCTCAGGACATCCTGTAAGCCCGGGTACCTGCCCAAGAACCGCTGCACCACCAGGTTAAGGACGTGAGCCACACAGGGCACATGGGTCAGTTGTCCCTGTCGGGGGGCGGAGAGGAGGTTGGTGCCATTGTCGCAAACCACCATTCCTGGCTTAAGCTGGCGTGGCGTCAACCACCTCTCGGCCTGGCCCTGCAGAGCAGAAAGGACCTCTGCCCCAGTGTGGCTTCTGTCCCCCAAACACACCAGCGCAAGCACGGCATGGCATCTTTTTGCCTGCGTACTTGCGTAGCCCTTTGAACGGCTACGGAGCACCGCTGGTTCAGAGGACAAAGCACAGGAAGAGGCCATGGAGGAAGAAGAAGAGGAGGGGGTGGAGGAGAGAGGTGTGTCACAACCAGTAGTAGCATTTTGGAGGCGTGGCGGTGGAACAACCTCCAACACTACTGCACCTTGTCCTGCATCCTTCCCAGCTGCCAAAAGAGTGACCCAATGGGCCGTGAAAGAAAGGTAACGTCCCTGTCCATGCCTGCTGGACCATGAGTCAGCGGTAATATGCACCTTACCGCTGACCGCCCTGTCCAGCGAGGCCAAGACATTGCCTTCCACATGCCGGTAGAGAGCCGGAATAGCCTTCCGTGAGAAAAAGTGGCGTTTGGGAACCTGCCACTGAGGAACCGCACATTGCACAAACTCACGGAAGGGGGCCGAGTCTACCAACTGAAAAGGCAGCAGTTGAAGCGCTAGCAATTTAGCCAAGCTAGCATTCAACCGCTGGGCATGTGGATGGCTGGGAGTGAACTTCTTTCGACGGTCCAGCAGCTGGGGCAGGGAAATTTGCCTGCTAGAATCGGACGTCGGTGTACTGCTAGCAGAGTGGCCGCAAGTACTTGGCTGTGACACACCTAATTCTACACCTTCATTCCTCTCAGTGCATGTTTCAGAGAGGACTGAAGTTATAGTGGGGTTGGAGATCCCAGCTGATGCGGTGCAAGGAGAGGTCCGCTTTGTTCTTTGGTGTGGGTCTTTGAGGTACGCTTGCCAACGAGCTGCATGGCAGGTCAACATATGTCTGGTCTGGCATGTGGTACCCAAGCGGCTGATGTTTTGGCCACGCGATATACGCTTGAGACATATGTTGCAAACAGCAGCTGTGCGATCTGATGCACTAGCCTCAAAAAAGGCCCACACCAAAGAACTTTTTGAATGACGGGCAGAGGCAGCGCCCTGCACAGGCGGAGCTCTGCGGTGTGATTCCGTCGGTGTACTGCCCTTACGCTGGCCACCAAAGGGCATCCTGCCTCGTTGGAGATGTGCCTCCTCCTCATCCTCCTCCTCCTCCTCTCTCCTATTAGGCACCCACGTGGAGTCAGTGACCTCATCATCCCCTCCCTCCTCATCACTGGAGCCAATCTCGCAGTATGCTGCAGCTGCTGGAACATGACTGCCAGATTGGTGTCCTTCTTGAGCATCCCCTCTGTCTGCTCTCACGCTACTGCCTTCCTGTAGCTGGGTTTCATCATCAGACCCTTCGAAACGCTGGGCATCCTCCTGGAGCATGTACCCAACACTGTGCTCAAACAGTTCGGGGGACTCCTCAGGAGGAGGACATGGTGGGTCTAGGGAAGGAGTGACTGATGATGAGTCTGACATTGATACCAGGGAAGAGGACGCTTTGGCAGCTGCTTTGCCAGTACCCTGAGCCTGGGTGAGAGAGGATGAGGAGGAGGAGGAGGGCTTGGTCATCCACTCTACCAAGTCTTCGGCATGATGTGGCTCAACATGTCCAGCTGCCGAAAAGAAGGACAAGCGTGTCCCATGGCCATGTGCTGATGACAATGCACCGCGTCCACGACCAGCACTGTTGCCCCCAGACACAGAGCCTGCTTGCCCTCTTTTATTGCCTCCTGACTGTCTGCCTCTCCTTGTTTGCCTTCCAGACATTCTAATGGATGGCCTGCAGGGAGATGGGAAAAAAGCAATAAGGGCTACCTTCAAGTGTCCTTCTCTGTCCCTTTACTTAAGGATTTCTAAATATGGTTAAGGATGATTGCTTTCGCACAGAATAGCACAATGGACAATTTCCCTGACTGTCCAAAAAACAAGGATTTCAAAGATGGTTGATGAGGAATGCTTTAGCACAGTATAGCACAAGGAGAATTTCCCTCACTGTCCTTCCCTGTCCCTACAAACAAGGATTAGCACAGTAAAACACACTGACACTCTCCCTACCTATAGTTTTCTGTCTCTATAAAAAATGTTTTTTTAAAGATGGTTGATGATGAATGCTTTAGCACAGTATAGCACAAGGAGAATTTCCCTCACTGTCCTTCCCTGTCCCTACAAACAAGGATTAGCACAGTAAAACACACTGACACTCTCCCTACCTATAGTTTTCTGTCCCTATAAAAAATGTTTTTTTAAAGATGGTTGATGATGAATGCTTTAGCACAGTATAGCACAAGGAGAATTTCCCTCACTGTCCTTCCCTGTCCCTACAAACAAGGATTAGCACAGTAAAACACACTGACACTCTCCCTACCTATAGTTTTCTGTCCCTATAAAAAATGTTTTTTTAAAGATGGTTGATGATCAATGCTTTAGCACACTATAGCACAAGGAGAATTTCCCTCACTGTCCTTCCCTGTCCCTACAAACAAGGATTAGCACAGTAAAACACACTGACACTCTCCCTACCTATAGTTTTCTGTCCCTATAAAAAATGTTTTTTTAAAGATGGTTGATGATCAATGCTTTAGCACACTATAGCACAAGGAGAATTTCCCTCACTGTCCTTCCCTGTCCCTACAAACAAGGATTAGCACAGTAAAACACACTGACACTCTCCCTACCTATAGTTTTCTGTCCCTATAAAAAATGTTTTTTTAAAGATGGTTGATGATCAATGCTTTAGCACACTATAGCACAAGGAGAATTTCCCTCACTGTCCTTCCCTGTCCCTACAAACAAGGATTAGCACAGTAAAACACACTGACACTCTCCCTACCTATAGTTTTCTGTCCCTATAAAAAATGTTTTTTTAAAGATGGTTGATGATCAATGCTTTAGCACACTATAGCACAAGGAGAATTTCCCTCACTGTCCTTCCCTGTCCCTACAAACAAGGATTAGCACAGTAAAACACACTGACACTCTCCCTACCTATAGTTTTCTGTCCCTATAAAAAATGTTTTTTTAAACATGGTTGATGATCAATGCTTTAGCACACTATAGCACAAGGAGAATTTCCCTCACTGTCCTTCCCTGTCCCTACAAACAAGGATTAGCACAGTAAAACACACTGACACTCTCCCTACCTATAGTTTTCTGTCCCTATAAAAAATGTTTTTTTAAACATGGTTGATGATCAATGCTTTAGCACACTATAGCACAAGGAGAATTTCCCTCACTGTCCTTCCCTGTCCCTACAAACAAGGATTAGCACAGTAAAACACACTGACACTCTCCCTACCTATAGTTTTCTGTCCCTATAAAAAATGTTTTTTTAAAGATGGTTGATGATCAATGCTTTAGCACAGTATAGCACAAGGAGAATTTCCCTCACTGTCCTTCCCTGTCCCTACAAACAAGGATTAGCACAGTAAAACACACTGACACTCTCCCTACCTATCCTTCTCTTTCCCTAAACTAAAGGAATCCAGGTTAAGCAAGAAAAAAAAATGTCACTGTCCCTGCCTATGCTTCTCTTTCCCTGCTCCGGAACACACTACACTAGGCCGCCGTGCTGGCGGCCTTTTATAGTGTGGGGCGTGTACTAAACACCCTCAGCAATAATTGGCCACAGGCATCCTGCCTGTGGCCAATCATTGCTCTCCTCGCTGCCGGCGCTGTGATTGGCCAAGCATGCGGGGTCACAGTGCATGCTTGGCCAATCACAGCGCCTGGATGACACTGCGATGGCGTAGTGCATTGTGGGCCGTTCGCGTCACTCGAATTAGGCGCGAACGGCCCAAATCGTTCGATCTTCGTCGAACGATCGAACAGCCGATGTTCGAGTCGAACGTATGTTCGACTCGAACACCGAGCTCATCCCTACTTGCCACCCATAGCCTGCCACAACATGCAGCCTGTCACTTGTCACCAATGCCTGTCACCAGATGCAGCCTGTCACTTGTCACCAATGCCTGTCACCAGATGCAGCCTGTCACTTGTCACCAATGCCTGTCACCAGATGCAGCCAGTCACTTGTCACCAATGCCTGTCACCAGATGCAGCCTGTCACTTGTCACCAATGCCTGTCACCAGATGCAGCCTGTCACCAGATGCAGCCTGTCACTTGTCACTGATGCCTGTCAACAGATGCAGCCTGTCACTTGTCACTGATGCCTGTCACCAGATGCAGCCTGTCACTTGTCACCAATGCCTGTCACCAGATGCAGCCTGTCACTTGTCACCAATGCCTGTCACCAGATGCAGCCAGTCACTTGTCACCAATGCCTGTCACCAGATGCAGCCTGTCACTTGTCACCAATGCCTGTCACCAGATGCAGCCTGTCACCAGATGCAGCCTGTCACTTGTCACTGATGCCTGTCAACAGATGCAGCCTGTCACTTGTCACCGATGCCTGTCACCAGATGCAGCCTGTCACTTGTCACCATTGCCTGTCACCAGATGCAGAAAAATGTGTATATCCAGGGCTCTCCAAGCATTTGAATCCTGACAGATAAGGTCTGTGTTGGAGAGGGTAGCAAATCTTCACACACTTTAGGCAGCACTCAGGGAGACAAGCAATCTCTAATGGAAACAGAAAAACAAACAAGGCGCCTCTAAGTGCAGAAGTATAAACCTTTTAATATCCCCTAAAAGGGTTAAAAACACTTACAAGATAGTGGATGAAACAGGCATGTAGTAGGTAAGTGCGTCCAGGAGATGTTCCAGTGGCAGGGCAGTCCCAGTCTCTGATGTTAAAGCTTCCAGGAAAGTCCACGATAACAGCTGATTGTGCTGTGAATGTTCAGAGGACACAGTAACGCTGGAGCCTGGGGATGATGTCAGAGGAAGCGAGACAGAAACCAGCATGGAACACGAACAGGAAGTGTGTCATGGAGGCGGGACGCGTTTCGGAACAGCTCATTGGTTGAATGACTGGCTGAAGAAGGAACCAATGAGCTGTTCCGAAACGCGTCCCGCGAACATTCACAGCACAATCAGCTGTTATCGTGGACTTTCCTGGAAGCTTTAACATCAGAGACTGGGACTGCCCTGCCACTGGAACATCTCCTGGACGCACTTACCTACTACATGCCTGTTTCATCCACTCTCTTGTAAGTGTTTTTAACCCTTTTAGGGGATATTAAAAGTTTTATACTTCTGCACTTAGAGGCGCCTTGTTTGTTTTTCTGTCACCAGATGCAGCCTGTCACTTGTCACTGATGCCTGTCAACAGATGCAGCCTGTCACTTGTCACCATTGCCTGTCACCAGATGCAGCCTGTCACTTGTCACCATTGACTGTCACCAGATGCAGCCTGTCACTTGTCACCATTGCCTGTCAACAGATGCAGCCTGTCACTTGTCACCGATGCCTGTCACCAGATGCAGCCTGTCACTTGTCACCAATGCCTGTCACCAGATGCAGCCTGTCACTTGTCACCAATGCCTGTCACCAGATGCAGCCAGTCACTTGTCACCAATGCCTGTCACCAGATGAAGTCTGTCATTTGTCACCAATGCCTGTCACCAGATGCAGCCTGTCACCAGATGCAGCCTGTCACTTGTCACTGATGCCTGTCAACAGATGCAGCCTGTCACTTGTCACCGATGCCTGTCACCAGATGCAGCCTGTCACTTGTCACCATTGCCTGTCACCAGATGCAGCCTGTCACTTGTCACTGATGCCTGTCAACAGATGCAGCCTGTCACTTGTCACCATTGCCTGTCACCAGATGCAGCCTGTCACTTGTCACCATTGCCTGTCACCAGATGCAGCCTGTCACTTGTCACTGATGCCTGTCAACAGATGCAGCCTGTCACTTGTCACCATTGCCTGTCACCAGATGCAGCCTGTCACTTGTCACCATTGACTGTCACCAGATGCAGCCTGTCACTTGTCACCATTGCCTGTCACCAGATGCAGCCTGTCACTTGTCACCGATGCCTGTCACCAGATGCAGCCTGTCACTTGTCACCTATGTCTGTCACCAGATGCAGCCTGTCACTTGTCACCAATGTCTGTCACCAGATGCAGCGTGTCACTTGTCACCAATGTCTGTCACCAGATGCAGCCTGTCACTCAGCCTGGCTCTCTCTCCCTCCCCTTCAGATGGGCATGCTGGGGGCTGCAGTTTCCCCCCTAGAATTGCAATGGGCCAGCCATTTGCACTACACATCCCATAATCCTCTTTTCTCCTTTTAGTTTTTTTCCCTGGCCAATGGGAGGAAAAGGGGGAAGAAACATAGCGGTGGCTGTCCTAGGAACAGCAGCATGAGGAGGAGAAGGAGGGGGGAGAAGAGCCCGCAGCTGCTCTCTCTCCACACACACACACAGCCGTTCTGATCTCATGCTGTTACATACAGGGAGGAGGTGGGTGGAGCTAGCGGAGGAGGAGGAAGTGAAATACTCTCTGCAATGAATGATGGGCCTCTCTCTCCTTACGTCACTGGTTGCTAGACACAAAGCGGTCCGCAGCTAGCAACCAGTTTGGGCAGTGAAGCAGGGGCCGCTGGAGAGACCCTTGAAGTGCGTCTTGCCACTGCGGCCAGTGACAGCGGCGCCGGCGATGCAGTACAGTATGACACTGCACACTAGATGGAGGGAAACCCAGGTCCTCAGGCAGTGCGCCCCTGTTGCCGCCCCTCTTAAAGTGCCGCCTGGGACCATGGTCCCATCGGGTCCCATGGTAGGGCCGGCCCTGGTGCTAACCCATCAGAAGACACTGCCATACAGAATGCCATTAAAGGCATCCAGCTGCAGGATGCACGACAAAAGAGAGAACTAGAGTGACAAAAGAGAGAACGAGAGCGACAAGAGAAAGAACTAGAGAGACAAGAGAGAGAACTAGAGCGACAACATGAGCGGAGAATGGCGGAAATACGGCAATCGGAGATCGCCTACAGACAGCTGCGAGAATCTGCTCAGCAGCAGGGTGGTGCTACCGTTGCCTGGGACGATCAGGAAATACCAGTGGATGACTCTGAAATCCTGACTGAAGAATCGGCAGTGGAAAATCTGAAGATTGCCATCCCTAAAGCCGAAGTGGATGATATGGAGTTCCTGGGAGCTAGGGCAGTTGGCTCATCTCCCCAGCCACAGATTACAGAAGGTATGGACTTAAGGGACTGTTCAGAGGATGTTAGGGATTATGCATGGCCTGCCCAAGTACTGGTAGCTGGACAGAGTACTGCAGACCCCTGCTCTACACCCGTGGCAGTTTTGGAGGCCCGAGGTGAGAAGGTGATGGTTCCTCTTTCCCAGGGGATTTCAGAGATGCAGGGAGGAGAAGCAGCCCTTTTCCCTCCCCAACAGTTAGCCCGAGCAGGTGGTGTGGAGTCCCCAGCAGAAGTGCTGGCAACAGGGCAGAGTGATAGCAACCTCTGCCCAGCACCGGAAACAACTGTGGAGTTTCAGGGAGCTGGGGCAGTCGGCCCATCTCTCCAGCAACAAGCTGAGGTGGTAAAGCTTTTACCCCCAGCTGAATCACTGGCAGCAGGGCACAATGCTACTGGCCGCTGCACACAACTGCAACTTGAGCTGATATCGGTGGATGGGACTGCGGTCTCCACTCACAGCAACCCAGCACAAGAGCTGGCAACAGAGCAGAGTGCCACGGGCCTCTGCTCTCAACTAACAGAAGAGGGAGTTCCTGTGGTACTGGATGGGACTTCGGTCCTCACTGACACAATCCCAGAAAATGGGGTGACACTGAGACAGGAGGATGTCAGCCTTGCTTTGCAAGCACTGGGGGATTTTCACCTACCACAAGTGGATGGGACTTCAGTCTCCACTTGTATACTCCAGGGATGCTGGGCAGTCGGCCCAGATCCCCAACAGCATGACAGACTGAGCCCAGTCACCCTGTCTTCTCTCCAGCAACTGAAAGGACCCCAGGGAGAAGAGCCAGGCCAGGCCTCTCCCCAGCGGCGGGTATGTTCTCTGAGAGAGGCAGAGGTTGGCTAGGTAAGTAATGCTCTGTTTGGAGCAATTTATTTGGGGTACTGTGTGGATACCGGCATTAGGGGAATGGAACTATGGACTACCTTCGGAGTCAACCCGTCTGGGGCCTCCTTCTGTGTTAGTCTCCTGCCGAAAGGGGAGAGATGTAACGGGAAGGCCCGGGTAACCCAGAAGCTCTTAGAAAGTATGAGATACCCTTGCTTCAGCTTCCCCAATGCCTCTTATGTGTAAACCACCCTGTGTCTCACTTGGGGCACAGGGTGAATGAGAACCCCACCATGATCTGTGATAGCCATATCCCATACTGTATATACATAGCAGATTGGGCATATACTGTGTGTGGGCTGTTTATGTAATACTTGCTGTGATGATGTGTGATTACATTCTATTGTTTATTGTGGCTTGTGGGAGTTAAGCCTGTAATTATAGGTTGGGGAACTAGCTGACAGACAGGTTAATTGAAGAGATGCTGAGGTGTCACCTGTCTGCTTGTGTAATGTTAATGAACCTCAAATATGCTACAGATCCTTTATTTCTGTGAAGTCTTTTGATAATGTGGATTGGGAGACAAAAGCTAAACACAAAAGGGTCATGCATAATCATTAAACTGAGATGTGTATTGGTCATCAGCTGTAGAGAATTGGCTCATGTAAATTGGGTCTGGACAGAGGTGTATGATGGGAGGAGGGTCAGAAGCTTCTCTCTCTGTGTATAAGAGTTGTAGTACTTTTGCAATAAAGAGTCAGTTCATTTTGGAAAGATACAGAGAGTTTTGTCTCGTTCTTTTGGAAGGATTAATTCCTATGGGAAGTGGTCGCCTGACTGTGGAGGATCGGCAGCGAATGTGTGTCCAGGAGAGGGAAGATCTTAAAACGGCTTTTAACTCCTTTCATATTTGGGGTGCCGTTACAAGCAGTGGTATCGTTGTATACATTTTTATACCAGTATCATACTTGGCTACATGTTTTTATGACTGCTTTTGCTACTGTTTGGTATTCCTCGCACCATTTTTACAGTTTATGTAGGTACATCGATTTTATCTCCAGTGCAATATTTATTTTGTTACCTACTTGAAGACTATAAAAGTTTTAATGCTATTCCCATCGAGCGCTGCTTTTGTGTGTTTTTTGTATCCTGCTATCCATTTTTCCAGTGGTTGGTAGCTGCACTGGGAATCAGCCTGCAAGGAGATCAGCTAAACGTAATTGGATCTGTATGTGCATTATAATTAATCGAAATTAGTTGATTAATCGATAAAAAAAAAAAACGATTAATCGAACACAAAAATTGTAATCAGTAACAGCCCTAATAAAATTACACTCTTCAGGGGCAGGTGCCTTTGGGTCTACAACAAAACATGAATGAATAAATAAATATGTACCATGGTTGAAACCATATGTGGGAGAAGTATATACATATAGGGAGAGAAGCGTAGACTTATCCCTATGGATGCTTATAAGTCCCAGTTTACATCTAAATGATGCAGAAGCATCAAGTTTTTCACACATCTTTAGCACGTTTTTGGAGTGACACTATTCACTTGAATGGGCTGCCCTCTACTACAAAAATGCACCAAAATAGCTCCTGTACCCTTTTTTGTAAATGCTAAAGCACTACCGCCACAGGGGCCGCTTGGTAATTTTGGTTCTCTGTTGTGCACCTCAACTCCAAGAACAAACTCAGCCCCTCTGACCTGGTTAAATGAAAGTTACTGTAAGCATTTATAAGAACACAAGTATAGATACCTTTAACTTTGATATGAATTAGTACCAGGAAATAGACATGTAGCGGGGTGTTCCCCTTTAATGCAGAGAGACAAGAAGTTCCAGGTGAGAGGTGAGTCGGGAGGAAGTAAAGAGACATTATGGAAGTGAAAGCAGAGGAGAGAGAGACTACATCTCCCAGTACATCTTGCAGCACCCAGGGTGCATTGCTCCAGAACAGAGACTGCTGGGGCAGACTTTATAAAGGGGAGGCGGAGTTTTGGTTGGCCTCTTTGTACCCCCCTCTCCTAGCAAGAGGATGTCTGTGCTGAACTGCTGTGTGCACAAGGCCTGAAGCCCGGGCCGTGTGCTCCTTTCCAAAGAGCCCTCTGCCAGCCTAGCAGAGCCTTAGAGACATCTAATCCTCCTTGCTGCAGTACACCAGAAGGATTGAAGACTTGGATGTCGGTGGATTCCTGTTCCTAGACGAATCGATGGAGGAAACGGACTTGGACTTGTCCAGGTGGTGAGAGCTGTTTAAAGACAGATACTTTATCTTTACTATTCGTTGGGATTACAAAGTTGTTCTTCAAGTGCACCACCGAGAGATTGCTAGCAAATATTGTTTCACTGAACTTCCATTTAGATCAGTCAGGCCTGACTGCATAGGTAGACATTGCTGGGTGTTAGTCTACCCATGAGGGGAAGTAGCTGTAAAAGGGCAGCGCTAGAGTTGCATAGCAATACTTAATTATTCTGATTACTCTGTTTATCTTTATTACTGTTTATTGCAGGGATCTGCAACTTGTTATACTGTTGTTTATTACTTGCCCATTAGCCTCAGTAAAATATCTGGGTAAAGTACATTTGGTGTCAGTTCCGCTTACTTTAATAGGAGTTTTAAAGTATATTCTGTGTATGTTTGTTATAGGACTGCGTCACCAACAGTTGCGGTCACACGGTCCTATCCCTCTATCACCAGCTGTGCCACGGGAGGTTAGAGCCGATTGCCGGGGGTTGACAGCAGTGCACTACAGGGCCCAAATCAATATCAGCGGCTCTCTTAACTGGGGGTAGCGCTACAGACACAAGACTGTTTAATGGTAAATTAACTCAGTGTATTGGTATGGGTTATAATAAATGGTGGTTTATGCATAAATGAACACACAGAAGGAAGGTTCAGATACAGTCTGCCAAGGTAACATAGAATACAGTTCTGTACCACTAGACTGGGATTAACTCATGACTCAGCAAAGCCAGCAATAAAGATTGCACAATAAGCATTAACTGTAATATGAATAATATTACTATAACTAGTCTAGAGTGCACTCTAGGAGAATGGCTAAGATATGGTGCAGTGTCTTCTGGGAGGTACCTCAATAGGTGAAGATCTCTGTGTAGCAGCTGTAAAAGGACAGATTTTAGTCCAAACTCTACAGCCAGCTAGCATTGGGGCCCAGTTGTACCATTGGTGCACGTGAGATGCAAGAGGAAGCTGTGTCTTGTACAGCCTGAGAAAATTCAGCTCTTTTCACTTCTCCTGGCAATCTCCCTCTGGAAAATGCCATTCAAAAGCACTTAGTTTCAGTAGAGTCTCTCTCCTCTGGACTACAGTTGCCACAGTGCAGCACTTCCTGGCTCAGTCCATTGAACTCTTTATGCTCAGCAGCTCCCTCCTCTGGATATTAACCCCTTCATGACTAAGGTAAAACAAATCTTAACACCTGAATACATTTTTGCAACTCTGACATGTTTTAGTAAAACTGTATACATCAGCACATACTGTATAGGTGATTTATTTTTTTATATATTTTTTTTCAGAACAAATTGGGCATTTATTTGGTTGGTGGTAAATAGTAATGGATTTTGCGTATTTTTAACTTTTTTTTTGCTAGCAAAGGAAAACTGGCACAAAATATTAAAAATATATAATTTTATGAAATTTAGCTGTATATTTCTTGCTATTATTATGATTTACCACCAAAGAATAACCCAAGACAATTTCCCTGCTCCTGATGATTGCCGCGATAGCACGTGTGTGTGTGTTTGTGGTTTGTACCTGTAGGGCCCAGAAATATTAGTGCACATTTGTTTTTTCCCCTACCTAAAACACACTTTGGCCTTAACTTTGACTCTGAGCATGACCTTTGAGCCTAACACTGACCTAGATCAAACCCTTATTTTATTTTTTTTTAGGCCTCTTTCACAATAGCGGTCCGTTTTGATCCACCTGTCTGTTTTTCAGGTGGACCCGATCGGACCCACTATTCTCTTCTATGGAGCGGCAGGTGTAAACAAACATGTGTCTGTTTACAAGTGCTTACATTCAATCCGATCCAATCCGCTAAAAACAGACAGATGGGGATCCTCCTCTTCCATCTAGTGCAGAGGTGTTCAAACTTTTTTCAAAGAGGGCCAGATTTTATGAAGTGAACATGCGTGAGGGCCGACTATTTTGCCTGACATTCTTTAAACCATTAAAATTTGGTCTAAGTGTGTTCGTCCGAGCACTAATACACTGCCCAACAAGAATTCTCTTTCCTTTGTGGCTGTGTGTGGTGAAGAGATGAACTTGGGCGTGTTATTTGGATATACCGTATTTATCGGCGTATAACCCGCACCTTCACTTTAAGATGAAAGTTTCAGGAAAAAAATTTAATTTTAAATAAAGAACTGTGAAGCTAAATAAGGTTCAGTGTCCATCTGCAGCCTCACTATTGCCATGAATGCAGCCTCACCATCTCCATGAATGCAGCCTCACCATCGCCATGAATGTATCCTTACCATTGCCATGAATGCAGCCTTACCATTGCCATCAGTGCAGCCTGATTGATGCACATCTGCAGCCTCAGAGGGGACAGGGAGGGGGGCAGGACAAGCGCCAACAGATTACATACAGGAGAATCTCCTGTTTACTGAACGGGCTCTTTAATACGAAGTCCCGCCTCCTATTATAGACAGAACAGTTGTCCAATGGCAGCCCAGGAGACGGGACTTCCTATTACAGATGACACAGAGTAAACAGGAGATTCTCCTGTATGTAATCTGAAGACTCTCGTCTCGCCCCCTCCCTGTCCCCTCTGAGGCAGCGCCGATAAATACGGTATATATCTTTTGTGGCCCTGGGGGCCACAAAAGATATAAATGTCCAAATCACCAGGGGGGCCGTACTAAACTGGAACGCGGGCCACAATTGGCCCGCGGGCCGGACTTTGGACATGCCTGATCTAGTGCATCAGATGACAGTCGGGTGTAAATGGACAGGTGGCCCATTTACATCCAACTGCCCATAGAGGAGAACAGGCTGTGTCTGTGTCTGCTGTGCATAAGCAGAGCCTGCTCAGCAGGGATCAGTAGACAAACTGACGAAGTCTGCCCTGCGTTAAAGGGGCTTTTACCGCAATTTTGCGACCGCGGTTTCAGGGAATGCCTGTGTAAACTTGAGGTCTATGGACCTCAACTCGCATCAAAGTTGGACCAAAGTAGTACAGGGACTACTTTGAAGTTGGTGCGACTTGAAGTCGCATAGATATAAATGGTTATCATTGGGAATCATGGGGTATGACTTGTCATGCTACTCTGATGTCCAATGTCACAGGAAAAGTCGCACAAGTGTGAAAGGGGCCTTACACACACTTTTTTGTTCACAATATTCCATTATTCTCCTCTAGCAAGGAGAGAATTATACAATGTATCTTTTTCTCCATTCAAGCAAAGAAAAAACACAAGGGCAGGCTGTATAGTAACTGATAGGTCTCTGTGCTGGGCACCAGTGTTGTTCATCTTACGTTAAAAAAGTAATTAGTTACAATTACAAATTACTTCTTCCAAAAAGTAATTGAGTTAGTAACTCAGTTACTACATTGAAAAAGTAATTAGTTACTCAGCAAAGTAACTATATTGGTTATATTATATATACACGGGGGTGGGGGCGGGGTGGTAGAAGGAAGATATATATGTAATTTTTTTCAGTGTATAAAAATAATAGGAGGGATAACAATAAATAATATTGGTTATGTGCCCATGCCTCACTGTGCCCATGCCTCACTGTGCCCATGCTTCACTGTGCCCAATGCCTCACTGTGCCCGAGTCTCACTGTGCCCAAGTCTCACTGTGCCCAATGCCTCACTGTGCCCAATGCCTCACTGACATGTGCCCAATGCCTCACTGTGCCCGTGCTTCACTGTGCCCAATGCCTCACTGTGCCCAATGCCTCACTGTGCCCGTGTTTCACTGTGCCCAATGCCTCACTGTGCCCGTGTTTCACTGTGCCCAACGCCTCACTGTACCCGTGCTTCAATCACTGTGCCCGACTGCCCATAGCCCCATACCTGATCGGCGGCGTCCCGGCGGCCATTCCATTATTCAAAAGGCCCGACTCCTGAGTCCTCGTCGTCTGTAATAGGCGGAACACTCAATTTCCCAGCATTTAGTGTTCGGCCTATCACGGACATCCGCTCATCCTCATAACACAGACGAGGATGAGAGGCTGTCCGTGATAGGCGGAACACTGCCTGCTGGGAAATCGAGTGTTCCGCCTATCACAGACGACGAGGACTCGGGAGGCGCGGCTTTTGAAGACTGCAATGGCCGCCGTCTGCATGACACGCTGATCAGGTAGGCAGACGGTGGCTTGCAGTTATTTAGACTTACATTACATCTACTCGCGGCGGCTGCGGCGAGTAGATGTAATTGGGGTAACGCCGCCCAAGTAATGGGAACGGCGGTGCCATGAGGGGAAGAGTAATCAGTTAGATTACTCGTTACCGCAAAAAGTAGCTACGTTACCTAACACCGTTTATTTAAACTGCGTTAGTTACAACACTGCTGGGCACACGCTCATCAGTGGGCTTTCAGCACAAACATAGTAGCACATGTATGCGGCCTCATGGATAAAGACCCACCTACATGAGGCCACATATATGCATACGCTCATTGGGAAGGTGTTAACATTTATAGGTAATAACCCCAGTTATTATTGAACAAGGGAATATCTGATTGCCTTCTTGGGGTTCAGGAAGGAATTTTTCTTTCACCCGCTGGAGCAAATTGGACCTTTCTTTATAGGATCAGCTGTGGGTATAGGATCCTATATATGGAGGTTTCCTATGTATTTACTTTTTATTTATTTTTTCTATTGGTTGTACTAGATGGACTTTTTTAACCTAACAATGTAACCCCAGGCAAACAACTAAATACATAGTTAAAGTGGTTATAAAGCCTAAAGCCCTGTACACACGATTGGTTTTACAGATGAAAACAGTCCGATGGACTTTTTTAATCGGACAAACCGATCGTGTATGGGCCCCATCAGTCTTTTTTCCATCAGTGATTAAAAATAGAACATGTTTTAAATTTATCCGATTGAAAAAAAAGCGATAGCAAATTCCAATCGTCTGTGTGGAACTCCATCGGAGAAAAAACCCACGCATGCTCAGAATCAAGTCGACGCATGCTCAGAAGCATTGAACTTAATTTTTCTCGGCTCGTCTGAGTGTTTTACGTCACAGCATTTGGGACGGTCGGATTTTCGACTGATGGTGTGTAGGCAAGACTGATGGAAGTCAGCTTCATCGGAAATCCGATGGAAAAATCCATCGGATTTTATTCCATCGGAAATCCGATCGTGTGTACAGGGCTTAAGGCTCCATGCACATTAGACATTAAAAAAAACCCAGTGGCTTTGCAGTGAGTCTTTCAATGTGTTTTCACGTTTTTGCAACAGCGTTTATTAGCGTTTTCTAGCGTTTTTCCACGTTAGCGTTTTTTAGTGTTTAAAGATTTATTTATTTTTTCAATGGATCAAAGATATTAAACGCTGGTGAGCCACGTTTTTGAGCGTTTATCGACGTTTATCAGCGTTTATGCGCGTTTAACGTTTTTAAGCATTTTTTTGTAAACAGAAAAACAGCTCCTGAATGCGATTTTAGGGCATTCAGACAACACCCCATAAACTCCATTGCTGATAAACGTCCAAAAACTTCCATGTGTGCATGGACACATGGGATAATATAGGGCAGAGTTTAAGAGCTGTAAAAAAAAAAACGCACAAACTCCAAAAAACGGAGGTTTTATGAGCGTCAGTGTGCATGGAGCCTACACGTTTTTTATCCTAATGCATTTCCTAGGGACGTTAAAGTAAAAAAATTTAGGCAGCAGTATCACCCCCTCACCCTCCCGTTAAACTTGAGTCCTCACTCGATCTAGTGCTGTGCCTGGCTGCAGTGTTCTCTCCTCTCGCCCTCTTCACACAGGGATTGACAGGCAGCTGTCAGTCAAATTCAGTGAGGAGGGGGGTGGGGGTCGAGCCATGCTGTCTGTGTCTATGAACACAGGCAGCGCAGCTTGGGATCAAGCCCCCACATGTGCCCCCATAGGAAGCAGCTTCTTATGGTGGTGCACGGAGAAGAGGAGAAGCCACGAGCATTGGCGTTGGATCCGAGAAGAGGAGGTTTGGGGCTGCTCTGTACAATACCAAAAAAAAGTATTGACTTTACAATCACTTTTAAATACATATATAGCTGCTGTCTTATGTCTTATCTGCTGATAGATTTGGCAGGTTCTGTCCTCCCAGTTCTGGGATTTACAAAGTACAGCAAGCCTGTTGACCCAACTTTTCTCTGCTGCGGTTAAGCAACACAGCTAGGTCACCTTCCCTGCTCTAGCCTGTGTATGAATGGTGAAAGAGGAGGAACAAACCAATGACATCATCCCTTGGCTTTGTTGGAATATTTCTTGACAGCAGATTTGATTCAAGTCACCTGACATTGGGCTCTGTCCCATTCTCTCGCAGTCGAAGTGCTGCTGTACAAAAAATTACAAGAGATTAAAATCAAGTTAAAGTCAGATATTTATAATAGTTGTATTTAAAATACACGTAATTTATAAAATATATAACTGCAATTATTGGCATTGATCTGGATGGAGTATATTTTTTTAACAGGGCAACAGAGTCATGATTACTTTTTTTTTTCAGTTCTGGATAAAGGGTAGATGTTCTAAAACCCCCGTGGAAATTCCTACTGCCCTTTGTCAGTGGTAGCGTTGCTTTAATATGCCTCAGTGCGATTCGCAGGCAGTTCAGCCAAACGAGGAAAATGTTCCGAATTCTGAAAATATTGAATCCAAACCCCACTGAAGTCAAAGAGGAAAAAATATTGCTTTTTTGTTCAGGATCAGGACTCTGGAAGGCAACCACAGCAGCCAAATGTAACAAAATAGCATGAGAAGGCCAAGATCTGCTGAACATGTTGCTATTTAAAAAAAAGGGGGGAAATGTGTACAGCATATTTTATGCAGCTTCAAGGGCATATGGAACAGATGCAAAACTTTCAGATTACAACTTTATGAGGTCCCTTAATGCTGTTACAGGATCCCTTTCCTGGGACTCCCAACAGCAACACCTTCCTATGGCAGTGCATACTTTACTCTACATGTCAACATTTTTTAAAATATCTTTGTATAGAACATCAGCAGCACCCTAACATTTTTTAAAGAGATGTTGGTCAAAAGGCTTTTCTATATGAGTCTCAACTGGTGTTGGTTTAGTAAACGGTATTAGCCGTGCATTGGTCTCCCCAAAAACCCTTTATTTCAACATCATAAGTGGGCAAAAAGGCTGTTTATTATTAGTTGTAAAAAGGATAGCAAGCTAAAAGCAGAAATGACCTTCACAGTAGGCATCTGTTGCAGTAACCAAAAATTGGAGCTTCAGCCTTTTAAAATTGAGATTTAAAAAAGTAGCACCTGTATTTTATCATGATCTCTAAAAATCTTGCATGGCCAAGTCAACAACTGACTTCAACATCACCCTTGAAAGAATGATTGGGATTAAGTCTGGGAATCCACCAAATCTTGTTTGACCAGTGTGGATACCTTGGAAATTAAATAAATCACTAACGATTTACCAACTGCTAAAAGCAACAGCCAGTACTCCATACTCCTTCTACTTGACCTCTCTGCAGCCTTTGATACCGTTGACCACCCGCTCCTTCTCAATAAACTCCATTCCCTTGGCCTCCAAGATTCTGCTCTATCCTGATTCTCTGCCTATCTATCACAGCGCTCCTTCAGTGTTACCTACAACTCTGTCTCCTCCTCTCCATTGCCCCTTTCTGTGGGGATCCCCCAAGGCTCTGTTCTTGGACCACTTCTCTTCTCTATCTACACCTCCTCCCTTGGTCACTTGATAACTGCCCATGGCTTTCAATACCACCTATACGCCGATGACACCCAAATCTATCTGTCTACTCCTCACCTCACTCCTTCAGTCTCCTCTCGTATTACTAACTTACATCTCAGCATGGATGTCGCACCACTTCCTTAAACTAAATCTCTCTAAAACTGAGTTATTAATATTCCCCTACGCCCGTGCTCCCCTCAATGACTTTTCCATCAAAATCAATAATGCAACCATCAGTCCCTCCCCTCACACCAGGGTACTAGGTGTAATCCTAGACTCTGACTTGTCATTTCAGCCTCAAGTCTAATCGTTGTCAACAGTTTGTAGAATTTACCTCCGTAACATCTCTAAAATTCACCCCATTTTAACAAATGAAAACACCAAACTCCTCATTCACTCCCTTGTTATCTTTCGCCTTGACTATTGCAACTCCCTTCTCATTGGCCTGCCTCTCCATAGGTTATCCCCTCTTCAGTCTATCATGAATGCTATTTCCAGACTTATCCACCTTACCAACTGCTCAGTGTCTGCCAACCCTCTCCTCCAATCCACTGGCTCCCGATCACCCAGCGAATTAAATTCAAAATACTAACCACAACCTACAAAGGCATCCACAAATCTGCCCCGAGCTACATCACCAATCTTGCCTCCAAACATATCCCAAACCGTCCTCTCCGCTCTTCTCAAGACCTCCTACTGTCAAGCTCTCTCGTCTCCTCCTCCCATGCTCGTCTCCAGGATTTCTCCAGAGACTCTCCCATCCTCTGGAACGCACTACCTCAACCTGTCCTGCTATCCCCTACTCTTGCTACCTTCAGGCGATCCCTGAAAACTCACCTCTTCAGGGAAGCCTATCACGTCTCCAACGAATCTTTTAACACTTCCATCAGCTCATTCCCCACAGTTACAACCTTTTGTACCACCTGCCCACCCTATTAGATTGTAAGCTCTTTTGAGCAGGGCCCTCTTAATCCTCTTGTATTTTATTGTATTGTAACTGTATTGTCTGTATTGTAAACTGTTGGCGCTATATAAATCCTGTATAATAATAATAATAATATCCTCTCCAGATAATATGTAGTCCCCACCTGAACTTACAGGTGTGCTACAGACTTGCTTCCCTCCCAACTGTTTCTGAGGCTGCACAAACACAAGTTCTGATATCCCTTCTGGACCAAAATATTACACATATTAACTATTATCTTTGACCATCCCATCTATGCTGACTCAGCCGTATCACGCTTAAATAAATGACCCCCCAATCTACAATTTAAACCTTAACTTTGAGCAGCAGCTAAGCAAACCATAGCTATGGCCTAGAAGAAGTTAAGCCTATATTTAACTGAAACTAAGAATAGGATCAGGTTGGCCATGATTCATGTCAAAGTCAAGGCGACACTAGCAGACAAAGTTTTCAAATATATCTGGACATCCCCGGTTTGAAAAATATTTTTCACCAGGCTTCAACGTCATGCACTTAGAACCCTGAACACTACAGTTGCCAATGTACACAACTGACTTTAAAAAGCCTTTCTTCCTCCCACAACCCCCAGGAACCCCATTCCACCCTTCTTTTCTTGCCCTGCCTACCCAACCCACATGGTATTGCAAAGCACGAATAGCTGTCTTGGTGACAAAAAAACTAGAGCACCAAGTCTTGGGTATATATTTCTCAATTAGCCATTTTACCATATTTGGGCAGCATCACCAACAAGCCTAAAAGGTCAGGAAGAAGGTCCTTGAAGGTGCCTTTCAAAAAAGAAATACAATTTGTAAAGAAGAACTATTATTATTATTTTTTTCATTTATATTAAATATTAGGGCAAATAGCCCTTGGTCCCCATTCAGATCTGTTGTCCCCTTAAAACATCAAAGTAGGGATATTCCTGTGGGGAAGGTATAGCCCAAACAGAGTTTAAGCTCAGTGATCTGTCACTATTATGAATAAACAATCAGTGCTGCTTGCTCATTCACAGTAGTAAGGCTGGGTTCACACTTGCTGCGGCCGCGGGTCACAGCAGGGGGTCCTCAGCTGTGGAGCTGTGTGAAATCCGTCACAGTCTCCTGTCATGGGAATCGGATGAAAACCGCATCCAATTCGCAGTGTGAACCCAGCCTAAAAGATCATTCAGAGCTTTGGCTCTGTGTAAAGAATCTGCCCTGCATTTGTACAAGAAGCTGCAGATACATTACACAGAGCCGCAGCTCTAAATAATCTTTTAGTATCATGAATGAACAAGCAGTGCTGCTCGTTCATTCATAACAGAACTGTGGCTGTACCTATGTCTAACAGGACTGCTTGTACACATCCAAAAGCCTGACTGATGGATCAAAGAAAGCTGCTGGATTGTGGGATTGATTTACTAAAACTAGAGAGTGCAATATCTGGTGAAGCTCTGCATAGAAACCAATCAGCTTCCAGGTTTTATTGTCAAAGCTTAGTTGAACAAGCTGAAGTTAGAAGCAGATTGGCTACAATGCACAGCTGCACCAAATTTATCACTCTCCAGTTTTAGTAAACCAAGCCCACTGTAACCTACCGTTGTTTATACATGAACGTAAATTTGTGGACCACATCGCTCTCAGAATATTAAGTATTCCTTTTACAGGGTAGATAGAATAGGGCTTAGAAGGGAGGTGGGAGTAGGCTGGACTTCCACTTTAAAGAGGAAGTAAAGTCTTCCTCTTTAATTGTACCTACAGGCAGGGCCGTTTGAAGGAATTTGGGGGCCCCAAGCACAATGGACATCAGATTTTAAGTTGAGAAGCGGGAGGGGGGTCCTGTTCCGACGCCCCTGCCTACAGGTAAGCCTATAGTAAGACTTACCTGTAGGTATTGTAACTATCTCCTAAACTTGCACCGTTTAGGACATATTTACTATATACGCTGCCACCGACGTCCGACGTCCCACGCGCGCGGGAGTGATGTAATGGCGGCTCCGGCCAATCAAAGCGCCGGAGCGCGTGAACCCGGAAGTAACTCCGGGAAAGATCTCGGCTGTGGAAGCGGAGTGCGGGCGGCACTGCAGGGTATCGTTCTAAGGTAAGTATTTCATAATGAGCTAGTATGCCATGCATACTAGCTCATTATGCCTTTGTCTTGCAGGTTGTTGTTTTTTTTCATAGGTTTACAACCTCTTTAAGGTACAGTTTAATACTAATGTCCTCTTGATCTCTTTAACATGTACCTTGCATTTAAGTAGCTTATTTATTAGTTCCCCCACCCATGTGAAATTACTTTCTTAAAATATAAAAAGAAATTGGCATCAAAAAGCAAGAGATACTTCTGTAGCGGCCTCCACTCTCTCTCTCCGCTGCTGGCTGGTTGCTGCTTGTCTAGGGGTATCCTGGAGGAGGTCACCACACCAAGCCTTCACCGCAGATGTTTGTGTGGTGTGAGCAAAGTTTCTTTACCTTCGGGTCGGTGTTCGGTGTTTGGTGCCTCTGCTTCTTATGTGGAACAGTGTCCTGCCAGTAAATGAGCCCAACACCAATAAAAGTCCAACACTCCTTTATTTTCCAATGTCAGGATGAAACACAATCAGTTGGACTCCCTCAACAAACAGACAGGGGGGTGTGGATACGAATAGGCCCAGGCACAATGAACTCTCCTATTCCTCTATCAGCGAATGGGTTTGGCACATGGTCTCTGCCACCTGCTGAAAATCTTGGTCGATGCCACCGACGGTGAGCGGTGAACCTTCCTCCTGACTGCACTCGGCCCCTGTTTGGGAAGATACCCCTCCGGGTGGTCTCCTGAGGCTCACCCGGCACTGGCAATCTGCTGCACCAGGTCTTCGGGTGAGTAGCTCCTCCCGGTCTCTTACGCCTCTGGATTCGGGTACCCCACTCCCGGGGTCCCCAAGGAAATCCTTCCCTCGCCGAGCCCAGCGGAGGACACTGGGCCCCAGGCCTCCAACCGAGTACCTCACCCCAGGCTGAAGGTGCCTGGGGTGGAACACGAGCTCCGGGTGTCCAGGCCTAGGCCGCCTGGACACCGACCACGAACCACAGCCCTCAGGCTGAAGGTGCCTGGGACCCGACAACCCCGTGACCAAAATGACCGACCCCTTTATACCCTCCCCCAGCAAGCCCAGCGGAGCCCCCGCCCCGCTGTACTCATGCTGCGAGAGGCCAAAAAGGGTACGGCACTGCAATGATGGCTCAACCCCGGGCCCAAAGTGACAGCGCCACCCGCTGGGCCCCAGGGAACCATACATTACAGATATCACCACCAAATTCAAACATGAGAGAAAAGCATATACCCGCTAAACTTATGTAGCGGCCTCCACTCTCTCCCTCCAGTATCAATTCTTCTGTCTATGGCTTTTTGTCTAGGGGTACCTTAGGGGAGAGAGTGCGGGGTCACCACGCCAATTTTCCCACTGCAGATGTGTGTGTAGTGGGAGACAATCCTCTTTTACCTTCGGGTCAGTGTTCTGCATCTGGAGCCTCCTCCTGGTTTCTTGAACAGTGTCTGCCAGTAAATGAGCCCCACACCAATAAAGTCCAACACTCCTTTATTCTTCTTGATGTAAAAGTGAACACAATCAGTTGGACTCCCTCAACGAACAGAACAGACAAGGGGGTGTGGATGCGAGTAGGCCCAGGCACAATAAACTCTCTTACTTCCTTCCTAGAAGTAGATTCCTGCTCCCAATCGAGGAAAACATCCCTCCGGGCGGTCTCCGGAGGCTCACCCGTCACTGGCAATTTGCTGCACCAGGTCTTCAGGTAAGTACCCCCTCTGGTCCCTTACGCCACTGGATTTGGGTACCCACTCCCGGGGTCCCCTGGGAAGTCCATCCCTCGCGGAGCCTTAGTCCGGGACACTCAGTCCCAGACCTCCATCCAAGTACCTCACCCCAGGCTAAAGGTGCCTGAGATGGAACACGACCTCCGAACGTCCTCTAGGCCTAGGCCACCTAGACTCCCGACACGAACCACCTCCCCACAGGCTGAAGGTGCCTGGGACTCGACTCCCGCCACCAAAAATGGCCTGGCCCCTTTATACCCTCTCCCAACAAGCACGACGGGCTCCCCGCCCCACCATACACCCGCCAAGAGAGGCCAAAAGAGGTACGACACTGCAACGATGGCTCAACCCCGGGCCCAAAGTGACAGCGCCACCCGGTGGGCCCCAGGGAACCATACATCACAGTTTCCCCACCAGATTCAAACAGAAAAGCACATACCCGCTACACATTCCCCCTGGTGGTTTGACACTGGTCCCCAGTGTCTGGAACAAACCATGCCCTCAACGGCTGACATAGTCCAATCCAGAAACCGACTAAACCAAGCAGTTGTGCCTGAGCCTCACATAAAAAGGGAGGGAAAGGGAAACAACAACACATTACAACAACATTGAACATAACAACAACATTGAAATCACATCTTCACATAACATCTCTCCCCACCCATCCTGGCTAAGACCCACCCCATTCTCAGTGGTCTTGATGGGATGCTCTCCTGCAGAGGGGAAAGAAAAGTTAAACACACAAATCCCTGACATATATGTTTCTCCGCAGAGAAATTCTTTCCTTCAAAAAGTGTGTGTGTGAACAGTGAATGCCGATGCACGACACTGCCACCTGGTGACAGCGCCGCGGTAACTGCACTTGTGGAACTTTCCTTCTTCTTTGGGCCCTATCTACCCCAGAGTCTGTGACTGCTTGCTGGAAAATTGAAGAACAAACAGGAACAGTCCTTCAACTCCTTTGGGTAACAAGAACAACGAACCCTGGAAAGTTCAGCAGTGTAAAGAACAAAACTGTGTCTCTCTTCTCCTATAGATAGAAACGAGGGTGCGGCAGGACAAGGGGTTTCAGATGCTGATCCAGAGTCTCTATTTGGTATTCAACATCTTCCCCTTCCTTGCGTCGAATCAGCACCTTGTCCGCGTGAATATGCCGCCCCAACAACCACTCTGCCTTGCAATCTTTAAAGCGCTGAGATGCCTTGGGGGAGCATGCAAGGTACCTGCGGGCGTGTGGGACTTGAATGTGGGTCCACACAAAGTCATTGTACCACCGCTCCCGGCAAGCTTCTACTTCATACAGTAACTCTTTGGACAGGTATGGGTACTCCCACCCATATACAGCAGCAACCTTTTGACAAAACAGACGCTGCAGTCTCGCCAGTGGAGGCATGGTGGCTTTGTCCCCTTCACCTGGCAAGACTATGGCATCCGGGTGACGAGGTGCTCTGATCACCTCCGTTCAGGGCATAGGTGCCCGCAACAACAGTCTCTTCTCCCCAGCATTAGGTGCAGATGGCACCGGGGAGGCAAGAGTAGGCGGGGACGGGACCCCTCCTCAGGCGCTGGTGCCTCCACCCGAGGTGTACTCTCCCCTGTAGACATGGGTGGGTCCCTGGTTCTGCGGGACGAGGCGAGAGGCACTTTGTCCCAGCACTTTTGAGCAAACAGTTCGTCAATGGCGACATCGTCTCCCATATCAGAGAGCGACTCCAGGTCGGAGGTGTCACACTCCTCCGCGGGCTGGTAGCGTGCAGTAGAAACTGAACTGCCACCTCCGCCCACACACCAAGTCCCTCCGCCTGGCTTACCTCGGCCTTTACTTGAGAAGGGATGTCCGGAAATTTTCTCAACGGATCCATCCGGGCCGGGCGTAGGCGGGCGGGATGGTCCACCGCAACCGCTGGACGGGGCTACCATGCCGGTCTTTCTCTTCCGAGGTGGACACTGTGAGACAGTGGTGACCGAGTCAGCATCCTCGGATTTCTCCCGTATTTAAGTACTCACGACCTCCTCCGCGGTCGCTGCAGTGCGCACAGGGATGGCTGTCAAAGCGGCGATTCCTCCAACTTGAGTGGTGCCGCCTGTGGTACGGCCGGGGTAGATGGTTCTTGGCTTCTCAATGACTGAATCCACCTCGAATAAGAACTCCCCACAGGCTTCGCATCGCCCGAATGGCTTCAGATGACACACTAAAACCCGAGCAGCCGGGGCAAATCAAACCCAGGGCCTCAACGTCCATGCATGAATACAGGGCGAATCGTCCCCGGGGCTTTAGCCGGATCCCCGTATCGGTCACCGGAGCAGCAGCAGTCAAAGACGTGGTAGAAGGGTGAAGTGGAACCCACGCTGTATGTCCGAACATGGTAACTTGCTGCTGGTCCATGGAGCACTGCAAGTTTTTGCGCCAAAGTCCCCACATGTAGTCCTTCACACGTCTTGGACTCCTCCCCTCTGCACTGTAGTTCGCTGGCTTTTCTTCTTTCCTGAGTCACGCCCACGATCTAAGCAGGGAGGGTGTGCCTGATGGCGCAGTGCAAATAGAAGCCCCCACGTGTAGTCCCTCACACGGCTGGGCTCCCCCTGTTCTCGCTCTTCTGCGCGGGCCTTTCCCTTCACTGGGTCATGTCCACGACTTCGAGCAGGGATGCACTTTGGCCAATGATATGGCCGACCTACTTGGAACTCCTCCGGGCAGACACGTTCAAACTCCGTAATAGCACAAACACCATCCCGGACCCGAGCCCCCACGTGTAGCGGCCTCCACTCTCTCCCTCCAGTATCAATTCTTCTGTCTCTGGCTTTTTGTCTAGGGGTACCTTAGGGGAGAGAGTGCGGGGTCACCACGCCAATGTTCCCACTGCAGATGTGTGTGTAGTGGGAGACAATCCTCTTTTACCTTTGGGTCAGTGTTCTGCATCTGGAGCCTCCTCCTGGTTTCTTGAACAGTGTCTGCCAGTAAATGAGCCCCACACCAATAAAGTCCAACACTCCTTTATTCTTCTCGATGTAAAAGTGAACACAATCAGTTGGACTCCCTCAACGAACAGAACAGACAAGGGGGTGTGGATGCGAGCTGGCCCAGGCACAATAAACTCTCTTACTTCCTTCCTAGAAGTAGATTCCTGCTCCTAATCGAGGAAAACATCCCTCCGGGCGGTCTCCGGAGGCTCACCTGTCACTGGCAATTTGCTGCACCAGGTCTTCAGGTAAGTACCCCCTCCGGTCCCTTATGCCACTGGATTCGGGAAGTCCATCCCTCGCGGAGCCTTAGTCCAGGACACTCAGTCCCAGACCTCTATCCAAGTACCTCACCCCAGGCTAAAGGTGCCTGGGATAGAACACGACTTCCGAACGTCCTCTAGGTCTAGGCCGCCTAGACTCCCGACACGAACCACTGCCCTCAGGCTGAAGGTGCCTGGGACTCGACTCCCGCCACCAAAAATGGCCGGCCCCTTTAAACCCTCTCCCAGCAAGCACGGCGGGCTCCCCACCATACACCCGCCGAGAGAGGCCAAAAGAGGTACGACACTGCAACGATGGCTCAACCCCGGGCCCAAAGTGACAGCGCCACCCGGTGGGCCCCAGGGAACCATACATCACAGTTTCCCCACCAGATTCAAACAGAAAAGCACATACCCGCTACACTTACTATAGACTTATGCTTCTGGCCAATTTGGCTAGTCACCGTTGATGTCACTCAGCCTTGTGATGATCCCATATCTTGCCAGAATGCACTCCTGTTAGGCTACTTTCACACTGAGGCAGTTTTTAGGCACTTTAGCGCTAGAAATAGCCTCTGAAAAGCGCCTGAAAACTGCCTCCCATTCATTGCAGTGTGTCTTTTCACACTTTGGGGCAGTTTGGGAGTGCTGTAAATAGCGCTCCCAAAACACCCTGCCTATTGCATTGAATGGGCAGCGCTTCCAAATCGCCAGAAAAGCGATATGAAAATGCTGCAAAACTGGACATTTTACAATTTTTTTGGGGGGTAAAAAGCAAACAGGTACTGCCACACTATATTCAACTCTGGTGAGAAGTGAATGAAAGACATGCTTCATCTCAAGTCCCCGCCTATTGGTTACACCACTTTGACATGTGGGTGAGACATGTCAGAGGGGCGTGACCAATAGGCAGGGACTTGATCTGAAGCATGTCTTTAATTCAATTCACACTGGAGTTGAAATGCAGCGTGTGGCCGTGATTGTATGCCATATTAGATGACCTCACATTGCAGATATACAACTATTGAGCCACAAAACAGGAGTGCCTAGGCACTGTCACATCAGTACACTGCAGTTTTTCAGGAGAAATTCAAAACAAATTGTAGCACACCCCTAAGGAGCAACAAGTATATATTGGTTTCCCCCACCCTGCACAGCTAGGCACACTGAACTTCCACTTGGTAGTAAAGGTCCATTACAGACAGGGACTCGCAGCCCCTATACTTGAAGATAGAGTGACACAGCTCACACTTTCCCAGCACTTCCTTTCTGTGGCCACTGATCCCAGCACCACCTTTTCAAGCACTGCCAACCCTAGCTACAGCTGCCCCTTTCACTAGCCCTCCAGGCTAACTTCTCCCCACAGTCCTCCAGACTGACACTTACCAGCCCCCCCCGGCTCACTCTTAGGAGAATTGCTGGACGTGCTGACCTGCTTTCGCTGTCCTCTCACTTGCTCCCGTACCTCCAGGAAGAGTTTACTCCATGTGTTGTAGGAGGAATCTTCCAGCACCTGAGCCTCAAGCCTGAGGTCACCCCCCCCCAGACTAGGGGGCACCCTCAAAGGGCCAACGACAGCCTCCTCAGCACTCCATCTTCCACAGCCATCTCCATCTTCCACCTGGCTGCGACTGCTGTCTCTCAGCCAAGCCAATTTACCTACGCTAACAACTCATTTATGTACACCTAGTTAGCACACTAGGTAGAGGGTGCTACAAAATGATATACTTTTCATGTTATGATATCAGATCTACACTTTTTAAATTCAGGTGCATGTTATAAAGGATAAAGGTGCATTTATTTTTTATTTTATAGTTTACTCCAGCAGGTTTGTATGCAAAGTCGGCATATTGTGAGCATTATGCCTCGTACACACATTCCGATTATCGTACGGCGTATCGTTCGCATTTTGTTGTATAAAACTAATATCGAATACAACATTGCAAAATGTGCTCCAAGAAAATTACGATTTTTGTCGTACGATTCTGGAAAAACCTTCCGGTGTGTTATGTGTGACCCATGTGTCCTTATGGTTTATTTTCGTGTAGCGGGTATTTGAATTATGTGAGGACTATGGTGGTGTGAGGTTCCTTGGGGTCCCTGGGTGGCGCTGTCGCCTTGGGCCGAAGTTGAACTCACACTGCAAACCGTGCCTTTTTGTCCTCCCCTGGAGCTGGCACAGCGGGGCGGGGAACCCGCTGTGACGCAAAGGGAGAGGTCATAAAAGGGGCGGACGCCCTGACCTTGGGGAGAGAGTCGGAGGATGCGGCCGCACCCAGGCACCTTCAGCTTGAGTGCTGGCGTTTCGGTGTTCCAGGCCTAGGTGCCCTTGGCCTAGCTGGAGCGGGGATGGAGTCCATCTCAGGCACCTTTTAGCCTGGGGTGAGGTACTATGGCGGATGCCTGGAGCTCAGTACCTTCAACTGAGTTCCGTGAGGGTGGAGGAATCCGAGGGGCCCTAACTCATTGGGTGCCCGTGTCTGAGTTCGTGAGGACTGGTGCGCAGTAACTTATCCGAAGAGTCCGGCGCAGCATCGCTGGTGACGGAGAGGCCTCCATTTCTCCCTTGGACGGATTTCTTCCTCTGACAGGGGCAAAGTGAGCGAAGGTAATTCACGTTCTATATTACCTAGTCAGTGGCAGTGACTATTCCCCACTGGTGACACCACAGTGGGCAGCAGCAAGAAGGGAAAGGATTGTGCCTTGATCTGTCCCCCATATTTCCAAAGGAGAAAGATTGTTTTATTGCTCGGCGAGAAGAATAAAACTGAGTTGTACCTATTCACTGTGTGGAACTTGGGTTACTAAGCAAAGGAGTCAGGGACGAAGGACTGGACCTGACTCTAGGACACCTACACCAAAGCCCAATCTTCTGGCCTTCACCTCTTAGTTACGTGAGGACATGGGCCGTGGTGTGTATCATCTCTCTCCCAGGTGCCCCTAGACAACAGCCATATAACCGATAAAGCAAGGGAGAGGGGTGAGGCCGCTACACGTGGGGGCATCGTATCCGGGATATGTGTATGGTGTCTGAATTTGAACTTTGCTGCCCGGAGGAGTTCCGAGTAGGTCGGCCATATTGGCCAACGCGCCAAGAGGCAACCCACAACTGCGTAGTTCGTGGGCGGGGCAAGGAAAAAGCCTGCAAACAAGTGCAGAAGGTGGGAGGAGTCCGGCCACGTGGACGTACGCATGTGGAGATTCCGGCGCGGGTGGGTCAGTGCGCAATGGAGCAGCAAAGAGAGAGGATGGCTTCAAGTGCTCCGTGGATTTCTGTTCCTTCCTTCGTGGATATGTCTTCTCTAGCTGCTCGGATTATGGATACGGGGATAAGACTAAGGCCCCGAGGGCGATTGGCTCTCTTTACCTGTAGAGACATGGAAGCCCTCGGTGTGATCTGTCCCGGCTGTTCGGGACTGGTGGTCCAGCTGAAGCCGTTTGGGCGCTGTGAGGTCTGCAAAGAATTCCTCTTCGAGGTGGAACCATCCACAGAAAAGCCTCGGGCTTTCCACCTCAACTACCTCACAGGGACTGCCACTCCGGAGGGAGAGATCGATGCTGGTGCGTTCCCCGTGCGCACTGATCAGGGCGAAGTGACTGCCCAAACAGAGGTGAAAAGAGAAAAATCTGAGGATGCTGCCTCGGTCACCAGCAGCTCCCTGCTCCGACCGCCGAAGAGAAAAGTCGGCCTAATGATGGCCTTGTGTGGTCATGGAAGAGCTTCGCCCCACTGCTTGCCTGGCCTGGATGGCTCCGGTAGGAAGAGTCCTGGACATCCCTGTTCTTCGAAAGGCCCAGGTGAGCCAGGGGTTGGGACTGTCTGTGTGGTTGAAAGTGGCGGTAGTCCACAGTCGGTAGAGGCCGTTAAGGGGGATAGTTCCGTGACTGGGAATTTTCTGCCCGCGGAGTGCTACGACACCTCTGACCTGGATTCATTGTCTGACAATGGCGATGATGGGGAGATAGACGAAATCTTCCACCAGAAGGGATGGGACAGAATGACGTTACCCTCGGCCCGTGTTACAAGGGACCCACCTATGTCTACTGGGGATAGTACACCCCATGTGGAGGCCTCGGCGCCGAGGGAAGAAGCTGGTCCTCTGTCTGAAGTTCTCTTTCTTGATTCAACATCCATTTCACCTGTTCCTGTTGCGGGAGTGCAACGTCAATCACTGCAGGCTCCTAGGCCCAGGTCTACTGAGGTGGCGAATGCAACTTGTCATCCAGAAGCGATTGTTCCACCCGGAGAAGGAGACCGAGCTACTATGCCACCTTTGTCAAGGCTGCAGCGTCTCTTTGGCCAGAAGGTTGCTCAGGAATATGGGTGGGAATACCTGTATCTGCCTCGGGAACTGCTCTATGAGGTGGAGGTCTTTCGGCAAAGATGGTATGATGCCTTTGTGTGGGACAAACTGAAAGTACAGCAAGCACGGCGGTAACTTTCCTGTTCACCAACGGTCACCAAGAAGTTTCAGGACTGTAAAGCTAAATGGATGCTGGGAAGACACATTCATGCGGACAAAGTGGTGATCTGTCGCAAGGAAGGAAAGAGTGTTGAGTACCATGTGGAGGCTTTTGATGATCGTTTGAAGCCTATCTCATTGCCTCATCCAAGGTTTTACCTGTAAGAGAAGAAGAGAGGGAAAAAGACTCTCGTGTGCTTTCTTTTCTGTTCCTGGCTGAACTTTCCAGAAGTGCCTTTTCCAGAACACAGAGGCTGTGCCCTAGTTTTTTTTGTATTTGGGCAGTTCTACTCATTGGAGATATGGGAGCTGTTTTTGTTTGTTCTCCCTCCTTCTCCTGGCACTCAAAAAAAATCATTGACTTTGGGTTTTAGATAGTGTAGGGTCACAGAGAAAATGTTCAAGAGGAAAGTTCATATGGAAGTAATGAGTGTCTTGACCGTGGCACTGTCACCAGGTGGCAGTGTTGCACAACGATTGTTTGTTTTTTTGACATTATGCAGCACTTATTGGAGTGAATGGGTTTCTTCTAGGATAGACTCATTCATTCCAAGCAAACACACATGTTGATAGGATGTATGTTTCTTACTTTCCCTCTGCAGGAGACTCGTCTGTCAAGACTACTGAGAATGGGTGGTCTTTAGATAGTCAGGGGGAGGGAAGAATGTAAATGTGTGAGATATTTCAAGTGTTTTATTGGAACGTTTTATAGTTATATTGTTTTAAGTTTTCCCTTTCCCATTCAGGTCGTGGCACAATTCAGGGTTAAATTGTGTCGTTTGGTTTCTGGGCTGAACTCATGTCACCACCCTTGTGGGGTATGGGTTTGTACCAGACACTGGGGACCAGTGTCAAATCACCAGGGGGAGAGTGTAGCGGGTATTTGAATTATGTGAGGACTCTGGTGGTGTGAGGTTCCTTGGGGTCCCTGGGTGGCGCTGTCGCCTTGGACCGAAGTTGAACTCACACTGCAAACCGTGCCTTTTTGTCCTCCCCTGGAGCTGGTACAGCGGGGCGGGGAACCCGCTGTGACGCAAAGGGAGAGGTCATAAAAGGGGCGGACGCCCTGACCTTGGGGAGAGAGTCGGAAGACGCGGCCGCACCCAGGCACCTTCAGCTTGGGTGCTGGCGTTCCGGTGTTCCAGGCCTAGGTGCCCTTGGCCTAGCTGGAGCGGGGATGGAGTCCATCTCAGGCACCTTTAGCCTGGGGTGAGGTACTATGGCGGATGCCTGGAGCTCAGTACCTTCAACTGAGTTCCGTGAGGGTGGAGGAATCCGAGGGGGCCCTAATGCCTTGGGTGCCCGTGTCTGAGTTCGTGAGGACTGGTGCGCAGTAACTTCTCCGAAGAGTCCGGCGCAGCATCGCTGGTGACGGAGAGGCCTCCATTTCTCCCTTGGACGGATTTCTTCCTCTGACAGGGGCAAAGTGAGCGAAGGTAATTCACGTTCTATATTACCTAGTCAGTGGCAGTGACTATTCACCACTGGTGACAGCACAGTGGGCAGCAGCAAGAAGGGAAAGGATTGTGCCTCAATCTGTCCCCCATATTTCCAAATGAGAAAGATTGTTTTATTGCTTGGCGAGAAGAATAAAACTGAGTTGTACCTATTCACTGTGTGGAACTTGGGTTACTAAGCAAAGGAGTCAGGGACGAAGGACTGGACCTGACTCTTAGACCCCTTTCACACTGGGGCGGGCAGGTGCGGTGGCGGTATAGCAGCGCGATTTTCAGCGCTGCTATACAGTCGTTCTTACCGCGGTATGCGGTCGCTAGGGGGGTTAATTTAACCCCCGCTAGCGGCCGAAAAAGGGTTAATACCGCCCGCAAACCGCGGCTATTGCCGCGGTTTGCGGGCGGTATTACCGCGCTGTCCCATTGATTTCAATGGGAGACCGCGGTAAAGGAGCGGTGAACACACCGCTCCTTTACCGCTGTAAAGAAGCGGCTAGCAGGACTTTTGGAGCGGTCCTGCTAGCGCACCGCTTCAGTGTGAAAGCCTTCGGGCTTTCACATTGAAGACACAGGGCAGGATTTTTTCATGCGGTATAACAGCGCTATTATTAGCGCTAAACCGCATGAAAAACGCCCCAGTGTGTAATGTTCCTAAGACACCTACACCAAAGCCCAATCTTCTGGCCTTCACCTCTTAGTTAAGTGAGGACATGGGCCGTGGTGTGTATCATCTCTCTTCCAGGTGCCCCTAGACAACAGCCATATAACCGATAAAGCAAGGGAGAGGGGTGAGGCCGCTACATTTGTGTTTACGATCATGCGCAGTGTTTGTCTATCGATTTTTAGCGGACGCATACTGTACTGATTAAACGATTGTCGTACGATGGGCTGTCGTCCGAGCAAAGTTTTTGTGTTTGTCCCTTCGGATTTTGTTGGACGGACTGTCGTGATCGGCTGTTGAAACCTGTGTACTAACGATCAGATTATCGAACGATCTATCCGAAAGCGATTTTTATCATCTGATAATCGGAACGTGTTTACGGGGCATTAGGGGTCATTTACTAACTAGAACAAACTTAGCGTCATGCCTTCCAGCTATTTAGAGAATGGAAGTATCCCTGACTGCTTAATGTAACGTCATCATCATAACGCGTCAGTTTACATTGACAACTAAGGTTTTTCCAGCACTGGAAGCGTTTGGTAGTGTACATTCCTTTCATGTTTATAGATATGAGTTGTAAAATGAGCAGGCTGTTTATCAGTTGCGCTCTTGGCTTGCGCACAAATTTGTATTGCAGTAAACACAGGTCAAAAGATCAAACAAACAATTTAGCATCAGATTTGAAATTCGGTACACATGACAGAAGAAATTTAATCAAAAGCCCATCAGCTACTCATAATGAAAATCTAAACCAGGATGAAATTAGAGGAAGTCAAAATGCAAAGCTGATCTAATTTAACATTTGAGCATAACAATGCCAATCCAATAAAGAACAGATTTTTATATATTTTCTACTGCATTAAATCTGATTTATCTCCGAGCAAACAAACAATAAACTCTCCTACTGACTCCGTTTACAAAGAGACAAAACAGTTACACAGCTTTGAAATTTGTGAGATGTTTGGGAAAACACAGTGTTCTGGTAGAGGATAAAGAAAAAAAAGGTTCAAAATGCACCTATAATTCATAATAACATTAGTATTGCACAAACTATTTCACTAGGATTGGGATACAGATGGTGCAACTGCAACAGAGCCAAGGGAGGAGGTTCTGGTGAGATGGCTTCCCAACAGGGGTGGATCCAGAGTCTTTTCTCGGGAGGGGCACTGCCAAAAAATGATTTTTTTGTGGGAAATTTATCGGGGAAATGGTTGGTGTCGGTGCTTCAATCATCCCGGCACCATGGTTGTTATGGTGTCAGGATGATTGAAGCGCATTATTTCTATTATTACATTGTAATATGAAATTAAATAGTTCAATGCAGAATCAGTGGGAGCCCCGAGTGTGTCACTTGCCACCGTTGCCTGCAATTAGTGGGAGCCCTGAGCGTGTCACTTGCCACACGTTGTGGATTGTCACTTGCCACGTCACCTGCCACATCTTGTGGATTGTCACTTGCCACACCTTGTAGATTGTCACTTCCCACATCACCTGCCACACCTTGCGGATTGTCACTTGCCACATCACCTGCCACACCTTGCTGATTGTCACTTGCCTGCCACCAGATGCAGATTGTCATTTACCAATTCACCTGACACAATTTGCGGATTGTCACTTGCCACGTCGCCTGCCACACCTTGCGGATTGTCACTAACTTGCCTGCTAAGGTGTAGTTTTGGTTGTCTCTTGCTGTGTCCCAGACTCCCAGAGTCAGGCAGCAGAGAGATAATGTAATCTCTCTGCTGCCTGCACAGTGTGGGAGCGGAAGTCACTGCAGGAATGCAGGGCAGGCACGGGCGGTGAGAGATGATCTCATCTCTCTGCTCCCCCGCTCCCGGCTAGCTGATTGGCCAGCTGCCACACTGAGCCTGCTCTCTCACTCTCACCTGCGCTGCCAACACACTGAGCAGCACGGTCTGCCCACCAACCGCGCCGCCCCCCGACAACAAACCACGCCGCAAGTGGAGCCGCCCGCTTTCTTACCCGTCTGTGGAGACGCACGCTATTGCACCTGCCCGCAGAGCGGCCTGACATGACTCACTGACGTCACTCGTTGCTAGACGCCAAGCGGCCCAGGCGTTAGCAGCGAGTGCAGGGAAGAGGCTCCACCCACCTCCTCCTCCGCTCCTGGTATCGTGTCAGTGCGCCACGTAACTACATTAGACGAGTCTCTCTCTCAGCGCCGCTGATCGGCTGATGTGAGAAACTGAGAGAGAGACTCAGAGAGGCAGTGGCAGCCGCAGAACAAGTACTGTATATAATCGAGTATAAGCCGACCCGAATATAAGCCGTGGCACCTAATTTTACCCCAAAAAACTGGGAAAACTTATTGACTCAAGTATAAGCCTAGGGTGTCCTAGGCTTATACTTGCCTCACTTTGCCTCACTGTGCCCATGCCTCACTGTGCCCATGACTAGACTGATGTTTAACATGGAAGTCTATGGAAGGAGTGCCCGGCTTTGAAAAATCGGTTCTCCCAGACACCAAACTTTTCAAACTTATAGAGGAGACATGGGGCTACATGTGGGCCAAGTTTGGGGTCCAGAGGACCTACGACCGGCCGGTACCGGGTCCGCAAAATCACCGAAGAAATTACCGTTTAACATTGGAGTCTATGGAAGGGGTGCCAGGATTTAAAAAATCAGTGCTCCCCGGCTGTAAGTCCCCCAGACACCAAACTTTGCACACTTATAGAAGAGAGATTGGGCTACATGTGTGCCAAGTTTGGGGTCCTACGGCGGGCCGGTACCGGGTCCACAAACAGAGCAAGCAAATGAGTGTGACAGATGGTCTCGGGGGGGGGCAATTGCCCTGTTGCCCCCCCCTGGATCCGCCACTGCTTCCCAATGAAGGCCATCACAGAGAGACTGTCCCTTCAAGTGGAAGGAAGAGCTGATGCTTGAAAGTGTAGCCTCCCTGCACCTCATTCACATCTAGTCTTACTGTGTGGTAAACAGCCCAAGCTAATTGCTGCACTCAGTTTGTTTTCCATAAGGTCAATGTTGATGTTGCTTCTGTCTGCTACTAGCCTGGCAAGAGTGAGAGGCCTGCCTATCCAGATTGGTTTTACTGCTAGAGGTCCTAGGTGCAAGTAGCCTTGAAGAGGTTGAGTGTCTAGTAGCTGGAAGGTGATACCTGGGATGGAGTACCAGAGGTCCTGGGGAAAAAGGAACTTATGGAGAGGTGCAGTGGCGGTGCGTCCATAGTGGGCGCAGGAGTGCCGCCCCCTCTCTCCTGCACCCGACACTCAACAATAGATAGATTCATGCATTGCATGAATCTATCTATTGACGCCGCTGCCGCCCACTATTCAGGTGTCCGGTCTCTTGTTGAGCGCCGGCCATCTGAATTACAGCAGGGGGGATGATTTGGAAGTGCCTGATTAGAGCCATAGGCTCTAATAGGCTTCCTGATTAGAGCCTGTGGGCTCTAATAGGCTTCCAAATTGTTAAGCAGCGGGCGCACTGCTGTGCGTTCGCTGCTTACGTAGTGCTGTGTTAGGGAATCGCTTCCTTAACACTGACCCGCCTCTCAGTGAATCAGGTGCACCGGGTCTGGTTACCAGTCACCTGATTGTCTGAAGCGACAGGCGCTGTGACACAGCGTCACTGTGTCATAGCAGAAGACAAAAAAGAACGGGAGAAAGGAGAAGACATCGAGGACTCGGAGGACAGCTTTGACCGAGGCAGGTAAGTGCCAGACGGGGCACACTGGCAGCATTTGAGGGGGCAAATCTGGCAGCACACTGGCGGCATTTGATGGGGCAAATCTGTCAGCAAACTGGCGGCATTTGATGGGGCAAACTGGCAACACATTGGCGGGAATTGATGGGGCAAACTGGCAGCACACTGGTGGCAATTGATGGGGCAAACTGGCAGCACACTGGTGGCAATTGATGGGCACACTGGCAGCATTTGATGGGGCAAACTGGCAGCACACTGGCAGCATTTGATGGGGCAAACTGGCAGCACATTGGCGGCAATTGATGGGGCAAACTGGCAGCACATTGGCGGCATTTGATGGGGCAAACTGGCAGCACACTAGCGGCAATTGATGGGACAAACTGGCAGCACACTGGCGGCATTTGATGGGCACGCTGGCAGTACACTGGCGGCATTTGATGGGGGACACTGGCAACACACTGGCGGCATTTGATGGGGCAAACTGGCAGCACATTGGCGGCAATTGATGGGGCAAACCGGCAGCACATTGGCGGCAATTGATGGGGCAAACTGGCAGCACACTGGCGGCAATTGATGGGCACACTGGCGGCATTTGATGGGGCAAACTGGCAGCACACTGGCGGCATTTAATGAGGTAAACTGGCAGCACATTGGCAGCAATTGATGGGGCAAACTGGCAGCACACTGGCGGCATTTGATGGGGCAAACTGGCAGCACATTGGCGCCAATTAATGGGGAAAACTGGCAGCACACTGGCAGCATTTGATGGGGCAAACTGGCAGCACACTGGCGACAATTGATGGGGCAAACTGGCAGCACACTGGCAGCATTTGATGGGGCAAACTGGCAGCACACTGGCAGCATTTGATGGGGAAAACTGGCAGCACACTGGCGGCATTTGATGGGGCAAACTGGCAGCACACTGGTGGCATTTGATGGGGCAAACTGGCAGCACATTGTGGCAATTGATGGGGCAAACTGGAAGCACACTGGCGGCATTTGATGGGGCAAATTGGCAGCACACTGGCGGCAATTGATGGGGCAAACTGGCAGCACACTGGCAGCAATTGATGGGCACGCTGGCGGCACACTGGCGGCAATTGATGGGAACACTGGCAGCACACTGGCAGCAATTGATGAGCACACTGGCAACAATTGATGGTTACAGTAGCTGTGTTTGATGGCACAGTGGCTGAGTTTGATGGGTCTTTTTTTCAGTTTGTTTGCGCCCCCCAAAAATTTTGAGCATCAGCCGCCACTGGAGAGGAGGAAGGTTCATTTAAATGATCAATGACTGCGGCTGCTTATGGAGAAGATATGAGATTCTAGTTTCAGCTTAAAGAAGAATTCCAGGTATAAATATTTTTACGTAGTGCCATTGATCCAGCTTGGATCTACGTAACTATGCATTTAACATACCTGTAGGATCCCTCTAGAACAGTGGTTCACAACCTTTCTAGTGCCGTGACCCCTTGATAAAATTTCCCAAGTTGTGGGGACCCCTAACAGTAAAATTATTTTCGTAGGCAAGACAAGTAATTTGCGGCCCTAACCCACAGTCCCTTCCGCTCGTACAGTATTAAAACCCCTTATGGTAAATTTAAGGATTTACTACTTTTTCTCCTTTCTTTAGCCGCGTACACACAGACGGTTTTCTCTGCAAAAAACAACAAGAAAACTGCTTGCAGAGCTTTCTTGCCGAGAAAACCAGCCGTGTGTACGAGGCTTTCAGGTTTCTCGTCAGGAAAACTGATCAGAATCTCGACGAGAAAAAAAGAAGACCTGCTATTACTCTGGCACCCGCGGCTCACACGTCACAGATAGCAGTGCGTGCGCCCGACACTCCCATAGCAACCGATGACGTAATCGGTTGGCAAGACGCGATCGGGAGACCCGCACAGCCAGCACAGCTTCCCGAGTGCCTGTGGCAGCGGGAAGTGAGCTTTACACATAGAGGACCGGCACCGCTGTAATAAAATATTAACCAAGTGGCCAGCATTAGTAAAAACATCAGATAGCTGCCTATATTGGGGGTCATTTTGCCGCAGCACATCTGGGGACTCTTCACGGCACACTGGTTGAGAAACGTTGCTCTAAACATTGAGTCCACACTGTTAGACTGCTAAAAAGCACAAGGTCCCACTGTAGATGAGGTTTCGGATAACAGTTCACAGATAAAAGGTCCTCGCACCCATATTCCACAGTGAAAACACCCAAGCAGGAGTGATAAGGGTTATCAAAAGAGATCCTCCACCAATAAATTACTGCCGCTTACCAGATTTTTAGATCTCTTGTTTAAGGAGATCGTATGCGCTTGAGGCTATTTTCCCAGCCTAGGGTCTCTACACTTTGATGGCAGGGTGACACCATACTTTCCAACCTGGATGCCCACAGTGGTAGTGTTATTGGTGTTGTTTCTCATGCAAAAATGAAAGATGCTTCCATAGTGTGATCCAATTTAAAAGCATTTATTGTTAAAATAGATAACATTGCACTTACAGTTAAGCGGATGATATCTGGCGTTTAAAAACACATTTGAGCCGGCCGGCTCTCGATCGCAGCCCGTCGCTTCCGGGACTGGCACAGTACGCGGTGACGTCAGCACGCCATTATGGGTCTGAAGGGGGGGGTCTGTATTGTAGGGAGGGTTCTGTATTGTAGGGGGGGTTCTGTATTGTAGGGGTGGTCTGAAATGTAGGGGGGGTTTGTATTGTAGGGGGGTCTGTAATGTAGGGGGGGTTCTGTAATGTAGGGGGGGTCTGAAATGTAGGGGGTTCTGTATTGTAGGGGGGTCTGAAATGTAGGGGGGTCTGTATTGTAGGGGGGTCTGAAATGTAGGTGGGTTCTGTATTGTAGGGGGGTCTGTAATGTAGGGGGGGTTCTGTATTGTAAGGGGGGTCTGTAATGTAGGGGGGTTCTGTATTGTAGGGGGTCTGTAATGTAGGGGGTTCTGTATTGTAGGGGGGTCTGAAATGTAGGGGGTTCTGTATTGTAGGGGGGGTCTGAAATGTAGGGGGTTTTGTATTGTAGGGGGGTTTTGTATTGTAGGGAGGTCTGAAATGTAGGAGGGGTTCTGTATTGTAGGGGGGTCTGTAATGTAGGGGGGTTCTGTATTGTAGGGGGGTCTGAAATGTAGGGGGTTCTGTATTTTAGGGGGGTCTGAAATGTAGGGGGGTCTGTATTGTAGGGGGGTCTGTAATGTAGAGGGGTCTGTATTGTAGGGGGGTTCTGTGTATTGTAGGGGGGTCTGTATTGTAGAGGGGGGTCTGTAATGTAGGGGGGTCTGTATTGTTGAGGGGATCTGTATTGTAGGGGGTCTGTAATGTAGGGGGCGTCTGTACTGTAGGGTGGGGGTCTGTACTGTATGGAGGGTATCTGTATTGTAGAGGGGGTCTGTAATGTAGGGGGGGTCTGTATTGTAGAGGGGGGCTGTAATGTAGGGGGGGTCTGTATTGTAGAGGGGGTCTATAATGTAGGGGGGTGTGTACTATAGGGGGGTCTGTACTGTAGGGAGGGGGTCTGCACTGTAGGGGGGGGGTCTGTACTGTAGGGAGGGGGGTCTGTACTGTAGGGAGTGGGTCTGTACTGTAGGGAGGTCTGTGTAACATGCAGGGGGTCCAGAACTGTTAGGGGGGTGTCTGTGTAACAAACTGTGGGGGGTTGTGTAATGTAAAGGGGTCCAGAGGTGCGGTGCTATGTAATGTAAAGGGATCCAGAGGTGCAGGGTGATGTGTAATGTAAAAGGGTCCAGAGAAGCAAGGTGCTGTGTAATGTAAAGGGGTCCAGAGGTGCAGGGTGCTGTGTAATGTAAAGGGGCCCAGAGGTGCAGGGTGCTGTGTAATGTAAAGAGGCCTAGAGGTGCAGGGTGCTGTGTAATGGAAAAGGGTCCAGAGGTGCGGTGCTATGTAACGTAAAGGGGTCCAGGGTGCTGTGTAATGTAAAGGGGTCCAGAGGTGCAGGGTGCTGTGTAAGGTAAAGGGGTCCAGAGGTACAAGGTGCTGGAACCCCACATCCCATCATTAACTGCTGCCGCGAACCGCCGCCGCTGCGCCGCCCCCCCCCCCCCCCGGCTGCTCAGTCTAAAATGCCCGGGCCTATTTTTTGTCCCAGTCCGGGCCTGGCAGCCGCCATGATGTTGCCATCGGTGTATGAGATGGTTCCCACCGCTCGGTGTGAAGAGAGAAGAAGGCAGTTCTTGGAACTTCGAGGGGTCAGGAAGTCGCACTTTGGCTGTGTGGACTGTCCCACGTGTATGACGTCACCGGCGGAAACAGGAGATCACTGACAAGTGGAAGGCTAGGCAAGGCTACGCGCTCGGAGCATTCAGCTCCTTCTACAGGCCTGCTCAGATAACAGCCCGGAGATCCATTTACAGATGAGCCCATTCACATTATTCTTGTAAGTGTCTTGTAAGTGTGCCTTATGAGTTAAATTTTGGGATACTACACTTAGTTGTCACATCCTTCTCTCTCTCTTGCGTCTCTTGAATTACACAGAGAGCCGTCACAACTCTAAGGATAGCAGCCGCAGGTGGTCCCCCAAATACCATCTCAGCATACATTTATTATCACAGCCCAGTAATCCTTACGGCCTGCCTTTCATCCCATATCATTGTGTTTTTGGAGACGTTGCTTTTAGTTGGCTGGACTGTTTTGAATACAATTCCGTGCGCCAGTTCCTTTCTCCTCTACAACAGAATATGGGTGTCTGATTTCCATTCTCCTCTCTCCCTGTGATTTGTCCTTTGTGGAATAAAATCACTAAATGGCATTAGGTAACTGGGAGAAAAGAACAAAGGGAAGAAAGCGCCAACCTTTGTTCTTGTCTCGCATTGTATTATACAGAGGTGGTCACAACTCTGAGGACAGCAGCCGCAGGTGGTCCAGAGCTTCCCCCCCTTTTTTTAAATCTCATCATATATGAATTCAAGACTATCTTGGACTACCTGTAACTTTTATCATTGGTCTCAAAGACATTTTATTGCTTATTGGACTATAAAATCTCAGTGCACCATATTATTTTCCATTACATTAGGTAACTCGCACCAAATTTTTAAGCAGAATTTTCAGTTAAAGACTCAGTTCTGGGGTAAATATCCACCCTATCTCTGGGGGTCCCACACATGCCTTTGGGGGGTTACAGGGATGCTGCAGGGGATGGAAGCTGATGGTGGAGGGTAGTGCTAGCATCAATTAATGCAAGGGAGTAAACTAACATAATGGGTTTGATTTGAAGTGCAAAATTGCTCCTTGAATCTGCTACAACTTTTTCTGTGGGTACGTGTAGTACAAATATGGAACATTGATGTCTAAATACTATGATTCATTTTTATGCACTTTAGATATGGTCTATTTTTAAAAATACTGTATTTCCATGTATTATCAGTATTTCCTTAAAAAGTTTTGTCAACATTTTAATGATTTGTTGATGAATTTAAATTATCAATCAAATTAAGGATTGATGCCTGGTTTAACCCTCCTTGTAAAGGATAAATGCAGGTTTAATTGTAAAAAATAAAAATACTCCCTCCAGGCCCTCTTTATCTTTTTTTTAAGTACAAAATACTCAGCATTGCAAAAGCTGCTACAAGACACCCTGAAAGTCAGTGATTGCTGAGACGTCCTCTAACTTAGCACCATAGACTGTAATTGATTCCCATCAACAGTTAGAGCCATTGAGGCGATGGTGCGTGTGCCAAGTTGAAGAGAATGTCTCAGCTTTTGCAATTTTATAGAAATCTGATCGCAGACTTGCTGGGCGCCATGCACCAGCTTCTGTGACACAAGAAAAGTATTTTTTACTCAAAGATAAAGGGGGCCAGGAGGAAGGACATTTATTTTTTATGATTAGACTTTTCCTTAGCCCAATTCTGCTTCCCACACAAACGACCACCCTGGAGTCCACACAGTAAATATGATTTTTTTTATATATACTTACCTTTTTCCAATGTCTTCTGGTTGGTCACTCGGTCCCTTTCCTCTACTGTTTTTATTCCAGTGCTTGGTTTATGTCTTTACAATAATGTCCTTAGTCTTCCGGGTTGAGTGATGCTGTGCAACCTAAAAGACTGATGACTGCTTGTGGCGGAAAAGCATTACTGTGTATTGCAGTCGGAGCTGCTTTTTTATTTTTACTAGAGCTGGGGCATTTTTTGCCCAGGCTTAAATTTGGGCTTTAACTACTTAAGCCCCGGACCATTTCGCTGGCCAAAGACCAGGCCACTTTTTGCGATTCGGCACTGCGTCGCTTTAACTGACAATTGCGCGGTCGTGTGCGACGTGGCTCCCAAACAAAATATACGTCCTTTTTTTCCCACAAATAGATCTTTTCTTTGGTGGTATTTGATCACCTCTGCGGTTTTTATTTTTTGCGCTATAAACAAACATAGAGTGACAATTTTGAAAACAATGCAATATTTTTTACTTTTTGCTATATTAAATATCCCCAAAAAATATATAATTTTTTTTTTTTTTTCCTCAGTTTAGGCCAATACGTATTCTTCTACATATTTTTGGTAAAAAAAAATCGCAATAAGTGTTTACTGATCGGTTTGCGCAAAAGTTATAGCGCCTACAAAATAGGGGATGGTTTTATGGCATTTTTATTAATAATTTTTTTATTTTACTAGTAATGGCGGCGATCAGCGATTTTTATCGTGACTGCGATATTATGGTGGACACATCGGACACTTTTGACACCATTTTGGGACCATTGTCACTGATCGCTGTTCCTGATGACAGGGAACAGACTATCAGTGACATGTCAGGGGAAGGACGGGGAGATGTTGTGTTTACACTGACATCTCCCCGTTCTTCAGCTCTGTGACCCGATTGCAGGACACCGGCGGACATCGAGTCCGCGGGTCCCGCGGGCATGGTCACGGAGCTCGCAACAGGGTCGCGAGCGTGCCGCCGGCGCATGCGCGACCACATGGCTCGCAAATTAAAGGGGACGTATATATACGCCCATTTGTGCAGCCGTGACATTCTGTCAACATATAAGTTTGTGCGGCGGTCGGGAAGCGGTTAAGTAAACCTAATTCCTTGTTACATACTCAACTCTACTGCTATGGGATCCTCTGTGCCAAAGGCTAAGTTTCTTTTATTACATGATGCTGGTGCTGGGACTTTGAAAACTACTTTCAACCAATTTCCACATATTCACTGACTACTTAAAGTAGAGTTAAAAGCTCAACTTGATTTCATTTTCGACAGAGTAAGGAAGGGTTATAGCCCCTGCTTGTGTCCCATTGGGGAGATTGCCCTTCACTTCCTGTCCCAGTGGCGGAACTACCAGGGTCGCAGCAGTCGCACGTGCGAATAGGCCCTGGTGTTCTGCCGCTGTGGGTGGTTCTGGGCACCCTTATGTAAGGGGGCGCTCTCTGGGGACCCTGATGTAAGGAAGGGGATCACTGGGGCCCCTGATGTAGGGAAGGGGCTCTCTGGGGGCCCTGATGTAGGGGGGGCTCTCTGGGAACATTAATGTAGGGGGGGCTCTCTGGGAACCCTGATATAATGAGGGGGCTCTGGGGACCCTGATGTAAGTAGGGAGGATCTCTCATGATGTAAGGGGGGAGGCTCTGGGGGGACCCTGATGTAATGAGGGGCTCTCTGGGGACCCTGATGTAAGGGGGGACCTGCGCTCAGATATGTAACAATATTTTATATATATATATATATATATATATATATATATATATATATATATATATATACACACACATGTATATTATATACATGTGTATGTCCGCCCAAGCATATGCTTTTCATTACTTTGTGTCTATGGGCTCTAGCCCCAGATCTTTTGTAGACCTAGCAACGCCCCTGGTAGGGGCCCTTCATGTTTTCTTGCAGCGGGGCCCTGAAGATTCTAGTTACGCCTCTGTCCTGTCCAAAGTGAGGGAATCCCTGGATATCACCAGGATCACCAGGAATAGTGTCCCTATTGGAAAATTCTAGCTCTATTCCTGTTCTTGGGACAACCTAAAATTTGACATTCTCTTTCACTTTGGGTGATAATAGTACAAACATATGGGGTTAATCTCCCTAACAAGGTCTCAGGCATGTCAGAAACCATGAATCAGACCGAGACAGAAGAACAGTTAAATCACACTTGTTTAATAATAAAAATAAAAAGGTAAACAGAGTAAGCGTAGTCAAAACATAGCCAGAGTTCAGTAACCGGATCGGGTAGTCGGCCAAGCCAATGTCCAAGAGCCAGCGATAAAGGTAGTAGTACAGCAAGCAGGATCTGTAGCCAGAGGGAACGTCAGTCAAGCAGGTCTTAAACAGGAACGTAGGAGAGTCTCGTGTGATGTTAACACAGGCGAAGACATAGAGCAAATGAACTGGAAGGCTTTAAGTAGGCAGAGCTGACGAGCAGGATCATTAACAGATGGATCACTGTGGAGAGATGGGAGCTGGCAATTAGCTGACAGCTGAGCTGCCAGCACAGAGAAGGAAGGGCTGAGACCAGCCCTGACAGTACCCCCTTCTCAATGACCCCTCCCCCTCGGAGGACCACTGGGCTTGAGGGGAAAAGGTCTATGGAAATCACGGAGGAGAACAGGGGCATGTACGTCCGAGGATGGGACCCAAGAGCGTTCCTCCGGACTGTACCTCTTCCAATGCACCAGGTACTGTATGCGTCCACGGAACCTACGGGAGTCAACAATGGACTGTACTTCATACTCCTCATGGTTCTCAATCTGTATAGGGTGAGGACGTGGCACCAAGGTGCTAAAACGATTGCAGACCAAAGGTTTCAATAAGGAGACATGAAACACATTAGAGATACGCATACTGGAAGGAAAGTCTAACGCGTAAGCCACTGGGTTTATCCTGCGAAGGATACGGAAAGGCCCAATATACCGAGGTGCGAACATCAGAGAAGGAACATGAAGTCGGAGGTTGCGAGATGACAGCCAGACCCTGTCCCCGACCTGGTAGGAAGGCGCAGGCAGGCGTCTGCGGTCAGCATGGAGTCTGTAGCTCTCGTTAGCCTGTTGCAAAGCCTCCTGGACTTGTACCCAAGTGGAACGAAGACCACAGAGATGTTGCTCTAATGCAGGAATACTCTGAGGAACAAACGAGTCAGGCAACATGGAAGGTTGGAAACCATAGTTCGACATAAACGGGGACAACCGTGAAGCAGAATTCAGTGCGCTATTGTGAGCAAACTCAGCCCATGGTAAGAGGTCTGACCAGTTGTTGTGATGGTCAGAAATATAGCAACGCAGGAATTGCTCCAAGGACTGATTGGCTCGTTCTGCGGCCCCATTAGACTGCGGGTGATACGCAGAGGAGAAAGCAAGCTGAATTCCCAACTGTGCACAAAAGGCTCACCAAAACCGGGACACAAACTGACTTCCCCTGTCTGAGACAATGACCTTGAGTAGGCCATGTAAGCGAAAGATCTCCCGAGCAAAAATGGAAGCAAGTTCCTTAGAGGTAGGCAACTTCTTAAGTGGAATACAGTGAGACATTTTCGAGAACCGGTCTACCACTACACTGCCCTGGGAGTTGGGTAACAGGACCATGGGTTTTTTTCGTCTCCCATAGAGGGTTTGACCAGGCCAAGGCTCTGTCAGAAAGTAAAGATATCACGAAACCCACTTCGCTTCTGTCCGTGGGAAACGCCTGGGGCAGCATCTCAAAGTATATCTCAACCTGGTTGAGAAACCCTCTGCACTGAACTGGATCTCCTCCAAATCGCTGGGGAAGTGAGCGGAACCAGACATACCTCTTATAGAGGTAATACTCGAGGCGGGTGCCTGCACAGAGACTACCGGAGCGGCCACAGTGGAAGATTCTAGACGAGCCGTGCGACTCAGGAGCGTCTATATCGCCATGGCAAACTGATCCATGCGGTGATCCAGTTCATCCAATCTGGAAAAAATATTACCAACAAGTGTATTGGCTGCATCTTCTGAATTCATGGCCTTCGCCTACTGTCAGAAACCATGAATCAGACCGAGACAGAAGTACAGTTAAATCACAATTGTTTAATAATAAAAAGGTAAACAGATTAAACGTAGTCAAAACATAGCCAGAGTTCAGTAACCAGATCGGGTAGTCGGCCAAGCCAATATCCAAGAGCCAGCGATAAAGGTAGTAGTACAGCAAGCAGGATCTGTAGCCAGAGGAAACGTCAGGTCTTAAACAGGAATGCAGGAGAAAGTCTCTTGTGATGTTAACACAGGTGAAGGCAGAGAGCAAATGAACTGGAAGGCTTTAAGTAGGCAGAGCTGATGAGCAGGATCATCAACAGGTGGATCACTGTGGAGAGATGGGAGCTGGCAATTAGCTGACAGCTGAGCTGCCAGCACAGAGAAGGAAGGGCTGAGCCCAGTCCTGACAAGGCAGCAGTACAATTCTGACAGTTGTTCTAATCCTTATCCCCTCTATTCAAAACTAAAAGAATAGTTGTCTTTTTGCCATTACTCACCTACTTTTAAAATTGTTAGTTGCCTGTTATCCTCGGATTTTAGCCATGGTGTCCTTGACCTAGAACAAAAATAATAGTGAGGACTTCCTTTTACCTGCTGCATTTTTGGTCCTGGTCAAAGAAAGCATTGAAGTCGGAGGATAAACACGGTAACCAGCATTTTCTGTTAAATATACTAAGCTTCAATAGTGTGTTATGCAAAATGACCACTAGAGGGAGAGACATTTTTACATATACAGTAGTTATTAAAAGGTTACAGAGAATACTGTATACCACCTGAACTAAAGTTTCTTTTTAGAAATTCTGTACCTATCTTTGAATGTAATAAATGTATTTCTTTTTACAAGTTATTAAGAATGTTTTCCTACATTGAAAACAAAGAAATTACTATTCACAGTATTTTTTGTTGTGAAAATTGTCACATAGGTTTGTCTGTGAATCGGCCATGCTAGAGAACATCAGTTACGGAAATAAAAACATTATCAATCCAAGAAAGTGAGGCTGCCTATACACGTACAATAGAAATCTGAAGAAATGGGTGATTGTAAACCAAAAATAACAAAGGTAATTTATTTAAGATTTGTATTACCCCTTCCTGCTCAGCTTCAGTGTCCCTTTAACTGGGTTATAATGCCCAGGGTGCAGAAAGGTTGTACTTTGCCCAATGACATTATTACCCTGATTGGCTTTCATAATGGTCACATGATCGGGACCTGATCCCGCCAACTCCCAATCATTACTTTGACAGCTCGGTCACCATGCTGGGAGTGTGCAGTGAGCGTGCTCTCAGCACAAAAGCCCTTTGCCATCCATTGACACATATGCGTGTTAAAGCTCCCTGTATGCTGCCGTTCATGTGTGTTACATGGCGGCAAGAGGATAAATGATTGTCTCTAGAAAAATCAAGCTTTAGAACTGACTTCTTTGCCTGTTTCTGTTTCCTTCTTCTGTTTTTCCATCATTGTAGTTTTTTTTAGAAGGATTAGAATGTCTGTCTGATTTTTGTTTGCTAGCCATGATTTTTCCTCGCTTTCTGGCCTACTGACAATAGCTTTACCAGACAGGAAGTGAAGAAAAATCTGAAAAAGATATCCAGACCACAATAAGATTTGACAAAGGTTCTGGCCTCCCCCTTGTGAGTCCACTATAAAATGTTGTCAGCAGGAGAGAAAGTGAGGGGAAATCTCTCTAGTAGAGCCTCAGATTGCAGTAATAAAACCCAAGTAGGGGAAATCTATAAGGGAAGTTTGCCTCTTAGAGACTCCATTAGTCCTTTCTGAGAAGTTGGCTTCTGATTTGATGCTGAATTCTTATGAGAGTTGGCGGCGACCATCTTAACATGAGAACCTTTTAATAGGAGATCCCATGTAATTTGGGCACGCTTCAAGTGAGTGGCAGGTTAAGTAGAGGAACCCGCTGGACGGGAATAGTGCTTAGCACAGAGAGTGCAGTGTGAATTGTTCTGTTCCACCTTCCTTCCAGCGGAAGCCATCCTCTGATAACAAACCTACTACTGTGGCTGTGACAACTATTTGGTTTTGTGAAGTGCATCAAACTGTATGTAACTCAAACTGTATGTACTTAATTTCCAACTGTGTGTGCTGCTGATACCTTTTGAGTTGGTACCTGCTCTGAGGCCCCACTTGCATATCTCCAGGGGCAGAAAATGAAAGGGGCTGCAGACAACAAAAAAGCCCTGACAAATGCCAAAACCTATTCCCATTCTGTCCCCAATAAAATGTTTTTGTTAAGTGGACCCTCACCCTTGTAAGCCACTTTAGGTCCCTGCCTCAGCCACCCCCTCGTCTAGCTAACTATTTTAATTTTTTTATTTTGGCTTGTTCAATTTATTTTTACATTTTTTTCTGTGGCCCCACCACCATTTATGTAGATAGGTAAGAATGATGTGTCCTACTCTGGCAGCCTCCTGGGATATGTGAATTGAAGCCCGTTCCCAGCAGGTGGGTGGAGCTGGCGAGCGTCACAGGGGTCTGGCTGCCTGAACCTGGAAGAGACAGCTGGGCTCCTGATGACTGAATGAACCAAGATGGCTGGACACAGGCCCTGATACCTCATCAGTAGATCAAAGCAACACAATGCTGGGCCCACTGGGCAGGTGAGTATGCCTTCTGATGAGAGCCCAGCATCACAGATCAGAGGGAATGGGTGAAATGGGTAAGTTCCTCTTTAATTCCCCTTTCACACTGAGGCAGTTTTCAGGTGTTTTAGCACTAGAAATAGCACCTGTAAAGCGCCTGAAAACTGGCACCCATTCATTGCAATGAGTGCTTTCACACGCGGGCGGTGCGTTTGAAAAAGTCCTGCAAGCAGCATCTTTGGGGGGGTTGGGAGCGCTGTGTACAGCACTCCCAAAACGCCCCTGCCCATTGCATTGAATGGGCAGTGCTTCCGAAGCACCTAAACAAAAAGCCCTTTTTTAGGGTTAAAAGTGCCCCGCTAGCAGCCGAAAAGCGTTGCAAAAGCGCCGCTTAAACAGCGGTAAGGCGCCACTAAAACGTGCAGCGCTTTACCGCGAATGTGTGAAAGGGGTCTGAGTAACTGAATTATTATTATTTCTATTATAATACGGGATTTATAAAGCACCAACATTTTGTGCAACACTTTACAACTTGAGGGCAGACAGTACAGTTACAATACAATTAAATACAGGTAGAATAATAATTGTACTTTGTAAATATGCATGCTGTTGCAGACTAAGGCTTCCGTATGCCACCCAAAGGTATCTGTAATATTAGTCCCACACTCAGTTCCAAAATGTATTGATACAAAAGCAAATAGCTGATACAGAGGTCCCTTAATGCCTTTCAGGCGTATGATTAGGCCTGTAGGATGGAAATGCCTTAGTGGACCTCTGTACTAGCTGTTTGCTTTTGTAGTAATACATTTTGGAGCTCATATTTGAGTGTAGAACTATTACTACAGATGCCTTAAATGGGGTCACCTTCATATTTAAACTTATAGGTGTCAGTAGCTGTAATAGATAGGTGCCATCCTCCCTTTTTCTCTCTGTGTGTGTGAGTGTGTGTATGTGTGTATATATTGTGACAGCAGGAAGGTAAAGTCACCTGGTTGCATCCAGGGGGGTAGATATATTTCGCCCAGATTCAGGCTTTACGCCGACTTATACAACTAGGTGGAGAGTTGTATAAGCCCAGCTGAGGCTAGTGGGCTCATGGATGACTCATACCTCTAGGGAGAGTGTGGGGCGTCGTGCAGACAGGGAGTTGATGAGACCAGCTGAAGCTTGTCAGCTCATTTAGGCCTCTATAAGAACTCCCAGCTTCATTAGGTGTTTGCTCATGCCTGGAACCAGACCTGTGTGGACTGTCTAGGGAGAGTGAACCCCTGTGCGGTGAGACAAAGCCTGTGTGGCTATTTGCTTGGACATTTAAAACCAGGGACTTAGGGACTAGGACAGCACTAGGCTGATCCCAGTTGTTAGTTAGGAAACCTGTATGTTTACTCAGAGGTCAAGTTGACCAGGATTTATTTTATTTATGTTTCTTTTGCTTTGCTGTGTTTTGTCACTGTAAATAGAAAATAAACCGCACCTTTTTTGATTTTGAAAACCACAACCTCCGTTTGCTGGGCCTGTTTTTGTGTGGGGAGCCCATCCCGGGGGTCACACACACCCGCTGCCGAGCTAACCCCCTCACAGTTGGTGGAGAACCAGTGGCAGTTTTTTTTAAGCCAGCATGGAGGAGATACTGAAACAGCTGGCTCTAGCAAATGCCAATCAACAGCAGACAAATGCAGGTTTGCAAAGCAGCCTTGCAGCCCAGCAGCAAGCTCATCAACAGAGCCTTGCAGCCCAGCAGCAAGCTCACCAACAGAGTCTGGAAGCTCAGCAACAAGCCCAGCAGCAATCTGAGGCCCGCTTCATAGACCTGTTACAGAAGCAAGAGCAGAGACTACAACAAATGGAAGCAGTAATGCAGCAACGTCCGCAGACCAGTGAGGAAAGCCGTCCCACTAATACCGCGTCCTTTGGGGTGAGTCGTTTATTGACAAAAATGACTGGAGAGGATGATCCAGAGGTATTTTTGACCACATTTGAAAGGACCGCTGAAAGAGAAAAGTGGCCTGAGGAGCAGTGGGCTGGACTGGTGGCTCCTCTGTTAACTGGTGAATCGCAGAAAGCTTACTATGACCTAGAGCCTAACCAAGCAAAAGACTATGTGATGCTAAAAGCTGAAATTTTGGCAAGGCTGGGTGTCACCCAGGCTGTCCGGGCTCAGCGTGTGCATAACTGGACTTTCCAGCTTGGAAAACCCCCCAGGTCTCAAATGTATGATCTCATTCACCTGAGCAGAAAGTGGCTACAGCCAGAGACTTTGTCCGCACCAAAGATTGTGGAACGTGTTGTAATGGATCGGTTTTTGAGAGCTCTTCCTACTGCCATCCAAAAGTGGGTAAGCCATGGAGACCCAGAGACGGCCGATGGTCTTGTGGATCGTGTGGAGAAATACTTGGCTACAGAGAACCTGACGGCCTCTTCCAGAGACACTCGGACTTTCCACCCTAAGACCAGACCATCCCCAGGGGCGGATAAGAGGATTCCAAGGGGTGAGGGTGGAGAGAGTGAGAGGGTGGGAGCTCTACCCCAAGTTTGGCGAGAACAGCTTGGGAAATCAGCGGCTCAAGAGGCGGCAAGAAGGATCGTTTGCTACCGCTGCCGGCAAGCGGGACATATTGCAGCCAATTGCCCGGTTGTGGAGGAACCCATGCAGTGTGACTTTCTGACGGGCAGACGTCAGTCGCTGTGTGCGACAGTCGCATGCACTGCCATTCGAGGAACTGAGAAACATTTATGCAAAATGTGTGTTAATGGTAGAAATGTTGTGGTATTGCTGGATTCAGGTAGCCTTGTGACCCTGATAAAGGCTGAGTTAGTTAAAACAGAGGTCTTTGGGAATAGCAAGGTAGCTGTTATTTGTGTGCATGGGGACACCCGAGAGTATCCAGTGACTACAGTGTGTTTCGAGACCCCCAAAGGTACCCTCTCTCATCCAGTGGGCTTAGTATCTCAGTTACCGCATGACGCCATTGTGGGAAGGGATTTTCCGAAGTTCTGGGAACTGTGGGATGATCCTGAGCCCCCCACTGGTGCCCCTATGTACCAGGAATGTGATAGCCAGAACTCCCCTGAGAGTGGTGAGGACTCTCCGGAATTTCCCTTATCAGTATTGGCAGGGGAGACTCAAGAAACTGGAGAGGAGCCCACCTCCTCAGACGAAAACCTACCGTCTGTGGAGTTTTCTGATCTTGAGGTTCACAGGGAAAACTTTGCCACAGAACAGTTGAAAGACCCCGCCCTAATAAAGGCACGGGAAAACGTAGTGAAAATAGATGGCGAGTTAGTGAACCCAGATAATACCTGCACTTACCCATACTTCAGCGTAGAGAAGGACCTACTGTATCGGGTGGCAAAAAGGGCAGAAGAAACCGTTGAGCAGCTTGTGGTGCCCAAACCTTACAGGAAGTTGGTGTTGGAGTTGGCCCATGGGCACATTCTTGGAGGTCATCTGGGGACAGAGAAAACCCGAGAGAGGGTATTACAGAGATTCTATTGGCCGGGGGTGATGAAGGACATAGAAAATTATTGTTCCTCCTGCCCTGTGTGTCAGAGGTCGGCCCCGATGCCACATTTCCGTAGCCCGCTGGTCCCTCTACCCATCATTGAGGTCCCGTTTGAGAGGATCGCCATGGATTTGGTAGGGCCTATAATCAAGTCCGCTAGGGGGCACCAGTACATATTAGTTATAATGGACTATGCCACCCGTTATCCAGAAGCGATCCCTCTCCGAAATACCTCGGCCAAAACCATAGCCAAAGAGCTATCTCTTGTGTTTAGCCGGGTGGGTATTTGTAAAGAACTGCTTACGGACCAAGGTACACCCTTTATGTCCCGGGTTATGAAGGAGCTGTGTAAATTGTTCAAAGTGACGCAATTACGTACATCTGTGTATCACCCCCAAACCGATGGGCTGGTTGAAAGATTCAACAAAACCCTAAAACAAATGTTGAAGAAAGTGGTGGATAGAGATGGAAAGGATTGGGACTGTCTACTTCCTTATCTGATGTTTGCTATTAGGGAGGTGCCCCAATCCTCTACGGGATTCTCCCCCTTTGAGTTACTGTATGGGAGACACCCAAGAGGGCTGTTGGATATTGCCAAGGAAACTTGGGAAAGTGAGAGTTCTCCCCACAGGAGTGTGATTGAGCATGTCGCCCTGATGCAAGACCGAATTGCACAGGTAATGCCCATCGTGAAGGAACATTTGGCCCAAGCGCAGTTAGCACAGCAGAGAGTGTACAACCGTGGAGCCAAGACCCGTACCTTTTCCCCGGGGGATAGGATACTGGTACTTGTCCCTACGGTTGAAAGTAAATTCCTTGCCAAATGGCAAGGCCCCTATGAGATAATGGAAAAAGTGAGCGAAGTGAATTACAAGGTCAGACAACCAGGAAGGCGAAAGCCCGAACAGATCTATCACGTTAATCTGTTGAAAGCCTGGAGGGATAGAGAGTCCCTAGTCGCAGACACTTGGTCACCAGCTCAAACTGGTTGCGTGATTCCTGAGGTTGGAATAGCAGCCACCTTGTCACAACCCCAACAACAGGAGGTTAAGGAGTTTGTGCTTCGCAACAAGGAGGTATTCTCTGAGCTGCCGGGACAAACATCTGGGGTAGAGCATGACATCATTACCCCGCCCGGTGAAAGGGTGAAGTTAAAACCCTATCGGATCCCAGAGGCCCGACGGGAGGCAATACGGGAGGAAGTACAGAAAATGCTGAACTTAGGGGTGATAGAGGAGTCCCAAAGTGATTGGTCTAGTCCCATTGTGTTGGTGCCTAAACCGGATGGGAGCTGGCGATTTTGTAACGATTTTCGTCAGTTGAACAAAGTTACAAAATTTGACACCTACCCCATGCCACGTATAGATGAGTTGATCGACCGGCTGGGAACAGCCCGATACATGACGACTCTTGACCTCACAAAAGGGTATTGGCAAATCCCCCTGGCCAAGTCGGCCAAAGAGAAAACCGCATTTGTAACCCCAGACGGGGCGTTCCAATATAAAAGAATGCCGTTCGGGTTACAGAATGCGCCGGCCACATTCCAGCGGAAAATGGACCAGATGCTGAGGCCCCATCGGAAGTATGCTGCGGCTTACCTGGATGACGTAATTGTCCATAGCACAGATTGGGCCTCACATCTGCCAAAAGTGCAAGCAGTCCTGGACTCTGTTCGGGAAGCGGGGTTTACGGCTAACCCCAAGAAGTGTACCATTGGGCAGGAGGAGGCCAAATATCTTGGGTACACCATTGGGAGGGGAGTAATAAAACCCCAACTCAACAAAGTCGAGGCCATCCAGAGTTGGCCACGTCCCAACAGCAAGAAGCAGGTACGAGCCTTTCTGGGAATCGCTGGGTATTATCGGCGATTCATTCCCCACTTTGCTTCTAAGGCTGTGCCCCTAACCAACCTGACGAAGGGGAAAGGGTCGGTCATGATTAAATGGACCCCCGAGGCTGAGGCAGCATTCCAATTCTTGAAACAAGCCTTATGTAGCCAGCCAGTGTTGTACTCACCCGACTTCTCTAAAGACTTTGTCGTACAAAGTGATGCGTCAGATGTGGGGTTAGGAGCAGTATTGTCCCAGGTCTGGAACGGGGAAGAGCACCCAGTCATTTACCTCAGCAGGAAGTTGAAGTCCCATGAGGTAAATTACGCCACCGTTGAAAAGGAGTGTTTAGCGGTGAAGTGGGCTCTAGATTCCCTTCGGTACTACCTGCTAGGTAGGCACTTTGACATGGTTACGGATCACGCTCCGTTAAAGTGGATGGCTCAAAACAAGGAAACAAATAGAAGAGTGAATAGGTGGTTCCTGGCCCTCCAGGAATTCAACTTCACAGTAAAGCATCGCCCTGGCGTTCAAATGGGGAATGTGGATGCTTTGTCTCGAGTACATGAATGCCTGATTGCTGGTGTTCCAACCCCGAGGTTAAAACAAGAGGGGGGGGTATGTGACAGCAGGAAGGTAAAGTCACCTGGTTGCATCCAGGGGGGTAGATATATTTCGCCCAGATTCAGGCTTTACGCCGACTTATACAACTAGGTGGAGAGTTGTATAAGCCCAGCTGAGGCTAGTGGGCTCATGGATGACTCATACCTCTAGGGAGAGTGTGGGGCGTCGTGCAGACAGGGAGTTGATGAGACCAGCTGAAGCTTGTCAGCTCATTTAGGCCTCTATAAGAACTCCCAGCTTCATTAGGTGTTTGCTCATGCCTGGAACCAGACCTGTGTGGACTGTCTAGGGAGAGTGAACCCCTGTGCGGTGAGACAAAGCCTGTGTGGCTATTTGCTTGGACATTTAAAACCAGGGACTTAGGGACTAGGACAGCACTAGGCTGATCCCAGTTGTTAGTTAGGAAACCTGTATGTTTACTCAGAGGTCAAGTTGACCAGGATTTATTTTATTTATGTTTCTTTTGCTTTGCTGTGTTTTGTCACTGTAAATAGAAAATAAACCGCACCTTTTTTGATTTTGAAAACCACAACCTCCGTTTGCTGGGCCTGTTTTTGTGTGGGGAGCCCATCCCGGGGGTCACACACACCCGCTGCCGAGCTAACCCCCTCACAATATATATATATATATATATATATATATATATATATGTAGCGGGTATTTGAATTTAGGGGAGGCATCTGGGTGGTAGTGTAACCCAGATGCACTAATTGCTAGGGGATCCGGGACCTTTTTCTGGTTCTTGGAGGACTCAGGTGGTGTGAGGTTCCTTGTGGTCCACAGGTGGCGCTGTTGCCCTGGGCCGGAGCTGAACTCAAACTGCAAGACTGTGCCTTTTTGTCCTTCCCTGGAGCTGGTACAGTGGGACGGGGAACCCGCTGTGACGCAAAGGGAGAGGGGATAAAAGGGGCGGACGCCCTTACCACGGGGTTCAGAGTTCAGAGCTTAGAGTCCGGAGTGGGAGTCGGAGGACTCGGCCGCACCCAGGCATCTTCAGCTTGGGTGCTGGCGTTCCAGTGTTCCAGGCCTAGGTGCCCTTGACCTAGCCGGAGCGGAGATGGAGTCCATCTCAGGCACCTTTAGCCTGGGGTGAGGTACTATGGCGGACGCCTGGGGCTCAGTACCTTCGACTGAGTTCCGCGAGGGTGGAGAAATCCGAGGGGACCCTAACTCCTTGGGTGCCCGTGTCTCAGTTCGTGAGGACTGGTGTGCGGAACTTCTCTGGAGAGTCCGGCGCAGCATCGCTGGTGACAGAGAGGCCTCCGGTTTCTCCCTTGGATGGATTTCCTCCCCCTGACAGGGGCCGTGCTAGCGAAGGTAATTCACGTTCTATCTCACATAGTCAGTGGCAGTGACTATTTACCACTGGTGATACCACAGTGGTTAGCAACAGAAGGGAAAGGATTGTGCCTCGATCTATCCCCATTAATACTCAGTAAAGAAACTGTATGTTTGTACGCCAAGAAGAATAAAACTGAGTTGGACCTATTCACTGTGTGGAACTCTGGTTACTAGGAGCAAAGGAGTCAGGGATGAAGTACTGGACTTGACTCTAGGACACCTACGCAAGGCCCAATCTTTCTGGCCTTCACCTCTCAGCTATGGAGGACATGGGCCGTGGTGTATCTCATCCCTCTCCCCAGCATTGAGATCCCTAGACGAAGAAAGACAAGCTGAGTATGAGAAAGGGGGAGAGGGGTGAGGCCGCTACATATATATATATATATATATATATATTTATATATATATATATATATATATATATGGGGAGCCCAGCCAGCTCCTTGTAAAAGTAAAACTGTATGTTTTGTTTTCAAAAGCAAGCAAACAAAACAGCTTTCTAAAGCAAAGATAAATGCACAAAGTTCATAATTCTGGTGTATTGAAAACAACACTCTGGCTCATTGCCAATATACCAGTCCCACATTAGGGTTTAGGTTTCCTGTCTGCTTTGGTGGCCTCCAAGGCTGCAGGAGTTCAGCAAATAGTGTCTCCAGACAGTCCACACTTTCTCACAACTGTGGACTACTCCACTCTTCCTCCCAGACACCTTCCTTGTAGATGGGTTAATCTTTTCAGGACCAAAGTCCCTATAATGAAGGTTGAAGGCTTGTTCCCAATCAAAAGTCTCCTTGAGCCTCCAAAATCCTGATCTAAATAGAGGACTTACCCAACGTGAGAAAACTGCAAATCAATCCTCTCCTTTTCAAGCAGACTACACCGGAAACCCCTCACCCTACATGGGAGAGCCCCTGAGTACTCAAAAAGTGTCTCTTCTAATCCCCCTGTAGCACTACCCCCGAAGGAGTTGCTGGTTTAGTTTGGTTCAGTACACTGTTTTGCAACCCCTCTAACTGGCTCAGACCCTCCCTTGGCACAACTGGTGTAAATGGTAATTGTGAGGCCCACTGAATGCAGGGAACACAATTTGGCATGTATAACACAATAACATGTATGAGTAGAATTACCTTTATCTGGTAGCAATCCCTCTGGAAACAAAGATACTTCAACTAAATGTTTCACTTAACCAAGGACAACTTTACTTGGTGTGAGAAACAAACACAGTAATACACTTATGTATACAGTTGACTATGCAGGGCCCTGCAAGCGTCAATATGAAAAAGGTAAAAGGTTAACAAAAACAAAGTTAAGTTTACTTGCAATCTAGAAAACAGTCTATGCTCATGAGCTCCCCCTAATGGGCAATATTACCCCGTGTCCCGTAAGTGTTGATTCTCGTCAAGCCTGACAAAGATCACTATACAAGTTCCTCAATGGTGGGAGTCTTCGCTAGCAAACGTTGGTGCACTTTAATTTGTATTCCAAGGGCAACTTAAAGATGCAACTAAACTTCCGCAGATTCAATGTTTGTGGAAGGGAACTCTCAGTTAGTATAACGCCACTTAAACTGCGTAGTTATCACGCGCTGCACTATGTGCTTGGTGCGTGTGAGATGCACTACTCTGGTGAAGGTGAGCCCTGAAAAGTCAGGCCTATAACAGTTGCAGAACCTGGGCAGGTGCCCGCTCACCAGAACAGGCCTAGTCCACCTGAGTTTCCTCACTGCTGGCACCTCGATCCGTGGTCTCTCTGCAACATGCAGTCTCCGGTCCTTCTATCGGCAGCAGTAGATGTCAGCCGACGGACGACTCCGGTCTCTGGGAAAAGCGAGCTGGACACACAGAAAGGGTCACCCTCCAGGCTTGGTGATCCTCCGCAAGGTTGAATGCCCAGGCTTCAGGCCTAGTCCCTCTGGCAGCAGGCCTCTCACACACGTCTGGCAGGGAGGAGGTGAAGATCCCAAGAGGCCGAACAAAGCTCCTCCCCTCCTTTAAGTAGCCTCCCCATAAAGCAGTGCGGGGATGCAATGCACTTTGGGAGGGCAGTTGCACTGTGGGTACCATAGTCTTATTATCTACTTATGTCAATGGAGTTCCGTTTCCAGGTACCGCAAATTCCACAATGCATTGCTTCACAAGGTTAATGACAGTCTTATATTACACCACAAACCGCCACCCCGCTACACACTCCCCCCACTTTAACTCTTTGGTCCCCAAAGACATTTAAAATCTTGATTCTGTAACACATTTTAGACTCTAGGCAGTTGCATAAGACTGACAGAGGAGCCTCCCACCAATTGTCATATGATGGGGAGCTGTCCTGTCCACAGGCTACCTCAACTGGAGTAGCCTGATCAGTTGTGCCAGGGAGTGAGCTGGGGTTGCCTTCCACCAAACATGCAGTGGAAGGACCAGGTACATTAGATGTTCTCTTAGCAGTGGACATTCACCCATTTGATTATACGTTAGTCTCTTGGGAGGGTGAATGACTCTTTTCTGCCTCTGCTTCCGAGGTGTCGGTACATCTGGGTCATTAAGCACCCCTGTTTCTTTGAATTCTTCTTCTGGTTCAGGCGTGTTTAACCCTCTTGCCACAGAAGTGTCCAGTTCAGTTTCAGAAAACAAGGGAGCCTCATCAGGATCCCTCGATGGTGAAGAATATAGATCATCCCGTGCATCCTCGGTAGTCCTCGGTAGGCACACTGTGTGGCACAAATTCAGTAGCCTCTGGACGAAGAACTTCACTACTGACTGCTTCAGGAGGTGATGATGAACCAGCCATAGACTCTGGCTCTTGAGAGGGCCATAACCATTCAGATTCCATATCTTCCTCTGCAGAGTCTTCTCCTTCCAGGTCTTGGTCTTCTGTATCAGTAAGAGTCGACTGAGACCTGGTGACTGGTCTAGATACTCTCGAGGATGCAGAGGGTTCCTGTGTTTCTGACATGGGAGGGAGGCGAACAGCTTCCGAAAGGGGCAACAGGTGGTTTCTATGCCAAGTCTTCAAAGGGCCTACACTCCCTTCTGGTCTGATCTGGTATACCGGGAGATCTGGGAGTTTCTTGTAGACTACATACGGCTGGGAACTCCAACGGTCAGCCAACTTATGCTTCCCAGGGATTCCTAAGTTCCTCAGAAGTACCCTGTCACATGGCTGTAGGTCCTGTATCCGGACCTTGAGGTCGAAGTTCCTCTTGTTCCTCAGTCCTCTTAGGTCAGAAGTGGCTTGGGCCTGCTCATAGGCCAACATGAAACTCTTCCTTAACCTATCCACATACCCCTTGTGGGATGTTGCCGAGGTGTGATCCACTGAAGTGCCAAAAGCCAAATCCACAGGTAGCCAAGCCTCCCTCCCAAACATCAGCCGGTATGGGGAGTATCCAGTTGTATCACTAGTAGTGCTGTTGTAAGCATGTACTATAGCAGCCACATGCTTGCTCCAATGTGGCTTCTTTTCTGAGCTCAAAGTTCCCAACATGTCCAAAAGGGTCCGGTTGAACCGCTCAGGTTGGGCATCCCCTTGTGGGTGGTATGGGGTTGTTCTAGTCTTTTGGATGCCCAGTAGATCTAATAACTTGCTTATGAGCCTGCTCTCAAAGTCTCTTCCCTGGTCTGAGTGAAGGCGTTGTGGTAGACCATAATGCACAAAGAATTTTTCCACTAACACTTTGGCTACTGTTGAGGCCTTCTGATCCTTGGTAGGGAAAGCTTGAGCATATCTAGCGAAATGGTCTGTCACCACTAGGACATTCCCTTTTCCAGTCAAATCAGGCTCTAGACAGAGGAAAATTAATGCACACCAGATCCATGAAGCCTTGACTCTGTAGGTGGCCCATTGGGGCGGCTTGACGTGGCAAAGTTTTCCTCTGCATACATCGGGCACAGGAGCGGCAGTATCTTTCAACTTCAGCCCGCATCACCCCAGACGATGCAATTTGTTGCGAAACGCGTCGGGTGACTCCACTGCTACCATTGATTGTATTTGACAAGCGTTTGTTTTACCATACTTACCTACATTAAATTCCATTTAAAAACAGTATAATGCTATGTGCCCTTCTCTTTTCCTTTTATACTGCCATTGGTTTACATCCCGGTTTACCATCTTCCAAGCTTCTACTTACCCTCCCATTTTGCTTGTTGCGAGTGACGTTTTTGGTGGATTAATCGACAGAGGATTCACTCTTCACAGTGATATACACTGAAAGCTCGTTTTGACCCTCTAGACGTATGTCTTTTAGGGTCTACAGATTCTGGTAATCATCTTCTTTATCGGTGGTGGTCATCTTCACCTTGTCAAGATTTTGGGATTATCACACATTTGTCAAGAATTGGTTTTGATTTCACATCATCAGAGACTTTTTCTTTTTATTAGATTTTTATATGGACTATTGTCATTTGATTTTTCAGATTTAGCATCACTTTCAATCACTGGGTGTTGTATTCATTTATTTACCAGCGCTACATTTTATTTGTTATGTTAACGTCAGCCCGCATGCAGGGCCAGTAGAACCGGTCTCTCACAAGTTGAAAAGTTCTTTCGGGCCCCAAATGTCCATGGTTGTCGTGGAGGGCAGTTAGAACCGCTTCCCTGTGCTTTGTAGGTAGGAACAGCTGCCACTTCTCTTCCAGATCACCAGAGGGGCCCCTTCAGTAGACCACCCCTTGGCGTATCTGCAACCGGTCCCATTCCTTGTGTAACAACCGGGCTTCTCTTTGAGAATCTCCTAGAAGTAGCTCAGGGTGTTGGTCTTCCAAAGCCCCCGGTAATAGCTTCCCCAAAGGGTCTTCCAACTGCTCCCTCCTCAGGTCCTTCTTGGATACCTTGGGCAAACCTTCTTCTGCAACTTGGGTCACATTACAGTAACTCCTGGGTACTCCAGCAGCTGAAACCCCAATTTCTTCGGCTCGTGATCCCCCTTTAAGTTGAAGTTCTGTTCCCTGTGTGAGGGGGTTAGCTCGGTAGCGGGTGTGTGTGACCCCCTGGATGGGCTCCCCACACAAAAACAGGCCCAGCAGACGGAGGTTGTGGTTTTCAAGATCAAAAGGTGCGGTTTATTTCTCTATTTACAGTGACAAAAAACACAGCAAAGCAAAAAGAAACATAAACAAAATAAATCCTGGTCAGCTTGACCTCTGACTAAACATGCAGGTTTCCCTAACTAACAACTGGGATCAACCTGGTGCTGTCCTAGTCCCTAAGTCCCTGGTTTAGTAAATGTCCAAACAAATAGCCACACAGGCTTTGTCTCACCGCACAGGGGTTCACTCTCCCTAGACAGTCCACACAGGTCTGGTTCCAGGCATGAGCAAACACCTAATGAAGCTGGGAGTTTTTATAGAGGCCTTAAACGAGCTGACAAGCTTCAGCTGGTCTCATCAACTCCCTGCCTGCACGACGCCCAGCACTCTCCCTAGAGGTATGAATCATCCATGAGCCCACTAGCCTCAGCTGGGCTTCATCAACTCTCTCCCTAGTTGTATAAGTCGGCATAAAGCCTGAATCTGGGAGAAATATACCTACCCCCCTGGATGCAACCAGGTGACTTTACCTTCCTGCTGTCACATACCCCCCCCTCTTGTTTTAACCTTGGGGTTGGAACACCAGCAATCAGGCATTCATGTACTCGAGACAAAGCATCCACATTCCCCATTTGAACGCCAGGGCGATGCTTTACTGTGAAGTTGAATTCCTGTAGGGCCAGGAACCACCTATTTACTCTTCTATTTGTCTCCTTGTTTTGAGCCATCCACTTTAACGGAGCGTGATCCGTAACCATGTCAAAGTGCTTACCTAGCAGATAGTACCGAAGGGAATCTAGAGCCCACTTCACCGCTAAACACTCCTTTTCAACCGTGGCGTAATTTACCTCATGGGACTTCAACTTCCTGCTGAGGTAAATGACTGGGTGCTCTTCCCTGTTCCAGACCTGGGACAATACTGCTCCTAACCCCACATCTGACGCATCACTTTGTACGACAAAGTCTTTAGAGAAGTCGGGTGAGTACAACACTGGCTGGCTACATAAGGCTTGTTTCAAGAATTGGAACGCTGCCTCAGCCTCGGGGGTCCATTTAATCATGACCGACCCTTTCCCTTTCGTCAGGTTGGTTAGGGGCACAGCCTTAGAAGCAAAGTGGGGAATGAAGCGCCGATAATAACCCGCGATTCCCAGAAAGGCTCGTACCTGCTTCTTGCTGTTGGGACGTGGCCAACTCTGGATGGCCTCGACTTTGTTGAGTTGGGGTTTTATTACTCCCCTGCCAATGGTGTACCCAAGATATTTGGCCTCCTCCTGCCCAATGGTACACTTCTTGGGGTTAGCCGTAAACCCCGCTTCCCGGATAGAGTCTAGGACTGCTTGCACTTTTGGCAGATGTGAGGCCCAATCTGTGCTATGGACAATTACGTCATCCAGGTAAGCCGCAGCATACTTCCGATGGGGCCTCAGTATCTGGTCCATTTTCCGCTGGAATGTGGCCGGCGCATTCTGTAACCCGAACGGCATTCTCTTATATTGGAACGCCCCGTCTGGGGTTACAAATGCGGTTTTCTCTTTGGCCGACTTGGCCAGGGGAATTTGCCAATACCCTTTTGTGAGGTCAAGAGTCGTCATGTATCGGGCTGTTCCCAGCCGGTCGATCAACTCATCTATACGTGGCATGGGGTAGGTGTCAAATTTTGTAACTTTGTTCAACTGACGAAAATCGTTACAAAATCGCCAGCTCCCATCCGGTTTAGGCACCAACACAATGGGACTAGACCAATCACTTTGGGACTCCTCTATCACCCCTAAGTTCAGCATTTTCTGTACTTCCTCCCGTATTGCCTCCCGTCGGGCCTCTGGGATCCGATAGGGTTTTAACTTCACCCTTTCACCGGGCGGGGTAATAATATCATGCTCTACCCCAGATGTTTGTCCCGGCAGCTCAGAGAACACCTCCTTGTTGCGAAGCACAAACTCCTTAACCTCCTGTTGTTGGGGTTGTGACAAGGTGGCTGCTATTCCAACCTCCGGAATCACGCAACCAGTTTGAGCTGGTGACCAAGTTTCTGCGACTAGGGACTCTCTATCCCTCCAGGCTTTCAACAGATTAACGTGATAGATCTGTTCGGGCTTTCGCCTTCCTGGTTGTCTGACCTTGTAATTCACTTCGCTCACTTTTTCCATTATCTCGTAGGGGCCTTGCCATTTGGCAAGGAATTTACTTTCAACCGTAGGGACAAGTACCAATATCCTATCCCCCGGGGAAAAGGTACGGGTCTTGGCTCCACGGTTGTACACTCTCTGCTGTGCCAACTGCGCTTGGGCCAAATGTTCCTTCACGATGGGCATTACCTGTGCAATTCGATCTTGCATCAGGGCGACATGCTCAATCACACTCCTGTGGGGAGAACTCTCACTTTCCCAAGTTTCCTTGGCAATATCCAACAGCCCTCTTGGGTGTCTCCCATACAGTAACTCAAAGGGGGAGAATCCCGTAGAGGATTGGGGCACCTCCCTAATAGCAAACATCAAATAAGGAAGTAGACAGTCCCAATCCTTTCCATCTCTATCCACCACTTTCTTCAACATTTGTTTTAGGGTTTTGTTGAATCTTTCAACCAGCCCATCGGTTTGGGGGTGATACACAGACGTACGCAATTGCGTCACTTTGAACAATTTACACAGCTCTTTCATAACCCGGGACATAAAGGGTGTACCTTGGTCCGTAAGCAGTTCTTTACAAATACCCACCCGGCTAAAAACAAGAGATAGCTCTTTGGCTATGGTTTTGGCCGAGGTATTTCGGAGAGGGATCGCTTCTGGATAACGGGTGGCATAGTCCATTATAACTAATATGTACTGGTGCCCCCTAGGGGACTTGATTATAGGACCTACCAAATCCATTGCGATCCTCTCAAACGGGACCTCAATGATGGGTAGAGGGACCAGCGGGCTACGGAAATGTGGCATCGGGGCCGACCTCTGACACACAGGGCAGGAGGAACAATAATTTTCTATGTCCTTCATCACCCCAGGCCAATAGAATCTCTGTAATACCCTCTCTCGGGTTTTCTCTGTCCCCAGATGACCTCCAAGAATGTGCCCATGGGCCAACTCCAACACCAACTTCCTGTAAGGTTTGGGCACCACAAGCTGCTCAACGGTTTCTTCCGCCCTTTTTGCCACCCGATACAGTAGGTCCTTCTCTACGCTGAAGTATGGGTAAGTGCAGGTATTATCTGGGTTCACTAACTCGCCATCTATTTCCACTACGTTTTCCCGTGCCTTTATTAGGGCGGGGTCTTTTAACTGTTCTGTGGCAAAATTTTCCCTGTGAACCTCAAGATCAGAAAACTCCACAGACGGTAGGTTTTCGTCTGAGGAGGTGGGCTCCTCTCCAGTTTCTTGAGTCTCGCCTGCCAATACTGACAAGGGAAATTCTGGAGAGTCCTCACCACTCTCAGAGGAGTTCTGGCTATCACCTTCCTGGTACATAGGGGCACCAGTGGGGGGCTCAGGATCATCCCACAGTTCCCAGAACTTCGGAAAATCCCTTCCCACAATGGCATCATGCGGTAATTGAGATACTAACCCCACTGGATGAGAGAGGGTACCTTTGGGGGTCTTGAAACACACTGTAGTCACTGGATACTCTCGGGTGTCCCCATGCACACAAATAACAGCTACCTTGCTATTCCCAGAGACCTCTGTTTTAACTAATTCAGCCTTTATCAGGGTCACAAGGCTACCTGAATCCAGTAATACCACAACATTTCTACCATTAATACACATTTTGCATAAATGTTTCTCAGTTCCCCGAATGGCAGTGCATGCGACTGTCGCACACAGCGACTGACGTCTGTCCGTCAGAAAGTCACATTGCATGGGTTCCTCCACAACCGGGCAATTTGCTGCAATATGTCCCGTTTGCCGGCAGCGGTAGCAAACAATCCTTTTGGCTGCCTCTTGAGCCCCCGACTTCCCAGGCTGTTCTCGCCAAACCCTGGGCAGAGCTCCCACCCTCTCACTCTCTCCACCCTCACCCCTTGGAATCATCTTATCCGCCCCTGGGGATGGTCTGGTCTTAGGGTGGAAAGTCCGAGAGTCTCTGGAAGAGGCCGTCAGGTTCTCTGCAGCCAAGTAGCTCTCTACACGATCCACAAGTTTACCGGCCGTTTCTGGGTCTCCATGGCTTACCCACTTTTGAATGGCGGTAGGAAGAGCTCTCAAGAAACGATCCATCACAACACGTTCCACAATCTCCGGTGCGGACAAAGTCTCTGGCTGTAGCCACTTCCTGCTCAGGTGAATGAGATCATACATTTGAGACCTGGGGGGTTTTCCAAGCTGGAAAGTCCAGTTATGCACACGCTGAGCCCGGACAGCCAGGGTGACACCCAGCCTTGCCAATATTTCAGCTTTTAGCATCACATAGTCTTTTGCTTGGTCAGGCTCTAGGTCATAGTAAGCTTTCTGCGATTCACCAGTTAACAGAGGAGCCACCAGTCCAGCCCACTGCTCCTCAGGCCACTTTTCTCTTTCAGCAGTCCTTTCAAATGTGGTCAAAAATACCTCTGGATCATCCTCTCCAGTCATTTTTGTCAATAAACGACTCACCCCAAAGGACGCGGTATTAGTGGGACGGCTTTCCTCACTGGTCTGCGGACATTGCTGCATTACTGCTTCCATCTGTTGTTGTAGTCTCTGCTCTTGCTTCTGCAACAGGTCTATGAAGCGGGCCTCAGATTGCTGCTGGGCTTGTTGCTGGGCTGCGAAGCTCTTTTGCAAACCTGCATTTGTCTGCTGTTGATTGGCATTTGCTAGAGCCAGCTGTTTCAGTATCTCCTCCATGCTGGCTTAAAAAAAAACTGCCACTGGTTCTCCACCAACTGTGAGGGGGTTAGCTCGGTAGCGGGTGTGTGTGACCCCCTGGATGAGCTCCCCACACAAAAACAGGCCCAGCAGACGGAGGTTGTGGTTTTCAAGATCAAAAGGTGTGGTTTATTTCTCTATTTACAGTGACAAAAAACACAGCAAAGCAAAAAGAAACATAAACAAAATAAATCCTGGTCAGCTTGACCTCTGACTAAACATGCAGGTTTCCCTAACTAACAACTGGGATCAGCCTGGTGCTGTCCTAGTCCCTAAGTCCCTGGTTTAGTAAATGTCCAAACAAATAGCCACACAGGCTTTGTCTCACCGCACAGGGGTTCACTCTCCCTAGACAGTCCACACAGGTCTGGTTCCAGGCATGAGCAAACACCTAATGAAGCTGGGAGTTTTTATAGAGGCCTTAAACGAGCTGACAAGCTTCAGCTGGTCTCATCAACTCCCTGCCTGCACGACGCCCAGCACTCTCCCTAGAGGTATGAATCATCCATGAGCCCACTAGCCTCAGCTGGGCTTCATCAACTCTCTCCCTAATTGTATAAGTCGGCATAAAGCCTGAATCTGGGAGAAATATACCTACCCCCCTGGATGCAACCAGGTGACTTTACCTTCCTGCTGTCACACCTGATACAGGGCTTGCACCCCCTCTGGGGACAGTTGGGTCCAACCTCCGCAAGGATTGGTAGAAGCATGGGATCTTCTGGACAGGGCAACAGCATCCCTATTTCCCACTCCCGGTCGGTACTTCAGGCTGAATGTGAAACTTGAGAGAGCAGCCAGCCACCTATGTCCCGTAGCATCCAGCTTGGCGGTGGTCAAGAGGTAGGTGAGTGAATTGTTATCCGTCTTCACCACAAACTCAGCCCCAAATAAGTAGTCCTTCAGCTTATCCACCACTGCCCACTTTAATGCCTCGTACACACGACCGAGTTTCTCGGCAAGAACCAGCAAGAAACTTGCTGGCAGAGATGTCTTGCCGAGAAACTCGTTCGTGTGTATGGTTTCTCGTCAAGAAAACCGACAAGTAATCTCGACGAGAAAATAGAGAACCTGCTCTCTATTTTCTCGTCGAGATTCTAGTCGGCATGTTTCTCGACGAGAAAAGTGAGTGTGTGTACACTTACCTGTCCTCCCGGAAGCCCGCGCATGTTCGAAATGAATTCGACGCATGTGCGGTAGCTTCCTAGGCATAGGTAGGGTATATTTAAGAAAGGGGGGGTGTATCCGCGCTAACTCTGATCTCCTGTGGATACTCTAAAACCATATAAGGTAAAAAGAGTAAGTGGAAAAAAAAAAACGTGAAGGGTATCATGTATATGATTAGATATACATGAGAAAAAAAAATATATATATATATATTGTGACAGCAGGAAGGTAAAGTCACCTGGTTGCATCCAGGGGGGTAGATATATTTCGCCCAGATTCAGGCTTTACGCCGACTTATACAACTAGGTGGAGAGTTGTATAAGGCTAGTGGGCTCATGGATGACTCATACCTCTAGGGAGAGTGTGGGGCGTCGTGCAGACAGAGATGAGGAGACCAGCTGAAGCTTGTCAGCTCATTTAGGCCTCTATAAGAACTCCCAGCTTCATTAGATGTTAGCTCATGCCTGGAACCAGACCTGTGTGGACTGTCTAGGGAGAGTGAACCCCTGTGCGGTGAGACAAAGCCTGTGTGGCTATTTGCTTGGACATTTAAAACCAGGGACTTAGGGACTAGGACAGCACTAGGCTGATCCCAGTTGTTAGTTAGGAAACCTGTATGTTTAGTCAGAGGTCAAGTTGACCAGGATTTATTTTGTTTATGTTTCTTTTGCTTTGCTGTGTTTTGTCACTGTAAATAGAAAATAAACCGCACCTTTTTGATTTTGAAAACCACAACCTCCGTTTGCTGGGCCTGTTTTTGTGTGGGGAGCCCATCTCGGGGGTCACACACACCCGCTGCCGAGCTAACCCCCTCACAATATATTTTCTATTTGGCTTTAGGTGCTGCAAATAAATAACTGGAATATGCAATTACAAATATATGAGAAATAAAGAACAAATGCGCAACCTCTTAGTGACAAATACTATACTATAAATTTGCAGCTGACATAGTGCTGCAATTTGGTGTATGTAAAACAACAAAAAAAACTTTTCATAAAAAGCACAACAAAGTTCATAGAATGGATGGCCACTCGGAATATTATCCTATATTCCCCACATTGAAGATGGGTGCAGGTAAAAATTCAACACTTCCCAACTTGCTCAGGTAGAAAATGGATGTACAAACTGCTTACCAGATCAGACGGATCCCCATTACAGGGATCTTTTGAGGCTCAATGTCCTTCACGGATCACTCAGATGGTAGGAACCCAGCAGCACATCCAGCAGGAACTCCAAGGAACACGTCTGCAGAGGCAGGGAAAAACCGAACCACCTTTCTGTTGCTCAGCTTGTCAATTCCCCCTTCCAGCGACCCACCTTACTCGGGGAGGTCACAAAGCGCTTGGTTGGATCTCTGATCCACTGAAAAAGAAATCCAAACTTCTCTGAGAGAAGTTTGGATTTCTTTTTCAGTGGATTTTTACCTGCACCCATCTTCAATGTGGGGAATATAGGATAATATTCAGAGTGGCCATCCCTTCTATGAACTTTGTTGTGCTTTTTCTGAAAAGTTTTTTTTGTTGTTTTACATACACCAAATTGCAGCACTATGTCAGCTGCAAATTTATAGTATAGTATTTGTCACTAAGAGGTTGCGCATTTGTTCTTTATTTCTCATAGGTAGGGTATACCAAGATGGCGGCGACGGCATCGAATGTGACGAGCGCATGCTCGTTGTAGTCGATGACGTCACCGCGTACGCTCCATTCAAAGAACCGCGGGTTCTTTGAATCGAGCGTGTGTACACTCGGCCGGGACAAGTTTCTTGTCCAAGAATCTCGTCGAAAAAAACAACATGTTTTTTTCGACGAGAATTTCGGCCGTGTGTACGAGGCTTAAGGCCAAGAATTCCAACTTGTGTGTGGGGTAATTCTTCTCAGCAAGTGTCAGGCTCCTACTTACATAGGCTACGGTTCGTAGGTGATCGTCATGTTCCTGGTATAGCACCCCTCCAAGCCCGTCTCGGCTGGCGTCCACATGCAGCTCATAGGGTTTGGTGGTGTCCGCATAGGCCAATACAGGGGCAGTGATCAGACTCTCTTTTTGTTGGTTAAAAGCTTCTTCACACTTGAAGGTCCACTGGTCCTGTATGGACTCTCTGGGTTTCCTGGGGCCCAAGGAAGGTTTTGCTGGCTGTTCTGGTTCTATTCCATATTCTTCTCCCTCATTCTTCAGAAGCTCGTTTAAGGGCCTGGCTATTTTGGCAAACCCCTCCACGAACCTCCTATAATAGGAACAGAATCCCAGGAATGACCGGAGCTCGGTCACATTGGTAGGCCTTGGCCAGGAAGTGACAGCATCCAGTTTCTCCGGATCTGTTGCTACTCCTTCCGCGGATACTATGTGACCCAGGTAATGAACTGAGGGCTGGTAGAACTGGTACTTCTCAGGGGAAAGTTTCAGGCCTTCTTCATGTAGTCTCTTCAAGACCTTTTCCAGCCTCTCTTCATGTTCGTCTAGAGTCTTCCCGAACACGATGACATCGTCCAAATACACCAGCACTTCTATTAGGTTCATGTCTCCCACTGTTCTCTCCATCAACCTCTGGAAAGTGGCCGGGGCTCCTGACAACCCTTGAGGCATCCGGTTGAACTCAAAGAATCCCACTGGGGTGATGAAGTCTGTCTTTTCCTTGTCCTCAGGGTGCATGGGGATTTGGTAGTAGCCACTCTTCAAATCCATCACGCTGAACCACTTGGCTCCAGACAGGCTCCGTAACGCATCTTCTATGCGGGGGGTGGTGTACTAATCTGGTATAGTTCTCCCATTCAATGTTCGGTAATCTATACACAGTCTCAGAGAGCCATTTTTCTTTCGGACCACCACAATGGGGGAAGCGTAGGGACTTCGAGACTCCCGGATTATGCCTGTTCTTTTCAACTCAGACAACTGCTCATGCAGGTCTTCCAGATCTCCTAGAGAACACTCTCTCTGAACGGCTTATCCTCTTGCAAGCGAATCTTGTGGGTGGCACTTTTCGCGCATCCCACATCGAATTCATCCCTCAAAGATTTTCTGCCATCGAGTCAGTTGGTCCCTGGCCCTTTTCTTCCAGATCGGTGGGAGACTGGTGTCTTCATCACAGAGCTTCTCCACTATGTCCCCTCCTCCAGCCTTCTCCCGGTCAGATGGACTCACTAGGGTGGCTTGGTTCACTTGGCCCAACAGCATCCTGGCTGGCATTCTCACTGGGGTGGTGGTAGTGTTTCTGATACTCACTGACAACTTCCCATGGTTCCTCTGTAGGACCTTCAATGAGACCACTTCGGGAATCACTTCTATTCCCCTTTCCTTCTCCTTCAGGCCCGGTTCAAGGAGGACGAAGGGGCCTGGTTGTTCCCAGGTGAGCTTCACAGCAACTCTCAAGCAGGTCACCTCTCCGGGCTGTAACACTTTTCCCTTCTTGTCCAGCTTCCAGATCTTCCCAACCCCCTCTTCTGGGGCCTTCTGCTCCAGCACCAGGCGCTGGTAGACTTGCTGTAACAAAGGGTGGACTCTGGTTGTCCAAGTATCCTGCTCTTCAACCAGGGGGGTCAACAGTCTTCTCACTAAGTCTGTGTTTGTCCCTATAATTAGAGAGCTCTTGTTGGCCCCAGGAGGTCGAGGGCAGACCACAGCCAGAGTGTCAAACGTCTCAGTTTCTCCTGCCACCGAGGGATCAAAGGAGAGTCTAATCGGGATATATCCATCATAGGGGAAGTTCTGGGTTCCAATGCCCTATATCTCCAGGTTTTACAGCTTCTGTAGCGGTAGATGCCTAAGATGCTTATTATAGAAGTCCCGGTATAAGAGAGTCACTTGAGCTCCTGTGTTAAGGAGGGCCTTTGTGTAAATTCCCTCCACTTGGATGGAGATTATGGGGGAGGGTCCCACTAGTTTGTCAGGTATCTTCTTGGGAGAGGCCTTCTTCGTGGGCTTGGTAACTTGCACTTTTATTTCTGTCTTTTTCCGGCTTCTCCTGGACTTCAAGCCTGGTGAAATCTGATGTGCATTGATCTCCCGTTCCTGAGTATTCTTGATATTTGGGTGGGAAATGTCATGGCGTTCAAAGGTGGTATCAGGGGTGTGTGGCAACGGCCCAGATCCCTCGCCTTTCCTCTTCTTTTTGTTGGTTTTGGAGTGAGCTACAACTGACGGGCAACCGGTTGACTCCTTCACCGAGGCCCTCTGAAGTTTTCCGCAGGCTTGTGGGGTGATGTAGCAAACTTCCTTGGGCTGGGACACATTTTTAGATGGTGTCCAGTTCCTCCGCAGTTGAAGCAGACATCCTCACTCCTTGTGGCCTTAGGTGTAGAAACAGGTACCTCTTGGGCCATCTCAGCCTTGGCCCTTTCTTCTTTCTTTATCTCTAAGATGCTGGTCATCATGGAGGACATCATCTCCATCATCTATGCCATCTGAGACTTCAAAGTGTCAACCTCCAAGTCCCGTTCTTGAGTCATGGCTGACCTAACCCCAACACACGGAGTGGAGTTGGGCGGGGCTCCTGACAGTTGGTCACTCAGCAAGCAGGGCCGCCATCAGGCAGCATCGGTCCGATGCTGCCTCTGTCCCCCAGCGCCTCAGCACTGAGAACCGAGCGATCGAATCGGATCGCTTGGTTTTCAGAGCTCCGTGAGCAGAAAGGGCACAGTCGCTGCCACCGACTTTGAATTTGGTTTCTGCCACAAACCTTGGTGAAAGTAGAGGCCTCTGCCACAGACCTTGATGATAGGTCTCTGCCACCGACCTGGTTCAGTTGGATCCCCGCCACTGACCATAAGAACATAGAATACCTCAGTTAGGATAAATGGCCCCTGTCAGGGAAAGACATCCATTCGGACGGTCTCCAGAGGCCCACACCGTCACCGTACCAGCTCTTGTGTAACAGCTCTTCGGGAGGGTCACATCTCTGGTCCCTTACGCCCTGGATTCGGGCACCCAATTCCGGGGGCACCCTAGGAATACTTCATCCCCCGCGGGACCCAGTGGAAGGTACTGGGCCCCAGGCCTTCTTGCAAAGTACCTCACCCCAGGCTTAAGTTGCCTGGGATGGAACTCGACTCCACGTGCCCAGGCCAAGGGCACCTGGACACAGACGAACGGACAGCAGCCCCCAGGCTGAAGGTGCCTGGAGCTTGGACCTCGTGCGCAAGATGTCCGCCCCACTTTATACCCTCTCCCAGCAAGCACAACGGGTTCCCCGCCCCGCTGTACTACTGCCGCGAGAGGACAAAAAAGGCACGGCCCTACAATGGTGGTTCAACCCCAACCCTAAGGCGACAGCGCCAACCAGGGGCCGCAGGGAACTGGACACCATTAACATCTTCCACGAACCAAAACGACCATAAAACCCTAGTAATTAGTGCATCTGGGCCATGCTACCGCCCAGACACTTCCCCTAAATATTGATACCCGCTACACAGGTTTTTATCCCTATCTAGTTGAAGTTTAAAGACACTATAACCTGTTTACTTATGTGATTTGGTATATCTCTCTGTCCTCCCCTCCTGTTTAGTGCTAGTTAGTTCAGTCCGAGCTGGACCCTCCCTGTTTCTTCCATGTTACATCAGCCAGTGTTAGTACTTCACAGAGACAGGTCTTAAAGGCATTGCCTTCATACACTTACAATTTATTTTTTTTAAATTGCCCGTACTGCAATTATCTAAGGTGAAGTTGCACTGAAGAGTTTTATTGTAGAGTTCAGCTGCCTGTGGATGGTGCCAAGTCAGCAGGTGACCATACAGTCCAGACAGCCTGGGTCTCAGGACATAAAAACATAAAAGCATTTGAAACAGAACACATAATCTTCATGATTATTTGCTTTTATGTCTCCTTACAGGTGCCTATTTCATGCTATAAGGACTGGTCACCGTTGCCTGCTTTCTGTAAGCAGCCTCATTGCTCGACTTTAATTAATTTCCACAGTGCTGCCTGTAGGGGACAAATCCTGCTCCACCTGCCACTAAGCTATTGGAGTTCCCAGCCACCTCTGCTGGAAAGTTCAAGTGAAGTCCATCTAGTTACCCATAACTCTCAATAATCTTATGGGCAACCAAAGCCAACTTATACACTTAAACCATACGGGCAACCAAAGCCAACCCCTCCCCCTGGTTGGTGATGATAACCAGCAGAAATAGAGTCCTTGTGATGATGCCACAAGGTAGAAAATAAAGAGAATTATGAGAATGGAGACGTAAGATAACAAAACTTTTTTAAGGGGTGATGAAGAAGGATAGTAGGGACTTTAAAGTTTGTAGGGAAATCAGCTGAAAATCTTATAGGTTAAACTTTTCAGAATTTATAAACCTGTAAAATCTTGATGGGAAATGACACGTTTGGAAAGTGTACTAAATGCAACATTACAAACAATTAAGGTCCAGTAGGGAATGGAAGTCCTAAAAGTCACACAACACAACAAAACCCTGTAAGGAGGTGGATGACAGCCTCAGCCCGGGATTCAACCCGGCCACTTCCCCAAACAATTAGAGGTGAGCTCTAGGCAGATATAACATGACAAATTATTGAAGCTCTGTATTCATTAAAATGGAAATAAACCCTTGTTTAAAAAATAAATAAAACAGGTAGGCTTTTCAAGACAGAAGAGGCTTTGTATCTCTCTTCGTATCTTTCATACAGTAAGATCTCTTTCATACAGTATATGCTTCTCCCTTTGAGTGTTATCCCAACGTAGTCAGTCAAGATGCCCAAAGATTCCAACCCTGGAAGAAGATCAGGTAAAGGTGAAAGTGCCGGCGATGGAGGCCAGCGTAGACAGCAAAGTGCTGCAGAGGATCGCTTTGCTAAGTAAGTGTACCATATGTTGTGCATGACAAAACACCCATGGGAAGCCAAATGTCTTATTTTTCTCTGGCTGTACAGTACTGGAAAACACATCAAGCAAAAAGCAAAGGTGTGAATCAAGCCTAACTTTTTTGCTATTTTTCTTTCATTTTATGCAAATTTAGCCAAAGTTGAAAATATGTCACAAACAGAGGCTAATATCATCAATATGTGATTAAAAGTGAAATCAGTAAATCTGCATTAAAATAATTTTCACAGCAATAATTTGTCTCATCCCTAACCAGCAATAATCAAATTCAGTTACATCTAGAGTTGAGCGGACACCTGGATGTTCGGGTTCGACGGGTTCGGCCGAACTTCGGAAAAAAGTTCGGGTTCGGGACCGAACTTTAACCAGAACCCGAACCCGAACCCCATTGAAGTCAATGGGGACCCGGACTTCTGAGGACTAAAAAGGCTCTAAAAAAGTAATGGAAAGGGCTAGAGGGCTGCAAATGGCAGCAAAATGTTGTTAAGAGCATGGCAAGTGCTCTGCAAACAAATGTGGATAGGGAAATAACTTAAAATAACATAAAAAAAAATAAAAAATATGCTGGAGGCCCCCTTTTCAGCAGAAGAGGGACGGGAAGTCATTAAGAACCTCAGAAACTCAACGGCACGATGCCACACATATGGTGGGAATGCCCCAGAATACGCCCTTTCTGGAATAAATTATTAAATTTAATGGATAAGCTAGTGGGAAAATAAAATACTTTGAAATAAAAATGTAGTGGGGTGCTAAATTTAAGGGAAGTGTTTGAGTGGTAAATAGGCTCAAACACCCTAATTCTGTAGGATTCATGGACCATTTTGTCCTCGGGGGACAGTATTGGTGTGCAGTTCCCTGCGGTCTACAGGTGGCGCTGCCATGGTAGGCTAGGGTTGAACCGCGATACAGTGCTGTGCCTTTTGTGTCCCCTCTTGGCAGTAGTACAGCGGGGCGGTGAACCTGCTGTGCATGCCGGGAGAGCAAATAAAAGGGGCAGACCTTTGACCTGGGGGCTGATGTCCAGTGGGGTCCGCGCCCAGGTGCCTTCGGCCTGGGTGCATGTGTTCCTGTTCCATCTCGGGCACCTTTAGCCCGGGGTGAGGTACTATCCTGGAGTTCCTGCTGCCCTGGGTATGGAGGCCTAGGGGCGGGAGTAAAGCCTGGAGTCCAGAGCCTTCGTCTGGAGTCCGCTAAGGGTCGATGAGTCTTAGGGTGCCGCCTCGTGTAGGGGACCCTGTTCCAGGGAAGGGAGGATCATTCTGATGGACCGATGCGGGAGTCACGGTGAAGGAAGGGTCTGTTGACTCCCTGGAGAGATGTCTTCCTGATATGGGCTAGGTACGTAGAAGGAGAAGCTCAAGGTCATCTTGAGTGTATCAGAGGCCTTATTCACCCGGCCCGTGGCAGGGGCCTTATACACCCTGGTCTGTGGCAGAGACCAAAGTTCTCCAGGTCCGTGGCAGGGGCCTTGTACACCCGGTCTGTGGCAGAGACCAACCTCAAGGTCCGTGGCAGAGACCGTGCACCTAAAACTGTTTGAGAAACCTAAGCAGTGAAGTGAATGTGCTACGTTTGTGCCTGGACCTCCTCCACACCTTAAGCTGTCCTGTTTCTTTGCTCTAACCTTTTCTATCCGTGTAGAGTTTATTTTGCCATGAGAGAATAAGAGTTGTAGTTTCAGCTGGTGTGGACATTGACTTTACTGGGAATTAAAGGACTTGCCTCTACCTACAGTAGAGGTGAGAATCATCCTCTGGAGGAGTTTTGACTCCGGCTGTGGACAAGGCCCGCCAAGTACACCGCTCAACCTCTTTATATAGGAGGGTACGGGCTGGTAGTGCAGTGTGCCTTTCTCCCTCCTGCGAGGAGCCAACAACATAAAGGCAGGTAAGGGGGAAAGGATCTGTGGGCTACAAAAAAATAAAATAAAAATGATAATCTTGACCTAGGAGGACGAGGTCCATATGGAGTAGGAGGTTGAAGTGGCGGTGGATGTGGCTGTGTAGGTGGAAGCGGCGGTGGAGGAGGACGAGGTAGCCAACACTGGTTCAAAAATACAACAATGGCTGGGTAAGGCCGGTGATGTGTCGATTGTTGTTTTTTTAGCATAGCACAGTAGAAGACGAATATATAGAAATGGTTTATTTCACACGCCTCCAGATATGTATTTCACACTGCAAAATATTTTTTGTGGCCCTAAATGGCGTTTTTTGGAAGACCACAACACACCCACAGTACGTAACCGCTGAATCGCACAGCTACAGAACTGCAGAAAATGCTATTCAAAAAAAAAATTTGTTTTTTTAGTATAGCACAGTAGAAGAAAACTATTTAGAAATTGTTTATTTCACACACCTCCACATATGTATAACACACTGCAAAATATTTTTTGTGGCCCTAAATGGCTCTTTTTGCAAGCGTACATTAAAGTGCAAGTTTATTTATTTATTTATTTTTGCCCAATGGGTCTTTTGGAAAAGAGCACAATAAAGTGCCTTTTTTTTTTTGTCCTAAATGGATCTTTTTCCAAGAGCAGAATACACCCACAGTATGGAAACGGTGTATCTCTCAACGTAATATATGCAGTGCTGGTGCACTGAGCTTGCAGATAAAAGGTAGATTTTCTCTGACACTGGGCTCATAGCAGTGTAAAAAGACTGCACTGCAACACAAACAGGTAAACCTATGCAGATCGCTGAGTTATATCTCTGAATCTGGACTCCTATTCCTATATAATATATTTCTCTCCCTAAAAGCAAAAAACAGGAACCTGGCCCTACACTACACTGTCTCTATCTTTTCCCTCAGATTCCAGAATCAGGACTAACTCATGTATTTTTCTATCTCTCTCTAAAAGCAGCAGCAGCAGACTAGATCCTCTCCCTATCTATTCTGAAGCAGAGTGACGTGTGTGCTGTGTGCCTCTAGCTTATATAGAAGCTGGGTCACATGTTGCACTGACCAATCACAGCCATGCCATTAGTAGGCATGGCTATGATGGCCTCTAAGGGCACACCAGCTAATCAAAAGGTGATTGGCTGGCCCCTGAAGCATTTCTAAATGCGTAATTAGATTGCCGAACCCGGACTTTTGCGCAAAGTCCGGGTTCGGGTTCGGAAAAAAGCTAAAGTTCGGTACGGACCCGAACTTTACAGTTCGGGTTCGCTCAACACTAGTTACATCACATGAGTGGTTACATGGGCATAGAGGGCATAGAGGGTTTGCATCCGATTTGTATCTACCCATAGTCCATAGTTGTGCCACATCTAGATCCATGAGATATACATATCTGGACACAGCACCACAAAGTCAGGTGTGAATAAAGCTTCAGTCATTCTTTTCTATGATTTTGTACACAGGCCCACTGCATTCAGAAAATGCCCCTGACCCCAGAGGTGGGGAAGCAAAATGAGCTACAGAGGGGACCAGGGCAGAAAAAAGATGGGCTGCTAAAAGAGGGTGAGGTAAGGGGCTGCAAAATACTACCTTCATCATTAACATACTTGTAAGCAGGTGTTAGTACCCCTTAAATGGAGATCCCTCTCCTAGAGGTGTAGCTGTGGGTGAAGTTTGGGTCCCTTTATAATTTTGGGTGAGCAGTGTCCCTTTGCAGAAGGGGCATGAGAACAGGCCATCCCTGACTTTTGCATGTAGGTTTTTGGCCTGATTGTGTCCCAGTGAGAAAGACCAGAGGTGATGACCCACAGAAGGAGGACTCATGGTGAAGAGAGAAACGGAGAGATAACTGGACTCTGAGTTTAAAGTTACTTGCATTGAATTGGACTGTACTGATGGCTTGATGTGTGAACTTGGAGAAGCAGCTGTACAGCGTGTTATCCTGTTAGTTCACAGTAAAACCGCTGAAAGGCTATCCATGTGGACATTCTTTATTCAAGGATGTAGGCTTTGTGCCTGGAGTATGTAGGGCAGTTTCTCCCTCCTGCAGGTATGTGTGCATCATATTCCAAGAAGAAGCGTGGCGGTGCACCAGTAGAGATGGGCCGAACACCCCCCCCCCCCCAATTAAGTTTGTGCCAGAACTCTAGAAAATCGCAAAAGTTTGGACCCGACGAACCCCAATGAAGTATATGGGACCTGAACTTTAAAAAGTCAAAAGTCCCCATTTGGAAGGCTTTTTTTGCAAGTTATAACGGTATGGGGGCCCAGCTACTGCCCTGAGGGACATGTACCAATGCAAAAAAACTTTTACAAAAGATTGTTTTTATAAAGCAGTGATTTTAATGATGACATTTAAATAGATTTTTCCTGCAAGCTTTTTTTATTTGGGCAAGCTGGAATTTAGACACTGGGCATGTGGATGACAGGGAGTGTATTATTATTTTTTTTTGATGCATCAGCTGGGGCAGAAAAATGTGCCTGCTATACTCTACAGCTGGTGGTGTTCTGCTAACAAACGTGTTGCAAGGACCTGTGACACCCTTTGCTACACCATTATCCCTGTCAGTGGAGGCTGCTGAGAGGTCATGAGATATAGCAAAGGAAGACATGAAAGGTGAGGAGCGAGGAGGAGAAGAATTGTGTCCCTTGTGTGTGGCTTTCAGGTGCGCTTGTCAAGGGGCTAAGTGGTGGGAAGGTAAATGCCTTGTCAAGCATGTGGCATCCAAATGGCTGGTGTTTTTGCCACGCTTGTTCTGCTTGCGGCAAAGATCGCAAATTGCAACCGTGCGATCGGCTGCACATGTGCTAAAAAAGACCCACGTAGCTGAGCTGTGGGATGTGGGTCGAGAGATAACAGCTCCACAATCTGATGGAATAGGGTGGCTGCTCTCTACTCTTCCATGATGGCTGCCTCTGTAGGACATCCTGCCTTGTTGGAGTTGTTTCTCCCCCTCCCTTTCTTCCTCTGCTCTATCCGGCACCAAAGTTGCGTCAGTGTCCTCATTATCATCACCCCCTCTGTCCTCATAATCACTGGAGCCAACTTGGCAATACGCTGCGGCTGGAGGAACATAGCTGCCAATTTGTTGTTTGTCAGCATTCTCCCCTCTCTGTAGGCTCATGTTACTCCCTTCCTCTATCCCAGAACCAACATCAGAATCAAGTAATGTCTGTGCATCCTCAAGAAGCAAGTGGCAGACACTGTGTTCGAATAATTCAGCTGACTCTTCCATGCATAATGCTAGGGCTATGGCAGGAGTAGCTGTGGACAAGGAGGTAGAATAAGCCACCCTGGAAGCTGCGCTGGACAGTGCACAAGTGTCCATTTGGGTCATAGAGGATGAGGATGGTTTAGTAAGCCAGTCCACCACCTCCTCTACATGCTCATGCTGATAGCATGGGCAACATCAGAGACAAATGTGCCCTGCCTGAGGACTGACCATGTCCACCTCTGCCTGTGGACACAGATGCTGCTGGCCCCCTCATAGTGGCATGGGAACGTCTGTCTCTCCTTGTTGGCTTCCCAGACATGTTGGGGGGGGGGGTTATTTCCCAAAATAAATAGAAACTTGGAAATGTGTGATTGGATCCACTTTATTGAATGAAAAGTGGTGTTTGGTGCACTTTAAATTGAGGACTGGCGCTGACTGAAATGTAAAAACTATAAAAAAATAAAAAGTCAGGTGCAAGGCTTCATCCAATTAGGGTCCTAGAATGTTCTGTGAAGCGAGCAGTGCATTGCCGGGTGCTTGGCAAGCGAACATCCCATCAACCACCCTGAAAATTCGGGTGTTTGCCGAATGGGCGATGTTCGGGCCAGACTTTTGAATTCTGCTCTGGTACTTGCTTTAGCTACTGACAGTGGTCCCTGGTAAGAAGGTTGATGGTCCCTTAGTGGCGACCGCTTCCCCTCTACCTCCGACCATGACAGGTTCTCCCGCCGGCAGAACTGTCACTTCTGGTTGGACTGGAAACCTGCGCTGCCTTCCTGGTTCTGGATAGGCCCTCAGACAGCCTAGCACCCAGATGTCCCCAGAATAGGCCTCAGGCTTTGGCCTAGCAGCCCAGGGCAGTACAACACACGTCCACCCAGACAGCCATCCAGGTGGCACAGAACCGCGATCACCTGACCTCACCCAAATAAATAGGCTCTCCCAGCAGGCCAAGGGACCCAAGAAGATCCCTGCCCATTGGCTGAGATACCCCATCTATTACTAATCTGTCCTTGCAATGCCTTTGTCTTTGCAATGCATGAATCTAACTATGGTGATAGAGAGGTGGCAGGAGAGAGGAGGCGGCGCCCATGCGCCCCTTATGGATACCCGGCCATCTAGTGACAGAAAAAAAGAAGTGCAGCAATTCCAGAGTTAGGGTCGAATCAATTGATCTTGTATCAATTGGCCAACGCAACTATACCTGGCAGGTAAATTTACAAGCAACCCTGCCTAAACATCAGGGTGCTACATCTAGGATGTTCATTAGAGAAACTACCTTTTAAGATGCAGCTTAGAGAGCAACAGGGCCTTTTAAAGGGGTTGTAAAGCTTCGCGTTTTTTCACCTTAATGCATCCTATGCATTAAGGTGAAAAAACATCCGATACTTTCAAGCCCCCCGGTTTAATTACCTGAGCCCTCGAAAGTCCCTCGCCGTGATCGTGCTGGTTACTGGCCCCAGTCTTCTCGGCTGTTCTCGGCTCTTCATTGGAGATTGATAGCAGCGCAGCCATGGGCTCCCGCTGCTGTCAATCTAACAAATGACGCAGCGCGCTGGGGGCAGGGCCGAGTGATACAGTCGGCGGCTATGGCCGTCGGCTGTATCACGGGAGCATGTCCGCAAGCTAACCCCCTTGGGAGAGCGCTTCCCATGAAGGGGGTTAGCTCTTGCGGGGAGGAGCTGAGACAGCCGCCGAGGGACCCCAGGATCGGGGCCACTCTGTGCAAAACGAACTGCACAGTGGAGGTAAGTATGACATGTTTGTTATTTAAAAAAAAAAAGAAGCTTTACAACCCCTTTAATAGAATTCTACAGTCGCAGTATACACTTTCATTTTAGAACATCAGCATTGTAATAGCAATACAAACAATAGTTATATTTGACAATCTAATATAAGCCTACTTGAAAAATCTCCTTTCATGTTGTGAGTTCTGCCTGTCTGCTGGTCATCTCTTTCCACAACTTTCTGCATTCCCTGCATGCTTTGCAGCTTCTCCTCTGCTATTTATTTTCAGTTTCTAAGGACTCCATGTCCCATGGTTCCTCGCTGTCTGCATGCAGTGATTCCTGTACTGACCCGGCCTCCTGAAACTCCTCCTCTCAGCACCTCTGTAGTGAAAAAGGCAGCCTCTGTGAAATGTGTGACACAGCAGGGTCTACTCACAGGGCATAGTGAATACGTGTTACAGAATTCAAGGAAGTAAATGCGTGGGGAAGTTCACAAAGTGAGTTTACAAACTTCAGGATCATTCAGATTCATAGAAGTAGCTAAAAATAATTAAAATTGAATGTGGAAATGCTATGGGCCCTGTAAATTGTATTGATATATGAAGGAACACCTGAATGAACTTCCTTGGGCCAGATATTTTATTAACCGAAATGTTTGGTCTTTTAAGTGCTTTTTAGTTACAGAATAAAGAGGTCAGCCTGATGTAAATAATCTAATCAAAGTGTGTTTCTGTTTTATAAGAATAGTTTATACTTTTATATGTACATGAGCATAGTTCCCATTTAAAGAGATTGTCCCACTTTTGAACCGGATCCTTCTGTCCCTCTTTCCTTCTCAGATGTCCCACATTTGATCTGATTTATAGACCTCTATATAAATGTATTATTTAAGTACCAGAAGTCTTATACTAGACTAATCTGTTCATCCAACTTCTATATTATTGCATTTGTTAACCACTTAACGACCGCTCACTGTATATATACGTCGGCACAATGGCACCGACAGGCACAATCACGTAGAGCATACGTGATTGCCTTTGTACAGTTGGGGGGTCCAATCGGACCCCCCTTCTGTACAGTGAGCGGTCGGAATTCATTGGGGAGCGATCCGACATGAGGGGACGGCCGTTCGATTCCGGCCACCCCCCGCAATCGCTCCCAGCGAATGGAAATGCCCCCTCTGTCTGTCGAATGTACACACAGGCAGAGGAAGCAGGAGGAAGTGATGTCATCTCTTGTGCGGCACTCACATATACCGAGCGCCGTACAAGAGAAGACATCAAGGTTAGTGCACAAACACTACACTAACACCAGCACACATAGGCACATAAATCGCCCCCCCCAGGCCCCCCCCAGATCACCCCCCAGCCCCCAGTCACAGTGTCACTGATTGCAGTGACCATTTATTTACTGATCACTGCAATCAGTGACATTTGTGACTGTAAAAGTGTCACTACATTTAGTTTTAGGTCCAGTGTAGCCCCCTAACCCCCCCCTAATAAAGGTTTAACCTCTTGATCAATTTTTTTTAGGTTCGCCGCAGGTTTTTATAGCATCAGGTACCCCCATAAATGATCTAATAAAGGTTTAACCCCTTGATCGCCCCCCAGGTAACCCTTTCACCCCCTATCACCACTGTCGCTAAGCGATCATTTTTCTGATCGATGTCTTAGCGTCGGTGATGCAGATCGGTAGCCAGTATTTTTTTTTTAGGTTCGCCGCAGGTTTTTATAGCGTCAGGTACCCCCATAAATTATCTAATAAAGGTTTAACCCCCTTGATCGCCCCCCAGGTAACCCTTTCACCCCCTATCACCACTGTCGCTAAGCGATCATTTTTCTGATCGCTGTCTTAGCGTCGGTGATGCAGATCGGTAGCCAGTCATTTTTTTTAGGTTCGCCGCAGGTTTTTATAGCGTCAGGTACCCCCATAAATTATCTAATAAAGGTTTAACCCCCTTGATCTCCCCCCAGGTAACCCTTTCACCCCCTATCACCACTGTCGCTAAGCGATCATTTTTCTGATCGCTGTCTTAGCGTCGGTGATGCAGATCGGTAGCCAGTAATTTTTTTTAGGTTCGCCGCAGGTTTTTATAGCGTCAGGTACCCCCATATATTATCTAATAAAGGTTTTAACCCCCTAATTGCCCCTAGTTAACCCTTTCACCAGTGATCATCATATAAGTGTTACGGGTGACGCTGGTTAGTTAGTTTGCTTTTTATAGTGTCAGGGCACACGCCGTATATAACCCAATAAAGGTTTAACCCCCTGATCGCCCGGCGGGTGATATCAATTAGGTTTTAGCGTCAGAGAGGGTCTGTGTCACACCCCAGGCAGCGTCAGGTTAGTGCCAGTAACGCTAACACCCACGTGTGAAGCATACACCTCCCTTAGTGGTATAGTATCTGAACAGATCAATATCTGATCTGATCTATACTAGCGTCCCCAGCAGTTTAGGGTTCCCAAAAACGCAGTGTTAGCGGGATCAGCCCAGATACCTGCTAGCACCTGCGTTTTGCCCCTCCGTCCAGCCCAGGCCACCCAAGTGCAGTATCGATCGATCACTGTCACTTACAAAACACAACACACATAACTGTAGCGTTCGCAGAGACAGGCCTGATCCCTGCGACTCCAGTGCTGTAGTCCCTGCGACTCCAGTGCTGTAGGAGGTGATTTCACCACCACAGTTAAAAAAAAATAAGCAAATATGCCGAAGCATTGGGGCAGCAGGGGCGGAGGAGCGATTTTGCTCCTAATGCCGCGTACATACGGTCGAAATTCCGACGGAAGCTTGCCCGTGGAAAAGTCCGATCATGTGTGTGCGGCATAACTTTTTTGCGGGAGGATGCCTCCATGCTTCGGCATATATAAATGGTTCATGTATGCCCATCATTAGAAGTGGGTGGATGAAGGGCGGTATTCTAATGGTGGGCATACCCACCGATCAATCTCTTTTTTCATTTAGCCACCTGGCTGCATGAAAAAAAAAGATTACAATACATGTCCAACAAGGACCAGCAACGTACTGGTATGTTGCTGGACTTTGAATGGTTATACCAGATTGATGCCTGCGGGTTTAGGTATCATCTTGGTATCATTCTTTTCAGCCAGCGGCCGGCTTTCATGTAAAAGCAATCCTAGTGGCTAATTAGCCTCTGGACTGCTTTTACAAGCAGTGGGAGGGAATGTCCCCCCCCCCCCGGATATAAAAAGCGCCATTTGGAAATTGGGAAAGCATTTTATCACACCGATCTTGGTGTGGTCAGATGCTTTGAGGGCAGAGGAAAGATCTAGGGTCTAGACCCCAGTTTTTTCAAAAAAAGAGTACCTGTCACTACCTATTGCTATCATAGGGGATATTTACATTCCCTGAGATAACAATAAAAATGATAAAAAAAAATAAAATATGGAAGGAACAATTTAAAAATAAAATAAAAAAGCAAAATTAATAATAAAAAAAAAAAAGCACCCCTGTCCTGCCCTGCTCTTGCCCAATGGCGAACGCAAGCGTCGGTCTGGCGTCATATGTAAACAGCAATTGCACCATGCATGTGAGGTATCACCGCGAAGGTCAGATCGAGGGCAGTAATTTTAGCAGTAAATCTAACGGGGTAACCTGTAAAGGCTTTTAAAGGCTTTTAAAAATGTATGTAGTTTGTCGCCAATGCGCGTTTGTGCGAAATTTTAAAGCATGTCGTGTTTGGTATCTATGTACTCGGCCTAAGATCATCTTTTTTATTTCATCAAACATTTGGGCAATATAGTGTGTTTTAGTGCATTAAAATAAAAAAAAGTGTATTTTTTCCCAAAAAAATGCGTTTGAAAAATCGCTGCGCAAATACTGTGTAGAAAAAAAAATGCAACACCCACCATTTTATTCTGTAGGGTCTTTGCTTTAAAAATATATATAATGTTTGGGGGTTCAACATAATTTTCTTGCAAAAAAAAATATGTTTTCATGTAAACAAAAAGTGTCAAAAAGGGCTTTGTCTTCAAGTGGTTAGAAGAGTGGATGTAAGCTTCCTAATGTTGTGTATGAAATGCCAGAACAGTTCAAAACCCCCCCAAATGACCCCATTTTGGAAAGTAGACACCCCAAGCTATATACTGAGAGGCATGTCGAGTCCATGGAATATTTTATATGTTGACACAAGTTGCGGAAAAAATACAATTTTTTTTTTTTTTTTTGCACAAAGTTGTCACTAAATGATATATTGCTCAAACATGCCATGGGCATATGTGGAATTACACCCCAAAATACATTCTGTTGCGTCTCCTGAGTACGGGGATACCACATGTGAGACTTTTTGGGAGCCTAGCCGCGTACGGGACCCCAAAAACCAAGCACCGCCTTCAGGCTTTCTAAGGGTGTAGATTTTTGATTTCACTTCTCACTGCCTATCACAGTTTCGGAGGCCATGGAATGCCCAGATGGCACAAAACCCCCCCAAATGACCCCATTTTGGAAAGTAGACACCCCAAGCTATTTGCTGAGAGGTATTGTGAGTATTTTGCAGATCTCGCTTTTTGTCACAAAGTTTTGAAAATTGAAAAAAAAAAAGAAAAAAAAAATAATTTTCTTTCTTCATTTTCAAAAACAAATGAGAGCTGTAAAATACTCACCATGCCTCTCAGCAAACAGCTTGGGGTGTCTACTTTCCAAAATGGGGTCATTTGGGGGGGTTTTGAGCTATTTTGGCATTTTATGGCCTTCGAAACTGTGATAGGTAGTGAGGAGTCAAATCAAAAATTTGTGCCTAGAAATCCTGAAGGCGGTGATTGGTTTTCGGGGTCCCGTACGCGGCTAGGCTCCTAAAAAGTCCCACACATGTGGTATCCCGTACTCAGGAGAAGCAGCAGAATGTATTTTGGGGTGCAATTCCACATATAACCATGGCATGTGTGAGCAATATATCATTTAGTGACAACTTTTTGTAATTTTTTTTTTTTTCTGTCATTATTCAATCACTTGGGACAAAAAAAAAATATTCAATGGGCTCAACAGGCCTCTCAGCAATTTCCTTGGGGTGTCTACTTTCTAAAATGGGGTCATTTGGGGGGGTTTTGTGCTATTTTGGCATTTTATGGCCTTCAAAACTGTGATAGGTAGTGAGGAGTGAAATCAAAAATTTGCGCCCTTAGAAATCCTGAAGGCGGTGCTTGGTTTCCGGGGTCCCGTACGTGGCTAGGCTCCTAAAAAGTCCCACACATGTGGTATCCCGTACTCAGGAGAAGCAGCAGAATGTATTTTGGGGTGCAATTCCACATATAACCATGGCATGTGTGAGCAATATATCATTTAGTGACAACTTTTTGTATTTTTTTTTGTCATTATTCAATCACTTGGGACAAAAAAAAAATATTCAATGGGCTCAACATGCCTCTCAGCAATTTCCTTGGGGTGTCTACTTTCTAAAATGGGGTCATTTGGGGGGGTTTTGTACTGCCCTGCCATTTTAGCACCTCAAGAAATGAGATAGGCAGTCATAAATTTAAAGCTGTGTAAATTCCAGAAAATGTACCCTAGTTTGTAAACGCTATAACTTTTGCGCAAACCAATAAATATACACTTATTGACATTTTTTTTACTAAAGACATGTGGCTGAATACATTTTGGCCTAAATGTATGACTAAAATTGAGTTTATTCGATTTTTCTTATAACAAAAAGTAGAAAATATCATTTATTTTCAAAATTTTCGGTCTTTTTCCGTTTATATCGCAAAAAATAAAAATCGCAGAGGCAATCAAATACCATTAAAAGAAAGCTCTATTTGTGGGAAGAAATGGACGCAAATTTCGTTTGGGTACAACATTGCATGTCCGCACAATTTACAGTTAAAGCAGCTCATTTTTTTTTTCTCTTTTGCACAATGAGAAAAAGGGAAAGGATTTTTTTATGCAACATGGGAGCGGGAGGGGGGGAGGGGGGGGAGGGTAGGAGGGAAGAGTTGTGAAAGTGTACTCTCAGTACTTTTTGTGGGGAGTGGTACAAGGGTGGAGGGCAAAGAAGACAAAACATAATGCATGGAAAAAGTGCGTAAGAAAGTTTGTTACACTCAAATCATTCAAAACACTAAAACACATATTAAGAGGAGTGGTAGGGAGAGGTCTCACCTCAAAGGTAGGATGCGGTCACATTAGAAGCCCTCTATTTGGGCCCCAAGAAGGGCGGGGGGAGCAGCGGGTGGGAAGGGGAGGGGTGGGTGGGAAAGTATGTTTGTTTTGGGCACTAGAAGAGGGGGGAGATTCACTAAAAACACAAATTTTTGAGCGAAGAGTATTAACGGCACATTTTGGTAAGATGGGAGGTATAAAGACAAGAGCAGTCCTTAAAGGGGTAGATGAAGGATAGTAGGGAGGTTGGGAAGAGAACCCCAAAACCTGGTAAAAGTATGAAAGTGTGTTCATGGAATGTTCGGGGGGTAAAAGATTCAACTAAAAGACAAGTGATTTTCTCAACAGCAGAAAGGAAGGACATCAAAATGCTGTGTCTGCAGGAGACGCACCTGGACGGGGAGACTATTAAGATACTAAAACACAGAAAATACAAAACACAGTACCATTCTACACACACTTCCTATTCAAGGGGTGTGAGTGTTTTGATAGATTCGGGTGCAGTGTTCTCCTGTAGACAGAGCAAGATAGATCCTAAGGGACGGTATGTGTTTCTTCATTGTTGGATAGAAACAAAAGAATATGTGGTGGCAAATATATATATCCCCCCCCCATTTGAAACCGTAGTCCTTTGGGCGCTAATAGAGTTCGTTATGGATAAGGTGGGGGTTCCCGTTATAGTGGTAGGGGATTTTAATATGACCATGGATAAAGGAATAGATAGGTTCCCGGCGGGTGCTTCCTCAGGACATCCGTCTTCCAGCCCTCTCCTTCATTTTTGTGAGGAGGTGGGTTTGACAGACGTGTGGCGGAGGAGACACCCGGGGGAAAAACAATTCTCCTGTCACTCAAGGACGCACGGTACCCTGTCCAGAATAGACCTCGTACTTTGTAACGAGGAGGCACTAGAAGTGGTGGGGGAGGTGGTTTATGAAACAAGAAGCATCTCAGATCACTCCCCAGTAATACTTGAAATAAAGCTGGATAAGGGGCATGGTAGTGGGGACTGGAAGATAAACCCATTCTGGTTGGAAGTAATTGGGGACCCGGGGGGAATTTGCGACAGTCTGAATGAATTCGTAGTATTAAATACCGGATCAGCCTCAATAGGAGTGATTTGGGATGCTCTGAAAGCATTCTTACGGGGAATATTAATTCAAAAGGTATCAGTAGCTAAAAAACAGTCACGCGCTAAGGAAATTGCAGGGAGAGAAAAAGTGTTTAGCTCAGAGCTCAATTATATAAGAAATCCAACCCCAGAAAATCATGCAGAATGGTTAGTGTCACAGGGAGAGTACCAAAAAATAGTAATAAGCAAGGCGGAAAATAAAAAATTATTCCAGAAGCAGAATTTCTACGGGGAGGGCGAGAGAGTGGGGCGTATCCTGGCCCTAATAGCTAGGGCGGGGGCCCCCCCATCGGTTATTGCGGTGATAAGAGATGAGGAGGGGGAAGTCAGGAGAGGTACATCTGAAATAAAAGAGACCTTTAAAAAATATTATCAGAGACTGTATAGTAGTACAACAAATGACAATTTAGAGAGGGAGATGGCAGACCTTTTTAAGGGCTCACAGATCCCTCGGCTATCAGAGGAAGATAGGGAGAGCCTGGAGGCACCGCTTACTCTGGAGGAGTTACAAATAGTAATAAAGGAGATGGCAGGTCAAAAGGCCCCGGGGCCGGATGGCCTACCAATAGAAATATATAAAACCTTTGGTGAGGTGTTGCTCCCAAAACTCCTGGAGGTTTTCAACTGGGCAGCAAAAGAAGGGCAGTTACCCCGGTCTATGACTGAAGCGACAATCATCATACTATTAAAGGAAGGGAAAGATCAGATGGAGACAGACTCATACAGACCAATATCTCTTTTATGTGCAGATGTTAACATCCTGGCTAAAACCCTGGCAAGAAGGCTAAATAGGATAATCCCAAATTTGGTACATTTGGACCAGACGGGATTTATCCCAGGTAGGTCTACCTGCTCCAATATAAGAAGAGCATTCTTAAACACCCAGCTGCAGACGGAATCAGAGGGGTCTAGAGCGATATTGTCCTTGGATGCAGCCAAGGCGTTTGACAGCCTTGAGTGGCATTTTCTTTGGAAAACGTTGGCAGAGTACCATTTTGGTCCCAACTTTATCCAATGGATTAAAATACTATATAAAGACCCTAGAGCGAGGGTTAGGATAAATGGAGAATGTTCAGACTGGTTCCAATTGGCGAGGGGGACAAGACAGGGATGCCCTTTGTCGCCCCTTCTTTTCGCCCTCGCCATGGAACCATTGGCCAGTGCTATAAGGACAGATCCAGGAATAAAGGGTTTCAAGAGGAGACTGGGGGAAGAGAAAATAGCTATGTATGTGGATGATATATTGCCCTTCCTAGGGGATTTGCAAACCTCACTGGCAGGGGCAATAAACATAATAGGGGAATTTGGAAAGTTCTCTGGAATAAAAATAAATTGGGAAAAATCGGTTCTTCTACCGATTGACCCATTGATGGGAGAGATAGTACAAGTGAAGGTGGTGTCCCAAATAAGATACCTAGGAATTAATATAACAAAGGACCCGAGGCAATATATAACTGGAAACTTAGTTCCCTTATTAGCAAAGCTTAGACAAAAATGCCGGGTGTGGAATAAGCTCCCACTTTCAGTAGCTGGTAGGTCCAATTTGATAAAAATGGTCTGGATGCCACAAGTTTTATATATCCTCCATAATTCTCCAGTATGGATCCCCAAACAGTGGTTTAATAAAATAGACAGCGTATTCAGGGAATTGATTTGGAGGAACGGAGCAGCAAGGATATGTCTCCGCGCCCTACAACAAACAAAAGAGAAGGGGGGACTGGACATCCCGAACCCTAGATATTACTTTTTAGCTGCTCAGATGCAGCACATGTGTGGCAGTAACCGAAGGGTAGAAAGTGAAATAAAGGGGTTAATTTTGAATGACACACGCCATGATACAGTAGTTGAGGCAGTGGAGGCGGACTCCTTCTGCTCTAAAGGCCCTACGGCCCAATTAATGGTAAAGAGCTGGAAAGAGGTCAAGAAGATCATGGGATATAAGGGATTTTCCGAATACTCACCTATATGGGATAACAGCAATCTGCAAGAACTTAGGGTCATGGGTAGGGCTGAGGATTGAGATAGAGTGGGAATACACTTGCTGGCGCAACTCTATAAGGAAGAAAGAATAAAATCATTTCAAGAAATAAAGGAGGAGTATGCAGTCCCAAATAGATCCTTTTATAAATACTTGCAAATCAGACACGCGCTGCACGCACAATTTGGACAGAGTTCACCAGAATGGAACGACATGCCCATCTTACGTAATTAGACACAGAGACCTCTAGAGGGGTAATCTCTGACATATACGGATCCCTAGTAAGGGCTGATCAGGGAAGGATTCTGGTTAACAAAAATAAGGTTAAATGGGAGAGAGATGTGGGCCCACTTTCGCAGAAACAATGGGAGCAAATAGTAGCGACAGGACCCAAAGTATCACTTTCACCCCCTCAAACAATATCCCAACTCTACCTGTTATATAGAGTATACTATACTCCCCAAAGGTTGTTCCAGTTTGGTAGGAGACCGGATCCGTGTTGTCAGAGATGTGGGGACAATAGGGGAGATTTAATACACATGGTCTGGAGCTGTCCCAAGTTATACCAATATTGGAAGCAAATAGTAGAAAGGATAAACCTGGTGTTTGAGACATCTCTTTGCCCAGAAGCCAGACTATACGTATTGGGTCTCCTGGAAGAAGAGGGACTGCCAGTAGATGAACGGATAGCAATAACAAGATGTCTGTTCCAGGGCAGGAAAATAATTGCTCAGAAATGGCAAGCCGAAAGTCCCCCTACAATAAGCGAGTGGAGGATAGTGATGGAGGATACAGTAGCAAAAGAAGAATTTATATACAAAAAGAAAGGAAACAAACATAAATTTAATAAAATATGGAAAAAGTGGATAGAGAGGTGATCACGTTAAGAATGGGTGTGGGAAAGGTATGGATGGGTGAGAGGTAATATAGTTGTGTAGAGGGGACAAGATGGGTTTATATGGTGTAGCGGGGTGTTCCCCTTTAATGCAGAGAGACAAGAAGTTCCAGGTGAGAGGTGAGTCGGGAGGAAGTAAAGAGACATTATGGAAGTGAAAGCAGAGGAGAGAGAGACTACATCTCCCAGTACATCTTGCAGCACCCAGGGTGCATTGCTCCAGAACAGAGACTGCTGGGGGAGACTTTATAAAGGGGAGGCGGAGTTTTGGTCGGTCTTTTTGGACACCCCTCTCCTAGCAAGAGGATGTCTGTGCTGAACTGCTGTGTGCACAAGGCCTGAAGCCTGGGCCGTGTGCTCCTTTCCAAAGAGCCCTCTGCCAGCCTAGCAGAGCCTTAGAGACATCTAATCCTCCTTGCTGCAGTACACCAGAAGGATTGAAGACTTGGATGTCAGTGGATTCCTGTTCCTAGACGAATCGATGGAGGAAACGGACTTTGACTTGCCCGGGTGGTGAGAGCTGTTTAAAGACAGATACCTTTATCTTTACTATTCGTTGGGATTACAAAGTTGTTCTTCAAGTGCACCACCGAAAAGATTGCTAGCGAATATTGTTTCACTGAACTTCCATCTAGATCAGTCAGGCCTGACTGCATAGGTAGACATTGCTGGGTGTTAGTCTACCCATGAGGGGAAGTAGCTGTAAAAGGGCAGCGCTAGAGTTGCATAGCAATACTTTATTATTCTGATTACTCTGTTTATCTTTATTACTGTTTATTGCAGGGATCTGCAACTTGTTATACTGTTGTTTATTACTTGCCCATTAGCCTCAGTAAAATATCTGGGTAAAGTACATTTGGTGTCAGTTCCGCTTACTTTAATAGGAGTTTTAAAGTATATTCTGTGTATGTTTGTTATAGGACTGCGTCACCAACAGTTGCGGTCACGCGGTCCTATCCCTCTATCACCAGCTGTGCCACGGGAGGTTAGAGCCGATTGCCAGGGGTTGACAGCAGTGCACTACAGGGCCCAAATCAATATCAGCGGCTCTCTTAACTGGGGGTAGCGCTACACGTGGGGGCTCGAGTCCGGGATCCTTGTACGTTGCACGCTGCAATCAAGCCGGTCAGAAGTACCAGCATGGACCCGCTGGCAATGTCACAGTGGTGCGCAGCGATTGGCGCCGATCCAACCGCGGCGGTAGTCATTGTACTCCCGGGGGAAAGATGGAAGGAAGAGGAGATAAAACAGCTCGTATTGTTACTGTCTCCGAGCCACAAAGCATGGGTGATGGATTTTAGGCCAGATCCAGTGATCTCGTTTACATACGCACTGGTAGAATGGAAAAACGAAATCCCAGAGCATTTTAAAAGTCAGAGTATACAAGCCATAGATAATCAGATCTATCACTTGATACATACGCTGCCAGTGAAGGAAGAATGGTTTCAGACACCAAAGCCATCACTCCCACAATTATCTCCACCACTATCTCCTAAAGCAGAAAAGCTTAAGGAACTATTAAGCCCGGGATCACCGCTGGCCGCTATAGGGCCTGAATTGTTGAATGCTCTAGGAGACCTTGTAATTAAGTGCCAGAAAAGCAGTACGGTGCATGTGGAGGCCGGTTACCGGAAGCTTAGCACCTTCTCAGGGAAGCTCCCCGTCCCTGAGGGGGAGGAAGATTTTGACACTTGGGTGGAACAGGCATTGCAGGCAGTAGAAGCATGGGAGGTGCCTGAGGCACAGAAGAGACAGCGAGTCTTAGAAAGTCTGAAAGGTGCCGCGGCAGAAGCGGTGAAGAGCTTCCGGTTTGGAAATGAAAACTGTACAGCTCAAGATTGCCTGGCCATGCTGCAGGAAGGGTTTGGTCAGCTGGAGAAGGTGTCAGAGATGATTTATCAAATTGAACACACTCTCCAGCAGCCGAATGAGAAACTGTCAGAATATGTTAGAAGGCTGAACAGGCAGTTATGCAAGATTGTACTGAAGAAGGGAATGCTGCCCAAAGATGCAGATGAAGCACGCATGAAGCAGATCATGAGGGGAGCGCGGCGCTCAGACCCGGTCTGGCTGCACCTGAAAACCTCAGGAGGAGGAATGTCACTAACCTACTCTGATCTAATAAAAATTATTAGGGACGAAGAGGCGCTGGAGGAAGATCAGCAGGTGGCCAAGGCGAATGTCACACCTGTACCAGTGTTGGTCCATTCGGTCAAGAGCCCAGAAAGAGATGCGGAGGTTGACACTCTGAAATCGCAAATGGCCCAAGTGTTGGAGATGCTGACCTCTTTGATGGAGAAAGATCAGAGAAGACGAGAGAAACCAAGCCCAAGAAAGGAGTTGTTCCCGAACACCTCAGCACCGGCCTCCCTACAGGACCGAGAAGAGGTGATTTGCTATAACTGCGGAGGGAGTGGCCACTTTGCTAACGTATGCTCCAGCCCAAAGAAGAAGAGAACAGATAATTGCAAGCCGGCGGGAAACTCCAAAGGGGCCCCGGTGAAGGAGTCAACCGGGTGCCCATCATCTTCAGTGCGCTCCAAACTAAAAAAAAAGGCCAAGAATGGAGGAGACAAAATTCCTAGGAGGAGGTATAGTACACCCCCACCAAGATGTACCCCAGAGGGAGGGGGCAAGACCCCTCAGTGGAAGTACAGCACCCCAAAGAAGGAACATCCACCTAAAAGGAACAATAACATCCCTCAGCGGGTTTGTGCCCCCATTGAGAGGGAGAAAGTCAATGCATGCCAGGCTCAGGAAAAATTAAAGTCCAAAAGGAGCAGGGCAAGGGTCGAAAGCAAAAAAAAAGAGGTGACCCCAGTCCGGCCATACCCAAAGGAACTGGTGGGCCCGTCTCCTACTGTGCCCATTCAAGTGGAAGGAGTCTATACTAAAGCTCTTTTGGACACCGGAGCACAGGTGACTTTACTATACCGGGACTTCTATGATAGGCACTTGAGTCATCTGCCTATCCAGAAGATAGAAGAGCTGGAGATATGGGGACTTGGAACCCAGAGTTTCCCTTATGATGGGTACCTGCCCATAAAGATGACTTTCGACCCATCCGTGGCTGGGAAGGCTGAAGTGTTTGACACCCTGGCAGTTGTGTGTCCCCGGCCGCCTGGAGCCAGCAAGATTTCCCTGATCATTGGGACAAACACGGATCTAGTCAGGAGACTCCTGACCCCTCTAGTGAAAGAGAGAAACCATTCAGCCACCAAAATCCATCCCATGCTAAAGACGGCCTACCAACGACTGGTCTTAGAGCAGAAGACCCCGGGAGAGGGGATAGGGAAGGTGTGGAGACTTGGCAGAGAAGGAGTAGTGCTACAGCCTGGAGAAGTAACCTGTCTTAGGGCCACTGTGAAGCTTTCGTGGGAACAACCTGGCCCCTTTGTCATGCTGGAATCAGACCCAAGGGAAGAGTCCTCAGGCCTGGAAGTGATACCAGAAGTGATTCCGTTCAAGGCCCTGAAGAAGGCCCATGGCAGAGTTCCGGTGAGTGTTAGGAACACTACGGGAGGACCCATGGAGATCCCTGCCAGAGTGTTGCTTGGTCAGGTGAGCCCTGCTGCCCCGGTCACTTGGTCCGAAGTCAAGGGGACGGGTGACGGAGGAGATGTTTGGGAGAAACTGTCCGTGGAAAACCCGAACCTACCCAGGGCTTGGAAAGAAAGAGCCAAGGCCCAGCTGACCAGGTGGGAGAATATCTTTTCCGAAGATGAATTCGATGTGGGGTGTGCAAGAAGTGCCACCCATCGGATCCGCCTCCAAGAAGATAAGCCCTTCCGAGAGAGGGTCAGGCGGGTCCCCCTGGCAGATCTGGAGGATCTGAGGGAACAACTTGTAGAACTAAAGAAGACTGGTGTTATCCGTGAGTCTAGAAGTCCCTATGCCTCCCCAATTGTGGTGGTCAGAAAGAAGAATGGGTCGTTGAGGCTTTGTATCGATTACAGGACTCTCAACAGGAGAACCATCCCTGACCAATACACCACGCCAAGGATAGAAGATGCCCTACAAAGTTTGTCTGGAGCCAAATGGTTCAGTGTGATGGACCTCAAGAGTGGGTACTATCAAATCCCTATGCACCCAGAAGACAGGGAGAAGACAGCCTTCATAACCCCGGTGGGATTCTTCGAATTCAATAGGATGCCTCAGGGTCTGTCTGGAGCTCCTGCTACCTTTCAACGCCTTATGGAGAAGACTGTTGGAGACATGAATCTTATAGAAGTCCTTGTGTACTTGGACGATGTCATTGTCTTTGGAAGAACCTTGGAAGAACATGAAGCCAGGTTGGAGAAAGTATTGAGAAGACTCAGCGAAGAGGGACTTAAGCTTTCCCCCGAGAAGTGTCGGTTCTACCAGTCTTCTGTGAACTATCTGGGGCACATAGTGTCTGAAGAAGGGGTGGCCACAGATCCTGAGAAGTTGGAAGCAGTCACTTCCTGGCCACGACCCACCACAGTAACAGAGCTCAGATCCTTCCTGGGGTTCTGCTCCTATTATAGGAGGTTTGTGGAGGGGTTTGCTCGGATTGCCCGCCCGTTGAATGAATTGCTAAAGGCAGAAGGGGAAGAGGATGACTCAGGGCCCAGGAGGCCTGGTGAGTCAGTTCAAGATCAGTGGAACCCAAGGTGTGAAGAGGCCTTTCATGCTCTGAAGAGGAGCTTAACCACTGCCCCAGTCCTGGCCTACGCCGACCCTACCAGACCTTATGAATTACATGTGGATGCCAGCCATGAGGGTCTAGGTGGTGTACTCTACCAAGAACATGAAGGACAACTGCGACCAGTGGCCTATGTGAGAAGGAGCCTGACCCCCTCAGAAAAGAATTACCCCACTCATAAGCTGGAATTCCTGGCCCTCAAATGGGCGGTAGTAGACAAGCTAAAAGACTACTTGTATGGGGCAGAGTTTACTGTGAAGACAGACAACAACCCCCTGACCTACCTCTTCACCACCGCGAAACTAGATGCCACCGGACACAGGTAGTTGGCCGCATTGTCTGGATTCAACTTCAGTCTGAAGTACAGACCAGGAGCCGGAAATAGGGATGCAGATGCCCTGTCCCGGAGGTCTCATGCCACGACAAATGACTGGGAAGATTGGACCCAAGTGGCACCGGACAGGGTGCGGGCCCTTTGTCAAGGGGCTGAATTCCAAGCCAGAGGAGGCTCCAGAGCAGAAGAAATAGGGGTTACCATGGTAGGAGTCCCCAAACACTATTGTGGGGTAACTCAACTGGAGGAAGACAACCTACCGAGACTGTCCAAGAAGGAGTTGAGGTGTGACCAATTGGAAGACCCCATGGGGAGATTGGTCCTCGAAGCCCTGGAGAATCAGGATCCCAACAAATTCCTACATCACCCCTCAAAGGAGGCTCGCCTGTTGAGGAAGGAATTGGACAGGCTACAGGTACATCAGGGAGTGGTCTACCGAAGGGGCCCCTCTGATGACTCAGAAGATAAGTGGCAGTTATTTCTTCCAGAGAAGCACCGAGAGACTGTACTAATTGCCCTGCATGACCATCATGGTCACCTAGGGGCAGAAAGGACCTTCCAGCTCGTCAGAAATCGGTTCTATTGGCCCTGCATGAGGGCAGAAGTAGAGGAGTATTGCCATTCCTGTGCACGATGCATTCAGAGAAAGACCCTACCCCATCAAGCTGCCCCAATGGGCCACTTACAGAGTCAAGGCCCAATGGATCTGGTATGCATTGACTTTCTCTGCCTCGAACCCGACCTGAGTGGATTGGGGAATGTTCTGGTAATAACCGACCATTTCACCCGCTATGCTCAAGCTTTCCCAACCAAAGACCAGAAGGCATCCACCGTGGCCAAGATACTTATGGAGAAGTATTTTGTCCATTATGGACTACCACAGAGACTCCACTCAGATCAAGGAAGGGACTTTGAGAGTCGGTTGATCCGAAGACTTTTGGATTCATTAGGAATAAAGAAGACCAGAACCACGCCTTACCACCCACAAGGAGATGCTCAGCCGGAGAGATTTAACCGGACCCTGCTCAACATGTTGGGAACCTTAGAAACAGAGAAGAAGCAACACTGGAGTCAGCACATATCAGCCCTAGTACATGCCTATAACTGTACCACAAGTGACGCCACTGGCTACTCCCCTTATCGACTTATGTTTGGGAGAGAAGCAAGGCTACCTGTGGACCTGGCCTTTGGCACTTCTATAGACAATACCTCAGCTACATCCCACAAGGGATACGTGGACAGACTTAGACGTAGCTTGCAGGTGGCCTATGAACAAGCCCAGGCGGCTTCGGATCAAAGGGGGGCCCGCAACTAGTGATGAGCCGAACACCCCCGGTTCGGTTCGCACCAGAACCCGCGAACGGACCGAAAGTTCGAACGAACATTAGAACCCTATTAAATACAATGGATGCGAACGTTCGAATTCTAAAGTGCTAATTATAACAACTATTATGCATGTTATTGTCCTAAAAAGGGTTTGGGAACCCGGGTTCTGCACCAGGGGACATGTATCAATGCAAAAAGAAGTTTTAAAAACGGTCGTTTTTCGGGAGCAGTCATTTTAATGATGCATAAAGTGAAAAAAAAAAAGTCAAATATTCCTTTAAATATCGTACCTGGGGGGTGTCTAAAGTATGCCTGTGAAGTGCCACGTGTTTCCCGTGTTTAGAACTGTCCCTGCACAAAATGACACTTCTAAAGGAAAAAAAAGCCATTTAAAACTGCTTGCGGCTTTAATGTAATGTCTGGTCCCGGTAATATGGATGAAATTCTTTAAGAAAAATGGCACAGCTACCCCATGACCCCCCCCCCCTACCCCAGCCCATTACCAGCCCCTTTGGGTCTTGTATGGATATTAAGGGGAACCCCGCACATAAAATAAAAAAGGCCCTATATACTCTGAACAGCCCTATACAGGCGGTGCATACAAGACAGGGACTGTAGGTTTGTTCTTATGTAGAGTCTGTTTGTAATTTTGAACAGGTACATTGTTGAAGTGTAGCTCCAGACCAAAAATCTATTTTTAAACTTTTTGGAAAACATAGGTAAGGGTTATCACCCCTGTAACATTTGTTTTGCTGTCTGTGCCCCTGTTCAGAACATTTCACCTCACTTTCCGTCCCAATGACAACTGTTTTTGAAATGTGGTGTTTTTCTTGAAACAAGGATTGCTGATAAAGCATCAGTACAGAGGAGACACCTTTCTCCCATATTTATTCTTACAGGAGAGAATTTTCCTTCCTAGTGGTAGATTTCCTCTCACTTCCTGTTGTCTTCTTGCGTTTGCAAGTAGGAGTCGTTTGTAAGTTGGATGTTTGAAAGTAGGGACCTGCCGTATATACTCTGCAGAAATAGGCCCCTTAGTTGTTGGTGTTGGCACAACACTGTAAGCACTCACAGTTACTCTTGGTTGGTGCTGGAACGCCCTGCTGTCAACTATTATATCAGGAATTTTAATTACATATAATTGTTGAACAGTGGTAGTAAAAATTGGGCCTTTGATGGTGGTGCTGGTGCCACAACACTGTAAGCCCTGACAGTTACTCTTGGTGGGTGCAGCAATGGGCCCTGCTGTGAATTATTAGATCAAGAATTGTAATTACATGCCCCTGTTGAACAGGGGCTGAAAAATTGGGCCTTAGGCACTGGTGGCACAACACTGCAACCCCTCACAGATACTGTACTTGGAGCACAGCAATGAGCCCTGTTGCAAAGTATTGCTTCAAAAATTGTAATGACACGCCCCTGTTAAACAGGGGCTGAAAAATTGGGCCTTAGGCACTGGTGGCACAACACTGCAACTCCTCACAGATACTGTACTTGGAGCACACCAATGAGCCCTGTTGCAAAGTATTGCTTCAAAAATTGTAATGACACGCCCCTGTTAAACAGGGGCTGAAAAATTGGGCCTTAGGCACTGGTGGCACAACACTGCAACTCCTCACAGATACTGTACTTGGAGCACAGCAATGAGCCCTGTTGCAAAGTATTGCTTCAAAAATTGTAATGACACGCCCCTGTTAAACAGGGGCTGAAAAATTGGGCCTTAGGCACTGGTGGCACAACACTGCAACTCCTCACAGATACTGTACTTGGAGCACACCAATGAGCCCTGTTGCAAAGTATTGCTTCAAAAATTGTAATGACACGCCCCTGTTAAACAGGGGCTGAAAAATTGGGCCTTAGGCACTGGTGGCACAACACTGCAACTCCTCACAGATACTGTACTTGGAGCACAGCAATGAGCCCTGTTGCAAAGTATTGCTTCAAAAATTGTAATTACACGCCCCTGTTAAACAGGGGCTGAAAAATTGGGCGTTAGGCACTGGTGGCGGCACCCATAAACAAAAATGATCTTACAAGCTATCATCATCAATCGTATCATTGAGGACTCGGAGGAGGAGGATAGCCAGTCAACATAACAGCACAGGCACTCAGCATCAGCATCAGTCTTGAAGGGATGTGACATGTTAAAATCAATTAGTCTGTTATATCAGCATCAGGTGTGTGGTAGCTGGTGGTGATCCAAGACTGGTTCATCTTGATGAAAGTCAGTCGATCAACCGAGTCGGTGGACAGGCGCACCCTGTGATCCGTGACAAATCCTCCAGCAGCACTGAATGTGCGTTCCGAAAGAACGCTGGATGCAGGACAGGCCAGTAGCTCAATTGCATACTGTGCAAGCTCTGGCCAGTGATCCATCCTCAAGACCCAGTAAGCCAGAGGATTTTCGGTGGGGAAGGTGTCCAAGTCTGACCTTGCCCCTAGATATTCCTGCACCATGTTTATCAGACGCTGGCGATGGTTGCTGGAACCGATCATACTTTGGGGCTGCGGACTAAAGAATTGTCTGAACGCATCGGTCAGACGGCCACCTTCCCCACCGCTCCTTCTTTGACTGGCCGAAGCCTCAGCAACTCGTTGTCCAGGACCAGGAGTTTGCAACCTCCCAGTCTCTGGGAACGCGTTGCACAGACCTTTCTGCAAGGCCTCCCGGAGTTGTCTCATCCTCTGCTCCCTCTGCGACGGTAACATAAGGTCCGCAACCTTACCCTTGTACCGTGGATCAAGGAGAGTGGCCAGCCAGTAATGGTCCCTCTCCTTGATCCGAAGAATACGAGGATCCTTCCGCAGACTTTGCAGGATCAGGGAGGCCATGCAGCGTAGGTTTGCTGAGGCATTCGCTCCGGAGTCCTCTGGGTCACTAAGGACGACATGATCCGCAGCCACCTCCTCCCAGCCACGTACAAGTCCACTGGTTTCTTGGGACTGTAAATCATCCCTAAAAGACTGCTGCTGATGATGCTGAGTGCCAGCCTCCACCTCCATGCTGACACAATCCTCCTCCTCCTCCTCCTCTTCCTCCTCCTCCTCCTCTTCCTGTGCGATGGGTGGGACAGAAGGAACACTGTCTGGGTAAAGGGGGCCTTGAGAGGCAAGGAAGTCCTCCTCTTCCTGCCTCTGTTCTGCCTCAAGTGCCCTGTCCATTATTCCACGCAGCGTGTGCTCCAACAGGTGGACAAGAGGTACAGTGTCACTGATGCATGCACTGTCACTGCTCACCATCCTCGTGGCCTCCTCAAATGGTGCCAGGACAGTGCATGCATCCCTGATCATGCCCCACTGGCGTGGAGAAAAAAAACCAAGCTCCCCTGACCCTGTCCTGGTGCCGTAGTCGCACAGGTACTCATTGATGGCCCTCTGCTGCGTGTGCAGCCGCTGCAGCATGGCCAACGTTGAGTTCCACCTGGTGGGCATGTCACATATAAGGCGGTTCTTGGGCAGGTTCAACTCCTTTTGCAGCTCAGCCAGGCGAGCACTGGCATTATAAGATCTGCGGAAATGCACACAGACTTTCCTGGCCTGCCTCAGGACATCCTGTAAGCCCGGGTACCTGCCCAAGAAGCGCTGCACCACCAGGTTAAGGACGTGAGCCACACAGGGCACATGGGTCAGTTGTCCCTGTCGGAGGGCGGAGAGGAGGTTGGTGCCATTGTCGCAAACCACCATTCCTGGCTTAAGCTGGCGTGGCGTCAACCACCTCTCGGCCTGGCCCTGCAGAGCAGACAGGACCTCTGCCCCAGTGTGGCTTCTGTCCCCCAAACACACCAGCGCAAGCACGGCATGGCATCTTTTTGCCTGCGTACTTGCGTAGCCCCGTGAACGGCTACGGAGCACCGCTGGTTCATAGGACAAACCACAGGAAGAGGCCATGGAGGAAGAAGAAGAGGAGGGGGTGGAGGAGAGAGGTGTGTCACAACCAGTAGTAGCATTTTGGAGGCGTGGCGGTGGGACAACCTCCAACACTACTGCACCTTGTCCTGAATCCTTCCCAGCTGCCAAAAGAGTGACCCAATGGGCCGTGAAAGAAAGGTAACGTCCCTGTCCATGCCTGCTGGACCATGAGTCAGCGGTAATATGCACCTTACCGCTGACCGCCCTGTCCAGCGAGGCCAAGACATTGCCTTCCACATGCCGGTAGAGAGCCGGAATAGCCTTCCGTGAGAAAAAGTGGCGTTTGGGAACCTGCCACTGAGGAACTGCACATTGCACAAACTCACGGAAGGGGGCCGAGTCTACCAACTGAAAAGGCAGCAGTTGAAGCGCTAGCAATTTAGCCAAGCTAGCATTCAACCGCTGGGCATGTGGATGGCTGGGAGTGAACTTCTTTCGACGGTCCAGCAGCTGGGGCAGGGAAATTTGCCTGCTAGAATCGGACGTCGGTGTACTGCTAGCAGAGTGGGCGCAAGTACTTGGCTGTGACACACCTAATTCTACACCTTCATTCCTCTCAGTGCATGTTTCAGAGAGGACTGAAGTTATAGTGGGGTTGGAGATCCCAGCTGATGCGGTGCAAGGAGAGGTCCGCTTTGTTCTTTGGTGTGGGTCTTTGAGGTAGGCTTGCCAACGAGCTGCATGGCAGGTCAACATATGTCTGGTCAGGCATGTGGTACCCAAGCGGCTGATGTTTTGGCCACGCGATATACGCTTGAGACATATGTTGCAAACAGCAGCTGTGCGATCTGATGCACTAGCCTCAAAAAAGGCCCACACCAAAGAACTTTTTGAATGACGGGCAGAGGCAGCGCCCTGCACAGGCGGAGCTCTGCGGTGTGATTCCGTTGGTGTACTGCCCTTACGCTGGCCACCAAAGGGCATCCTGCCTCGTTGGAGATGTGCCTCCTCCTCATCCTCCTCCTCCTCCTCTCTCCTATTAGGCACCCACGTGGAGTCAGTGACCTCATCATCCCCTCCCTCCTCATCACTGGAGCCAATCTGGCAGTATGCTGCAGCTGCTGGAACATGACTGCCAGATTGGTGTCCTTCTTGAGCATCCCCTCTGTCTGCTCTCACGCTACTGCCTTCCTCTAGCTGTGTTTCATCATCAGACCCTTCGAAACGCTGGGCATCCTCCTGGAGCATGTACCCAACACTGTGCTCAAACAGTTTGGGGGACTCCTCAGGAGGAGGACATGGTGGGTCTAGGGAAGGAGTGACTGATGATGAGTCTGACATTGATACCAGGGAAGAGGACGCTTTGGCAGCTGCTTTTCCAGTACCCTGAGCCTGGGTGAGAGAGGATGAGGAGGAGGAGGAGGGCTTGGTCATCCACTCTACCAAGTCTTCGGCATGATGTGGCTCAACATGTCCAGCTGCCGAAAAGAAGGACAAGCGTGTCCCATGGCCATGTGCTGATGACAATGCACCGCGTCCACGACCAGCACTGTTGCCCCCAGACACAGAGCCTGCTTGCCCTCTTTTATTGCCTCCTGACTGTCTGCCTCTCCTTGTTTGCCTTCCAGACATTCTAATAGATGGCCTGCAGGGAGATGGGAAAAAAGCAATAAGGGCTACCTTCAGGTGTCCTTCTCTGTCCCTTGAAACAAGGACTTTCACCGTGAAAGAAACTGACACTCTCCCTACCTACAGTTTTCTGTCCCTAGAAAAAATGTTTTTTTTAATCACAATATAGCACAAGGACAATTCACTCACTGTCCTTACAGGTCCCTGGAAACAAGGACTTGCAGAGTGAAATAAACTGACACTCTCCCTACCTACAGTTTTCTGTCCCTAGAATAAATGTTTTTTTTAAGCACAATATAGCACAAGGACAATTCACTCACTGTCCTTACAGGTCCCTGGAAACAAGGACTTGCAGAGTGAAAGAAAAAAAACACTCTCCCTACCTACAGTTTTCTGTCCCTAGAAAAAATGTTTTTTTTAATCACAATATAGCACAAGGACAATTCACTCACTGTCCTTACAGGTCCCTGGAAACAAGGACTTGCAGAGTGAAAGAAAAAAAACACTCTCCCTACCTACAGTTTTCTGTCCCTAGAAAAAATGTTTTTTTTAATCACAATATAGCACAAGGACAATTCACTCACTATCCTTACAGGTCCCTGGAAACAAGGACTTGCAGAGTGAAAGAAACTGACACTGTCCCTACCTACAGTTTTCTGTCCCTAGAATAAATGTTTTTTTTAAGCACAATATAGCACAAGGAGAATTCACTCACTGTCCTTCCAGGTCCCTGGAAACAAGGACTTGCAGAGTGAAATAAACTGACACTCTCCCTACCTACAGTTTTCTGTCCCTAGAATAAATGTTTTTTTTAAGCACAATATAGCACAAGGAGAATTCACTCACTGTCCTTCCAGGTCCCTGGAAACAAGGACTTGCAGAGTGAAAGAAAAAAAACACTCTCCCTACCTACAGTTTTCTGTCCCTAGAAAAAATGTTTTTTTTAATCACAATATAGCACAAGGACAATTCACTCACTGTCCTTCCAGGTCCCTGGAAACAAGGACTTGCAGAGTGAAATAAACTGACACTCTCCCTACCTACAGTTTTCTGTCCCTAGAATAAATGTTTTTTTTAAGCACAATATAGCACAAGGACAATTCACTCACTGTCCTTACAGGTCCCTGGAAACAAGGACTTGCAGAGTGAAAGAAAAAAAACACTCTCCCTACCTACAGTTTTCTGTCCCTAGAAAAAATGTTTTTTTTAATCACAATATAGCACAAGGACAATTCACTCACTGTCCTTCCAGGTCCCTGGAAACAAGGACTTGCAGAGTGAAATAAACTGACACTCTCCCTACCTACAGTTTTCTGTCCCTAGAATAAATGTTTTTTTTAAGCACAATATAGCACAAGGACAATTCACTCACTGTCCTTACAGGTCCCTGGAAACAAGGACTTGCAGAGTGAAAGAAAAAAAACACTCTCCCTACCTACAGTTTTCTGTCCCTAGAAAAAATGTTTTTTTTAATCACAATATAGCACAAGGACAATTCACTCACTGTCCTTACAGGTCCCTGGAAACAAGGACTTGCAGAGTGAAAGAAAAAAAACACTCTCCCTACCTACAGTTTTCTGTCCCTAGAAAAAATGTTTTTTTTAATCACAATATAACACAAGGACAATTCACTCACTGTCCTTCCAGGTCCCTGGAAACAAGGACTTGCAGAGTGAAATAAACTGACACTCTCCCTACCTACAGTTTTCTGTCCCTAGAATAAATGTTTTTTTTAAGCACAATATAGCACAAGGACAATTCACTCACTGTCCTTACAGGTCCCTGGAAACAAGGACTTGCAGAGTGAAAGAAAAAAAACACTCTCCCTACCTACAGTTTTCTGTCCCTAGAAAAAATGTTTTTTTTAATCACAATATAGCACAAGGACAATTCACTCACTGTCCTTACAGGTCCCTGGAAACAAGGACTTGCAGAGTGAAATAAACTGACACTCTCCCTACCTACAGTTTTCTGTCCCTAGAATAAATGTTTTTTTTAATCACAATATAGCACAAGGACAATTCACTCACTGTCCTTCCAGGTCCCTGGAAACAAGGACTTGCAGAGTGAAATAAACTGACACTCTCCCTACCTACAGTTTTCTGTCCCTAGAATAAATGTTTTTTTTAAGCACAATATAGCACAAGGACAATTCACTCACTGTCCTTACAGGTCCCTGGAAACAAGGACTTGCAGAGTGAAAGAAAAAAAACACTCTCCCTACCTACAGTTTTCTGTCCCTAGAAAAAATGTTTTTTTTAAGCACAATATAGCACAAGGACAATTCACTCACTGTCCTTACAGGTCCCTGGAAACAAGGACTTGCAGAGTGAAAGAAAAAAAACACTCTCCCTACCTACAGTTTTCTGTCCCTAGAAAAAATGTTTTTTTTAATCACAATATAGCACAAGGACAATTCACTCACTGTCCTTACAGGTCCCTGGAAACAAGGACTTGCAGAGTGAAAGAAACTGACACTGTCCCTACCTACAGTTTTCTGTCCCTAGAATAAATGTTTTTTTTAAGCACAATATAGCACAAGGAGAATTCACTCACTGTCCTTCCAGGTCCCTGGAAACAAGGACTTGCAGAGTGAAATAAACTGACACTCTCCCTACCTACAGTTTTCTGTCCCTAGAAAAAATGTTTTTTTTAATCACAATATAGCACAAGGACAATTCACTCACTGTCCTTACAGGTCCCTGGAAACAAGGACTTGCAGAGTGAAAGAAACTGACACTCTCCCTACCTACAGTTTTCTGTCCCTAGAATAAATGTTTTTTTAAGCACAATATAGCACAAGGACAATTCACTCACTGTCCTTCCAGGTCCCTGGAAACAAGGACTTGCAGAGTGAAAGAAACTGACACTGTCCCTACCTACAGTTTTCTGTCCCTAGAATAAATGTTTTTTTTAAGCACACTATAGCACAAGCACAAAACACACTGACACTCTCCCTACCTATCCTTCTCTTTCCCTAAACTAAAGGAATCCAGGTTAAGCAAGAAAGAAATAACAGTCACTGTCCCTGCCTATGCTGCTCTATCCCTGCTCCGGAACACACTACACTAGGCCGCCGTGCTGGCGGCCTTTTATAGTGTGGGGCGTGTACTAAACACCCTCAGCAATAATTGGCCACAGGCATCCTGCCTGTGGCCAATCATTGCTCTCCTCGCTGCCGGCGCTGTGATTGGCCAAGCATGCGGGGTCACAGTGCATGCTTGGCCAATCACAGCGCCTGGATGACACTGCGATGGCGTAGTGCATTGTGGGCCGTTCGCGTCACTCGAATTTGGCGCGAACGGCCCAAATCGTTCGATCTTCGTCGAACGATCGAACAGCCGATGTTCGAGTCGAACGTATGTTCGACTCGAACACGAAGCTCATCCCTACCCGCAACAAGAGAAATTTTGATCTGAAGGTTCGAGTGCAAGATCTGCAGCCCGGGGACCGAGTACTGCTACGCAATCTGGGGGTCCCTGGAAAACACAAGCTTGCCGACAGGTGGAGATCTGAGCCCTATGTTGTCTGTAGGAAGTTGCCCGGTTTGCCTGTCTACAAACTAAAGCCAGAAGGAAAGGTGGGTCCACTGAAGACGTGGCATCGGAACCACCTGCTCCCACTTGCTGAGGCAGTCAGAATACCTCCCGTGAGAGACTCCCCTGAACCGGCCTCTATCCTGGATATTCCTAGGCCGAACACTCGGTCCCAGACCTCTCGAGCCAAAGATGGGGAGGCCTCCCAATTGAGTACAGAAGAAGGTGGAGAACTGGACTGGCTGTGGCCTCCCTCGACTCTGGGAACGTCCGCCATAGATCTCCCAAATGGAGGGGATACCCCAGATGCAACGCTGAATCCGGAGGCTACTGAATTCATACCCTTCAGTCCCTCAGCTGATTACTGGGAAGATGTTCCTGACACTTGCGCAGAGGAGGACTCTAGAGATTCCATACGTCAGTCGACTTCTGAATCAGAGGTTCCAGAACCAGCAATGTTACCTGAACTTACTCCTGAAGAAGAGCCTGTGGTGCCAGAGTCAGAAGCACCAAGAGAGCAGAGGGCTCGCAGAGTCATCAGGCCTCCCAAGAAACTAACTTACCCCCAAATGGGGACGAGCTCAGAGGACTCTGTTGTAACGGCTAGGAGAAGTGTTGAACAACCTGATCCTTCCACCGTCCATTTGGTGGAGGGCAACCCCAGCTCACTCTCTGGCACAGTTAGGCAGGCCACTCATGGTAGTGTGACCTGTGGGCAAGAGAGTTCCATCCCAAAGTTTTGGTGGGAATTCCCTATGCCAACATCATGCTCGACATTGTCCAAAATGGTAAACAGTATTTGTTGAAGTTTATCTTTGGGGACCAAAGAGTTCAAGTGGGGGGAGTGTGTAGCGGGGTGTTCCCCTTTAATGCAGAGAGACAAGAAGTTCCAGGTGAGAGGTGAGTCGGGAGGAAGTAAAGAGACATTATGGAAGTGAAAGCAGAGGAGAGAGAGACTACATCTCCCAGTACATCTTGCAGCACCCAGGGTGCATTGCTCCAGAACAGAGACTGCTGGGGGAGACTTTATAAAGGGGAGGCAGAGTTTTGGTCGGTCTTTTTGGACACCCCTCTCCTAGCAAGAGGATGTCTGTGCTGAACTGCTGTGTGCACAAGGCCTGAAGCCTGGGCCGTGTGCTCCTTTCCAAAGAGCCCTCTGCCAGCCTAGCAGAGCCTTAGAGACATCTAATCCTCCTTGCTGCAGTACACCAGAAGGATTGAAGACTTGGATGTCGGTGGATTCCTGTTCCTAGACGAATCGATGGAGGAAACGGACTTTGACTTGCCCGGGTGGTGAGAGCTGTTTAAAGACAGATACCTTTATCTTTACTATTCGTTGGGATTACAAAGTTGTTCTTCAAGTGCACCACCGAAAAGATTGCTAGCGAATATTGTTTCACTGAACTTCCATCTAGATCAGTCAGGCCTGACTGCATAGGTAGACATTGCTGGGTGTTAGTCTACCCATGAGGGGAAGTAGCTGTAAAAGGGCAGCGCTAGAGTTGCATAGCAATACTTTATTATTCTGATTACTCTGTTTATCTTTATTACTGTTTATTGCAGGGATCTGCAACTTGTTATACTGTTGTTTATTACTTGCCCATTAGCCTCAGTAAAATATCTGGGTAAAGTACATTTGGTGTCAGTTCCGCTTACTTTAATAGGAGTTTTAAAGTATATTCTGTGTATGTTTGTTATAGGACTGCGTCACCAACAGTTGCGGTCACGCGGTCCTATCCCTCTATCACCAGCTGTGCCACGGGAGGTTAGAGCCGATTGCCAGGGGTTGACAGCAGTGCACTACAGGGCCCAAATCAATATCAGCGGCTCTCTTAACTGGGGGTAGCGCTACAATGGCATAATTTTATACATGCTCAATGTGCTGTATTGTAATAGTGTATGTATGATTTGCTATGTGGAAAAAAGGAAAATAAAGAATATTTAAAGTAAAAAAAAAAAAAAGCAGCGCAGTGCAAAATTCTGAATTCACCTCTGGTCCTTTAGCTACCAAATGGTCCGGGGCTTAAGTGGTTAAAAAAGCACTTTTGGGTTTAACCTACCAATCATTTTCTCCATATTAACATTCCTGGTGTTATGAATGTGAGACATCCTCAAGCTGCTACTCAAGTTTCCCTTCCAGCACCTCTGTCATACTCCAGCCTACGTTTTTAGTGCAGTGCACCCTCTGCTCCTATAGGCCTGTGATGGCTGTCATCTACAAGGCAAGCTGCTGGCAGGGCCCTGCTCAGCAGACGTTGCTGTCTGTCTCATCACATCTGGCCTGATTGCCTGTGGTTCCTGGGCTTGTATTGAAGTTTTCTACCTGGTTCCCATTCCTTGTTTGGCCTTGCTGTTGCTGCCCACCAAGCTGTATCTATCAGACTCTACTGTGACTGACCCCCTTGCTTGGAAAATCGATTACTCTTCAGTTCGCTACCTGCCCTGACCTTGGACTGTTTCTGGATAACACTTGTCTGCTACCTGTCCTGACCACAGACTGTTTCTAGATTACACTTGTCTGCTACCTGCCCTGACCTTGGACTGTTTCTGGATTATGCTTGTCTGCTGTCTGCCTTGATATTGGATTGTCCCTGGATAATGGCATCATATGTCACCAGCCCTGTCCACTGTTAACTTCTGGACTTTCTTGGGGATACTCCTAAAGACCACAGTCACTCCTTTCTGATACCTCTACTCAGGTCCTCTCCAGTGCCACCTGGCCAGAAACTATGGTATTTTTTATTAAGACCTAGGGGCAATCAAGAACCAGTAGGCCTGCTTGCTTTAGGGCAATAGGTACTGCTATAGGTGAAGAAACATTTTCCAGCTATAGTTTCTGACCTTTGCATCAGGGTGAGCATTACAACTGAACTTCATAACAGGTCTGTCCTTTTCTTCAATAGTTTGTGCTGAAAGGTGTCCCTATATCTCATCTTAAAAAGTTGAAAGGTGTGACATAAGATGAAGCCATATTAACTCATTACATAACAGTCTCTGCTTCCTGATTCTACACAATAATTCTGCTTTACTGCTCTATCTCACACTTTAACCCCAATGCACTTTCTGTGGGGCTTAAATCTTATCATAATGTCTGTTAGTCTGGTAGACATGGTGCTTTCAATGAAATGCTGAGCTCCCTCTATGTGATAGCCATTCAGTTGGATGGGAAGGAAATTCAAAGGACCGAGCAAAAGATGTGGAACTAATCAGGCCCCTGGAGTAAGAAGCAGACCAAAATTAGTGTATGTAATCAGGAACAATGGATATACCAAAATCTATACCAAACAGGCTCAGAGGCCAAGAGCAAGTCAAGTCAGCAATTTTTAGTCTTGTAGCTCAAAAACTAATGAAATAACATTCAAATAAGCCACCCTTTGTAAGGTTTCAACATATGTACTGATGTATACAGTGTGGAATCACAAGCTGTGGAAGGTTGTGCATTTCCATAATACAGACACATGATTTTTGATGGCTGTAAAGTCTATAAAAGATATCAAAGTCATCCTACTGCATTCCTTTACCCAAGTACACTGCAAAAAATAAATAAAAAATACTTGCAAATCTGTCATCTGATCAAATCATGACCCATCAGGGTAAAATCAAGTGTCATTGAGGATTTATTGGCATTTAGTCCAGTCCCCATATGTTATAAGAAATAAATGCGTAATTATTTTTGCTAGACAGCTTATCTTCGACCTTTAGTTTGCTAAAGTTAATTAGGTTGCTAAAGTTAATTATGGTGTGTCTGAATCTTTATTTTTTCATTGATTTATTCATTGAGCATGCTTCTATTTCATGTCAAGTCAAGTTATAAACTTACATTTTCACATATTTTTGGAGAAAGGACAAAATACGTCTTTAAACAGCTCTAAATATAAATTTAATAAAACAGGATCTGCACAGTGATGGGATATTGCATGGTTTCTAACACAAATGGCCTACAGAAATGGTAGAAAGAAAAAAAAAAGAAGAGAAATCACCAACAATACTCCTATAGAAAATCTTATAGTGAAGAAAGGAGTACATAAATATATGTTTTTTGCATTAGTCAATGTCCCATGTAGTCCTGCTGCCCATTCCTTAGCTCTTCACACTAGCAAAATCTGACACTTTTCAGGTTTGTGATAACACAATAGTATGCATGCACCTATCAGATAACCTACGGCTACTTTTTGCATACCCATATGTCTCCATGGGTGTAGTGAGACTATACTCAGGTCTCCACCTGTTGGGCACATGGTATGTTTATATGACATTACTGTCCGTATACATGCAGGAGGTACACATTCTAGCGAGCTTTTACACATCCCATTTTTTGCCATTTTTCCCTGCGGTCTGCATGCTTGGGTTGCCCCATTGTTTATCTACCGGGAGCTGCGATGTGCACCAGGCACCGCCCCCATCCCTCCAGTGTCCACTCTATGGGTGTGGGGGATTGGACGAGTGGATATCCTCCTACGCATTGATGCCATGCACACGTGATGTCCTTACTGGGCACCGCTCAGTTGTTGCGTTTTTCCATCTTGGCTGAAGTTTGTGGCGGGCGGCGTTTTGGTGCCAAAATTGGCGGCAGACGCCTCCCACTCCCCATCATGCCAGCGTGACGTTGGTGGAGATCTGTTGGTATATTAGTGGGCCCATCCAGGCATCCCCATTTAAAACACCTAGGCGATCAGGTTGCACTGCTTGGTCACACTGCACCCTACCCTAGGATTTGCTATCACAAGGTAACCTTGAGATATGGTTACACACCCACCTTGTTTTCCACTTTTTCCTTTCTATTCCAATCTCTTTAGGTTCTCACTGTCATCACCTTGCATGTCTTCAATGCACATGTTACACTCTTTACTTCACCATACCATAGTCACTATATTCTATTATGTCTAATCAGCCTACTCTCTGGGTTTCCATGTACCCCCATTGGATATTGGTTTGCCTACACCTCTATTAGCAGTGTCCTAATTGGCCACATATAATAATTTTTCTACTTACTTTACAGACCCCGTTGTAGCCAATTATTGGCACAATTTCTACTATATCACAATGACCTTTACTGTTTGTTGGGGATGCTCGTGTGTGTGGCCCAGTGTTCCTGCAGATCCCAACACCTCGGCTCCTGGGAGATACACATATGGCGACCCTCCCACACCAGTACCGCTCAGGTTGAACCTCTAATGGTATGTAAGTCTTTTGAATTAGACAATTAATTTTCTTATATTTTTTACAACATGTTTTTCTATCTAGACCATTTTTACTTTTATCTTTGTATATATATATATATATATATATATATTTTTTTTTCTTTATAGACTATGCAGCATCCACTCCTGATAAGTCGGATTTATCAACGGAACGCGTCAAGCTTTACAGGATGCCCCCTCCACCCCATATATGGCACTACCATATTTAATTTCCATCTATTATGGTTATCTTTATCATACCTACCTATATTGCATATGTGTTTATTTGACATGGTATATGCTGTCCTATATGGTCCTATTTTATATTTATTTATATTTCATCTTGCTAATTTGCTATGTTCTGCATGTTCTGGATTTTATCCTACTTGTTGTTATGGGTCTTCATTGCCCATGTTAATAAACGTGTCAATTACTTTTTACAATTGTGTTATTAACTGCCTCATTTAAAGTCCCAAACCTTAAATTTTTTATTCAGATTAGAAATGGGGTGCATCTCCCCTTATGTACCTCATTTAAAGTCCCAGTGTATTGGTTATACATTTCCCCCTTTCTTGTATACACAGTAGTATGCATGTTGGTGCAATAAAGTGCCATTAATTTTGCATTCAAGGCATCTCCACAACACATCTGTGCAACAACACACCACAAACCACCACAATGCATAATGTGCGGTGCATTGCAGTGTGGTGCTGCATTAAAATGCAGCAAGACCTATTTCTTTTTGTATTGAGGACCATTGCAACTAATACATTTTAAATGAGCTGTCTAACGCAGTGTTCCACAATGTACCTTAACACACAAATATGTATGCGTTTGGTGTTAAAGAGTCCCAAATGTCCTGTAAATGCTTGCTGATGCTCTTTAGGATAAAGCATGTACAAGCTAAGATTTAAAAATACCTGTATGTTTAGGGCCTAATAATATATAAAGGGCTAAAAAAATAAATACATTTGGGGTCTATCAGAGTGCCATGATCCCAGAACTCACTGAGACATTCCTAAGGAAGAAGTGCCGTAATGCTGAGAATTCTGGCACCCCATTATTGCTTTGGAAAAAATACTAAAGAGTGTGCAGGAAGGAGGGCTTTGGGTTCATGAAGAAGACTTTGCAGATGGGTACCAGCTCTACAGCAACGACTGATTGCACCAAAATTGGGAGGGTGCAGCTGGCCAGAAAGATGGAGGAACTTTTTTTTTTTTTGAAAAGTTTTATTTATAGTTTTAACAAAACAAACAGACCCAATGGGCCAAACACAAACTAAATACAAATCTTCAGCATTGGCTCCCTCTCCCTCCCTCCAGACCCCCACCCATCAACAGGAATAATACAGTTATAAAGTCACTTTAACTCAATCACAGTCATATGATGTTTGGAAATGTCACATAATCACAACCATAATCAACTCTTACTGCAAGTGCATTTATAATGGGTGCCACTCAATCCGCCACCGTAAGTTCACTATTCATCCAACCACCCCATGCTTTATCAAACTTCTGAGGTGCGCCCCTACTATCATACATAGCTTTGTACAGCGGTACAGCTCTATTCACCACCCCCTTCCATGCTGACACAGTGGGCGGATTGGGCTTTTTCCATGATAACACTATCAGTTTCCTGGCGTAATATATGAGAATCGTCAACAGAGCCCGAGTCGCTCTCCTTGGGGCTAGATTGTCTACCAGACCCAAGAGGCATACCTCAATTGAAGGCTGTAGCTGGATTGTGGTCACCCCAGCTATGCAGTCGGCAACCCCTCTCCAGAACCCCTGGATAAATGAGCAATTCCAAAATACATGCATGAAATCGGCCGTGAGGGAACTGCACCACCAGCAACAAGGAGACTGTGTAGGGAATATCTTGGCCAGTCTAGCCGGCGTAAGATAGATGCGATGCAGAAATTTAAATTGGATGAGATGGTCCCTGGCAGAGACCAATCTGGTAAAATTAATGTCCCATACATCATCCCAGTCATCCCTGTCCATCTGGGGGAACACCTCACCCCACGCCGCCCTACACTTTGCCAGGAGATCCCCTCCTTCACTCAACAGCTGTTTATATATTGTAGACAAGGCCTTGTCTAAAGTGTCCTCTCTCAGTAAAGACTCCATATCACTAGTTTGCATGGTGATACCAATATCTCCAAATTGGGCCTTAAATGCATGTCTGAGCTGAAGAAAACGAAACAAGTGCGTATTGGGCAGATCAAACTTGGCTTTAAGGGCCTCAAACTGTAAGAGTTTCCCACCCCCCACTATGTCCCTCAGAGTCTTAATGCTATACTTAGTCCAGGTGACTGGATCGGGGTACTCACAAAAGTGTGGTAGCTGAGGATTCTTCCAAAGTGGTGTGTAAGGAGAAATTTCAGAGGCGCCACCCACCTTATTCACTGCCACCCATGCCCTACAGGCGGCACGCATGGATATCGTGAGCCTATACGGAGCCCTGATTCCCCGAAGCGGGAGATGCTTCAGTGCCTCAAACAAACCCACAACAGCCGCCTCCAGCGTATTAGCAGTGTCGTCCTCAGGTAGAGTGAACCACCTGTGGACAAATACCAGCTGACCAGCTAAGAAATACCTGTGGAAGTCCGGGACCGCCAGTCCCCCTTGTTTCCACGGCAGTTGTAACACCCGGAATTTAATTCTAGGGCGTCGTCCCTGCCATAAGAAAGTTGTTATGAGACTATCTATTTTCTTAAAAACATATCTCGGTATCCAAACAGGGGAATTCCGAAATATATACAAAAACAAAGGTAAAAATTTCATTTTCACTAAATTCACCCTACCAATGAGCGTCAAAGGTAAGTTTTGCCATGCCTGTAGCCTGGATTTCAGTTTAGTCAAAAGTGGATCGACATTTAAGGCAATAAAATCGGACACGGAATTAGAAATGTTTAACCCCAGAAATTTGAGCACCTCCACCCGCTGTAAAGGACAATCAACAGGAATCTCGCACCTGGGGGATGGCGTCCTGAGTGATAGAATTTGGGATTTTCCCCAGTTGACTTTCAGACCCGAAAAACGTGCAAAAGAATTGAGGATATCTAGTGCTGCCGACAAGGAATTTCCGGAGTCCCGCAGAAAAAGAACCATGTCGTCCGCATAAAGTGCCGTCTTTTCGTTCAAGTCTCCCACCATGATCCCCCGCACCTCCTCAGAGGCCCGCAAGGCCACAGCCACGGGTTCAATCATGATGGAAAATAGACCCGGGGACAAAGGGCAACCCTGGCGAGTGCCCCTCCGCACTGAAAAAAATTCCGACAACATATTGTTTAACTTAATGGCCGCTGTAGGGGAATGATATAGAATGTCGATCCACTTCCTGAAATGAGGCCCGAAACCGAATACCTCCAGCACCACCCTCATGTAATTCCAGTCAACGGAATCAAAGGCCTTCTCCAAATCCAAAAAGACCAGTATCCCGCCGCTGGAACTGTCCGGGCCCAACTGCGTGTGGGTGAACACCCTACGCAGATTGATATCCGTGGCTTTCTTGGGCATGAAACCTGTTTGGTCAGGGGAAATAACATGGTGCAAGACCAACATAAGTCTAGTAGCCAACATCTTAGTAAGTATTTTGAAGTCCATATTCAGTAAAGAAATGGGCCTATACGAAGAACATAGCATTGGGTCTTTGTCCGGCTTGGCCATGGAGGAACTTTTAAACTAAGATGTGGGGGCAGGGATCAGTTAGAGGGGGCAACCTGTGCAGATGTAGGCAAAGTCTGAATAGGCTGGATAGGGCATCAAACCAGATGATAGAGAAACTAACGTTCACTGTATCTGTACTCTGAGCTGTAATCCAGGAGAGAACAAAGATAAAATAATATATGCCTATACAAAATGAAAAAGGCAATATGGCAAGAGAAAATTGATAGTGAATATGAGGGATGACATCGCTAACGGGGCCAGTAACGAGGTGGAGTCCTTGTTATTGGAGCTTTAAAGGGACAAAACAAATGGTAAATTAATTGTGAGGGTATTTTATAGGCCCCCTAACTTTAAAGAGGAGGAGACTCATATCCTTTCACAGTTAGAAATGGTGGGGAGACCAGGCAATAATATAATCTTGGGGAACATCAACTATCCTGATATTCAGTGGGCAGACGGAACAGTTGGCACAACTAAGGCTTGTCATTTCTTAAGCTCGTGTAGGACAATTTCATGAATCAAATGGTGGTAACCCTAACTAGAAATAATGCTCTGCTGGACCTACTAATTACAAATAACACAGAGCTAATTACAGATGTGGAAGAAAAGGAAAATTTAGGTAACAGTAATCACAGAGTAATTATGTTTGATATAAATTATAGGAAAGGGAGACAAAGAACACTGCCGAAAAATGGGAGTGCTTTAATGACATATTAAACAATGGCATTCAGCAAAAGTTAAATCTGTGTGGCTGAATAAAAGACACATTAATGAGAAAAGGCTGTCTTTAAAAAAAATTGTTGAAGAGTATCCATTGGCATTCGAAAAACTACAAAGACTGTAAAAACAAATGCAAAAGCACAATTACAGCAGCTAAAATAGATTATAAGAGACACATTGCGGAGGAGAGTAAGAAAAAATACCCAATTTTTTTTAAACTAAGAAAGTGATGTCAGAACATATTGGCCCCATAAACGATGATCAGGGGAAGTTGGTCAAAAGAAGAAGGTGACTTTAATAAATACATTCTTCTCAGTTTATATGAATGAAAGATGGGAGGAGGGGTGTATAATACACAAGACAGTATTGGTAATTACAGTATGTTACATGTACCCTTTAGGGCTGACAGAGACTAAGGCCTTGTACACACGACCGGTTTTCTCGACTAAAAACAACAAGAAAACTGTTGGGAGAGCTTTCTTGCCGAGAAAACCGTTCGTGTGTATGGTTTCTCGTTGAGAAAACTGTAGTGAATCTCAACGAGAAAAAAAGAAAACCTGCTTTCTTTTTTCTCGTCGGGAGTCTCATTTTTCTCGTTGTGATTCTCGTCAGACTGTTTTTGGACGAGAAAACCATTCGTGTGTATGCTTTTCCGAGTCTTCAAAAACCGTGCATGGTCAGAATTAAGTATGAGACGGGAGCGCACTTTCTTGTAAAACTAGGGTTCGTAATGGAGATAGCACATTCGTCACGCTGTAACGAACTGAAAGCACGAAGACTGAAAAGCGCAGATCGTCTCTCACTAAACTTTTACTAACACGCAGTAATACGAGATTAGCAAAAGCAACCCAAGGGGTGGCGCCATGAGAATGGAACTTTCCCTTTATACTGCCGTCGTACGTGTTGTATGTAACCGCGCTTTAGACCGATGAGATTTTGGATTGACAGTGTGTATGCAAGGAAAGCTTGACAAGAATCTCGTCAAGCTTGACAAGAAACCCGTCGAGAAAAACAACGTTTTTTTTACGACGAGATTCTCGGCCATGTGTACTAGTCTTAAGGATGAACACAAGGATCACAAGCAGTGAGACATGCAGAGATCGGGAAATGTCTCACTGCCTGTGATTAGCGCTGTGCAGTGCCGACTTCCTGGCGGGCTCTGCACATGCAGTTGCGAACACGCCTGAGCCCATTATTAACAGAGACCAGTGTTCAAATAAGACTAGAAAAGCTTAATGTGAACAAATTTCCAGGAACAGATGGTTTACACCCGAGAGTTTCACAAAGAACATGTTCAGGGCTTTTTTTTTTTACAGAGAATAAGTGCAGGAATTCCCCCTTTCTGAGTAAATTCTTGTCTCTGCTCCTACATATCTCTGTGCACTGTTTCTTGATTCCATTCCCACCCACCTCCCAGTACCATCCCTTTTAGAGAATACAGAGCCATGCATAATTTTGTGGTGCTAAGTAATTTGTATGGTTCTATTGTTAAAAAAAAGTAATTTGTATGGAATTTGTTAATGAGAACAAGGAAAGCAGTAAAATCGATCCCCTGCAGCCAGCAGCAATAGACCCAACCCAGCAACAAAAGATTTCCCCAGCAAACAATGGACCTCTGCAATTACCTAGCAACAACAGACCATGAGCAGCAACAACAGATCTCCCAGCAACCAGTATCAATAGACCCCCTCCTTCAACAACAGATCCCTTCCAGCAACAATTGACCCCACAGCAACACAAACCCCCGAGCAAACCAACAACAATAGACCACCATGCAAAAATAGATCCCCTCCAGCATTATTAGATCCCCCAGCAGCCAGTATCAATAGACCCTCCAGTACACCACAGCCCCCCTTGCCCTTACATACAGTACATTCGGTACTGGAGGTGCCGGAACTGCGTTCCCCCTGAAAACAAGCCCTGGTCATTTTATAGCAGGACCGTTGCTCCTAATATTTGAGGCAGATTACTGACTGGAATGGTACCAGCAGATTAGTGAAAAACAAACATGATGCCAATATTCAGAAAAGGGCCCAGATATATTCCTAGAAGCTACAAACCAGTCAGCCTAACATCAATAGTATGTAAACTATTTGAAGGAATGATAATGGACTATATCCAAAGATTTTGTACCATTAGTAGTAACCAGCATATATTTATGAAAGACTAATCTTGCCATAACAATCTATGAGGGGATAAGCTGTAATTTGGATAGAGGAAGGTCTGTGCATGTGGTATATCTAGATTTTGCCAAGGCATACTGTATCTAGTACCCTGCAAAGGCTTAAATTACAAATTGAGATATTTTGCCATTGATGATGTTGTATATTCCTGGGTAGACAACTGGTTGCAGGAGCGTGTCCAGAGAATAATAACAAATGGCATATTTTCTGAATTTTACTGGAGTTGTGAGAGGTGTGCTCCAGGGTTCTGTCCAGGTACCAATTCTGATTAACTTGTTCATAAACCATATAAATGTTGGTATACTGTACATAGTTCAATCTCAGTGTTTGCTGATGATACAAAGCTAAGAAGGGCAATGATTATAGATAATTCTGCCACTTTACAAAGCTCAAACTTAGCCACATCTTGAGTATGCAGTCCAGTTTTCATCACTGATCCTCAGAAAGGATTTCTTTGAACTGGAGAGAGCTACAAAACTATAACAAATAAAGGGTCTGGAGGAACTTAGTTATGAGGAACGACTACAAACATTACACTTATTCTCCCTGGAGAAGGGAATCATTGAGAGAAAACTGTTTAACCTAAGGTCACTAAAGAAGACATACAGCCAAACAATGACTTTGAACGAGAAGCAGTTCAATCTTAAACTGCATAAGGGGTCCTTTACTCAGAGGCGTTGCTAGGGGGGTACGGGGGTGCGGTCTGCACCCGGGTGACACCCGCTAGAGGGGTGACACCCTCCCGACAGTGAGGACATTTTATTTTATTTTTTTCACCAACTTGACCCTGCGCAGCCCGCTGGGCTGGAACAACACTTCCAGCGCTGCGGCCGCGCCTGGTGTGTGTCGTCTTGCTCCTTCCTCCTCCCTACCCTACAGAGTCATCAAGCGTCAGCCTGTCACATCATCACACTGCACTGTGATGATGTGACGTCACTACTACACACCCACAACTTTCTCCAGCTGCACGTTGTGAGGGTCGCGCTGCCCAGCCCTCCTCCTCTCCAGTCAAGACTGCAGCCTTAAGAACAGGTGCGGGGGGGTCTCCACCGCCGGCCCAACTCCCGAGCACAAGATGAGGTGTGTGTGGGGGGAGCGGGGGGGCGGTTGCCATTGTAAGAGGCAGAGCTAGTGTGGGAGGAGGACTCAGTCTGTCTGGCGCCCTGACCTGTATTATATGATAATGAAGGGGGGGGGGGCAAGGTGGTCTGCTGCTGCTAGACACAGCTATAGATTATATATATATATATATAATGTAATATAGCTGGTCCAGCCGCCCCTCCCCCCACCAGACCAGCTAACTCAGCTACTGTGCCTATTAAATGTAATATATCTGTGTCCAGCATCACCCCCCCCCCCCCTCATTATCAGACAGACAACACTGACTATATAATTTATTTTAGCTGACTGAGACACCCCCACCCTGAGCTGGTCTGATGATGATGGGGGGGGGTGATGCTGGACACAGATATATTATATTACATATAATAGGCACAGTAGCTCAGTTAGCTGGTCTGGTGGGGGGAGGGGCGGCTGGACCAGCTATATTACATAATATATATATATATATATATATATATTATCTATAGCTGTGTCTAGCAGCAGCAGACCACCTTGCACCCTATGATGGAGTCCTAACCTGGCACCATACCACCCCAGCCTGCCCTATGCCACCGCACCCAGCCTGCCCTATGCCACCGCACCCAGCGTTATGCCACCACACCCAGCCTTATGCCACCGCACCCTGCCTTATGCCACCGCAACCTGCCCTATGCCACCCCAGCCTGCCCTATGCCACTGCAACCTGCCCTATGCCACCGCAACCTGCTCTATGCCATCACCCCAACCTGCCCTATGCCACCCAGCCTGCCATATACCACCCCAACCTGCCATATACCACTGCAAACTGCCCTATACCACCCAGCCTGCCCTATACAACCCCAACCTGCCCTATGCCACCCCAGACTGCCCTATATCACCCCAGACGGCCCAATACCACCCTATAGTTTAATTTACAGGGGTCATTTGGGGATGCGCCTCGTGACTGTGCGCTGCCTGCAGGGCGCTGGGCATGATAGATAGGAGGGGGGTGACACCATGTTTTGCCGCACCAGGTGACACCAACCCTAGTGACGCCACTGCCTTCACTGTTAATCGTTCATCTTATCAGCAGAGCAAACCAACGCCACCTCCTCCCCGGTGGGAGACGAGACCGTTCCACCCCCCCGGGGGAAATTAATGCGGGGAATGCGCCCCCCCGACAAGACGGACGGCCTTCTTACCTGCCTGGGATGACAATCTGATCTCCCCTCCCTCCCCTGTCCAAGCCAGAGAGTGCCAGATGGCTGAGCGGCTGTGGGTGAGCCATCCATGGTCACAGTGGCAGCTGGTGGGTCGGTCAGTCTCTCCTCCGGCCATGCTCTCCTCTCTCCTCCTCCTAGGTGTCCAATAGGATCGCCTGGCATTTTGGCCAATCAGGAAACGGGTCTCATGACCCACTTCCTGATTGGCGGGGAGGTGATTCAGTGTTAAAATAGCTAATATTCACAGAACTGGGTTGACTCGGAGCGCAGTGCTCTGCGCCCCCCGAGACCACCCTTTTTTGAAGCCTATTAAAGCCTCTGGCTCTAATCACGTGCTTCAAAAAAAAAAACACCCACCCCATTGGAATCTCTGCATCTAACATCCTGTATGTCGGTCGGGGGACTGCAGCAGGGATAAATTCTAAATCAATTACATGAGATTTTTAATGAACACAATGTACAGGGATATTAAAATTGGTAGTGCTAAAAAAAACACATACACACTCAGGCTGAACTGGATGGATTGTTGTCTTTATTAAACCTTTCCAACTATGTAACTATGGTTTTCTGGCCCAATTCATTGTGTTGTGGTAATGCATACTGCATGAGTTGAATGCCAGTGGCGGCTGGTGCTCCAATTTTTTTGGGGGGCGCAACCAAACTGAAAAATTCTGAAAAAAAAAAACAATCAATTGCAGTCACTGTGCCATTAAACACAGCCACTGTGGCATCAAACACAGCCACTGTGGCATCAAACGCAGCCACTGTGCCCATCAATTGCAGCCACTGTGCCCATCAATTGCCACCACTGTGCCGATCAATTGCAGCCACTGTGCCCATCAAACGCTGCCACTGGGCCATCAAATGCAGCCACTGTGCCCATCAAATGCAGCCACTGTGCCCATCGAATGCTGCCACTGTGCCCATCGAATGCAGCCACTGTTCCCATTAAATTCTGCCACTGTGCCATCGAATGCCGCTACTGTGACCCCCCCGCCCGCTCGCTGTCTGCCCAGCACTTGTCTCGTTGGGGCAGTGGGTGACGGCGGCGAGAGGTGTCTTCCATGCGTCTCCTGCCATCCTCTCCTCCCGTCAGGCGTCCAATCACAGCGCCTGTCGTTTCAGCCAATCAGGTGACGGGTAACAGACCCGAGCACCTGATTGGCGGAGAGGCGGTTCAGTATTAGGAAAGCGAATATTCATTTGCTTTTCTAACACACCTGGGTGGACTGCGAGCACCAAGCATGGCACTCGCAGTGCACCTTTTTTGACACCTATTAGAGCCTATGGCTCTAATCAGGTGCTTCAAAAACACCCAGAAAAGAGTCGGGCGTTTGAATAGGGGGTGGCAGTGGTGGCCATGGATAGATTCATGCTATGTATGAATCTATGCATTGGTCATAGTGGGGGTGGCTGGAGAGAGGGGGCGCCGCCCGTGCACCGCCACTGGTTGGTGCACTGTTTTGCCAATAATTTGGGCACTTAAACACAAGTGAGAATAAACTGCCCCTGCCTACACAGGTATCTTTTCAGGCTAAAAATAAAACCTATGTGGCTCACTGCCAAAGTTAAAAAAGCTATAAACTATATGAAAAGAGCTTTAAAAAAATATAAAAATGAGGGAACACTAGTGTCATTTAAATGTTACAAAGAATATAACAGGATTTGTAAAAAGGAAATCAAGGATGCAAAAATTCTAAATGAACGACAGATTGCAAGAGATAGTAGGACAAACCCCAAAAAATTCTTCAAATATATTAATAGTAAAAAGGTCAAGTCTGAGCATGTAGGCCCTTTACAAAATAATCTAGAGTGGGTGACTGGGGACAAAGAGAAGGCTAATTTATTAAATACTTTCTTCAGTTCTGTGTATACAAAGGAACATGGGGGAGCTCATGTCCAAAATGGGGGTGGTAGTGACACCGCCCCAAATCCACAATGGCTCAAAAGTGATATGGTCCAGAAATATTTAGATGGAATAAAGGTGGATAAAGCACCTGGACCAGATGGCATACACCCACGGATCCTAAAAGAATTGAGCTCTGTAATTTCAAAGCCATTGTATTTAATTTTTAGGGACTCATTAATGACAGGAATAGTACCACTGGATTGGCGCAGGGCCAATGTGGTGCCTATATTTAAAAAGGGAATTAAGTCTTTACCAAGTAACTATAGACCTGTTAGTTTAACTTCTATAGTTGGGAAGATACTGGAGAGATTAATAAAAGACCACATAGATGAGTTCTTGCTGGAAAAAAACTATTTAAGCAACAGACAGCATGGATTCATGAAAGACAGAAGTTGTCAAACAAACCTGATTTCTTTTTATGAAGAGGTAAGTAAAACCTTGGACAGAGGGGTGGCGGTGGACGTGGTATACTTGGATTTTGCAAAAGCGTTCGATACAGTTCCCCACACACGGCTCATGTGCAAGGTAAAGTCTACAGGATTGGAAATATCAGTTTGTAAATGGATAGAAAACTGTCTAAAAGACAGAATTCAGAGAGTAGTGGTTAATGATTCTTACTCTGAATGGTCCAAGGTTATCAGTGGTGTACCCCAAGGTTCAGTGCTGGGACCCTTACTTTTTAATAGGTTTATAAATGATATTGGGTCTGAGATCAAAAGTAACATTTCTGTCTTTGCAGATGACACCAAGCTATGCAGTGGAATAACGTCCTTACAGGATGTCACCAATTTACAAGCCGACCTCAATGCTCTGTCTAATTGGGCGACTATGTGGCAGATGAGGTTTAATGTTGATAAATGTAAAGTTATGCACTTTGGGGCTAAGAATATGAATGCATCATACATGCTAGGGGGAGTACAACTGGGGGGATCCGTAGTGGAGAAGGATCTGGGTGTTTTGGTAGATTATAAGCTCAATAATGGCATGCAATGCCAAGCTGCGGTTTCCAAAGCGAGCAAAGTCCTTTCTTGTATTGATAATGATATCTCTCTCTATGGTCTCCAGAGAGAGAGATATAATTTTGCCCCTGTTCAAATCATTAGTAAGACCTCATCTGGAATATGCAGTTCAGTTTTGGGCCTCAGTTCTCAAAAAGGATATTGGGGAACTGGAGAAAGTGCAGAGAAGGGCAACCAAACTGATAAGAGGCATGGAGGAGCTCAGCTATGAGGATAGATTAGAGGAACTGAATTTATTCACTCTTGAGAAGAGGAGTAGGGATGAGCTCGGTGTTCGAGTCGAACATAGGTTCGACTCGAACATCGGCTGTTCGTGCGTTCGGCGAACAACGAACGATTTGGGCCGTTCACGCCAAATTCGAGTGACGCGAACGGCCCACAATACACTGCGCCATCGCAGTGTAATCCCGGCGCTGTGATTGGCCAAGCATGCACTGTGACCCTGCATGCTTGGCCAATCACAGCGCGGCAGCGAGGAGAGCAATGATTGGCCACAGGCAGGATACCTGTGGCCAATTATAGCTGAGGGGGTTTAGTACACGCCCCACACTATAAAAGGCCGCCAGCGCGGCGGCCTCGTGTAGTGTGTTCCGGAGCAGGGAAAGTGAAGGATAGGCAGGGACAGTGTCAAATCCATTCTTTGCTAAACCTTGTGTGTAGGGACAGAGAAGGATAGGCAGGGAGAGTGTCAGTGTCATATACTTTGATAAACCTTGTGTGCAGGGAGAGAGAAGGATAGGCAGGGAGAGTGTCAGTGTCATATACTTTGATAAACCTTGTGTGCAGGGAGAGAGAAGGATAGGCAGGGGACAGTGTCAGTGTCATTGTTGCTAAGCCTCCTGCACATTATACACCTGAAGTTAGCCCGTATTGCTGCTTTTTCCTGGTGTGTTACACCAACAGGATTTTGCGGCACTTACAGCGGGCGGAGTGTGCCTCCTGACCATCTTACACCTGAACTTAGCCTGTATTGCTGCTTTTTCCTGGTGTGTTACACCAACAGGATTTTGCGGCACTTACAGCGGGCGGAGTGTGCCTCCTGACCATATTACACCTGAACTTAGCCTGTATTGCTGCTTTTCCCTGGTGTGTTACACCAACAGGATTTTGCGGCACTTACAGCGGGCGGAGTGTGCCTCCTGACCATATTACACCTGAACTTAGCCTGTATTGCTGCTTTTTCCTGGTGTGTTACACCAACAGGATTTTGCGGCACTTACAGCGGGCGGAGTGTGCCTCCTGACCATATTACACCTGAACTTAGCCTGTATTGCTGCTTTTTCCTGGTGTGTTACACCAACAGGATTTTGCGGCACTTACAGCGGGCGGAGTGTGCCTCCTGACCATATTACACCTGAACTTAGCCTGTATTGCTGCTTTTTCCTGGTGTGTTACACCAACAGGATTTTGCGGCACTTACAGCGGGCGGAGTGTGCCTCCTGACCATATTACACCTGAACTTAGCCTGTATTGCTGCTTTTTCCTGGTGTGTTACACCAACAGGATTTTGCGGCACTTACAGCGGGCGGAGTGTGCCTCCTGACCATATTACACCTGAACTTAGCCTGTATTGCTGCTTTTTCCTGGTGTGTTACACCAACAGGATTTTGCGGCATTTACAGCGGGCGGAGTTTGCCTCCTGACCATATTACACCTGAACTTAGCCTGTATTGCTGCTTTTTCCTGGTGTGTTACACCAACAGGATTTTGCGGCACTTACAGTGGGCGGAGTGTGCCTCCTGACCATATTACACCTGAACTTAGCCTGTATTGCTGGTTTTCCCATTTCCCTGCAGGCAATTAGAATGTCTGGAAGGCAAACAAGGAGAGGCAGACATTCAGGAGCCAATAAAAGAGGGTAAGCAGGCTCTGTGTCTAGAGACAACAGTGCTGGTTGTGGACGCGGTGCATCGCCATCAGCACGTGGCCATGGGACACGCTTGTCCTTCTTTTCGGCAGCTGGACGTGTTGAGCCGCATCATGCCGAAGACTTGGTAGAGTGGATGACCAAGCCCTCCTCATCCTCCTCATCCTCTCTCACCCAGGCTCAGGGTACTGGCAAAGCAGCTGCCAAAGCGTCCTCTTCCCTGGTATCAATGTCATCATCAGTCACTCCTTCCCTAGACCAACCATGTCCTCCTGAGGAGTCCCCCGAACTGTTTGAGCACAGTGTTGGGTACATGCTCCAGGAGGATGCCCAGCGTTTCGAAGGGTCTGATGATGATACCCAGCTAGAGGAAGGCAGTAGCGTGAGAGCAGAGAGAGGGGATGCTCAAGAAGGACACCAATCTGGCAGTCATGTTCCAGCAGCTGCAGCATACTGCCAGATTGGCTCCAGTGATGAGGAGGGAGGGGATGATGAGGAGGGTGCCTAATAGGAGAGAGGAGGAGGAGGAGGAGGAGGATGAGGAGGAGGCACATCTCCAACGAGGCAGGATGCCCTCGGGGGGCCAGCGTAAGGGCAGCACACCGACGGAATCACACCGCAGAGCTCTGCCTGTGCAGGGCACTGCCTCTGCCCGTTATTCCAAAAGTTCTTTGGCGTGGGCCTTTTTTGAGTCGAGTGCATCAGATCGCACAGCTGCTGTTTGCAACATATGTCTCAAGCGTATATCGCGTGGCCAAAACATCACCCGCTTGGGCACCACATGCTTGACCAGACATATGTTGACCTGCCATGCAGCTCGTTGGCAAGCCTACCTTAAAGACCCACACCAAAGAACAAAGCTGACCTCTTCTTGCACCGCATCAGCTGGGATCTCCAACCCCACTATACCTTCAGTCCTCTCTGAAACCTGCTCTGAGAGGAATGAAGGTGTAAAATTAGGTGTGTCACAGCCAAGTACTTGCGGGCACTCTGCTAGCAGTACACCGACGTCCGATTCTAGCAGGCAAATTTCCCTGCCCCAGCTGCTGGACCGTCGAAAGAAGTTCACTCCCAGCCATCCACATGCCCAGCGGTTGAATGCTAGCTTGGCTAAATTGCTAGCGCTTCAACTGCTGCCTTTTCAGTTGGTAGACTCGGCCCCCTTCCGTGAGTTTGTGCAATGTGCGGTTCCTCAGTGGCAGGTTCCCAAACGCCACTTTTTCTCACGGAAGACGATTCCGGCTCTCTACCGGCATGTGTAAGGCAATGTCTTGGCCTCGCTGGACAGGGCGGTCAGTGGTAAGGTGCATATTACCGCTGACTCATGGTCCAGCAGGCATGGACAGGGACGTTACCTTTCTTTCACGGCCCATTGGGTCACTCTTTTGGCAGCTGGGAAGGATGCAGGAAAAGGTGCAGTAGTGTTGGAGGTTGTTCCACCGCCACGCCTCCAAAATGCTACTACTGGTTGTGACACACCTCTGTCCTCCACCCCCTCCTCTTCTTCTTCCTCCATGGCCTCTTCCTGTGCTTTGTCCTCGGAACCAGCGGTGCTCCGTAGGCGTTCAAGGGGCTACGCAAGTACGCAGGCAAAAAGATGCCATGCCGTGCTTGCGCTGGTGTGTTTGGGGGACAGGAGCCACACTGGGGCAGAGGTTCTGTCTGCTCTGCAGGGGCAGGCCGAGAGGTGGTTGATGCCACGCCAGCTTAAGCCAGGAATGGTAGTTTGCGACAATGGCACCAACCTCCTCTCCGCTCTCCGACAGGGACAACTGACCCATGTGCCCTGTGTGGCTCACGTCCTTAACCTGGTGGTGCAGCGGTTCTTGGGCAGGTACCCGGGCTTACAGGATGTCCTGAGGCAGGCCAGGAAAGTCTGTGTGCATTTCCGCAGATCTTATAATGCCAGTGCTCGCCTGGCTGAGCTGCAAAACGAGTTGAACCTGCCCAAGAACCGCCTTATATGTGACATGCCCACCAGGTGGAACTCAACGTTGGCCATGCTGCAGCAGCTGCACACGCAGCAGAGGGCCATCAATGAGTACCTGTGCGACTACGGCACCAGGACAGGGTCAGGGGAGCTCGTTTTTTTTTCACCACGCCAGTGGGGCATGATCAGGGATGCATGCACTGTCCTGGCACCATTTGAGGAGGCCACGAGGATGGTGAGCAGTGACAGTGCATGCATCAGTGACACTGTACCTCTTGTCCACCTGTTGGAACATACGCTGCGTGGAATAATGGACAGGGCACTTGAGGCAGAACAGAGGCAGGAAGAGGAGGACTTCCTTGCCTCTCAAGGCCCCCTTTACCCAGACAGTGTTCCTTCTGTCCCACCCATCGCACAGGAAGACGAGGAGGAGGAGGAGGAGGAGGAGGAGGAGGATTGTGTCAGCATGGAGGTGGAGCCTGGCACTCAGCATCATCAGCAGCAGTCTTTTAGGGATGATTTACAGTCCCAAGAAACCAGTAGACTTGTACGTGGCTGGGAGGAGGTGGCTGCGGATCATGTCGTCCTTAGTGACCCAGAGGGTCCCCTTAATATCCATACAAGACCCAAAGGGGCTGGTAATGGGCTGGGGTAGGGGGGGGGGGCTGTGATGGGGTAGCTATGCCATTTTTCTTAAAGATTTTCATCCATATTACCAGGACCAGACATTACATTAAAGCCGCAAGCAGTTTTAAATGGCTTTTTTTCCTTTAGAAATGTAATTTTGTGCAGGGACAGTTCTAAACACGGGAAACACGTGGCACTTCACAGGCATACTTTAGACACCCCCCAGGTACGATATTTAAAGGAATATTTGACTTTTTTTTTCACTTTATGCATCATTAAAATGACTGCTCCCGAAAAACGGCCGTTTTTAAAACTTTTTTTTGGATTGATACATGTCCCCTGGTGCAGAACTCGGGTTCCCAAACCCTTTTTAGGACAATAACATGCATAATAGTCGTTATAATTAGCACTTTAGATTTCGAACGTTCGCATCCATTGTATTTAATAGGGTTCTAAAGTTCGTGCAAACTTTCGGTCCGTTCGCGAGTTCTGGTGCGAACCGAACCCGGGGGTGTTCGGCTCATCACTAAAGAGGAGATTAAGGGGGGATATGATCAACATGTACAAATATATAAGGGGTCCATATAGTGAACTTGGTGTTGAGTTATTCACTTTACGGTCAACACAAAGGACAAGGGGGCACTCTTTGCATCTTGAGGTGACATGAGCTTCTTCCCTTTCCCAGCAAACTTGCCACCATTATTTTTGCCAGCCTCCTTACCATCCCCTGACATGGATCTCCTGGAGGTCCCTCCGGCTTGAAGATCCGGTTCAGGTAGGCGCTGGGGCAGGCTTTGACCGCGGCCGCGGGAGGCCTTAACATAGCCCTCCTTCCGTTTGGCAGGCGGAATGGAGGTCTTGGTTGTGGCGGAGACAGCATCCGCTCCGGTATCCGCTGATGGCTCTGCAGCAGCTGAGTCATCTCTATTGGCCACATACATCTGTGTCCACCAACGCAGTGCGCGTGGGCTCAACTGTGGGAGTACAGGTTTCCTCCTCGGAAGTGATGGCACCCATAATGTAGTTGATCTGGTAGACCCAGGGTTTCTCAGTAGGCTGGTCCTCTTCGAAGAGGAACTCTCCACAGATTGCGCACCTTCCAAAAGGCCGTAGTTGCACCGCTAGTCCTTTACATCTGGGACAGAGCATGCCCATGGCCTCCGCATCTTGGCAGACATAGAGAGTGAAGCGGCCCCTAGGCTTCAGCCGGATCCCTGTGTCCGTCAGTGGGGCAATGAGGGAAGCAATGTCCATGGTTGGGGGGTTTTGGAACATCCGAGGTCCCGATGTAACAGAAGTCCATGGAGCAGCGGCCATCTTACTTCTCCTCCAATGATCCAGCTCGTACTGTCCCTTTGGCGCCAATGCGCCACGTGCAACACACAAGTTGGTGGGGGCTCCTCCCCCTTTTTCTTCGCTGCACGTAGCTCGAGGGCTTTTCTATGTTTGAGGCACGCCCACGAACTACGCAGTTAGAAAAGTCCAGTACAGGCCTTCCCCATTTTTCACACAAATTACGCAGTTCAACTTTTCCCAAATAAACGATTTTTACAGAACCACATCATACACGGGGAAAATTAGTCCAACTTCCAGGGGGTAGCTGCAAAACATCCCGGACTCGAGCCCCCACGTCTAGCACACAGACCCTTTTTTCCTGCCTACCTTCACTTGCAGGAGCAAAGGCACACCATGCTACATGCCCGTATCCTCCTGGTATAAGAGGTTGAGCGGTGTTCTTGCAATTTTGGGTCCTGCAGCGAGTTACCTCCCTCCGTTGGTTCTCGTCCCTAGAATGTAGGGAAAAGTCTATTCTTCCCCGAAAGAAGGCCAATGTCCAGACAGTAATTAAACTCCAACAAATAAGTTTATTTTCTTTGCTTGAAATAACTTCGGGAGAAAGGTTGAAGACAGCAATAGGATTTAGTAGGGAGTTAGGTTCTGGCACACGGCACCCAGTCACCCTATTCTCCACTCAAGCCTGAGTGGGCATTGCTCACCCGGATAGATACCTCTCACAGTTCTAGCAGCCGGAGTGAAACACGAACATGACACTTAGTTTAAGTCCCCTTCACGGACAAGTTCAGGAGATCCTCTGCCACAGAATCCTTCAGTTCCTGAATTTAGAACTTCCTAACGTCTGTAGATTATTAGAGACCATAGGTGCCAATGGGGCACGCCACAGGAGCTAACTTGCAACTCACGAATCCTTCCCTATGATAGGCAACCAGGCCTCCCCGAGACCGTGACTTCCTTCATTGATCCATCAGACATGTCCTCCCCAGTTTCCTCTGTTTCAGAGTGGGCCACCCTCCCTCTGGTTCCCTGGGACTTCAGTGGTTGGTTTCGTAGACCCAGTTGAAGGTACTGGGCCTACCTGGAACTCTGTAGCCTCGGGCTAAAGGTGCCCGAGACTCCTCGACCAGTTCACGCACCCCCCGGCCAGCAGGGCCAAAGGGTCGCGACTTCGCCACCAGGGGTCCTCCTCGGAATCCCCCCCGGCACACCACACATATCATGGCGTCTGCCCTTTATGTACCCTCTCCCGGTATGCACATCAGGCAGAACCCGCCCACCGCACGGTAGCCGAGAGAGGACACCCAATCACACCACAACGCCACCTGTGGTTCTACTCAAGACCTGGGCAACAGCGCCACCTGCAGATCAAGGGGAACTATACTCCAGGCAACATTACAGCAGAGCAGAGTCCATTCTAAACAAAATTGAAGAACCTGAGCTAAACTATTGCTCAGGCTACCCTTAAATTTAAAGCATAGCGACCCCAATTTTGGGGGTCCGCTACATTTACTTTTTCATTTTTTTTTAATTCATGAAAGTGTCTTTTTCTCAACAAGTTGCGTTTAAAACACCGCTGCACAAGTACCGTGTGACATAAAATATTGCAACAATCGCCATTTAATTTTGTAGATTCTCTGCTAAAAAAATATATATAATGTTTGGGGGTTCTAAGTAATTTTCTAGCAAAAAATACGGATTTTAACTTATAAACACCAAATGTCACAAATAGGCTTAGTCATGAAAGGGTTAAACTTCCCAGGGCTCAATTTATTTTGATTTGGATGCAGTTTACTACGGCTTTAAGTTCACAAGGATGCATACCTTTTGAACGAGTTGTTGTCCGATAATGAGGTAGTAATGAGGTTCTAGCTCATTTGACCTCTGCTTTATTGGACACAAACTGAAGCTGCAGATGATATTTCAATGTTCTGGTCATTTTGCCCTTCACTTACACAATACCTGCTTTTTGACTTGGAGTCCTTCTCTAATATGTTTGAGATCATCACCAACATTATTATTCTGTAAATATTTCTGCAAGCCTGAAACGTGGGAATCATTTTAGAAATCAATATGCCAGAAAATGCTAAAATAAGAGAGAAGAAGGAATGAACAAATAAATATAATTTCTATGATGAAAAAATAAACAAGATGTAGAAAAAGTTTGCAGCGCTTGATATGATTTCAGCTTAATTGCTCACAAATGACAGAAAGGAGCAAAATGAAAAAGAAACAAATTGGATTAGTTAGCCATTACGAGGCCAAAACTTCTAAAACAAACTTAAGTACACAATTATTTTGTTTATTTTGTATAATTGTTTCCAGTTCTGGCTTCCTCCATTTGTCTGGTAGCTCAGAAGCTTCTGAACACCTATTGATGTCACCAGGCAATGATAGTGGGGGAGAAGAGAGTGCATTTATAGACCATGATGGAATTTGTGGGCCAGTGTCTAGGAGAACAGGGTAAGATGGGGCGGCAATCAATCTCAAAATGAACAAACCGATCATTTAATTTTTATTTTTCTTAAAGCGGATCTTCACTGCATCTGTGCACCACAAACCAAAAACACTATTAAATTCATTTTTTATTAAATATTCATAATTTTTTATTTTTTTTTCTGTTTGAATATTTTTATTGAGGTTTCAAAAGTCGTAACAAGCCGTGGTTTTGCCTGCGCATTAGCGACATTGAACATATAAGTAAGTAAGTAGTGCGTGAACGTGTAATAAATAACATTACATTAACCACTTCAGTCCCGGACCATTTTGCTGGTCAAAGACCAGGCCACTTTTTGCAATTCGGCACTGCGTCGATTTAACTGACAATTGCGCGGTCGTGCGACTTGGCTCCCAAACCAAATTGACATCCTTTTTTTCCCACAAATAGAGCTTTCTTTTGGTGGTATTTGATCACGCTTGCGGTTTTTATTTTTTTGCGCTATAAACAAAAATAGAGCGACAATTTTGAAAAAAATGCAATATTTTTTACTATAATAAATATCCCCCAAAAAAATATATATAAAAAAAAATGTTTTCCTCAGTTTAGGCCGATACGTATTCTTCTACATATTTTTGGTAAAAAAAAACGCAATCGGTGTTTATTGATTGGTTTGCGCAAAAGTTATAGCGTTTACAAAATAGGGGATAGTTTTATGGCATTTATATTAATTTTTTTTTTTTTTTACTAGTAATGGCGGCGATCAGTGATTTTTTTCGTGACTGCGACATTATGGCGGACACATCGGACACTTTTGACACATTTTTGGGACCATTGTCATTTTTACAGCGGTCAGTGCTATAAAAATGCACTGGTTACTGTAAAAATGACACTGGCAGTGAAGGGATTAACCACTAGGTGGCGCTGTAAGGGTTAAGTGTGCCGTGATGAGTGCTTCTAACTGTAGGGGGATGGGCTGTGTGTGACAAGACAGTGATCACCGCTTCCGATTACAGGAAGCAGTGATCACTGTCATTGTCACTAGGCAGAGCAGGGAGATGCTTGTTTACATAAGCATCTCCCCACTCTATCTCTCTGTGAGATGATCACGGGTGTCCCCGTGGCGATCGAGTCCGCGGGACCCACGGTCGGGCTCAGGGAGAAAGCAGCAGGGTCACGAGCGCGCCGGCGGCGGCGCACGACCACACGGCGGCATCTTAAAGAGGACGTACCTGTACGTGCTCGTGACATTCTGCCGACGTATATATACAGGAGGCGGTCCTTAAGCGGTTCATAGACTATATTAATCTGTACCCTTGAGTACAGCAGTCTAAATTGCTAGCCTTCATATCAGAAAGCAAGAGGAGAAGAAGGAAACAGGGGAAAAATAGAAAAAGTAAGAGAGAGAAAATGGAGGAAAAGAGGAGCCCCAGGAGAGGGCGAGTGCCACGGACACGGGACCTGCCGAAACAAGGTTTAAAGTCGACCATAACTAGTCGGGGGCAGGGATGGAAGGGAATAACTTATCCACGGTTCCCATATTTTCAAAAATTTCAAAAATTTTGAATGCGAATCCTTCAGTATACTGGACATCTGCCCATCAATCATCATAGCTGTCATTCTGGTTCCCACCCTCTGGAAAGCAACAGACGGACTCTCTCATGCCTGGGCAATGGCTCCCTTGGCAGAAATAAAAAGGTATGTGGCCAATTTCTGCTGGGGCGTAAAGAGGCCTGGTATAGGGCAATGTAAAAGAGCCAGTCGGTCATCCTTACGGATTGTCATATGAAATAACGTCTGCAACAGGCCAAAGACCCTGGACCAGAAGCCGATCAAGCGTGGGCAAGACCACCATATATGTAGGACGTCCCCACGTTGACCACAATTCCAAAACCATCTATCACTGCTGCCAGGATAAGCATGGGCCAGCCTAGCCGGGACCCAGTACCAAGGCAGGAGCACTTTATAAGCGGCATCTAGGGTGGAAGTGTTGAATGAACATTTTTCAATTGATGTCCAGGCTTTACTCCGGTCCTCCCCCTCAATACCAGATCCAAGGTCTCTTTCCCATTGTGTCACATAGGAAAGGGTCAATAAAGATGACCTACCATTAAGAGAGGCATAAAGCGATGAAAGAAGACCAGGGGCATCAGGAGAATATAAACAAGTATGCTTGAAAGAAGTCTTGCGAAAAGGAGGAGGTAAGTCGAAGAGACAAAATCCAATTGCGCAAATAGTGGAAGTGCTCTTGCCTGGGAATCAATTATTCATAATTTATTCATCCGTGTCTCTATGCTTTATTTTGTTGAGAAATCACTTTGAACCCCCCTAGCATCTCTGGCTGTGGCCACAGTTGCTGCAGTCACATTACTAGTGCTGGTGATTGCCAATAGTTACTTCATTTGTTATGTGTTTATCTGCAATTTACTAAATAATAATTGTTCAACCTTTCCCTGGGCCCTGTGTGCCATTCTTCCAACTTATGTACCATCTGGATGACCCCGCCCACAGGTCACCAGGACAAAATGAGAAGAAGAATCTCCCCAGCAGGGATGCCAACAGCAATAGATACCGACCAGGTGGAGTTTAGAAAGAACCTCTTATGAGACAAATGTATAGGTTTTGATTTCTGCCCTCTTTCTGAAATAGTCACTTGTCTTACTTTAATACAAAAAATAGCACCAAAATAAATGTGTTGCGCTGCCAAATAATAATGTGAATCAACCATAAATTTAATACATACTGTATATACATAAGATAACTTCTACCATAAAACATAAATATATATAAAGTACAAAATTCATATAAAGTAAAATATAATAAATCAATCAATAAATAAATGATTAGAAAAATTCATAAGTGAATAAATCAGTAAATAAGCGATTTGAAAAGTTCATAGATGATGAAAGAGCAACCGAGTGTAGTGCTAGATGGAACAAACGTGCACTAATTGTGCGCTAAGCAACAATCGCAGTGGTCCTGTGTCTCAAATCCTCAACGCCGTGCACACCACCAAAGGAGGCTATTGAAGCGTCTTGCCGGAAGCATAGACCCCTGTAACAGAAGGTCTAACAGCGCTTTATGGAGAAATCCCTAAAGGGATGGATCATCAATCAGCCAACTAAGGCAGTCAGTAATGTCACCGCTCCTCACTCCTTTTATTACCAACAAACACTAAGCACAGTTCTGGAATATAAGAATGAAAGGTAGGGGGCGCTAGTTATTAGAAATAAAGTGAAATATCTGTGATCAAACAGTAATTATAACAATCTTATAAACACTAGTGACAGTGCAACATAATGACCGAATTAAAATCTAAAAAGTCCCAATAGTGGAAAAAAAAATTTTGAATGGATATCTCAGTCCAATCCAGAAAAATAAATCACCAAACAAAAACAAACGAATCTTGCTGTGATGATAAATGTAGATCTTCAAGTAAAGTGCATTCCAAATCCTCCACCACACAGAAATAAGGAAAATTATTCAACACCCAAAGTGCTCAGGTTAAGTAGTAGGCTAACCAGAATGTGTAGACTTCTTTATTTAAAAAGAAAGTCACACTCGCTTTGACAGGTTGGTGCCTGTACACATACAATTGGCTGGATGAAAATGTATTCCCTCTCTCCTCCGACAATTAAGGACATGACATGGAATATAAGCAGAAACTTCTCATAGTGCAACCCATTTATTTAAAAATTGAAAATTAAAATAACACAGCCAATATTTGTCGATATTGAGAAACACATTAGGAAGCTCAATATAAAAAAATATTTTTCAAAACAAACCACAAATGGAGAGATGGAGAATCAAAACCCCATATACCTCCATAGTGGTTTGAAAAAGAAATCAGTGTTTAATCCTAAAAAAGGAATGAATCACCATATTGAAGTCTTTAGGAACATGGTTCAAGATTAGTGATGAGCCGAACACCCCCGGGTTCGGTTCGCACCAGAACCCGCGAACGGACCGAAAGTTCGTACGAACATTAGAACCCTATTAAATACAATGGATGCGAACGTTCGAATTCTAAAGTGCTAATTATCACGACTATTATGCATGTTATTGTCCTAAAAAGGGTTTGGGAACCCGGGTTCTGCACCAGGGGACATGTATCAATGCAAAAAGAAGTTTTAAAAACGGTCGTTTTTCGGAAGCAGTCATTTTAATGATGCATAAAGTGAAAAAAAAAAAGTCAAATATTCCTTTAAATATCGTACCTGGGGGGTGTCTAAAGTATGCCTGTGAAGTGCCACGTGTTTCCCGTGTTTAGAACTGTCCCTGCACAAAATGACACTTCCAAAGGAAAAAAAAGCCATTTAAAACTGCTTGCGGCTTTAATGTAATGTCTGGTCCCGGTAATATGGATGAAAATCTTTAAGAAAAATGGCATAGCTACCCCATGACCCCCCCCCCCCCCCTACCCCAGCCCATTACCAGCCCCTTTGGTTCTTGTATGGATATTAAGGGGAACCCCGCACATAAAATAAAAAAGGCCCTATATACTCTGAACAGCCGTATACAGGCGGTGCATACAAGACAGGGACTGTAGGTTTGTTCTTATGTAGAATCTGTTTGTAATTTTGAACAGGTACATTGTTTAAGTGTAGCTCCAGCCCAAAAATCTATTTTTAAACTTTTTGGAAAACATAGGTAAGGGTTATCACCCCTGTAACATTTGTTTTGCTGTCTGTGCCCCTGTTCAGAACATTTCACCTCACTTTCCGTCCCAATGACAACTGTTTTTGAAATGTGGTGTTTTTCTTGAAACAAGGATTGGTGATAAAGCATCAGTACAGAGGAGACACCTTTCTCCCATATTAATTCTTACAGGAGAGAATTTTCCTTCCTAGGGGTAGATTTCCTCTCACTTCCTGTTGTCTTCTTGCGTTTGCAAGTAGGAGTCGTTTGTAAGTTGGATGTTTGAAAGTAGGGACCTGCCGTATATACTCTGCAGAAATAGGCCCCTTAGTTGTTGGTGTTGGCACAACACTGTAAGCACTCACAGTTACTCTTGGTTGGTGCTGGAACGCCCTGCTGTCAACTATTATATCAGGAATTGTAATTACATATAATTGTTGAACAGTGGTAGTAAAAATTGGGCCTTTGATGGTGGTGCTGGTGCCACAACACTGTAAGCCCTGACAGTTACTCTTGGTGGGTGCAGCAATGGGCCCTGCTGTGAATTATTAGATCAAGAATTGTAATTGCATGCCCCTGTTGAACAGGGGCTGAAAAATTGGGCCTTTCGTGGTGGTGGTGGTGGTGGTGGTGTTGCCACAACACTGTAAGCCCTCAGAGTTACTCTTGGTGGGTGCAGGAATGGGCCCTGCTGTGAATTATTAGATCAAGAATTGTAATTACATGCCCCTTTTGAACAGGGGCTGAAAAATTGGGCCTTTCGTGGTGGTGGTGGTGGTGGCGTTGCCACAACACTGTAAGCCCTCAGAGTTACTCTTGGTGGGTGCAGCAATGGGCCCTGCTGTGAATTATTAGATCAAGAATTGTAATTACATGCCCCTGTTGAACAGGGGCTGAAAAATTGGGCCTTAGGCACTGGTGGCACAACACTGCAACCCCTCACAGATACTGTACTTGGAGCACAGCAATGAGCCCTGTTGCAAAGTATTGCTTCAAAAATTGTAATTACACGCCCCTGTTAAACAGGGGCTGAAAAATTGGGCCTTAGGCACTGGTGGCACAACACTGCAACCCCTCACAGATACTGTACTTGGAGCACAGCAATGAGCCCTGTTGCAAAGTATTGCTTCAAAAATTGTAATTACACGCCCCTGTTAAACAGGGGCTGAAAAATTGGGCCTTAGGCACTGGTGGCACAACACTGCAACCCCTCACAGATACTGTACTTGGAGCACAGCAATGAGCCCTGTTGCAAAGTATTGCTTCAAAAATTGTAATTACACGCCCCTGTTAAACAGGGGCTGAAAAATTGGGCCTTAGGCACTGGTGGCACAACACTGCAACCCCTCACAGATACTGTACTTGGAGCACAGCAATGAGCCCTGTTGCAAAGTATTGCTTCAAAAATTGTAATAACACGCCCCTGTTAAACAGGGGCTGAAAAATTGGGCCTTAGGCACTGGTGGCGGCACCCATAAACAAAAATGATCTTCCAAGCTATCATCATCAATCGTATCATTGAGGACTCGGAGGAGGAGGATAGCCAGTCAACATAACAGCACAGGCACTCAGCATCAGCATCAGTCTTGAAGGGATGTGACATGTTAAAATCAATTAGTCTGTTATATCAGCATCAGGTGTGTGGTAGCTGGTGGTGATCCAAGACTGGTTCATCTTGATGAAAGTCAGTCGATCAACCGAGTCGGTGGACAGGCGCACCCTGTGATCCGTGACAAATCCTCCAGCAGCACTGAATGTGCGTTCCGAAAGAACGCTGGATGCAGGACAGGCCAGTAGCTCAATTGCATACTGTGCAAGCTCTGGCCAGTGATCCATCCTCAAGACCCAGTAAGCCAGAGGATTTTCGGTGGGGAAGGTGTCCAAGTCTGACCTTGCCCCTAGATATTCCTGCACCATGTTTATCAGACGCTGGCGATGGTTGCTGGAACCGATCATACTTTGGGGCTGCGGACTAAAGAATTGTCTGAACGCATCGGTCAGACGGCCACCTTCCCCACCGCTCCTTCTTTGACTGGCCGAAGCCTCAGCAACTCGTTGTCCAGGACCAGGAGTTTGTAACCTCCCAGTCTCTGGGAACGCGTTGCACAGACCTTTCTGCAAGGCCTCCCGGAGTTGTCTCATCCTCTGCTCCCTCTGCGACGGTAACATAAGGTCCGCAACCTTACCCTTGTACCGTGGATCAAGGAGAGTGGCCAGCCAGTAATGGTCCCTCTCCTTGATCCGAAGAATACGAGGATCCTTCCGCAGACTTTGCAGGATCAGGGAGGCCATGCAGCGTAGGTTAGCTGAGGCATTCGGTCCGGAGTCCTCTGGGTCACTAAGGACGACATGATCCGCAGCCACCTCCTCCCAGCCACGTACAAGTCCACGGGTTTCTTGGGACTGTAAATCATCCCTAAAAGACTGCTGCTGTTGATGCTGCTGAGTGCCAGGCTCCACCTCCATGCTGACACAATCCTCCTCCTCCTCCTCCTCCTCCTCGTCCTCTTCCTGTGCGATGGGTGGGACAGAAGGAACACTGTCTGGGTAAAGGGGGCCTTGAGAGGCAAGGAAGTCCTCCTCTTCCTGCCTCTGTTCTGCCTCAAGTGCCCTGTCCATTATTCCACGCAGCGTGTGCTCCAACAGGTGGACAAGAGGTACAGTGTCACTGATGCATGCACTGTCACTGCTCACCATCCTCGTGGCCTCCTCAAATGGTGCCAGGACAGTGCATGCATCCCTGATCATGCCCCACTGGCGTGGAGAAAAAAAACCAAGCTCCCCTGACCCTGTCCTGGTGCCGTAGTCGCACAGGTACTCATTGATGGCCCTCTGCTGCGTGTGCAGCCGCTGCAGCATGGCCAACGTTGAGTTCCACCTGGTGGGCATGTCACATATAAGGCGGTTCTTGGGCAGGTTCAACTCCTTTTGCAGCTCAGCCAGGCGAGCACTGGCATTATAAGATCTGCGGAAATGCACACAGACTTTCCTGACCTGCCTCAGGACATCCTGTAAGCCCGGGTACCTGCCCAAGAACCGCTGCACCACCAGGTTAAGGACGTGAGCCACACAGGGCACATGGGTCAGTTGTCCCTGTCGGAGGGCGGAGAGGAGGTTGGTGCCATTGTCGCAAACCACCATTCCTGGCTTAAGCTGGCATGGCGTCAACCACCTCTCGGCCTGGCCCTGGAGAGCAGACAGGACCTCTGCCCCAGTGTGGCTTCTGTCCCCCAAACACACCAGCGCAAGCACGGCATGGCATCTTTTTGCCTGCGTACTTGCGTAGCCCCTTGAACGCCTACGGAGCACCGCTGGATTCAGAGGACAAAGCACAGGAAGAGGCCATGGAGGAAGAAGAAGAGGAGGGGGTGGAGGAGAGAGGTGTGTCACAACCAGTAGTAGCATTTTGGAGGCGTGGTGGTGGAACAACCTCCAACACTACTGCACCTTGTCCTGCATCCTTCCCAGCTGCCAAAAGAGTGACCCAATGGGCCGTGAAAGAAAGGTAACGTCCCTGTCCATGCCTGCTGGACCATGAGTCAGCGGTAATATGCACCTTACCACTGACCGCCCTGTCCAGCGAGGCCAAGACATTGCCTTCCACATGCCGGTAGAGAGCCGGAATAGCCTTCCGTGAGAAAAAGTGGCGTTTGGGAACCTGCCACTGAGGAACCGCACATTGCACAAACTCACGGAAGGGGGCCGAGTCTACCAACTGAAAAGGCAGCAGTTGAAGCGCTAGCAATTTAGCCAAGCTAGCATTCAACCGCTGGGCATGTGGATGGCTGGGAGTGAACTTCTTTCGACGGTCCAGCAGCTGGGGCAGGGAAATTTGCCTGCTAGAATCGGACGTTGGTGTACTGCTAGCAGAGTGGCCGCAAGTACTTGGCTGTGACACACCTAATTCTACACCTTCATTCCTCTCAGTGCATGTTTCAGAGAGGACTGAAGTTATAGTGGGGTTGGAGATCCCAGCTGATGCGGTGCAAGGAGAGGTCCGCTTTGTTCTTTGGTGTGGGTCTTTGAGGTAGGCTTGCCAACGAGCTGCATGGCAGGTCAACATATGTCTGGTCAGGCATGTGGTACCCAAGCGGCTGATGTTTTGGCCACGCGATATACGCTTGAGACATATGTTGCAAACAGCAGCTGTGCGATCTGATGCACTAGCCTCAAAAAAGGCCCACACCAAAGAACTTTTTGAATGACGGGCAGAGGCAGCACCCTGCACAGGCGGAGCTCTGCGGTGTGATTCCGTCGGTGTACTGCCCTTACGCTGGCCACCAAAGGGCATCCTGCCTCGTTGGAGATGTGCCTCCTCCTCATCCTCCTCCTCCTCCTCTCTCCTATTAGGCACCCACGTGGAGTCAGTGACCTCATCATCCCCTCCCTCCTCATCACTGGAGCCAATCTGGCAGTATGCTGCAGCTGCTGGAACAGGACTGCCAGATTGGTGTCCTTCTTGAGAATCCCCTTTGTCTGCTCTCACGCTACTGCCTTCCTCTAGCTGGGTTTCATCATCAGACCCTTCGAAACGCTGGGCATCCTCCTGGAGCATGTACCCAACACTGTGCTCAAACAGTTCGGGGGACTCCTCAGGAGGAGGACATGGTGGGTCTAGGGAAGGAGTGACTGATGATGAGTCTGACATTGATACCAGGGAAGAGGACGCTTTGGCAGCTGCTTTGCCAGTACCCTGAGCCTGGGTGAGAGAGGATGAGGAGGAGGAGGAGGGCTTGGTCATCCACTCTACCAAGTCTTCGGCATGATGTGGCTCAACATGTCCAGCTGCCGAAAAGAAGGACAAGCGTGTCCCATGGCCATGTGCTGATGACAATGCACCGCGTCCACGACCAGCACTGTTGCCCCCAGACACAGAGCCTGCTTGCCCTCTTTTATTGCCTCCTGACTGTCTGCCTCTCCTTGTTTGCCTTCCAGACATTCTAATGGATGGCCTGCAGGGAGATGTGAAAAAAAGCAATAAGGGCTACCTTCAGGTGTCCTTCTCTGTCCCTTTACTTAAGGATTTCTAAATATGGTTGAGGATGATTGCTTTCGCACAGAATAGCACAATGACAATTTCCCTGACTGTCCAAAAAACAAGGATTTCAAAGATGGTTGATGAGGAATGCTTTAGCACAGTATAGCACAATGAGAATTTCCCTCACTGTCCTTCCCTGTCCCTACAAACAAGGTTTAGCACAGTAAAACACACTGACACTCTCCCTACCTATAGTTTTCTGTCCCTATAAAAACATTTTTTTTTAAAGATGGTTGATGAGGAATGCTTTAGCACAGTATAGCACAATGAGAATTTCCCTCACTGTCCTTCCCTGTCCCTACAAACAAGGCTTAGCACGGTAAAACACACTGACACTCTCCCTACCTATAGTTTTCTGTCCCTATAAAAAAATTTTTTTTTTAAAGATGGTTGATGAGGAATGCTTTAGCACAGTATAGCACAATGAGAATTTCCCTCACTGTCCTTCCCTGTCCCTACAAACAAGGTTTAGCACAGTAAAACACACTGACACTCTCCCTACCTATAGTTTTCTGTCCCTATAATTTTTTTTTTTTTTAAAGATGGTTGATGAGGAATGCTTTAGCACAGTATAGCACAATGAGAATTTCCCTCACTGTCCTTCCCTGTCCCTACAAACAAGGTTTAGCACAGTAAAACACACTGACACTCTCCCTACCTATAGTTTTCTGTCCCTATAAAAAAATTTTTTTTTTAAAGATGGTTGATGAGGAATGCTTTAGCACAGTATAGCACAATGAGAATTTCCCTCACTGTCCTTCCCTGTCCCTACAAACAAGGTTTAGCACAGTAAAACACACAGACACTCTCCCTACCTATAGTTTTCTGTCCCTATAAAAAATTTTTTTTTTAAAGATGGTTGATGAGGAATGCTTTAGCACAGTATAGCACAATGAGAATTTCCCTCACTGTCCTTCCCTGTCCCTACAAACAAGGTTTAGCACAGTAAAACACACTGATACTCTCCCTACCTATAGTTTTCTGTCCCTATAAAAAATTTTTTTTAAAGATGGTTGATGAGGAATGCTTTAGCACAGTATAGCACAATGAGAATTTCCCTCACTGTCCTTCCCTGTCCCTACAAACAAGGTTTAGCACAGTAAAAAACACTGACACTCTCCCTACCTATAGTTTTCTGTCCCTATAAAAAATTTTTTTTTTAAAGATGGTTGATGAGGAATGCTTTAGCACAGTATAGCACAATGAGAATTTCCCTCACTGTCCTTCCCTGTCCCTACAAACAAGGTTTAGCACAGTAAAACACACTGACACTCTCCCTACCTATAGTTTTCTGTCCCTATAAAAAATTTTTTTTTAAAGATGGTTGATGAGGAATGCTTTAGCACAGTATAGCACAATGAGAATTTCCCTCACTGTCCTTCCCTGTCCCTACAAACAAGGTTTAGCACAGTAAAACACACTGACACTCTCCCTACCTATAGTTTTCTGTCCCTATAATTTTTTTTTTTTTTAAAGATGGTTGATGAGGAATGCTTTAGCACAGTATAGCACAATGAGAATTTCCCTCACTGTCCTTCCCTGTCCCTACAAACAAGGTTTAGCACAGTAAAACACACTGACACTCTCCCTACCTATAGTTTTCTGTCCCTATAATTTTTTTTTTTTTAAAGATGGTTGATGAGGAATGCTTTAGCACAGTATAGCACAATGAGAATTTCCCTCACTGTCCTTCCCTGTCCCTACAAACAAGGTTTAGCACAGTAAAACACACTGACACTCTCCCTACCTATAGTTTTCTGTCCCTATAATTTTTTTTCTTTTAAAGATGGTTGATGAGGAATGCTTTAGCACAGTATAGCACAATGAGAATTTCCCTCACTGTCCTTCCCTGTCCCTACAAACAAGGTTTAGCACAGTAAAACACACTGACACTCTCCCTACCTATAGTTTTCTGTCCCTATAAAAAAATTTTTTTTAAAAGATGGTTGATGAGGAATGCTTTAGCACAGTATAGCACAATGAGAATTTCCCTCACTGTCCTTCCCTGTCCCTACAAACAAGGTTTAGCACCGTAAAACACACTGACACTCTCCCTACCTATAGTTTTCTGTCCCTATAATTTTTTTTTTTAAAGATGGTTGATGAGGAATGCTTTAGCACAGTATAGCACAATGAGAATTTCCCTCACTGTCCTTCCCTGTCCCTACAAACAAGGTTTAGCACAGTAAAACACACTGATACTCTCCCTACCTATAGTTTTCTGTCCCTATAAAAAATGTTTTTTTAAAGATGGTTGATGAGGAATGCTTTAGCACAGTATAGCACAATGAGAATTTCCCTCACTGTCCTTCCCTGTCCCTACAAACAAGGTTTAGCACAGTAAAACACACTGATACTCTCCCTACCTATAGTTTTCTGTCCCTATAATTTTTTTTTTTTAAAGATGGTTGATGAGGAATGCTTTAGCACAGTATAGCACAATGAGAATTTCCCTCACTGTCCTTCCCTGTCCCTACAAACAAGGTTTAGCACAGTAAAACACACTGATACTCTCCCTACCTATAGTTTTCTGTCCCTATAAAAAATGTTTTTTTAAAGATGGTTGATGAGGAATGCTTTAGCACAGTATAGCACAATGAGAATTTCCCTCACTGTCCTTCCCTGTCCCTACAAACAAGGTTTAGCACAGTAAAACACACTGACACTCTCCCTACCTATAGTTTTCTGTCCCTATAATTTTTTTTTTTAAAGATGGTTGATGAGGAATGCTTTAGCACAGTATAGCACAATGAGAATTTCCCTCACTGTCCTTCCCTGTCCCTACAAACAAGGTTTAGCACAGTAAAACAGACTGACACTCTCCCTACCTATCCTTCTCTTTCCCTAAACTAAAGGAATCCAGGTTAAGCAAGAAAAAAAAAATGTCACTGTCCCTGCCTATGCTTCTCTTTCCCTGTGCCGGAACACACTACACTAGGCCGCCGTGCTGGCGGCCTTTTATAGTGTGGGGCGTGTACTAAACACCCTCAGCAATAATTGGCCACAGGCATCCTGCCTGTGGCCAATCATTGCTCTCCTCGCTGCCGGCGCTGTGATTGGCCAAGCATGCGGGGTCACAGTGCATGCTTGGCCAATCACAGCGCCTGGATGACACTGCGATGGCGTAGTGCATTGTGGGCCGCGAATTAGGCGCGAACGGCCCAAATCGTTCGTTGTTCGGCGAACGATCGAACAGCCGATGTTCGAGTCGAACGTATGTTCGACTCGAACACCGAGCTCATCCCTATTCAAGATGAAGTTCGGGAGATGGAAATCTCAAAATTCAATACGAATCAACGTATCTGGCATGGAATTAAATCAATAGAAGACAACAAAGAAATAATTGTGAGGCCTGCGGATAAAGGAGGAGGGTTAGTGATACTAACCAAAGAATATTATTACAAAGAAATGCAAAGACTACTTGAAGATACCACCACCTACCAACGAATGACAGGAAATCCCACAATACGTTTAAAGGCTGAACTCCGCATATGGATAGAGATGGGACTTCATAAAGAAATATTAAATCTAAAGGAAGCTAATTATATAATGCTCGTTGCCCCAAAGGTGCCAGTAATGTATATACTACCCAAAACACACAAAAACAAAGAGTCCCCTCCGGGGCGACCAATAATAAGTGGAATTGAATCACTATTTTCTAGGTTAGGAGAATATCTAGATGGCTATTTCAAACCATTAGTTTCTTTAAGCCCCTCCTACCTTAAAGATAGTAGGGACTTAATAATAGCACTCCAATCATGTAAAGCTACAGCCACGACAATATTGGTTACAGTAGATATTGAATCGCTGTATACCAATATCAGGTATTCAGATGCACTTAAAGCAATGAAGTGGGCCCTTATGAAACAATCTAAAATCAAAAAAATTCAGATCCAGTTTTTGATTCAAGGTTTAGAATTAGCCATGAGCAACAACTTTTTTTGGGCCAACAACCAGTTCTATAACCAAACCGGCGGTGTAGCCATGGGAGCTTGCTATGCCCCAAGCGTGGCTAATGTAGTGCTGAACAAATGGGAACATGAAACTATCTATAACAACAAAGATCAGTCACTTCTTTTTTATCGGAGATATATAGATGATGTGATTTTATTTTGGGAAGGCACAGAGTCAACGCTAAAAGCTTTTTTGATGCAGATGAACGAAAATGATTATGGGTTGAAATTTGCAGCGGAGTATAGCCTTTTTACTGTGAATTATCTAGATCTCACCATCACCAAGAAAAACAACGAGTTTGTGACCAAAACCTATTTCAAAGCAACAGATCGGAATGGGTTTGTACCGACTAAAAGCTGCCACCACCCCCAGTGGATAGGAGCTGTACCTAAAGGGCAGTACATGCGGCTCAAGCGCAACTGTGCAAACAGTGAAGATTTTTTCTGCCCAGGCCGATCTGCTGACAAATAGGTTTTTGGAAAAAGGCTATCCATTGGAGACACTTGCTGGCCCAGGTGTCCTCTATGGATAGAAAGTCATTATTAACAACTAAGTTAAAAAAGAACTTTGGAGGTGAAGTAGCTTTCGTGTCAGGCTTCCACAGGCAGTACAAACAAGTGGAAACCATTTTCAAAAAATATTGGCCAATTCTCCTTAAAGACAAAGATCTGGTATCCACCATATCGTCCAAACCTAAATTCATTTATAGGAAGGCCCCAGGTTTGAGGAATCGTATAGCCCCCAATGTACCAGATCCTCCTAAAAAACAGGGTACTTTTTTGGATGGTTCAGGTTTTTACTATTGCACTCGTTGCAAAGCATGTAAAACCACAAGGAAGTCTGGAGACTCTAAAAAAATATTACACTTCCAGTCCAATATAACTAGGGAGAAATTTAAAATCAAACCTCTGATTACGTGTAATTCGGACCATGTAACCTACGTCCTGGAATGTCCCTGTTCACTCCAGTATGTGGGACGAACTACTAGACAACTGAGAGTAAGAATTAATGAACATCTTGCCAACATTAAAAAAAGTTTTCCGAATCACAGCGTGTCGAGACACTTTGCAAGTCATCACCAAAGTGATCCCAGCCAATGCAAATTTTTCGGAATTGATAAAATCACTAGTCACTGGAGAGGGACACACATGAAACGAGCCATTTCACAAAATGAAACAAAATGGTTATATAAATTACAGAGTATGCAACCAGATGGTATGAATATAGAAATAGATTTAAATTGCTTTCTATCTAACGAATAAAATTGGTGAGCTTTTCGTATCAATTTTGAACATTAAGAAGTACCACTGCTCTGTCATTTCTCTTCTCGTTTGCGTGAGCATGAAGTAGTGTTTATTTTCTCTCCTTGATTCTTATTCCTTCCCCCCCCCTTTTTTCCTCCCCTTTTGCCCAATAAACGGTATGCATATTGGTTGCCAATGTATGGGGATGTCATACAATTTAATATGCATAGATGGATTCACCATTTAAAATTTACCTGTCTAGGATTACATCATCGCCTTGTCCCATTGGTTGGGAGCACTCGTGTTGAGTAGGGTGCCTCCATAGGGATTTTGGACGAATCACCTAATTAGGGACTCAGCATTCTCTTTAGGTTTAATAAAGTGCAAGATTGGCATGTTAAATTATATTCTATATGGTACTCCATCTAGTGGATATTTTTGAGTATGCATTTAAATTTCATGTTATTTTCACATTTCATTCAAAGGAGCTGCCAAGTTATGGGGTTCTATTTGTCTATGACTCTATTAACTTTCCCCAATATTATTTGATTGAGAATATATTTTTTTATATATATTTGTTTATTTTAATATTTTAGAGTATTATAGTTGCGTTCCCGCTGTGCGGGTAACACAGTTGTCTCTCTCTCTTTTTAATTGTCAATGGGATGTGTTTGTCTTGCACGGCACTGTGGCTGCACTGTGATTGGTATAGGCCTTTGTCCATCTTAATTATCCCTCCCCACGCTTTGTCCTTATAAACGTGTGACGCTGGTGACTAGGCACGCCCCCTGAAGACGTTAATCCAAACGAAACGTACGTCGGCGGCGAGCCTAGTCACGTGATCTCTGTATCCACGCCCTACCCGGATATCCTGGTTGTCTGCACGCTGCATTGGAACGCACGCCGCTGCGGAGGTGGCTTGAGCCTGGAGTATCCATTACATGCATGCAGCCCCAGTGCCGGGAGAGGCACAGGATAATGTAATAAGCCATTTGGCTGTGTTATTTTAATTTTCAATTTTTAAATAAATGGGTTGCACTATGAGAAGTTTCTGCTTATATTCCATGTCATGTCCTTAATTGTCGGAGGAGAGAGGGAATACATTTTCATCCAGCCAATTGTATGTGTACAGGCACCAACCTGTCAAAGCGAGTGTGACTTTCTTTTTAAATAAAGAAGTCTACACATTCTGGTAAGCCTACTACTTAACCTGAGCACTTTGGGTGTTGAATAATTTTCCTTATTTCTGTGTGGTGGAGGATTTGGAATGCACTTTACTTGAAGATCTACATTTATCATCACAGCAAGATTCGTTTGTTTTTGTTTGGTGATTTATTTTTCTGGATTGGACTGAGATATCCATTCAAAATTTTTTTTTCCACTATTGGGACTTTTTAGATTTTAATTCGGTCATTATGTTGCACTGTCACTAGTGTTTATAAGATTGTTATAATTACTGTTTGATCACAGATATTTCACTTTATTTTAAATAACTAGCGCCCCCTACCTTTCATTCTTATACTATCATTCAATAGGAGTTTATACTTCATTGCTTTTAGGGGAGCTGCTTATTTTCATCACATATCATATATAGGGTAGCATTGATTCGTTTTTTGGTGCGGAAGTTTTTTTATTTTATTTTATTTTTTATTTTTTATTCACAGTTCTGGAATAGATCACTTCAAAGACCCACATATAAAAGGAAGGGGATCCCTCATGGTACAGTAAGTTAAAAATAAGTTTATTTAAAAGTAGACATCTACTCATATTTAACCACTTAAGCCCCGGACCAATATGCAGCATAAAGACCAGGCCCCTTTTTGCGATTTGGCACTGCGTCGCTTTAACTGACAATTGCGTGGTTGTGCGACGTGGCTCCCAAACAAAATTTATGTCTTTTTTTCCCACAAATAGAGATTTATTTTGGTGGTATTTGATCACCTCTGCGGTTTTTATTTTTTGCGCTATAAACAAAAATAGAGCGACAATTTTGAAAAAAAATACAATATTTTTTACTTTTTGCTATAATAAATATCCCCCAAAAATATATAAAAAAAACATTTTTTTCCTCAGTTTAGGCCGACACGTATTCTTCTACATATTTTTGGTAAAAAAAAATGCAATCTGCGTTTATTGATTGGTTTGCGCAAAAGTTATAGCGTTTACAAAATAGGGGATAGTTTTATGGCATTTTAATTTTTTTTAATTTTTTTTTACTAGTAATGGCGGTGATCAGTGATTTTTTTCATGACTGCGACATTATGGCGGACACATCGGACACTTTTGACACATTTATGGGACCATTGTCATTTTCACAGCGGTCAGTGCTATAAAAATGCACTGATTACTGTGAAAATTACACTGGCAGTGAAGGGGTTAACCACTAGGTGGCGCTAAAGGGGTTAAGTGTGCCCTGATGAGTGTTACTAACTAAGGGGGTGTTGGGCTGTGTGTCACATGACACCGATCTCCGCCCCGAGTACACAGAGCTGAGATCGGTGTCATTGTCACAAGCATCTCCCTGCTCTATGCCTCCGTGAGACGATCGCGGGGATCCCTGCGGCGATCGAATCAGCGGGACCCACAGGCCGACTCACGGGGAAGGCAGCAGGGTCGCGAGCATGCCGCCGCGGTGCGCGCACGACCCCGAAGTCAGGCAGTTAAAGGGGACGTACAGGTACGTTGATGTGCCTGTACAAGCCATTCTGCCGACATATATCTACAGGAGGGGGTCCTTAAGTGGTTAAACAAAACAACAAGGCATTTTATATAAACCACATCCAGCGCCCTGGGGGACGTGATGACGTCACCGCTACAACTCTGCCTTACGCGTTACGTCCGAACGGACATCATCACCGGGGCAATGGAGGTAGCAGTGATACTGTATATAAAAGACTAGATAGGCTCAATGCAATAAAACAATATTGCAAATGTACTCAAAAGAAAACAATGGCCACCATACTAACAGAGACCAATATTCTGTTAATACATAGCAACCGTAATATTATCGAGGACCAATGAATATAGTAAAAATCTTAAATAAAAAACAGCCTGTAAACTATAAAATAAAATATAACCAAATTAAAAGAAAAAAAGAGGAAGAAATATAGGATTGATATTAGGCTTAAAAATCAAAGTAATAGTGCCATCTAGGGACATAAATAGATAATGATAAAACTACCCATTTAAATCCCTAGAAGAAATGTCTAACTTTGACTTTGCTGTTTTTTGTCACAAAACTGGAACAAATATGCAGCTACTGCAATTAACTATTGTTCAGCTCTTTAACACAGGAAGGCATTGAAATAACAGGATGAAACCCAGCATTTCAGAGTTGTGAACTGTCCCAGCATCTATATGCTCTGTCCTGATAATACCGTGCACCGGGCTATGTCCTGGGATCACAGCATCACCCTTATTTGAGCTACTGAGCATGCAGCATAATAAGGGTCGGGACCAATGGGAAAGTGGGTGTGAACTGGGAGGGACCACCCGGAAGGAGGGTGTGATATGTATGGGCTGTGGGTGGAGATGTCAGTGTCCAGGGGATAGGTAGGAAGATGTTGGTAAGTATGGCATTTTTAGAAGGAAGGGAAACTTTGGGCATCGCTCAAGGTTCCCATCGCCATTCCGGTGACCCACATAGAATAAGGAGTGTGCTGGTATGAAAAAAGCCCATCCCGCCTCAGTTTATACAGCTGGGCTGAAGCTGCTTAAATTTAGGATATACTTGGGCTTTGTCTATTGGATGGTTTTACTTTTTTGTCTGTATTGGATGGTTTTACTTTTCTCTTGATTTTCAGAAGGAAGTTAGTAATGGCAGATTTTTCTCCCATCAAAGATTTTCTAGTAAAGCTAGGCGCTCTGTCCCACTTTCATGTATTTTTTAAGTCTTGTATTGAACTGCATCAGGTTACCATTTAAATGTGGTATGCCGACACGTAGTGGGAGTTTTGTTCCACTGTACCTTGTTTAATAATGTGATTTTGGTATCTTCCTCTGTCCTTCCCTCCTGTTTAGTGCTAGTTAGTTTAGTCCTAGCTAGACCCTCCCTACTTGCCAGCGGGGTGTGATGAGTGGCACCTCATATTGGTTATGGGATGGGGCCTTGGGCTTGCTTAGTTTGCGCTGCGCTCTCCTTGTGTGCTGCGGAGATGCGCTGATGGCAGACGCGCCGCTGATTGGTGCGGCTGCGCCATGTGACCGGCGCTCGACGCGGCTCACCTTGGGGAATGCGGCGCTTCCATGGTAACATGACGCCCTGCTCAATGAGCGGGTGCGTCATGTGATCCTCCCTGGACCAATCGGACACTGCAGAGGGATATATAGGACGCCAAAGGAGTTATATGGTGTCATTCTTTCCCTCTGCTGGCAGGCAGAGGTTGCTCTTGTATGGAACTCTGCTGTATGGGATCTTTTTTGGATGCCAATCGGGATTGATGCTCTTTCTGGCAGGTAATATGTTGAAGCTCTTGGGGAGTTGTTTCTCTCATGGGAAAAAAAAATGTCTTTCTCTTTTGGTTGATACAATGTCCTATATATATTTACCCTTTTTAGGACACCTACATTTGGACTTAATTGTCCATTGGTTCTGTCTTCACATATGAGTCAGTTTTGCCTGTTGAATCTGAATCCCAGATTTGCATCTCCCATCTGCAGGTACTACATTGTAACCTTTGGGGAATACTATTTTGTTCCCTAATAGATTTACATCCATACTTATGTATGTTTTTCTTTGTTTAAGGCACCTATTTTGGACCATTTTATTTATATGTCCTTACCCCTTATATGGACATGCTTTGATGGGAAGGGTCCTTGGGAGTTGAGGGCATTGGGGAATCCACAATATGGTGCAACTGGAACCTGGGATGCATGTGCGGGAGCGTCTTTGGAAAAATATATATATTTCTTGTGTAAGTTTTTCTTCCTTCTTTATTTATTTTATTATTTTTTCTTTGTATATAACAGTTGAAATAAAAGTGGAAACTTATTTCATTGTTTTTGTATTCAATAGAATTTTGATCTGTCATAAACGAATACATTTGAAATCCCTGATGAAGGACGTTTACAGTTTGAAACGCGTTGGATAAGCCTTTCTTGATCTGTCTCCGGCTGGAGTGGTGAATCAGGGCTATTGTATTCCTTTTGATTATTTGAAATATGTCAGATTTTATGTAGCAACTGTACAATTACGCTATATCTATGTATATGTGCTTTTTTGTACAATCACGTTATTTCTCTGTGTATGTGCTTTTTCTTATGCGTTTTGTATAAATAAATATTCAAATAATTTTTTAATTGAGTTTCCCCCTTTTTTATGTTGCCTCCAAAATCCCAATACTAGAGGTTTTTTTCATTTAACATTTACTCGGGATGATGGCAACTACATGTTGGGTTGCATGAGGTGTCATATTTTTTTGACCCTCCTTACTTCTTCCATGTTTCCTCAGTCAGTGTTAGTACTTTTCAGAAACAAGGCTCAGGAAAGTCATTGTCTTCTTACACTTCAAAAGACTGGAACACATCATCTGTACTGCAATTAGCTGAAGTAAAATTGTGTTGGGTTCAACTTATGTGTCTTATTGAAGAGTTAAAGTGAAACTAAACACACTGTTTATTTTACATTGTCCCTTCTATTTCTGTGTATGGATGATGGCACTGTAATCATTTTAATAAAAAAAAAATCTAAGTACAGTGGTACTTTGGATTACGAGCGTAATTTGTTCCAGAAGAATGCTTGTAATCCAAAGCACTCTTGTATCAAAGCAAGTTCCTCATAGAAGTCAATGGAAACTCAGATAATTCGTTCCACAGTGACTTCTATTGTATGCAGTACCGCGTGTGGCCAGAGGTGGGGGCGCCAGAGACACTCGGAAACTGCTCAGAGCCGCTCGGATGCACTCAGAACATTAGGAGAGGCTCGGAAACACTCGGGAACGGAGTGTTTCCGAGTGGCTCCGAGTGCATCTGAGCAGCTCTGGCGCCCCCGCACCTCTGGCCAAATGCGGTACTGCAGACCGCAAAGGCTTGAATCCTGCTTGTTTTGCGAGACCATGCTCGCAAACCGAGTCAGGATTTAAAAAAAATAATAGCTCGTATTGTGAAGCGCTCGTAAACCGCGTTACTCGCAATCCAAGGTATTATTGTACCTTCTTTCTGATATACAGCTGTCACATGACCCAGCTCTTTCGCAGTCGGTCTGCAGGGAAACATAAGCAGGAGGAGCTTCTACTGTAGTCCTCTGCTGGTGGTTACATGTTCAAAATAAAACGAACAACAAAAAAACAGTCTTTGGTATACAAAGTAAAAATAAATAATTAATATCAATAAACCGTTTTAAATCATCATACGATTATATATTTAAAATCAACTCTTTATTATTTTTTGGCAATAACATGGTGTGGGTGGAATTCTGCCAGTCACAGGCTGTGTCATGCCCCTCCAACCTGTCTTAGAATAACAGGGAGGAGAAGCCTTCATCAATCAAGATGTAATATCCCTTCCCCATTGTGTTTAGCTGGTTAGTGGGCATGGAGGAGGGAGGGAGTGGGCTGTCATTTACCACTGTTTATACACCCACATGTGTGACTCTATAGTCACATGCTTAGATATGATAGGAAAGAAATGCTAAGCATAGAAACTCACTGAAAACAGAGCATGTGCAGAGTTGCCAACACTGCTCTGAAAAATCCCTATCTGAATTGGGGACATGGACAGAAGAGGAAGATAGAGAACAGCAGGATCAACCAGGTTTTTTGCAGAATACAAAAAACAAATATCATAGTGACTGAGTGAGTATGAACAGCATGTAATACACCATTTATTAATAGTTTTTCATGATGTGGGTGTGACACTTTAAGTTGCCCGTGGATAGTGCCAGGAAAGCAGGTGTAGCGGTACCCCCGTGGGCCACCCCGACTCTGCAAATCTTCTCATACCTCTGACACCTTGGGTTCCATTCTGAAATGTTGCATTAGTAATGAGAAACTTACACAGTATCACTTGTAGCGATACCTTCAACTAAGAGGGCTGCAGATTTAGTTTGGGCCCTGAAGACAGCTCCGCCAACCCCCGGCAATTTGCTTGACCCCCTACTGGCACAGTTAGTTATGACAACAATATACTTCTTATGCTATATGATTAAACTCAGACACCAAGGCAATAATGAAAGGGGTATCTAATTTACTTTAGATTGTGGTAATAAAAAGGTTAACAGTGGTAACAGTTTACATGAAATAGGTTGCAGAGCCCTGCAGCAATAAACACACTTATATATTAGTAAAACAGTAAAGGTGCACCGCGTGGGCGACCGTTAACTAGGCGCTCTGTGGCGCAGCTACTAAATGAACTAACTAGCTGGCCAGGCCTGGCTCAGATACTTAAAACTCAGTCTCTAGGGGATGATGGTTTCTTCACCGGCAAGTCTTTAAAGGTGGTGCACATAACAGAATAACATTTCTAATCCAGTGGGAAGATTGTGATAGAACAAACACTTTACTGAAGAACCTCTGAGTTCAACTCTGATATGGATCTCCAGTGAGAGTATCAGATATAAACTTGTGGGCCACGGCAGTCTATAGGCACATCAGCAATAAACAGTATATGGTCTGAGCATACGCTCGCTCACCCCTCCGGACGCGATCCCAGTCCGGGAACTTCCACCGACTGTGTCCTCACACACAGTGTCTCCAGCGATCGGGTCCCCGATCCAACCAAGGCTGTGGATAAGCGAAGTCAGATGCCACCCAGGCTCGCAGCGGGGTGGAAGGCTCTTTGGTGCTGCACAAGGCCTCAGGCTTCAGGCCTTGCACACCGGCACATCCGCACAGGAGGACCAGTCACTGAAGTCTCGTGTCCCAAAGAGGCCGAGCCCAGCCTCGCCTCCTCCTTTTATAACCCCTCCCATGAGTCTCTGGGGTAGAAACTTTGCCGAAAGGGGTTCTGGGTAAGGTACTACTGGGAGTCTTAAAGGGGACCCCGCTACACACTCCCCCCACTTAAATTCTTTGGTCCCCAAAGAAAATCCTAGCATACACTGCGTACAACCCCAGACAACATTGCATAAGAGGTTGGCATAGGGAATTCCCACCAAAACCGAGGGGTTGGATTCCCTTGCCCACAGGTCACACTATCCTGAGTGGCCTGCCTAACTGTGCCAGAGAGTGAGTGGGGGTTGCCCTCTACCAAATGAACAGTGGAGGGATCCGGATTCTCTACACTCCTCCTGGCAGTGACCACAGAATCTTCTGAGCTCTTCCCCATTTGTGGGTAGGTCAACTTTCTGGGAGGCCTTATGACTCTGCGAGCCCTTTCTTCCCTTGGGGTTTCTGGCTCTGGCGCCACAGGCTCTTCTTCTGTAACAGGTTCAGACGACACGGCAGGCTCTGTAACATCTGCTTTAGGAGCCGAGGGATACATAGAGTCTCTAGGGTACCGTTCAGGGTAAACATCACAGGCATCTTCCCAGTAATCCGATGAAGGACTAGATGGGATGAATTCAGCGGCTTCTGCATTCAGTTGTCCATCTATAGTGTCTTCAGTAGTTGGAAGATCTATAGCAGAAGTTCCTTGAGTTGGGGAAGGCCACAGCCAGTCAAGTTCTCTTTCTTCATCTCCACTGAGTTCAGAAGCTTCTCCATCATCAGCCCGAGAGGTCTGGGACCGAGTGTTTGGCCTGGGGGTATCTAGAATAGAGACTGGTTCAGGGGAGTCCCTCACTGGAGGTATCCTGACCGTTTCAGCAAGTGGGAGCAGGTGGTTTCGATGCCACGTCTTCAGTGGTCCTACCTTTCCTTCTGGCCTCAACTTGTAGACAGGTAGGCCCGGCAGCTTCCTACAGACGACCTAGGGTTCAGATCTCCATCTGTCTGCAAGTTTGTGTTTTCCAGGGACCCCCAGATTGCGTAGCAGTACTCGATCCCCGGGCTGCAGGTCTTGTACCCGGACCTTCAGGTCGAAGTTTCTTTTGTTTCGGGCCCCCCTTTGATCTGAGGCCGCTTGAGCTTGTTCATAAGCTACTTTCAGGCTGTGTCTGAGCCTGTCCACATATCCTTTGTGGGATGTGGCTGAGGAATGGTCTAAGGAAGTGCCAAAGGCCAGGTCCACAGGCAACCTCGCTTCTCTCCCAAACATGAGTCGATATGGGGAATAGCCTGTAGCATCACTGGTGGTGCAGTTGTAAGCATGTACTATAGCTGCTATGTGTTTGCTCCAATGTTGTTTCTTCTCACTATCCAGAGTTCCCAACATGTTGAGCAGGGTTCGGTTAAACCTCTCCGGCTGAGCATCTCCCTGTGGGTGGTAAGGTGTGGTTCGAGTTTTCTTGATTCCTAACGAATCCAGGAGTTTCCGGATCAGCCGACTCTCAAAGTCCCTTCCTTGATCTGAATGAAGTCGCTGGGGCAGCCCATAATGAACAAAATACTTCTCCATAAGTACCTTGGCTACTGTGGAAGCCTTCTGGTCTTTGGTTGGGAAAGCTTGGGCATAACGGGTGAAATGATCGGTTATCACCAGAACATTTCCTAGTCCACTCAGGTCGGGTTCGAGGCAGAGGAAATCAATGCATACCAGATCCATTGGGTCTTGACTTTGTAGATGGCCCATTGGGCCAGCTTGATGGGGTAAAGTCTTCCTCTGGATGCAGCGTGCACATGAATGGCAGTACTCTTCCACTTCTGCCCTCATGCAGGGCCAATAGAACCTACTTCTGAGAAGTTGAAAGGTCCTTTCCGCCCCTAGGTGACCATGATTGTCATGTAGGGCAATCAGAACAGTCTCTCTGTGTTTTTCTGGAAGAAACAATCGCCACTTGTCTTCCAGGTCATCAGAGGGGCCCCTTTGGTAGACCACGCCCTGATGCACCTGTAACCTGTCCCACTCTTTCCTCAACAGGCGAGCTTCCTTTGAGGAGTGACTCAGGAGTCTGTTTGGATCCTGATTCTCCAGGGCTTCCAGAACTAATTTCCCCATGGGGTCTTCTAATTGGTCACATCTTAGTTCCTTCTTGGACAGCTTTGGCATATGGTCTTCCTCCAGTTGAGTTACTCCACAGTATTGTTTGGGGACTCCTACCATGGTAACTCCTATCTCTTCCGCCCTTGAGCCCCCTCTGGCTTGTAATTCAGCCCCTTGACAAAGGGCCTGCACCCCGTCAGGTGCCACTTGAGTCCAATCTCTCATGTCACGGGTGGGACCATGAGATCTCCTGGACAGAGCGTCTGCATCTCGATTCCCAATCCCTGGCCTGTACTTTAGGCTGAAACTGAATCCAGACAATGCGGCCAGCCACCTGTGTCCAGTGAAGTCCAGCTTTGCTGTAGTGAAAAGGTAGGTAAGGGGGTTGTTGTCGGTCTTCACAGTGAACTCCGCCCCATACAGGTAGTCTTTGAGCTTGTCTACTACCGCCCACTTAAGGGCCAGGAACTCCAGCTTGTGAGTGGGGTAGTTTTTCTCAGAGGGGGTCAGGCTCCTGCTCATGTAGGCAACAGGCCGTAGTTGCCCTTTGTGTTCTTGGTAAAGTACTCCTCCCAGACCGTCATGACTAGCATCTACGTGTAGTTCATAGGGTTTGGTTGGGTCTGCGTAGACCAAGACTGGAGCAGTGGTTAGGCTCTTCTTCAACGCCTGGAAGGCCTCTTCACACTTCTGGTTCCACTGATCTCTGACTGACTCTCCCGGCTTCCTGGGCCCTGAGTCGTCCTCTTCTCCCTCAGTCTTGAGCAGTTCATTCAATGGTCTAGCAATTCGGGCGAATCCTTCCACAAACCTCCTGTAATAGGAGCAGAACCCTAAGAAGGATCTGAGTTCTGTAACTGTGGTGGGTCGTGGCCAGGAGGTAACTGCCTCCAATTTCTCAGGGTCTGTGGCCACCCCTTCTTCAGACACTATGTGCCCCAGATAGTTCACAGAAGACTGGTAGAACCGACACTTCTCAGGCGAAAGCTTGAGTCCCTCCTCACTGAGTCTCCTCAAGACTTTTTTCAGCCTCTCCTCGTGTTCCTCCAAGGTTCTCCCAAAGACAATGACATCGTCCAGGTATACAAGGACTTCAATAAGGTTCATGTCTCCTACAGTCTTCTCCATGAGACGTTGGAAGGTAGCAGGAGCTCCAGACAGTCCCTGGGGAATTCGATCAAACTCAAAGAACCCCACTGGGGTTATGAAGGCTGTCTTCTCCTTGTCTTCTGGATGCATAGGGATCTGATAGTATCCACTCTTGAGATCCATAACGCTGAACCACTTGGCTCCAGACAAACTCTGTAAAGCGTCCTCTATCCTCGGAGTGGTGTACTGGTCGGGTATGGTTCTCCTGTTGAGAGTCCTGTAGTCTATACAGAGTCTCAATGACCCATTCTTCTTCCTGACCACCACTATCGGGGAGGCATAGGGGCTTCTAGACTCCCGGATCACACCAGTCCTCTTGAGTTATGCAAGTTGTTCCCTTAGATCCTCCAGATCTGCTAGTGGGACCCGCCTGACCCTCTCTCTGAAGGTCTTATCTTCTTGGAGGCGGATCCGATGGGTGGCACTCCTTGCACACCCCACATCGAACTCATCTTTGGGGAAGATTTTCTCCCATCTGGTCAACTGGGCCTTGGCTCTCTCTTTCCAAGCCCTGGGCAGATTCGGGTTTTCCATGGACAGCTTCTCCCAAACATCTCCTCCTTCACCCGTCACCTTGACTTCTGACAGGGTAACAGGGGCAGCAGGGCTCACCTGGTCCAGCAGCATCCTGGCTGGGATTTCCATGGGGCCATCTGTAGTGTTCCTAACACTCACTGGAACTCTACAATGGGCCTTCTTCAGGGCCTTCAGTGGAATCACTTCTGGTATCACTTCCAGACCGGGGGACTCTTCCCTTGGGTCGGACTCCAACATGACAAAGGGTCCAGGCTGCTCCCAAGTAAGCTTCACAGTGGCTCTGAGACAGGTTACTTCGCCGGGCTGCAACACTACCCCTTCTCTTCCAAGTCTCCACACCTTCCCTATCCCCTCTCCAGGGGTCTTCTGCTCTAGGACCAGCCGTTGGTAGGCCGTCTTCAGCATGGGGTGGATCTTGGTGGCCGCTTGCCCCTTCTCTTCCACTAGAGGGGTCAAGAGTCTTCGGACCAGGTCCGTGTTCGTCCCTATTATAAGGGAACTCTTGTTGGCTCCTGGAGGTCGAGGGCACACAACTGCCAGGGTGTCGAACACTTCGGCCTTCCCAGCCACGGATGGGTCAAAAGTCATCTTGACGGGCAGGTAGCCATCATAGGGGAAACTCTGGGTTCCTATCCCACATATTTCCAGTTCCTCTATCTTCTGGATGGGCAGGTGACTCAAGTGTTTATCGTAGAAATCCCGGTATAATAGGGTCACTTGTGCCCCAGTATCCAAGATTGCTCTGGTGTAGACTCCCTCCACTTGAATGGGCACTATAGGAGATGGGCCTACCAGCTTCTCCGGATATGGCCTGGCAGGGGTCGCCTTCTTCTGGCCCTTTCCCTTCGGACTCTCTCTCGTCCAACTCCCTTTGGACTTTAATCTTTCTTGAGCCTGGTATGCATTGATTTCCCTCCTTTCAATGGGTGTACGGACCCGCTGAGGGATATTATTGTTTTTCTTAGGTGTGCACCCCCTCTGGGGAGTGCTTTGCCTCTTCTGAGGGGTCTTGCCCCCTTTCTCTGGGGTGTATCTCTGTTGAGGAATGTTGTGTTTCCTCTGAGGTGTTTTATCTCCTCTTTTCTTCTGCTTCGCATTCAGCTTGGAGCTCACTGAAGGTGATGGGCACCCGGTTGACTTCTTCACCGGGGCCCTCTGAAGTTTCCCGCCCCCTTGCGGTTGTCCATTTTCTTCTTCTTGGGACTGGAACATGTAGCTGCAATATGGCCAATTCCTCCACAGTTAAAGCAGACTATATCTCCCCATTCTTGTAAAGATGCGGGTGCTGAGGCAATTGGGAATTCCTTCCTTGGTACTTCTCTCTTGGGATCCTCTGGGTCTTTTGCTATCAGAGAGGTCAACATCTCTAACACCTTGGACATTTGTGATTTTAGAGTGTCTACCTCTGAGTCTCTTTCAGGGGTCATCACTGGATTGACTAGCACCTGTGCAGGGACAACATTTGTCTTAATCATTTGCTGGTCCTGTTGTAGCGCCTCCTCATCTCTGATGATTTTTATCAAGTCAGCATAAGTCAGTAACGTTCCTCCTCCCGAGGTTTTCAGGTGCAGCCAGACTGGATCCGAGCGTAACGCTCCCTTTAAGACTTGCTTCATTCTTGCCGCATCTGTATCTTGGGGCTTCATTCCCTTCTTCAACACAATCTTGCACAGCAACCTGTTCAGTCTCCTAACATACTCTAAAAGTTTCTCCCTTGGCTGTTGGAAAGTATGTTCAAATTGGTAGACCATCTCTGTCACCTTTTCCAATTGACCAAACTCTTCCTGTAGCATGGCTAGACAGTCTTGAGCCGTGCAATCTGCATTCCTAAACCGAAAGCTTTTCACTGCTTCTGCTGCTGCGCCTTTGAGGCTTTCTATCACTCGTTGCCTCTTCTGCGCTTCAGGCACCTCCCATGCCTCTACTGCTTATAATGCCTGCTCCACCCAGGTATCAAAATCTTCTTCCCCTGCAGGGACAGGGAGCTTCCCTGAGAATGTCTTCAGTCTCCGGTAGCTAGTCTCTACATGCACCGTGTTTGTCTTCTGACATTTGATTAGTAGATCCCCTATTGCCTTTATCAATTCTGGTGATATAGCAGTGGCAGGTGTGGGTGCCACCGGGGGTGTCACTCCGTCTCCTCTTTCTGGTGAGGTACGGGCCGCAGCCTGTGGTGATCCCATCTGTGATGGTTCATTCTTTATAGTTACTGCGGGCGCCAACCTATAGGTTCTATGGTCTGGCGTCTTTACACACTTGTGCTTGCAAGCCTCTGGTATCCCGTCTCCATATTCCACCAGTGCATACTGATATGAGGTGTCTGGGTCTGACTTTATATCTATCACCCATGGTGTGTGATCTGGGGACACTAACTTCATTAACTCCTCTACCATCTCAGTCTTCCATTCCTCCCCTGGGAGGCTGATGACTATCGAGTTGTTTGGCTCTGCCCTAGAGGTTTTGCACCACTCTTCTACTGCTTGTGGGTCCATGCCGGAACCTCTGGCGTTCAATTGCTGTATCAGGATCCCGGACGAGAACCCCCACGTTTAGCGATACCTTCAACTAAGAGGGCCGCAGATTTAGTTAGGGCCCTGAAGACAGCTCCGCCAACCCCCGGCAATTTACTCGACCCCCTACTGGCACAGTTAGTTGTGGCAACAATATAATTCTTATGCTATATGATTAAACTCAGACACCAAGGCAATAATGAAAGGGGTATCTAATTTACTTTAGATTGTGGTAATAAAAAGGTTAACAGTGGTAACAGTTTACATGAAATAGGTTGCAGAGCCCTGCAGCAATAAACACACTTATATATTAGTAAAACAGTAAAGGTGCGCCGCGTGGGCGACCGTTAACTAGGCGCCCTGTGGCGCAGCAACTAAATGAACTAACTAGCTGGCCAGGCCTGGCTCAGATACCTAAAACTCAGTCTCTAGGGGATGATGGTTTCTTCACCGGCAAGTCTTTAAAGGTGGTGCACATAACAGAATAACATTTGTAATCCAGTGGGAAGATTGTGATTGAACAAACACTTTACTGAAGAACCTCTGAGTTCAACTCTGATATGGATCTCCAGTGAGAGTATCAGATATAAACTTGTGGGCCACGGCAGTCTATAGGCACATCAGCAATAAACAGTATATGGTCTGAGCATACGCTCGCTCACCCCTCCGGACACGATTCCAGTCCGAGAACTTCCACCGACTGTGTCCTCACACACAGTGTCTCCAGCGATCGGGTCCCCGATCCAACCAAGGCTGTGGATAAGCGAAGTCAGATGCCACCCAGGCTCGCAGCGGGGTGGAAGGCTCTTTGGTGCTGCACAAGGCCTCAGGCTTCAGGCCTTGCACACCGGCACATCCGCACAGGAGGACCAGTCACTGAAGTCTCGTGTCCCAAAGAGGACGATCCCAGCCTCGCCTCCTCCTTTTTTAACCCCTCCCATGAGTCTCTGGGGTGGAAACATTGCCGAAAGGGGTTCTAGGTAAGGTAGTCCTGGGAGTCTTAAAAGGGACCCTGCTACACACTGAATCACTCAGAAATGTTTACTGAGATAAAGAATGAACACAAGAAGAGATATGAGGGAACACAACTTATGTTTGACAGAAATTATCACTTGACACTGATATACAAGGGTGTGTACCTTATGACCTGCAAAAGATCTACGTGAACGGGTACACCGAGAGACAAATATCCAACATCTTTAACGCATGTATTGGATACCTTTCCTCTGAGGCCTCAGCACGCAAACCAGCAAACAGTGCACAGCATATACATACAGTAAACACAGTGTGAATTAGATGATGTCCCACAAAATGGCTCCCCCTAGGTTGTAATTCAATGATTAGCATCAAATGCAGAGCAACAAAGCATAATAAAGAGGAGAATGATGAATGTTCTTTCAATTCCGGATATCTTCAGCTATCATGTTGTTTATACTGCTGCCAGGAAAGGCGTTTTAGTAATCTGCCTAGCAACAGCAGTGTCAGAAGAATGCCCGTGCGCGGAAAAGCCGTGCGGCGCATGCGCGTGCGCAATAGCGTGAACGGCACGCACGGGCGCGCGCGGGAGTGCACACACGCGCGCTGTGACAGCACTTGGCGCCAAAATAGGCTATTTAAAGAGATCAGACACCTTGCTGCCTTGCTGTCCGGTCTACAGCGTTCCTTGGACCCCTGCTACCTGTGTTTCTGATTACTGACTTGCTACCTGATCCGGCTCTCCCTTGACTACTCCTGCTTGCTGCCTGTCTTTGATCCCGGCTTATCCTGACTTCGCTCCTGCTTCTCCTTCTGCACCTGATTGCTGCCCGCCTGATGAACTGACCCGGCCTGGACTTTGACTATTCTCTGGATTCTGCTTCTGCACCTGATCTGCCTGCCTGCATTTGACCCGGCCTGTCCTCACCTGCCAATCTCCTGATCCACGAGTGCTGTGCTACTGTCTACAGTTCTCAGCTTGCTGCCTGCATCCTGCTTTGGACTACAGGACACCTCCCTGCTGCTGCATCCAGCCCTCTAAACCAGCCTACCTGCCAGGCACTTGTGCCCCTTTGCACTCTCAAGCTCCTGTCTGCTCTACCAGGGGTTCTTGAGCCCGAGGTTTACGAGAGGCCGCTCCCTGCACGTTGGGCTCTACTACCAGGTACCTGACAACTGCAGTGTAACTTGTCATTTGTAATCCAGGTAGGTAAAAGACAAATGGACTGAAGTGCAAAGGTGAACTGATGAATACTTAAACTGAAGAAATATCACCACTTGTAGATTCCTCTTTAATTATGTAAATGACTTTACAACACAGGGGGGGAAGCGCCTGCTGTATAAGGCCTGTGAAGGAGTAGATTCAAATCCGTAGAACTACAAGTCTCACCAGCCAGTCTGTAGGAAAAAACACTCAGTAATACTGTAAACTCTATCTGGATGGGCAGGTGCCCACTCACCACAATGGACCCCAATAGATGAAGGGCCCCGGCCGGAATCCCTCCTGGTGTCTCCGTCCGGTGAAATGGCACTGCCAAGCTGTGCTGCGACTCCCGGAGGACTGGAGTGCAGGCCGGTCCGCTTGCTGGAATAGCGGTGCTGTCCTCCGAGGTCCCTCTGAGGCGGGCGACCCGGCTCTCCGCTGTATAGGCCGCAGCCTCTCACTCCCTGTCACACAGACCACAGTCCACGCCTGCCTTTTTATTTCTCCTCCCAGAAGGCTGTTGTGCGGGCTTTGCATTGTGGGTCCTGTAGTCCAGAGCTGACCCGGCCAACATTTTCACTTCCTCATCCAGACTACATGTCCCATAATGCATTGCTCTGTTCACTCTCAAGGAAGCAAGAAAACCCTGACAGGGTTCAGCAAGCACTAGGGGGAGCCAAACCCATACATAAGAAAACAATAAACCATTCAACAATAATAGCTATAGTAGCAACCCCTGGCTACACAGGTGTCAGGGCCGTCTGGACAGACTGGGTCTAAGGATGTATGTCACTGGCACTGCATAAAGCAGAATTTGAAACATAACCCCAGTTCTGATCATTTCTAGAAACACAGAGGTAGTCTGGCCTGTAACATCAAATGTAAAAAGGATTTTCGAATCAGTAAATTGGATCTTTTAGATATTATAATTTTCCTTCTATATTATATGTTTGCACCTTGTCCTTTTGTTCTGACAGTTATTTCCATCATCCACTACGGTCAGCTTCCATGTTATTATGGGAATGAGACCTCAATAATATTTTAAAGGCAATAGCGGCTTTTACAAGTCCCGCTGGGAAAACAATGATGGGCGTTGGACTGGAGGAAGAGTTGCAGTCTGGCCTCCCCTTAAAGGACCTTTCAACTAGAGAAAGAAGTGTAAAGTTTATGTCAGGTTTAATGATTTGGAACATGAATTCTGAAAAGCAAAGTAAAGTGCTGAGCAGAAGAGAGATCCCAGGCTGCAGCCGTGGGTAATCCAGCACCTTTGAAGAATTACCAATGATTTCACCGGAGAAAAATGCTCAACAGATTACAAGGATTTTTTCTTTTTTTTTCTCCTTCTGTCAGTGTGTCGGTTGGCGAGGCCTTCGCGCTCCACCAGCAGCTGGAATCAATTTCTAATATTTAAAAAAGAAAAAGAAAGCAAAATGCAAAACACACACAATGATCTGTCTGTTTCACATTGTGATTTTCCCAAACATTACAGTTTGGAAATAAACTCGGGAGACATTTCTTCTCCGTCCAACTGGCATGTAATAATGGCACGTATCACGCTGATATATCTCCGCACATCTGTCAGGGAGCTAACCATGTAACAAGACAAATTGCAACCCCTCTGCAGAGCACTCTGAGCCGAGATTTTACCTGCCTCAGCAGTATTGTATGATGACCTGTAGATCAGCGCTGTCCACCTGAACACTGTGCTGTGTTTACTGGACCGAGCCATAGCTGGTGATACTCTGATGGATGGATGGAGATAAAACTTTACTACTCATTCATCATAAATAAGGATCCCGCTTTGCCTGTTTTTAAATGAGAGTTGTGAATATAAAAATCTATCATGACTCATCCTGATGTGTTACAATGGTTTACCTCCCTCATCTAGGAATATTGCCTTGTCCAATCACATCTCTCCATTCTGTACACTGTGCTGTACATTCTGTATGGCACACTGCACCCCTCAATACACTGTGCTGTGCATTATATACCTCAATGCCACTCCACTCTGTACACTGTGCTATACATTCTATACTGCATACCACTCCACTCTGTACACTGTGCTATACATTCTATACTGCATACCACTCCACTCTGTACACTGTGCTGTACATTCTATACTGCATACCACTCCACTCTGTACACTGTGCTGTACATTCTATACTGCATACCACTCCACTCTGTACACTGTGCTGTACATTCTATACTGTATGACACTCCACTCTGTACACTGTGCTATACATTCTATACTGCATACCACTCCACTCTGTACACTGTGCTCTACATTCTACACTGCATACCACTCCACTCTGTACACTGTGCTGTACATTCTATACTGCATACCACTCCACTCTGTACACTGTGCTATACATTCTATACTGCATACCACTCCACTCTGTACACTGTGCTATACATTCTATACTGCATACCACTCCACTCTGTACACTGTGCTCTACATTCTATACTGCATACCACTCCACTCTGTACACTGTGCTGTACATTCTATACTGTATGCCACTCCACTCTGTACACTGTGCTATACATTCTATACTGCATACCACTCCACTCTGTACACTGTGCTCTACATTCTATACTGCATACCACTCCACTCTGTACACTGTGCTGTACATTCTATACTGCATACCACTCCACTCTGTACACTGTGCTATACATTCTATACTGCATACCACTCCACTCTGTACACTGTGCTGTACATTCTATACTGTATGACACTCCACTCTGTACACTGTGCTATACATTCTATACTGCATACCACTCCACTCTGTACACTGTGCTCTACATTCTACACTGCATACCACTCCACTCTGTACACTGTGCTATACATTCTATACTGCATACCACTCCACTCTGTACACTGTGCTCTACATTCTATACTGCATACCACTCCACTCTGTACACTGTGCTGTACATTCTATACTGCATACCACTCCACTCTGTACACTGTGCTATACATTCTATACTGCATACCACTCCACTCTGTACACTGTGCTATACATTCTATACTGCATACCACTCCACTCTGTACACTGTGCTCTACATTCTATACTGCATACCACTCCACTCTGTACACTGTGCTCTACATTCTATACTGCCTACCACTCCACTCTCTACACTGTGCTGTACATTCTATACTGCATACCACTCCACTCTGTACACTGTGCTGTACATTCTATACTGTATGACACTCCACTCTGTACACTGTGCTATACATTCTATACTGCATACCACTCCACTCTGTACACTGTGCTGTACATTCTGTATGGCACACTGCACCCCTCAATACACTGTGCTGTGCATTATATACCTCAATGCCACTCCACTCTGTACACTGTGCTATACATTCTATACTGCATACCACTCCACTCTGTACACTGTGCTATACATTCTATACTGTATGACACTCCACTCTGTACACTGTGCTATACATTCTATACTGCATACCACTCCACTCTGTACACTGTGCTCTACATTCTATACTGCATACCACTCCACTCTGTACACTGTGCTGTACATTCTATACTGCATACCACTCCACTCTGTACACTGTGCTATACATTCTATACTGCATACCACTCCACTCTGTACACTGTGCTATACATTCTATACTGCATACCACTCCACTCTGTACACTGTGCTGTACATTCTATACTGCATACCACTCCACTCTGTACACTGTGCTATACATTCTATACTGCATACCACTCCACTCTGTACACTGTGCTATACATTCTATACTGCATACCACTCCACTCTGTACACTGTGCTGTACATTCTATACTGCATACCACTCCACTCTGTACACTGTGCTCTACATTCTATACTGCCTACCACTCCACTCTGTACACTGTGCTATACATTCTATACTGCATACCACTCCACTCTGTACACTGTGCTCTACATTCTATACTGCATACCACTCCACTCTGTACACTGTGCTGTACATTCTATACTGCATACCACTCCACTCTGTACACTGTGCTCTACATTCTATACTGCATACCACTCCACTCTGTACACTGTGCTATACATTCTATACTGCATACCACTCCACTCTGTACACTGTGCTGTACATTCTATACTGCATACCACTCCACTCTGTACACTGTGCTGTACATTCTATACTGCATACCACTCCACTCTGTACACTGTGCTCTACATTCTATACTGCATACCACTCCACTCTGTACACTGTGCTATACATTCTATACTGCATACCACTCCCCTCTGTACACTGTGCTGTACATTCTATACTGTATGACACTCCACTCTCTACACTGTGCTATACATTCTATACTGCATACCACTCCACTCTGTACACTGTGCTGTACATTCTATACTGCATACCACTCCACTCTGTACACTGTGCTATACATTCTATACTGCATACCACTCCACTCTGTACACTGTGCTATACATTCTATACTGCATACCACTCCACTCTGTACACTGTGCTGTACATTCTATACTGCATACCACTCCACTCTGTACACTGTGCTCTACATTCTATACTGCCTACCACTCCACTCTGTACACTGTGCTATACATTCTATACTGCATACCACTCCACTCTGTACACTGTGCTCTACATTCTATACTGCATACCACTCCACTCTGTACACTGTGCTGTACATTCTATACTGCATACCACTCCACTCTGTACACTGTGCTCTACATTCTATACTGCATACCACTCCACTCTGTACACTGTGCTATACATTCTATACTGCATACCACTCCACTCTGTACACTGTGCTGTACATTCTATACTGCATACCACTCCACTCTGTACACTGTGCTATACATTCTATACTGCATACCACTCCACTCTGTACACTGTGCTATACATTCTATACTGCATACCACTCCACTCTGTACACTGTGCTGTACATTCTATACTGCATACCACTCCACTCTGTACACTGTGCTATACATTCTATACTGCATACCACTCCACTCTGTACACTGTGCTATACATTCTATACTGCATACCACTCCACTCTGTACACTGTGCTCTACATTCTATACTGCATACCACTCCACTCTGTACACTGTGCTGTACATTCTATACTGCATACCACTCCACTCTGTACACTGTGCTATACATTCTATACTGCATACCACTCCACTCTGTACACTGTGCTGTACATTCTATACTGCATACCACTCCACTCTGTACACTGTGCTGTACATTCTATACTGCATACCACTCCACTCTGTACACTGTGCTATACATTCTATACTGCATACCACTCCACTCTGTACACTGTGCTATACATTCTATACTGCATACCACTCCACTCTGTACACTGTGCTGTACATTCTATACTGCATACCACTCCACTCTGTACACTGTGCTATACATTCTATACTGCATACCACTCCACTCTGTACACTGTGCTATACATTCTATACTGCATACCACTCCACTCTGTACACTGTGCTCTACATTCTATACTGCATACCACTCCACTCTGTACACTGTGCTATACATTCTATACTGCATACCACTCCACTCTGTACACTGTGCTCTACATTCTATACTGCATACCACTCCACTCTGTACACTGTGCTGTACATTCTATACTGCATACCACTCCACTCTGTACACTGTGCTATACATTCTATACTGCATACCACTCCACTCTGTACACTGTGCTGTACATTCTATACTGCATACCACTCCACTCTGTACACTGTGCTGTACATTCTATACTGCATACCACTCCACTCTGTACACTGTGCTATACATTCTATACTGCATACCACTCCACTCTGTACACTGTGCTATACATTCTATACTGCATACCACTCCACTCTGTACACTGTGCTGTACATTCTATACTGCATACCACTCCACTCTGTACACTGTGCTATACATTCTATACTGCATACCACTCCACTCTGTACACTGTGCTATACATTCTATACTGCATACCACTCCACTCTGTACACTGTGCTCTACATTCTATACTGCATACCACTCCACTCTGTACACTGTGCTGTACATTCTATACTGCATACCACTCCACTCTGTACACTGTGCTCTACATTCTATACTGCATACCACTCCACTCTGTACACTGTGCTGTACATTCTATACTGCATACCACTCCACTCTGTACACTGTGCTATACATTCTATACTGCATACCACTCCACTCTGTACACTGTGCTATACATTCTATACTGCCTACCACTCCCCTCTGTACACTGTGCTGTACATTCTATACTGTATGACACTCCACTCTGTACACTGTGCTATACATTCTATACTGCATACCACTCCACTCTGTACACTGTGCTGTACATTCTATACTGCATACCACTCCACTCTGTACACTGTGCTCTACATTCTATACTGCATACCACTCCACTCTGTACACTGTGCTGTACATTCTATACTGCATACCACTCCACTCTGTACACTGTGCTGTACATTCTATACTGCATACCACTCCACTCTGTACACTGTGCTGTACATTCTATACTGCATACCACTCCACTCTGTACACTGTGCTATACATTCTATACTGCATACCACTCCACTCTGTACACTGTGCTATACATTCTATACTGCATACCACTCCACTCTGTACACTGTGCTGTACATTCTATACTGCATACCACTCCACTCTGTACACTGTGCTATACATTCTATACTGCATACCACTCCACTCTCTACACTGTGCTATACATTCTATACTGCATACCACTCCACTCTGTACACTGTGCTGTACATTCTATACTGCATACCACTCCACTCTGTACACTGTGCTGTACATTCTATACTGCATACCACTCCACTCTGTACACTGTGCTATACATTCTATACTGCATACCACTCCACTCTCTACACTGTGCTATACATTCTATACTGCATACCACTCCACTCTGTACACTGTGCTATACATTCTATACTGCATACCACCCCACTCTGTACACTGTGCTGTACATTCTATACTGCATACCACTCCACTCTGTACACTGTGCTATACATTCTATACTGCCTACCACTCCCCTCTGTACACTGTGCTGTACATTCTATACTGTATGACACTCCACTCTGTACACTGTGCTATACATTCTATACTGCATACCACTCCACTCTGTACACTGTGCTGTACATTCTATACTGCATACCACTCCACTCTGTACACTGTGCTATACATTCTATACTGCATACCACTCCACTCTCTACACTGTGCTATACATTCTATACTGCATACCACTCCACTCTGTACACTGTGCTCTACATTCTATACTGCATACCACTCCACTCTGTACACTGTGCTATACATTCTATACTGCATACCACTCCACTCTGTACACTGTGCTATACATTCTATACTGCATACCACTCCACTCTGTACACTGTGCTCTACATTCTATACTGTATACAACTCCACTCTGTACACTGTGCTCTACATTCTATACTGCATACCACTCCACTCTGTACACTGTGCTGTACATTCTATACTGCATACCACTCCACTCTGTACACTGTGCTATACATTCTATACTGCATACCACTCCACTCTGTACACTGTGCTATACATTCTATACTGCATACCACTCCACTCTGTACACTGTGCTCTACATTCTATACTGCATACCACTCCACTCTGTACACTGTGCTATACATTCTATACTGCATACCACTCCACTCTGTACACTGTGCTATACATTCTATACTGCATACCACTCCACTCTGTACACTGTGCTGTACATTCTATACTGCATACCACTCCACTCTGTACACTGTGCTGTACATTCTATACTGCATACCACTCCACTCTGTACACTGTGCTATACATTCTATACTGCATACCACTCCACTCTGTACACTGTGCTGTACATTCTATACTGCATACCACTCCACTCTGTACACTGTGCTGTACATTCTATACTGCATACCACTCCACTCTGTACACTGTGCTATACATTCTATACTGCATACCACTCCACTCTGTACACTGTGCTCTACATTCTATACTGCATACCACTCCACTCTGTACACTGTGCTGTACATTCTATACTGCATACCACTCCACTCTGTACACTGTGCTATACATTCTATACTGCATACCACTCCACTCTGTACACTGTGCTATACATTCTATACTGCCTACCACTCCCCTCTGTACACTGTGCTGTACATTCTATACTGTATGACACTCCACTCTGTACACTGTGCTATACATTCTATACTGCATACCACTCCACTCTGTACACTGTGCTGTACATTCTATACTGCATACCACTCCACTCTGTACACTGTGCTCTACATTCTATACTGCATACCACTCCACTCTGTACACTGTGCTGTACATTCTATACTGCATACCACTCCACTCTGTACACTGTGCTGTACATTCTATACTGCATACCACTCCACTCTGTACACTGTGCTGTACATTCTATACTGCATACCACTCCACTCTGTACACTGTGCTATACATTCTATACTGCATACCACTCCACTCTGTACACTGTGCTCTACATTCTATACTGCATACCACTCCACTCTGTACACTGTGCTGTACATTCTATACTGCCTACCACTCCCCTCTGTACACTGTGCTGTACATTCTATACTGTATGACACTCCACTCTGTACACTGTGCTATACATTCTATACTGCATACCACTCCACTCTGTACACTGTGCTGTACATTCTATACTGCATACCACTCCACTCTGTACACTGTGCTCTACATTCTATACTGCATACCACTCCACTCTGTACACTGTGCTGTACATTCTATACTGCATACCACTCCACTCTGTACACTGTGCTATACATTCTATACTGCATACCACTCCACTCTCTACACTGTGCTATACATTCTATACTGCATACCACTCCACTCTGTACACTGTGCTCTACATTCTATACTGCATACCACTCCACTCTGTACACTGTGCTATACATTCTATACTGCATACCACTCCACTCTGTACACTGTGCTATACATTCTATACTGCATACCACTCCACTCTGTACACTGTGCTCTACATTCTATACTGCATACCACTCCACTCTGTACACTGTGCTCTACATTCTATACTGCATACCACTCCACTCTGTACACTGTGCTCTACATTCTATACTGCATACCACTCCACTCTGTACACTGTGCTGTACATTCTATACTGCATACCACTCCACTCTGTACACTGTGCTATACATTCTATACTGCATACCACTCCACTCTGTACACTGTGCTCTACATTCTATACTGCATACCACTCCACTCTGTACACTGTGCTGTACATTCTATACTGCATACCACTCCACTCTGTACACTGTGCTGTACATTCTATACTGCATACCACTCCACTCTGTACACTGTGCTATACATTCTATACTGCATACCACTCCACTCTGTACACTGTGCTATACATTCTATACTGCCTACCACTCCCCTCTGTACACTGTGCTGTACATTCTATACTGTATGACACTCCACTCTGTACACTGTGCTATACATTCTATACTGCATACCACTCCACTCTGTACACTGTGCTGTACATTCTATACTGCATACCACTCCACTCTGTACACTGTGCTCTACATTCTATACTGCATACCACTCCACTCTGTACACTGTGCTGTACATTCTATACTGCATACCACTCCACTCTGTACACTGTGCTATACATTCTATACTGCATACCACTCCACTCTCTACACTGTGCTATACATTCTATACTGCATACCACTCCACTCTGTACACTGTGCTCTACATTCTATACTGCATACCACTCCACTCTGTACACTGTGCTATACATTCTATACTGCATACCACTCCACTCTGTACACTGTGCTATACATTCTATACTGCATACCACTCCACTCTGTACACTGTGCTCTACATTCTATACTGTATACAACTCCACTCTGTACACTGTGCTCTACATTCTATACTGCATACCACTCCACTCTGTACACTGTGCTGTACATTCTATACTGCATACCACTCCACTCTGTACACTGTGCTATACATTCTATACTGCATACCACTCCACTCTGTACACTGTGCTCTACATTCTATACTGCATACCACTCCACTCTGTACACTGTGCTCTACATTCTATACTGCATACCACTCCACTCTGTACACTGTGCTATACATTCTATACTGCCTACCACTCCACTCTGTACACTGTGCTGTACATTCTATACTGCATACCACTCCACTCTGTACACTGTGCTCTACATTCTATACTGCATACCACTCCACTCTGTACACTGTGCTATACATTCTATACTGCATACCACTCCACTCTGTACACTGTGCTGTACATTCTATACTGCATACCACTCCACTCTGTACACTGTGCTGTACATTCTATACTGCATACCACTCCACTCTGTACACTGTGCTGTACATTCTATACTGCATACCACTCCACTCTGTACACTGTGCTATACATTCTATACTGCATACCACTCCACTCTGTACACTGTGCTATACATTCTATACTGCATACCACTCCACTCTGTACACTGTGCTATACATTCTATACTGCATACCACTCCACTCTGTACACTGTGCTATACATTCTATACTGCATACCACTCCACTCTGTACACTGTGCTGTACATTCTATACTGCATACCACTCCACTCTGTACACTGTGCTGTACATTCTATACTGCATACCACTCCACTCTGTACACTGTGCTGTACATTCTATACTGCATACCACTCCACTCTGTACACTGTGCTATACATTCTATACTGCATACCACTCCACTCTGTACACTGTGCTATACATTCTATACTGCATACCACTCCACTCTGTACACTGTGCTGTACATTCTATACTGCATACCACTCCACTCTCTACACTGTGCTATACATTCTATACTGCATACCACTCCACTCTGTACACTGTGCTATACATTCTATACTGCATACCACCCCACTCTGTACACTGTGCTGTACATTCTATACTGCATACCACTCCACTCTGTACACTGTGCTATACATTCTATACTGCATACCACTCCACTCTGTACACTGTGCTGTACATTCTATACTGCATACCACTCCACTCTGTACACTGTGCTGTACATTCTATACTGCATACCACTCCACTCTGTACACTGTGCTGTACATTCTATACTGCATACCACTCCACTCTGTACACTGTGCTGTACATTCTATACTGCATACCACTCCACTCTGTACACTGTGCTGTACATTCTATACTGCATACCACTCCACTCTGTACACTGTGCTGTACATTCTATACTGCATACCACTCCACTCTGTACACTGTGCTATACATTCTATACTGCATACCACTCCACTCTGTACACTGTGCTGTACATTCTATACTGCATACCACTCCACTCTGTACACTGTGCTGTACATTCTATACTGCATACCACTCCACTCTGTACACTGTGCTGTACATTCTATACTGCATACCACTCCACTCTGTACACTGTGCTGTACATTCTATACTGCATACCACTCCACTCTGTACACTGTGCTGTACATTCTATACTGCATACCACTCCACTCTGTACACTGTGCTGTACATTCTATACTGTATGACACTCCACTCTCTACACTGTGCTATACATTCTATACTGCATACCACTCCACTCTGTACACTGTGCTATACATTCTATACTGCATACCACTCCACTCTGTACACTGTGCTATACATTCTATACTGCATACCACTCCACTCTGTACACTGTGCTGTACATTCTATACTGCATACCACTCCACTCTGTACACTGTGCTGTACATTCTATACTGCATACCACTCCACTCTGTACACTGTGCTGTACATTCTATACTGCATACCACTCCACTCTGTACACTGTGCTATACATTCTATACTGCATACCACTCCACTCTGTACACTGTGCTCTACATTCTATACTGCATACCACTCCACTCTGTACACTGTGCTGTACATTCTATACTGTATGACACTCCACTCTCTACACTGTGCTATACATTCTATACTGCATACCACTCCACTCTGTACACTGTGCTATACATTCTATACTGCATACCACTCCACTCTGTACACTGTGCTATACATTCTATACTGCATACCACTCCACTCTGTACACTGTGCTGTACATTCTATACTGCATACCACTCCACTCTGTACACTGTGCTATACATTCTATACTGCATACCACTCCACTCTGTACACTGTGCTCTACATTCTATACTGCATACCACTCCACTCTGTACACTGTGCTGTACATTCTATACTGCATACCACTCCACTCTGTACACTGTGCTATACATTCTATACTGCATACCACTCCACTCTGTACACTGTGCTGTACATTCTATACTGCATACCACTCCACTCTGTACACTGTGCTATACATTCTATACTGCATACCACTCCACTCTGTACACTGTGCTGTACATTCTATACTGCATACCACTCCACTCTGTACACTGTGCTATACATTCTATACTGCATACCACTCCACTCTGTACACTGTGCTCTACATTCTATACTGCATACCACTCCACTCTGTACACTGTGCTGTACATTCTATACTGCATACCACTCCACTCTGTACACTGTGCTATACATTCTATACTGCATACCACTCCACTCTGTACACTGTGCTGTACATTCTATACTGCATACCACTCCACTCTGTACACTGTGCTATACATTCTATACTGCATAACACTCCACTCTGTACACTGTGCTATACATTCTATACTGCATACCACTCCACTCTGTACACTGTGCTCTACATTCTATACTGCATACCACTCCACTCTGTACACTGTGCTATACATTCTATACTGCATACCACTCCACTCTGTACACTGTGCTCTACATTCTATACTGCATACCACTCCACTCTGTACACTGTGCTGTACATTCTATACTGCATACCACTCCACTCTGTACACTGTGCTCTACATTCTATACTGCATACCACTCCACTCTCTACACTGTGCTATACATTCTATACTGCATACCACTCCACTCTGTACACTGTGCTCTACATTCTATACTGCATACCACTCCACTCTGTACACTGTGCTGTACATTCTATACTGCATACCACTCCACTCTGTACACTGTGCTGTACATTCTATACTGCATACCACTCCACTCTGTACACTGTGCTCTACATTCTATACTGCATACCACTCCACTCTGTACACTGTGCTATACATTCTATACTGCATACCACTCCACTCTGTACACTGTGCTATACATTCTATACTGCATACCACTCCACTCTGTACACTGTGCTATACATTCTATACTGCATACCACTCCACTCTGTACACTGTGCTGTACATTCTATACTGCATACCACTCCACTCTGTACACTGTGCTATACATTCTATACTGCATACCACTCCACTCTGTACACTGTGCTGTACATTCTATACTGCATACCACTCCACTCTGTACACTGTGCTATACATTCTATACTGCATACCACTCCACTCTGTACACTGTGCTGTACATTCTATACTGCATACCACTCCACTCTGTACACTGTGCTGTACATTCTATACTGCATACCACTCCACTCTGTACACTGTGCTATACATTCTATACTGCATACCACTCCACTCTGTACACTGTGCTGTACATTCTATACTGCATACCACTCCACTCTGTACACTGTGCTCTACATTCTATACTGCATACCACTCCACTCTGTACACTGTGCTGTACATTCTATACTGCATACCACTCCACTCTGTACACTGTGCTATACATTCTATACTGCATACCACTCCACTCTGTACACTGTGCTGTACATTCTATACTGCATACCACTCCACTCTGTACACTGTGCTGTACATTCTATACTGCATACCACTCCACTCTGTACACTGTGCTATACATTCTATACTGCATACCACTCCACTCTGTACACTGTGCTATACATTCTATACTGCATACCACTCCACTCTGTACACTGTGCTGTACATTCTATACTGCATACCACTCCACTCTGTACACTGTGCTATACATTCTATACTGCATACCACTCCACTCTGTACACTGTGCTGTACATTCTATACTGCATACCACTCCACTCTGTACACTGTGCTATACATTCTATACTGCATACCACTCCACTCTGTACACTGTGCTATACATTCTATACTGCATACCACTCCACTCTGTACACTGTGCTATACATTCTATACTGCATACCACTCCACTCTGTACACTGTGCTGTACATTCTATACTGCATACCACTCCACTCTGTACACTGTGCTATACATTCTATACTGCATACCACTCCACTCTGTACACTGTGCTGTACATTCTATACTGAATACCACTCCACTCTGTACACTGTGCTGTACATTCTATACTGCATACCACTCCACTCTGTACACTGTGCTGTACATTCTATACTGCATACCACTCCACTCTGTACACTGTGCTGTACATTCTATACTGCATACCACTCCACTCTGTACACTGTGCTATACATTCTATACTGCATACCACTCCACTCTGTACACTGTGCTGTACATTCTATACTGCATACCACTCCACTCTGTACACTGTGCTGTACATTCTATACTGCATACCACTCCACTCTGTACACTGTGCTATACATTCTATACTGCATACCACTCCACTCTGTACACTGTGCTATACATTCTATACTGTATGACACTCCACTCTCTACACTGTGCTATACATTCTATACTGCATACCACTCCACTCTGTACACTGTGCTATACATTCTATACTGCATACCACTCCACTCTGTACACTGTGCTGTACATTCTATACTGCATACCACTCCACTCTGTACACTGTGCTGTACATTCTATACTGCATACCACTCCACTCTGTACACTGTGCTATACATTCTATACTGCATACCACTCCACTCTGTACACTGTGCTGTACATTCTATACTGCATACCACTCCACTCTGTACACTGTGCTGTACATTCTATACTGCATACCACTCCACTCTGTACACTGTGCTATACATTCTATACTGCATACCACTCCACTCTGTACACTGTGCTGTACATTCTATACTGCCTACCACTCCACTCTGTACACTGTGCTGTACATTCTATACTGCATACCACTCCACTCTGTACACTGTGCTGTACATTCTATACTGCATACCACTCCACTCTGTACACTGTGCTCTACATTCTATACTGCATACCACTCCACTCTGTACACTGTGCTGTACATTCTATACTGCATACCACTCCACTCTGTACACTGTGCTGTACATTCTATACTGCATACCACTCCACTCTGTACACTGTGCTATACATTCTATACTGCCTACCACTCCACTCTGTACACTGTGCTATACATTCTATACTGCATACCACTCCACTCTGTACACTGTGCTATACATTCTATACTGCATACCACTCCACTCTGTACACTGTGCTATACATTCTATACTGCATACCACTCCACTCTGTACACTGTGCTGTACATTCTATACTGCCTACCACTCCACTCTGTACACTGTGCTGTACATTCTATACTGCATACCACTCCACTCTGTACACTGTGCTGTACATTCTATACTGCATACCACTCCACTCTGTACACTGTGCTCTACATTCTATACTGCATACCACTCCACTCTGTACACTGTGCTGTACATTCTATACTGCATACCACTCCACTCTGTACACTGTGCTATACATTCTATACTGCATACCACTCCACTCTGTACACTGTGCTATACATTCTATACTGCATACCACTCCACTCTGTACACTGTGCTATATATTCTATACTGCATACCACTCCACTCTGTACACTGTGCTATACATTCTATACTGCATACCACTCCACTCTGTACACTGTGCTATACATTCTATACTGCATACCACTCCACTCTGTACACTGTGCTATACATTCTATACTGCATACCACTCCACTCTGTACACTGTGCTCTACATTCTATACTGCCTACCACTCCACTCTGTACACTGTGCTATACATTCTATACTGCCTACCACTCCACTCTGTACACTGTGCTGTACATTCTATACTGCATACCACTCCACTCTGTACACTGTGCTGTACATTCTATACTGCCTACCACTCCACTCTGTACACTGTGCTATACATTCTATACTGCATACCACTCCACTCTGTACACTGTGCTATACATTCTATACTGCATACCACTCCACTCTGTACACTGTGCTATACATTCTATACTGCATACCACTCCACTCTGTACACTGTGCTATACATTCTATACTGCATACCACTCCACTCTGTACACTGTGCTATACATTCTATACTGCATACCACTCCACTCTGTACACTGTGCTCTACATTCTATACTGCATACCACTCCACTCTGTACACTGTGCTATACATTCTATACTGCATACCACTCCACTCTGTACACTGTGCTATACATTCTATACTGCATACCACTCCACTCTGTACACTGTGCTCTACATTCTATACTGCATACCACTCCACTCTGTACACTGTGCTCTACATTCTATACTGCATACCACTCCACTCTGTACACTGTGCTATACATTCTATACTGCATACCACTCCACTCTGTACACTGTGCTATACATTCTATACTGCATACCACTCCACTCTGTACACTGTGCTATACATTCTATACTGCATACCACTCCACTCTGTACACTGTGCTATACATTCTATACTGCATACCACTCCACTCTGTACACTGTGCTATACATTCTATACTGCATACCACTCCACTCTGTACACTGTGCTATACATTCTATACTGCATACCACTCCACTCTGTACACTGTGCTGTACATTCTATACTGCCTACCACTCCACTCTGTACACTGTGCTGTACATTCTATACTGCATACCACTCCACTCTGTACACTGTGCTCTACATTCTATACTGCCTACCACTCCACTCTGTACACTGTGCTATACATTCTATACTGCCTACCACTCCACTCTGTACACTGTGCTGTACATTCTATACTGCATACCACTCCACTCTGTACACTGTGCTGTACATTCTATACTGCCTACCACTCCACTCTGTACACTGTGCTATACATTCTATACTGCATACCACTCCACTCTGTACACTGTGCTATACATTCTATACTGCATACCACTCCACTCTGTACACTGTGCTATACATTCTATACTGCATACCACTCCACTCTGTACACTGTGCTGTACATTCTATACTGCATACCACTCCACTCTGTACACTGTGCTATACATTCTATACTGCATACCACTCCACTCTGTACACTGTGCTATACATTCTATACTGCATACCACTCCACTCTGTACACTGTGCTATACATTCTATACTGCATACCACTCCACTCTGTACACTGTGCTATACATTCTATACTGCATACCACTCCACTCTGTACACTGTGCTATACATTCTATACTGTATGACACTCCACTCTCTACACTGTGCTATACATTCTATACTGCATACCACTCCACTCTGTACACTGTGCTGTACATTCTATACTGCATACCACTCCACTCTGTACACTGTGCTCTACGTTCTATACTGCATACCACTCCACTCTGTACACTGTGCTCTACGTTCTATACTGCATACCACTCCACTCTGTACACTGTGCTATACATTCTATACTGCATACCACTCCACTCTGTACACTGTGCTCTACATTCTATACTGCATACCACTCCACTCTGTACACTGTGCTGTACATTCTATACTGCATACCACTCCACTCTGTACATTGTGCTGTACATTCTATATTTCATGGTACTCCACTCTGTACACTGTGCTCTACATTCTATACTGCATACCACTCCACTCTGTACACTGTGCTATACATTCTATACTGCATACCACTCCACTTTGTACACTGTGCTGTACATTCTATACTGCATACCACTCCACTCTGTACACTGTGCTGTACATTCTATACTGCATACCACTCCACTCTGTACACTGTGCTCTACATTCTATACTGCATACCACTCCACTCTGTACACTGTGCTATACATTCTATACTGTATGACACTCCACTCTCTACACTGTGCTATACATTCTATACTGCATACCACTCCACTCTGTACACTGTGCTATACATTCTATACTGCATACCACTCCACTCTGTACACTGTGCTATACATTCTATACTGCATACCACTCCACTCTGTACACTGTGCTATACATTCTATACTGCATACCACTCCACTCTGTACACTGTGCTATACATTCTATACTGCATACCACTCCACTCTGTACACTGTGCTATACATTCTATACTGCATACCACTCCACTCTGTACACTGTGCTCTACATTCTATACTGCCTACCACTCCACTCTGTACACTGTGCTGTACATTCTATACTGCCTACCACTCCACTCTGTACACTGTGCTATACATTCTATACTGCATACCACTCCACTCTGTACACTGTGCTATACATTCTATACTGCATACCACTCCACTCTGTACACTGTGCTCTACATTCTATACTGCATACCACTCCACTCTGTACACTGTGCTATACATTCTATACTGCATACCACTCCACTCTGTACACTGTGCTATACATTCTATACTGCATACCACTCCACTCTGTACACTGTGCTGTACATTCTATACTGCATACCACTCCACTCTGTACACTGTGCTATACATTCTATACTGCATACCACTCCACTCTGTACACTGTGCTATACATTCTATACTGCATACCACTCCACTCTGTACACTGTGCTATACATTCTATACTGCATACCACTCCACTCTGTACACTGTGCTATACATTCTATACTGCATACCACTCCACTCTGTACACTGTGCTATACATTCTATACTGCATACCACTCCACTCTGTACACTGTGCTATACATTCTATACTGCATACCACTCCACTCTGTACACTGTGCTATACATTCTATACTGTATGACACTCCACTCTGTACACTGTGCTATACATTCTATACTGCATACCACTCCACTCTGTACACTGTGCTCTACATTCTATACTGCCTACCACTCCACTCTGTACACTGTGCTGTACATTCTATACTGCATACCACTCCACTCTGTACACTGTGCTATACATTCTATACTGCATACCACTCCACTCTGTACACTGTGCTCTACATTCTATACTGCATACCACTCCACTCTGTACACTGTGCTGTACATTCTATACTGCATACCACTCCACTCTGTACACTGTGCTATACATTCTATACTGCATACCACTCCACTCTGTACACTGTGCTATACATTCTATACTGCCTACCACTCCCCTCTGTACACTGTGCTGTACATTCTATACTGTATGACACTCCACTCTGTACACTGTGCTATACATTCTATACTGCATACCACTCCACTCTGTACACTGTGCTGTACATTCTATACTGCATACCACTCCACTCTGTACACTGTGCTCTACATTCTATACTGCATACCACTCCACTCTGTACACTGTGCTGTACATTCTATACTGCATACCACTCCACTCTGTACACTGTGCTGTACATTCTATACTGCATACCACTCCACTCTGTACACTGTGCTGTACATTCTATACTGCATACCACTCCACTCTGTACACTGTGCTATACATTCTATACTGCATACCACTCCACTCTGTACACTGTGCTCTACATTCTATACTGCATACCACTCCACTCTGTACACTGTGCTGTACATTCTATACTGCCTACCACTCCCCTCTGTACACTGTGCTGTACATTCTATACTGTATGACACTCCACTCTGTACACTGTGCTATACATTCTATACTGCATACCACTCCACTCTGTACACTGTGCTGTACATTCTATACTGCATACCACTCCACTCTGTACACTGTGCTCTACATTCTATACTGCATACCACTCCACTCTGTACACTGTGCTGTACATTCTATACTGCATACCACTCCACTCTGTACACTGTGCTATACATTCTATACTGCATACCACTCCACTCTCTACACTGTGCTATACATTCTATACTGCATACCACTCCACTCTGTACACTGTGCTCTACATTCTATACTGCATACCACTCCACTCTGTACACTGTGCTATACATTCTATACTGCATACCACTCCACTCTGTACACTGTGCTATACATTCTATACTGCATACCACTCCACTCTGTACACTGTGCTCTACATTCTATACTGCATACCACTCCACTCTGTACACTGTGCTGTACATTCTATACTGCATACCACTCCACTCTGTACACTGTGCTCTACATTCTATACTGCATACCACTCCACTCTGTACACTGTGCTGTACATTCTATACTGCATACCACTCCACTCTGTACACTGTGCTGTACATTCTATACTGCATACCACTCCACTCTGTACACTGTGCTATACATTCTATACTGCATACCACTCCACTCTGTACACTGTGCTATACATTCTATACTGCCTACCACTCCCCTCTGTACACTGTGCTGTACATTCTATACTGTATGACACTCCACTCTGTACACTGTGCTATACATTCTATACTGCATACCACTCCACTCTGTACACTGTGCTGTACATTCTATACTGCATACCACTCCACTCTGTACACTGTGCTCTACATTCTATACTGCATACCACTCCACTCTGTACACTGTGCTGTACATTCTATACTGCATACCACTCCACTCTGTACACTGTGCTGTACATTCTATACTGCATACCACTCCACTCTCTACACTGTGCTATACATTCTATACTGCATACCACTCCACTCTGTACACTGTGCTCTACATTCTATACTGCATACCACTCCACTCTGTACACTGTGCTATACATTCTATACTGCATACCACTCCACTCTGTACACTGTGCTATACATTCTATACTGCATACCACTCCACTCTGTACACTGTGCTCTACATTCTATACTGTATACAACTCCACTCTGTACACTGTGCTCTACATTCTATACTGCATACCACTCCACTCTGTACACTGTGCTGTACATTCTATACTGCATACCACTCCACTCTGTACACTGTGCTATACATTCTATACTGCATACCACTCCACTCTGTACACTGTGCTATACATTCTATACTGCATACCACTCCACTCTGTACACTGTGCTCTACATTCTATACTGCATACCACTCCACTCTGTACACTGTGCTCTACATTCTATACTGCATACCACTCCACTCTGTACACTGTGCTATACATTCTATACTGCCTACCACTCCACTCTGTACACTGTGCTGTACATTCTATACTGCATACCACTCCACTCTGTACACTGTGCTCTACATTCTATACTGCATACCACTCCACTCTGTACACTGTGCTATACATTCTATACTGCATACCACTCCACTCTGTACACTGTGCTGTACATTCTATACTGCATACCACTCCACTCTGTACACTGTGCTGTACATTCTATACTGCATACCACTCCACTCTGTACACTGTGCTGTACATTCTATACTGCATACCACTCCACTCTGTACACTGTGCTATACATTCTATACTGCATACCACTCCACTCTGTACACTGTGCTATACATTCTATACTGCATACCACTCCACTCTGTACACTGTGCTGTACATTCTATACTGCATACCACTCCACTCTGTACACTGTGCTGTACATTCTATACTGCATACCACTCCACTCTGTACACTGTGCTGTACATTCTATACTGCATACCACTCCACTCTGTACACTGTGCTATACATTCTATACTGCATACCACTCCACTCTGTACACTGTGCTATACATTCTATACTGCATACCACTCCACTCTGTACACTGTGCTGTACATTCTATACTGCATACCACTCCACTCTCTACACTGTGCTATACATTCTATACTGCATACCACTCCACTCTGTACACTGTGCTATACATTCTATACTGCATACCACCCCACTCTGTACACTGTGCTGTACATTCTATACTGCATACCACTCCACTCTGTACACTGTGCTATACATTCTATACTGCATACCACTCCACTCTGTACACTGTGCTGTACATTCTATACTGCATACCACTCCACTCTGTACACTGTGCTGTACATTCTATACTGCATACCACTCCACTCTGTACACTGTGCTGTACATTCTATACTGCATACCACTCCACTCTGTACACTGTGCTGTACATTCTATACTGCATACCACTCCACTCTGTACACTGTGCTGTACATTCTATACTGCATACCACTCCACTCTGTACACTGTGCTGTACATTCTATACTGCATACCACTCCACTCTGTACACTGTGCTATACATTCTATACTGCATACCACTCCACTCTGTACACTGTGCTGTACATTCTATACTGCATACCACTCCACTCTGTACACTGTGCTGTACATTCTATACTGCATACCACTCCACTCTGTACACTGTGCTGTACATTCTATACTGCATACCACTCCACTCTGTACACTGTGCTGTACATTCTATACTGCATACCACTCCACTCTGTACACTGTGCTGTACATTCTATACTGCATACCACTCCACTCTGTACACTGTGCTGTACATTCTATACTGTATGACACTCCACTCTCTACACTGTGCTATACATTCTATACTGCATACCACTCCACTCTGTACACTGTGCTATACATTCTATACTGCATACCACTCCACTCTGTACACTGTGCTATACATTCTATACTGCATACCACTCCACTCTGTACACTGTGCTGTACATTCTATACTGCATACCACTCCACTCTGTACACTGTGCTGTACATTCTATACTGCATACCACTCCACTCTGTACACTGTGCTGTACATTCTATACTGCATACCACTCCACTCTGTACACTGTGCTATACATTCTATACTGCATACCACTCCACTCTGTACACTGTGCTCTACATTCTATACTGCATACCACTCCACTCTGTACACTGTGCTGTACATTCTATACTGTATGACACTCCACTCTCTACACTGTGCTATACATTCTATACTGCATACCACTCCACTCTGTACACTGTGCTATACATTCTATACTGCATACCACTCCACTCTGTACACTGTGCTATACATTCTATACTGCATACCACTCCACTCTGTACACTGTGCTGTACATTCTATACTGCATACCACTCCACTCTGTACACTGTGCTGTACATTCTATACTGCATACCACTCCACTCTGTACACTGTGCTATACATTCTATACTGCATACCACTCCACTCTGTACACTGTGCTCTACATTCTATACTGCATACCACTCCACTCTGTACACTGTGCTGTACATTCTATACTGCATACCACTCCACTCTGTACACTGTGCTATACATTCTATACTGCATACCACTCCACTCTGTACACTGTGCTGTACATTCTATACTGCATACCACTCCACTCTGTACACTGTGCTATACATTCTATACTGCATACCACTCCACTCTGTACACTGTGCTGTACATTCTATACTGCATACCACTCCACTCTGTACACTGTGCTATACATTCTATACTGCATACCACTCCACTCTGTACACTGTGCTCTACATTCTATACTGCATACCACTCCACTCTGTACACTGTGCTGTACATTCTATACTGCATACCACTCCACTCTGTACACTGTGCTATACATTCTATACTGCATACCACTCCACTCTGTACACTGTGCTGTACATTCTATACTGCATACCACTCCACTCTGTACACTGTGCTCTACATTCTATACTGCATACCACTCCACTCTGTACACTGTGCTATACATTCTATACTGCATACCACTCCACTCTGTACACTGTGCTCTACATTCTATACTGCATACCACTCCACTCTGTACACTGTGCTCTACATTCTATACTGCATACCACTCCACTCTGTACACTGTGCTCTACATTCTATACTGCATACCACTCCACTCTGTACACTGTGCTGTACATTCTATACTGCATACCACTCCACTCTGTACACTGTGCTCTACATTCTATACTGCATACCACTCCACTCTGTACACTGTGCTCTACATTCTATACTGCATACCACTCCACTCTCTACACTGTGCTATACATTCTATACTGCATACCACTCCACTCTGTACACTGTGCTCTACATTCTATACTGCATACCACTCCACTCTGTACACTGTGCTGTACATTCTATACTGCATACCACTCCACTCTGTACACTGTGCTGTACATTCTATACTGCATACCACTCCACTCTGTACACTGTGCTCTACATTCTATACTGCATACCACTCCACTCTGTACACTGTGCTATACATTCTATACTGCATACCACTCCACTCTGTACACTGTGCTATACATTCTATACTGCATACCACTCCACTCTGTACACTGTGCTATACATTCTATACTGCATACCACTCCACTCTGTACACTGTGCTGTACATTCTATACTGCATACCACTCCACTCTGTACACTGTGCTATACATTCTATACTGCATACCACTCCACTCTGTACACTGTGCTGTACATTCTATACTGCATACCACTCCACTCTGTACACTGTGCTATACATTCTATACTGCATACCACTCCACTCTGTACACTGTGCTGTACATTCTATACTGCATACCACTCCACTCTGTACACTGTGCTGTACATTCTATACTGCATACCACTCCACTCTGTACACTGTGCTATACATTCTATACTGCATACCACTCCACTCTGTACACTGTGCTGTACATTCTATACTGCATACCACTCCACTCTGTACACTGTGCTCTACATTCTATACTGCATACCACTCCACTCTGTACACTGTGCTGTACATTCTATACTGCATACCACTCCACTCTGTACACTGTGCTATACATTCTATACTGCATACCACTCCACTCTGTACACTGTGCTGTACATTCTATACTGCATACCACTCCACTCTGTACACTGTGCTGTACATTCTATACTGCATACCACTCCACTCTGTACACTGTGCTATACATTCTATACTGCATACCACTCCACTCTGTACACTGTGCTATACATTCTATACTGCATACCACTCCACTCTGTACACTGTGCTGTACATTCTATACTGCATACCACTCCACTCTGTACACTGTGCTATACATTCTATACTGCATACCACTCCACTCTGTACACTGTGCTGTACATTCTATACTGCATACCACTCCACTCTGTACACTGTGCTATACATTCTATACTGCATACCACTCCACTCTGTACACTGTGCTATACATTCTATACTGCATACCACTCCACTCTGTACACTGTGCTATACATTCTATACTGCATACCACTCCACTCTGTACACTGTGCTGTACATTCTATACTGCATACCACTCCACTCTGTACACTGTGCTATACATTCTATACTGCATACCACTCCACTCTGTACACTGTGCTGTACATTCTATACTGAATACCACTCCACTCTGTACACTGTGCTGTACATTCTATACTGCATACCACTCCACTCTGTACACTGTGCTGTACATTCTATACTGCATACCACTCCACTCTGTACACTGTGCTGTACATTCTATACTGCATACCACTCCACTCTGTACACTGTGCTATACATTCTATACTGCATACCACTCCACTCTGTACACTGTGCTGTACATTCTATACTGCATACCACTCCACTCTGTACACTGTGCTGTACATTCTATACTGCATACCACTCCACTCTGTACACTGTGCTATACATTCTATACTGCATACCACTCCACTCTGTACACTGTGCTATACATTCTATACTGTATGACACTCCACTCTCTACACTGTGCTATACATTCTATACTGCATACCACTCCACTCTGTACACTGTGCTATACATTCTATACTGCATACCACTCCACTCTGTACACTGTGCTGTACATTCTATACTGCATACCACTCCACTCTGTACACTGTGCTGTACATTCTATACTGCATACCACTCCACTCTGTACACTGTGCTATACATTCTATACTGCATACCACTCCACTCTGTACACTGTGCTGTACATTCTATACTGCATACCACTCCACTCTGTACACTGTGCTGTACATTCTATACTGCATACCACTCCACTCTGTACACTGTGCTATACATTCTATACTGCATACCACTCCACTCTGTACACTGTGCTGTACATTCTATACTGCCTACCACTCCACTCTGTACACTGTGCTGTACATTCTATACTGCATACCACTCCACTCTGTACACTGTGCTGTACATTCTATACTGCATACCACTCCACTCTGTACACTGTGCTCTACATTCTATACTGCATACCACTCCACTCTGTACACTGTGCTGTACATTCTATACTGCATACCACTCCACTCTGTACACTGTGCTGTACATTCTATACTGCATACCACTCCACTCTGTACACTGTGCTATACATTCTATACTGCCTACCACTCCACTCTGTACACTGTGCTATACATTCTATACTGCATACCACTCCACTCTGTACACTGTGCTATACATTCTATACTGCATACCACTCCACTCTGTACACTGTGCTATACATTCTATACTGCATACCACTCCACTCTGTACACTGTGCTGTACATTCTATACTGCCTACCACTCCACTCTGTACACTGTGCTGTACATTCTATACTGCATACCACTCCACTCTGTACACTGTGCTGTACATTCTATACTGCATACCACTCCACTCTGTACACTGTGCTCTACATTCTATACTGCATACCACTCCACTCTGTACACTGTGCTGTACATTCTATACTGCCTACCACTCCACTCTGTACACTGTGCTATACATTCTATACTGCATACCACTCCACTCTGTACACTGTGCTATACATTCTATACTGCATACCACTCCACTCTGTACACTGTGCTATACATTCTATACTGCATACCACTCCACTCTGTACACTGTGCTATACATTCTATACTGCATACCACTCCACTCTGTACACTGTGCTATACATTCTATACTGCATACCACTCCACTCTGTACACTGTGCTCTACATTCTATACTGCATACCACTCCACTCTGTACACTGTGCTATACATTCTATACTGCATACCACTCCACTCTGTACACTGTGCTATACATTCTATACTGCATACCACTCCACTCTGTACACTGTGCTCTACATTCTATACTGCATACCACTCCACTCTGTACACTGTGCTCTACATTCTATACTGCATACCACTCCACTCTGTACACTGTGCTATACATTCTATACTGCATACCACTCCACTCTGTACACTGTGCTATACATTCTATACTGCATACCACTCCACTCTGTACACTGTGCTGTACATTCTATACTGCCTACCACTCCACTCTGTACACTGTGCTCTACATTCTATACTGCATACCACTCCACTCTGTACACTGTGCTATACATTCTATACTGCATACCACTCCACTCTGTACACTGTGCTATACATTCTATACTGCATACCACTCCACTCTGTACACTGTGCTATACATTCTATACTGCATACCACTCCACTCTGTACACTGTGCTATACATTCTATACTGCATACCACTCCACTCTGTACACTGTGCTATACATTCTATACTGCATACCACTCCACTCTGTACACTGTGCTATACATTCTATACTGCATACCACTCCACTCTGTACACTGTGCTGTACATTCTATACTGCCTACCACTCCACTCTGTACACTGTGCTGTACATTCTATACTGCATACCACTCCACTCTGTACACTGTGCTCTACATTCTATACTGCCTACCACTCCACTCTGTACACTGTGCTATACATTCTATACTGCCTACCACTCCACTCTGTACACTGTGCTGTACATTCTATACTGCATACCACTCCACTCTGTACACTGTGCTGTACATTCTATACTGCCTACCACTCCACTCTGTACACTGTGCTATACATTCTATACTGCATACCACTCCACTCTGTACACTGTGCTATACATTCTATACTGCATACCACTCCACTCTGTACACTGTGCTATACATTCTATACTGCATACCACTCCACTCTGTACACTGTGCTGTACATTCTATACTGCATACCACTCCACTCTGTACACTGTGCTATACATTCTATACTGCATACCACTCCACTCTGTACACTGTGCTATACATTCTATACTGCATACCACTCCACTCTGTACACTGTGCTATACATTCTATACTGCATACCACTCCACTCTGTACACTGTGCTATACATTCTATACTGCATACCACTCCACTCTGTACACTGTGCTATACATTCTATACTGTATGACACTCCACTCTCTACACTGTGCTATACATTCTATACTGCATACCACTCCACTCTGTACACTGTGCTGTACATTCTATACTGCATACCACTCCACTCTGTACACTGTGCTCTACGTTCTATACTGCATACCACTCCACTCTGTACACTGTGCTCTACGTTCTATACTGCATACCACTCCACTCTGTACACTGTGCTATACATTCTATACTGCATACCACTCCACTCTGTACACTGTGCTCTACATTCTATACTGCATACCACTCCACTCTGTACACTGTGCTGTACATTCTATACTGCATACCACTCCACTCTGTACATTGTGCTGTACATTCTATATTTCATGGTACTCCACTCTGTACACTGTGCTCTACATTCTATACTGCATACCACTCCACTCTGTACACTGTGCTATACATTCTATACTGCATACCACTCCACTTTGTACACTGTGCTGTACATTCTATACTGCATACCACTCCACTCTGTACACTGTGCTGTACATTCTATACTGCATACCACTCCACTCTGTACACTGTGCTCTACATTCTATACTGCATACCACTCCACTCTGTACACTGTGCTATACATTCTATACTGTATGACACTCCACTCTCTACACTGTGCTATACATTCTATACTGCATACCACTCCACTCTGTACACTGTGCTATACATTCTATACTGCATACCACTCCACTCTGTACACTGTGCTATACATTCTATACTGCATACCACTCCACTCTGTACACTGTGCTATACATTCTATACTGCATACCACTCCACTCTGTACACTGTGCTATACATTCTATACTGCATACCACTCCACTCTGTACACTGTGCTATACATTCTATACTGCATACCACTCCACTCTGTACACTGTGCTCTACATTCTATACTGCCTACCACTCCACTCTGTACACTGTGCTGTACATTCTATACTGCCTACCACTCCACTCTGTACACTGTGCTATACATTCTATACTGCATACCACTCCACTCTGTACACTGTGCTATACATTCTATACTGCATACCACTCCACTCTGTACACTGTGCTCTACATTCTATACTGCATACCACTCCACTCTGTACACTGTGCTATACATTCTATACTGCATACCACTCCACTCTGTACACTGTGCTATACATTCTATACTGCATACCACTCCACTCTGTACACTGTGCTGTACATTCTATACTGCATACCACTCCACTCTGTACACTGTGCTATACATTCTATACTGCATACCACTCCACTCTGTACACTGTGCTATACATTCTATACTGCATACCACTCCACTCTGTACACTGTGCTATACATTCTATACTGCATACCACTCCACTCTGTACACTGTGCTATACATTCTATACTGCATACCACTCCACTCTGTACACTGTGCTATACATTCTATACTGCATACCACTCCACTCTGTACACTGTGCTATACATTCTATACTGCATACCACTCCACTCTGTACACTGTGCTATACATTCTATACTGTATGACACTCCACTCTGTACACTGTGCTATACATTCTATACTGCATACCACTCCACTCTGTACACTGTGCTCTACATTCTATACTGCCTACCACTCCACTCTGTACACTGTGCTGTACATTCTATACTGCATACCACTCCACTCTGTACACTGTGCTATACATTCTATACTGCATACCACTCCACTCTGTACACTGTGCTATACATTCTATACTGCATACCACTCCACTCTGTACACTGTGCTATACATTCTATACTGTATGACACGCCACTCTCTACACTGTGCTATACATTCTATACTGCATACCACTCCACTCTGTACACTGTGCTATACATTCTATACTGCATACCACTCCACTCTGTACACTGTGCTCTACATTCTATACTGCATACCACTCCACTCTGTACACTGTGCTATACATTCTATACTGCATATCACTCCACTCTGTACACTGTGCTCTACATTCTATACTGCATACCACTTCACTCTCTACACTGTGCTATACATTATATACTGCATACCACTCCACTCTGTACACTGTGCTATACATTCTATACTGCATACCACTCCACTCTGTACACTGTGCTATACATTCTATGCTGCATACCACTCCACTTTGTACACTGTGCTGTACATTCTATACTGCATACCACTCCACTCTGTACACTGTGCTCTACATTCTATACTGCATACCACTCCACTCTGTACACTGTGCTATACATTCTATACTGCATACCACTCCACTCTGTACACTGTGCTATACATTCTATACTGCATACCACTCCACTCTGTACACTGTGCTATACATTCTATACTGCATACCACTCCACTCTGTACACTGTGCTGTACATTCTATACTGCCTACCACTCCACTCTGTACACTGTGCTGTACATTCTATACTGCATACCACTCCACTCTGTACACTGTGCTATACATTCTATACTGCATACCACTCCACTCTGTACACTGTGCTATACATTCTATACTGTATGACACGCCACTCTCTACACTGTGCTATACATTCTATACTGCATACCACTCCACTCTGTACACTGTGCTATACATTCTATGCTGCATACCACTCCACTTTGTACACTGTGCTGTACATTCTATACTGCCTACCACTCCACTCTGTACACTGTGCTCTACATTCTATACTGCATACCACTCCACTCTGTACACTGTGCTGCACATTCTATACTGCATACCACTCCACTCTGTACACTGTGCTGCACATTCTATACTGCATACCACTCCACTCTGTACACTGTGCTGTACATTCTATACTGCCTACCACTCCACTCTGTACACTGTGCTCTACATTCTATACTGCATACCACTCCACTCTGTACACTGTGCTGCACATTCTATACTGCATACTGCTCCACTCTGTACACTGTGCTGTACATTCTATACTGCATACCACTCCACTCTGTACACTGTGCTGTACATTCTATACTGCATACTGCTCCACTCTGTACACTGTGCTGTACATTCTATACTGCATACCACTCCACTCTGTACACTGTGCTGTACATTCTATACTGCATACCACTCCACTCTGTACACTGTGCTGTACATTATATACTGCATACCACTCCACTCTGTACACTGTGCTCTACATTCTATACTGCATACCACTCCACTCTGTACACTGTGCTATACATTCTATACTGCATACCACTCCACTCTGTACACTGTGCTATACATTCTATACTGCATACCACTCCCCTCTGTACACTTAGCTGTACATTCTATACTGCATACCACTCCACTCTGTACACTGTGCTATACATTCTATACTGCATACCACTCCACTCTGTACACTGTGCTATACATTCTATACTGCATACCACTCCACTCTCTACACTGTGCTATACATTCTATACTGCATACCACTCCACTCTGTACACTGTGCTCTACATTCTATACTGCCTACCACTCCACTCTGTACACTGTGCTATACATTCTATACTGCATACCACTCCACTCTGTACACTGTGCTATACATTCTATACTGTATGACACTCCACTCTCTACACTGTGCTATACATTCTATACTGCATACCACTCCACTCTGTACACTGTGCTGTACATTCTATACTGCATACCACTCCACTCTGTACACTGTGCTCTACGTTCTATACTGCATACCACTCCACTCTGTACACTGTGCTCTACATTCTATACTGCATACCACTCCACTCTGTACACTGTGCTATACATTCTATACTGCATACCACTCCACTCTGTACACTGTGCTATACATTCTATACTGCATACCACTCCACTTTGTACACTGTGCTGTACATTCTATACTGCATACCACTCCACTCTGTACACTGTGCTCTACATTCTATACTGCATACCACTCCACTCTGTACACTGTGCTGCACATTCTATACTGCATACTGCTCCACTCTGTACACTGTGCTGTACATTCTATACTGCATACCACTCCACTCTGTACACTGTGCTGTACATTCTATACTGCATACTGCTCCACTCTGTACACTGTGCTGTACATTCTATACTGCATACCACTCCACTCTGTACACTGTGCTGTACATTCTATACTGCATACCACTCCACTCTGTACACTGTGCTGTACATTCTATACTGCATACCACTCCACTCTGTACACTGTGCTATACATTCTATACTGCATACCACTCCACTCTGTACACTGTGCTATACATTCTATACTGCATACCACTCCACTCTGTACACTGTGCTATACATTCTATACTGCATACCACTCCACTCTGTACACTGTGCTATACATTCTATACTGCATACCACTCCACTCTGTACACTGTGCTATACATTCTATACTGCATACCACTCCCCTCTGTACACTTAGCTGTACATTCTATACTGCATACCACTCCACTCTGTACACTGTGCTGTACATTCTATATTTCATGGTACTCCACTCTGTACACCATGCTATACATACATTCTATACTGCATTTCTTTATGCAGTAAAGAAAGTACAGCGCAGCATACAGAGTGGAGTGGTATGCAATGAAGAATGTATAGCACAGTGTACAGAGTATAGTGTGATACAGTATAGAATGTATAGCACAGTGTAGAGAGTGGAGTGTCATACAGTATAGAATTTATAGCACAGTGTACGGAGTGTAGTGGTATGCAGTATAGAATGTATAGCACAGTGTACAGAGTGGAGTTGTATGTAGTATAGAATGTATAGCACAGTGTACAGAGTATAGTGTGATACAGTATAGAATGTATAGCACAGTGTAGAGAGTGGAGTGTCATACAGTATAGAATGTATAGCACAATGTACAGAGTATAGTGTGATACAGTATAGAATGTATAGGACAGTGTACAGAGTGGAGTGTCATACAGTATAGAATGTATAGCACAGTGTACAGAGTGGAGTTGTATACAGTATAGAATGTATAGCACAGTGTAGAGAGTGGAGTGTCATACAGTATAGAATGTATAGCACAGTGTAGAGAGTGGAGTGTCATACAGTATAGAATGTATAGCACAGTGTACAGAGTGGAGTGGTATGCAGTATAGAATGTATAGCACAGTGTAGAGAGTGGAGTGTCATACAGTATAGAATGTATAGCACAGTGTAAAGAGTGGAGTGGTATGCAGTATAGAATGTATAGCACAGTGTACAGAGTGGAGTGTCATACAGTATAGAATGTATAGCACAGTGTACAGAGTGGAGTTGTATACAGTATAGAATGTATAGCACAGTGTAGAGAGTGGAGTGTCATACAGTATAGAATGTATAGCACAGTGTACAGAGTGGAGTGGTATGCAGTATAGAATGTACAGCACAGTGTACAGAGTGGAGTGGTATGCAGTATAGAATGTATAGCACAGTGTACACAGTGTACAGTATAGAATGTACAGCACAGTGTACAGAGTGGAGTTGTATACAGTATAGAATGTACAGCACAGTGTACAGAGTGGAGTTGTATACAGTATAGAATGTATAGCACAGTGTACAGAGTATAGTGTCATACAGTATAGAATGTATAGCACAGTGTACAGAGTGGAGTGGTAGGCAGTATAGAATGTAGAGCACAGTGTACAGAGTGGAGTGGTATGCAGTATAGAATGTACAGCACAGTGTACAGAGTGGAGTGGTATGCAGTATAGAATGTATAGCACAGTGTACACAGTGTACAGTATAGAATGTACAGCACAGTGTACAGAGTGGCGTTGTATACAGTATAGAATGTACAGCACAGTGTACAGAGTGGAGTGGTAGGCAGTATAGAATGTACAGCACAGTGTACAGAGTGGAGTGGTATGCAGTATAGAATGTATAGCACAGTGTACACAGTGTACAGTATAGAATGTACAGCACAGTGTACAGAGTGGAGTGGTATGCAGTATAGAATGTATAGCACAGTGTACAGAGTATAGTGTGATACAGTATAGAATGTACAGCACAGTGTACAGAGTGGAGTGTCATACAGTATAGAATGTATAGCACAGTGTACAGAGTATAGTGTTATACAGTATAGAATGTATAGCACAGTGTACAGAGTGGAGTGTCATACAGTATAGAATGTATAGCACAGTGTAGAGAGTGGAGTGTCATACAGTATAGAATGTATAGCACAGTGTACAGAGTGGAGTTGTATACAGTATAGAATGTACAGCACAGTGTACAGAGTGGAGTGGTATGCAGTATAGAATGTACAGCACAGTGTACAGAGTGGAGTGGTATGCAGTATAGAATGTATAGCACAGTGTACACAGTGTACAGTATAGAATGTACAGCACAGTGTACAGAGTGGAGTTGTATACAGTATAGAATGTATAGCACAGTGTACAGAGTATAGTGTGATACAGTATAGAATGTATAGCACAGTGTACAGAGTGGAGTGTCATACAGTATAGAATGTACAGTGCAGTGTACAGAGTGTATATTTTCTATGGGGAATTTTGGGTTCACTAATATATCTGACTAAACATTTAATGTGTGGCTTGAATATGTCATATTTTATTGGTCATGAGAAAGTCATTTTAGGGCCATGAGTTTACCATTTGCAGTGTTACTTTGCTGTGTTAATAATACTGTATATAGCACATATCAGCAGATTACATTTCCAGCATATCCTCTGCACAGCACAGAACATGACCTTATATTACCGTTGGTGAAAACACGTGTACAGCTCTTGCCCTTGCTGTCAAGCATTCCAATGGTAAGGTGATCAGATTTTTTAAATGAAATCTGGGGACATTATTTTTTATTTTTTATTGGCAAATGGTAAACTATTTTCTAAGCATATTTTCCTGAAATGATATATGCAGTATATGTGGTATGTGTTTATGGAATGATTGTATGACACTGTATATACAGTACTTCTCACATTTCCTCCATGAGATAAAAAAAAGATACTTCTTAGAAGTTTTGGGGATATGACTACCAAATGTAAAAAACTGACACTGACATCAACATCAACAGTGAAGCCTCGTACAAACGGCCGGGAATCCTGTCAGGAGAAAAAACATTGGTTTTCCTGATGGGATTCCTGGCAAGCTTTCCTTGCCAAGCCGTGCATACAGACAGCCATTCAAAAGAACCGCCGTTCTTTTGAATGGCAAGAACGCGGTGACGTCATCGACTACAACAAGCCTGCTCTTGTCACATTCAATGCAGTCGCCGGCATCTTGCTACACCCTACACTACCCTTGTATGCTACTGCGCATGCGTCAAAGTCTTTTCGAGCATGTGTGGGTTTACCTGGGGACAGGAAAGCATACACACTCACAGTTTTCGCGGCAGGAAACACTCTGCCGAGAATCCCAACGAGAAAATAGAGAGCAGGTTCTCTATTTTTCTCGTCGGGACTCCCGGCAGTTTTCTCGCAGAGAAAACCGTGCGTGTGTACGAGGCTTGACACTAATATAATGATCAGCTAAGGCAGAGGAGTGCAGAGTATATGGTAGTGGGTAGTATGTGCAGGAGAAGAGTGTGAAGTATATGGTGGTGGGTAGTATGTGCAGGAGAAGAGTGTGAAGTATATGGTGGTGGGTAGTATGTGCAGGAGAAGAGTGTGAAGTATATGGTGGTGGGTAGTATGTGCAGGAGAAGAGTGTGAAGTATATGGTGGTGGGTAGTATGTGCAGGAGAAGAGTGTGAAGTATATGGTGGTGGGTAGTATGTGCAGGAGAAGAGAGTGAAGTATATGGTGGTGGGTAGTATGTGCAGGAGAAGAGTGTGAAGTATATGGTGGTGGGTAGTATGTGCAGGAGAAGAGTGTGAAGTATATGGTGGTGGGTAGTATGTGCAGGAGAAGAGTGTGAAGTATATGGCGGTGGGTAGTATGTGCAGGAGAAGAGTGTGAAGTATATGGTGGTGGGTAGTATGTGCAGGAGAAGAGTGTGAAGTATATGGGGGTGGGTAGTATGTGCAGGAGAAGAGTGCGAAGTATATGGGGGTGGGTAGTATGTGCAGGAGAAGAGTGCGAAGTATATGGCGGTGGGTAGTATGTGCAGGAGAAGAGTGCGAAGTATATGGGGGTGGGTAGTATGTGCAGGAGAAGAGTGTGAAGTATATGGGGGTGGGTAGTATGTGCAGGAGAAGAGTGCGAAGTATATGGCGTGGGTAGTATGTGCAGGAGAAGAGTGCGAAGTATATGGAGGTGGGTAGTATGTGCAGGAGAAGAGTGTGAAGTATATGGGGGTGGGTAGTATGTGCAGGAGAAGAGTGCGAAGTATATGGTGGTGGGTAGTATGTGCAGGAGAAGAGTGTGAAGTATATGGTGGTGGGTAGTATGTGCAGGAGAAGAGTGTGAAGTATATGGTGGTGGGTAGTATGTGCAGGAGAAGAGTGTGAAGTATATGGTGGTGGGTAGTATGTGCAGGAGAAGAGTGTGAAGTATATGGTGGTGGGTAGTATGTGCAGGAGAAGAGTGTGAAGTATATGGTGGTGGGTAGTATGTGCAGGAGAAAAGTGTGAAGTATATGGTGGTGGGTAGTATGTGCAGGAGAAGAGTGTGAAGTATATGGTGGTGGGTAGTATGTGCAGGAGAAGAGTGTGAAGTATATGGTGGTGGGTAGTATGTGCAGGAGAAGAGTGTGAAGTATATGGTGGTGGGTAGTATGTGCAGGAGAAGAGTGTGAAGTATATGGTGGTGGGTAGTATGTGCAGGAGAAGAGTGTGAAGTATATGGTGGTGGGTAGTATGTGCAGGAGAAGAGTGTGAAGTATATGGTAGTGGGTAGTATGTGCAGGAGAAGAGTGTGAAGTATATGGTGGTGGGTAGTATGTGCAGGAGAAGAGTGTGAAGTATATGGTGGTGGGTAGTATGGCAGGAGAAGAGTGTGAAGTATATGGTGGTGGGTAGTATGTGCAGGAGAAGAGTGTGAAGTATATGGTGGTGGGTAGTATGTGCAGGAGAAGAGTGTGAAGTATATGGTGGTGGGTAGTATGTGCAGGAGAAGAGTGTGAAGTATATGGTGGTGGGTAGTATGTGCAGGAGAAGAGTGTGAAGTATATGGTGGTGGGTAGTATGGCAGGAGAAGAGTGTGAAGTATATGGTGGTGGGTAGTATGTGCAGGAGAAGAGTGTGAAGTATATGGTGGTGGGTAGTATGTGCAGGAGAAGAGTGTGAAGTATATGGTGGTGGGTAGTATGTGCAGGAGAAGAGTGTGAAGTATATGGTGGTGGGTAGTATGGCAGGAGAAGAGTGTGAAGTATATGGTGGTGGGTAGTATGTGCAGGAGAAGAGTGTGAAGTATATGGTGGTGGGTAGTATGTGCAGGAGAAGAGTGTGAAGTATATGGTGGTGGGTAGTATGTGCAGGAGCAGAGAGTGAAGTATATGGGGGTGGGTAGTATGTGCAGGAGAAGAGTGTGAAGTATATGGTGGTGGGTAGTATGTGCAGGAGAAGAGTGTGAAGTATATGGTGGTGGGTAGTATGTGCAGGAGAAGAGTGTGAAGTATATGGTGGTGGGTAGTATGTGCAGGAGAAGAGTGTGAAGTATATGGTGGTGGGTAGTATGTGCAGGAGCAGAGAGTGAAGTATATGGGGGTGGGTAGTATGTGCAGGAGAAGAGTGTGAAGTATATGGTGGTGGGTAGTATGTGCAGGAGAAGAGTGTGAAGTATATGATGGTGGGTAGTATGTGCAGGAGAAGAGTGTGAAGTATATGATGGTGGGTAGTATGTGCAGGAGAAGAGTGTGAAGTATATGGTGGTGGGTAGTATGTGCAGGAGAAGAGTGTGAAGTATATGGTGGTGGGTAGTATGTGCAGGAGAAGAGTGAGAAGTATATGGTGGTGGGTAGTATGTGCAGGAGAAGAGTGTGAAGTATATGGCGGTGGGTAGTATGTGCAGGATGGTGTCAGTAGGGCAGTGGATAGTGCCAGTACAGCAATAGACAGTGTACATTTTTTTTTGTTTATTATTACATTTTTTTATTTTTTTTTACAATGTTATTTATTTTTTATAATTTTTTCCACAATGCTTCGATTGGGGGTGGGGGGTGGTGGATGGTTATGGCTGGATGGTGTCAGTAGAGCAGTGGACAGTGTTGGTATTTTTTTTTTATTATTTAAACATTTTTTGCAAATATATATATATTTTTTTTACAATTTAATTTCTTCTTATTAATTAAAAAAAAAACTCCATTGGATAGGGTGAATGAAGCAGCTGACAGCCGTTCTCCTCCTCTCCCTCCCACGGCTGTCAGCTGCTTCATTCACCCTATCCAATGGAGTTTTTTTTTTTTCTGAAAGCTGAAAGATGAGTTGATGAATGGGTGTCAGTTTGGATCAAGAAGGGTTTCCAGGCAGACTACATATTTATGCAGATCACCCCATACCTCCCAACATTTTGAGATGAGAACATATCATGCCCCCTTATAGGAGAATTATACAAAGAAAATTATAAGTTAAAAGAGAAGTATCGGATTTTTTTTCCCCCAATCATTCTTACCTGGGTGGATGGTGCATCTGTCCCATGCTGGCTCTTACATGGGAAACCAAGCGATTAAACACCACTGATCGCTCAGTTCTCACAGATCCCTGAGCAGAGAGCTGGTGACTGTAAGGGGATGGGAGCGACTGGCTCAGGCTGTCAGTGGCTCCCTGAGAGGCTGAGCCGGTTGCCGGTCCAGGCATGTGGGCAGATCCCAACCATATGGTCACGATCTTGCCTGAGCCTGGACTGACTCTGTGATGTCAGCCGATAGCGGGATTCAGCAGGAGTGCAGAACGAAACAAGCTTTGGCTGTACTTCTCCTTTAAGGTTGGTTCACACCACAAAAACGCACTCCAAATCCATTCCTGGATATGTTTCTGCATGCATGTTCTTAGCGTCTTCTTGGCACGTCCTGGTGTGTTTTTGATGCGTTTCCAGCTGCATTCCAGATGCTTTTTTTCTTCTTTTTTTCCAGTTTTCTTTTCACTGTACAGTACTGGGGTCCAGTATGTTTTTTATGCGTTTTTTTATGTGTTGCAATGCATTCCGGTGTGTTTTTTATTTGTTTTACCGCGTTACAGTACAGTCCAGTGCAGGAAAAATGCAGCATGTTCTCCTTTTTTTCTGGAACTGGAAAGCTCTGGAACTGACTGCACTGGTGTGAACTATGCCATTGGAAACCAAATAACCTACTTCCATGCGTTTTTGATGCAGAAAAAAATGCATTGGACTGCATGTGGTGTGAACTGAGCCTTAAAGTGATACTAAAAGTTCACTTTAAAAAATAAATACAAATAACAAACATGTCATACTTACCTCCACTGTGCAGCTCATTTTGCACAGAGTGGCCCCGAATGTCCTCTTCTGGGGTCCCTCGGCGGCTCTCGCGGCTCCTCCCCGCAATAGATAACCCCCCTAGGAGAAGGGCTCTCCCGAGGGGGTTACCTTGCGGGCGCACTCCTTAGTCATTCATTTAGCGTCCACAGATGCCGAGTGTATGACTCGGCCCCGCCCCCGGGCGCCCGCGTCATTGGATTTGATTGACAGCAGCGGGTGCCAATGGCTGCGCTGCGCTGTTATGGATCTATCCAATCAAAATCCGGGACTTCGCGGAGAAGAGGACGGCGGGGACGAGGGGATGAAGGGCCTCAGGTAAGTAAAACGAGGGGGCTGGGGGGCCGGTGACTGCCAGGTGTTTAAAGGTCAGCAGCTACAAACACTGCAGCCGCTGACTTTTAATAAGGACACTTACCTGTCCTACTCGCCCGCGATGATGGCCCCCCCCGATGCCGATCCATCGATCACTGCATGTCCCGCGCCGCCATCCTTACTAAGGGAAACAGCCTTATGACTTCACTGCCCGTTTCCTACTGCGCATGCGCGAGTCTCGCGCCAATTTGTGAATGGGATTACACACAGTTCCCAGAGGGCAGCGCGCCCCATTCACTAGAAGAGGATGCAGAAGGAGACCCACCGCGGATAAGAAAGAGGCAGATTAGGGACTTCCGCATAGCAACCGCTATTTCGGGTGAGTAAAATTTTTTATTTTTTTTTCTATTTTGTTTTTTCAATTTTTTTGCCGCATTTTTTTGTCATTTTTTTCAGGGTGGAACTCCACTTTAATGCATAAGATGCATTAAGGTGAAAAAACACTAGGGTTTACAACCCCTTTAACCACTTCCCTACCGCCCATAGTCATATGACGTCCACAGATGGGATCTCCCATCCTGGGTGGACGTCATATGACGTCCTCAGCTTTGAGGGGGGATATCTGAATGATGCCTGCAGCTAGAGGTATCATTCAGATATCCTTTTCTTGTGCCGGCGATTCTGCGCACCATAAGAACGATCATAGCAGAGGTTCCGCCGCTTGATCGTTCTAATAGTTGGCGGGAGGGGACATCCCCCCCCTCCCGCCGCCATCCGGTGCTTCTCAGGGCTCTCCCGTGCCATCGGGGACCCGGAGAGAATCGTCCGGCGCCGGTGGTGGGTCACGTGACGAGCATAGAGATGACTTGTGACCAGATGGTCACCAGTCATCTCTATGATCGTCGGAGGCCCAGGCGCGATGTGATGACGTCACGCCAGGGTCCTCAAATGTAAACAAAGCCGCCATTGCGGCTAGTAAGTATGAGATCAGTGAAAAAAAAATTCACGATCTCATGCTTTCCAGCCTGGAGGAGAGATGTGGGGTCTTATTGACCCTGCATCTCTCCATAAAGAGGACCTGTCACACACATTCCTATTACAAGGGATGTTTACATTCCTTGTAATAGGAATAAAAGTGATAAAAAAAAGTAAAATAAGTGTTAATAAAAAATAAAATAAGTAAAATAAAAAAAAAATAATAAAAAAAAATAATTAAAACGCCCCTGTCCCCGGTAGCTCGCGATCAGAAGCGAACGCACACGTAAGTCCCGCCCACATATGTAAACGCCGTTCAAACCACATATGTTAGGTATCGTTGCGTGTGTTAGAGCGCGTGCAACAATTCTAGCACTAGACCTCCTCTGTAATTCTAACCTGGTAACCTGTAAATTTAAAGCGTCGCCTATGGAGATTTTTAAGTACCGAAGTTTGGCGCCATTCCATGAGTGTGCGCAATTTTAAAGCGTGACATGTTAGGTATCTATTTACTCGGCGTAACATAATCTTTCATATTTTCCCCAAAAATTGGGCTAACTTTACTGTTTTGTTATTTTTTAATTCATGAAACCATTTTTTTCCAAAAAAAAGGGGTTTGAAAAATGATTGCGCAAATACCGTGCAAGAAAAAAAGTTGCAATGACCGTCATTTTATTTCCTAGGGAGTCTGCTAAAAAAACATATATAATGTTTGGGGGTTCTGAGTAATTTTCTAGCAAAAGAATGATGATTTGTAACATGTAGGAGAGAAGTGCCAGAATAGGCCCAGTATTGATGTGGTAAAAAAAGCCCGGGGTTGAAGTGGTTAAACCCACAAGTGCTTTTTTTTTAATACCACTACTATTCCTTTATGCTGACTTTTGAAATTTACAAATGCAGCCATTTAGAAATTGGATAAAAGGCATAGCACTGAGAAACATAAAACGTGCATTTTAAATACAAAGGGGTGGTCCAGGGACAGCCAGGATGGGGAGAAGTGGACTAAATTCTGCTGGACGTCCTCCAGCCAGGAAATGAGGCAGGCTCTATGTGACTTCCTGTTGCTTCTAAAAAACACTGTGAGAAGCTCACAGTGTGCACTGAAATCAGCTTTATACAACCAAAAGAAAAGATTTTTCTTGCTAGATTATGGTCATCATGTAGTTAATTAATATGTCGATGTCGGTGTCCTCTTCCTCTCTTCTTATTCCTCCAGTAAAATGTACACACATCAAGAGAGCACTGAGTGGAATGCCCTGGGGAAGAAATGTGTTCATATAGAAAGTATCCTCCAAATCTTAAGTGAATCTAATTAGATTAATTTTGTTAGTTACTCTGCCAGTAATATAATTAGTTTGATTTTGGAAGGGTTTGAATGATTCTCATGGTGCATTAAATGTGTAATGCTGTAGCCCAGACCTAGAATTAGCCATTACCGCAGAGGACGCATTTCAACACCATACACAAGAGGATTGGTGGGGTTAAAACTGAACCTGTACAAATATGAACACCGTCAACTTGAAGCTGAAGCCTGGCACAAACACATTCATTTAAATCCAAATATACACTATCTTACCAAAAGTATTGGGACATCTACCTTTACACGCACATGAACTTTAATGGCATCCCAGTCTTATGCGGCGTACACACGATCGGAAATTCCAACAAGAAAAGTCCGATGTGAGCTTTTTGACGGAAATTCCGACCATGTGTATGCTCCATCTGACTTTTTCTGTCGGAATTTCTGCCAACAAAAGATTGAGAGCAGGTTCTCTATTTTTCCAACGGAAAAAGTTTCTATCGGAAAATCTGCTCATCTGTATGCAATTCCGACGTGAAAAAAAAACAAGCACACTCAGAATCAAGCAGAAGAGCTGAACTGTCTATTGAACTACATTGATCTCGGCTCATCGTACGTCTTGTACGTCACCGCGTTCTTGACGGTCGGAATTTCTGACAAAATTTGTGTGACCGTGTGTATGCAACACAAGTTTGAGCCAACATTCCGTCAGAAAAAATCCACGGTTTTCTTGTCGGAATTTCCGATCGTGTGTAGGCGGCATAAGTCCATAGGGTTCAACCCTTTGCAGCTATAACAGCTTCAACTCTTCTGGGAAGGCTGTCCTCAAAATTTAGGAGTGTGTCTATGGGAATGTTTGACCATTCTCCCAGAAGCACATTTGTGAGGTCAGGCACTGATGTGGACGAGAAGGCCTGGTGCGCAGTCTCCGCTCTAATTCATCCCAAAGTTGTTCTATCGGGTTGAGGTCAGGACTTTGTGCAGGCCAGTCAAGTTCCTCCACCACAAAGTCGTTCATCTATGTCTTTATGGACCTTGCTTTGTGTACTGGTGTGCAGTCATGTTGGAACAGGAAGGGTCATCCCCAAACTGTTCCTACAAAGTTGGAAGCATGAAATTATCCTAAATGTCTTGGTATGCTGATGCCTTAAGAGTTCCCTTCACTGGAACTAAGGGGCCAATCCCAACCCCTGAAAAACAACCCCACACCATAATCCCCTCTCCACCAAATGATTTGGACCAGTGCACAATGCAAGGTCCATAGGGACATAGATGAGCGAGTTTGGGGTGGAGGAACTTGACTGGCCTGCACAGAGTCCTGACCTCAACCCAATAGAACACCTTTGGGATGAATTAGAGGGGAGACTGCAAGCCAGGCCTTCTCGTCCAACATTAGTGCCTGACCTCAAAAATGTGCTTCTGGAAGAATGGTCAAACATTCCCATAGACACACTCCTAAACCTTGTGGACAGCCTTTCCAGAAGAGTTGAAGCTGTTATAGCTGCAAAGGGTGGGCCAACTCAATATTGAACCCTACGGACTGATGCCTAGTACACATGGCCCGGGATTCCCGGTGGTAAAAATTCCGCCGGGAATCCCTGGGGGAATACCGAGAACCTGCTCTGTCACTTTTTCCCCCTACACACGGCTGGGTTTCCCGACAGGAAAACTGCCATTGAGAGCTTTGGTCAGGAATCCCGGCCGTGTGTATGCTCCATCGGCACTGCCTCGCAGTGTTTCACATTGAAAACTGCCGAGAACAAAAACCGCCGGGAATCACGGCAGGAAAATAGAGAACATGTTCCTGCCGGGAAAACCGGTCATGTGTACGAGGCAGAGGCGGCTCTAGGCTTTGTGAGGCCTTAGGCAAAACTTAGACATGAGGCCCTACTCACGCCCATAATGGGAAAAATAATTCAAACAAGAAAAATGGCTGCAGAAAATGCACGGATCTAGCACACAGGTGATCTAGGGCACCCTCCTCACCCATCAGACATATTCAGCCAATGCAAGAGAGGAGAGAGAGGGGGAGGTGAGAAAGAGAGAGGGGTAATAGAGAGATCCGATGATGCCGACATTAGTATTGATCAAAGGCAAATTAGGCGGCCGCGAGGCCCCTGTGAGTGCGAGGCCTTAGGCGACCGCCTAACTTGCCTAATTAGAGAGCCGCCTCTGGTACGAGGCATAAGACTGGGATGCTATTAGAGTTAATGTGCGTCTAAAGGCAGGTGTCCCAATACTTTTGGTAATATTGTACATTTCTCAATAGCAACATGTGCACCAAACGCTGCTACAAAGCCAGTCATTTTCTTATAAATGTAGCAGTGACATCATTACTGTGCAGTACATGGCCTGTGCAGAGAGCAGAGCTGTAGGAGGGCCCCAGCAGGCTCCGCCCACTACAGGCTGCCTGCAGAAACCTACAGGAAGAGGCGGAGCCAAGACCAGTTACCCTGCACAAGGAGTGAGATCAGCGGTGACCGGTCTTTATTACAGAAAGCTCCTGCACAGAAGCAAAGTTTCACACTAGATTACTGCACAGATCTGGAAGAAATGCACAAAGTTCACCAAGATTTAAGTATAAATACATATACCTCCTATATTTGGAGACTTTTTGATTATTTTCAGGAATAACGATTTTAGTTCAGCCCTGTCCTCCAGTTCCCCATATGGCTGCCATGTGGAGTTCAGGTTGTGGGAGAATTTTTGTGTAACAAGGTTCAGTGAGAGGTGAGTTGCTCATATCTAACTCTTTTACAACCTTTACCATGCAAATAGTATGGCTGCACAGGGTAGCATTGTAGCCTGTAGGCAGGTGATTGTTTTCACGCAGGTGATGGTTTTCACGCAGGTGATGGTTTTCACGTTGTCCTGTAGGTGGCACTGTGCCATTATTACAGATGGAGTGCAGTCTGTTAGGGGAATTGTCCCCTCATGGACTCCAGCAGTCTCTCAGAGAGGTTAGCTGTTCAACTGGATACTAAAATCTCTTGAGATTTCAGGCGACCATCTTGGTGTGGGACCCTACATATTAAGATGACCCACATCATCTGAGTGCACCTAGAGTGGGTAGTAGGAGACCCTGCTGGTGATAGAAAGTGCAAAGTGCAGGGAGAGGTTCCTGGGGAGTAGGGTTGTTAGATCAGGGACAACACCTGCCTAGAGGAAATATCCCAATACCTGGAATAGTAGTTTTTGTTTTCACCTATGGTGCTTGTATTGGTCCAGCAGTGCACCAGCACCTTTGCTGTCATTGTGCTACGCTGGGTGTTTGGTGTGCTCCTGTACCTTTAAGGAGGGGTGGCTCCCCTTCAGTCCACCTGCCCTCATCTGGAAAGTAAAAGGATAATACTGCGCTGGAAATAATGTGAAACGAAGCTGCCAACACTGCTGGTACAAAAAGCTAGTGATAATCGAAAATTAAAAGTGTAGCGCTAACTAAATAAATATGTATAAATGTGAAAATATACACAAAAAACGGAATATGATAATATAGTGATAAACACGTGTATCACCCAAAATAACGTGCTGGGTGACTCCAGTGATAAAGTCCTCAAATTATATTAACACAATTATGCAAATATATGCAAATTAATATCCATAATAGGCAAATGAATGTCCATTAGAAATGGAATCCATAAAACGAAGGTGATGAAGATCAGTCCAGAGAGAACGTGATGAATCAAAACGTGAAATTGTAATCAACAGTCTTCTGTTTGTGAGAGAAAGTAGCCACCACCAAAGTGAATAGAGGAAGGCTTACCAGAAGTTATGGATTTGGCGGGGCATAAGCCACCCAAATCAAATAAACTTGAAGAGTGTGAACACTCAAACATTAAAAAATAGAGATGTGATGTGAGATCCGCCACCAAGTATATGTTGAGGAGGCTTACCAGAGGTCTCGGATTTGGAGAGGCATACGCCGCCCAAATCTGAGATTGCTTAGGGGGTTAATGGACGCCACTGGAGATGGTCTTGAGTGGAGGGGTAGTATTTAAAGATGGTCTATGGCCATACCCCAGATGATGACTTTTTAGTCGAAACTAGTCGGGTGGATTTGTCCATATACATCGCTCTTGTACCTGCATCCATGCTTTTAGACCATCTTTAAATACTACCCCTCCACTCAAGACCATCTCCAGTGGCGTCCATTAACCCCCTAAGCAATCTCAGATTTGGGCGGCGTATGCCTCTCCAAATCCGAGACCTCTGGTAAGCCTTCTCAACATATACTTGGTGGCGGATCTCACATCACATCTCTATTTTTTAATGTTTGAGTGTTCACACTCTTCAAGTTTATTTGATTTGGGTGGCTTATGCCCCGCCAAATCCATAACTTCTGGTAAGCCTTCCTCTATTCACTTTGGTGGTGGCTACTTTCTCTCACAAACAGAAGACTGTTGATTACAATTTCACGTTTTGATTCATCACGTTCTCTCTGGACTGATCTTCATCACCTTCGTTTTATGGATTCCATTTCTAATGGACATTCATTTGCCTATTATGGACATTAATTTGCATATATTTGCATAATTGTGTTAATATAATTTGAGGACTTTATCACTGGAGTCACCCAGCACGTTATTTTGGGTGATACACGTGTTTATCACTATATTATCATATTCCGTTTTTTGTGTATATTTTCACATTTATACATATTTATTTAGTTAGCGCTACACTTTTAATTTTCGATTATCACCTGCCCTCATCTAACCATCAGAATGCATGTGCCTCCATTGTGGGGACACTCAATGTTAGTGTAGGACCACAGACTCCAGGGGGCCTTGGCGTGGCTCTGTGGCTCACGCATGCGTTTGCAAATGCGTGCGGACAAACCCCTGTTTTTAACGCATACTGTTAGACAGGTTAATTGGTTGTCAGCGAGCTGGTCGGTAAGTAGGCTTGGTTTTTCCCTGGGCATTCCCCAGGCCATGTTGTTACCTGCTTTAGCCTTCCAATGCTACTTACCGTGATAGCCAGCTATAGATGGGGGCGGTGGACATGTTTTTGTTTTCACCTATGGTGCTTGTATTGGTCCAGCAGTGCACCAACACCTTTGCTGCCATTGTGCTACGCTGGGTGTTTGGTGTGCTCCTGTACCTTTAAGGAGGGGTGGCTCCCCTTCAGTCCACCTGCCCTCATCTAACCATCAGAATGCATGTGCCTCCATTGTGGGGACACTCAATGTTAGTGTAGGACCACAGACTCCAGGGGGCCTTGGCGTGGCTCTGTGGCTCACGCATGCGTTTGCAAATGCGTGCGGACAAACCCCTGTTTTTAACGCATACTGTTAGACAGGTTAATTGGTTGTCAGCGAGCTGGTCGGTAAGTAGGCTTGGTTTTTCCCTGGGCATTCCCCAGGCCATGTTGTTACCTGCTTTAGCCTTCCAATGCTACTTACCGTGATAGCCAGCTATAGATGGGGGCGGTGGACATGTTTTTGTTTTCACCTATGGTGCTTGTATTGGTCCAGCAGTGCACCAACACCTTTGCTGCCATTGTGCTACGCTGGGTGTTTGGTGTGCTCCTGTACCTTTAAGGAGGGGTGGCTCCCCTTCAGTCCACCTGCCCTCATCTAACCATCAGAATGCATGTGCCTCCATTGTGGGGACACTCAATGTTAGTGTAGGACCACAGACTCCAGGGGGCCTTGGCGTGGCTCTGTGGCTCACGCATGCGTTTGCAAATGCGTGCGGACAAACCCCTGTTTTTAACGCATACTGTTAGACAGGTTAATTGGTTGTCAGCGAGCTGGTCGGTAAGTAGGCTTGGTTTTTCCCTGGGCATTCCCCAGGCCATGTTGTTACCTGGAATAGTAACCTGTTATTCAGCCCCTACTTCCTGTATTTCTGGACTGAACAGCACTAACATAATTAAACAAAGTGCAGAGCTAAATGTGCAAATTCATAAATTAAAGTGCAAAAAGTGCTATAATGTGCAAAAGTCAATATAAACAATATATTCAAATATTATCAAGAAAAAAAGCCATAAAGAAAACTCATAAAGAAAAAGTCCCAAGAATCCATTGAGGATAAAGGATCCGTGTAATGAGTTGAAACAAAGTTGTCCCCAGCGTGTCACCCTCCACACAAGAATAATTGAAGGCTTACCAGAAAGCCAGCGACCACCCTTACTCAGGGGGTCATACAGCGCTTTATTGGATCTCAGATCCACTCAGTAGGAGCTAATGCGTCTTGTGTAGTGATGGGCCCGATGTTCGAATCAAACCCAAGTTCAACTCGAACATCAGGTGTTCGTTTGTTCGCATACAAACCGAACATATGGGGCGTTCGCAGGCAAATTTGAGATCGCAGCGCATTGATGGCTGCTGATTGGCCAAAGCAAGCACCTGACCTGCATGCTTTGGCCAATCACAGCGTGATCTGCTGTGAGAGCCATTTGACCAATCATGGCTCAGGGGGATAAGTCCACACCCCACACTAAATAAGGCTGCTTACACGGTGGCCATATGTAGTATGATACTTAGAGATTGAGAACTTGAGCTAGATTAGGCAGGTTAGTTAGTGACGTGCAGGCAATTTAGTATATATATACACCAGAGTTTGTAGAGAAAGACATGCTGATTGCACAGCTCTGTGTTCGGCTATTTAGTTCTGACCTGACTATGGATCAGGGCCCCACCCAACAGACAGGAAGTCTGTGCTTGGAGAGTCAGGTGGACTCTCCCATCCCTCTGAAGTGGAGTAGGAGGCAGACATCGTTGGTGATTCAGCAACAAAGGTGCTGACCAGGGGTAAGCGAGGAGACAGCTTAAAGGGGTTGTAAAGGTTTGTTTTTTATCTTCTAAATAGGTTCCTTTAAGCTAGTGCATTGTTGGTTCACTTACCTTTTCCTTAGATTTCCCTTCTAAATATTTTTTTTCTTTGTTTTCTTTGTCTGAATTTCTCACGTCCTGTTCCTCCTCAGTAATCTGTTCTGGCTGACTCCACACCACTGGGATGATGGTGTGAAGTTTAGTGAGGAGAAACAGGAAGTGAGAAATTCAGACAAAGAAAAAAAACATTTAGAAGGTAAATCAAAGGGAAAGGTAAGTGAACCAAAAATTCACTAGCTTAAAGGAACCTATTTAGAAAATAAAAAACAAACCTTTACAACCCCTTCAACTCTTGGAAACTGTTTGGGTCTGAGGAGCAGACCTAAGGCCTAGGCTAAAGGCCTGAAACAGCCGGATAGCAAGAAGGTAAAGCTAGGAGGCTAAACTGTTGAGTATGCAAGATACAGGAATGGTGGAACCCCCCCTGTGAATGCTACGGATGTATTTGTGAACTTTTGTGCTTTTAAATAAAAATGGGCTACAATGCCCTTAAACTAAGGTGACCAGATTTTTTAAATGAATTCCGGGGACATTTCTTTTTTTTTTTTACTAGTAATGGCGGCAAACAGCGACTCTCTGCCCGTCGCCGCCCGCCTCACAGCCTGTCAAGTCTTACTCTCCGGGCCCCGGCTACTACTGGGTGAGGAGCGGAGAAAGATCACTCCACTAGGGAAGGCAAGGAGATAAGCAGGCAGGCGGCTGGCCGGGACTTGAGCCAAGACAGAAGAACATGCGAGTGGAGCTGAATGGGAATGCACCCGAAACTGAAGAAATATTCCCTCCGCTCCGACCAGCACATGATCATCAGAAAGGGGCACAGATAATGGAAAAAAATACACCCCCCCCTAAGCTAGTTGGAGCCGGGATGTGTAATTCAGAATTATTATTTTTTTATTCTGCACTGACTGTCTTTGAAATTGCCCCCGCCCCTGTTCAATACAAAACTGGGGACAGACTTGGTCCGGGGACAGTGTCCTCAATCTGGGGACTGTCCCCTGAAACCGGGGATGTCTGGTCACCCTACCTTAAACAGATGTAGCGGGTATTTGAATTTAAGGGAGGCATCTGGGTGGTAGTGTAACCCAGATGCACTGATTGCTAGGGAATCCGAGACCCTTTTATGGTTCTTGGAGGACTCTGGTGGTGTGAGGTTCCCTGCGGCCTGCAGGTGGCATTGTCGCCCTGGCTGGAGTTGAACCCACACCGCAAGACTGCTTCCTTTTTGTCTATTCCTGGTGCTGGTACAGCGGGGTGGGGAACCTGCTGTGACGCAAAAGGCGAGGGGATAAAAGGGGCGGACGCCCTGACCTTGGGTTCAGAGTTGGAGGACACGGCCGCACCCAGGCACCTTCAGCTTGGGTGCTGGCGTTCCGGAGTTCCGGGCCCAGGTGCCCTTGACCTGGCCAGAGCGAGAGATGGAGTCCATCTCAGGCACCTTTTAGCCTGGGGTGAGGTACTATGGTGGATGCCTGGGGCTCAGTACCTTCGACTGAGTTCCGCGAGGGTGGAGGAATCCAAGGGGGCCCTAACTCCTTGGGTGCCCGTGTCTGAGGTCGAGGAGACTGGTGAGCGGAACTTCTCTGGAGAGTCCGGCGCAGCATTTTCTGGTGACAGAGAGGCCTCCGGTGACTCCCTTGGATGGATATCCTTCCCCTGACAGGGGCTGTGCTAGCGAAGGTAATTCATGTTCTACCTCATATAGTCAGTGGCAGTGACTATTCGCCACTGGTGACACCACAGTGGTTAGCGATACTTTATAGGATTGTGCCTCGACCTACTCCCATTAATACTGAACTGTTGCAAAGGTCCCAACTTGACTGTGCTGTATGTTTATTCGCTGAGAAGAATAAAACTGTGTTGGACCTATTAAGTGTGTGGAACTCTGGTTACTAGGAGCAACGGGGAGTGGATCCGAGGAAAGGATTTGACCCTAGGACACCTACACAAAGCCCGATCTTTCTGGCCTTCACCTCTTCACTATTGAGGACATGGGCCGTGGTGTATCTCATCCCTCCCCCCCGGTATTGACACCCCTAGACAAAGACAGACAAGCCGAGAAGGGGTGAGAGGGGTGGGGTCGCTACACATGGGGGCATAGTATCCGGGATGTGTATGGTGTCTGAATTTGAACTTTGCTGCCCGGAGGAGTTCCGAGTAGGTCGGCCATATTGGCCAACGCGCCACGAGGCAAACCATAGCTGCGCAGTTCGTGGGTGGGGAGAAGGAAAAGCCCGGGAACAAGTGCAGAGTGTGGGAGGAGTCTGGCCATGTGGACGAACACACGTGGAGATTCTGGTGCTAGTGGGTCAGTGCGCACTGGAGCAGCAAACAGGGAAGATGACTACAAGTACCCCGTGGATTTCTGCTTCTTCCTTCACGGACATGACTTCTCTAGCTGCTCCAATCATGGACACAGGAATCAGACTAAGGCCCCAGGGGCGATTGGCTCTGTACACCTGCAGAGACATGGAGGCCCTCGGTGTGATCTGTCCCGGCTGTTCGGGACTGGTGGTTCAGTTGAAGCCATTCGGGCGATGTGAGGTCTGCAAGGAGTTTCTCTTCGAGGTGGAACCATCCACAGAAAGGCCTCGCGCCTTCCACCTCAACTACCTTACAGGTACTGCCACTCCGGAGGGAGAGATCAATGCCATGGCGGGTATTCCTGCGCGCGCTGACCAGGGCGAAGTGACTGCCCAAGCGAAGATTAAAAGAGAAAAATCCGAGGATGCTGCCTCGGTCACCAGCAGCTCCCTGCTTCGACCGCCGAAGAGGAGAGTCGGCCTGGTACAGGCCTCCTGTGGTCGTGGAAGAGCTTCGCCCCGTCGCTTGCCTGGCCTGGATGGATCCGGAGGGATGAGGCCTGGACATCCCTGTTCTTCTGAAGGCCCAGGTGAGCCAGGGGTTGGGACTGTGTGTGTGGTTGGAGGTGTCGGCAGCCCACTGTCGGTGGAGGCCGTCAAGGGGGATGATTCCGTGACTGGGAATTATCTTCCCGCTGAGTGTTATGACACCTCCGACCTGGATTCATTGTCTGACAATGGCGATGATGGGGAGATAGACGAGATCTTCCACCGGAAGGGATGGGACAAGATGAAGTTACCCTCGTCCCATGTCAGAAGGGACCCACCTATGTCCATTGGGGATAGTACACCCCGGGTGGAGGCCTCGGAGCCTAGGGAAGAATCTGGTCCACTGCCTGCAATCCCTCTTCTGGATTCAACTTCCATTTCACCTGCTCCTGTTGCGGGAGTGCAACGCCAGTCACTGCGGGCCCCTATGCCCAAGTCTGCCGAGGTGGTGGACGCACCTCGCCACCTGGAAGCTGTTGTTTTGCCTGGAGAAGGAGACCGTGTTACGATGCCACCTTTATCAAGGCTGCAGCGTCTCTTTGGCCAGAAGGTTGTCCAAGAGTATGGGTGGGAGTACCTATACCTGCCTCGAGAATTGCTATACGACGTAGAAGTTTTTCGCCAGAGGTGGTACGATACTTTTGTTTGGGACAAACTCAAGGTACCTCAAGCACGCCGATACCTTTCATGTTCACCAACGGTCACTAAAAACTTTCGGGACTGTAAGTCTAAGTGGATGCTGGGAAGGCATATCCATGCGGACAGAGTAGTGATTTGTCGCAAGGATGGAGGAAATGTTGAGTATAACATGGAGGCTTTTGACAAGCATTTGAAGCCTGTGTTCCTGCCGCATCCAAAGTTTTATTTGAAAGAGCAAGAGACTCTTTTCTGTTGTTGCTGCTGAGTTTTTCTAAAGCAAGTGCTGGAACACAGAGACTGTGCCCTCTATTTCCCTGGGTGTTTGTTCTTGGAAGAATGGGAACTGTTGCCGTTTTTTTTTTTTTTTTTTTTTCTTCCTCACCAAGAGAAATCAGTGACTTTGGGGTTTTAGTCAGTGTAGGGCCACAGAGAAAAAAAAAAGAGCAAGAGGAGGAAAGTTCATCTGGATTTGATAAGTGTCTTTACCGCGGCATTACCACAAGGTGGCAGTGTTGCGCAACGATAGTTTGTTTTTTGTACACTATGCAACACTCATTGGAGTGAATGGGTTTCTTCTCGGATAGACCCATTCGTTCCAAGCAAACACATATATTATGTTAGGATGTGTGTTTCTTTTTCTTTTCTTCCCTCTGCAGGAGACTCGTCTATCAAGGCTGCTGAGAATGGGGTGGTCTTTAGATAGCCAGCAGGGAGGGGGAGAAATGTGAATATGTGAGATATTTAAAGTATTTTATTACAAAAGTTTATGGTTTTATATTACTGTTTCCCTTTCCTGTTTTAGGTCCTGGCACAATTCCTGATTGAAATTGTTGAGTTTGGATTATGTGAATGTTGTCTCTGGGTTGAACTCATGTTGCCACTCTGGGAGACATGGGTTTGCACCAGACACTGGGGACCAGTGTCAAATCACCAGGGGGAGAGTGTAGCGGGTATTTGAATTTAAGGGAGGCATCTGGGTGGTAGTGTAACCCAGATGCACTGATTGCTAGGGAATCCGAGACCCTTTTATGGTTCTTGGAGGACTCTGTTGGTGTGGGGTTATATATATATATACCGCGTAGTGTGTATGTGTGTGTGTGTATATATATATATATATATATACACACAGTGCATGCAGTCTAGTGTGTGTGTGTGTGTGATATATATATATATATATATATATATATATATATATATATATATATATATATATAGCGGGTATGTACTATTTAGGGGCAGCATCTGGGTAGTAGTATAACCAGATGCACTAATTGGTAGAGTAGGGCTGTGTTCTATTCATGTGAGGACATCAGTGGTGTTCAGTTCCCTGCGGCTCAGTAGGTGGCGCTGTCGCTTTGGGCCGGCGTTGAACCATCACTGCAGTGCCGTACCCTCCGTGACCTCTCGCAGCAGCTGTACGGAGGGGCGGGGAACCCGCGGTGCTTGCTGGGAGAGGGTATAAAGGGGGCGGACATCTTCACCACGAAGTCCGAGTCCCAGGCACCTTTAGCCTGAGGGCTGCTGTCCGTGATCGGTGTCCAGGCGCCCTTGGCCTGTACACGTGGAGTTCGTGTTCCATCCCAGACACCTTCGGTCTAGGGTGAGGTACTCAACCGGAGGCCTGGGGCCCAGTACCTTCCACTGGGTCCCGCGAGGGAGGGATCGTCCTAAGATGCCCCGGGTGGAAGAGCGAGCGCCCCCCCTCCTGTACCATATGTAGCGGGGTCTCCGTTGAGGCCCCATGGACTACGTTACCCAGAACCCTGTTTGGCACCCAGGGTGCATTGGGCTGCCGCAGAGACTCATGGGTGGGGTATAAAAGGGGAGGGCGAGGCTAAGCCCGGCCTCTTTGGACACCGCGCGGCGGGCAAGAGGACTTCCTGTGCAGACCTGCTGCGAGTGCAAGGCCCGAGGCCTGGGCCTTGCGCACTTCCAGAGAGCCTTCCACCTCGCTGCTGAGCCTGTGCGGCATCTGACATCTACCTTCTTCGCGGAGGTCAGTTGGACCAGAGATCCGGCGGTGGCAGATCCTGTGTGCGGAGACACAGTGGTGGGAGTTCCAGACTGGGATCGAGTCCGGAGGGGTGAGTGAGCACCTGCTCACAGCTATAACCGAGTACTTTGTTAGGCCTATTGACTGCCTTGGCCCATCGTGTTATACTTGCTTTCCTGACAGGAGACTAGTTGCAGAACTGAGTTATATAGTCTCCGGGGAGTTGCTTCTATTGCCATAGACCACTGTTGGATTACAAATCATTGTTCCTGTATGTGCACCACCGATCATCTTGCATGCCTCACTTAAAGACTGAACTTTGACTGAGTCAGGCCTGACTGGGGGGTTTATAGTATTGCTGAGCGCCATATTGCTCACAAGGGAAAATAGCTATATACATCAGTGTGTGATAGAACTATATGTGCACTATAGTTGACTAGTGTTATTATTACTGCAGGGCTCTGCATGTATGTGTTACATGGTACTGACCGTTACCCTTTCTATACGAGTAAACCTATTACAGTTAATCATTCTGGTATTGGCGTCCATTACTATATTTCACAACTGTCTGGGTTATTGTGGGATTGTTCAGGTACTGGTATAGGAGCCATACATGTAGATACCACCCCTAGACTAGCTGTGCCAGAGAAGGGTCGAGTAGTTTGCCGGGGGTTGGTTGTGCTGTGTACAGGGCCCGAAACAAAACCAGCGGCTCTCTTAGTTTAGGGGTATCGCTACACATACCAGGCCACTTGCCCTCAACATGTGGAGGGTGCTTTGTTTTTTTTTGGGTCCATCGGGAGGCGTGATTGAGAATGGATGTACATCGCGGGACACTTTTTTTTAAATAAAGGAATTGTCAAAAAGTCTCTATTGTGGTTTTTACTTTTTGCGTTTTTTTGGGGGGGAATGGGTAGGGGTACAATGTACCTAAAACCCATTCACATAGGGGGATGGCCGGGATCGGGGGGCCCCCTTGTTAAAAGGTGCTTCCAGATTCCGATAAGCCCCCACCCGCAGACCCCAACAAACAATGTTGAGGGCAAGCATCCTGGTAAGGTTTGGGGGGGGGCGCTCGCTCGCCCCCCCTTTCCTACTTGCTCGGATAAGGGTCTGGTACAGATTTTTTTTTTTAATTTTGCGTGGAGTTCCCCTTAAAATCTATGCCAGATTTAAAGGGCCTGGTATGGATTTGGGGGGGGGGGGGCATGCTGTTATTTTTTTAAATGTTGGCAGATCCTTTCCCTACATTAGTCTCTTTTCCTAACTAGGAGGTAACTGTCCTTGACCTACCACTAACTCCAGGCACACCCAAATGACGTGGGTCACCCGATATATAAAATCCTTCACCAAGATGGCTGCCTGAGATCTCAAGAGATTTCAGTTTCGAATCCGAGAACAATAACAGAGTCTCTAAGGGGACTATCCCCTAATAAACTCCTCTCCACCTGTAATGATGGCACAGTGCCACCTACAGGTTGGAGGAAAACCTGTACCTGCCTACATTTGCGTCCTTTACGTTTTTATTCACCGTTGCCACTGAGTCACACAGAATTACCATTACACAATGTTAGCAGTCCTTCTCAGAATGAAGCGGTCATTATTGGTGCATAAGAACAAAGCTTACATGAGCCCAGTCTATCTGGATCTGAGCAATTTGCAATGAAATTATTCTTCATTGTGTTCTGAGTGCCAAAGATGAGCACTTTATTCTCTTAGTCTTTCTCTGTGTGCCATGTCAGTGTGAGAAATTCAGACAGATGAAAAGATTGTTTTACATGCAGTCTCTTTGAAGATTTTAATAAAATGAAGGCTTGTGGTGTAAGAAATTAAGATGACCATTGGAGCAAAATTAAAAGAAGAAAGGCTTTATAAAGAAAAAAAATATAATTTCTATTTTCTATGTGATGGGAAACTATAGCCTTTACTTTTTTATGTAAATACAGTAATCGGTTTATCATAAGTAATCATGTTAAAGAGAATAGTCACAAAAATGAAACAATAGACCTACATAATTGGACTTTTTTAGCTGCTATTGGATATGTGTGACCAAGGCAACCCATCCACTCTACCCAGAAATGTCAGATGCTGAAGATGTACATGTACACATCACATGACAGCTTTGTGTACTGTATGTAAATATGTCAGTTATATAGCCCAACAACCAGTTTCAAAATAAATCAGATTTTTTAAAAAATATGATGATCAGCTTTAAATCATATCTTAAACCCCAAAACAATCCTAGATGCGATGGCTGTAATAGTTTTCTTTTTAAGGTGTTTTCCTTTATTTTCACCTGGTGATCCCGCCAGTGACCCACTTTCTGTCAATGCCCCCTCGCTGTATTGTATCTGAAGGAGTAGTGTTGTCAACCTAGGCTGCTCCCCTGATTTGGAACAGAAACAGGCTGTGTTGCTCTGTAGTTTACAGAAGATTGCTGGTAAAGCTGACAACATTATTAAGATTTCAATCAGAAAGAAGCTCCGGAGTGTACACTGGTAGACTGCCTTGTCCCAGTATATAGCAGATCGGCTTCAGCTTGTCACCTCCTGATGCCACGCCACTATATTGTGTTTCACCCTCCCATGAGCCTAGACTAAGCCGGTGGGAGGGTGAAACGCGTTAGAGTGGCATGACTTCAGGAGGAGATTAGCTGAAGAATATCTACTACGTATATAATAGGACTGGGCGGTCTGCAAGTGTGCGTTCTGGTGCTTCTTTCAAGTAGATATTGGACTGGATAGGCCCCTTGGAATCTGCTACTCTGCTGTTATCAGAGTCATCAGGCACATAAGCATTGATGTTTGGAGCGGCGCTTGTCCTTATATGGGTCACGTTGTTGAGATTTCAATTCAGGAAGTTACAGTGAACTATGTTTTCTGACAGGATCAATGGGTATTTTTCTGTACTTGTAGATACTATACAGTGCTTAGCTCTAGAAAAAAGAAAAAAGAATGCAGTCCCCAAATCCAAGGCATATTAGTCTGCAATTTATTTCATTTTTGTCCTTGAGTTTAGATATATTTTAACTATATCACTTCAAAGCTGAAGTCCAGTCTTGTCTTTAGTCTTGTACATTTATTCAGACTCCTCTTCCTTACTGATAGTGCCTACTCTGATGTCACTGCACACAAGAATGAAATGCTTGTTTTGGTCTCGGGGGAACATAAACAGCCATTTTACTTACTTTATTCCCCACTTCTCCGGCAGCCGATCCTCTACTCTTCTCTTTGATTCTCAGGGTTGGTGGCTGGCCCTCATTGTTCTCACTTACAGTACAGGACTTCTGGCCCCATATTGTATGTAATGATGCCAGAGTGGTGGCAACTAATGGAGTGGCAAATAAAAGTGGCATCTGGGGACCAGCGGATGTGGGAGAAGGCCTGTATGAATGAGAAATAAGGTAAGTATAACTGCTGTTTATGTCCCCCCCCCCCCCAAACAAAAGACAATTTTTTAATTTATTTTTTAGATTAAGGGGGAGTTATAATCTCTGTCAGTTTTTTTCTCCATCTGTGTCCCATTGGGGAGATTTTATAAAATTTTATGTCCATAGCCAAAACTGGAAGTGTGGGGAAACTCCCTTCAAATCCCTGGTTGTCACTGGGGTCACTGAAACTAGTGTCCCCATTGGAAGATTTCCCCTCTGTTCCTCTCAGTGATAATGGTAAACAGGACAAATAAAGAGGGTGAATCTCCCTAGTGGCCCTCTCCCTCTAAAAGTCGAAAAAAAGTTTTTCTTTTAGTTATACTTTAAAGTGGACTTTCACTGCAGTACTGCGGTGTCCTGGAGCTCCATGCCCTCCATTGACATCTTTGGCTGGTCTGCTTCCTGGTACCAATCTTCACCCCTTTTATTGGTCTAGCCAAGATAACGCCACTCCCACACATGCGTGAGAGTTCATTCATCTCGGCATTGCTGAAATTGTACACTGAGTTGTCTGCCACTGTTCTTTTCTAAAGTTCTACTTTAAGGTTAGTAGGATGTACAGTACCTGCCCGCGAACATATGAGGGGGGCACATATGAGGGGGGAGCACGCAAAGTCACCTGATTTCTATCTGAGGATCCACCAGCTGGGATATGTATCACGGAAGTCACCAAGTTCACAGTTTGCTGGGAGAGGATAAAGTGGACTATTTCAACAGTTATTAATTAAACCTTGTCCCTGGATTTGGTCACTCGGCAGCTCCCACCTGGGGCAGTGACTGGGATATTGGCTGGACGTTATCTGTGGTGCACAATATTATGTTTATTTGTTGAGTATATTCACTTCACATATTTTTTCTTATTATTTGAAGTCAATTGGTTGGCAGGAGTTATATTTCATTTATTCTTGTTACACTTGGAGGTACGATCTTGTGGGTGCACACCAGGTGTTCACCACCAGTTCGTCTTACATGAGCACAGTCATTTGTGTTGGCTGTTCTGCATGTTCACAATATGATCACTGATTAGGAGCCTATCAATAGTGCACATCACGTATTTTTTACTCCATTTTTTTCACTTCAGGGCTTTTAGCCCATTTTATTATTTAAACACTCGTTTCTGTAGGCAGGTGTCATTGGCACACTTGACACCCCTCAGCCACACAGCAGCGCCACTACCCCTTTCACACGATCCTTTCTTATCCGTGCCCTGTCTCAGGACACTATTCAGGGGGGCAGCAGCTGTTTTCTATTCCATTTGCGTGGATATTTCCATTTTTATTGAAACTTATACTGAGCCTTATGCCGCGTACACACGATCGGACATTCCGACAACAAAACCGTGGATTTTTTTCCGACGGATGTTGGCTCAAACTTGTCTTGAAAAGAAGGGGAGAGGTCCCAGTGCTCACTATGTATATACACTCACACTATGCCTGAAAAATAACAGACGCACAGTGTGACGTTTAGATGGCGGACTCACCAAGTCAGGTGCGGTCTCTGTGGCCTATAGATAGATATATAAAGAAAAACCCACCAGGGAGAAACCTAGAGAGTTGGACTCCCCCTGGATAAAGAAGCCACAGGTGGACCACGCCGCTTATGAAAACAGATAACTTTTAATGGTACAAAAAAATTAATTAAATAGAAAAATCAATACACAAATTACTGATGCTCAAAAAAACCCACACCAGCACCCACAGACAATTAAAATTAATATGATGACGTCATCAATATTAAAACCACAAACTACTTAAATGCGGACGCATGCATGCATTAGAGCAGGGTAATCAACTGGAAAATTGGTCCAGGTAATGGCCCTGTGTATAATAGGGCCAGTCAATAGGGCTAGACCAGTTCCAAAGGAACATGAAAAATGCAGATATAGCTGTGCAATGAAAAGCTGAAACTGGGATAAAAAAGTGACACCATGCAAAAAATACGGTTCTAATTGAGTATTTTGGTATGAAATAGCAATGATGAATGAAAATTGGATAGGTCACATTATATCAATCTATTCACTGGTTGAAGCAAGCAAAAAGCAGAAAAAGCAAAAATAGAAAAACGCAGGTCAATGCAGGGCAGCAAATTGGCAGCAGACAGCAAAAAACCACTGAGTGTGGATAAGACAGGCAGTTGTGATCATCAAGTGGCTAGATGAAACAGCAGCATGAACAGCGGCCTGAATAAGGTGACATTGCTTGGACCGAAGGTCCCCTCACCCAGCCAGGAGCAGCAGACACTCGTCCTGTGTTGCAGGGTTTGTCTTCTCTGTATTAATAGGAGGCATTCACAGCAGATAATATGACCGTAATTGGCATGTTCACCCCGTGCGGGGGTCAAAGGTGCTGATTCTCCTAGATAAGAGGAATATTAGTGCCTTGTATAAGTCTTCCAGGCGTCAGTCATCCAGGATCGGACAGAGAGCTAAAAGTCCCGCTCCCACAATCACAATCCCTTGATGAAAGCCCCTCCTATGGGCTGAAACATGTCGGATTACATGTTGTAGTAACGTTCCTCCGTTACACACAGCTACGCTGTATGGACGCATGCGCTCTGCACTGAGACTGGACTGAGCTGAGCTGAGTTGAAGCATCACGCTGTGTAGCAGGCTCTCTATATGCGGCTTGAGTGATTGTGGGAGCGGGACTTTTAGCTGTCCGATCCTGGATGACTGACGCCTGGAAGACTTATACAAGGCACTAATATTCCTCTTATCTAGGAGAATCAGCACCTTTGACCCCCGCACGGGGTGAACATGCCAATTACGGTCATATTATCTGCTGTGAATGCCTCCTATTGATACAGAGAAGACAAACCCTGCAACACAGGACGAGTGTCTGCTGCTCCTGGCTGGGTGAGGGGACCTTCGGTCCAAGCAATGTCACTTTATTCAGGCCGCTGTTCATGCTGCTGTTTCATCTAGCCACTTGATGATCACAACTGCCTGTCTTATCCACACTCAGTGGTTTTTTGCTGTCTGCTGCCAATTTGCTGCCCTGCATTGACCTGCGTTTTTCTATTTTTGCTTTTTCTGCTTTTTGCTTGCTTCAACCAGTGAATAGATTGATATAATGTGACCTATCCAATTTTCATTCATCATTGCTATTTCATACCAAAATACTCAATTAGAACCGTATTTTTTGCATGGTGTCACTTTTTTATCCCAGTTTCAGCTTTTCATTGCACAGCTATATCTGCATTTTTCATGTTCCTTTGGAACTGGTCTAGCCCTATTGACTGGCCCTATTATACACAGGGCCATTACCTGGACCAATTTTCCAGTTGATTACCCTGCTCTAATGCATGCATGCGTCCGCATTTAAGTAGTTTGTGGTTTTAATATTGATGACGTCATCATATTAATTTTAATTGTCTGTGGGTGCTGGTGTGGGTTTTTTTGAGCATCAGTAATTTGTGTATTGATTTTTCTATTTAATTAATTTTTTTTGTACCATTAAAAGTTATCTGTTTTCATAAGCGGCGTGGTCCACCTGTGGCTTCTTTATCCAGGGGGAGTCCAACTCTCTAGGTTTCTCCCTGGTGGGTTTTTCTTTATATCTCAAACTTGTCTTGCATACACACGGTTGCACAAATGTTGTCGGAAATTCCGATCGCCAAGAACGCGGTCACTTACAACGGCACTATAAAAGGGAAGTTCAATACCAAGTGCGCCACCCTTTGGGCTCCTTCTGCTAATCTCGTGTTAGTAGAAGTTTGGTGAGAGACGATTCACGCTTTTCAGCCTCCTGCTTTTCAGTCCGTTACTGCTCTTCAGTTTGTCAGAACTCTGTGTGAATATCAGCAGCAAAACAATGTCATTATTCTAGCACAGCCTTTCTCAACCTTTTCAACACAGAGGAACCCTTGAAATAGTTTCCCGCTCTCAGGGAACCCCTGCTAAAAATCAGAAATCTACAACTCATGATACATTAGTGTGATGGTCAGTGTGAAGAATGCTCCTTACACATGTGGTCATTGGGAAGAATTGCCTCCTTACAGATGGCTAAAAAGATCAATGGTGTCAGTGGGAACTTATCTGAGGCCAAAATTGCCCAATGCTGAAGGAACCCCTAGCAACCTTTGGAGGAACCATAGTGAGAATCACTGTTCTAGCATTATAAAGAAGAAGAGAATGCGCTGCATTCAAAGATTAAAAAATTTGCAGCATGACGAATGTGCTATCTCCATTACGAACGCTAGTTTTACCAGACCGAGCGCTTCCGTTTCGTACTTGATTCAGAGAATGCGTGGAATTTTGTGCATCGTAATTGTCTACACGCTCAGAATTTACGAGAACGGATTTTGTGGTTGAAAAATTTGAGAACCAGCTCTCAAATTTTTGTTGTCGGAAATTCCGACAGCAAATGTCCGATGGAGCCTACACACGGTCGAAATTTCCGACAACAAGCTCCCATCGAACTTTTATTGTTGGAAATTCCGAGCGTGTGTACGCGGCATTACAGTTTTAACAAATTCTGCATTGGGCTTAACTAACTTTTAAGAAAAAAGAACTTCTAAAAAGAAGTTACTGGAAGGGAGCTTTTTTTTCTGTATGAGATATAATGAGAACACAATGAAATTAGTATGTTTTGCTCCTCTATACTTGAATCAATATAAATGAGGTTATATTATATAAATATCTTTGAATTATGCACCAGCTAGAGACATATTGTCTTGAGAACAAATGATGTTCCTAATGTGACTGCAGAGATTTTCACAGGCTGTATCATCCAAAAATGCTAATATTTATCAACGGCTATGACAAGCAATGTGTTTAAATCAGTGATTGATTATTTACTATGCTACAAATTTAAAAGATAAATGTCTTTTTTTGTAGGGCCAATGCCACCCAGAAATGACACTGCAGTTTTGAGTCGATTACAGGGGGGTGATCGCCTGCCAGGTTGTTATATCTCCCATAGACCTGGCAAGGTTTTCTCACTGCAGAGGGTGTCACTCTATATAACAGCCAGATTTCCCAACTATCTGTTTATTCTGCACAATGGACAATCCAACAGGGGAATGTGAGGGTTTGATCTGAAATGTTATTGACAGTTGGACACACATTTCACCATTGGGCGTCTCAAGAACCTAGAAAGTCACTGTTAATGCCCAACTACAGCCAACATTTTATAGATGGATAGAGAGGGGAAATGTTAGTAGATTTATTGCAGAAATCTCCCCACTGTTGGAACACAATAGCTCAATGGAGAGGATTGATGTGAATGGGGGAATCAAGTTCTTTTTTTTCCCTTCAACCGGCAAAGACTAGTGTATAGGCAGCTTTGGATTACCCAAATGGGTGACACGTTATGCCTAGAAATATATATATCTTTCAATATAGAGGGTGCCTGGGCAAATATCACACGGTTTGGTCTCCCTGGTTGGACACACCAAGGCTATCCCCGGTTGACCTAGTCTTGGATACAATTCTGTGAAATATGCCTTACCTTGTGAATTTTGGTGTAATATTAATAGATTTGAGACTACATTAAAGAAACAGGCCGACGAGAAACAGGCCGACGAGATTCTCGATGAAAAAAAAGACCGCAGGTCGTCTTTTTTCTCGTCGGGGAATCTGGGCAGTTTTCTTGACGAGAAAACTGAAACCCGCGTACACACAGCCGGTTTTCCTCGGCAAGAAAGCTCTCCCGGCAGTTTTCTTGTCGTTTTTTTGCCGAGAAAACCGGTCGTGTGTACGCGGTCTTAGTGTCAGGATTACAGAAGGGAATATAATTATGCCTACATAATTTCTAGTGTTAGGGTTACATGGAGTGTTAGGGTTACAGGAAGGATTAGTGTGAGGGTTACAGGAAGAGTTAGAATGAGGCTGGGTTCATACATGTCCGACTGCGGTTTGCAGTCTGGAGTCCGGTGCAGTTTTGTTCACTGGTTTAGGTGCGATTCAGGCGCAACTTTTTACTTGAATTCGCACCTAAACTGGACCCAAAATCAAACAGGACCGAATTGGATGTGGTTAAAAACGCATCCAATTCCCCTCATTTGATTTCTGAACTCTACCAGCTGCTGGGCTCAGCTTCCACTGTCACAAAACCGTTCTTTGTCCGAGAATGGGAGCTTGACCTAGAGATGGAGTTTTCAGCCGAACAAATGTCCCATATGTTTAGACTCACACATACTAGCTCGATTGACTCCAAGACGCAGGAAACTAACTATAAGCTTTTGACACGCTGGTACCAGGTACCTGCGGCCCTGTCATGTATATACCCCTCGGTCACAGACCGTTGCTGGCGCGGCTGTGGCCAGAAAGGCACGCTCCTCCACATATGGTGGGATTGCCCGGCGATCAGTCCGTTCTGGCTAGAAGTTCATACCCATATAAAGGAAGCCCTTGAGGTTGATATCCTGTTTTCCCCAGTTCGCTTCCTCCTGCACGTCCCTGCCCTCCCTCTCAGCCATTACAAGAACTACCACACCTTCTGAATGCCGCCACAATAGCTCTCTATTGGAAACGCCCGCAGGTCCCTACTGTGGAAGAGTGGTTCAAGAAGGTGGATGAAATTAGAGAGGCGGTGAGTGGGTAGCGAGGTGCAAGGACATAAGCGAACGGTTCTCTACTATCTGGGAACCTTGGCTGAATGATACTGCTGACCCGAACCCTGTGCCATCTAGCCTGGAAAGTTGCGCTGTTGGAGCTAGCGGAGCCCTCACTGAAGGTGCCTGTTAATGGTGATGTGCATGCCTAAATCAGATTTACTATAATCCTTCGTGATACTGAGGTCCTTTGTTCGTCCTTACCCGTTTTTTTTTAGTTTTGTTTGTTTTGTTTTGTTTTTTCTCTCCTTTCGGTTAATAGATCCGACAAACCTGACCAAATCTCATGTTTGCTATATTTTCTATAAAAAAATTATATGTTTTTGTTTTGTGTCCCCCCCCTTTTTTCAGTTAATGTTCCTATTATACACTGATAATTGCACTAAGTGAGCCTTGACCGGTAGCCTTGGTGCCTTGGTGAGGCCCTCGCCTGGGGGGGCTGCTTGGGGGGCTTGGACGGCTCTACCCCTAGATGGAGGTATGATGGAGGCGGGACCCGCGGTCGGGCTCACGGAGCTCACGGCGGGCGCACGCCAGTCCACAATGCCGCTTCTTCAAGGGGACATATATATATATATATATATATATATATATATGTCCTTCTGTCCGCCCGTGCCATTCTGCCGACGAATATCGTCGTGCGATGGTCGGGAAGCAGTTAAGCAATGCTGTCTGTGTTGAGAGCTTTGCACTGTAGACTACCAGTAACTAAAAGATAATGGGGGAAATTAGTAAAAAGTGTCTGAGTCACCTAAAAACTGCCCATACTTAGGCCTTATGTACAGTCACTATGCTCTTCTGAATGCTTTTCTCATGACAGGATAAAAGCGGCGTTAAAAACGCACCTAAAGACACATTTTTCGAACACGTTTTGGCACGTTTAGACACATTCAGGCACCTTAAGCATTTGGGTGCTCATTCATTTCATTGGCCAGAACAGTATTTACATGTTTGTAAAACTCTTCAGCGTTTTCTGTGCCCAAATACTCCTCCAATTACTCCATTCAGATTCCTGCCCCTAAACACCCCTGCCTTTAAATGCCTGTAAGTGCCTATGTGTGCACGGACACATAGGCTAACATAGACGGGTTTGTAGGGGCAGTGCACATGAGGCCTTAAAGTGGTACTAAACCCCCAAAAGTGCTCTCCTCCACTTTCCAGCAATGCTGCAATTACATTCCTCTCCAGCCACTGTCATCTTCACTCCGGATATTTCTGGGTGTTGGGTTTTCGGGCCTCTTGACTGGTCAGTCAGGGAATTATGTCATCCCCCGCATGCGCAGCTCAGTGTACACTCAATAGAGGACTGAGAGAAGGTAGGTGAGTGTTTGTTATTGCAGAAGAGACAGTGGGGTTGATTTACTAAAGGCAAAACGACTGTGCATTTTGCAAAGCGTATTTGCACTCTGCAAGAGCAGTTGCTCCAGAGCTTAGTAAATGAGCAGAAGCTTTGCTGACTTCCATCATACAAACATGCGCAAACAAAAATGCTGTTTAAAAAAAAAAATCCTTGCAAATGATTGGGTATTCTTTGCAATGTGAAGCTTTACCTCATTTACTAGGCTCTGGACTTGCAGAGGGCTAATAAACAGCTGCCTGCTCACAGTTTTTACTAGAGTTGCACTGATACCGATACTAGTATTGGTGCCGATATCGAGTATTTGCACGAGTACTCGTGCAAATCCTCCGATGCCTGACCCGATACTTGGATAGTCAGGAACGATCGGCGCAGGGGTGGCAGAATTACAAGCACCAATCTCCCTGTGTGAAACATCAATGAACTAGAAGAATGGACTTTAGGCGGCACATGGATAAATCTTGTAGAAAACTAGGGGTATTTATTTTTTAAACAGAGTATTGAAAAAATACATATAAACATTAAAACAATGACAGTTTGTTTATACTTGGATACAGGACTAAGGTTCACGTTTTAACAATATTTCAAAGTATATACCATACAGGCATTCCACCTTAGTTGGAAATCAATCCCAACAAACCAAGAACTGGAGAAAAGGTGATCGTGTAAAGCACGTTGGCGAGAGCCAGAGGTCCAATGTATCGTGTGTGGTTTTAACTTGCTCTACTAGTTTCGCAATTTTATCGCTTCTTCAGGAGCACAGTAATAGATAGGAGTGTGGTGTTATGGGCAACACACTATCCTAGGTAAAATTAGAGTGGCTATTTGTCAGTAGCAACTAGCCAGCCATGATAAAAATCACAATGGATGACAGCTGAGTATACTGCCGGGTAAAAGCTGCTAAATGCAGCAACGGGTATTGTCCTCCAGAGTTGTTGGGACTCTCTTAGTCACAATGGGAAAAGATATCTGCACATACCCCGGTATGAGTCCTGGTGTATATGTGAGTAGAGGTTTTCTACTCCACAAGGCCTCGGGTATGATGATCAAACTGTGGGTTTGTAGTGAAGGGATTTCCTTACATCCGATCTGGAGCAGTCCCGGCAGTCAGCTGTGTGGCTTTAAATGAAGCAGCTGACAGACGCTTCTCCTCCTCTCCCTCCCATGGCTGTCAACTGCTTTATTGAAAGCTGCACAGGGAGATCGGTGCTTGTAACTTCCCCACTGCTGCACCAATTGGTTCCTGACTGTCCGCTGTGTCCTCATCCGGTCTCCCTCTGGTCCCCCTCTGTGTCCTCTTCTATGTCCTCCGTGTGCTCCTCCAGTCCCCCCATGTCTTCCTCTGGTCCCCCTCTGTGTCCTCCTATGTGTGCTCCTCTGTATTCTCATCCAGTCCCCCTGTGTCCTCCTCCGGTCCCCCTCTGTGCTCCTCCACCCCCCCCTGTCCTAGATCTTTCAGGATGGAGAGCGGAGGAAGGAGCCGGTATATATGTAATTTCCTGACTCTGTCCACTCATAACTGAGCAATGTAAACTGTGTTTACGATGTCTCAGTTTATGAATGAACAGGAGCCGCTGTCCATTCATCTTCAGTGCAGCTGAGGCTGCAGAGAAAGGGACTGGGGAATCTCTGTCCTCAGTCCCTTTCCCTGACTTAAAGGGGAGATGTCAGGGGTCTGCTTCCCTGACATCTCACCAAAGCCCCCCCCCCCTCTCCTCCAACAGGGTTGATAAAAAAAGAAAAGAGGAAACATAATGGTATAAATAAATATTAATAGTAAAATTGTAAAAATAATAAAAAATACAATAAAAAAAAAAACACTGACACCCACCCCCCCCCCCCCAAAAGAAAAGAAAGCATTGTAAAATATAATAATAAAAAAAAATTGTAAAAACAGTAAAAAAAAAAAATCAAAAATAAAATTGTCAAAAATAACATTGTAAAAAAAAAAAAAAAGGAAAATCAAACTACTGCCCATCAGTGCCCATCAGTGCTGCATGTTAACAACAAGGTTGGTCTTTATTGAAAAAAAACATGTCATCACACAAGACAAGACTCGTCGAGAAAAATTAAATTTTTTCCTTTTTGACGAGAAAAACTATCGTCTGTGGGCATTTTGTCATTTTTCCCGACGGGAAAAACGGAATTAAAAACGACGAGAAAAATTAGAACATGCTCTAATTTTTCTCGTCGTTTTTCTCGTCATTTTTTTCAGCGGCAGTTTTCCCATAGGGAAACACTGCCGCGGAGCCCACAGACGGTCGTTTTTCTCGACAAGAGAAAAAATTACGTGAAAAACGACCGTGTGTGGGGAACAAGCCGTTCCCTCGTTTTTAATGTCATTATTCACGGCGGTTTTTTAACCGCCGTGAATAATGATCGTGTGTACGCGGCATCAGATACAATTCAGAGAAAGATGGACAAATGGATGTTACAAAAATTCAAGCGTAGACAAATAGTATACAAGTATAATCTCCAATACATGAACACGTAACTCGTGCAAACCCAAGGGGTCATGTCATAGCAAAGGAAACCCCACAGAGACGAGGGGGGACGGGGGGGACAGCCGTCCCTCCTAACGTGGATCCCGGGTACAGACTCCCAGATCCACCACCACAGAAACTCATAATTGTTCAGTCCAAGGAAACCATAGACGATCAAATTTTTGGGGACAGCCTCTGTTGATATAAGTCAGCTTGTAAAGGGGCATCACGGCATTTATGGAAGAGTCCCAAGATTCGACCGGAGGAGGAGAAGGGGACGTCCACTTGAACAATATTTCTTTCTTAGCATAAAATAGGACATAGGAAATAAGCATCTTAGTATATCGAGGTCGCTGTTCATCATCCTGAATGCCCAGCAAGGCCAATTCAGGTGATATTGGAAGGGACAACTGCAGGCGGACATTAATACATTCAAAAACTGTGGCCCAGTACCGAGCTAAGGAAGGGCAGGTCCAAAGCATGTGTAGGAATGTGCTATCAGGGGAATGACATCTGGGACAGTCCTGGGACCTCTGTGGGTATATCTTGTGCAACCTTTGTGGTGTGTAATAGACTCGGTGTGTATGAGCTTATCCCTGGAGGAGATCATCAGTCTAGAACCCGCCTCGAAGCATTCTTCCCAGGTCTCCTTGTCTAGGCTAGGAATGTCAATCTGCCACTTCTCCCACAGGGCCTCTATCTTAGGTGAGTTCCCCCCAAGGAGGGAAAAGAACAGTGTAGAAAGGGTCTTTTTTAGAGTCTCCTGCACCAAAAGTGCCTCAATAGCATCCATTTCCAATTTTATGGGGAATGGGAACTGCGCTCTCGCAGCATGCCTCAACTGATAGTATTTAAATAACATCCCACCCGGAAGTCCAAACCTAGCCGAAAGATCTCCAAATGGCAGGAGCATCCCCTGGGGCATAATATCCTGAAGTGTTTTAATCCCAAAGCGAGCACAAAGGTGTGGGTCTGGAAGCATCCTAAAGTGTGGAAGCGCGGGGTTGCCCCACAATGGACAAAAGGGAGAATAATGACGCACTCGAAGGAACCGTTTTATAGCCACCCCCCACACCTTCAGGGTCACTCTAGAAGGGGCCGGGAGCAAGGGGTATACAGCGGCGCCCCTATACACCAAATTTCCCAGCTCCCTAAGGGAACCCAAAATGCCCGCTTTTCAACACGTGGCCGCATTGGACCTGGATTGCTCGAACCACCAACGTACAGTCACCAACATAGCCGCCCAAAAGTATACTTTCAAGTTGGGAGATGCAAGAACCCCACAGCTCACAGGGAGCTGCAGGGTCGACCTGGCCAGCCTAGGGTTCGCGCCCCTCCATAAAAATGTGCTTATACAGCTGTCCAGCTCCTTAAAAAAGAAGCCGGAGCCAAACCGGGCAATTACGGAACACATAATTAAACCTAGGCAGGTAGAGCATTTTCAGCACGTTAATACGGCTGAGAAGATTGAGAGGTAAGTCCCGCCATCTAGTGCACTGGTCTTTGAGTCTCGACACTATGGGTTGTAGGTTGAGACGCCGAAAGGCCTGGAGGTCTCTCGACACCACAATACCCAGGTATTTGAATTCCTCCACCCAAAGTAGCGGGGTCTGCGACACCGCCCCTCTGGCCTGAGGATCCAGCGGAAACACTACGGACTTTGTCCAATTAATCCTGACCCCTGAGAAGCATCCAAACTCATCAAATAACTCCAGGGCGGCCCGCAAGGAGGGCTCGGCATCCTGCAGGTATAGCAAAGCGTTGTCCGCATACAGTGAAATCTCCCCCTCAGAGGGCCAACCCTGAGGCCCCTAACATCGGAGGACTCTCGGATCCGTGTCGCCAATGGCTCAAGAGCCAGGGCGAACAGGCTAGGAGATAACGGACATCCTTGTCGGGTGCCCCTCTGGAGGCGAAAAGTCTCAGAGAGGGTGCCATTTATGCGGAGCCTGGACCTGAGCGACTTGTAGAGCATGCCTAACCAGTGCAGGAATTTAGGTCCTATGCTGAAGCGTTTAAGGACTGCCCACAAATACTCCTACTTCACGGAGTCAAATGCTTTCTCCATGTCCAGTGAAGCAATGACTCTAGTGCCCCCGTTATCGTGGGGTGCGTCCAAGTTAAGAAATAGTCTTCGGATGTTGATGTCCGTGCCCTTCCTTGGCATGAATCCTGTTTGGTCCTGATGGAAAAGGTCTTCAATGACCGACGCCAACCGGATAGCCAGAATTTTGGCCAGCAACTTGGCGTCCGCGTTAATCAGGGAAACCGGCCTATATGAGGCACCTTCCTCTGGATCCTTACCGGGTTTGGGCACCAACACCACCACCGCCTCTGATATAGAATCTGGTAGAGAGCCCACGGCAGAGAACTGTGCTAAGAGGGAAGTGAGCCTGGGAGCCAACACCTCCTGGTGGACAGAGTACAACTCAATAGGGAAGCCGTCAGGCCCAGGAACCTTGCCCGCCTGCATACCCTGCATTGCTGTCTGAACCTCCTCTAGCGAGATATCCTTCTCCGACTCTGCGTTTTTATCCGGGTCTAAGACTGGGAGCTAGACCTGGTCTAGATAATAAGTCAAGTCAGCGGCACTGTACTCCACTCTAGAGGTATAGAACGCCCGATAGAACTGAAGAAATCTGTTACTGATTCCCTCAGGAGTAGTCAAAGGTTGGCCGTCGGAGTAACGTATCCTACCCATGTGCGCCGTCGCGAACTGTCCTTTGGCCAGCCAGGCCAACAGTTTGCCATTCTTATCACTGTATTCGAACACCCTCTGTGCCTTGTCTAGCAGTGATTTCTTGGTAAGGTCAATCTTAAGCAGAGACAAGTCCCTTAATGTATGTTGCAAGGCCCCATAGGTAGTTTGGTTCTGGTCTAGGACATAATCCCGCTCCTTCTCTCCAGCCCGCTCCTCCAGCTGTTTAAGTGACTGTCCAAATTCCCTCTTCCGTGCCGCTATCCTTGAGATGCACTCCCCCCTCAACCACGTCTTGAAGGCATCCCATAGTACTAGGGGCCCAGAAGAGCCATCATTAGTCAACCAGAAGTTATAAATTGCTTCAGGGAGTTTTTCTTGGATCTCTGAGTCCATTATCCAGTACCTGAATAAACGCCATAACCCTGGACCACCCGCCGGGGCCGCTTGGACCCCCACCAAAAGCGGGGCATGGTCTGAGATACCGCGGGAAAGGATCTCGGTAGACACCACCTCCTGTAAGAGAGCAGGCGAGGCAAATACCAAGTCTATACGAGATAGCGTCCGGAAGGTGGTCGAGAGACAGGTAAATTGGGCCTCCGAGGGATGAAAATGACGCCAGAGATCTGTCAAGTGGAACAAGTCCACCCGGTGAGACAGACCGGAGGGGGCAGGGGCCCGCTGCTTCAGCCTATCCCGCTCCGCAGACATCACCAAGTTAAAGTCCCCCACGAGCAGCACCCTGTCCACCCCATACTGTGTAGCGTCATGCATTAAGGTGTGTAAGCAAGTAACATCAGCCGGGGGAGGTAAATATAGTCCTACAATTACATATGGAATACCTGAAATCATTGCATGCAGCAGGACATATCTCCCCCCGGGGTCCATCCTCACTGCCAGAAGCTGGAAGGGGAGAGACTTATGTACCAGGATTCCCACCCCCCTCGCATACGAGGAGTAGGAAGCATGGTAGTGGGCACCGACCCAGGCCCTCTTCAGACCCAGGACCCGCACCCCCACCAGGTGGGTCTCCTGCAGGATACAAATCTGGGGGTTATGAATCTTCAAATATTTAAACACCAGTGACCGCTTAATAGCTGAATTAAGTCCCCTCACATTCCAAGATAATACTGTAAAATTAGCCATAATCAAATAGCAGTGATATCAATAGGATAAGCAACCACCACACCGCCCATATCCCATCCCCCCGCGTAGGGCGTCCCGCATTCCACCGCACCCCACAAGCCATGGTACAGGAAAGGCGGGACACCTGGACCTCACCAAGTATACCCAAGGTGTGGGAGCATAGAAAAAACATAGGCCAACCAGGAACCCAATAAAACATAAAACAAGTAAACCAAAAATAAAGCGGACAGCAACTGCCATCTAACCCCCCCACCCCGTGCCCCCCTGAACTGCGGGCGGCACATGGTTCCCATAACATGCTCTAGAACACTCAATCGGGAGGCGTGGTGCCCGACTAGGACTCCTCCATCAAGGCGGCACAAAAATCCAAGAAACAATAGAAGGTTACTAAAACAAAAATTAGAAGGAAAAGTCAGAAATCAGAGGTGCTGGAGAGTTTAGAAAAAAGTAGGCAGTCAGATATAACAACCAGGGTACATCAAAAAAGTTCACCTGGGTAAAGCAGGGGTCATACCTGCAGGTCACCGTGAAACTATGAAGCAAACATGGGATAGAGAACAGTGTCATCTGGTTAGTGCAGAGGGACACAGCCTAAAAGTTATATAATAATGCAAGGCCCATCTGAACGTCAGGGCCCCAGGCACAGAACCATAAGTTCAGAGTAACATACCTCTAACCCAGTCCGAACAGGCAAAGAAACACAGGTAAAGGCATACCGCAGAGTGGGCCATGAAGCACTATGGCAGCAGCGCCTCCATCCATGCGCTGGCATCCGTGGGGCTGGTGAAGATCCTCACCGTTTCTCCATCAACCACCCGCAGCTTGGCCGGGAACAGGATGCTGTACCGGATTCCCTTGCGGCGGAGAGCAGATTTGACCTCGTCGAACGATCTACGTTGCTTCAGGGTCTCGATGGTGTAGTCCGGGAACATCATCAGCCGGGTGTTGCGGTACTGGACTTCTCCTGCCACTCGAGACGCTCTTAGAACCCGTCGCGGTCCCGGAAATTCAACAGGTGGAGAATTAACATACGGGGGGGGCGCTCCTTCTGGACCAGGCCGCGGCGGCACCGGTGGGCCCTCTCCACGGTGAAATACGGAGAGAGCTGTTCCGCAGGCAGTAGGTATCGCAGCAGCTCCTCGGTGAAGACCGTCGGATTGCGCCCCTCCACTCCCTCCGGCAGGCCGACGATACGGAGGTTATTCCTCCTACTCCGGTTCTCGGCATCCTCCGCACGATATTCAAGGGCCCGCACTTTGGTCTGTAGAGCCCGGATAGAAGTTGCGCGGTCCGCTACGGAGTCCTCCACATCCCCCACACGCTGCTCAGCCACCGTCAGTCGGGAACGGATCTTGACGATGTCCTGCCTCAGCAGCCCCACATCCAGCTGAACGGCCCCTATCTTAGTGGTGAGGGCAGACTGACAGGTCGAAACAGCGGCTTGGCAAGTTGTAATAGCCGCCATCACCTCCGGGATGCCTGGCGGGGAGACTCCCGACCCCTCCTCATGGTCTGTCTGCGACGCCATGTTGTGAAGGCGCGCTGGCGATAGCTGCAGATCAGATACCGGGCTCGTAGCAACTTCCACCCCCTGGGGGAACTTCAGTTTCCTACCCTGGTACTGGCCTCCAGAGCGTTTAGAAGGCATTCAAGAGGAATAAAACCGTCAGGATAAAGGTTTTACCCAGGTTCGGATAGCAATAACAGATTTCTTTCCAGCAGAGCTCAGAGCACACGTCTGCTCAGTCCGTCATCTCATCAGTGCTGCATATTAGTGCCACTGTCACATGACATTTAAAAAAAAAAAGTATCAGTAATGGGTATCGGCGAGTACTTGAAAAAAAGTATCGGTACTTGTACTCGGTCTTAAAAAAGTGGTATCGGTGCAACCCTAGTTTTTCTTCTTCAAATATCTTATTGAAAGTTATACAGTATAATTAAGTTTTATATTAATAACATTTGTAATAAAACAACGTGAATAGGCACAGATAGTGAGGCTTCTAAAGTACAAAACAAATAGCAACAAGTGTTATCTTTACATCGTGTTTTGTGGTAAAATGTATAGTTTATCAGTTGCAAGTGAAAGTAAGTGAAAAATATGTGAAAAGTAAAACAATTTAATGCAATCTTAAAACAAGAGTATGGAGGGGACAATGGTACCCCTAGTTTTTACAAGTTAAAGCGGAGGTGCAGGAAAAAAAAAAAAGTCAGCAGCTACTAATAGTGTAGCTGCTGACTTTTAATAAGGACACTTACCTGTCCTACTCACCCGCGATGTCGGTCCTGCCGCGGCAATCGATCGCTGCTGGCAGGTCCCGGCTCCTCCATTCTGAGTAGGGGAAACAGGCAGTGAAGCCGTAAGGCTTCACTGCCCGTTTCCTACTGCGCATGCGCCACTCACACGGCGCTTTGTGAATGGGCGGCTTGCCTCCTGGGGATACACACAGTTCCCAGAAGGCAGCGTGGCCCATTCACAAGAAGAGGAAGCGGAAGGAGACCCACCGCGGACGGAGAAGAGGAACATTAGATGCAGATTAGGGGACTTCCGCATAGCAACAGGCATTTAGGGTGAGTATAATTTTTTTTTTAAGAATTTTTAGTGGAAAGATTTTTTCAGGGTGGACCTCCACTTTAAGTTTAGCTCCACTCTAAGTAAGTTCCTGCTGACAGACTTGCATACTTTAGAGCAGGGATATGCAATTAGCGGACCTCCAGCTGTTGCCAAACTACAAGTCCCATGAGGCATAGCGAGACTCTGACAGCAGCAAGCATGACACCCAGAGGCAGAGGCATGATGGGACTTGTAGTTTTGCAACAGCTGGAGGGCCGCTAATTGCATATCCATGCTTTAGAGGAAGCTTGTACTGAAATTAAGAAAGAGGCTGCGATTGTTTGGGGGGACCTGGCTCATATGTTGCAATGGGGTTCAAAGGTGTTTAGCTACTTCCTTGCTCCTGGCCGTATATCCACTCAGATCTCCAAAAGAAATCAGCTGTTCCTCCCATAGCACACCATACAGCAATCAAATCTACATGTGTTTTAACTTAACCTTTTCAAGACTGCTGTGGAGCATCCCCTGTCACTTCCATATACTTAACTGCAATTATCATAACAAATTGTGAGTAGAGTAAAGACAACAAAAAGGGTGAGAAATGATGAGAAAAAGGAGTGGAATGCAAACTGTATAAATCCTGAAACAACAAACACAAGGGGAGGGCCGGCATGCATCTTTCCTCGACATCCAAACATAAAACCGAGCAAGATATACAAACGTTTCACTGAGGATTTTCTCCGAGTTCTGTTTACATTTTTTCCCTCAATCGTTTCCATGAGCTGAGATTTTTCAAATGGCAGGAACCGTGGACTTTTTAGCACTGTACTGAGTGTGCGGCGACTCATATCAGCCAACCAGAAAACAGCATTCATTAGTCCTAAAGCGTTCATTAGTCCTCTAGCTTTCATTAGTCCTCTAGCTTTCATTAGTCCTCTAGCTTTCATTAGTCCTCTAGCGTTCATTAGTCCTCTAGCTTTCATTAGTCCTCTAGCTTTCATTAGTCCTCTAGCGTTCATTAGTCCTCTAGCTTTCATTAGTCCTCTAGCGTTCATTAGTCCTCTAGCGTTCATTAGTCCTCTAGCTTTCATTAGTCCTCTAGCTTTAAGCTGCTGTAGCTGATTTCTGTAAATACAATAAAATGTACGTTTTGCACCTGAGTACTAAAAAAAGTGATGCAAAACTGCAATCAGTGTATTTGAAGCCTTCATCAACCACTTCAGCTCCAGAAGGTTTGCCCACTTCCTGACCAGGCCATTTTTTGTGATACGGCACTGATTTACTTTAACTGACAATTACGTGGGCTTGCAACGTTTTACCCCAAAAAAATGTATGCCCTTTTTTCCACACAAATAGAGCTTTCGTTTGGTGGTATTTGATCACCTCTGCGTTTTTTTTCCCTATATACAAAAAAAGGGCGTCAATTTTGGGAAAAAAAAACAATATTTTTAACTTTTTGCTATAAAACATTCTCAATAAAAAAAATAAAAAAATCTAATTTCTTTATCAATTTAGGCCAATATGTATTCTAATATTTATGTTTGGTAAAAAAAAATCCCAATGAGTGTATATTGATTGGTTTGTGCAAAAGTTACAGCGTCTACAAACTATGGTATATTTTTATTTTTTACTGGTAATGGCCTCGATCAGCGACTTATAGCGGAACTGTGGTATTGCAGTGGACAAATCAGACACCTAACTGACACTTTTTGGGGATGGGGACCAGTGACACTAATACAGTTACTGTACTAATGACACTGGCAGGGAAGGGGTTAACATCAAAGGCGATCAAAGAGTTAAGTGTGTTTCCTAGGAGTAATTGCTAACTGTGTGGGGGGGGGGGGGGGTTCTTTGACTGGGGGAATGCAAAGATCCATGTTCCTGCTTAGCAGGATCACAGGATCAGCGCATTCCACTCTCACGGAACGACGACCTGCTGATTGGCTCCCGCTGTGTCCAATCACACATCACAGTGGAAGTGGGTCTCTGGCGGTGCACGCTCCAGACCCGGAACTGTCAGATCACGTACTAGGTACGTGATCTGATGCAGAGCGACTGCCCTGCTGCAGTAAATTTATGGTGGGCGGTTGCTAAGCAGTTAAAATCCACCATAGATGTTTTTTTTTTTTTTTGATCAGCCAGTAGGCTGGATCAAACAAAAAAAGGGGACAGATCATCCCATCCACATGAGTAAGATGGATAGAGGAATCCTTCACACTGTGCTATTGTATTCAGTGCTAGCGGGACTCCTCTGCTGTCAAAATACACTGATCAGCCATTGGCTGCAGCTGTTGATTGAATAAAAAAAAATTCAACTTGCCTGTTTGACAGAAGTCGATCATTAGATGGAATGTCCCCAAATGGATTGAAATTCAGTGAACAGGTTGGATTTAGATCCATCTATGGCAAACTTTAAGCAGCAGATAAACCTGTCCACTACAACCCCTTGGGTGTTTTTAGGACATCTGTCACTATATATATATATATATATATATATCTACATATATATATATATTTTTATATATATATTTATATATATATATATATATATATATATATATATATATACATGTAGTGCCCATCCCAAAAGGTTGGGGTGCTATTTACATTTAGAGGGATGTCTGAGCCAGTAGATGGGCTCAGATGGTTGATAATTAAATTAAATTTTGCCTCTGTCTCAGTTATGGTTTGCCTGGTAGTGATTTCCCTTTTTGCCTGTAGGTGGCGTTACCACCTCCGGCACCTGTTGGAACACGGGCAGGCCATGGTGCATTGAGTGGCCCTTCTCGGCAGTGGTATAGTGGGAGTGGTGAAACCGCTGTGCCTGCTGGGAGGGAGTACATAAGAGGCAGACGCCATTGATTGCGCGCGCTCTCGCCCCGCAGCCCTCCTGGCGCGAGGTATGTGTGTGTGGTCCTGGTCTCGGGGGCCACGTTGGCCCGAGGCTGCATCGTTGCTCAGTAGGCCCAGTTGATCTGGCTGGGGCCTACATTCAGAGAGGGTATCCCAAGCTGTCTGTCCAAATAGGAGGGAAGTTATCTTGGTGAAGGAGACCAGGGGAGGACCTGCCCTGGAGGAGACCGCCAAAGTGCTGCTGTCTCGGGTGAGGCCTGGTAACTTTGTCAAGGAGGGATCCACTAAACTACAAGCCCTGCAGTTCGCTGGATTGGCTTAAAGGCTCTTTAATGGTAAGGCTGGAAGTTTGGGACTTTGAAATCCTGTGGCAGAGGATTCCTGGACTATCCATTGCTCAACTTCAAACAGGTCTGTGGCAGAGACTTTGTACATTTAAACAGGTCTGTGGCAGAGACCTTCTTCACCTTGGGCAGTCTGTGGCAGAGACTGCCCTCTTGCTGATTCATGTGTCATCTAGGCTGATAGGCCATGTGAGAGGGGACTATCCGGGTGACCAATGCCCACTCTAGCATTGAGAGTGGTGAGTGACTTTGGACTTCTACCTTTGTCAACTTTTGTGGCGAGTGCCTGAACCTTCCCCTACTCTTCTATACCTTCTACTTCTCAAAGTTTACTGCATAAGAAAAATAAAGGCTAACTGTTTGAGGTTTTACATCTGTGTGGACATTGCATTGCTGCAGACTTTCCTACCCGGACAACGCAGCTGAAGAGGTGCAGCAAGCAACTCTCTGCAGCAAGCAACTAAGTCTCAGCATCAGCAGGCAACCGCCGCTCTGTCCGCAGATAGTGTCAGAGGCGCAGAGGCGGTGGAGGACTGTGTCTGTGTCCCGACTCCCGAATGAATGGAAGCAAGCAAACATTCATTGATGGTAGGTTGCATTGATGGGCACTGGTGAAGCTGCATTTGATGAGCGCTTCATTAAAAAGGTGGGGTATACATGAGCAGGGCAAAGGGGGTGGAGGCAGGGGTGAAGCCAAGGGCTTTCAAAATGAGGTTTCGCCTAGGTTGTCAAAAATCCCTGCACCAGCCCTCCAGAAGGGCTGGAGTTGCAGTGTCCATTTTCATGGCAGGATGGCATCACATGGAAGAGAATAGACTGCCGGCTCACCAGATGAAGGTTGCACAACATGATACAACAAAATTTGTAGAGTCAGAGAAGGCTGATCTCAGATCTGGATAGACAAGCAAGAAGTTAACCAGGTCAACAGAAAGAAGCAATGACAAGAGGGAGTACAGGCAATGCAGGACTTTTAGGGTGTGTGAATAACACTACAATATCCAGATATTCATAAAAAAAAAACAATTTATTTATTTGTACAAATTTCATTAAAATTAGGATAAAACCAATAGCGAATAACCATATCAACGTCACATTCTTCAGTGTAGATTGAGTTAGCATTAATTGTGCTACATTGATGTTACATTCTGAACATGTTTCGCCAAATACACAGCTTCTTCAGGAGATACTGTAGCATAAAACACTATTCATTCATTTACAGTAATTTTGCTCAAGAAGGAGAACCATTTACTTCATGGTAGGATATTAGTTCCCCCCATATACAATAGACAGCAAATAAGTGGTGAGAAGGTGACCATAGGAGGGGTAATAGGTCTTGGAAGAAGACCCTATATGTAATAAGCTGGAGCCACGTGTATGCCAACTGCATATACCTGCCTAGATTAACACTACATACAACCTGAGTAGCAGAGGCAAGGTGCTTTGATGCCCTCCGGTGGCTTATTACATATAGGGTCTTCTTCCAGGAACCGTTATCCCTCCTATGGTTACCTTCTCACCACTTATTTGCTGTCTATTGTATGTGGGGGACACTAATATGAACACTAGACATCCGCAAACGCACTTATGTACTCTGAAGCACGCAAATAATTTCCCAAGTCCATATGTAGAGGCGCATGCCTGGCCATAGTCCAATGTGAAGATTGATGTACCATTGCATGCGCATGTGCAAATGTCTGTGCCCATGTACCGGCCAGGAGTTTTTTTCTTCAACTTACTGTATACAAACTTAATTTTATAAACAGACATTTAACATGGGGTTTGCTTAGTAAACAAACTACAAAGAGCATTATGAACTTTCTTCAGAAACAGTACAGCAGACCTGGGTTGGCTTCAGATGTTTAGCTTGAGCTACTGAACTTTGTGAACAACAAAGCAGGTAAGGATAAAACTGGAGACAAAAGAAATGTGTGAGAGCAGCATTAATCTCCAGTTGCTGGCTGAAAATGAGAATGAATACTATTAAAATAAAATATTTTATATGTCACTCAAGCCAAAAGCAACCAACACATTCAGAAATTACTGTATATCTAAAAACACCATACATTCCCTTTCAATTCTTGCAATGCATGCTAGGAAGGGTGACACAGCAGCTAAGACAAATGTTCATACTTGATCTATCCGTTATTTTGAGCGTTTTATACATTCCTATAGATCATGCTACAGATGTGGGAAAGAATACCAGCTTGCTCATCCTCCACCTTGCAGTACTCGTTTGTTATTATGATGGCCAATTTTATAATGTCATTGATTTAAATGCTGTCTGTTTCAGATTATAGTCATTGATCAAAGTGGTCATGAAGCAAAGGTGGCTCTATGACTGATTATGATGATGACATTTTTACAGTGTTTATACTTGTTAATACTGGAAGATCCATCAATGTGTTATAGGCCGCCCTGACTCTGAAACAATGTGTAAACTAGTTTAATCTACATTTACTGAGTTTTAGACTTTTAATTATAGCAAAAAAGTAAACCTAATGCCCCATACACACGATCGCATTTTCCGTCGGAAAAACCTTGGATGGTTTTTCCAACGGAATTACGCTGAAGCTTGGCTTGCATACACACGGTCACACAAAAGTTCTCGGAACTTTCGACCGCCAAGAACGCGGTGACGTACAACACTACGATGAGCCGAGAAAATGAAGTTCACTGCTTACGAGCATGCGTCAAATTGTTTCTGAGCATGCGTCGGAATTTTTCGCATCGTAATTGCTACAGACGATCAGAATTTCCGATCGGAATTTTTTCCGGCAGAAAAATTGAGAACCTGCTCTCAATCAAAGTCCGATGGAGCATACACACGGTTGGAATTTCCGTTCAAAAGCTCACATCGGACTTTTGCTGTTGGAAAATCCGACCATGTGTATGTGGCATAAGGCAGTGATATCTTCTTTTCTCCAAAACTTTGTGCTGTAAATGTTTAAACAATCATTCAACTCTCTGTGACTTGGAACTGTATGATTAGATGAATAATCAGGAGATTGAATTGCACCTGTTTGCACTCTCTTTCCATGCAAGGGGCCCTCTTGAGATGCAGTACGTGATATTAATATATCACATCCATGCCAAAATATTCACCCAAATCTCATGGGAATATGGTGGCTACAACAGGTACTGGCTTCCCCAAGATGGCTGCCCTGTTGCTCTGTAGCAAATGTTTAACTGAGTAAAATGTTGCTGTGTTAAAATTTGTATTTGTACACATAGTGAAGTTCCTTTTAACTACTCCTAAATTGGGGTTCTTATATATTGTGTTTAGATTTTTATATTCCTGACACAATTTATGACACATGAGTGATCAATGGACATGGCCTGGCATTACTTGACAGCACACTGTGGAGAGGCAGGTAGTAGCAAGGGGCCAACACCAACCCCCCCTTCACTTGCATCTCTTGACCCCCCCCCCTAAGATTGTAAGCTCTAACGAGAAGGGCTCTCTGATTCCTACTGTATAAAATTGTATTGTAATTGTTCTGTCTGCCCTTCTGTTGTAAAGCGCTGCGTAAACTGTTGGCACTCTATAAATCCTGTATAATAATAATGATAATCAAGGGGAACCTGTGCAGAGATTATATTTGGACCCCCTTCTCCTTAGCAAGCAGACAGCATGCTTTAAAAATGTATTGGGGGTGGGGGCTGTTGGTGCATTGGATTGTTATAGAAAAAAAAGTTTGTCTGTCCTATCCTCACCACAGGGACAGGCTGACTTTTATGACAATTTAGCAGTTCTGAATCAGGAACAACTACCAAGCCTCAGCTGAAGATACCACAGATTAAACTTTGTGTGACACATACCTCCCAACTTTGTAAAGTCCCTTCGCGGGACATTCTGATGTCCCCTCTCCTGTCAACCAGAGTTGTTGAGCGGGGGGGGGGGGGGGGGTGCGGGACATTTTGAAAAAAAAAAAAATCTCCAGTTGCTGGCTGAAAATGAGAATGAATACTATTAAAATAAAATATTTTATATGTCACTCAAGCCAAAAGCAACCAACTGTAACCATCTTGTCAGCACTCCAGGCCTGCTACCATTACCATCTCATACTGCTCCCATTGCTGTAGTCTGTTGCAATAAATATTTTAATTGGGCACACAATGTTTCTGCAGCTGTTTCCCAGTTGTAGAAAAGTAATATTTCTTGGCAAGGTCAACCCTGTCCTCTGCATGAATTTGTGTGTTGGGTTACAGTGTTTTGGCACTTATAACATCCAAAACCTAATTTTTCCACAGCTGTTTCCTAGTTGCAAATAATGCAATATTTTTTGGCAGGGTCCATCCTATTCTCTGCATGAATTTTAGAAAAGAAATTAGCAGAGTGCTGAACAATCCAACAAACAGAACTGAAAGTCTGTACCTATGAGGAGAAGGGGTGTGTGCCTTTCCTCCAATCAGCTGTCTTGGCTGTATGCCCAGGCTTCACTGCAGTGCTAACCAGGAAGAAAAAATCTCCTGACACAATCTGAACTTTCCAAAGAATATATAAAGCTGGAGACAGCAGATATACATGTAAAACGTATGTAGGGAGATTTGTTTCATCCCTGTGTATCTTCTAAGGCTGTTCATTTCACTGGGTATATGTGAGGGTTTACATCCACTTTAACAGCTTTCCGACCAGCACACAACGATATACGTCGGCAGAATGGCACGGACAGGCAGATGGGCGTATATATGCGTCCCCTTTAATAAGCGGCATTGTGGACGTGCGCTCACGGAGAGGAAGAACAGGGAAATGCTGATGTAAACAAGCATTTCCCCATTCTTCCTAGTGACAGGACACTGATCACAGCTCCCTGTAATCGGGAGCGGTGATCAGTGTCGTGTCACACATAGCCCATCCCCCCATCAGTTAGAAGCACTCCCTAGGACACACTTAACCCCTTCAGCGCCCCTACAGGTTTACCCCTTCACTGCCAGTGTCATTTTTACAGTAATCAGTGCATATTTATAGCACTGATCCCAAAATGGTGTCAAAAGTGTCCAATGTGTCCGCCATAATGTCGCAGTCATGATAAAAATCACTAATCACCGCCATTACTAGTAAAAAAATAAAAATTAATAAAAATGCCATAAAACTATCCCCTATATTGTAGACGCTATAACTTTTGCGCAAACCAATCAATAAATGCTTATTGCGATTTTTTTGGACCAAAAATATGTAGAAGAATACATATCGGCCTAAACTGAGGAAAAAAATCGTTTTTTTTATATATTTTTTGGGGATATTTATTATAGCAAAAAGTAAAAAATATTGCATTTTTTTTTTAAATTGTCGCTCTATTTTTGTTTATAGCGCAAAAAATAAAAACCGCAGAGGTGATAAAATACCACCAAAAGAAAGCTCTCTTTGTGGGGAAAAAAAGGACATCAATTTTGTTTGTGTGCTACGTCGCACGACCGCGCAATTGTCAGTTAAAGCGATGCAGTGCCAAATCGCAAAAAGTGGCCCAGTCATTTGGCAGCCAAATGGTCCGGGGCTGAAGTGGTTAAGGGACTTTCTACAAGAAAATCTGGAGAAGGGGTTTATCCACCCTTCAGCGTCACCCGGCAGGAGCCCTGCTATTCTTTGTTTAAAAAAAATGGGACCCTGCGCCCATGCATTGATTACAGAGAGTTAAAAAAAATGACAATTGAGAATTGTTACCCACTTCCTTTAATTCCAGAACTATTTGAGAGACTGAGAATAGTAATGATTTTTTACCAAGCTTGATCGGTGGAGCGCATATAATGTTGTTTGTATTCGACCTGAAGATGAATGGAAGACGGCTTTTTGGACAGTATATAGAAATTATAAATCCTTAGTATTACCCTTTAGACTCTGTAAAGCACCAGTTACCTTCCAACATTTCATAAATTATGTTTTCAGAAACTTGTTAGATCAATTTGTGGTGGCTTACCTTGATGACATGCGTATCTTTTCTACAAACTTACAGAAACATCGGGATTATATCTATACAGTTTTAGAATGACTACGACAAAATAAATTATACATTAGGTTGCGAAAATTTAATTTTGAACAGACCTGTATACCGTTTTTGGATTACATCATCTCTCCTGAAGGGCTGAACATGGATCCCAGCAAGATCCAGTCCATCCTAGACTGGCCTACCCCAAAAAACATAAAAGATGTGCAACGGTTCTTTTGATTCTCAAACTTTTATCAGAGATTTTTTTTTACATTTCAAAAATTGTGGCTCCCCATTACTCATGTGACGAAAAAGGAGGCACGCTTTCAGTGGTCCACAGAGACAGAAATGGCCTTCTCACATTTGAAAACCTCATTCACCACTGCATCGACCTTGGCTTGTGACCCCGACTATGAAACTCTTCTCCGGCATCGACCTTGGCTTGTGACCCCGACTATGAAACTCTTCTCTGGCATCGACCTTGGCTTGTGACCCCGACTATGAAACTCTTCTCCGGCATCGACCTTGGCTTGTGACCCCAACTATGAAACTCTTCTCCTGCATCAACCTTGGCTTGTGACCCCGACACTGGTCATCGGTCTAACGGTTCAGACAATTCAATCTCTTACAGAACTAAGAACTGTGTTTAGCCTAACGTTATAGGCCATTGGTCTCCACTCACTACAGGTATTCTCCTAACATGGGGTTTGGATCTGGCATCCAAACTTTTGTTAAGTTTGAGAACTTACCCTGAATCAGAACCACAGGCATTCAAATCACTAGTGGTCAATATAAATTCTCCCGTTTACAATGGTGGTCGGTGTAAATTCTTCTGTTAAATTGGAGGTCATTCTTAATTTTACGGTACCACTATACTGGTAGTTGGTGTAAATTCCCTCATCACATTGGTGGTCAGTGAAATGTCCCCAATCAAAGGTGTTTTGCGGGAGACTGCCATTGAGTCAAGGTGCTCTGTTTATTGGTGTCATAGGTTACTATTTCTGAAACAGGTGCTCTCCTGGACCCTCTGCATCAGAACTGTCAGGTACTGCTCACAGATCCAGAATTCGGCCAGGGTATTTTTATTAATTCAATACATTTCCCCACTTTCCTTGGGTGGTTTGTTATATTGGAATATATTTAGTAACCCAGCGGATCCAGCTTTTTTCTTTTCTCTAGCACCGCTCTGTCACTCTAGGTCTTTTCCTATGCCACCATTTTCCTTTTTACATCACAGAGAGCTGGCTGTTTCTTCCTGGTTCTTGCAGTTGGCGCCCCAATAATGTGGTGCCAAATGTCACACATGCAGACATAGATCTGGCATTGTGTCTATTTATATATTGTTCTATAAATGGAAGAAGGTAATGCCTATTGGGATATCGACATTGCACCCCCCAGGAGCCATTACTTTTCTCCATTAATAGAACAATATGTAAACAGACACAGGTCCCTGGCTACGCATGTGCGGGATCTGGTGCTGACAGGGCCACTGTTAGAAATTATGGGGCCCTGTACAGCCTTCCTTGTGGGCCCCCCAATCCCGTCTACATCCCACCTACCCCCCTAAGGTGCAGTGAGACAGTAGCACTGACTTTATCCCCCAATACCCCCAAAAAAAAATTTATGTCCCACCTCCTGGGCCCCTCTGTTGACCTGATGAGGCCCAGGGAAATGTAATTTAAGTCCTGGTAAGCAAGTAGGAGAGGGGGTGTGGTCTAGTCAAATATATTTATTTATTTAGACTGAAATTAACTATAAATTTGCCCCCCTGTTTAGCTGATAAGGCCTGGGCCCAGTACAACAAGACCAGGTCTTATCAGCAGCCCTAGGTCCTGACTTTGTTTACATATTATTGTATGAAGGAAAAATATGTGATGTTGATGTCCCATGCAAGAGGAGACGAAAATGTCATTTTTAAAGGTTGGCTTTTTTTTTTAAAGTGGAGGAGGTGATTAGTTTTGAGTGACAGTCTGCTTTAAGTATCTTGCCCATCAACTGGCCACTGAGATTCTGGGGCCCATCCCAGACTGGGGCAGCCATTACCTGTACAGGACCTCAGAGGCCCCAGTATGCCTGCAAGAGCTGCACAGCCCATATGTCTGCTCTTGGGGAGTGGGAACTACTTTCATTTTTGGGAGGAGTCGCCATGTAAAGGGACATTACTTTCCTCACCCTAACCTTCCCACTGTCCTGATCTTTTATCAGCCAATTGTTTTGCAAAATCCAGTTGTCTATCAAATCAAATGGGAGAACACAGGACAGAAGTGGGGAGGAGCCACGTTGTTGTATGCAGTGATGGTCTCTGTCTCTTATATAAGTACAGGAGCATAATTACATATTTGTGGGAAAGCCTATGATCTCTGAGCTGTCCAGAAAAAATAAACTCTTGTATGTAAAACTGTCTAAGTCAGATAAATATTACTCTAAAATAAAGATTGTAATAATTACACAAAATTGATTCTCACTAAATAAGACACTATACAGTACTTCCCTTTAAAATCAATATCTACTGCTACTTTTTTTTTTTTTAACTTTCTTTTTAAACCCAAAACCAAAAATGTATTATATTGCAGCTTACTAATCCTTAGATGTGGTGGCTGCATTCCATTTTTATTTTTTATTTTTTCCCCTCTGTTTTCACCTGGTGATCTGCCAGTATCGCTGTTTTTGTATTATAGTGCCCCTACTCTGGATGAAGGAGCACAGGGCACATTTGAACATCAGCATTGTCAGTCTGGGGAGGGGAAAGTTAGATGTACTAGATACACCAACAAATTGAAGTCAAACTCCAGTTAACATGTTATAATCAGTTACAGCAAACAGTTTTTTTTCTTTTGGGGATAAAGGTTTTACAGAAATAAATAAAACTGATCATTGTAAGCACCCTTGCCAATGTTGAATGGTTTGTCTCATCCCTGTAACTGATACATCTGATACATCTGCAAGAGTAACTGGCCAGAGGACCAGGTAAAAATATAAGCAGGATAGCCTAAACAAAGAAAACAAATGCAGCCGTCACATCTAAGAATTAGTTAGCTGCAATATAATAAATGTTTGCTTCTGGGCCATGCCAAGCTGACCAAGATTTTCCATAGGTGCCAATGTTAAATGTTACTGGAGCCGTGCAATGCCAAGCTGGCCAAGAATTTCCATAGACGCCATGCCAAGCTGACCAAGATCTCCCAGGAGCCAATGCAAAACCGGAAATGACGTCTACGGCTGAGGCTCTCTAGAGGAGGAAGGAAATTAGATATAGGCATAAATGAGGTAAGTAAACAGAATTTTTTTTTGCCAAGGATGCACATTAGTGCTACATGGTGAGGAGTGAAAAATGTGTGTGGAACTCCGCTTTAAGTTCCGGAATGGTTATAAATTAAACTACATACTCACCCTATATTTACACTTGGGGAGAGATAATACTTTTTTTTGTTTACCAACACAGAGCTCTGGGCTGTCAGCAGGTCATGGCCACGAATCATTGGCTGGAACTTGCTGACAGGCTCTTGCTGCCTTCAATCATAGCAGGTGCAGGGGGTGCACGTGAGCATGCCCTAAACCAGGAAGTAGACAGCAACGTATGAGTACGTAGCTTTGCCTACAGTGGCTGCTCACCTGCAGTACAGTGCAAGCGGGCAGTCGTCAAATTGTTTAAATAAGCTTTGACAATAAAACCTGGCAGCTGATTGGCTTTCATGCAGATTTGCACCAGATTTTGCATGCTCCGGTGTTAGTAAATCACCCCAAAAGCATCAGGCTCAATAGAATATTGTTCACCCTAGGGTCACAGCAAAAGATAAGAAGACGATTTTTGTGTAAACAAGGTTTAACATCCACATACGGGAAGTATTCTTTACTGTAAGAGCTGTGAGATAGTTTTCCACAGGAAAAGGCTCTAGATTGCTTCGAACAGGGGCTGGATGTTTTTATAAATGCTCAATACACAAATGGCTACTTATAACTGTAGGAAATAAAAATGTAAACTGTCGATCCAGGGAGGATCTGATTTCTATTGGGGTCCAGGAAAGTTTTTCTTCCCTGTTGGAATATTGGACCACTCGTTATATCTTTTTAAAAGTTGTTTGCCTTCTTCTGGATCACTTAAGAGTTAAGCCGTGTACACACGATCGGTTTCACCGATGAAAACAGTCCGATGGACTGTTTTCATCGGACGAACCGATCGTGTATGGGCCCTATCGGTCTTTTTTCTATCGGTGTGAAAAAATAGAACATGTTTTAAATTTATCCGATGGGAAAAAAAATGATAGCAAATTCCGATCGTCTGTGTGGAACTCCATCGGACAAAAAACCCACGCATGCTCAGAATCAAGTCGACGCATGCTCAGAAGCATTGAACTTCATTTTTTTCAGCTTGTCGGAGTGTTTTACGTCACAGCGTTTGGGACGGTCGGATTTATGACTGATGGTGTGTAGGCAAGACTGATGGAAGTCAGCTTCATCGGATTTCCGATGGAAAAATCCATCGGATTAGAATCCATAGGAAATCCGATCGTGTGTACAGGGCTTTAGTATATATTTTTTTTTTTTTAACTCAATGGATGTGTCTTTATTTGTTTTCTCCCTCTAGCACCCGATTTAATAGTTATCTATAGTAATTAACAAAGTAATAACAAACATATAAAAGAGCAAGAAATGTCAAAGCCACATATATTGTTTAACAAACATAAATAAAGCACAGAGACATGGACAGATGGATGTGTCTTTATTTGTTTTTGCCCTATAGCACCTATTAATAATTATCTATAGTAATTAACAAAGTAATAACAAACATATAAAAGAGCAGGAAAGTACAAATGTCAAAGTCACATACGTCATACGGTATATTGTATAACAAATACAAAACACAAAATATTTGCTCATTGAAAGTACACTATACTTTTCATTTAAATCTGTATTTACTAATATTTATTTTCAAAACTCTCCTGTGAGAAAATGTAAAAATAAAATAAATCTCTACAACTTAGGAAAGTATAGCAAACAATTCAAAGGATATAATACTGAACATCATTGGTTCTTGATTTGTTATATTTTAGAACTTCAGGATGTGCAGCATTTTGGAAACAGTCTTCAGTTGTAATAAGATCATTCTGACAGCATAAACCCCCTTAGAAACCCTTTCTATGAGATGTATACAGTACAAAACAGTAACCTCTGTGCGCATCAATAGTTTGCGGCTATCTGGAGCCTTCATCGCTGGCTGAGGCATTGGTTTACATAATACACAATGTTGATTAGACAGAATGTATTTGTCTTTGCTGAAAAATGGAAGTGGAGCATTCAACACAAGGCAAATGGAAAACATAGCTGAAAAATCACAATAAGACAGATAAAGTGTTTACCAAAATGAGGAAAGGCAAACACTGGCGGAGAAAAGATAATATGTTATTTTTCAGTTCGACTCGCGGCATGATGACAAGTGAAGACAAAGAGAAAATGATGGAGAAAATATTTGCAATCCTTTATGAAGAGATACATTCATTTTCACTGGAAAGATAAAAGGAAGCTAAAGAGTCATTTGAAAGTCAATTTTATCAACCGCCAGCAAGAAAGTAGTTGAACAGTATTTATAACTGAAATAACAATCCATGGGCACTGTCTGCAGTCAAGAGTTCCTTGACTTTCTTGGGTCCTGGTCTTGTGGTGTTGTCTTGACGTGCTCATGGCAAATGGGAAGATCACAGTGTGGGCAGTGACATGTGAAATATTGTGTACAATTATTCATTCTCATTATTATGCTAGCAGATAGAGCAAAATACTTATTTTCACTCATGCTCTTGCTGAAAAACACATGTTTACAGCTCTCAATAGCTCAAGTTGAAAGTTGCTCACACAAGTGGCTGAATCAAGTCAGTGACTCCTCCCCCTCTCTACCTTTCTCTCAATACAGGCCCTATTCAACATTTCAATCTGACAGAGCGAGTCTGAAGACCAAGAGCTACTCATAGTACTCTAGGAATCCTTTATCACCTATTAGGTGTTTTTATTTATAAAAGAGAGACTGCATATAATAAAATATAATACAAATATTTTAAATATTAATTAATTGATCCAAAAATGATCATACTTTCCCATTAAGTCAATATGTATTATCACTACCAAAATGACAGACAGTGCAAAGGAAGTAACCACACAAAAGGTACAAACCAAAAGATAGATGTGACCAGTTTGCCATGTCGTGCAGTGTGTTTTTTGTTTCCTGAACCTTTTGGAATAAAGGCTTTTTAATCGGAGTGCTGCTTCCAGAAGTGATTTTCTTTTCTTTTTGATCACAAACCAAAAGATAGCCATGATGCCATGATTAGAAAGAACTTGTAGATAGTGTCTTAAAGCGGAGTCCAGACAATTTTTTTTTAAAGTCTGCATCCACAAAAAGTGTAGCTGCTGACTTGTAATATATGAACACTCACCTGTCACACAGTCCAGCGATGTGGGCTCCTTCCCCCCTCCTCTCCACGGCACCAGCATTCTTACAGTGGGCACCCGGCATTCTTACCGTGGGCACAGAGCCTTGCTGCGCACTGTGAATAGCCAGGCAATCTTCTGGGACCTGTGACGTGTTCCAGAAGATTGTAGGGAGGGGGAGAAGTAAACTTCCTTCTGGCTCGCGGAGCCCCAGGAGGAAGTGGGAGCTGGATGCCTCTAAAAAGAGGGTATCCGGTCCCCCCACTCCCCCCCAAAAAAATTACATTCCAAAATGTGGCATGTCAGGGGGTCACCCATCACTTAAAGCGGAAGTTCCATTTTTGGGTGGAACTCCGCTTTAAACACAAAATGTAGCTATGTAGCAAAGTCTTTTATCTCCTTTGGTTTAATGAGATCCTCCAAGGCCAAAGATAACTGACAATCTTCAATATGTGGTGGGTTGTGAGGCATAGTGGGTGCAAATATGGTGAAAGTCATTGGGCGCCAGACACTTCTTGGATGTGAAAAGGGTTTTATTTCTTTTGACAGTCCTTTTTTACATATTTTGGGGGAAAGAGTGTTAGGGCCAGGACACCCTTAGTGGCAAAATCAATTGGCAAAACTTCAACAGGAGAACAGCCGTGCAGGGAAAGGCCCCAGCAAGGCCCCACTTCTGCACGTGCAGGATTGCTGTCTCCTATGGAAACAGTCCTTCAACAGTTCCTAACTCAAACGTATCAGTTCTTTCAGCTGCACTACAACTGCTCCTTGTAGTTCTTCAATACTGAGCTCCTGGTCTCTCACTAGACCCACTGTTTCACTGACTATGAATCCCTTGAGCTCCTCCAAGGTTTGCCGTGGTATCTCCTCAAGCGTCACCCCCCCCTTCTCTGCTGAATCCCTAGTTTGGTACTCCAGATATTCCTCAAGCTTCACCCCTGCTAACCGGCTCAGTCCCTGGCTTGACACACAAGGCTGCTCTGCAAGCATCTCCTCCGCTGGTTGGGTCCCTGACTTGATCACCGCCTGAAGTTTCCTGATTCTCCACCGTGCCCTTTGGTGAGAATATGGTTCCGGTACTTGCTTCAGTTACTCACTGCGGTCCCTGGTAATGGTGATTGGTCCCTTTGTGGCGACGGCTTACCTTCTACCTCTGCCCACTGACAGGTTCTTCTCTCTCACTTCTGGATAGGCCCTCACACAGCCTAGCAGCCAGATGCCCCCGGAATAGACCCAATCTCCGGCCTAGCAGCCGTCCAGGTGGCACAGAACACAGATCATCTGACCTCACCCGAATATATAGGCTCTCCCAGCAGGCAAAGGGATACAAGAAAACCCCTGCCCATTAGCTGGGATACCCACATACCCATAACCTAACCTTGGGTTGACCTTCTCATATCTAGTACCATCAAGTACCCAGCCACCTAGTGGTAGAAGAGAAAAGTGCAACAAAGCCAAGCTTAGGGAGAAATCAATAGATCCCTATCAATCATCCAAGATAACTACTCTTGGCAAGTAAATTTGTGAGGAGCTCCCTGACTAAACTCCAGGGTGCTGCATCTGGATAATATTATGAGATGTATTGCATTACTGTAAAGGTACCCATAGATGCCAAATTATTTATTTTAAGCCTGACATTAATGTGGGTTTGCCTACCTAAATCTATATGTAAATATATGAGCATGTCATATATTGCAGCCTTTTGGATGCACCACATCATCATAATATAGCCACTCTGTGGCTGGCTCTAGAAGATGGGCGAATTGCTGAAAACATTGCAGTGAACAGGTAAGGGTTCTGAAGGACTTCACTTTCACTTCACAACTGGATAAAGTCAACCTGCAGTTTATTTGTGTTTAGGTCAACTAATCTGCTTATCTCTACCCAAAGACATGAGATGGTAGTCACCAGTTCTGGCTGTTTTGGACTGGTTATTAATCACATGGTGAGCTGGGGCCACAGCTTGTCAGATATAAATAATACAACATAAGTTCAGTAGACTTGCACTTTTTGGCTCTGGGGGGGAGTGGCCTGGCAGATGGGATAGGAGGAGGGGTGAGTGGAGGGGTTCCTGGGGAGCCTAGGTAGAAGTGGTAGCACCACCTAGAATTATACAGCTATCAATAATACATCACAGGCCACGTAATGTGGTATCAAAATGTGCAGGGAGGAATTTGTCTATCCAAGGATGCCATATTTTGGTGTATTTAGAGACTTATTCCAGTAGGGTGGCCTCAATTTTGCCATGTACACTATATTACCAAAAGTATTGGGACACCTGCCTTTACACGCACATGAACTTTAATGGCATCCGAGTCTTAGTCTTTAGTGTTCAATATTGAGTTGGTTCACCTTATAACAGCTTCAACTCTTCTGGGATGGCTGTCCACAAGTTTTAGGAGTATGTCTATGGGAATGTTTGACCATTCGTCCAGAAGCACATTTGTGAGGTCAGGCACTGATGTGGACAAGAAGGCCTGGCTCGCAGTCTCCACTCGAATCGGTGTTCTATCGGGTTGAGGTCAGAACCCTGTGCAAGCTTATCAAGTTCCTCCACCCCAAACTCGCTCATCCATGTCTTTATGGACCTTGTACACTGGTACGCAGTCATGTTGGAACAGGAAGGGGCCATTCCCAAACTGTTCTGACAAAGTTGGGAGCATGAAATTGTCCAAAATGTCTTGGTATGCCGACGCCTTAAGAGTTTCGTTCACTGTAACTAAGGGGCCAAGCCCAACCTCTGAAAAGCAACCGCACATCATAATACCCCCTCCATCAAATGATTTGGACCAGTGCACAAAGCAAGGCCCATAAAGACATGGATGAGTGAGTGTGGGGTGGAGGAACTTGAATGGCCTACACAGAGTCCTGACCGGTCAAACATTCCCATAGACACACTCCTAAACCTTGTGGACAGCCTTACCAAAAGAGTTGAAGCTGTTATAGCTGCAAAGGGTGGGCCAACACAATATTGAACCTTATGGCCTAAGACTGGGATGCCATTAAAGTTCATGTGCGTGTAATGGCAGGCATCCCAATACATTTGGTAATATAGTGTATCATGGTATGGGTGACTCAATTTCTAACTGCAGTTAGGCTAACGGTTGTAGTTTTCCAGGCAGCTACCACTGTCTGCTTTGCTGTGGTTCTAATTTGTAATAGAAGCTTGAATTTCACAGTAGTAACACCTGGAGGGTGCATATGTGGGTTCTAGAGTGATGGTTTTCCCTAATGTTTTGGAAAGTAGGTTAAAAACCTCTGAGCAAAATTCTTTAACCACACATGTAAGTGCGTTCCATATTTCCTGCAGCCGCAAAAGCTGTAAAGGCGTAATTTGAGACAAATTTGAATACGCGGGCAAGGACTAAGTACCAGCAAGAGAGTATGTTAAAGGAATCCTCCAGTGTGGCAACACTCACAGAGCAGGATTTAGTGGCCAGCCAAACTTTAGCCCAATCTTCAGGATCTAGGTTAAACCAAGGTCCGACTCCTACTTGTTAAAGTGGTTGTAAACCCACTTTTTCAACTTGCACCTACAGGTAAGCCTAGATTAAGGCTTACCTGTAGGTGCAAGAAATATCTCCTAAACCTACACGGTTTAGGAGATATTTGCTAAAAATGACATTGCTCCGTGTCTACAGTGCATGCGCCCCGTAGACAACGGCGCATTCATGGGGTTAATCCCATTCACAAATTCGGCTAAGTCCCAGCAATGCTTGGGCTTAGCCGAATTTGACAGCTCCCGCGCGCATGCGCGGAGTGACGTCTTTGCTGCTCCAGCCAATCACAGCGCCGGAGCGGCGCTGTGATTGGTTGGAGCGGCGATACCTGGAAGTAACATTCCGGCTATCGCCGCAGCGATAGCTGCGGCTGGAGAGAGGGACACGGACGGTTTTGGGGGCCCCGATCTAAGGTAAGTGGTACATAATGAGCTAGTATGCTAGTCATACTAGCTCATTATAGCTTTGTCTTGCAGGTGGGCTAGAAATAAAAAAAAAGTTATATGGGTTTACAACCACTTTAGCCTAAGATGAAACACTTAAAAATATAACATGGAGGTTGCGATTTTTTTTTTTAGAAAGCCTTGTATGATATAAAATTTAGATTAAACCTGGGGGAGCCCTGTTTGCATATATGTTCAAGCGTGGTAAGCTGATTTAAGGAAAAGGTAGGGGGTGTACTGGAGAGGAAGAAATGTTTAACTTAGAGGTAGCAAAAGAGTTCTGTTGGTGGGAGAATAAAACATGGACAAAGCGTTGCGAAGAAGAGAATTTCATCTGGGTCTGCTAACTGGCGTAATCAGATTTACTTTAAAAGTTCCCAAGAGTGGAAGGAAGTGGGGGGGGGGCAGTGGGCTGGGTTAAACAATGAGTTTCAAGTGCGGAAAGAAGCTGGGGAGGAGAAGACTCGGTCGAAGAATGATGGGTTCCCACGTTTGGAAAAAAGCAAGGGAGAAGTAGGCTGGGTAGAATTATGGGTTCACTAAGGCTCCCTTTTTAGATAAATAGGACCAGCAGCACACCCTCCTCTTCGATTAAACATTAATGTGAATTGAGCTGAGTATTTTTGTGCTTGCCATAAAAATAAATGTAAGCCAGTTTGTGCCCACATCTGCCCCCACATTCTTATTTCTAGAATAAAAAAAAAAAAACCCTACAAAAGATCAGTAATACCTCTGTGACTCCTATGTGTTCTATGTGCTCTGGTCCCGCACTGTGGCACCACTTGCCAGGCGCTACATCACCCCTGTGTTCTGTAGTGATTTAGCAGATAACAAGTGGAACCAAAGCTCATTGGGAGAGCAAAAACAGGGTCACAGCCAGCCAGAGTAATAGCTATTTTTTGGCAGGGTCCTTTTTTTTAAAATTATTTCTATACACTTTAAACCTATAGATTATTTAAAACAGGATGTTACTGTAGCAGGCTTATGTGGATACTGTATTGCAAATAAACAGCTGTCACAAAAAATATACCAATGTATATCAATCACACAAAATTTACTTGAACAACAAACAGTTCCCTGAGAGCATAACCTGTCAATGTCCTCAGAATAAGCAAGTAGTTTTTGCAAAAGCTGTATAGCAAGTGCTCCAACTGTGTATAGTAGTGAAAGGAACTCCGTCACCCACGCAGTGGAGGTCCATGAGGTCCAGTCACCATAATCATTTTTTTTTTAAATACTCCCCCGTGATCCTTATTATTTTTAAATTTACATTAGACTACATTAATAATTGTATTTATGCAGGTTGCTGTAAAATCTGGAAATATTTACATGATCTCGGAAGCAGGCAGGGGGCCATCTCTGCTATGGACATCTGAAGCCTGCTTGTGTCTATTTCCGGAATTCGGTGCAGCTGGCAACCCAGCATGCACCTCCTGAACTTACACCTTTGCAGTAATGACACTTCATGGTGCAGTTTGTCCAGAACAGATGCCTTAGCAATGGGGGTGCGGCAGCAGAAGTACCTGCCCCATTGATATGGCAACCAACATGTCAATCACATTCTAACCCGGAAGGCAAGTGTGCTCAGGGATTCGACTAGCCTTGAAACAGTAATAACCTTTATAATACATGCATAAACATTTCATTTGTAAAGCTGTGCATTAGGAAAGATTATATGTAACTGGTAAATCCGATACAAACTTCCAATTGTGTATATAGACTAGTTTCCCTATTTAAAAATGGTGCTTATCTCCGCCTAGCATCGCATCATATCTGGTTTAGAAATAACGCAATGGTAGAAGTGGAGCCTGCCCATTGACTCCTTGGATTGATTACACTGGTAATCCCAGGAGCCATGGGAAAAAGATATAACTCACCTCGCCGTAGAAAGATTTTCCCAAACAGAATGTACTACATTCCCCAGAAATAAAATGTCACTATCGAAAAAAAACATTGCAAAGGCATCAACAACAAATTCAGCCATACATACAAATTAGGGTTTAAAGCTTTAAAGAGCATTTGCCCCCTCTTCCAATAATGAACTCACACTTCACACAAAAATGAGGAAACACACAATTAATTAGTTGAAATTAGCTGTCAGATTTCAAAGATATAATATAATATCTACTTATTAATTACCTTATTGTATTCAATAACAGATTCTTCAATAATTGCAAAGCTGGTAAACAACTTAGCAAATATAATGCACTGTCAGTACAGCAGAATACTGACTCTCCCAGTTTAAGTTCTCTTGTCCCTTGCAGTTTTAGTCCTGTGCTGTGCTGTCTCAGTGTGAAGTTCTGTTACTAATGCTGCCCAGCTCTGCCCTGTTGCCATGCACAGATGACTCACCTGCAGACCTTGCGTTTACATGTAAATAACCTGCATTGATTTGTAAATAGCGGTGGCATTAAAATGTAGATCGTACCTTGCCGGAGCCCTGTGGCTTACGCATGTATTTCCAAATGTGTGCAACTAAACCCCTGTTCTTAACGCATACTATTGGACAAGTCAATTCGGTTGGTCGCAGGCTGGTTGGTAAGTTGAGCTTGGAAATGGCTTTGGTTTTATTTTATATGCGTTGTCCTTTCAATGCTCCTTGCTGCAGTGACCAGTTATAGGTGGGGGCAGTGACCACTTGTTTGTACTGTAAATCCCCATTACATTAGTGGTCAGTGTAAATCCTCATTGCATTTGTGGCCAGTGTACAAACTCCTCTTTATATTGGTAATCGGTAAAATAATCCTGGTTTGTGGTCAGGTTCGAATACTCCCTTACCTTCGTGGTCCATGTAGAAGCCCCCTTTAAATTGGTGGTGAATGTAAATCCCCCCTTACATTGGTGGCCAGTGTGTAAATCCCCATTTATTGGTTGTTGATGTAACCCATTGGTTGTCGGTGTAAATTCTTCATTACAGTGGTGATCATTGTACATTTACCTTTATATTGGTGGTAAGTGCAGAATTGCCCTTACACTGGTGGTCAGTGTAAATCCCCCTTTACATTGGTGGTTGGTGTAGAAGTGTCACCTTACATTGGTGGTCAGTACAAATCTCCTCGACAATTGTTATCAGTGTAAATTTCCCCTTACATGGAGGTCTTTGTATATTACCCCTTACACTGGTGGTTGATGTAATTGCTCCTATTACTTTGGTGTCAGTGTAGAAATCCCTCTTTATATTGGTGGGTGGAGTAAAATCCCCCGCTATATACTTGCCAAAGATCTCCAGCTTTGCTCTACATAATTCAGAATTTGCCACAGTGTACTGCCTCCTCACCAATTCCATCCCCCCACCACTGCCACTGATTCCGTAAACCCCCCCCCCCAGCATGGCCACTGATCACACTCTCCAAGCATGGCCACTGATCCCAGGATCCCTAGGAGTTTTCTGTCTTTTGATGGGTCCCCTCGCCTCCCCAGTCCATGGTGTGCAGGCAGTGAGGAGAAAAATGAAAAAATTGATGATAATAATAAAGTGCTAAAGTGAAGGCGTAAATAGCAGCTAGACTTCTATAGTGTTGCCAGCACCCGTGTAATTGTGTAAATATGTTGAAGTAGCACTAATTACTCTATTAATAAAGTGCTAAGTGAATAAGCACTTTATTAACCACTTCCCTACCCAGCCATAGTCAAATGATGTCCACAGATGGGATCTCCCATCCTGGGTGGACGTCATATGACGTCTTGGGCTTTGTGGGGGAATATCTGAATGATGCCTGCAGCTAGAGGCATCATTCAGATATCCTTCTGTTCTACCGACGATTCTGCGCACCATAAGAATGATCATAGCGGCGGTTCCGCCGCTTGATCGTTCTTATAGGCAGCGGGAGGCGACATCCCCCTCCCGCCGCCATCCGGTGCTTCTTCGGGCTCTCCCGTGCCATCGGGGGCCCGGAGAATGAATCGTCCGGAGCACGATAGGAAGCATAGAGATGACTGGTGACCAGATGGTCACCAGTCATCTCTATGACCATCGGAGGCCTGGGCGCGATGTGATGACGTCACGCCCGGGTCCTCAGATGTAAACAAAGCCGCCATTGCGGCTAGTAAACATGAGATCAGTGAAAATAAAAAAAAATTAAGTAAAAAAAGAAAAAAAAAATTAAACGCCCCTGTCCCCGGTAGCTCGCGATCAGAAGCGAACGCACACGTAAGTCCCGCCCACATATGTAAACGCCGTTCAAACCACATATGTGAGGTATCGCCGCGTGCGTTAGAGTGCATGCAACAATTCTAGCACTAGACCTCCTCTGTAACTCTAACCTGGTAACCTGTAAAAAAAATTCAAGCGTCGCTTATGGAGATTTTTAAGTACCGAAGTTTGGCGCCATTCCATGAGTGTGCGCAATTTTAAAGCGTGACATGTTAGGTATCTATTTACTCAGCGTAACATCATCTTTCATATTTTCCCCAAAAATTGGGCTAACTTTACTGTTTTGTTCTTTTTTAATTCATGAAACCATTTTTTTTTCCCAAAAAAAGGCGTTTGAAAAATGATTGCGCAAATACAGTGCAAGAAAAAAAGTTGCAATGACCGTCATTTTATTCCCTAGGGTGTCTGCTAAAAAAACATATATAATGTTTGGGGGTTCTGAGTAATTTTCTAGCAAAAGAATGATGATTTGTACATGTAGGAGAGAAGTGCCAGAATAGGCCCAGTATTGAGGTGGTAAAAAAAGCCCGGGGTTGAAGTGGTTAATAGAGTAATTAGCGCTACTTCAACATATTTACACATAATATGTGCTGCAGCCTCTAGCAGCCAGTCAATTTGAGCGGTAATGATACTCTGTAACCTCTGGCAACCAATCGCTGCCTGATTGGATTCAGTAAACAGATTTTGAGTCTAGGTGCTATTTATTAGAGCAGGTGGAGATCAAAGTTGCGTGGGGGGTGGGGGGCTTAGAAAATGTTTGCCCAGAGTCCAATCAACATTAAAGACGGCCCTAATCCTAGGAACCTGCTTTTACATACACCAGTTTGATTGGTTGCTGGTTTTGGCTCACCTGCTCCCATGTCCTACTGCCTGCCAGTCAAAGTGATGAGCCAGCAGGGAGACCAAGGAGGTGGCTGGGGTAAAGCAGAGGCAGTAATAAAAGAAGTGGGTCACCATTTTCAGAGGAAAGCACCCCACTGTTAAGGGTCACTTTGCAGAGGACAAACTATATATGCAGTCATTACATGGCATTATTTTTTATAGATTTGTTTTAGTGCTCATTCACATGGACATTCATGGCTGTGCTGCTACTCCCAGAACAGTGTATTACTGTGGCGGCTATGATTAAGCTCAATCAGGGTGAAAGGCATCATGAGGCATGGCCAACACGCTGGGACTGTAGCTGAAGCTTTTACTTTCACTTTGAAATGATACACACAGTGGGGCTGATTTACGAACCGTTTGCCCTTGAGTTGCCCTTGAGTTGCCCTTGAGTTGCGCCGCACGCCGATGCGCAGTTTTGGTATTTACGAAATGTTTGCGCCGGTAACGCAGCGCTATTCCCCATTTACTGAAGTGTTCTCGGCGCACAAATCAAAATGAAAAGAAGCTGGAAATGCCAATATTATGGGGTGATGTGGGGGTGATGTGAGGAAGTATAGTGACAACTGCCCAAGTAACAAATATGCCCAAAATAGAATGAGAAAGTAACTTTTTCTGAACCAGCCTGCTGCGCCTGCAAGTACGTTTAGAAAACCGGTGGCCCCGCCCCCTCTGACACCACTGGGAAAGCCATAGGGAAGTCCCCGTGAAGTCCATGTGCGTCAGAGGGGGGCGGGGTCACCGGGTGGCCCCGCACTCAGTTAGAGAAGAACTGTCAGAAGAACAGAAGCGTCACACAGCGGGAACCTCCCATGGAAGCGGATCGTCCGGAGAACGAAGAAGCCGGAGCAAGATGCGGACAAGAACACCGAAAGAAGAAGCAGAGAATAGGAGGAAGAAGCAAAGGAAGAACAAGATGGAGGAAGAAACCCGAATGGAGACCAGAAGAAGATGGAAGAAGAAGCGGGGAAAGGAGAAGACATTAATAAAGGAATTGTCAAAAACCGGCTATTGTCTTTTTTTAAAAATGTTTACACTTTTGTTTGTGAAATGGTAGGGGTATATTTGTACCCCATTACCATTTCACACAGGGGGGGCAGGATCTGGGGGTCCCCTTTGTTAATGGGGGCTTTCAGATTCTGATAAGCCCCACGCCCGCAGACCCCCACAACCACCGGACAAGGGATGTGGGGATGAGGCCCTTGTCCCCATCAACATGGGGACATCCCCCCCATGTTGAGGGCATGTGGCCTGGTATGGTTCAGGAGAGGGGGGCGCTCTCTCTTCCCCCCTCTTTTCCTGCGGCCTGCCAGGTTGCGTGCTCGGATAAGGGCCTGGTGTGGATTTTTAGGGGGACCCCCACACAATTTTTTTTTAAGTTTGATGCAGGGTTCCCCTTAAAAACAAAACCAGACATGAAGAGCCTGGTAATGGAATTTTGGGGGACCCCCACGCATTTATTTTTGTTTTTTTCAAAGACTTTCAATGACTTTTATCTGCATTGACGGGAATCGGCAATTTATTATAGCCGCGAGTAGTTTTAAATTACTTTTTTTTTACTTTAGAAATGTCATTTTGCTCTCGGACTGTTATAAACATGGAAAACATGTGCTACTTTACAGGCATACTATAGACACCCCCCAGGTACGATATACTTTTTTTTTGCATTGATACATGTCCCCTGGGGCAGGACCCGGGTCCCCAAACACTTTTTATGACAATAACTTGGATATTAGCCTTCAAAATTGTCACTTTTGATTTTTCACGTTCGAGTCCCATAGACTTAAACGGTATTTGCGTGTCTGCACAAACTTTTTGCCTGTTCGCATGTTCTGGATGGAAACCGAATCGGGGGGTGTTCGGCTCATCCCTAATGCATATAATTCTTTGGGGCTAGTTTTTGCTTTTAAAGGGGAACTCCACACTTCAATGCTCTTGTCTCCCCCTTCTAATGCATATAATTATTTGGGGGTAACTTGTGCTTTTTAAGGGGAACTCCACACTCCATTCTCAAATCTCCAAAGGCTGTGAGCTGCCTTCACCAATCCAAACCACATACTATTTCAGAGCAAACAACAGGGCCAGCTAGGAAAGGTGCAAGAAGAGCGATCGCCCAACTCCCTCCCGAACCATTCAAGGCCACATGCACTCAACATAACTGGCTGCCTTTGGGGCATGTTGGGCTGAGCCCAATACCAAGCACAAAGCACCTTGTACCCACTAGTTTAAAGGTGCTTTCCAGATTTTGTAAAGACCCCCTGTCTGCAGCCCCCCCCAACCCCAGCCTAGGTTTGTGTGGAAGAGGCCCTTGTCCCCCTGAATAGGTGAACAAGGTGGTTGACTTTTGGGCTGCCCGAGCCCCTTCTGCTCCCAAGCATACACCCCCCTTTCATGGGCTGGCCTGCTGTGTTTGGCTAGGGGTTTGTTAGTGCGTGGGAGGGGCACAATTTTTGAAGATTTTGGGGAGGTATTTTTCACGTGGGGGTTTTCATTTTAAGCCTTTCCAGACCCAAATGGCCTTGTATGTATTGGGTTTTGTGTTTAAACCTTGCAGCTGCAATGTAGATTTGTCAGTTTTCTATAAAGCCGTACATCTTTGAAGCATCATTTTGGATACATGCTACAAGATGCACCACTTTACAGGCAGAGTAACCCCCCCCCCCCCCCCACAAGTTACTAGCTTGAGCCCAGGTTCACACTGCGGGAGTGAAGGTGTGCAAGTTCAGCTGAACTCGCACAATTTTACTTATGCTTGTCAGTCCCGATTTCGGCCACGATTACAGAGACATCTGTGCAGGTTTTGGCAGGAAAAAATCACAAAGTAGTACAGAAAATACTTTTTGAAATTGGTGCAGTATCGCAATGATTAGGACGGTGCCATTGATGGGAATTGCCAGCAAATGCTGCCTATTTGACATGTGATTTGACATGTCAAAACACATGTCAAATTGCACCAGTGTGAACCAGGGCTCAGGGATAGTTCACTCCATAGAAACGCAGTCCAGATGTGTTCCAGATGCTTTTCTGCATGTGCGTTTATGATGCATTTTTGAGGCTTTTTACAGCGTTACAGTACAGTCCAATGCATCTAAAATGCAGCATGTTCTAATTTATTTTCTGGAACTGAAATGCACTGGAACAAGCACTGCCGTTTAGAACCATATAACCAACTTTCCATGCATTTTTGATGCATAAAAAACGCAATGTGGTGTGAAATGGCCCTTAAGCAATTTGGCATATTTAAAGGCACTTCTCCTTGTTTCGTTTTTGGTGTTGTCCAAATTGGTGACATTGATATATGTCCCTTAGGGAGGGACCTGGGCCCCCATACCCATTTTAAGGCCAATAACTAGAAGATAAGCCAGCCAAGTGGGGACTAGAAAAATTAACAAGTCAGTTCCCATAGACTTCAATGGTATTTGTTGTATAACTTTTGCCCATGTTAGGCTCTTTGTTTGGCCCCCGGAACGGGGGGTGTTTGTCCCATCTCTAATTTAAAGTGGAGCTCCACCCTAAATTATAAGTTCCTCTCATCGGAACCCTCCCCCCCTCCGGTGTCACAATTGACACCTTTCAGGGGGGAGGGGGGTGAAGATACCTGTCTAAGACAGGTATTTTCACCCACATCCGGGAGTCCTCTCTCCGGGAATCTGCGGGAGTGATGTCACTTCCCGCAGACTTCCCGTAGTGTTCTGGGAGACACTCGGCTCCCAGAACACAGGAGCACCAATCAGAACGGCGCAGCGCGACTCGCGCATGTGCCGTAGGGAACCGGGCATGAAGCCGCAGGGCTTCACTTCCTGGTTCCCTCAGCGAGGATGGCGGAGGGAGCAGCAGAGCGACGAGCGATCGCTCGTCCTCTGCTGCGGACGTCGCTGGACTCCAGGACAGGTAAGTGTCCAAATATTAAAAGCCAGCAGCTGCTGTAGCTGTAGCTGCTGGCTTTTAATATTTTTTTTTCCGGCGGAGCTCCGCTTTAATAGCATGCTGGATGATGTGCTTAATTTTGGACAGGGGTGTGGCTTATTTTCTGCTAGCTGCATTTGTGTTGGTCTGGGCATGCTCAAGGACTTAGATTTTTTCCTGTGCCTTTTGGTGTGTGAAAAGCATTTCTGTTGGTCTGAGCATGCTCAGGGACTTATTTTTTTTTTGGTGCTTTTTGTGTGTGAACAGCACCTGGAAGTTTCTGGGCATGCTCAGAGAGTGTGTTTTTTGGGTTAGTAATTGAAGGACATCCTTAACAGGTGTACCCACTTTGAAGTTCAGTCTCTACATTGGGTGAACTTGCATTTTGTGTGTTTCATGGACTGTGCATGTGTTTTCAATTGCCTCATTAGCACACAAACCTAGGTTATATAAAGCTTGCAGATAGCATTCTCTACCTTGCTCTGAAATGAGGCAAGATTGTGTGTGGCCGGCATGAGAGTACATTTGGGTATCCTTATCGAGTTTGTAACATGTATTTTCGATTTGTATTTTATTTGTTATGCATTTGAAAAACAGATGTGGTTTCCAGCAAGTTTTATTTAACTTTGTTTTTTGTTTTTTTTGTTTCGGTGGGGGATATTTTCACATGAAATGTTATTGATGTTGGCGATGTTTGTCTTTTTTAGGTTGTTCACTTTGATTTAATTGTCTGTGCTGCATTATTTTGCTAATTCTTTCTCAAGATGTTGTGACTAATGTTATAATCCTTCATATAGATGTCCTTTTATCTCCTGTTACTTTCCAATGCAAAATCGTCAAATCTCAAAAAACTGATTCTGTTAGTGTCTCAAACTAACATTTTTTTTTGCTTTCCTTGCTTTTTTTCAAAGTCCTGTTTTTTTGACCAATAAAATTGTTTCAATTTTTTTTTGTTTGTGTGTGTTCTTTTCATGCAATGGATTTCCCAGCTGCATCTTAACTAGGCTGATTGGCATGTCTTCGACAAATCAGTTTTTATTTTTGTATATTTGTAATTTACGTTCCTGGTGCCTTCATGGTAACATATGCATGGGATTGTGTGTATGCTGCCATGGAGAGTCACCATGAAAGTAAAATTTGAGAGCGGTAAGTATTACATTTCCTTTTTAATTGCAGTGGTTTTCAGTCTCAGTCCTCAAGTACCCCCGACAGGACATGTTTTGTGAATTTATCTGATACCAAATAGGTGTCCACAATACCAAGCCATTGACTGTGATTTAAAGCACCTGTGCAAGATGAAGGTAAACCTGCAAACATGGCCTGTTGGGGGTAATTGAGGACAGGCTTGAGAAGGGCTGAACTAAAATCGAGCTCAAGACAATCCTATTCTAATTGTGGGCATTTGAGGGAAATCAAGTGTGATTTTTTTTTTTAGGTTGGCCTTTGTGTCCCTGTTCTTAAAATTGGCTTTGCTTCCTGTCACATAGCCAAACAGGAAGTGAGAGTAAAACCCTACCAATCTTTCCTTTGGTACACACCGGTCAATCTAACTAGTGTCCTCATTCAGAAAAATTTCCACCCAGGTAATGTTAAAGGCAAATCCTTTCTGCAAAACAAGTGTAGTTGCGGAAAATCTGAGGGGAAGCGCTGTTGATTTTAACATCCAATCATGTAGATGCAAAGATGGTGGTTTTTGTTCTTTTCCTTGCATGTCCCCCTCGGATCTCCAGCAAGTGCACTTGTAGTGCAATGTGGATTTGCCTTTAGGAAAAAGAACAAACAAAGTCCAAGATAACTAATAATTTGGGGTGTACACAGCAAAATGCTGGAGTTCAATTTACCAAATGGGGAAACTATTTAGATTGACCTGTGTCCCCAAGGAAAGACATTGGTAGGGATTTACCCTCACTTCCTGTGTGGCTATGTGACAGGAAGTGAATCATTCGGAAGGATAAAGTGGCAAAATTTGGGAGTTGTCTTCACCTTATCAGGGGTGTACACATCCCCAAAAACTGACCAGACTTCTAATCCCTCTGCACTTTATCCCCAAGCAAAAATAAGAAAGGACTTCATTTAGCTTAACTTTGCAAAGACTCATTCCTAAGTTCAATTGTGATGCATGTCAATGTCCCATTTAGACCCTCTTTAACCACTTGAGATCAGCGCTATAGCTGATCGACGGCCACAGCATGGTCCTCAATTGCCGGGAGTCCGTCAATAGACGTCCTCCCCTTCGCGCGCGCTGTGGTCACCGAGTCACTGAGACTCGGGTGATCACAGATCCGAGTAAGGGGCCGATCCCTGCCCCTTACCATGTGATCAGCTGTCAGCCAATGACAGCTGATCACGTGATGTAAACAAAAGCTCGGTAATCGTTTTTGTTTTCTCCTTGTGCTGACAGCGTGAGCATAAAAAAAGGCAATCACCAGCTTATGTGCAAGGGACATCGGGCCTGAAGAGGAAGAGGCAATTCTGCGTCATCGGTGACAATCAGTAGGCCCTGCCAGTGCCACCTTTCAATGCCCACCACTGGTGCCAATCAGTGCCACCTAGCAGTGTTGCCTATCAGTGCCCATCACTGCCAACTATTATTGCCCATCACTGCCAACTATCATTTCCACCTAGCAGTGCCACTTCTCAGTGCCCACCAGTGCCAACTAGCAATGCCACCTCTCAGTGCCCACCCTTGCCGCCTTATCGGTGCCCATCAGTGCAGTCTCATCAGTGTACATCAATGAAGGAGTAAAATTACCTTTTTTCGAAATTTTCAAACAAAATATCCTAATATTTTTTTTTTTATTCTGTCTTTTGTATTTATAGAAAAAAACAAAACAAACGCAGAGGTGATCAAATACCACCAAAAGAAAGCTCTATTTGTGTGAAAAAAATAATTAAAATGTAATTTGGTTACAGTGTTGTATGACTGCGCAATTGTCATTCAAAGTGCATCAGCGCTGAAAGTTGAAAATTGGTCTGGGCAGGAAGGGGGTTTAAGTGGCCAGTAAGCAAGTGGTTAATATAAGGCTACATGCATACGGACATTTTTCCAGCCGCTTGTTTGAGCGTTTTTTGCAGCTTAAAAACGGCTCTCCATGTTAGCCTATGGCCTCATGGCCACCATGGTGTTTTTGAGCTGTAAATGGCATAGCCGTTTTTAGGCCCCATGTACACGGGACGCTGGTGCAAAGTCTTCTGAACTAAGGTTGAAACCGGCGTTTAGAAACGCGCGTATTGCTGCATTTAGACACGTTTTACTGCGTTTGTGTCTATAAGCGTTTAGTTAGGAAACATCATAAGGACCCTCCCTAAGCTCAAAAAACAGTATTATTAACCATTTCAGGCATTTTGTGAGACCAGAGTGAGTAGCAGCAGCTGAGAGAGCAGCAGTGTACTTGTATTTAGCGTGTCACTTGCCACAAGTTGTGGATTGTCCACTTACCATGTCACCTGCCACAAGTTGTGGATTGTCCACTTGCCACGTCACCTGCCACAAGTTGTGGATTGTCCACTTGCCATGTCACCTGCCCCAAGTTGTGGATTGTCCACTTGCCATGTCACCTGCCACAAGTTGTGGATTGTCCACTTGCCATGTCACCTGCCCCAAGTTGTGGATTGTCCACTTGCCATGTCACCTGGCCACATCACCTGCCACAAGTTGTGGATTGTCCACTTGCCATGTCACCTGGCCACGTCACCTGCCACAAGTTGTGGATTGTCCACAATGCAATGCAAGCAATAACAGTTTTTTAATATATATTTTTTATGGTTTTTCATCATTTGCCATCATTTTTGAGTTTTTCAATGTAAAAAAATAGGTCACCTTTAAAAACGCTTATAAACGCGTTTGGCGTCTGAAACGTGGACATCTTTGGCATCTGAACGCATTTTTTTGCTTTCTGAAAAAACGAGTTTAAACGCAACTGCCGGGCCAGTTCACAACTTGGAAACGCAGTCCGGATGCGTTCCAGGTGCTTTTCTGCATGCGCGTTTTGATGCGTTTTTGGTGCGTTTTTGATGCAGTCCAGTGTTTTTTTTCCCCCCTCTTTTTTCTTAACCTGAAATAAGGACAAGTGTGTTGCAATGCGTTTTTGGTGCATTTAGGTGCGTTCTGGTGCGTTCCAGTGCGTTTTTGTTACGTTCCGGTGCGTTTTTGATGCGTTTTACTGCGGTCTAGTACAGTTCTGTACATAAAAAATGCAGCATGGCCAATTTTTTGTTCTTTCTGAAACACACTGGAACGAACTGCAGTGGTGTGAACTATGCCGTTGGCATTAATTTGATCAACTAGCATTTTTCATGCATAAAAAAAACGCACTGCACCGCATCTGGTGTGAACTGGCCCTGAATGGGTTCAGGGGCAGTTGAAAAAAGTGTCCAACTGCCTCTGAACGTGCGTTTACTACATGGGGCCTTAAGCTGCAAAAAAAAAAAACAGGACCAGTGCGTTCTGAAGCTCCAGCGCTAGAGCTGTAAAAATGTCAGACGCCAGCAAAAGGTGTTAAACGCGAATTAACGAGGCTAACGCTGTGTTAAGCCTCGTCCGGCGTTTCTATCTCTATTTAAAATCAATGGTTCCCTATGGAAGCCCATTGATTTGAAAAGAGGTCGCACCAGAAGTCAGATCAAGAGGATCCGACTTGCGGTAGGACTTGTGTGCTGAGAATCTTAAGGGGGGAACCCAGCGAAAATGTAAAAAAAAATTTCCGTGAGGTTCCCCTCTAAGACGACCCTTCGGACTGGTATAGATCTTAAGGGGGAGCCCACACCAAAAAATGGCCCTCCACCCCCAAGCACCTTGTCCCCATGTTCCCTCTTACTGAACAAAAGCCTAGGATTCCTAGAGGACTAATTAGTTAGTCCTCTAGGCAGCCTACAGTGACCTGGTCACCTCTGGCCATAGACTTAAATATCTCCTAAATGTGCACAGTTTATCAGATATTTACTATATATGCAGCCGATGGCATCATCGGGGCATGAGCTCTAAAGAAACGGCCACCTGGGTTGGCCCATTTTGTCCCAATGGACTTCAACTGGGGTATTAGATCTAATACCCCAGTTGAAGTCCATTGGGACGAAACGCGGCGGGTTTGCTAGTCCAGCTCCTCACATTGCTTTTAATCTGTGATCACCAGTATATGTACACATCTTATCCGATGTTTGTACTTTTTTAAATAAACCTACCAGTTGGATCTACACTACATGGAGGCATCTTTTCTTTCCATGATACTCATATTGTTTATTGGATGTACATGCCGACCCATACTACCTACATTTTGGATGACTTTTGCCTGAGTTCCAGCTCCAATCCCTGGCGTGAGAGGTCCAGTGTCCAACCTTGGAGTTTCAATACTTAGTTCTTCCTGCTTAATTGACCCACTGCCGCTGGCATGTGAGTCCACACCATCCGGTAAGAGTATTTACCCCTTATATTGGGTGGAGGACGCAGTATCCCTGATGACCCAATCATGTTGTTTAGGTTATCCTATACACCTTCACCTCTGTATTGGACCATACCTCGGAGCCCTTCTTCCAGTGTGGACTATTCCAGCATATTGTGTCATCAATACATATTTATAAGAACTTCATTCACTATCCAGTGATTCCACTTTTTATCTGGTTGTCCAGTGAACTTTGCACATTTACACCCAGCACTTTAATTTAGCACTGTGGTCTAATTAACGCACTTTATGATATATTTTGCTGCATCCCCATGTGTTGGAAGGAGTTACGTGCACCTCAGACCTCAAAGTTTTTTTTGTTGTTTGTTTTTTACCTTTCCCTTCTCTAGCCAAGTTTTGAGTGAGTGATTGTTTATAAGAACTAAGACCCCCTTTTTTTCCTTTTAAAGAGAAGGGAAAGGGAAGGGAAGGGGGAAAGGGGAAGGGGGGAAAAGGGGGAAGGAAAGAGCGAAAAGGGGCTATATCAGGGATATGCAATTAGCGGACCTCCAGCTGTTGCAAAACTACAAGTCCCATCATGCCTCTGGGTGTCATGCTTGTGGCTGTCAGTCTTGCTATGCCTCATGGGACTTGTAGTTCTGCAACAGCTGGAGGTCCGCTAATTGCATATCCCTGGGCTATATGATCCATAGCTCTCTGGAATGTCATGTTTTTAATGGGTTGGGAAGGATTTGTAATTTTACATGCCAAAATTTTGGACTTTTCTTACTACAAGATTCTTTTAGTTCTAGGAATGATATGTGATATGTACTATGTCTATTGTATTGTGTTATGTAGGTTATGTAATGCTATATGTTTAGATTTGTGAATGGTATGTAATTTATATATTTTTCTATGTCTTTTCTAAAATTACAGTATATACTCGAGTATAAGCCGAGTTTTTCAGCACATTTTTTTGTGCTGAAAATGCCCCCCTCGGCTTATACTTAAGTCACCTTTTTGCGCCTGATCTCCCGGAATTTGGGGACCCGGTACCAGCCAGCCGTAGGTCCCCTGGAGCCCAAACTTGGCACACATGTAGCCTCACTTTTCCCCTACAAGTGTGCAAAGCTTGTTGTCCGGGGGACCTATGGCCGGGGAGCACTAATTTTTCAAAATCGGGCACCCCTTCTATAGACTCCCATGTTAAACGGTAATTTCTCCGGTGACTTTGGGGACCCGGTACCGACCAGTCCCCTGGACACCAAACTTGCCACACATGTAGCCCAATTTCTCCTCTTTAAGTGTGCAAAGTTTGTTGTCTGGGGGACCTACGGCCGGGGAGCACTGATTTTTCAAAGCCGGGCACCTCTTCCATAGACTCCCATGTTAAACGTCAGTCTAGTCATGGACACAGTGAGGCATGGACACAGTGAGGCATGGACACAGTGAGGCATGGGCACAGTGAGGCATGGACACAGTGAGGCATGCACATGGACACAGTGAGGCAAAGTGAGGCATGCAGATGGACACCCTAGGCTTATACTCGAGTCAATACGTTTTCCCAGTTTTTTGTGGTAAAATTAGGTGCCTCGGCTTATATTCGGGTCGGCTTATACTCGAGTATATACAGTAATAAAAAAAATACTACAGTGTTCACAAATCCCAACCAAGAGATACAAGAACTCAATCTTAAGCCACCTGGTGAACGCAGCAAAAAGCTGCATCCCCATGTGTTGCAAGGAGTTACATGCACCTCAGATCTCCATGTGGCTTAAAAAAGTTAGAATTGGAATAATGGAAAACCTGTTGCCTTTGACCTTGGAGGGAAGGGAACAGATTAGGCAGTTTTGGGACCCATGGGAGGCTTTCTTAAAATCAGAGGAAGGGAAGAAGTTAATGGGAGAGGAGTAAGGAGAACAGGATATGCAGGAGGGATAAAGGAGGGGACATAGTTATACAGTTTGGGCCCTCTCGGGGACAGGGTGGCAACCAAGGGAAGGACCGTGACCTTCCCCTTTCCCTTTTTTTTTGGGGGGGTTCGCTCAGTGGCCTTTTAGGGCTCCTGGCCTCAGAGTAGGAAGGGGTAAAAGGAGAATTTTATTTGTTATGTATGTATAAAAATAAGAAAAAATCAACAGGAACGGATATGGAAATAGAGCCATATAAATAAAAGATAAAGCCTGACCCCCCCCCCCCCCAGGAAATAGAAACTGGGAGGGAAACAGGATTAGGATTAAGGAATATGTTTTTTTTTTTTATATTTTTCTTTGATGGCTCGAAATATGTGTGTAATATGTATATTTGGGGTTGTGGCATATATTCACAGACCTATCTCTGTATATCTGTAAAGAAATAAAGAATTAAAAAAATAATAATAATAATAATTAAAAAAATAAAGCAGGATTACTTTCATATTTCTAAATGCTCACTCCTTCAAAAATCAATAGAAAACATTGTACCACTTTCTGACAGCTTGGGGGCGCACTGTTAGGCTCCATGCATACTGGACGCTAAAAAAAAACTATAAAAAACGCCAGTAGCTTTGCAGGGAGCCTTTCAACGTTTTTTAGCGTTTTTGCAATAGCGTTTATTAGCGTTTTTCATGTTAGCGTTTTTTAGCTTTTATTTCAATGGATCAAAAAACGCTGGCGAGCTGCGTTTTTGAGCGTTTATTAGCGTTTTTCTGCGTTCAGAAAAAAGCCCATAATCTCCACTGCTCATTAACGATAAAAAAACGTCCATGTGTGCATGGACACATAGGCTAACATAGAGTTCAGTTTATGGGCTTTTAAAAAAAAAACGCCCAAACGCCAATAAACTGCAGTTTATGAGCTTCAGTGTGCATGGAGCCTAAGTGCCGGTTCACACTTGTGCGAGTTGATACCGAATACGATGCGTCAAACACAAACTAGATTCGCATGTCATCCAAAAAGTAATTGTTTTCAATGATGGTGGTTCACATCTATGCGTTGCGATTCCTCTCCGAATGCGATGCGATGAAAAAAAGGGTCTTGTGCGAGTTTAGACCGCTGCGTTGCGAATTTAGTCTCCATAGACATCAATGTAAATCGTTCTGGAATCGCATTGGTGGTTCACATATGTGCGAATACTTCACCTCCAGCTCCTCCTTCCAGTTCTGCCCCCTCACTTCCTGTTTCCTGTCTCGTGTCCATATGTAAACAGAGAAGATGGCCCCAAGGCGCCGGAACACCATTGATAATGAGGAGCTCATCAGGCTTGTCCGTGACAGGCCTTATATATGGGACAGCCGGATTGAAGAATACAAAAATCATGCCCGGAAGAGCAGAGGCTGGGTTGAAATTTGTCAATCTCTGTATGCAGACTGGGATGACTTCACACCTCATGTTCGCAAAATTAAACGTAAGTACATTCCTATTTATTCATCCCACTGACCACCAATGTAAGGACATGTATCCCACTGACCACCAATGTGAGGGCATGCATCCCACTGACCACCAATGTAAGGTGACCACCAATCCCACTGACTACCAATGTGAGGGCATGCATCCCACTGACCACCAATGTAAGGTGACCACCAATCCCACTGACTACCAATGTGAGGGCATGCATCCCACTGACCACCAATGTAAGGTGACCACCAATCCCACTGACTACCAATGTAAGGGCATTCATCCCACTGACCACCAATGTAAGTACATGTATCCCACTGACCACCAATGTAAGGTGACCACCAATCCCACTGACCACCAATGTGAGGGCATGCATCCCACTGACCACCAATGTAAGGTGACCACCAATCCCACTGACTACCAATGTAAGGGCATGCATCCCACTGACCACCAATGTAAAGTGACCACCAATCCCACTGACCACCAATCCCACTGACCACCAATGTAAGGGCATGCTTCCCACTGACCACCAATCCCACTGACTACGAATGTAAGGTCATGCATCCCACTGACCACCAATGTAATGTTGTGGGATGATATTGCATGCTCAATATGTTGACACAAAGCAGAAAAAATACATGTACACACTGTTGAACAATAAAACATTATCACATTTATTGAAAAAAGTAAAAGATATGAGACGATGCAGCATTGACTGGTAAAAAAGTTATTGATCTTTATGCAATGGCATCAAGCTGCCATGATACTTGACCGGCAGGACTCATAAAGAAGTCAGTAAACTTCTCACGGACGCTGGCCCCTCTGTAATTGCCCCTTGTATGTGTCCAATCTGCGCCTTCCATCTCATCCAACAAAGAGTCCTCGAAAAGGTATCCATCTCTTTCCCGCACAAAATTGTGAAGTGCACAGGCAGCTTTTACGGCAATTATGGCGTTTTCCATGTTTAGAGTAATTGGGGTGTGCAGAAATCGCCATTTGTTTGCCATGATTCCGAAAGTACACTCCACAACTCTTCGGGCTCTTGTTAGCCGATAGTTAAAGACCCTTTTCTCCACAGACAGTGACCTGTTGGCATATGGCCTTAGCATTTTTTCCGAAAGAGCGAAAGCCTCATCACCGACAAATATTAAAGGGAGAGAGGGTTCAGATGTTCCAGGGAGTGGTCGTTCGTTTGGGAGGTCCAGTGTGTTCTCCCGAATCATTCTTCCAAAACTAGAGTGGGAAAAAATGCTGGAGTCAGAACTACTCCCATAAGAACCAATGTCTATGTATGTGAACGAGTAGTTTGCATCAGCCACTGCCAGAAGCACGAAAGAAAAATATTTTTTATAATTAAAATATTTTGTCCCACTACCGACTGGCCTAACAATTCTGATGTGCTTTCCGTCGATTGCCCCCACACAGTTAGGGAAGTTGCAGCGATCCCAAAATAACTGAGCTTTGGAGTTCCATTCGTCTTTGTTTGGTTTTCTCATGACCACATCTCTTAAGACCTCCCAGATGGCCATACAGGTGTCCCGTACAATTGTGCTGACCGTAGATTTTCCCAGTTTGAACTCGAATTGCAAGCTGGCAAATGAATTTCCCGTTGCTAGGTACCTGTAAAAGATAGAAAAATAATTAGTGTTATTTTTTTTTTACAGAAGGACTCATACGCACTAGGTGGCGGAGCCTTAAAGACACACTTCAGAGACACCAGAGACTGGAGCGTGAAGCAAGGAGTGGGTCTGGTGCCCCCCCAAAGCGTCCCTACGCCTTCGCCAGATACATGGATTTTTTGAGGCCTGTTCTAGAATTGAGGAAGTAAGTTATCATTTATGAATCGGTCACTCTACCATCTCTATCTAATTATCCTGTCCTAGCCCTAACCTTTACTTCTCCCCTTATCTTTTTATTTATTTTAAAAAAAGACTTCTAATTTTTGTATTGCAGCACAGAAGCAAGTTGGGAGGAGGAGGAGGAAGAGAAGGAGGAGGGGGAGGAGCATGCTGCTACTGTTGACGTTGATGAAGGAGTATCATTTGCTAGCTCAAATCATGAGGATTTAGCTATGGAGCTCCAGGGTGAGATGATTGAGGTTAACGAGTCCTCTTCTCATGAGCTGGATAACGAGGATACAGACGTTTCGACACCTTCCAGCAGAAGGCAAAGACAGGCATCTACTTCCCGCAGAAAGCAAAGCTGCAGGGCAGCTGAACAGGTTGAAGACCAAGACCAGACCAAGAAATTGCTACACATTGTGTCAGGGATCACTGAACAAATTGATGCCCAGCGATGCCCTCATACAATGTTTGCCATTAGTTTGGTGCCTCTTCTGAAAGAGGTCTTGCCAGACTATTACTTTGATATGAGGATTGCAGTGGAACATTGCATCCATTCATTTACTGTGCCACGCCATGTTTCTGTGCCAACGCACCAGAGTCTTTCTACTGCTTCAAACACTGCACCAAACCCTTACCCCTCTAGTTTTGCGGAACCCACTAGCATCTATGAGACCCCCAGATCACGAATCCCATATCCCATTCCTTCACCAGTTGCCTCAGTAATTTCACCCCCAAATACAACCGCCGATATTAGTAGACCAATGGATATGAGACCACTTGAGTCAACATCTTACCATGTGCCATCACAAAACAGACCACAACAGCTCTACGAGCAAATACCGTCCGTGGCAAAGCAATTTCCACCTGTAGCAAGACCAATGGAACAGCACAAACCGCTAATTCAAAATCCTTATCTATATCACAATCAGTCGATTGAAGTTGCCTCTAATATGCATATGCCCTATAGACAATATGGGCCCCCAAGTGTACCACCGGATACCGAGATATCCCCACCTGTGCCATTGAGGAAATATCCCTCAACACAAGATGAAGCCTTGCTAACACCACCAAGCTCTTCAACACTACAACGGCATGATTTCAACAAGCCTGGTGAACATAGTTCACCAAGTTTTTTGAATTTGTAGAGGACTACCTGCTAATTTCACTACCAACTTCATGTGGAAATTCAATACTTTCTTAGTAAACGTTATGTTTTTTGTTAAATTATATATCCTATTTTGAATATCTCAGGGAAAAAGAGACGGAGAGAAAAAAAGGTAGTGGGGAAAGTGGAGATGAAGATGCGAGGAAGGGAGGATGAGAGAGTTGGATATGACAGGGAGGATAAGGTGGAGAGGTAGAGTTAGTAAACTTTTGTAAGTTAGAATTAAAGTTACTTTAAGTTAAAGCTAGACAGTGAGAGCAAGTTATAGAGTCAGAGGAAGTTAGAGAGTCAGAGGAAGTTAGAGAGTCAGAGGAAGTTAGAAAGTCAGAGGAAGTTAGAAGGTCAGAGGAAGTTAGAAGGGCAGAATAAGTTGTAGAGGCAGAGTAAGTTGGTGAGGTAGAGGAAGTTAGAGAGGCAGAGGAAGTTACAAAGTCAGAGGAAGTTGTAGAGGCAGAGAAAGTTGTAGAGGCAGAGAAAGTTGTAGAGGCAGAGAAAGTTGTAGAGGCAGAGAAAGTTGTAGAGGCAGAGAAACTTGGAGAGTCAGAGGAAGTTGTAGAGGCAGAGAAAGTTGTAGAGGCAGAGAAAGTTGTAGAGGCAGAGAAACTTGGAGAGTCAGAGGAAGTTGTAGAGGCAGAGAAAGTTGTAGAGGCAGAGAAAGTTGTAGAGGCAGAGAAAGTTGTAGAGGCAGAGAAACTTGGAGAGGTAGAGGAAGTTAGAGAGTCAGAGGAAGTTGTAGAGTCAGAGAAACTTGGAGAGTCAGAGGAAGTTGTAGAGGCAGAGAAAGTTGTAGAGGCAGAGAAAGTTGTAGAGGCAGAGTAAGTTGGTGAGGTAGAGGAAGTTAGAGAGGCAGAGGAAGTTAGAAGGTGATGGAAAAAAATGCATAGTGTGTTTAAAAAGTAAAAAAAAAGTGAAGGAGAGTGTTGTCTCCTCTTTATGTTGTTCTTGATATGTAAGAAAACATTTGAAAGTTTCTCCAATGGTTGGTGCAAAGCATGTAGTCACAAACTGATTAGAAGTTTTTGAAAAAAATAAATAAAATACTTATTTTGGAAGACAATTTTATTGTGATTTATGTCTGCATTCTTTGCATTCCTATAGCTTACTATGGTGCATAGCATAAAATTCACAAAGTATATCGATGAAATTTACCTTAATGTTACAAGCAACCTTTCCGCTGGCTCCACACTTTTCCGAAAGGTGGTGTTCTGATACTCCAATCGTGTACCAAGCAACCGAAGTAATTCATCAAAACTAAGAAATAAAACCACAAAACCAATGTAAGTGACAAGTTAAAGCCCATACAAAATGACATGGTAAGAGGCAAGAGTACTAGTGAAAGGATAAAAGAGATGGAAAGTTGGATTGGTGGTCATTGGGATTGGTGGTCAGTGGCATTGGTGGTCAGTGGGATGTATGCCCTTACATTGGTGGTCATTGGGATTGGTGGTCAGTTGCATTGGTGGTCAGTGGGATGTATGCCCTTACATTGGTGGTCATTGGGATTGGTGGTCAGTGGCATTGGTGGTCAGTGGGATGTATGCCCTTACATTGGTGGTCAGTAGGATTGGTGGTCATTGGGATTGGTGGTCAGTGGCATTGGTGGTCAGTTGGATTGGTGGTCATTGGGATTGCCCTTACATTGGTGGTCAGTGGGATTGGTGGTAATTGGAATTGGTGGTCAATGGTATGCATGTCAGTGATAGATAGAAAAAAAGGAGGGAGGAGGAGAAGGAAGTGGGGTACAGGTACTAACCTATTTACTGACATCCGGGAATAGTTGAAGAACTTCTCCTCATGCTGCCTGTGCCTGAGATGATTGTAGAGGATCCTAAACTGACCTCTCTCTTCCCTATTTAGAATAATTGGATGGACCCAATATCTTCTTGTACTCATCAGTCTCTTGGTCCTCCTCCTCCTCTTCCTCCGGGCTTTGTCCATCAGTACTGCAGCAGTAGCAGTAACAACTGCTGCCATTATCAACGGGACATGATGAAACATAATGACCAAAAAACAAAATCCTCACTGACTACTCACAAAAACCACACTCCTCCAACGACAATACTCTCCCCACAAGAGAAAACAGGGAAAGCACAGGAAGTTAACACCCATTTTTTTCTTGGTTTTTCAATTGGCCTGAGCAGAAATCGCATCTGTGCCTAATTTACATTGTAAGCGCATTACATTCGCATTGGATTCGCATTGCAATCGCGCTGGTAATTAATAAACAAACAATGAAAAAAAAACCCTCATAATCGCATCGCACAAGTGTGAACCGGCACTAAAGAACAGACAGCTGTTGCTGATGGAAGTGTACTGATAATCACTAAGTGAAAGAAAACATAATACCTCCCAATGTGGAAGGCACAATGAGATCAACAAATCCCACTTATTGTTTTATCTAGTGATGACATTGCTTGCTTCATGAACATGGGATTGTTTCTTCTAGCTCTGAGTTGATCGATTGCTGCTGGAGCTGCTGGCTAATGTTAGGCAAGCCATTGCAGAAAGATTATAAATGTTTATTTCCACTTGTTGGTTTATAGAAGACAGGAGCTTGCTGAGAGATGTTGTATCTGCAATTGCTGCAAAGTGTTTATCAGTGGGCTGCACAAAGGAACTGATTTCTGAGAACTTTTTTCCTTTCCTCCAAAATACCCGTTATGAGAGAAATATGGAGGTGGTCATTGCTGATCCCTCCTAAATATAGTGGATGCCTGGCTATCACTCTGACCCTTTTGCCTCAGTCGCTGACCTGTGGATAAAGACTGTGACCTGGATATTCCTTCTGAGTCAGTGACTCCAATATATTGAAGCCAATTAGAACCACAGACAGGCAATGTGCACATTCAGAAATTGTTCAGCAATAGCAGCCCCCACATTTTATGACAAGTTTGCTTTAAATGGATGTCTTCTGAGGAAATGGGCAGATCTGTGGGTTTTAGGGTGACCACATTTCCAAACTACCATTCAGGGACACTCTCCCTTCCCAAAAATCAGCTTGTGCTGTAACGAATCACAGCACAGTGATTGGACAAAAGAGGCAGGATTTATGATTTCTCCAATCACAAGCAGGGGGCGGGATTGTGCTCCTCCAGGCATTCCCGGCCAGGACAAGTACTGTCAGTGAGTAAAGCAATGATGTGGCGGCCTTTTTTGGGGGCAACAGATTATCCCGGGGTGTGGCTGTGTCAGTTTCATTCCGGGACACTGTATTGTCCTGGAATGAATGTGGACAGACCTGCAAAATGCGGGATTGTCCGGGGCAATCCGGGACACATGGTCACCCTAGTGGGTTTATTTCATAAAGATTATTCTATTATCTTTTAAAATGTTGTGTAGCGGCCTCCTCACTCCCCTCTTTCTCTTGTCTCGTCTCGTCTCGTCTCTTGTCTAGGGGTATCTTAGAGGGGAGGGAGCGGGGACACCACGCCTGGCCTCCACCACATGTGTCAGTGCGGTATAAGCAACGTTCTTGTATTACCTTCGGGTCAGTGCTGTGCACCTGGATCCTCCCTCCAAGAGTCACCTTGAACAATGTCTGTCAGGAAATGAGCCCCACACCATTAAAGTTTAACACTCCTTTATTCTTCTCGAATGAACACAAACAGTTGAACTCCCTTAGTAGGAACAGAACAGGAAAGGAGGTGTGGATGCGACTAGGCCCAGACACAATGTAGTTCTCCACTTTCCTTCCTGAAAGTGGGTTACGGTCTCCGCACGAGGGGGAATTTCCTTCCAGGCGGTCTCCGACAAGAGGCTCACCTGTCACCGGCAATATGCTGCACCGGGTCTTCAAGTGAGGAGCTCCCCCCGGTCCATTACGCCTTCCGGATTCGGGAACCCACTCCCGGGGCTCCCTAGGATCTCTTTCCCTCGCGGAACTCAGTGTTGGGCACTGAGCTCCGGACCTCCATCCGAGTACCTCACCCCAGGCTAAAGGTGCCTGGGATGGAACACGACCTCCGGTTGTCCTCTAGGCCTAGGCCACCCAGAGGACCGACACGAACCACCGTCCGCAAGCTGAAGGTGCTTGGGACTTTGACCCCCGACAAATATGGCCGGCCCCCTTTATCCCCTCTCCCAGCAAGCACGGCGGGTTCCCCGCCCCACCAACCGCTGCAGAGGGAGGACAAAAAGGAGGCACAACACACAGCAATGATTCAACCCCAGCCCAGGGCGACAACACCACCTGCTGGGCTGCAGGGAATTACACATCACCAATGTCTCTGTCAGGTTCAAATTTACACCCGGGAAAGTACATACCCGCTACACTCTCCCCTGGTGGTTTGACACTGGTCCCCAGTGTCTGGAGTAAACCATGCCCTCAACAGCTGACATAATCCAATCCAGAAACCAACTAACAATTGTACAACATGTAAAACTTTTAGAAAAAAACTATCCAACTGAAACATTGTGTCTGAGCCCTGTAAAGAAAGGGAATAAAGACAAGAGAAAACAATAGCACTGATTCATAACTTTGAATCACATATTCACATATGACTTTCCCCCCCCCCCCATCCTGACTAAGACCCACCCCATCCTCAGTGGACTTGATGGGGTGTTCTCCTCGGCCTTTACTTGAAGCGGGACGTCCGGAACTCTCGTCGACGGATCCATCCTGGCCGGGCGTAAGCGGGCGAGACGGTCCACCACAACCGCTGGTCGGGGCTACCATGCCGGTCTTTCTCTTCGGTGGCGGACGCTGTGAGACAGTGGTGACAGAATCAGCATCCTCGGATTTCTCCCGTTGAGGTTTTACGACCTCCTCCGCGGTCGTTGCAGTGTGCGTAGGGATGGCTCTCACAGCAGTGATTCCTCCTCTCTGAGTGGTGTTTTCTGCAGCACGGCCGGGGCATATGGTTCTCGGCCTCTCCACCACCGGATCCACTTCGAACAGGAACACCCCACAGGCCTCACATCGCCCGAACGGCTTCAGCTGGCACACCAGTCCCGAACAGCCGGGACAAATCACACCCAGGGCCTCAACGTCCATGCACGAGTACAGGGCGAATCGACCCCTTGGCTTTAGCCGGATCCCCGTATCTGTTACCGGAGCAGCAGCAGTCAATGTCGTGGTGGAAGGGTGAACTGGAATCCACGATGTATGTCCGAACATGGCGACCTGTTGCTGATCCATCGCACACTGCAGAGTTTTTGCGCCAATGTCCCACGTGTAGTCCTTCACACGTATTGGACTCCTCCCCTTTGCTCCAGTTCGCGGGCTTTTCTTCTTTTCTGAGTCTGAGTCACGCCCACAAACTAAGCGATGGGGGTGTGCCTGGTGGCGCAGTGCAATAGAAGCCCCCACCTGTATTACTTCACACGGCTGAACTTCCCCCTCTTTCCACTCTTCTGCGCGGGCCTTTCCCTTCATTGGGTCATGTCCACGACTTCGAGCAGGGATGCACTTCGGCCAATGAAGGCCTACCTATTCGCTTAACTCTTCCAACAGACACGTTCAATACTGTGGTGCACAAACACTATACCGGACCCGAGCCCCCACATGTAGTACTTCACACGGCTTCCTCACTCCCCTCTTTCTCTCGTCTCGTCTCTTGTCTAGGGGTATCTTAGAGGGGAGGGAGCGGGGACACCACGCCTGGCCTCCACCACATGTGTCAGTGCGGTATAAGCAACGTTCTTGTATTACCTTCGGGTCAGTGCTGTGCACCTGGATCCTCCCTCCAAGAGTCACCTTGAACAATGTCTGTCAGGAAATGAGCCCCACACCATTAAAGTTTAACACTCCTTTATTCTTCTTGAATGAACACAATCAGTTGAACTCCCTTGGTAGAAACAGAACAGAAAAGGAGGTGTGGGTGCGAATAGGCCCAGACACAATGTAGTTCTCCACTTTCCTTCCAGAAAGTGGGTTACGGTCTCCGCACGAGGGGGAATTTCCTTCCAGGCGGTCTCCGACGAGAGGCTCACCTGTCACCGGCAATATGCTGCACCGGGTCTTCAAGTGAGGAGCTCCCCCCGGTCCATTACGCCTTCCGGATTCGGGAACCGACACCCGGGGCTCCCTAGGATCTCCTTCCCTCGCAGAACTCAGTGTTGGGCACTGAGCTCCGGACCTCCATCCGAGAAACCTCACCCCAGGCTAAAGGTGCCTGGGATGGAACATGACCTTCGGTTGTCCTCTAGGCCTAGGCCACCCAGAGGACCGACACGAACCACCGTCCGCAAGCTGAAGGTGCTTGGGACTTCGACCCCCGACAAAGATGGCCGGCCCCCTTTATCCCCTCTCCCAGCAAGCACGGCGGGTTCCCCACCCCACTAACCGCTGCCGAGGGAGGACAAAAAGGAGGCACAACGCACAGCAATGATTCAACCCAAGCCCAGGGCGACAGCGCCACCTGCTGGGCTGCAGGGAATTACACATCACCAATGTCTCTGTCAGGTTCAAATTTACACCCGGGAAAGTACATACCCGCTACAGTTGTCATGACTTTACCCAGTCATGGCCTCATTTAGAAGTCCAAAACTCCCAATTCCCCCGTTACAAAATGTTGTCATAGACAGTCAGGTCTCCTCAAAGCATCAGTCCCACCACTATGACCATTGCTTGGAAGACTGGCAATCTAGCAATTTAACCACTTAACGACCGCCCACTGTAAATATACGTCAGCAGAATGGCACCGACAGGCAGAATCACGTACATATACGTGATTGCCTTTGTATAGTTGGGGGGTCCGATCGGACCCCCCTTCTTTACAGTGGGTGGTCGTTTTACCTTCGGGAGCGATCCGGCATGAGGGGACGGCCGTTCGATTCCGGCCACCCCCTCTCGATCGCTCCCGGCGAATGAGAGAGCTTCCCCTGCCTGCCAGGAAGGAGGAAGTGATGTCATCTCTCCTGGGGCGCTCACATATACCGAGCGCCGTACAGGAGAAGATGCAGGTTAGTACACAAAACAGCACACTGACACCAGGACACATAGGCACATAAATCGCCCCCCCAGGCCCCCCCAGACACCCGCAGATCACCCCCCAGCCCCCCCCCAGCCCCCAGTCACAGTGTCACTGATTGCAGTGACCATTTATTTAGTGATCACTGCAATCAGTGACATTTGTGACTGTAAAAGTGTCACTACATTTAGTTTTAGGTCCAGTGTAGCCCCCTAACCCCCCCTAATAAAGGTTTAACCCCCTGATCACCCCCCAGATAACCCTTTCACCCCCTAGCACCGCCGTCACTAAGCAATCATTTTTCTGATCGATGTCTTAGCGTCGGTGATGCTGATCGGTAGCCAGTAATTTTTTTTAGGTTCGCCGCAGGTTTTTATAGCGTCGGGTACCCCCATATATTACCTAATGAAGGTTTAACCCCCTTGATCGCCCCCCAGGTAACCCTTTCACCCCCTATCACCACTGTCACTAAGTTATAATTTTTCTGATCGATGTCTTAGCGTCGGTGATGCTGATCGGTAGCCAGTAATTTTCTTTAGGTTCGCCGCAGGTTTTTATAGCGTCGGGTACCCCCATATATTACCTAATAAAGGTTTAACCCCCTTGATCACCCCCCCAGGTAACCCTTTCACCCCCTATCACCACTGTCACTAAGCGATAATTTTTCTGATCGATGTCTTAGCGTCGGTGATGCTGATCGGTAGCCAGTAATTTTTTTTAGGTTCGCCGCAGGTTTTTATAGCGTCAGGTACCCCCATATATTATCTAATAAAGGTTTAACCCCCTGATCGCCCCCCAGGTAACCCTTTCACCCCCTATCACCACTGTCGCTAAGCAATCGTTTTTATGATCGTTGTCTTAGTGTCGGTGATGCCGATAGGTAGCCAGTAATTTTTTTTTAGGTTCGCCGTCAGGTTTTTATATAGCGTCAGGTACCCCCATATATTACCTAATAAAGGTTTTAACCCCCTAATTGCCCCTAGTTAACCCTTTCACCAGTGATCATCATATAAGTGTTACGGGTGACGCTGGTTAGTTAGTTTGCTTTTTATAGTGTCAGGGCACCCGCCGTATATAACCCAATAAAGGTTTAACCCCCTGATCGCCCGGCGGGTGATATCAGTTAGGTTTTAGCGTCAGAGAGGGTCTGCGTCACACCCCAGGCAGCGTCAGGTTAGTGCCAGTAGCGCTAACACCCACACGTGAAGCATACACCCCCCTTAGTGGTATAGTATCTGATCAGCTCAATATCTGATCTGATCAGATCTATACTAGCGTCCCCAGCAGTTTAGGGTTCCCAAAAACGCACTGTTAGTGGGATCAGCCCAGATACCTGCTAGCACCTGCGTTTTGCCCCTCTGTCCAGCCCAGGCCACGAAGTGCAGTATCGATCGATCACTGTCACTTGCAAAACACAACACACATAACTGCAGCTTTCGCAGAGACAGGCCTGATCCCTGCGAATCCAGTGCTGTAGGAGGTGATTTCACCACCACAGTTAAAAAAAAAAAGCATATATGCCAAAGCATTGGGGCAGCAGGAGCGGAGGAGCGATTTTGCTCCTAATGCCGCGTATATACGGTCGAAATTCCGACGGAGGCTTGCCCGTGGAAAAGTCTGACCATGTGTACGCGGCATAACTTTTGCGAGAAGATGCCCCCATGCTTCGGCATATATAAATGGTGCATGTATGCCCATCATTAGAAGTGCGTGGATGAAGGGCGGTATTCTAATGGTGGGCATACCCACCGATCAATCTTTTTTTTTCGATCAGCCAACAGGCTGCATGAAAAAAAAGATTACAATACATGTCCAACAAGGACCAGCAACGTACTGGTATGTTGCTGGACTTTGAATGTTTATACCAGAATGATGCCTGCGGGTTTAGGTATCATCTTGGTATCATTCTTTTCAGCCAGCGGCCGGCTTTCATGTAAAAGCAATCCTAGTGGCTAATTAGCCTCTGGACTGCTTTTACAAGCAGTGGGAGGGAATGTCCCCCCCCCCGGATATAAAAAGCGCCATTGGGAAATTGGGAAAGCATTTTATCACACCGATCTTGGTGTGGTCAGATGCTTTGAGGGCAGAGGAAAGATCTAGGGTCCAATAGACCCCAGTTTTTTCAAAAAAGAGTACCTGTCATTACCTATTGCTATCATAGGGGATATTTACATTCCCTGAGATAACAATAAAAGTGATAAAAATAAATAAATATGGAAGCAACAGTTTAAAAATAAAATAAAAAAGCAAAATTAATAATAAAAAAAAAAAAAAAGCACCCCTGTCCTGCCCTGCTCTTGCCCAATGGCGAACGCAAGCGTCGGTCTGGCGTCATATGTAAACAGCAATTGCACCATGCATGTGAGGTATCACCGCGAAGGTCAGATCGAGGGCAGTAATTTTAGCAGTAGACCTCCTCTGTAAATCTAACGGGGTAACCTGTAAATGCTTTTAAAGGCTTTTAAAAATGTATGTAGTTTGTCGCCAATGCGCGTTTGTGCGAAATTTTAAAGCATGTCGTGTTTGGTATCTATGTACTCGGCCTAAGATCATCTTTTTATTTCATCAAACATTTGGGCAATATAGTGTGTTTTAGTGCATTAAAATTAAAAAAAGTGTATTTTTTCCCAAAAAAATGCGTTTGAAAAATCGCTGCGCAAATACTGTGTAGAAAAAAAATGCAACACCCACCATTTTATTCTGTAGGGCCTTTGCTTTAAAAATATATATAATGTTTGGGGGTTCAACATAATTTTCTTGCAAAAAAAAATATGTTTTCATGTAAACAAAAAGTGTCAAAAAGGGCTTTGTCTTCAAGTGGTTAGAAGAGTGGATGTAAGCTTCCTAATGTTGTGTATAAAATGCCAGAACAGTTCAAAACCCCCCCAAATGACCCCATTTTGGAAAGTAGACACCCCAAGCTATATTCTGAGAGGCATGTCGAGTCCATAGAATATTTTATATGTTGACACAAGTTGCGGAAAAAATAATTTTATTTGTTTTGCACAAAGTTGTCACTAAATGATATATTGCTCAAACATGCCATGGGCATATGTGGAATTACACCCCAAAATACATTCTGTTGCTTCTCCTGAGTACGGGGATACCACATGTGTGAGACTTTTTGGGAGCCTAGCCGCGTACGGGACCCCAAAAACCAATCACCGCCTTCAGGCTTTCTAAGGGTGTAAACTTTTTATTTCACTTCTCACTGCCTATCACAGTTTCGGAGGCCATGGAATGCCCAGATGGCACAAAACCCCCCCAAATGACCCCATTTTGGAAAGTAGACACCCCAAGCTATTTGATGAGAGGTATTGTGAGTATTTTGCAGATCTCGCTTTTTGTCACAAAGTTTTGAAAATTGAAAAAAAAAAGAAAAAAAAAATGTTCTTTCTTCATTTTCAAAAACAAATGAGAGCTGTAAAATACTCACCATGTCTCTCAGCAAACAGCTTGGGGTGTCTACTTTCCAAAATGGGGTCATTTGGGGGGGTTTTGTGCTATTTTGGCATTTTATGGCCTTCAAAACTGTGATAGGTAGTGAGGAGTGAAATCAAAAATTTGCGCCCTTAGAAATCCTGAAGGCGGTGCTTGGTTTCCGGGGTCCCGTACGTGGCTAGGCTCCTAAAAAGTCCCACACATGTGGTATCCCCGTACTCACGAGAAGCAGCAGAATGTATTTTGGGGTGCAATTCCACATATAACCATGGCATGTGTGAGCAATATATCATTTAGTGACAACTTTTTGTAATTTTTTTTTTTTTTTGTCATTATTAGTGTTGAGCGGACCCGAACTGTAAAGTTCGGGTCCGTACCGAATTTTGGCGTTTTCCCGACCCCGGACCCGGACCCGGATTTTGCGCTAAAGTCCGGGTTCGGGTCCGGATTCGGGAATTTAATGGCGCAGTTAGAAATGCTTCAGGGGCCAGCCAATCACCATTTGATTAGCTGGTGTGCCCTTAGAAGCCATCATAGCCATGCCTACTAATGGCATGGCTGTGATTGGTCAGTGCAACATGTGACCCAGCATGTGACCAGCTTCTATATAAGAAAGAGGCACACAGCACAGATCGTCACTCTGCTTTTAGACAGTGTAGGGAAAGGATCCTGGCTGCTGTTGCTGTGAGGGAGAGAATTATATGATAGGAGTTAGTCCTGATTCTGCAATCTACTGATAGAAAAGATAGGGAGACAGTGTAGTGTAGTGTAGTGTAGGGGCAGGATCCTGTTTGTGCTTTCAGGGAGAGAGATTTAGATAGGAGTCCAGATTGAGAGATATAATAGCTCAGCGATCTGCATAGGTTTATCTGTTTGTGTTGCAAGCTCAGTGCACCAGCACTGCATTACGTTGAGTGATACACCTATTCCATACTGTGGCTGTATTGTGCTCTTGCTAAAAGACCTATTTCGGTCAGAAAAAAAAAAAAAAAAGGCACTTTATTGTGCTTTTGCTAAAAAGACCCATTTTTGGGCCCCCCCCCCAAAAAAAGGCACTTTATTGTGCTGTTGCAAAAAAAAAAAAAGGCACTTTGTTGTGCGCAAAAAAGACCTATTTTTGGGCAAAAAAAATATTTTGCAGTGTATATCTCTAGTTGTGTGAAATAACCAATTTCTATATATGTTTCTTGTACTATACTATACTAAAAAAAAAAAAAAAAACTTTTTTTTGAATAGCATTCTCTGCAGCTGTGCGATTCAGCGGTTATATACTGTGGTTGTGTTGTGCTCTTCCAAAAAACGCCATTTAGGGCCACAGAAAATAAATTGCAATGTGAAATACACATGTGGAGGTGTGTAAAATAAACAATTTCTATATATTGTACAGTGCTATACTAAAAAAAAAAACATTTTTTTTGAATAGCATTCTCTGCACTTCTATAGCTGTGCGATTCAGTGGTTAAATACTGTGGTTGTGTTGTGCTCTTCCAAAAAACGCCATTTAGGGCCACAGAAAATAAATTGCAGTGTGAAATACACATGTGGAGGTGTGTAAAATAAACAATTTCTATATATTGTACAGTGCTATACTAAAAAAAAAAACATTTTTTTTGAATAGCATTCTCTGCACTTCTATAGCTGTGCGATTCAGTGGTTAAATACTGTGGTTGTGTTGTGCTCTTGCAAAAAACGCCATTTAGGGCCACAGAAAATATTTTGCAGTGTGAAATACATATCTGGAGGTGTGTGAAAAAACAACATTATTTTTGAATAGCATTCTCTGGCCTCTGCAGCTGTGCGATTCAGCGGTTATATACTGTTGGGGTTGTTGTGCTCTTGCAAAAAACGCCATTTAGGGCCACAGAAAATATTTTGCAGTGTGAAATACACATGTGGAGGTGTGTAAAATAAACAATTTCTATATATTGTACAGTGCTATACTAAAAAAAACAACATTTTTTTTGAATAGCATTCTCTGCACTTCTATAGCTGTGCGATTCAGTGGTTAAATACTGTGGTTGTGTTGTGCTCTTCCAAAAAACGCCATTTAGGGCCACAGAAAATAAATTGCAGTGTGAAATACACATGTGGAGGTGTGTAAAATAAACAATTTCTATATATTGTACAGTGCTATACTAAAAAAACCAACTTTTTTTTGAATAGCATTCTCTGCACTTCTATAGCTGTGCGATTCAGTGGTTAAATACTGTGGTTGTGTTGTGCTCTTCCAAAAAACGCCATTTAGGGCCACAGAAAATAAATTGCAGTGTGAAATACACATGTGGAGGTGTGTAAAATAAACAATTTCTATATATTGTACAGTGCTATACTAAAAAAAAACAACATTTTTTTTGAATAGCATTCTCTGCACTTCTATAGCTGTGCGATTCAGTGGTTAAATACTGTGGTTGTGTTGTGCTCTTCCAAAAAACGCCATTTAGGGCCACAGAAAATAAATTGCAGTGTGAAATACACATGTGGAGGTGTGTAAAATAAACAATTTCTATATATTGTACAGTGCTATACTAAAAAAAACAACATTTTTTTTGAATAGCATCCTCTGCACTTCTATAGCTGTGCGATTCAGTGGTTAAATACTGTGGTTGTGTTGTGCTCTTGCAAAAAACGCCATTTAGGGCCACAGAAAATATTTTGCAGTGTGAAATACATATCTGGAGGTGTGTGAAAAAACAACATTATTTTTGAATAGCATTCTCTGGCCTCTGCAGCTGTGCGATTCAGCGGTTATATACTGTTGGGGTTGTTGTGCTCTTGCAAAAAACGCCATTTAGGGCCACAGAAAATAAATTGCAGTGTGAAATACACATGTGGAGGTGTGTAAAATAAACAATTTCTATATATTGTACAGTGCTATACTAAAAAAAACAACATTTTTTTGGAATAGCATTCTCTGCACTTCTATAGCTGTGCGATTCAGTGGTTAAATACTGTGGTTGTGTTGTGCTCTTCCAAAAAACGCCATTTAGGGCCACAGAAAATAAATTGCAGTGTGAAATACACATGTGGAGGTGTGTAAAATAAACAATTTCGATATATTGTACAGTGCTATACTAAAAAAAAAAACATTTTTTTTGAATAGCATTCTCTGCACTTCTATAGCTGTGCGATTCAGTGGTTAAATACTGTGGTTGTGTTGTGCTCTTCCAAAAAACGCCATTTAGGGCCACAGAAAATAAATTGCAGTGTGAAATACACATGTGGAGGTGTGTAAAATAAACAATTTCTATATATTGTACAGTGCTATACTAAAAAAAACAAATTTTTTTTTGAATAGCATTCTCTGCACTTCTATAGCTGTGCGATTCAGTGGTTAAATACTGTGGTTGTGTTGTGCTCTTGCAAAAAACGCCATTTAGGGCCACAGAAAATATTTTGCAGTGTGAAATACATATCTGGAGGTGTGTGAAAAAACAACATTATTTTTGAATAGCATTCTCTGGCCTCTGCAGCTGTGCGATTCAGCGGTTATATACTGTTGGGGTTGTTGTGCTCTTGCAAAAAACGCCATTTAGGGCCACAGAAAATATTTTGCAGTGTGAAATACACATGTGGAGGTGTGTAAAATAAACAATTTCTATATATTGTACAGTGCTATACTAAAAAAAACAACATTTTTTTTGAATAGCATTCTCTGCACTTCTATAGCTGTGCGATTCAGTGGTTAAATACTGTGGTTGTGTTGTGCTCTTCCAAAAAACGCCATTTAGGGCCACAGAAAATAAATTGCAGTGTGAAATACACATGTGGAGGTGTGTAAAATAAACAATTTCTATATATTGTACAGTGCTATACTAAAAAAACCAACTTTTTTTTGAATAGCATTCTCTGCACTTCTATAGCTGTGCGATTCAGTGGTTAAATACTGTGGTTGTGTTGTGCTCTTCCAAAAAACGCCATTTAGGGCCACAGAAAATAAATTGCAGTGTGAAATACACATGTGGAGGTGTGTAAAATAAACAATTTCTATATATTGTACAGTGCTATACTAAAAAAAAACAACATTTTTTTTGAATAGCATTCTCTGCACTTCTATAGCTGTGCGATTCAGTGGTTAAATACTGTGGTTGTGTTGTGCTCTTCCAAAAAACGCCATTTAGGGCCACAGAAAATAAATTGCAGTGTGAAATACACATGTGGAGGTGTGTAAAATAAACAATTTCTATATATTGTACAGTGCTATACTAAAAAAAACAACATTTTTTTTGAATAGCATCCTCTGCACTTCTATAGCTGTGCGATTCAGTGGTTAAATACTGTGGTTGTGTTGTGCTCTTCCAAAAAACGCCATTTAGGGCCACAGAAAATAAATTGCAGTGTGAAATACACATGTGGAGGTGTGTAAAATAAACAATTTCTATATATTGTACAGTGCTATACTAAAAAAACAACATTTTTTTTGAATAGCATTCTCTGCACTTCTATAGCTGTGCGATTCAGTGGTTAAATACTGTGGTTGTGTTGTGCTCTTCCAAAAAACGCCATTTAGGGCCACAGAAAATAAATTGCAGTGTGAAATACACATGTGGAGGTGTGTAAAATAAACAATTTCTATATATTGTACAGTGCTATACTAAAAAAAACAACATTTTTTTTGAATAGCATTCTCTGCACTTCTATAGCTGTGCGATTCAGTGGTTAAATACTGTGGTTGTGTTGTGCTCTTGCAAAAAACGCCATTTAGGGCCACAGAAAATATTTTGCAGTGTGAAATACATATCTGGAGGTGTGTGAAAAAACAACATTATTTTTGAATAGCATTCTCTGGCCTCTGCAGCTGTGCGATTCAGCGGTTATATACTGTTGGGGTTGTTGTGCTCTTGCAAAAAACGCCATTTAGGGCCACAGAAAATATTTTGCAGTGTGAAATACACATGTGGAGGTGTGTAAAATAAACAATTTCTATATATTGTACAGTGCTATACAAAAAAAAACAACATTTTTTTTGAATAGCATTCTCTGCACTTCTATAGCTGTGCGATTCAGTGGTTAAATACTGTGGTTGTGTTGTGCTCTTCCAAAAACCGCCATTTAGGGCCACAGAAAATAAATTGCAGTGTGAAATACACATGTGGAGGTGTGTAAAATAAACAATTTCTATATATTGTACAGTGCTATACTAAAAAAAAACAACATTTTTTTTGAATAGCATTCTCTGCACTTCTATAGCTGTGCGATTCAGTGGTTAAATACTGTGGTTGTGTTGTGCTCTTTCAAAAAACGCCATTTAGGGCCACAGAAAATAAATTGCAGTGTGAAATACACATGTGGAGGTGTGTAAAATAAACAATTTCTATATATTGTACAGTGCTATACTAAAAAAAAAAACATTTTTTTTAAATAGCATTCTCTGCACTTCTATAGCTGTGCGATTCAGTGGTTAAATACTGTGGTTGTGTTGTGCTCTTCCAAAAAACGCCATTTAGGGCCACAGAAAATAAATTGCAGTGTGAAATACACATGTGGAGGTGTGTAAAATAAACAATTTCTATATATTGTACAGTGCTATACTAAAAAAAAAAACATTTTTTTTGAATAGCATTCTCTGCACTTCTATAGCTGTGCGATTCAGTGGTTAAATACTGTGGTTGTGTTGTGCTCTTGCAAAAAACGCCATTTAGGGCCACAGAAAATATTTTGCAGTGTGAAATACATATCTGGAGGTGTGTGAAAAAACAACATTATTTTTGAATAGCATTCTCTGGCCTCTGCAGCTGTGCGATTCAGCGGTTATATACTGTTGGGGTTGTTGTGCTCTTCCAAAAAACGCCATTTAGGGCCACAGAAAATATTTTGCAGTGTGAAATACACATGTGGAGGTGTGTAAAATAAACAATTTCTATATATTGTACAGTGCTATACTAAAAAAAACAAAATTTTTTTTGAATAGCATTCTCTGCACTTCTATAGCTGTGCGATTCAGTGGTTAAATACTGTGGTTGTGTTGTGCTCTTCCAAAAAACGCCATTTAGGGCCACAGAAAATATTTTGCAGTGTGAAATACACATCTGGAGGTGTGTAAAATAAACAATTTCTATATATTGTACAGTGCTATACTAAAAAAAACAAAATTTTTTTTGAATAGCATTCTCTGCACTTCTATAGCTGTGCGATTCAGTGGTTAAATACTGTGGTTGTGTTGTGCTCTTCCAAAAAAACGCCATTTAGGGCCACAGAAAATAAATTGCAGTGTGAAATACACATGTGGAGGTGTGTAAAATAAACAATTTCTATATATTGTACAGTGCTATACTAAAAAAAACAACATTTTTTTTGAATAGCATTCTCTGCACTTCTATAGCTGTGCGATTCAGTGGTTAAATACTGTGGTTGTGTTGTGCTCTTCCAAAAAACGCCGTTTAGGGCCACAGAAAATATTTTGCAGTGTGAAATACACATCTGGAGGTGTGTGAAAAAACAACATTATTTTTGAATAGCATTCTCTGGCCTCTGCAGCTGTGCGATTCAGCGGTTATATACTGTTGGGGTTGTTGTGCTCTTCCAAAAAACGCCATTTAGGGCCACAGAAAATAAATTGCAGTGTGAAATACACATGTGGAGGTGTGTAAAATAAACAATTTCTATATATTGTACAGTGCTATACTAAAAAAAACAACATTTTTTTTGAATAGCATTCTCTGCACTTCTATAGCTGTGCGATTCAGTGGTTAAATACTGTGGTTGTGTTGTGCTCTTCCAAAAAACGCCATTTAGGGCCACAGAAAATATTTTGCAGTGTGAAATACACATGTGGAGGTGTGTAAAATAAACAATTTCTATATATTGTACAGTGCTATACTAAAAAAAACAACATTTTTTTTGAATAGCATTCTCTGCACTTCTATAGCTGTGCGATTCAGTGGTTAAATACTGTGATTGTGTTGTGCTCTTCCAAAAAACGCCATTTAGGGCCACAGAAAATAAATTGCAGTGTGAAATACACATCTGGAGGTGTGTCAAATAAACAATTTCTATATATTCTTCTTGTACAGTGCTATACTAAAAAAAACAACCTTTTTTTTTGAATAGCATTTTCTGTAGCTGTGCGATTCAGTGGTTACGTGCTGTGGGTGTGTTGTGGTCTGGCAAAAAACGCCATTTGAGGCCACAGAAAATATTTTGCAGTGTGAAATACACATCTGGAGGTGTGTGAAATAAACAATTTCTATATATTTTCCTTGTACTGTGCTATACTAAAAAAAACAACCTTTTTTTTTTAATAGCATTTTCTGTAGCTGTGCGATTCAGCGGTTACGTGCTGTGGGTGTGTTGTGGTCTGGCAAAAAACGCCATTTAGGGCCACAGAAAATATTTTGCAGTGTGAAATACACATCTGGAGGTGTGTGTAAAAAAACAATTTCTATATATTTTCCTTGTACTGTGCTATACTAAAAAAAAAAACCTTTTTTTTTTTGAATAGCTTTTTCTGCAGTTCTGTAGCTGTGCGTTTCAGCCATTACGTACTGTGGGTGTGTTGTGGTCTTCCAAAAAACGCCATTTAGGGTAAGATCCTAAATTTGGAAAATATGAGGGGAAGGTCAAAGGGACGTGGTGGCCCCGGTCGTGGTGCTGCTGGTGGAGCTCCTGTTGCAGGGAGAGGACGTGGTGGATCTGTGCCAGCTACACGCACAAGTGAAACACCTTCCTCAGGTGCGAGTAGGCGACCGAGCCTGCGGCGGTATTTTGACGCGCCTAATGAGGCTGTACCAATGTTTAGGCCAGGACAAGTACAGGCGATAGTAGATTGGGTTGCTGACAGTGCCTCGGGTTCCTTCACATTGTCTCCCACCCACTCTTCTGCTGAAAGATCAGAGTTGGCACCTGAAGCCCATGTCCATCAGTCTTTCACCTCACCCCCTTGCAAATCAGCCAAGCAGTCTGAGCCCCAAATCATGCAGCAGTCTCTTCTGCTTTTCGATGACTCTGTTAGCAGGGTTTCCCAGGGCCATCCACCTAGCCCTGCCCCAGAAGTGGAAGAGATTGAGTGCACCGATGCCCAACCACTTATGTTTCATGATGGGTACATGGGAGGACCATCGCAGCACGTCTCGGATGATGACGAAACACAGGTGCCAACTTCTGCTGCTTTCGCAATTGTGCAGACAGACATGGAGGGCAGGGGTGAAGACTGGGTGGAAGATGATGTGGAGGACGATGAGGTCCTCGACCCCACATGGAATCAACGTTATGCAGGTGACAAGTGTAGTTCGGAGGAAGAGGCGGTGGTCGCACAGAGCCACCAGCACAGCAGAAGAGGGAGCAGGGTGCAAAAACGGAGCATTCGTCCCCTAGACAGTACATCTGCTACTGCCCAACGCAGCAAGGGACCGAGCACACCAAAGCCAGGTCCAAGGACTTCCCTAGCGTGGCAGTTCTTCACACAGTGTGTTGATGACAAGACACGAGTGGTTTGCACGCTGTGCAATCAGAGCCTGAAGCGAGGCATAAACGTTCTCAACCTGAGCACAAGCTGCATGACCAGGCATCTAAGTGCAAAGCACGAGCTGCAGTGGAGTAGACACCTCAGAAACCAAGAAAGGTCTCTGGCTCCTCCTGCTTCCTCTTCTGCTGCAGTCTCGGCCTCTTCATCCACCTCTGTAGTGACAGTGGCACCTGTCACCCCGCAAACAGAGGATCTGCCAGCAACACTACCACCTGGGTCACCAACCATCTCCACAATGTCCCATGGAAGCGTTCAGCTCTCTATCTCCCAAACATTGGAGCGGAAGAGGAAGTACCCCCCTAGCCACCCGCGATCCCTGGCCCTGAATGCCAGCATTTCAAAATTCCTGGCCTTTGAAATGCTGTCATTCCGTCTGGTGGAGACGCAGAGTTTTAAAAGCCTGATGGCATTGGCTGTCCCGCAGTACGTCGTGCCCAGCCGCCACTACTTTTCCAGGCGAGCCATCCCTTCCCTGCACAACCAGGTGGGGGACAAAATCAGGTGTGCACTGCGCAACGCCATCTGTGGCAAGGTCCACCTAACTACGGATGCGTGGACCAGTAAGCACGGTCAGGGACGTTATATCTCCCTAACAGCACACTGGGTAAATGCAGTGGCTGCTGGGCCTGAGGCAGATAGCGGTTTGGCGCATGTCCTTCCACCACCGAGGATTGCAGGGCGCTTCAGTTTGCCTCCTGTTGCTAACTCCTCCTTCTCCGCTTCCTCATCCTCTACCGCCTCCTCATCCATTCAGCGTAACACCTTCACCACCAACTTCAGCACAGCCAGGGGTAAACGACAGCAGGCAGTTTTAAAACTTTCCTGTTTGGGGGAAAATCCCCACACCGCGCAGGAGTTGTTGAGGGACATGGAACAACAGACCGATGAGTGGTTGCTGTCAGTGAGCCTCAAGCCCGGCCTGGTGGTGTGCGATAATGGGCGAAATCTCGTAGCAGCTCTGGGTCTAGCCGGTTTGACGCACATCCCTTGCCTGGCGCATGTGCTGAACTTGGTGGTCCAGAGGTTCCTTAAAAATTACCCCAATATGCCAGAGCTGCTGCAGAAAGTGCGGGCTGTCTGTGCGCACTTTCGGCGTTCTCACCCTGCTGCTGCTCGCCTGTCAGCGCTGCAGCGTAACTTCGGCCTTCCAGCTCACCGCCTCATATGTGACGTGCCCACAAGGTGGAACTCCACCTTGCACATGCTGGCCAGACTGTGCGAGCAGCAGCAGGCAATAGTGGAGTTTCAGCTGCAGCAATCACGCGTGAGTCGCTCTGCGGAACAGCACCACTTCACCACCAATAACTGGGCCTCCATGCGAGACCTGTGTGCCTTGTTGCGCTGTTTCGAGTACTCCACCAACATGGCCAGTGCCAATGACGCCGTTCTCAGCGTTACTATCCCAGTTCTATGCCTCCTTGAAAAAACGCTTTGTGCGATGATGGAAGAGGATGTGGCACAGGAGGATGAGGAGGAGGAGGAGGAAGCGGGATCATTTCAAAGGCTTTCAGGGCAGTCTTTCACAAGTGGCTACGAGGGTGGGTTCCTGCACCAACAAACGCCAGGTACACAATTGTCCGGCAGAAAGGGCACAGTTCTGGAGGATGACGAGGTGGAGGAGGAGATGGAGGAGGAGGAGGAGGAGGAGGAGGAGGAGCCATGTTCACAGCAGGGTGGCACTCAGACCAGCTCGTGGCCATTACTGGTGCGTGGCTGGGGGGATACAGAGGACACAGACGATACACCTCCCACAGAGGACAGCTTTTCTTTGCCTCTGGGCAGCCTGGCACACATGAGCGATTACATGCTGCAGTGTTTCCGCAACGACAGCCGAGTTGCCCACATTTTAACTGGTGCTGATTACTGGGTGGCAACCCTGCTGGATCCCCGTTACAAGGACAACGTACCGTCCTTACTTCCCTCACTGGAGCGGGATCGTAATATGCGCGAGTACAAGCGCACGCTGGTAGACGCGCTGCTGGTGGCATTCCCACCTGACAGCGGGCGTACGGTGGAAGCACAAGGCGAAGGCAGAGGAGGAGGAAGAGGTCGCCAACGCAGCCGGGGCACCGGCAGCACCTCAGAAGGCAGGGTTAGCATGGCCGAAATGTGGAAAAGCTTTGTCAGCACGCCACAACAACCAGCACCACCAGCTGAGATGGAACGTCTTAGCAGGAGGCAGCATTTCACCAACATGGTTGAGCAGTATGTGTCCACAGGCCTACACGTACTGGATGACGGGTCTGCCCCCTTTAACTTCTGGGTCTCCAAATTGGGCACATGGCCTGAGCTTGCCGTTTATGCCTTGGAGGTGCTGGCCTGCCCTGCAGCCAGTGTATTATCTGAACGTGTATTTAGCACGGCAGGGGGCGTTATCACAGACAAGCGCAGCCGCCTGTCCAGAGCCAATGTGGACAAGCTCACGTTCATTAAAATGAACCAGGCATGGATCCCACAGGACTTGTCCGTACCTTGTGCAGAATAGACATGTATACCGGTGTTGTGACAAAAACTGTCCGGCCATCGGATTGTGCCCGGCCCGTACTGCGCAGGCGCAGCACTTGCGCAGTACAGAGGACAAGGAGATTCACAAAATCTCCGAAGATGAACGGCGCCTGCGCTGTGAGTGCAGGTTCAAGCCCCACCATCCAAGAGGACATACGGTAGCACATAGTAACAGGGCCCCTCACGGGCTCGCTTCGATCGCGGCCTTGCTTGGCTCGGCTTGAACCACGGATGGTGTGGCCTTCACCTGAACTCAACACGCAGGCGCCGTTAGTCTTGGGAGATTTTTGAAATCCCCTTGTCCTACATACTCAGCAAGCGCAGTACAGGGCGGACACTATTCGACAGGGGACAGAATTCGACACATCACCGGCCTTACCCAGCCATTGTTGTATTTTTGAACCAGTGTTGGCTACCTCGTCCTCCTCCACCGCCGCTTCCACCTACACAGCCACATCCACCGCCACCTCAACCTCCTACTCCATATGGACCTCGTCCTGCTAGGCCAAGATTAAAATTTTTATTTTATTTTTTTGTAGCGCACAGATCCTTTCCCCCTTACCTGCCTTTATGTTGTTGGCTCTTCGCAGGAGGGAGAAAGGCACACCGCACTACCAGCCCGTATACTCCTATATAAAGAGGTTGAGCGGTGTACTTGACGGGCCGTGTCCACAGCCGGAGTCTAAACTCCTCCAGAGGATGATTCTCACCTCTACTGTAGGTAGAGGCAAGTCCTTTAATTGCCAGTAAAGTCAATGTCCACACCAGCTGAAACTCCAACTCTTATTCTCTCATGGCAAAATAAACTGTACTCAGATAGAAAAGGTTAGAGCAAAGAAACAGGACAGCTTAAGGTGTGGAGGAGGTCCAGGCACAAACGTAGCACATTCACTTCACTGCTTAGGTTTCTCAAACAGTTTTTGGCGCACGGTCTCTGCCACAGACATTGAGGTTGGTCTCTGCCACAGACCGGGTGTACAAGGCCCCTGCCACGGGCCTGGAGAACTTTGGTCTCAGCCACAGACCAGGGTGTATAAGGCCCCTGCCACGGGCCGGTTGAATAAGGCCTCTGATACAGCCAAGGTGACCTTGAGCTTCTCCTTCTACGAACCTAGCCCATATCAAGGGGAAGACATCTCTCCAGGGAGTCAACAGACCATTCCTTCACCGTGACTCCCGCATCGGTCCATCAGAATGATCCTCCCTTCCCTGGAACAGGGTCCCCTACACGAGGCGGCTCTGGACTCCAGGCTTTACTCCCGCCCCTAGGCCTCCATACCCAGGGCAGCAAGAACTCCAGGATAGTACCTCACCCCGGGCTAAAGGTGCCCGAGATGGAACAGGAACACATGCACCCAGGCCGAAGGCACCTGGGCGCGGACCCCACTGGACATCAGCCCCCAGGCCAAAGGTCTGCCCCTTTTATATGCTCTCCCGGCATGCACAGCAGGTTCCCCGCCCCGCTGTACTACTGCCAAGAGGGGACACAAAAGGCGCCACCTGTAGGCCGCAGGGAACTGCACACCAATACTGTCCCCCGAGGACAAAATGGTCCATGAATCCTACAGAATTAGGGTATTTGAGCCTATTTACCACTCAAACACTTTCCTTAAATTTAGCACCCCGCTACATTTTTATTTCAAAGTATTTTATTTTCCCACTAGCTTATCCATTAAATTAAATAATTTATTCCAGAAAGGGCATATTCTGGGGCATTCCCACCATATGTGTGGCATCGTGCCGTTGAGTTTCTGAGGTTCTTAATGACTTCCTGTACCTCTTCTGCTGAAAAGGGGGCCTCCAGCATATTTTTTTATTTTTTATTTTTTTTATGTTCTTTTAAGTTATTTCCTATCCACATTTGTTTGCAGAGCACTTGCCATGTTCTTAACAACATTTTGCTGCCATTTGCAGCCCTCTAGCCCTTTCCATTACTTTTTTAGAGCCTTTTTAGTCGTCAGAAGTCCGGGTCCCCATTGACTTCAATGGGGTCCGGGTCCGGGTCCGGGTTCGGGTTAAAGTTCGGTCCCGAATCCGAACTTTTTTCCGAAGTTCGGCCGAACCCGCCGGACCCGAATATCCAGCTACCCGCTCAACTCTAGTCATTATTCAATCACTTGGGACAAAAAAAAAATATTCAATGGGCTCAACATGCCTCTCAGCAATTTCCTTGGGGTGTCTACTTTCTAAAATGGGGTCATTTGGGGGGGTTTTGTACTGCCCTGTCATTTTAGCACCTCAAGAAATGAGATAGGCAGTCATAAATTAAAAGCTGTGTAAATTCCAGAAAATGTACCCTAGTTTGTAAACGCTATAACTTTTGCGCAAACCGATAAATATACGCTTATTGACATTTTTTTTACTAAAGACATGTGGCTGAATACATTTTGGCCTAAATGTATGACTAAAATTGAGTTTATTCGATTTTTCTTATAACAAAAAGTAGAAAATATCATTTTTTTTCAAAATTTTCGGTCTTTTTCTGTTTATATCGCAAAAAATAAAAATCGCAGAGGCAATCAAATACCATTAAAAGAAAGCTCTATTTGTGGGAAGAAAAGGACGCAAATTTCGTTTGGGTACAACATTGCATGTCCGCACAATTTACAGTTAAAGCAGCGCAGTGCAAAATTCTGAATTCACCTCTGGTCCTTTAGCTACCAAATGGTCCGGGGCTTAAGTGGTTAACATTCTCGATTTTATAATTCAAATTTAGAAGAGGCTTATTAAGGTTTTCTGTGATGACTTATTGCTGGGTTAAGTGCTATTCTCGTGCTGATTACTACATGAAGCTGTTTCAAGCATACGGTATAAGGAAATGCCACCTTATTTGCAAATCCCTTTTAAAATGACAGTGATTATTCAGTGAGTAACAGAAAGTTGTAATTAAAATAAAGACCAACGTTTTCAGTTTATCAGTTACACTATATTAACAAAAGTATTGGGGCACCTGCCTTTACATGAGCATGAACTTTAATGGCATCCCAGTCTTAGTCCGTAGGGTTCAATATGAGTTGGCCCACCCTTTACAGCTATAACAGCTTCAACACTTCTGGGAAGGCTGTCCACAAGGTTTAGGAGTGTGTCTATGGGAATGTTTGACCATTCTTCCAGAAGCGCATTTGTGAGGTCAGGCACTGATGTTGGACGAAAATGCCTGGCTCCATGGGCATCCGCTGAACTTTTTTCAGGGGGGGGCATCATTTTAAGGTCATCCATGCTTCTTTGGGGCAGTGGAGCGGCGCTGTATACACCACTCCTCCACCGCCCATTGAAATAAATGGGCACCGCTGCCGAAGCGGCTGCAAAGCGCTTCGGTAGCGGCGATACACAGTTGCATTTAACCCTGTCTTTGACCGCTAGTTGGGGTTATTGCAACACAGGGGGCAAGTGTCTTCACTCTGACTTCAACACTCTTACGATTCCAGGGGGGGCAATTGACCCCCCCTTGCCCTATGGAGTGGACGCCCATGCCTGGCTCGCAGTCTCCGCTCAAATTCATCCCAAAGATGTTCTATCGGGTAGAGGTCAGGACCCTGCGCAGGCCAGTCATGTTCCTCAACCCCAAACTCGCTAATCCATGTCTTCATTGACCTTACTTTGTGCACTGGTGCACAGTCATGTTGGAACAGGAAGGGGCCATCCCCAAAACTGTTCCCACAAAGTTGGATACATGAAATTGTCCAAAATGTCTTGGTATGCTGATGCCTTAAGAGTTCCTTTCACTGGAACAAAGGGGCCAAGCCCAACCCCTGAAAAACAACCCCACACCATAATCCCGCCTCCACCAAATGATTTGGACCAGTGCACAAGGCAAGGTCCATAAAGATATGGATGAGCAAGTTTGGGGGAGGAGGAACTTGACTGGCATGCACAGAGTCCTGACCTCAACCCGTTAGAACACCTTTGGGATGAATTAGAGCGGAGACTGCGAGCCAGGCCTTCTTATCCAACATTAGAGCTTGACCTCACAAATGTGCTTCTGGAAGAATGATCAAACGTTCCCTTAGACACACTCCTGAACCTTGCGGACAGCTTTCGCAGAAGAGTTGAAGCTGTTATAGCTGAAAAGGGTGGGATAACTCAATATTAAACCCTATGGACTAAGAATTGGGATGCCATTAAAGTGGTTGTAAGGGCAGACTTCTTCCAGCAATGTTGCACGAGAGACTCGGCATTCCGGGACTCTCCCTTCTGATTGGCTGAGACACAGCAGCGGCGCCATTGGCTCCCACTGCTGTCAATCAAAGTCAATTAGCCAATGCGGAGGGAGAGGGGGAAGGGATAAACCGCAGCTCCGTGTCTGAATGGACACACAGAGCTGCGGCTTGGCTCGGGTGCCCCCATAGCAAGCTGCTTGCTGTGGGGGCACTTGACAGGAGGGAGGGGCCAGGAGTGCCAGCGAGGGACCTAAGAAGAGGAGGTTCGGGGCTGCTCTGTGCAAAACCACTTCACAGAGCAGGTAAGTATAACATATTTGTTATTTTTAAAGGAGACTTTAGTATCACTTTAAAGTTCACGTGCAGGTGTCCCAATACTTTTGATAATATAATGTATATTAACTGCTTGCCGCCCGACCACTGTCAAATGATTGGCTGTGTCCAATCACAGTCAGTCACATGTAAACATGGAGATGCCTTTAATCGGCTCTCCTCGCCTCACACTGACAGAGTGTGTGGCGAGGAGAGCCGATCAGCGGCATTTCCACGCAGGGGGACATCTAGGGATGTAATCAGGGCACTGATCATCAGTGCCCTGATTACAGTATAGAAATTGAGTGTCACCAATCAGTGCCCACCATTGCTCACCAGTGCCAGCAATCAGTGCCCACCAGTGGCACCAATCAGTGCCCACCACTGCTCACAAGTGCCCATTAGCAATGCCAGTCAGTGCTGGCTATCAGTGCTGCCCATCAATGCCCATCACTGCTGTCGATCAATGCCCATCAGTGTTGCCCATCAGTGCTACCCATTAATGCCCATCGGTGCCCATCAGTAACACCTATTCATGCCCCCTATTAGTGCTCACCAGTGCTGCCTATCAGTGCCACCTATCAGTGCCCATAAGTGCGGCATATTAGTGCCTTCTCATCAGTGCCACCTAATCAGTGCCCATAAGTGCCGCCTCATCAGTGTCCATAAGTGGCAACTCATCAGTGCCCACCAGTTCAGCCTTTCAGTGCCCATCAGTGCCGCCTCATCAGCGCACATCAGTGAAGGTGAAAAAAACGGAAAATTAAATTCAAATACTTACCATAATTTTCCTTTCCTGGTGAGCTCCATGTCAGCACAGCTGGGTGAGGCCCCGCCCACCCCCTACGTAATCAGGACTTTAACTATAAATTTTTTGCTCACCGCAGCCTCAGTGTTTCGTAACTATTACTACTTGACTGGGCGGGTTCTGTGCTGACATGGAGCTCGTCAGGAAAGGAAAATTACGGTAAGTATTTGAATTCAATTTTCCATTTTCCTGAAGGCTCCATGTCAGCACAGCTGGGAATTAACTAGCCACACACAGAAGGGTTATGCTTGAGAATTTTTTTTTTTTATTCATATAGGAGGTGGAGGCTAGCACCCTCCTGCCAAACTCTACGGTAGTTAGAGCCGCTGGCTCCACACGGTAGTGTGTCATGAAGGAATGTATAGATGTCCATGTAGCTGCCTTGCATATCGTCTCCAAGGACACCTGTCTGACCGCAGCCCAGGAGGCGGAGACTCCTCTCGTGGAATGAGCTGTGACCCCCTTTGGCTCTGTAGGCTAAATATATAAATTTAACCAGCCACGTGGCGATCACTCTGCTAGAAGCTTTCAGGCCTTTACGGGCACCATTTGGTATAATGAAGAGATTGTTCGACTTCCTGAGTCTGGCTGTTGCGTCCACATAGGCTCTCAGGGAAGCTCCTACGTCAAGCGGATTTGGATCCTGAGAGTTTTCTGCGAGCAACAGTGGGACCATAAGAATATCCAAGATGAGAGACAGGCCACACCACCAGCTCCCCCAAGCCGCCTATTTAAGGCTGCATAAAGCCACCCCGAGGATCAGCAGCGGGGTTCCCTGACCAAGCTACCGTTGGTACCTTATACCGCAGGGACTGCATCCGGCAGCAGACACATCCGGACGGACCGCCAGTAATTTATACCAGCTAGGAGGGTAGACACCGCTAGTCCTGACCTAGGAGGAAGAAAAAGGAACACTGAGGCTGCGGTGAGCAAAACATTTATAGTTAAAGTCCTGATTACGTAGGGGGTGGGCGGGGCATCATCCAGCTGTGCTGACATGGAGCCGTCAGGAAATACTTAGTTACAAAATTTACTGACAGAAACTAAGTAAAAAAAAAATGTTTTCAAAATTTCTGGTCTTTTTTTTTTTTTTAATAAAAAACCCAGCAGTGATTAAATACCACCAAAAGAAAGCTCTATTTGTGTGAAGAAAATGATAAAAAATTTGTTTGGGTACACTGTTACATGACCGCGCAATTGTCATTCAAAGTGTGACAGCGCTGAAAGCGGAAAAATGGCTTGGGCAGGAAGAGGGTGTAAGCAGTGGCGGTGCATCCATAGTGGGCGCAGGAGCGCCGCCCCTTCTCTCCTGCACCCGTCAATCTCCAATAGATAGATTTGTGCATTGCATGAATCTATCTATTGTCGCAGTTGCCGCCCACTATTCAGGTGTCCGGCCCCCTGTTGAGTGCCGGCCATCTGAATAACAGTGGTGGGGGTGTTTTGGAAGTGCCTGATTAGAGTCAGAGGCTCTAATAGGCTTCCTGATTAGAGCCTGTGGGCTCTAATCGGCTTCCAAATGGTTAAACAGAGGGCGAACGGCTGTGTGTTCCCTATTTAAACAGTGCTGTGTTAGGGAATCGCTTCCCTAACACTGACCCGCCTCTCAGCCAATCACGTGCACCGGGTCTGGTTACCGGTCACCTGATTGGCTGAAGCGACAGGCAAGCAGAGATGACATAGAGGGAGCGTGGAAGAGGACAACTGACCCGAGAAAGGTAAGTGCCGGGGGGGGCAAACTGGCGGTATTTGAGGGGTAAACTGGTGGTATTTGAGGGGGAGAACTGGCTGTATTTGAGGGGGCAAACTGGCTGTATTTGAGGGGGCAAACTGGCTGTATTTGAGGGGGCAAACTGGCGGTATTTGAGGGGGCAAACTGGCTGTATTTGAGGGGGCAAACTGGCTGTATTTGAGGGGGCAAACTGGCTGTATTTGAGAGGGTAAAGTGGCTGTATTTGAGGGGGCAAACTGGCATCATTTGAGGGGGCAAACTGGCTGCATTTGATGGGGCAAAGTGGCAGCAATTAGATGGGCACAGTGGCTGAGTTTGATGGCACAGTGGCGACAATTGATGTGCTGAGTTTGATGGGCACAGTGAGTCTGCAATTGATGTTTTTTTTGTTTTGTTTTTTAGTTTGTTTGCCCCCCCCCAAAAAAATTTGAGCACCAGCCGCCACTGGGTGTAAGTGCCTGGTAGGCAAGTGGTTAAAGTGGAACTTCAGTCATAAAATGAAGTCCTGCTAGATCACTTCAGGCTGGCCCCTTTTGCGGATATAGCTATGTAAAACATTCAATATAAGTGCCTATACTGTTTAAAATCCAGTAACACACTGTCTCACCCTGCTCTGCACATGCTCAGTTGCTCTCCATTTTTGGGCACTTTTAGGCACTGCTGAGTTTGTAGAGGCCAATCTGTTGACAGCTCTAAACCCTCCTATCCTTTACAGCCAAGGAAGCTGCTTCTGTTTGATCTGCAACTTTCATGGTGCTGCACATGTGATCAGTCATGACACAAGCGATTTGATGGTTTGACAGTTTAGTTGAGAGCACAAGCAAATGTGACAGTTAACAATCCCGGCATTCCAGGAATGTAACTGATTTTTTAAATCGTTAAATCGATGGGTTTAGTTCTGCTTTATGTTTTACTGCTGTTCAGGGGCTCTGGATTCAGCAAAATGACAGCCTCCAGCAAGAAGAAACAGGAGCAATGCTGGAGGCAACTTGCAGCACACACTAATTTTGGTAGCATAATTTGTAATGTGGAATGTATGTTCCTTGATAAAGAACATTATTTTTTATCAAGTTGTTATGGGTAAAGTTCCATTTTAACCACTTACCGCCCGGCCTATAGCAAAATGACGGCTGGACGGTGGTTCAGTTATCCTGACTGGACGTCATATGATATCCAGCAGGATAACAGCCGCCGCACGCCCGTGGGGGTGCGCATCGCGGCGATCGGTGGTGCAGTGTGTCAGTCTGACACACCGCTACACCGATCTCAGTAAAGAGCCTTCGACGGAGGCTGTTTACCACGTGATCAGCTGTGTCCAATCACGGCTGATCACAATGTAAACAGCAAGAGCCATTGATCAGCTTTTCCTCACTCGCATCTGACAGACGCGAGTAGAGGAGAGCCGATCCGCGGCTCTCCTGACAGGGGGGGTCTGCGCTGATTGTTTATCAGTGCAGCCCCCCCTCGGATGCCCACACTGGACCACCAGGGAAGCCCTTAACATGTGGATGGCTAGATACGTCCCCATGGCCATCCACATGTGCCAACATATGCCTAATATATGCCAATCAGTGCCCACAAATGGGCACTGGCTGGCACAATTATGGAAAAAATAAAATCAGTGATGCCCAGCAATGCCACCCATCAGTGTCATCAGTACCACCCATCAGTGTCCATCAGTGCCCACCTATCAGTGCCCATCCCTGCCACCCATCAGTACCCATCAGTGCCACCCATAAGTACCCATCAGTGCAGCCGCCTATGAGTGCCCATCAGTGCCACCTATGAGTGCCCATCAGTGCTGCATACCAGTGCCACCTATCAGTGCCCATCAGTGCTGCCTATCAGTGCCCATCTGTGCCGCCTATCAGTGCCCATCATCAGTGCCACCTCAGCAGTGCCCCCTCATTGGTGTCACCTCATCGGTGCCCATCAGTGCCACCTTAACAGTGCCCGTCAGTGCAGCCATATCAGTGCCAATTAGGGATGAGCTTCGAGTTCGAGTCAAACTCATGTTCAACTCGAACATCGTCTGTTCGGCCGTTCGACGAATTTCGAACATTATTGGCCGTTCGCGCCAAATTCAAGTGGCGCGTCAAGGCCCATAACTCACTGCGGCATCGCAGTGCATTGCTGGCTGATGATTGGCCAAGCATGCACTATGACCCGCATGCTTTGGCCAATCACAGTGCGGTAAGAACGGAGAGCCACAATTGGCCAAAGCCAGGGTGGCTTTAGACAATTATGTCTCAGGAGGTTTAGTACACGCCCCATACTATATAAGGCCGCCTGCGTAACAGCCTTGTGTAGTGTGTTGCGGCGGCGGAGAAAGATAGACAGAGAGAGAGAGAGACAGGGGGTGATTTACTAAAGACCTGCGCCTGTGGTGCAGTGGAGAAATTGGAGCAATTGCGCAAAAAACGGGACTCAAAACATTTATCAAAAATTATGGTGCACTTATATGCACCAAACCATATTTACATAGGAAGCGCTGTTGCGCACTTGCGCAATCTTTCGCGCCTACCATTAGCAAGTGCAGCCAATGTAATCTTCAACATTTTTGTCTGAATACTGTAGATAACTTTACTAGTTTACCATCTTCTGTTACCAGGCTAAAAAGTATGTATATAATATTGTTTAAACGCACACATTCTGTCCAGAACATGTAGATCTGTCTTACAACTAATCAAGCCTTTTTACACCCTTCTTTCAGCTTACTCAACTGCACATGTGCATTGACAAACCACACTTTTTTATGCTCGCCTGACAGAGCGCACACGCTTTAGCTTGTTAAATATGTGTGTTGCACACGGGCGCATCTGCCTTCTCCAGAGTGCACAACTGCTTGCTTATACATTGGGCTTGTGCTCATTGTAATGCTGATCATGTTACTGAGCTTTTCCTTATTACATGGAGAATATTGCTTCCACTTTTATTCCTTTCATTCATTTCTTTTTGAAACAACTCCTATCAACAACTGTGCAGATGTTTACTGGACTTGTAATTGTGCATTTTATGGCGATAGTCTATAATCATTGGTGGAGCCAAAACTTCCATGAAAATATCTTCTCAACACATGTCTGTGTATTGTGCATTCTGGACAATTCTTTCCCCATACACTGGAATAAAAGTGGAAGCAATATTCTCCATGTGATAAGGAAAAGCTCATTAACATGATCAGCATTACAATGAGCAAGTGCCCGATGTCTGTTTGATATTTAAGAATGTGTATGCGCCCGTACGCACAACGATTCTGCGAATCCGGCGCAAGTCGACAGCATGCGCCATGTCGCAATAATTATTCCTGCCCGCACAAATGTGCCAACATTTTCTTAAATCAGCCCCACAGTGTCATTTCATTCGAGTTAGATAGAGCAGGCAGGCGAGTCAGTTAGCTGCAGTTACAGTGTGTGGAGGATATATATGCATCCTAGGTGTTGTGTGTGTGTGTATATATATATATATATATATATATATATATATATATATATATCACTGTATTCAGTTTAGCTAGATCCATTCCTGTTATTCTCTTCCTAATATACTGACAGGCAGGCAGGTGATTGTGGTAGCTGCAGTATTTTCAGTTAGTGTACTGTGTCCTTTGCACAGTGTGCACCTAAAGCTACCTGAAGACAATTTCTGGTGTTCTCATACTAATAATACCACAGGCATAAAGCTGCAGTATTTTCAGTTAGTGTACTGTGTCCTTTGCACAGTATGCACCTAAAGCTACCTGAAGACAATTGCTGGTGTTCTCATAATAATACCACAGGCAGGGAGCTGCAGTATTTTCAGTTAGTGTACTGTGTCCTCTGCACAGTGTGCACCTAAAGCTACCTGAAGACAATTGCTGGTGTTCTCATACTAACAATACCACAGGCAGGGAGCTGCAGTATTTCCAGTTAGTGTACTTTGTACTTTGCACAGTGTGCACCTAAAGCTACCTGAAGACAATTGCTGGTGTTCTCATACTAATAATACCACAGGCAGGGAGCTGCAGTATTTCCAGTTAGTGTACTTTGTCCTTTGCACAGTGTGCACCTAAAGCTACCTGAAGACAATTGCTGGTGTTCTCATACTAATAATACCTCAGGCAGGGAGCTGCAGTATTTTCAGTTAGTGTACTGTGTCCTTTGCTCAGTGTGCACCTAAAGCTACCTGAAGACAATTGCTGGTGTTCTCATACTAATAATACCACAGGCAGGCAGTTGATTCTGCTAGCTGCAGTATAATCCGTATATATATATATTCATCCCAGCTTTGTGCAGCTACATCTCACTGCAGGCCACTAGTATGTCTGAAAGGACAACATGGAGAGGCAGACAGTCATGAGCCAATAAAAGAGGGCAAGCAGGCTCTGTGTCTAGAGGCAACATTGCTGGTCGTGGACACGGTGCATCCTCATCAGCATGTGGCCGTGGGACACGCTTGTCCTTTTTTTCGGCAGCTGGCCGCGTTGAGCCGCAACATGCCGAAGACTTGGTAGAGTGGATGACCAAGCCGTCCTCATCCTCCTCATCCTCTCTCACCCAGGCTCAGGGTACTTTGTCTGGCAAAGCAGCTGCCAAAGCGACCTCTTCCCTCAGCTCAATGGCATCAGTCACTCCTTCCCTAGCCCCACCATGTCCTCCTGAGGAGTCCCCCGAACTGTTTGACCACAGTGTTGGGTACATGCTGCAGGAGGATGCGCAGCATTTTGAAGCCTCCGATGATGGTACCCAGCTAGAGGAAGGCAGTAACGTGAGCCCAGAGAGAGGGGGTGCCCAGGAAGGACAGCAATCTGGCAGTCATGTTCCCCCAGCTGCCGCATACTGCCAGGTTTGCTACAGTGATGAGGAGGGAGGGGATGATGAGGTCACAGACTCTACGTGGGTGCCTGATAGGAGAGAGGGGGAGGAGGAGGAGGCACATCTCCAATGAGGCAGGATGCCCTCCAGGGGCCAGCTTAAGGGCAGCACACCGATTTGCATCACACCGCAGAGCTCCGCATGTGCTGGGTGCAGCTGTCTCTGCACGTTATTCCAAAAGTTCTTTGGTGTGGGCCTTTTTTGAGACGAGTGCATCAGATCGCATCGCTGCTATTTGCAACATATGTCTCAAGTAGGGATGAGCTTCGTGTTCGAGTCGAACATACGTTCGACTCGAACATCGGCTGTTCGATCGTTCGACGAAGATCGAACGATTTGGGCCGTTCGCGCCAAATTCGAGTGACGCGAACGGCCCACAATGCACTACGCCATCGCAGTGTCATCCAGGCGCTGTGATTGGCCAAGCATGCACTGTGACCCCGCATGCTTGGCCAATCACAGCGCCGGCAGCGAGGAGAGCAATGATTGGCCACAGGCAGGATGCCTGTGGCCAATTATTGCTGAGGGTGTTTAGTACACGCCCCACACTATAAAAGGCCGCCAGCACGGCGGCCTAGTGTAGTGTGTTCCGGAGCAGGGAAAGACAAGCATAGGCAGGGACAGTGACATTTATTTCTTTCTTGCTTAACCTGGATTCCTTTAGTTTAGGGAAAGAGAAGGATAGGTAGGGAGAGTGTCAGTGTGTTTTACTGTGCGAGTCCTTGTTTCTAGGGACAAAGAAGGAAAGTGAGGGGATTTCTCCTTGTGCTATAGTGTGCTTTAAAAAAACATTATTTCTAGGGACAGAAAACTCTAGGTAGGGAGAGTGTCAGTTTCTTTCACTGTGCCAGTCCTTGTTTCTAGGGACAAAGAAGGAAAGTGAGGGGAATTCTCCTTGTGCTATAGTGTGCTTTAAAAAAACTTTTTTTCTAGGGACAGAAAACTCTAGGTAGGGAGAGTGTCAGTTTCTTTCACTGTCCCAGTCCTTGTTTCTAGGGACAAAGAAGGAAAGTGAGGGGAATTCTCCTTGTGCTATAGTGTGCTTTAAAAAAACATTTTTTCTAGGGACAGAAAACTCTAGGTAGGGAGAGTGTCAGTTTCTTTCACTGTGCCAGTCCTTGTTTCTAGGGACAAAGAAGGAAAGTGAGGGGATTTCTCCTTGTGCTATAGTGTGCTTTAAAAAAACATTATTTCTAGGGACAGAAAACTCTAGGTAGGGAGAGTGTCAGTTTCTTTCACTGTGCCAGTCCTTGTTTCTAGGGACAAAGAAGGAAAGTGAGGGGAATTCTCCTTGTGCTATAGTGTGCTTTAAAAAAACTTTTTTTCTAGGGACAGAAAACTCTAGGTAGGGAGAGTGTCAGTTTCTTTCACTGTCCCAGTCCTTGTTTCTAGGGACAAAGAAGGAAAGTGAGGGGATTTCTCCTTGTGCTATAGTGTGCTTTAAAAAAACATTATTTCTAGGGACAGAAAACTGTAGGTAGGGAGAGTGTCAGTTTCTTTCACTGTGCCAGTCCTTGTTTCTAGGGACAAAGAAGGAAAGTGAGGGGAATTCTCCTTGTGCTATAGTGTGCTTTAAAAAAACTTTTTTTCTAGGGACAGAAAACTCTAGGTAGGGAGAGTGTCAGTTTCTTTCACTGTCCCAGTCCTTGTTTCTAGGGACAAAGAAGGAAAGTGAGGGGATTTCTCCTTGTGCTATAGTGTGCTTTAAAAAAACATTATTTCTAGGGACAGAAAACTCTAGGTAGGGAGAGTGTCAGTTTCTTTCACTGTGCCAGTCCTTGTTTCTAGGGACAAAGAAGGAAAGTGAGGGGAATTCTCCTTGTGCTATAGTGTGCTTTAAAAAAACTTTTTTTCTAGGGACAGAAAACTCTAGGTAGGGAGAGTGTCAGTTTCTTTCACTGTCCCAGTCCTTGTTTCTAGGGACAAAGAAGGAAAGTGAGTGGATTTCTCCTTGTGCTATAGTGTGCTTTAAAAAAACATTTTTTCTAGGGACAGAAAACTGTAGGTAGGGAGAGTGTCAGTTTCTTTCACTGTGCCAGTCCTTGTTTCTAGGGACAAAGAAGGAAAGTGAGGGGAATTCTCCTTGTGCTATAGTGTGCTTTAAAAAAACTTTTTTTCTAGGGACAGAAAACTCTAGGTAGGGAGAGTGTCAGTTTCTTTCACTGTCCCAGTCCTTGTTTCTAGGGACAAAGAAGGAAAGTGAGGGGAATTCTCCTTGTGCTATAGTGTGCTTTAAAAAAACATTTTTTCTAGGGACAGAAAACTCTAGGTAGGGAGAGTGTCAGTTTCTTTCACTGTGCCAGTCCTTGTTTCTAGGGACAAAGAAGGAAAGTGAGGGGATTTCTCCTTGTGCTATAGTGTGCTTTAAAAAAACATTATTTCTAGGGACAGAAAACTCTAGGTAGGGAGAGTGTCAGTTTCTTTCACTGTCCCAGTCCTTGTTTCTAGGGACAAAGAAGGAAAGTGAGGGGAATTCTCCTTGTGCTATAGTGTGCTTTAAAAAAACATTATTTCTAGGGACAGAAAACTCTAGGTAGGGAGAGTGTCAGTTTCTTTCACTGTGCCAGTCCTTGTTTCTAGGGACAAAGAAGGAAAGTGAGGGGATTTCTCCTTGTGCTATAGTGTGCTTTAAAAAAACATTATTTCTAGGGACAGAAAACTCTAGGTAGGGAGAGTGTCAGTTTCTTTCACTGTGCCAGTCCTTGTTTCTAGGGACAAAGAAGGAAAGTGAGGGGATTTCTCCTTGTGCTATAGTGTGCTTTAAAAAAACATTATTTCTAGGGACAGAAAACTCTAGGTAGGGAGAGTGTCAGTTTCTTTCACTGTGCCAGTCCTTGTTTCTAGGGACAAAGAAGGAAAGTGAGGGGAATTCTCCTCGTGCTATAGTGTGCTTTAAAAAAACATTTTTTCTAGGGACAGAAAACTCTAGGTAGGGAGAGTGTCAGTTTCTTTCACTGTCCCAGTCCTTGTTTCTAGGGACAAAGAAGGAAAGTGAGGAGAATTCTCCTTGTGCTATAGTGTGCTAAAGCATTCCTCATCAACCATCTTTGAAATCCTTGTTTTTTGGACAGTCAGGGAAATTGTCGTTGTGCTATTCTGTGCAAAAGCAATAATCCTCAACCATATTTAGAAATCCTTAAGTAAAGGGACAGAGAAGGACACCTGAAGGTAGCCCTTATTGCTTTTTTCCCATCTCCCTGCAGGCCATCTATTAGAATGTCTGGAAGGCAAACAAGGAGAGGCAGACAGTCAGGAGGCAATAAAAGAGGGCAAGCAGGCTCTGTGTCTGGGGGCAACAGTGCTGGTCGTGGACGCGGTGCATTGTCATCAGCACATGGCCATGGGACACGCTTGTCCTTCTTTTCGGCAGCTGGACATGTTGAGCCACATCATGCCGAAGACTTGGTAGAGTGGATGACCAAGCCCTCCTCCTCCTCCTCATCCTCTCTCACCCAGGCTCAGGGTACTGGCAAAGCAGCTGCCAAAGCGTCCTCTTCCCTGGTATCAATGTCAGACTCATCATCAGTCACTCCTTCCCTAGACCCACCATGTCCTCCTCCTGAGGAGTCCCCCGAACTGTTCGAGCACAGTGTTGGGTACATGCTCCAGGAGGATGCCCAGCGTTTCGAAGGGTCTGATGATGAAACCCAGCTACAGGAAGGCAGTAGCGTGAGAGCAGACAGAGGGGATGCTCAAGAAGGACACCAATCTGGCAGTCATGTTCCAGCAGCTGCAGCATACTGCCAGATTGGCTCCAGTGATGAGGAGGGAGGGGATGATGAGGTCACTGACTCCACGTGGGTGCCTAATAGGAGAGAGGAGGAGGAGGAGGATGAGGAGGAGGCACATCTCCAACGAGGCAGGATGCCCTTTGGTGGCCAGCGTAAGGGCAGTACACAGACGGAATCACACCGCAGAGCTCCGCCTGTGCAGGGCGCAGCCTCTGCCCATCATTCAAAAAGTTCCTTGGTGTGGGCCTTTTTTGAGGCTAGTGCATCAGATCGCACAGCTGCTGTTTGCAACATATGTCTCAAGCGTATATCGCGTGGCCAAAACAGCAGCCGCTTGGGTACCACATGCCTGACCAGACATATGTTGACCTGCCATGCAGCTCGTTGGCAAGCCTACCTCAAAGACCCACACCAAAGAACAAAGCGGACCTCTCCTTGCACCGCATCAGCTGGGATCTCCAACCCCACTATAACTTCAGTCCTCTCTGAAACATGCACTGAGAGGAATGAAGGTGTAGAATTAGGTGTGTCACAGCCAAGTACTTGCGGCCACTCTGCTAGCAGTACACCGACGTCCGATTCTAGCAGGCAAATTTCCCTGCCCCAGCTGCTGGACCGTCGAAAGAAGTTCACTCCCAGCCATCCACATGCCCAGCGGTTGAATGCTAGCTTGGCTAAATTGCTAGCGCTTCAACTGCTGCCTTTTCAGTTGGTAGACTCGGCCCCCTTCCGTGAGTTTGTGCAATGTGCGGTTCCTCAGTGGCAGGTTCCCAAACGCCACTTTTTCTCACGGAAGGCTATTCCGGCTCTCTACCGGCATGTGGAAGGCAATGTCTTGGCCTCGCTGGACAGGGCGGTCAGCGGTAAGGTGCATATTACCACTGACTCATGGTCCAGCAGGCATGGACAGGGACGTTACCTTTCTTTCACGGCCCATTGGGTCACTCTTTTGGCAGCTGGGAAGGATGCAGGACAAGGTGCAGTAGTGTTGGAGGTTGTTCCACCGCCACGCCTCCAAAATGCTACTACTGGTTGTGACACACCTCTCTCCTCCACCCCCTCCTCTTCTTCTTCCTCCATGGCCTCTTCCTGTGGTTTGTCCTATGAACCAGCGGTGCTCCGTAGCCGTTCACGGGGCTACGCAAGTACGCAGGCAAAAAGATGCCATGCCGTGCTTGCGCTGGTGTGTTTGGGGGACAGGAGCCACACTGGGGCAGAGGTCCTGTCTGCTCTGCAGGGCCAGGCCGAGAGGTGGTTGACGCCACGCCAGCTTAAGCCAGGAATGGTGGTTTGCAACAATGGCACCAACCTCCTCTCCGCCCTCCGACAGGGACAACTGACCCATGTGCCCTGTGTGGCTCACGTCCTTAACCTGGTGGTGCAGCGGTTCTTGGGCAGGTACCCGGGCTTACAGGATGTCCTGAGGCAGGCCAGGAAAGTCTGTGTGCATTTCCGCAGATCTTATAATGCCAGTGTTCGCCTGGCTGAGCTGCAAAAGGAGTTGAACCTGCCCAAGAACCGCCTTATATGTGACATGCCCACCAGGTGGAACTCAACGTTGGCCATGCTGCAGCGGCTGCACACGCAGCAGAGGGCCATCAATGAGTACCTGTGCGACTACGGCACCAGGACAGGGTCAGGGGAGCTTGGTTTTTTTTCTCCACGCCAGTGGGGCATGATCAGGGATGCATGCACTGTCCTGGCACCATTTGAGGAGGCCACGAGGATGGTGAGCAGTGACAGTGCATGCATCAGTGACACTGTACCTCTTGTCCACCTGTTGGAGCACACGCTGCGTGGAATAATGGACAGGGCACTTGAGGCAGAACAGAGGCAGGAAGAGGAGGACTTCCTTGCCTCTCAAGGCCCCCTTTACCCAGACAGTGTTCCTTCTGTCCCACCCATCGCACAGGAAGAGGAAGAGGAGGAGGAGGAGGAGGAGGAGGAGGATTGTGTCAGCATGGAGGTGGAGGCTGGCACTCAGCATCATCAGCAGCAGTCTTTTAGGGATGATTTACAGTCCCAAGAAACCAGTGGACTTGTACGTGGCTGGGAGGAGGTGGCTGCGGATCATGTCGTCCTTAGTGACCCAGAGGACTCCGGAGCGAATGCCTCAGCAAACCTACGCTGCATGGCCTCCCTGATCCTGCAAAGTCTGCGGAAGGATCCTCGTATTCTTCGGATCAAGGAGAGGGACCATTACTGGCTGGCCACTCTCCTTGATCCACGGTACAAGGGTAAGGTTGCGGACCTTATGTTACCTTCGCAGAGGGAGCAGAGGATGAGACAACTCCGGGAGGCCTTGCAGAAAGGTCTGTGCAACGCGTTCCCAGAGACTGGGAGGTTACAAACTCCTGGTCCTGGACAACGAGTTGCTGAGGCTTCGGCCAGTCAAAGAAGGAGCGGTGGGGAAGGTGGCCGTCTGACCGATGCGTTCAGACAATTCTTTAGTCCGCAGCCCCAAAGTATGATCGGTTCCAGCAACCATCGCCAGCGTCTGATAAACATGGTGCAGGAATATCTAGGGGCAAGGTCAGACTTGGACACCTTCCCCACCGAAAATCCTCTGGCTTACTGGGTCTTGAGGATGGATCACTGGCCAGAGCTTGCACAGTATGCAATTGAGCTACTGGCCTGTCCTGCATCCAGCGTTCTTTCGGAACGCACATTCAGTGCTGCTGGAGGATTTGTCACGGATCACAGGGTGCGCCTGTCCACCGACTCGGTTGATCGACTGACTTTCATCAAGATGAACCAGTCTTGGATCACCACCAGCTACCACACACCTGATGCTGATATAACAGACTAATTGATTTTAACATGTCACATCCCTTCAAGACTGATGCTGATGCTGAGTGCCTGTGCTGTTATGTTGACTGGCTATCCTCCTCCTCCGAGTCCTCAATGATACGATTGATGATGATAGCTTGGAAGATCATTTTTGTTTATGGGTGCCGCCACCAGTGGCTAAGGCCCAATTTTTCAGCCCCTGTTTTACAGGGGCGTGTAATTACAATTTTTTTAGCAATAATTTGCCATAGGGCTCATTGCTGTGCTCCAAGTACAGTATCTGTGAGGGGTTGGAGTGTTGTGGCACCAGTGCCTAAGGCCCAATTTTTCAGCCCCTGTTTAACAGGGGCGTGTCATTACAATTTTTGAAGCAATACTTTGCAACAGGGCTCATTGCTGTGCTCCAAGTACAGTATCTGTGAGGGGTTGTAGTGTTGTGCCACCAGTGCCTAAGGCCCAATTTTTCAGCCCCTGTTCAACAGGGGCATGCAATTACAATTCTTGATCTAATAATTCACAGCAGGGCCCATTGCTGCACCCACCAAGAGTAACTCTGAGGGCTTACAGTGTTGTGGCAACGCCACCACCACCACCACCACCACGAAAGGCCCAATTTTTCAGCCCCTGTTCAAAAGGGGCATGTAATTACAATTCTTGATCTAATAATTCACAGCAGGGCCCATTCCTGCACCCACCAAGAGTAACTCTGAGGGCTTACAGTGTTGTGGCAACACCACCACCACCACCACCACCACGAAAGGCCCAATTTTTCAGCCCCTGTTCAACAGGGGCATGCAATTACAATTCTTGATCTAATAATTCACAGCAGGGCCCATTGCTGCACCCACCAAGAGTAACTGTCAGGGCTTACAGTGTTGTGGCACCAGCACCACCATCAAAGGCCCAATTTTTACTACCACTGTTCAACAATTATATGTAATTAAAATTCCTGATATAATAGTTGACAGCAGGGCGTTCCAGCACCAACCAAGAGTAACTGTGAGTGCTTACAGTGTTGTGCCAACACCAACAACTAAGGGGCCTATTTCTGCAGAGTATATACGGCAGGTCCCTACTTTCAAACATCCAACTTACAAACGACTCCTACTTGCAAACGCAAGAAGACAACAGGAAGTGAGAGGAAATCTACCACTACGAAGGAAAATTCTCTCCTGTAAGAATAAATATGGGAGAAAGGTGTCTCCTCTGTACTGATGCTTTATCAGCAATCCTTGTTTCAAGAAAAACACCACATTTCAAAAACAGTTGTCATTGGGACGGAAAGTGAGGTGAAATGTTCTGAACAGGGGCACAGACAGCAAAACAAATGTTACAGGGGTGATAACCCTTACCTATGTTTTCCAAAAAGTTTAAAAATAGATTTTTGGGCTGGAGCTACACTTCAACAATGTACCTGTTCAAAATTACAAACAGATTCTACATAAGAACAAACCTACAGTCCCTGTCTTGTATGCACCGCCTGTATACGGCTGTTCAGAGTATATAGGGCCTTTTTTATTTTATGTGCGGGGTTCCCCTTAATATCCATACAAGACCCAAAGGGGCTGGTAATGGGCTGGGGTAGGGGGGGGGGGGGTCATGGGGTAGCTATGCCATTTTTATTAAAGATTTTCATCCATATTACCGGGACCAGACATTACATTAAAGCCGCAAGCAGTTTTAAATGGCTTTTTTTCCCTTTAGAAGTGTCATTTTGTGCAGGGACAGTTCTAAACACGGGAAACACGTGGCACTTCACAGGCATACTTTAGACACCCCCCAGGTACGATATTTAAAGGAATATTTGACTTTTTTTTTTTCACTTTATGCATCATTAAAATGACTGCTCCCGAAAAACGACAGTTTTTAAAACTTCTTTTTGCATTGATACATGTCCCCTGGTGCAGAACCCGGGTTCCCAAACCCTTTTTAGGACAATAACATGCATAATAGTTGTTATAATTAGCACTTTAGAATTCGAACGTTCGCATCCATTGTATTTAATAGGGTTCTAATGTTCGTACGAACTTTCGGTCCGTTCGCGGGTTCTGGTGCGAACCGAACCCGGGGGTGTTCGGCTCATCACTAGTCTCAAGCGTATCTCGCGTGGCCAAAACATCACCCGCTTGGGCACCACATGCTTGACCAGACATATGTCGACCTACCATGCAGTTCGTTGGCAAGCATACCTAAAAGACCCACACCAAAGAACAAAGCGGACCTCTCCTTGCTCCTCATCAGCTGGGATCTCCAACCCCACTATACCTTCAGTCCTCTCTGAAACCTGCACTGAGTGGAATGAAGGTGTAGAATTAGGTGTGTCACAGCCAAGTACTTGTGGGCAATCTGCTATCGGTACACCAACGTCAGATTGTACCAGGCAAATTTCCCTGCCCCAGCTGCTTCACCGCCGAAAGAAGTTTGCTCCCAGCCATCCACATGCCCAGCGGTTGAATGCTAGCTTGGCTAAATTGCTAGCACTTCAACTGCTGCCTTTTCAGTTGGTAGACTCTGCCCCCTTCCGTGAGTTTGTGGCATGTGCAGTTCCTCAGTGGCAGGTTCCCAAATGCCACTTTTTCTCACGGAAGGCGATTCCGACTCTCTACCGGCTTGTGGAAGGCAATGTCTTGGCCTCGCTGGACACGGCGGTCAGCGGTAAGGTGCACATTACCGCTGACTCATGGTCCAGCAGGCATGGACAGGGACGTTACCTATCTTTCACGGCGCATTGGGTGACTCTGCTGGCAGCTGAGAAGGATGCAGGATAAGGTGCAGTAGTGTTGGAGGTTGTTCCACCACCACGCCTCCAAAATGCTACTACTGGTGATTCTGACACACCTCTCTCCTCCTCTTCTTCTTCCTCCATGGCCTCTTCCTGTGCTTTGTCCTCAGAACTAGCGGTGCTCCGTAGGCGTTCAAGGGGCTACGCAAGTACGCAGGCAAAAAGATGCCATGCGGTGCTTGAGCTGGTGTGCTTGGGGGACAGGAGCCACACTGGGGCAGAGATTCTGTCAGCTCTGCAGGGGCAGGCTCAGAGGTGGTTGACGCCAAGCCAACTTAAGCCAGAAATGGTGGTTTGCGACAATGGCACCAACCTCCTCTCCGCCCTCCGACAGGGACAACTGACCCATGTGCCCATTTTGGCTCATGTCCTTAACTTGGAGGTGCAGGGGCTCTTGGGCAGGTACCCAGGATTACAGGAGGTCCTGAGGCAGGCCAGGAAACTCTGTGTGCATTTCTGCTGGTCATATAATGCCAGTGCTCGTCTGGCTGACCTCCAAAAGGAATACAACCTGCCCAAGAACCACCTAATCTGTGACATGCCCACCAGGTGGAACTCATCATTGGCCATGCTGCAGCGGCTGCACACGCAGCAGAGGGCCATCAATGAGTATCTGTGCCAATATGGCACCAGGACAGGGTCGGGGAGCTTGGTTTTTTTTTTGCCACGCCAGTGGGTCATCATCAGGGATGCATGCACTGCCCTGTCACCATTTGAGGAGGCCACGAGGATGGTGAGCAGTGACAGTGCATGCATCAGTGACACTGTCCCTCTTGTCCACCTGTTGGAGCACACGCTGCGTGGAATAATGGACAGGGCACTTGAGGCAGAACAGAGGGAGGAAGAGGAGGACTTCCTTACCTCTCAAGGCCTCCTTTATCAGACAGTGTTCCTGCTGGCCAGCCTTTCACACAGGAAGAGGAGGAGGAGGATTGTGTCAGCATGGAGGTGGAGCCTAGCACTCAGCATCAGCAGCAGTCTTCAAGGGATCAATTACAGTCCCAAGAAACCCATGGACTTGTACGTGGCTGGAAGGAGGTGACTGCGGATCATGTCGTCCTGAGTGACCCAGAGGACTCCGGACCGAATGCCTCAGCAAACCTACGCTGCATGGCCTCCCTGATCCTGCAAAGCCTGCGGAAGGATCCTAGTATTCGTGGTATCAAGGAGAGGGATCATTACTGGCTGGCAACCCTCCTTTATCCACGTTACAAGGGTAAGGTTGCGGACCTTATCTTGCCGTTGCAGAGGGAGCAGAGGATGAAACATCTTCTGGAGGCCTTGCAGAAAGGTCTGTGAAACGCGTTCCCAGGGACTAGGAGGTTACAAAATCCTGGTCCTGGACAACGTGTTGCTGAGGCTTTGGTCAGTCAAACAAAGAAGGAGCGGTGAAGGTGGCCATCTGACAGATGCGTTCAGACAATTTTTTATTCCACAGCTCCAAGGTATGATCGGTTCCAGCAACCATCGCCAGCGTCTGTTTTACATGGTGCAGGAATACCTAGGGGCAAGATCAGACTCAGACACCTTTCCCACCAAAAATCCTCTGGGTTACTGGGTCTTGAGGATGTATCACTGGCCAGAGCTTGCACAGTATGCAATTGAGCTACTGGCCTGTCCTGCATCCAGCGTTCTTTCGGAACGCACATTCAGTGCTGCTGGGGGCTTTATAACCGATCACAGGGTGCGCCTGTCCACCGAATCGGTCGATCGGCTGACCTTCATAAAAATGAATCAGTCTTGGATCAAGAGCTACCAAGCACCTGATGCTGATGTAACCGAATAATTTTTTGTGGATGGGAGATCCCTTCAAGACTGCCTATGCTGATGCTGAGTGAATATCCTGTTATGCTGAGTGACTATCCTCTTCCTCCTCAATGTTCATGCTGATAGCTTGTAAGAACATTTTTGGCTCTGGGCACCGCCACCAGTGGCTAAGGCCCAATTTTTCAGCCCCTGTTTAACAGGGGCGTGTAATTACAATTTTTGATGCAATACTTTGCAGCAGGGCTCATTCCTGCGCTCCAACTATAGTATCTGTGAGAGGTTGCAGTGTTGTGGCACCAGCACCTGTGCCTAAGGCCAAATTTTTCTGCCCCTGTTCAACAGGGGCATGTAATTACAATTCTTGATCTAATATTTCACAGCAGGGTCCATTCCTGTGCCCACCAAGAGTAACTGTGAGGTCTTACAGTGTTGTGGCAACACCAACACCCAAGGCCCAAATTTCTGCAGAGTATATAGGGCAGGCCCCTACTTTCAAATATCCAACTTAAAAATGACTCCTACTTGCAAACGGAGGGAGACAACAGGAAGTGAGAGGAAATCTACCCCTAGGAAGGGAAATTCTCTCCTGTAAGGGTTAATATGGGAAAAACATGTCTCCTCTCCACTTATGCTTTATCACCGATCCTTGTTTCACTAAAAACCCCAAATTTTCAAAAACCAATTGTCATTGGGACAGAAAGTGAGGTGAAATCTTCTGAAGAGGTGCACAGACAGCAATACGAATGTTACAGGGGTGATAACCCTTCCCTATGTTTTCCAAAAAGCTTAAAAATGTTTTTTGGGCTGGAGCTACACTTTAAAAATGTATCAGTTCTAAATTACAAACAGATTCTACTTAAGAACAAACCTACAGTCCCTGTCTTGTTTGCACCGCCTGTATACTGCTGTACAAGACCCAAATGGGCTGGGGGGGCGATTTTCTTAATGATTTTCATCCATATTGCCGGGACCACACATTACATTAAAGCCGCAAGCAGTTTTAAATGACTTTTTTTCCTTTAGAAATGTCATTTTGTGCAGGGAGAGTTCTAAACGCGGGAAACACGTGCCACTTCACAGGCATACTATAGACACCCCCTAGGTACGATATTTAAAGGAATATTTCACTTTTTTTTTTCCACTTTAAGCATCATTAAAATCACTGGCGTTTTTAAAACTTTTTTTGCATTGATATATCTCCCCTGGGGCAGGACCCGGGTCCCCAAACCCTTTTTAGGACAATAACTTGCATATTAGCCTTTAAAATTAGCACTTTTGATTCCGAACGTTCGAGTCCCATAGACTTTAACGGGGTTCGATTGTTTGCGCAAACTTTCGGTCCGTTCGCAGGTTCTGGTGCGAACTGAACCAGGGGTGTTCGGCTCATCCCTAGTGCCCGTCATTGAAGAAGAAAAGGTACTTATTTTCCAAAATAATAACAGAAACAAAAAAACTTTTTTTTTTTCAAAATCTTCGGTCTTTTTTTATTTGTTGCGAAAAAATAAAAATCGCAGAGGTGGTCAAATACCACCAAAAGAAACCGCTTCTCTTCCAGTCTCCTCGTGTGGCCCCATGTCCTCTTATACTCCCTGAGTGTAAGGTAAACCGGACCTCCACCACTAAAAGGCCAGTGCGGATACTTGCTCATACTCGTACACTTTTCACTCGTGCTAATATTCATAAGCAAAGGACCAACAAAATTCCTGCAATGTCAGTTCATCGCGCATGGATATGTGTGCGTGCGCACATCTGTGCGCGAACGCGTGCGCGTGCACACACCAATTAGCACTTGGCGCCCAGTGGCCTATTTAAACTGCTCTGTCACTGTAAACAGTGCTGGATGATCTTCAGCTTCTTCCTGACCTACCAAGACCTGATCTGCTGCTCCTGTTTGTTCGTGTATGACCCGGCTCGCCTTTGGACTTCGCCTCTGCTTGTTCCTTTACTCTGTTACCTGGTATCCTGACTTTGGCCTGTTTACTGGACTTGCTCTGCCTACTGATTTGGTATCACATTGCCCGGCTGTTCCCGACCCTGGCCTGCCTTCTGGACTTGCGTTGCCTGATTCGGTACCCTGCTGCCTGGTTATTGCTGACTGCTGCTCTTCTCATGGTTCCACTCCTGTCCATGCTCTGGTGCCAAGCTGCTTCTATCTCCTGCTCCAAGGACCGTGACTGCCAGCTCTACCCACCTACAGAGGGGACATCACCAGCCAGCTACCAGGCACTCGTGCCACTCCTTGCCTTTACACTTTCTGTTCCCAACTTCAGGAGTGTAGGCGGGAGGAGCAAGGGAGGCCTTCATCACATTCCAGTCTCCACCAGGTACGTGAGACTGAAAAGTTTCATACTTACACTGGGATCACCATTGAGATATTTGTATAACGCTTTAGGGGACACTCATCAAACATTCACTGTAGGTTAATTATTCCATAGTTTACAATATATTACACCTGCAGTTAATGTTTGGTAAGTTATACATAATATCTAGTGTTAATGTAGATTACAATTCTAAATTGTATCCTATAATTTGTCCCATTTATAATGAAACTTTGTATACACATTCCAGTACAAAGCATTGCAAAGTTATTTATAAATTAAATAAAGGTCTTTTTTCCCCAGTTTTCAACATTTTTATTTCAAGCAGCCCTAAAAAATTTAAAAAATAAAAACGCAACACATGAGAATAAAATTTACATTTTATTAGTTAAAAATAAACATATAAAGGTTAAAAAACAAGAATATTATCAAATGGGGAAAGAGGAGAAAGGCATTAATTAGGGCTGATTTCGGTTAACTTAAAATAAATAAGAACACCCACTGCTAAGGTTGATTTAACTAATACCATATGCAGATCACCACTTTGACCTAGATAAGACTGTAACAATAATTTTTCATTGAAGCTTCTAAACACTGTTAGATCCATGGTCAGAATTTAAAATCATATATTTATGTTCACATTTTAATTCAATTATTTATATTCTACTTCTATTAATCTGAACAATCTTGACGTTTGTAAACTTACTTTGAGAAGGATCCCCACACATTTACTTCCACAAAATCACTATGCCCTGTGAGTAAGGCACTGCTGTGTCACGGAATTTACAGAGCCTGCCTTCTGAACTATAGGCTGAATTATTTGCTTGCAGATAGCAAGGTTCCATGGGATATGTAGTCTTTAGCAACAGAAAGGAAACAGCAAAGGAGGTGTTGTAACCCATGCAGGAAATCGAGGAAGTTGTGGAAAGAGATGGCCAGCAGACAGACAGCACTCACAGCACAGGATTTTCTGTCTGGATGCGGTCACCACCTTGTGGAGGTTGGGGGAGCTACGGCTCGGGGGTGTCTCGTGGTGTGGACACAGCTTTGTGATGTGTGTGTGTGTGTGTGTGTGTGTGTACTGTATATCCTTCTGCTTCCTCTCCTCCCTGAGTGTGTATGAGGAGGCAGAGCCCCTGCTGGAACAACAAGAACGTTTTCAATCTCTTTTTATTATTTTACAAAAATACACAGATATACAATTCATTATGCCAATGCTTATTCTCCTATATGTCTATTATGATCCATAATTATAATATAGGGTCCTTACTCTATTCTTATCTTTCTTTCCGATATTCTTCTCCAGGAGTTCTGCAGTTTCCACATTCATACTTCTCCTCTCATAAAAAAACAAACATAATCCCTCTTTCCTCCCCCCCCCCTCTCTCCCCACTCCCACCACATGGGGCTATATGCTGCTCATCTTTATAAATATTCTATTATTTTCTTTGAGGACCGAAATTTTTCCCATCGTTGCCATATTTCTTCCCTTATTTGTTTTTCCATATATTGGATTTCGTTCATTTCACATATCCATTTAATTATGGTCGGACTTTTTGTATTTCTCCATTTACGAGCTATTATTATTCTGGCTGCAGTTGTCATGTGATGAAGAATATCTGTCGTTATAGTTTTTATTGATCCTGGCATTATAGATAATATTGAGATATTTACATTTGGATTTATCTCCACTCCAGACACCTTCTGATAAATCTCAAATATCTTGCTCCAAAAATCCCTCACCACCCAAACCAGATATGATCCATAGTTCCCCTTCCTCCCAAACATCTCCAACATGTCTCTGAATTCTCTTTGTTTATTTTATTTAAGGCTACTGGGCTCCAATACCATCTCATGATAATTTTATACTTTCTTTCCTGATGTTTAATAGCTACCGATGTTTTATGTATTATTAAAAATGCCTTCTCCCATTCAATCTCTGATATTGGGCTTTCTATTTCCTCTTCCCATTTTCTCATGCCTACTAGTTCTCTCAAGCCTCGTACACACGACCGATTTTCTCGTCCAAAACCGTCAAGAAAAGTGCCGCGAGAGCTTTTTTGTCGAGAAAAACGTTCGTGTGTATGGTTTTACGACGAGAAAATTGCAGAGAATCTCGACGAGAAAATAGAGAACCTGCTCTCTATTTTCTCGTCAGGATTCCAGATTTCCTCGTCGTGTTTCTCGTCGGGCTGTTTTGTGACGAGAAAATGGTTCGTGTGTATGCTTTTACGACTCTTCCAAAAGCGCGCATGCTCACAAGCAACTATGAGACGGGAGCGCATCTTCTGGTAAAACAAGCCTTCGTAATGGAGAGAGCACATTCGTCACGCTCAAAAATATTGCATCGTTTAAATGTTCTGCATTGAAATCTTCGTTAGAATGTTACATTAATCAAAACGAGTGACCTTCTTTTGCTGCTGATATTCACACAGAGTTATGACTTTTTTTTTTAACCTTTTTCATGCTGCTCTTAAGAAGATTTATGTGTATTATATCGTGCAAGTTTTTAGGAATAATTTAAATGGTTATATTTTTCAAAATGATGTTAATTATAATTTCGCAATGTTTTGATAGTGATCTCCCATTTAATTTTGGAATCTATATTAGTTAAATTTCCCCCCATGTTTTTTTGCAAATCAGATTTAGTTATTCTTTTGGGGGGTTGATATCTGTCCCTTTTTTTGTCAGTCAAATGTATCTGCTTACTCCAAAGCTAGATTTTTAATTTTTACAAATACACATAGTCAAGTATGAACTTAAACAAAAATCACATTTATTCATGTTTCAAAATAAAATAAAGAGAAGGCAGCGCTGGAGAACCTGCTGCCATTTGTGCATCCCAGGGACCCCAGAGCACACAGCAACCCTGTGTGGACCCTAAAATTGGGAGCTTGAGAAGGCCAACATTTCTGAACACAATCTGATGCTGGCCTCCCAGAGGTCAGGAACAGCAGCAGGTGATATATATGTCCCAAGTGTGTGGTACTACAACAGGCTGCCTTCTGTCCGACCACAATGAAGCAAGGCCATCACTTCCTCTTCTTCCTGGCAACCTTCCCTGCAACCTTTCCTGAAGCCTTCCCTGCAGCCTTCCTTCTTCGTTTGGCTGGAGGCTGGGCCACTGGAGGGGTACTCCTGTCAGGAGAAGGAGGAGGAGATGTAGCAGAAGGGGGTGGGGCAGAAGAAGGTGGAGGCGTAGCAGAAGGGGGTGGGGCAGAAGAAGGTGGAGGTGTAGCAGAAGGGGGTGGGGCAGAAGAAGAAGGTGGAGGTGTAGCAGAAGGGGGTGGGGCAGAAGAAGAAGGTGGAGGTGTAGCAGAAGGGGGTGGGGCAGAAGAAGAAGGGGGAGGTGTAGCAGAAGGGGGTGGGGCAGAAGAAGAAGGTGGAGGTGTAGCAGAAGGGGGTGGGGCAGAAGAAGAAGGGGGAGGTGGAGGTGGAGGTTGAGGTTGGGTCAGTTGTGCCACCTCACATATGGCGGTATTGGGGGTAATTTTCTCCATCGCCCCCTTGTTGAGCAAGGTGATGAGCAGGGGCTCGCATAGGAGGCGTTGCTCCATGCTCATCACCTTGAACTTAGCCTCCAGTAGGCCGGCAATGGCCTCTTCAGGGGATGTGGGCTCCTGGAGGGTGGCATGGGCCTCACGAATAAGGGCCATTGCTGCCTCACTCATGCTCCTGTCCCTCCTGCCTCTTTTGGGAAGCCGGATGGGAGGCACCTGGGATCTGGTGCTTCTCCTTTGCCCTGCCACCTCCTGTCTGCCACTGGGCCCTGCCACCTCCTGTCTGCCACTGGGCCCTGCCACCTCCTGTCTGCCACTGGGCCCTGCCACCTCCTGGCTGCCACTGGGCCCTGCCACCTCCTGGCTGCCACTGTGCCCTTCCTCCTCCTGCCTGACAGTTTCCAGACCCTCCTCCTGGCTGATTTCATCCTGTGTATGAAAAAGGGACATAGTTTAATATGTTGGTTTAATCTTTGCATCAAACTTTGTAATCCTGATTGAAGCAATTAGAATGTAAATCCATAAATCCTTGCTTTAAATTTACCACTACATCAGATTGACTATTTAGCACCCAATTAAGTGCAGACTAATGTCTACAGATCTTGATTTCACTTGTGGAATCCAAAATATTTTATGTTTGTCATCTTGACATATTTGTCAAACATTAAGTTTATCCCAATACATTTTCAGTTAATACTATACCTGGCTCCAGATGGCCAAATCAGGATCATCCAGGATGGCTGCCTCCTCCTGCTCCAGAGAAGGCTCAGGTTGGCTGCAGGGAAGTCTGGGGGGAAGAGTGGAGAGTGATGGCCTTGCCTCAATCTGGTCATCCAGGAAGGACATCCTGTTGTAGTACCACAAAATCGGGACATAAACATCACCTGCTGCTGCTCCTGACCTCTGAGAAGCCAGCACCTTAGAGCGTTCAGTCCTGTAGGTACCTCTCAAGCTCCCAATTTTAGTGTCCACTTGTTTTGCTGTGGCTGTGGGCACCTTGGTATGCACAAATGGGAGCAGCTTCTCCAGCGCTGCTTTTCTCACCCCTTTTTTTTTTGTGGATGGGGTTTTTCGTCTCCCACAGAGCTGGCAGCTCCCTTACCCGGTCAATAAATTCCGCCAGGAAATCTTTATCACTAATGAAGACATTCATATTGTATCTGCAAGTAAAAGAAATAATATCTAACTAATGTGAGGCAAACAGTCTAACCTCCTTAACATCCTAGTCACCATATATATCCTCCAACATTCTCAAGACAGTATAGGCCAACAATTTGTACAAGTCACAAAATCACATACCTTCGTTCGCACGTCCGTCACTTGAACTCCTCTCTCCGCACACCGAACGTACTATAGTCACATGTGTGTTTGCTATATACACACCACGCATGCGTCAAAATACGAACACGTCGCTCCGCACACGTCGCCCGCCCATGACGTTCTAACTAACATCTTTTCCCCGCCCCTTCTCTTTCGGCGCGCAGACAGATATGGCGGAGTTACAGCAGGTGTCTGATAATTCTGCAACTAACGAGGAGGAGACAAGCCCGGAGACCGAGGAAACGTCACGATCAAGGAGGAGATTCAAGCAGTGGCGTAGCGTGGGTTGTCAGCGCCCGGGGCAAGGCAAGAAATTTGCGCCCCCCAACCTGCAGACTTTCCACCACACACTGACCACAAACCTGCACACTGACCACAAACCCGCACACTGACCACTACACACTGCACACCACTACCCTGCACACTGACCACTACCCTGCACACTGACCACTACCCTGCACACTGACCCACCTGACCTACCTGACACCTACACTGACCCACCTGACACCTACACTAACCCACCTGACACCTACACTAACCCACCTGACACCTACACTAACCCACCTGACTCCTACACTAACCCACCTCACTCCTACACTAACCCACCTCACTCCTACACTAACCCACCTGACTCCTACACTAACCCACCTCACTCCTACACTAACCCACCTCACTCCTACACTAACCCACCTCACTCCTACTTAATGCACTACTCACATTACACTGACCCACCTGACACCAACACTGACTATTACACTGACTGACACACACTGACCCCCGACACCTACCTGACACATACACTGACCCACCGACCTTACACCTACACTGAAATATGTAAAATGAGGTACAGTGCTAAATGAATAAATAAATGAATGTCAATAGGTGTAATGTAAAAAATTGGTGAAAAGGAAAACTAATGCAGAGTCTCCAATTTCTTAAATTCATATGAGTCTAAGTAATTTTCAATTGAATGAAATTAAGACATAAAAATTAGTGAAGGAGGAAAAATATTGCACTGCGGGACAAAAGGACAGGTTGAAGTTGAAACACAAGTGGAGGCAGCTCCTCTAATAGGCCCTGAATACCTATATGAAGTGAGTGCGAGTAGAGCAAGAGGGTGCCAGCCTTCTGGAGGTAAAAGAACAGATATGCGTAGAGAAACACCACTATAAAAAATGATTGGGGGGGGGGGGGAAAACTCACTTTAGGATGTGAAGAAGGTGCTTATTATCGTTTGAGGAGCAGTGGGTCTTGCTCGGGCTCTGTGGCAGAGGACGGTGTGGTGGCTACACTGGCGGATATGAGTGAGACAGATGCCTGTGGTGTGATGGTATGGAGTCTGCAGCAGGCATGTCCAGCTGCTCAGGTGGATATTGGTGGCTGCCGATAAGATGCCGGCGGCTGCAGATGGAGTGTACCAGCGGTTCCATCCTTGGATACTACTGTCACCATAGTATCCAAGGATGGAGCCGCTGGTTACACTCAATCTGCAGCTGTCAACATCTCAGATGGGCATATTTAATGTTAAGGGGCACACTGATGGGCACATTTTATGTTAAGGGACACGCTGATTGGCATATTTTCAGTGTGCCCCTTTACATTAGGTGTGCTCGTCAGAGTGATGCTTTACATCAGGTGTGCGTGCCCATCAGAGTGCTCCTTTACATTAGGTGCCCCCATCACTGTGCCACCTTACATCAGCTGTCCACATCAGCATGCCCCTTAACAAAATAAGGGGCATGCTGATGGGCACATTTTATGTTAAGGGCCACACCAAAATATGCCAATCAGCGTGTCCCTTAACATCAAATATTCACATTTGAGATGTTGACAGCTGCAGATTGAGTGTAACCAGCGGCTCCATCCTTGGATACTATGGTGACAGTAGTATCCAAGGATGGAACCGCTGGTACACTCCATCTGCAGCCGCCGGCATCTTATCGGCAGCCACCAATATCCACCTGAGCAGCTGGACATCCCTCCTGCAGACTCCATACCATCACACCACAGGCATCTGTCTCACTCATATCCGCCAGTGTAGCCACCACACCGTCCTCCGCCACAGAGCCCGAGCAAGACCCACTGCTCCTCAGACGATAATAAGCACCTTCTTCACATCATACAGTGAGTTTTTTTTTCCACCATAATTTTTTTATTGTGGTGTTTTTTTCTCTACGCATATCTGTTCTTTTACCTCCAGAAGGCTGGCGCCCTCTTCCTCTACTCGCACTCACTTCATATAGGCATTCAGGGCCTATTAGAGGAGCTGCCTCCAGCTTCAAAATTTTCTGGCGTAACCGTGATAGCACCCTGCAACCTCCCCCCGCGCAACAATTTTTTTTTAGCAGCACCAACCAGCCCCCTGCTTAACAACCTGCCCTGCTCCCCAAGTGTCCCGCAGCTCAATGTTGAAAAGTTGGGAGGTATGTATGTAATGTATCCCCTCAGGGCATTCGACATATAAGGGGTTAAATGATTATTCCTGCTATGTAATGCATCCCCTCAGGGCATTCGACGTGTAAGGGGTTAAATGATTATTCCTGCTATGTAATGCATCCCCTCAGGGCATTCGACGTGTAAGGGGTTAAATGATTATTCCTGCTATGTAATGCATCCCCTCAGGGCATTCGACGTGTAAGGGGTTAAATGATTATTCCTGCTATGTAATGCATCCCCTCAGGGCATTCGACGTGTAAGGGGTTAAATGATTATTCCTGCTATGTAATGCATCCCCTCAGGGCATTCGAAATGCTAAATACCTCATCATTTAACCCCTTACATGCTGAAAGTCTGAGGGGATGCATTACATAGCAGGAATAATCATTTAACCCCTTACATGTCGAATGCCCTGAGGGGATAGGATACATCATGAAGCTGAGCTCAGTAAATTAATTATCAGGTTCTTGCAGGGGGGGGGAGCATGAGGCATGTAACTGTCTGTACTTAGGCACGCAGGCATGCTGCGTGTGAGCTGACTGGCTGGCTGGCAATGCTGCTAACATGTGGCATGGCGGTGTACAGACAGTAACATCCCCCCCCCCTTCACCGGGTGGCGTGACTCTCACTCCGGCCAAACTAACTGCTGCTGCTGCTGACCCGGCCGCGGCTGCTCTGAGTCCCATCTGAGCTGGCTCTCTGCCTCCCTCACAGACTCGGTCACTCACCTCCCTATTTGTAGTCAGCAGTGCCGACTGCCGAGTTCCCAGTCAGTCCCAGATGAAGTCCACTGCCAGATCCGGCGCGGTAAGGAGGGAGGGTGATGGCGGCGGCTAACAGAAGCGCGGGCGGGACTCCTCCAGGGGGAGCCTTCGCGCGCGTTCAAGGACTGGCCAGCCCTGCCACAGCACATGACTGCATTCGCCCAATCACAGGGCGCCAGCTGCCGCAACATGGCGGTCGGGACACAGTAGATGGAATCTTACTGAGTTAAGAAAAGTGACACACTGGTGCGGGATTTCGCGCCCCCCAATGTTGCGCCCGGTGCGGCGGCCCCCCCTGCCCCCCCCCACGCTACGCCTCTGGATTCAAGGCATCGAATATGTCTTTGGCGGAGATGGCGGAGATGGTGGACATCTTGCTCAAGTCTGATTATGATGCAAAGCATGGGCCGTATAGCAAACCAAATAGAAGGAAGGCCAAAATCCTCACTAAAGTCGTGAAGAGTCTGAAGGTGAATTTCGGGGTGAAACGCTCAAATGAGCAGCTCAGAAAGAGGTGGTCAGACCTCAAACTGAGGGAGCCAGAGCAGTTGAGGAGCATAAAGAGAATGCTCGCTAAAAGTAAGTAAAATGTAGACTTTTATGCTATTAATCCTTTTCTAAACTGACATGTTGCTCTTTATTTTGGTTTCTCATATTGGACTCCCCTCCAAAATGTAATATTTTGAACTTGGTTGGGCACAGTAATCGTTCGTTACGTTACCGACACTTCGTTCGGCCACTATCCGCGGTTTTGGCTTATTTTAGAGCCACAAAAGTAATTAGACATCTGCCATTTTTGCTCAAATATTGTGGCGAAATTTTTAGGCTAGATGATGTGTTTGTAAAGAGAATGAAATGCAAACTTTTATCAGTGTAAAGGAGAGGACACTCAGCAGCTGCTTCCACATCTGTACTTTGGAGCACTATAGTGTGGGCCACCAGACCCGCCTTTTTTGGGTGTCCCACACAGGTGCATCAGTGAATTTTTGTGGTGCCTCCATGTCAAATAAATTACATCCAAAGGTGAATACTAAACATATTCTTGGTCATAAATAATGCATTCTTCTTTAAATTCCGCCCAAACACACACTTGTACCACACTTCCAAGAAATTTAGCCTGTTTTTGTTTTAACATTGAGATTTACAGTGTGATAAATAGACCTTTTGTTTGATTCTCATAGGGGAGAGAAGACTGGGAGGAGAACACTCCAGGGAGCACATGCACCCCACAACTTCCAAGCAACCCCAAACTCCCAAAGACCCCCAGTCGAAAGATGTGCAGGAAGTTGAGGTGGAGGAAGGAGAAGTGCAGGAAGGAGAGGTGGATGACGTTGTGGATCTGGTCACCACAACAGGTCAGTATCTGTCACCACAGCTTCAGGTAAGAGATGTAGGCCTGCAGAGTTATAATACCTTTTGTTTTTTGTTTTTAGGGGATATAAATGTTGTGAAGGATAGTACACGGTTCTCTGCTGACAGTGCCCTCCGCTTCATCCAGAATCCATGTGATGGAACAAACATTTAAAGACATTCTCCATGTTTTGGGGAGAATTCAATAAGCCATCCAAACACATTTGTTTTTACATGTTTGTTTTTGCACATTTTCGAATATTTTTGACAATCAAACCAGCCAAAAATTTAATCTGCACACAGTGTGTCAACATGTGCTATCTGCCATCAGGGGATATCCATGTACGTCTTTTGGGGGTGCAACCCCTTCCTCGTATCTAAAGTCGGTGAACTGAGGAAGGGGTTGCACCCCCAAAACACGTCCATTGATCACCCCTGATGGCAGATAGCACATGTTGACAATAGGGATCAGGATTGTAAACTTCCTAGATGAAAAAAATCCCAAATGTGTGCATATTCAATTTTTGGCTGGGCAAGGGGTGGCAGGACCCCATATTAGGACGGGCACATAGAGACATAGTTTGTGTAAGTGAAGGTCTCAGATTGCTCAGAGGTATCCAATGTTGTAATTTTTGGAATGCAACTGTTATTTTTGTATTTTCATAAGCAAAAAATTGCCGGGTTGGGGCCAGGCCAACCCAAAAAACAAGAAAAAACTAAAAATGGTGAGAATGTGCACAGAGTAAAATATTTGACCACAAACAACGTGTAGCTTCTTTTTATAATACCCTCTAAGCTTATTTGGTTATTTTGTTAGGTTACATAGTGAAATGGTTGTTAGTTACTAAAGTAAAATACACTTGGCACTACAAATGCACTAAGACAAACTAGGAGACAGGAAAGAACAAATAATTAAAGCTTTAAACAAGCTTTTTATTTGGATCCTTAGACATAGGCTGGCATAGGAATTGCCCCCCTACCCGTGAAATACTCCATATATTTGTCCCAAACCTCACGGGCATTTTGGGAGGGCAAGCCAGGACGGGCAGATTCCAGGCCCGGCAGGGGATTTGCAGGGGAAAGTCCAGCCTCTGGCAAAACTGAGGCCATATAGGAATTTGATTTTTGGCTCAGAAAGTTGTGTAGCACACAGCAGCATAATACGACATATTTTATTTTGTAGTCCGCCAAGTGTATTGAAGTCATAAAAAGGCGGAACCGGCTGGCCATTATGCCAAAGGCATTTTCGACAACTCTTCGGCCCCTGGCCAGCCGGTAATTGAACACCCTCTTGTCTGGGGTCAGGGTCCTCTGTGGAAATGGCCTCATAAGATGCCGTCCGAGTCCGAAGGCTTCATCAGCCAAAAAAACTAAGGGGAGTCCTTCAATATTCCCTGCATCCGGTGGCAATGCAAGGTCGTCACTCTGGAGACGGAGGGCAAACTCCGTCTGGATGAAGGATCCCCCATCGAACATCCGGCCATTCTTCCCTACATCAACATAGAGGAATTCATACCGTGCTGACACCACCGCCATCAATACAATGCTATGAAACCCCTTGTAATTGTAGTAGTAGGACCCAGAACGGGGTGGCGGCACGATGCGGACGTGCTTTCCGTCTATGGCACCACCGCAGTTGGGGAAGTCCCACCGCGTGGCAAACTCCGATGCCACAGTCTGCCATTCCTGTGGCGTGGAAGGAAGCTGTGGAGTGAAACAAGATGAAATAATATTAGAATACAAAAGTCATACATTACAAGGAAATTCTCTGAAAAAACATTAGAGGCCAACATCAATCAAATTCTACGTTTATTAAGGTGTTTAAAATAAGTATAATGGAAGGCTCATTTATCATATTCATCACCCCCTCTGATGGGCCATTACTAAATTATTTTGGGGGGGGAGATGTGTTTGGCCACAGGATAGCATTGCAGTGGCGGTGCGTCCAGAATGGGCGCTGGAGCACTGCCCCCTCTCTCCTGTGCCCATCACGCATGAACCTATGTATTGTCTATGCCGCACACTATTCAGGTGGATGGCCTCTTGTAAAGCGACCGACATATGAATAATTGCGGCATTTAGGGGGTTCAAATTGCATAGCAGAAACAGGTAGTAAAATAGTCTTGCACATTACAACCTGAGGGATGTAATTGGCTTCCTAAAAGTAAAATAGGGGACGCAGGGGGGGGGGGGGCATTCCTTGGGGAAACACTGGCAGGCTGCTCTGCCAATCATGTTCACCAAGTCTGTTTAATGGTAACATGATTGGCTGATGCAACATCAAGGGAAGGAGAAGACATCAAGGACAGAAGAAGGATGGCGCTGACCACAAGAAGGTAAGTGCAGGGCTGGGGGGAAACTGGCTGCATTAGAGGGGACTAAATGGCTGCATTGGAGGGAACAAAATGGCTGCATTAGAGGGGACAACTGGGGGCGTTTAATAGGCACCAGAGCAAAAAAGGAGGAAGTTTATTTCCTAAATTGGGGTTTGAACCCCCAAACATTTGGAGCAACAGGCGCCCCTGCTGGAAAAGTTAGTGAAGGGAAATATTTATGGAGGAGAAAAAAGGGGCAATCTAAAGCTTCCAGCATGCATGGGGACAAAGGGGACATTCTCAGCATATTACAATCATGGTAATTGGGGAAGGATGAAAGAAATACAATACATTGGCATACATGTAATACATAAAATGTGATGTTAAGGGAGAAAACTTACCCTAATATAGTCCTCCTGCAGGACTTGTATAATGGCAGAACAGGTGTCTGGGATTATGAGGCCCAGAGCCTGGGGGGAGATGCCTGTGGTGAACTTCAAATCCTGAAGACTTCTCCCTGTCGCCAGGTAACGTAACGTGGCGATGAGCCTCTGTTCAGCACTGATGGCTTCCCGCATAACGGTGTCCTTCCTGGTAATATAGGGGGACACCAAAGCCAACAGTTCCTGAAAAACGGGGTCAGACATCCGCAGAAAATTCCTGTAGTCCTCAGGATTATTCTCGACGATCTCCCGCAGCAGAGGCATGTGGCAGAATTGGTCCCGCTGGAGCAACCAATTCTTGGTCCATGAACTCCTCCTCACACCATTCATGGACTGGTCTTGGTCCAAAACAAGCAGACCAACACCAAGCGCACGCACATCACGAACTCGACGACGAGAATGTCCAGGCGACATGGCTAAGAAACGGTCGTCTTATCAGAACGTACAGAACAGAACGCACTTTAGAACAGCAAGGCCTATGAATAACGAACTGAAAATCAGAAACGAACAGGCAAGAACGCACTGTAAAACAGATACGACCTGCCTAGACGCCCTGAAAGTCAAGATACGAACCCACAAGCACAAACTGAACCGCAGAAAACGATCTGAAAAGTACGAAGACTGAAAAGCGCGAATCGTCTCTTCCCAAACTTTTACTTCACACGCGGTAACACGAGATCAGCAAAAGCAGCCCAAGGGGTGGCGCCAAGAAAAAAGATCTTCCCCTTTATAGTGCCGTCGTACGTGCTGGACGTGAGCGCGGAGAACAACGACGAAATTGGAAATTGTCAGTGTGTACGCATGGAAAGCTTGACGAGAAAATCGACAAGCTTAACAAGAATCTCGTCGAAAAAAACGACGTGTTTTTTACGACGAGAAAATCGGTCGTGTGTACGAGGCCTAAGAGATCCAGAGGGGAGTAGCAGGTCATATACCTTAGACAGTTTTTTAGTCGATTCTTGTTCTTCTATTGGTATTTTTTCAAACTTAGTTATTGGCCTATTTTTTAAGGATAACTGTATTTTTGATTCAATGTATGTATTTAACTGATAGTATTGTAGCCATTTATTTTTATATTCAAGCCCCATATCCTGCAGCTTTGGAAGTTTACCATCCACTAGAATTTGAACCAACCTTGCGTTCTCCCATTTATTCCATTTTAAATAATTAGTAGCTCCTAGAGCTGGCATAAATTCTGGATTGGACAACAGCGGGGTCATAGGTCCAATCATAGTGGATAGTATCCCCTTTTTTAATACTGCATCCCATATTTTTAATGTAGCTGATACAAAGATCATTAAATCTTTTTTCTCAGGTCTTAGATAAGGTTTTATCCATGAAAGGGATTTGAGAGATATTCCTATACAGCAATATCTTCTTCTCGATTAACCCATTGCTTATTTTCTATGTTATGATACCAGTCTATTATTCTAATCAGTGATGATGCTTGTAAATATCTAGAAAAATCAGGTAATGCAAGGCCTCCATTTTTTTCTGTTCTAATTAAAATTTCTCTTTATATCCAAGGAATTTTTGAGCCTAAATAAACCCTCCTATTGTTTTTCGTAATTGCATCATAATTTTTTTTGGAGGGCTCAAAGGTATTGCTTGGAATATATATAATAATTTTGGTAATATATTCATTTTTACTATATTCTTCCCAACCAAGAATAAGTTATTTTATCATATTTTTGAAGTAATTTTATAACTTTCCGGATTATGATGGTATAATTCTGTAAATTATTTAAGTTACTTGGGATATATATTCCCAAATACTTGATTGCTTCTTTTTGCCATTTAAAGGGAAAGTCCCGATGAAGAAGTGTCCTTATCTTTTCTTTTAATGACACATTTAACATCTCTGATTTATCATAATTGACTTTAACCACTTGGCATCCAGGCCAATTCTGACACTTCGCTCCTACATGTAAAAATCATAATTTTTTTGCTAGAAAATTACATAAAACCCCCAAACATTATATATGTTTTTTAGCAGAGACCCTAGAGAATACAATGGCTGTCATTGCAACTTTTTATCTTGCACTGTATTTGTGCGTTTTTTTTTTTTAAATAAGACCCCACATCTCACCACTAGGCTGGGAAGCCTAAAATAAAAAAATTAAAAAAACACGATCACGGTTCACCAGCCAAGGCGGCGCCGTTTTTTGAATGCAGAGGCTGGGCGTGACGTCATAACATCGTGCCCCACGTCCGACAATCGTAGAGACTCTGGCGACCATCTGGTCCGCCGAAAATCTCTATGGTCAACATCTGGGGCCGGCAGATCCGTTCTCTGACTCACCGATCACATCGGTGGGTCGGCAGAAGCACCGGAGAGCGGCGGGAGGGGGGATGTCCCCTTTCGCCTCCCGTAAGAATGATCAAGCAGCGGAACAGCCGCTACGATTGTTCTTATGGTGTAGGGAATCGCTGGCTGAAAATGCCGATATCCGAATGATGCCTGTAGCTGCACCCATCATTCAGATATCCCCGCACAAAATCATGGACATCATATGACGGCCTGCCGACGGCAAGTGGTTAAAATTACTTAATTCCCCGAATCGCTTAAATTCTTGTATTAAATTTGGAATTGTTATAATAGGATTGGGAATATATATTAGTAAGTCATCAGCATATACTGCTGTTTTATATTCTTTACCTTTAATATTTATCCCTTGAATATCTTTATTTTTCCGTATTACTGTAGTAAGATGTTCCATTATCATTATATATAATAATGGGGACAAGGGACAGCCCTGCCGAGTACCGTTTGATATCTGTATATATTCAGATAGCATACCGTTTGTTCTAATTTTTGCTTTTGAGTTAGAGTACAATACCATAATTCTACCAAGCATTTTAGGGTCCATTCCTAGTTGGACTAATGTTTCTTCCAAAAACCGCCATCCCACCCTGTCAAAAGCTTTCTCAGCGTCAATTGACAAAAGACAATGGAAGTTGAGTCTAGGAGGTAGAGTGACAGAAACCACAGCAGACTTGCAAGAGTGAGCGAGGAGGATCCTGTTCCTTTGCCATCGGAGACATATTCCACTGAGTACTATGGTCAGAGGCAAGAGGAGAATCGTCTCTACATGATGGCATAAGTCCCAGTTGGTGACTGTGGGTTTGGATAATAAAAGTGTTGCGTTAAAACCAACAAATAAAGAATAATATGTGACAAAATTAATCCATACATTCACCATACTACCAAGTACCATATGCCAATTGAATAAAAAACTATAAATAAAGTCCATATAAAGTCCAATGATTGGGTCCAATTAATAAAGTGCCCTTTAGTAGATTACACACCAAAAGTGTCACTAGCAGCCACGGTCACCCAGAGGTGCTTGCTTATCAAATTTCTATGACCCTCTTTTTTAACAAGAGAAGTCGTATAGCACATATAAGGTCACTCCAAACTGCCACTATACTACCTACTTCGCTCACTCATCACCTGGGATTCCGCCAATAAAATAAAACAAACATGGTACTCATGTGAAAAAAGCAGATAAAACGCCTCTCCATTTTTTTACTGTATTTATTTGATCAAAAATTGCACTCAAATTTACATAAAACACATGCGTATATAATAAAAAGTCACCAAGCCGGCATGGACCTTCAGTTCCAGGAACACAATGACGTTGGCACGAGGCTCCTCCAAACACGTTTTGTCAACAAAAGACATCTTTCGGGGCTACGGACACCATGCCGTGTCGTATATATGCAAAATACAAGAAACCAAGCCTCGTTTTCATTCGGGACCCGAGTCTCGATTTGATCTCACACAGATGAGGTGACTCTGGATTGCCCTTAAATGGTCTCTGGTTGGCAGCAGGTCATGACAAGCATTTGGAAAACCATTTATCTTTCAAAATAAATTACCATGTTTGTCCAGGATTTTTTATAGGAATGTTGGCAAGGAGAAAATATCCAAAGAAGAATAAAATATTTAGAATATATCTAAAACCAACATTTTTTGATTAGGTAAAACCTTTCCCAATACAGAAAGGACACAACAGAAAGTGAGGGGAAATTCCTTCTTAGACAGTTGACAACGGGACAGGCATCCCTATAAGAAGATCTCCCCTCTATTCCTGTTGATAACTCAAAATTTCAGATTTTTCTCAATTTTAGTCCTGATGTCAATGGTCTAAGCAACAAATAGAAAACTCACTATGCTGAGACAGACAGCAATCATAGTCTGGTAAGAGTTTGAATGTTTCACCACTCCAACACTTAACATATCCAATTTTAATCATCATTAAAAAATGAGCTTTAGATACACTTTAAAATACAAAAATATTCATATATACCGTATTTATCGGCGTATAACATGCACTTTTGTCCCCTGAAAATCAGGGGAAAATCGTGGGTGCGTGTTATACGCCGATACTGACATCCCTGAGCTGTCTCCGCTGACTGTGAGCGGAGCGGAGCGAGATACACATAGCCGAATGTACTCGGCTATACTCGGCTTTTCTCGGCTCCGCTCACAGTCACGCCCAGTCCCGCCATTGGACCTGTGTTATGTCCATCATAGGGCGGGACTCGGCGTGACTGTGAGCGGAGCCGAGAAAAGCCGAGTATAGCCGAGTACACTCGGCTATGTGTATCTCGGCGGCGGCTCCGCCCAGTCCCTGCGTCCCCAGCGTTCTCGGCGGCGTCCGCACAGTCTCGGCGCCAATTTTAAAATGATGCACGGCGACACTGGGGCAAGGCTGCACGGCGACACTGGGGCAAGGCTGCAAGGCGACTCTGGGGCAAGGCTGCACGGCGACTCTGGGGCAAGGCTGCACGGCGACTCTGGGGCAAGGCTGCACGGCGACTCTGGGGCAAGGCTGCACGGCGACTCTGGGGCAAGGCTGAAATGGACTCTGGGGCAAGGCTGCAATGGACACTGACAAGGCTGCACTGTGACAAGGCTGCAATGGACACTGACAAGGCTGCACTGTGACAAGGCTGCAATGGACACTGACAAGGCTGCACTGTGACAAGGCTGCAATGGACACTGACAAGGCTGCACTGTGACAAGGCTGCAATGGACACTGACAAGGCTGCATTTAAATGTAAGTTATTTTTCCTTAAACTTCCCTGCTAAAAGTTTTTTTCCCTAAAATTTCCTCCTAAACTTGGGGTGCGTGTTATACGCCGGTGCGTGTTATACGCCGATAAATACGGTAATTCACAGCAATCTACTTCCTTCTGTACATGAAAGTGATTACTGGTCTGTTCTACTCTGAATAGTAAAGAGATTTAGCTAAAGTAGTCAGTAATGAGTGTAAAATAATCCTGTTATTTCAGGATGAGACGGGCAGTCATTTGCAGAGACAGGGATGAGACACAGAGGAGGAGCGCCGTACCCTACATATAAGGGAGCTGCAGTCAGGGATGCTTCTGTGTGACAGAGATAAGATGCACTGTGCCTAATCCATTTACATGTGGAAGATAGTGGAAGAATGAGAAATGCCTGAAATGGCTTTCCATTAAGGTAACATTATTAACTTTACTTATAATATCAACATGACCTTAAAAATATAATATATTTAGAATGAAAAATTAGTTTAAGGTAAACTTGTTTTGAAAAGAACATAGAAGCTGAGACTACTGGACCCCAATGGATGAATACATTGAGGGCAGCCCATTATAGCCTATGGATGTAAAGACCTATGCAATAGAATGCAACTTGCTAGCTCAGCTTTGGATGTAAACAATGCTGGAAAACCTTTTGGTGTCTACAGACATCTTTAACCACTTAAGCCCCGGACCATTTGGCTGGCCAAAGACCAGAGCACTTTTTGCGATTCGGCACGGTGTCGCTTTAACTGACAATTGCGCGGTCGTGCGACGTGGCTCTCAAACAAATTTTTGTCCTTTTTTTCCCACAAATAGAGCTTTCTTTTCGTGGTATTTGATCACCTCTGCGGTTTTTATTTTTTGCGCTATAAACAAAAATAGAGTGCCAATTTTGAAAAAAATACAATATTTTTTACTTTTTGCTATAATAAATATCCATAAAAAATACATTAAAAAACTATTTTTTTCCTCAGTTAAGGTCGATATGTATTCTTCTACATATTTTTCGTAAAAAAATCGCAATAAGCGTTTATTGATTGGTTTGCGCAAAAGGTATAGCGTCTACAAAATAGGGGATAGTTTTATGGCATTTTTATTAATATTTTTTTTTTTTACTAGTAATGGCGGCGATCAGCGATTTTTATCGTGACTGCGACATTATGGCAGACACATCGGACACTTTTGGCACTATTTTGGGACCATTCACATTTATACAGCGATCAGTGCTATAAAAATGCACTGATTACTGTGTAAATGTGACTGTCAGTGAAGGGGTTAACCACTAGGGGGCTAGGAAGGGGTTAAAGCGGAGTTCCACCCAAAAGTGGAACTTCCGCTTTAAGCACTCCTCACCCCCTTACATGCCACATTTAGCATATAATTTTTTTTGGGGGGGAGTGGGTGCTTCGGTGGGAGTGGGACTTTCTGTCCCACTTCCTCCTTCTGCCCAGGGACCATCTATGCGACTCCTCCTCTCGCCTTAGGCGGCCCCTCCCTCTAGACGATCTCCTGGGACACATGACAGTGTCTGTTTATTGAAAGTCAGCAGCTACACTTTTTGTAGCTGCTGACTTTAATAAACTTAAAAAGGCAGGAACTCCGCTTTAAGTGTGTCCTAGGGAGTGATTCTAACTGTTAGGGGGCGTGGCTACGAGTGCTGCTCCCGATGAGAGGGAGCAGACGATCAGTGACATGTTACTAGGAAGAACGGGGACATGTTGTGTTTACACTGACATCTCCCCGTTCTTCAGCTCCGTGACATGATCGCGGGACACCGGCGGACATCGAGTCCAGGGGTCCCGCGGGCACGGTCACAGAGATTGCGGCAGGGTCGCGTGTGCTGCGTGTGCGTGACCACACGGCGGCAAATTTAAAGGGACGTACCTGTATGCCCATTTGCCTGTCCATGCCATTCTGTCGACGTAAAAGTGAGTGCGCTGGTCGGCAAGTGGTTAAGATTATCCACATATTTAAAGCGGAGTTACACCCAAAAGTGGAACTTCCACTCATTCGTCCCCTCCCCCCCCCCCTTCCGGTGCCACATGTCTTTGACAGGTATCCTGTTCCCACTTCTGGGAGCCACAAACGTGGCTTTTGACGTCATGGCTTGGCTCCCTCCTCCTTCCCCTGCCAGCAGGCCAGTAGGAGAGAGGAGCGGAGCCTCGCACATGCGCAGTAGGGTTTCCAGCGTAAGGCAACACTGCCGGGTTCGCTTACCTGCAATGGTGGTGGGATCACCCGACAGCTGATGAAAACACTGAGTGTTTTGCCAATTTAAAGACCCATTTTTGGGGGGGGGGGGTGCCCAACCTTTATTCCGCTTTAAAATGAACATCACAAACCCCTCCCAAAAATGTGATAAAACAATCAATCTACATGCACCAGCACTGTTAGATGAGAGAGAAGGCAGTGGGGTTTATTTACTAAAGGCAAATAGGCTGTTCACTTTTGCAAGGGAAGCTGCACTGGAATGGAATTTAACCCAGGGCTTAGTGAATGTGGTGAAGTTTCACTTTGCAAAGAATACCCAATCAGATTTGAGAAAATAAAAAACACAGCACTTTTGCTTGCACTTAATTGGATGATGGCAGTCAGCTGGGCTTCACCTCATTCATTAAGCTCTGGTGCAAAGTCACTTGCAAAGTGTAATTTCCCTTGGAAAGTAAACAGCCAATTAGCTTTTAGTAAATCAACCCCAGTGAGTCACATACTTACCATATCCCAAAGTGCTGGGTATTTGTCTTTAGTCCTGGCAGCTGAAGGGAGTGGCAAGGGGAAGATAATTATGTACTGCTGGCGGGCTCTCAAGTAAAACTTATTTTTTGGTACTTTATGGAAAAATCACAGGTTTGCTTTAAGAAACGTGAAGCAAGGCTCTAAAGAAAAAAAGCACACTGTCCCCATCACACCACCACCCCGTCTTAGCCATTCATTAGGCTTCATATTTAAAAGCTTCTACAGTACCTTGAAAAAGTATTTATAACCCTTGAAATTGTATACATTTTGTCATGTTGCATCCAAAAACTTAAATATATTTTATTGGGATTTTATGTGATAAACCAACACAAAGTGGCACATAATTGTAGAGAAAGGAAAATGATAAATTGTTTTCAACATTTCTTACAAATAAATACCTGAAAAGTGTGGCGTGCATTTGTATTCAGCCCCCTTTACCCTGATACCACTAACTAATATCTAGCAGAACCAATTTCCTTCAGAAGCCACCCTTTTAGTAAATAGAGTCCACCTGTGTGTAATGCAATCTCAGTGTAAATATAGCTGTTCTGTGAAGCCCTCAGAGGCTTGATAAAGAACCTTAGTGCACAAACAGCATTATGAAGGCCAAGGAACACACCAGACAGGTCAGGGATAAAGTTGTGAAGAAGTTTAAAGCAGGGTTAGGTTATAACAAAATATGGAATGGTTTAGATCAAAGCATATTTATGTCTTAGAATGGCCCAGTCAAAGTACAGACCTAAATCCTATTGAGAATCTGTGGCAAGACTTGAAAATTGCTGTTCACAGATGCTCTCCATCCAATCGAAGTGCTTGAGCTATTTTGCAAAAAGGAATGAATGAATGAATGAGTGAATGAATGAGTGAATGAGTGACTTGTATAGCGCTACACATGCGAACTGAATTGCCTCTAGGCGCTTTTTGCAGCCAGTGTCTGCTTGGCTGGTGCGGTCATTTTACCCCATAGGATCTCGACACGCTTGGGACACACAGTCGTGCACACATATATATATGGAATGGGCAATAATGTCACTCTCTAGATGTGCAAAGCTGGTAGAAAAAGCAGTAATTGCAGTGAAAGTTGGTTCTACAAAGTATTGACTCAGGGGGCGAAATACAAATGCACACAACACTTTTCAGATATTTATTTGTAAAAAAAAATTGAAAACCATGTATCATTTTGAAATAAATAAATAATATTTTTCCTTCCACTTCACAATTATGAGCCACTTTGTGTTGGTCTATCACATAAAATCCCAATAAAATAAATTTGTATGTTTTTTGGTTGTAACGTGAAAAATTTGGAAAATTTCAAGGGGTATGAATACTTTTTCAAGGCACTTTAGGAATTTACTCACCACTAAGTCCACTAAGAACCACCCGATCTCTCGGCGATATTTAGTGCTTCAAAGCTCAACATTTATACGAGTCAGATTTCCCTATGGATTGTGGCCTATGGTGCCCATTCACACCTAAGCATCATGTCATTAAAAGTACATAAGCTTTCTTTGGGGCAGCGTCATATTTTTTTGGTCCCTATAGACTTCAATGGGAGTGCTTGAAATTGCCTAAAAATGCACATAACATGTGTAATTTCTTACCTATTCTCCTAGTAACTATGTTTCCTAAAACAAAAATGCTCAAGCCTAAAAATATCTGAAAAACAAGTGTACACACTAACCAGAGCGCTATATGGAAAATATCCACAAAATAGTGCTAAAATGTCTTGATACAGTTCTCTGTGGTAAAATTCTCACAAATAAATCATATGTTCAAATAATCCAAAATAAACCATTTATTTCAATTCAAAAACAACATCATAAGGTTTGTAGTAGGGATGAGCTTCGTGTTCGAGTCGAACATACGTTCGACTCGAACATCGGCTGTTCGATCGTTCGACGAAGATCGAACGATTTGGGCCGTTCGCGCCAAATTCGAGTGACGCGAACGGCCCACAATGCACTACGCCATCGCAGTGTCATCCAGGCGCTGTGATTGGCCAAGCATGCACTGTGACCCCGCATGCTTGGCCAATCACAGCGCCGGCAGCTAGGAGAGCAATGATTGGCCACAGGCAGGATGCCTGTGGCGAATTATTGCTGAGGGGGTTTAGTACACGCCCCACACTATAAAAGGCCGCCAGCGCGGCGGCCTTGTGTAGTGTGTTCCGGAGCAGGGAAAGAGAAGCATAGGCAGGGACAGTGTCATTTTTTTCCTTTACTAATCCTGGATTCCTTGTGTTTAGGGACAGAGAAGGATAGGTAGGGAGAGTGTCAGTGTGTTATTCTGTGCTAAACCTTGTTTGTAGGGACAGAGAAGGACAGTGAGGGAAAGTGTGAGTGTGCTATTCTGTGCTAAACCTTGTTTGTAGGGACAGAGAAGGACAGTGAGGGAAACTGTCAGTGTGCTATTCTGTTCTAAACCAATCTTGCTGAACCGTATTTGAAATCCTTGAGTTTAGGGACAGAGAAGGACACTCGTGGAAACTATCAGTGTGCTATTCTGTGCTAAATCTTGTTTGTAGGGACAGAGAAGGACAGTGAGGGAAAGTGTCAGTGTGCTATTCTGTCCTAAACCAATCTTGCTGAACCATATTTGAAATCCTTGAGTTTAGGGACAGAGAAGGACACTCGTGGAAACTATCAGTGTGCTATTCTGTGCTAAATCTTGTTTGTAGGGACAGAGAAGGACAGTGAGGGAAAGTGCCAGTGTGCTATTCTGTGCTAAACCTTGTTTGTAGGGACAGAGAAGGACAGTGAGGGAAACTGTCAGTGTGCTATTCTGTTCTAAACCAATCTTGCTGAACCGTATTTGAAATCCTTGAGTTTAGGGACAGAGAAGGACACTCGTGGAAACTATCAGTGTGCTATTCTGTGCTAAATCTTGTTTGTAGGGACAGAGAAGGACAGTGAGGGAAACTATCAGTGTGCTATTCTGTGCTAAACCAATCTTGCTGAACCATATTTGAAATCCTTGAGTTTAGGGACAGAGAAGGACACTCGGGGAAACTATCAGTGTGCTATTCTGTGCTAAATCTTGTTTGTAGGGACAGAGAAGGACAGTGAGGGAAAGTGTCAGTGTGCTATTCTGTTCTAAACCAATCTTGCTGAACCATATTTGAAATCCTTGAGTTTAGGGACAGAGAAGGACACTCGGGGAAACTATCAGTGTGCTATTCTGTGCTAAATCTTGTTTGTAGGGACAGAGAAGGACACTCGGGGAAACTGTCAGTGTGCTATTCTGTTCTAAACCAATCTTGCTGAACCATATTTGAAATCCTTGAGTTTAGGGACAGAGAAGGACACTCGGGGAAACTGTCAGTGTGCTATTCTGTGCTAAATCTTGTTTGTAGGGACAGAGAAGGATAGTGAGGGAAACTATCAGTGTGCTATTCTGTTCTAAACCAATCTTGCTGAACCATATTTGAAATCCTTGAGTTTAGGGTCAGAGAAGGACACTCGGGGAAACTATCAGTGTGCTATTCTGTGCTAAATCTTGTTTGTAGGGACAGAGAAGGACAGTGAGGGAAAGTGTCAGTGTGCTATTCTGTCCTAAACCAATCTTGCTGAACCATATTTGAAATCCTTGAGTTTAGGGACAGAGAAGGACACTCGTGGAAACTATCAGTGTGCTATTCTGTGCTAAATCTTGTTTGTAGGGACAGAGAAGGATAGTGAGGGAAACTATCAGTGTGCTATTCTGTGCTAAACCAATGTTGCTGAACCATATTTGAAATCCTTGAGTTTAGGGACAGAGAAGGACACTCGGGGAAACTATCAGTGTGCTATTCTGTGCTAAATCTTGTTTGTAGGGACAGAGAAGGACAGTGAGGGAAACTGTCAGTGTGCTATTCTGTTCTAAACCAATCTTGCTGAACCATATTTGAAATCCTTGAGTTTAGGGACAGAGAAGGACACGCGGGGAAACTATCAGTGTGCTATTCTGTGCTAAACCTTGTTTGTAGGGACAGAGAAGGACAGTGAGGGAAACTGTCAGTGTGCTATTCTGTGCTAAACCAATCTTGCTGAAGCATATTGCAAATCCTTGTGTTTAGGGACAGAGAAGGATAGGCAGGGGACAGTGTCAGTGTCTTTGTTGCTAAGCCTCCTGCACAGTATACACCTGAAGGTAGCCCTTATTGCTGTTTTTCCCATCTCCCTGCAGGCCATCCATTAAAATGTCTGGAAGGCAAACAAGGAGAGGCAGACAGTCAGGAGGCAAAAAAAGAGGGCAAGCAGGCTCTGTGTCTGGGGGCAACAGTGCTGGTCGTGGACGCGGTGCATTGTCATCAGCACATGGCCATGGGACACGCTTGTCCTTCTTTTCGGCAGCTGGACATGTTGAGCCACATCATGCCGAAGACTTGGTAGAGTGGATGACCAAGCCCACCTCATCCTCCTCATCCTCTCTCACCCAGGCTCAGGGTACTGGCAAAGCAGCTGCCAAAGCGTCCTCTGCTCTGGTATCAATGTCATCATTAGTCACTCCTTCCCTAGACCCACCATGTCCTCCTCCTGAGGAGTCCCCCGAACTGTTTGAGCACAGTGTTGGGTACATGCTCCAGGAGGATGCCCAGCGTTTCGAAGGATCTGATGATGATACCCAGCTAGAGGAAGGCAGTAGCGTGAGAGCAGAGAGAGGGGATGCTCAAGAAGGACACCAATCTGGCAGTCATGCTCCAGCAGCTGCAGCATACTGCCAGATTGGCTCCAGTGATGAGGAGGGAGGGGATGATGAGGTCACTGACTCCACGTGGGTGCCTAATAGGAGAGAGGAGGAGGAGGAGGATGAGGAGGATGCACATCTCCAACGAGGCAGGATGCCCTTGGATGGCCAGCGTATGGGCAGCACACCGACGGAATCACACCGCAGAGCTCCGCCTATGCAGGGCGCTGCCTCTGCCCGTCATTCAAAAAGTTCTTTGGTGTGGGCCTTTTTTGAGGCCAGTGCATCAGATCGCACAGCTGCTGTTTGCAACATATGTCTCAAGCGTATATCGCGTGGCCAAAACATCAGCCGCTTGGGCACCACATGCTTGATCAGACATATGTTGACCTGCCATGCAGCTCGTTGGCAAGCCTACCTTAAAGACCCACACCAAAGAACAAAGCGGACCTCTCCTTGCACCGCATCAGCTGGGATCTCCAACCCCACTATACCTTCAGTCCTCTCTGAAACCTGCACTGAGAGGAATGAAGGTGTAGAATTAGGTGTGTCACAGCCAAGTACTTGCGGCCACTCTGCTAGCAGTACACCGACGTCCGATTCTAGCAGGCAAATTTCCCTGCCCCAGCTGCTGGACCGTCGAAAGAAGTTCACTCCCAGCCATCCACATGCCCAGCGGTTGAATGCTAGCTTGGCTAAATTGCTAGCGCTTCAACTGCTGCCTTTTCAGTTGGTAGACTCGGCCCCCTTCCGTGAGTTTGTGCAATGTGCGGTTCCTCAGTGGCAGGTTCCCAAACGCCACTTTTTCTCACGGAAGGCGATTCCGGCTCTCTACAGGCATGTGGAAGGCAATGTCTTGGCCTCGCTGGACAGGGCAGTCAGCGGTAAGGTGCATATTACCGCTGACTCATGGTCCAGCAGGCATGGACAGGGACGTTACCTTTCTTTCACGGCCCATTGGGTCACTCTTTTGGCAGCTGGGAAGGATGCAGGACAAGGTGCAGTAGTGTTGGAGGTTGTTCCACCACCACGCCTCCAAAATGCTACTACTGGTTGTGACACACCTCTCTCCTCCACCCCCTCCTCTTCTTCTTCCTCCATGGCCTCTTCCTGTGGTTTGTCCTCGGAACCAGCGGTGCTCCGTAGGCATTCAAGGGGCTACGCAAGTACGCAGGCAAAAAGATGCCATGCCGTGCTTGCGCTGGTGTGTTTGGGGGACAGGAGCCACACTGGGGCAGAGGTCCTGTCTGCTCTGCAGGGGCAGGCCGAGAGGTGGTTGACGCCACGCCAGCTTAAGACAGGAATGGTGGTTTGCGACAATGGCACCAACCTCCTCTCCGCCCTCCGACAGGGACAACTGACCCATGTGCCCTGTATGGCTCACGTCCTTAACCTGGTGGTGCAGCGGTTCTTGGGCAGGTACCCGGGCTTACAGGATGTCCTGAGGCAGGCCAGGAAAGTCTGTGTGCATTTCCGCAGATCTTATAATGCCAGTGCTTGCCTGGCTGAGCTGCAAAAGGAGTTGAACCTGCCCAAGAACCGCCTTATATGTGACATGCCCACCAGGTGGAACTCAACGTTGGCCATGCTGCAGCAGCTGCACACGCAGCAGAGGGCCATCAATGAGTACCTGTGCGACTACGGCACCAGGACAGGGTCAGGGGAGCTCGGGTTTTTTTCACCACGCCAGTGGGGCATGATCAGGGATGCATGCACTGTCCTGGCACCATTTGAGGAGGCCACGAGGATGGTGAGCAGTGACAGTGCATGCATCAGTGACACTGTACCTCTTGTCCACCTGTTGGAGCACACGTTGCGTGGAATAATGGACAGGGCACTTGAGGCAGAACAGAGGCAGGAAGAGGAGGACTTCCTTGCCTCTCAAGGCCCCCTTTACCCAGACAGTGTTCCTTCTGTCCCACCCATCGCACAGGAGGAGGAGGAGGAGGAGGAGGAGGAGGATTGTGTCAGCATGGAGGTGGAGGCTGGCACTCAGCATCATCAGCAGCAGTCTTTTAGGGATGATTTACAGTCCCAAGAAACCAGTGGACTTGTACGTGGCTGGGAGGAGGTGGCTGCGGATCATGTCGTCCTTAGTGACCCAGAGGACTCCGGACTGAATGCCTCAGCTAACCTACGCTGCATGGCCTCCCTGATCCTGCAAAGTCTGCGGAAGGATCCTCGTATTCTTCGGATCAAGGAGAGGGACCATTACTGGCTGGCCACTCTCCTTGATCCACGGTACAAGGGTAAGGTTGCGGACCTTATGTTACCGTCGCAGAGGGAGCAGAGGATGAGACAACTCCGGGAGGCATTGCAGAAAGGTCTGTGCAACGCGTTCCCAGAGACTGGGAGGTTACAAACTCCTGGTCCTGGACAACGAGTTGCTGAGGCTTCGGGCAGTCAAAGAAGGAGCGGTGGGGAAGGTGGCCGTCTGACCGATGCGTTCAGACAATTCTTTAGTCCGCAGCCACAAAGTATGATCGGTTCCAGCAACCATCGCCAGCGTCTGATATACATGGTGCAGGAATACCTAGGGGCAAGGTCAGACTTGGACACCTTCCCCACCGAAAATCCTCTGGCTTTCTGGGTCTTGAGGATGGATCACTGGCCAGAGCTTGCACAGTATGCAATTGAGCTACTGGCCTGTCCTGCATCCAGCGTTCTTTCAGAACGCACATTCAGTGCTGCTGGAGGATTTGTCATGGATCACAGGGTGCGCCTGTCCACCGACTCGGTTGATCGACTGACTTTCATCAAGATGAACCAGTCTTGGATCACCACCAGCTACCACACACCTGATGCTGATATAACAGACTAATTGATTTTAAAATGTCACATCCCTTCAAGACTGATGCTGATGCTGAGTGCCTGTGCTGTTATGTTGACTGGCTATCCTCCTCCTCCTCCTCCTCAATGATCCGATTAATGATGATAGCTTGGAAGATCATTTTGGTTTATGGGTGCCGCCACCAGTGGCTAAGGCCCAATTTTTCAGCCCCTGTTTAACAGGGGCGTGTAATTACAATTTTTGATGCAATACTTTGCAACAGGCCTCATTGCTGTGCTCCAAGTACAGTATCTGTGAGGGGTTGCAGTGTTGTGCCACCAGTGCCTAAGGCCCAATTTTTCAGCCCCTGTTCAACAGGGGCATGCAATTATAATTATTGATCTAATAATTCACAGCAGGGCCCATTGCTGCGCCCACCAAGAGTAACTGTCAGGCCTTACAGTGTTGTGTCAACACCACCACCACCACCACCACCACCAAAGGCCCAATTTTTCAGCCCCTGTTCAACAGGGGCATGCAATTATAATTATTGATCTAATAATTCACAGCAGGGCCCATTGCTGCGCCCACCAAGAGTAACTGTCAGGCCTTACAGTGTTGTGGCACCAGCACCACCATCAAAGGCCCAATTTTTACTACCACTGTTCAACAATTATATGTTATTACAATTCCTGATATAATAGTTGACAGCAGGGCGTTCCAGCACCCACCAAGAGTAACTGTGAGTGCTTACAGTGTTGTGCCAACACCAACACCTAAGGGGCCAATTTCTGCAGAGTATATACGGCAGGTCCCTACTTTCAAACATCCAACTTACAAACGACTACTACTTGCAAACGGAAGAAGACAACAGGAAGTGAGAGGAAATCTACCCCTTGGAAGGAAAATTCTCTCCTGTAAGAATTAATATGGGAGAAAGGTGTCTCCTCTCTACTGATGCTTTATCACCAATCCTTGTTTCAATAAAAACACCACATTTCAAAAACAGTTGTCATTGGGACGCAAAGTGAGGTGAAATGTTCTGAACAGGGGCACAGACAGCAAAACAAATGTTACAGGGGTGATAACCCTTCCCTATGTTTTCCAAAAAGCTTAAAAATAGGTATTTGGGCTGGAGCTACACTTAAAAAATGTAGCTGTTCAAAATTACAAACAGATTCTACATAAGAACAAACCTACAGTCCCTGTCTTGTATCGTATGCACCGCCTGTATACGGCTGTTCAGAGTATATAGGGCCTTTTTTATTTTGTGTGCGGGGTTCCCCTTAATATCCATACAAGACCCAAAGGGGCTGGTAATGGGCTGGGGTGGGGGGGGGGGTGATGGGGTAGCTATGCCATTTTTCTTAAAGATTTTCATCCATATTACCGGGACCAGACATTACATTAAAGCCGCAAGCAGTTTTAAATGGCTTTTTTTTCCTTTAGAAATGTAATTTTGTGCAGGGACAGTTCTAAACACGGGAAACACGTGGCACTTCACAGGCATACTTTAGACACCCCCCAGGTACAATATTTAAAGGAATATTTGACTTTTTTTTTCACTTTATGCATCATTAAAATGACTGCTCCCGAAAAACTGCCGTTTTTAAAACTTCTTTTTGCATTGATACATGTCCCCTGGTGCAGAACCCGGGTTCCCAAACTCTGTTTAGGACAATAACATGGATAATAGTCGTTATAATTAGCACTTTAGAATTTGAACGTTCGCATCCATTGTATTTAATAGGGTTCTAATGTTCGTGCGAACTTTCGGTCCGTTCGCGGGTTCTGGTGCGAACCGAACCCGGGGGTGTTCGGCTCATCACTAGTTTGTAGTAGTAAAGCTTGCATAAGCCTGTATGGTGGGGCAAATGCATAAGATGTTGCATACCTGACCATGGAGGTGGAGGAAACCCAGGAGGACAGTTGGTATATAAGCCAAACAGTGATAATCCCAGGGGAACTTTAGGGGGGCTCCTCACGTTGTATAGATGGATAAAGGGAGTAGTGGTCGGCCTGCAGAACAGACGTGATCAGACAGGAACTGCTGGAGTGCTGGGAGGAAGCCACAACCACTGGACCAAAAGGAGGCTAGGAACTGTTGGAGTGCTGGGAGGAAGCCACAACCACTGGACCAAAAGGAGGCTAGGAACTGCTGGAGAGCTGGGAGGAAGCCACAACCACTGGACCAAAAGGGGGCTAGGAACTGCTGGAGAGCTGGGAGGAAGCCACAACCACTGGATCAAAAGGAGGCTAGGAACTGCTGGAGAGCTGGGAGGAAGCCACAACCACTGGACCAAAAGGAGGCTAGGAACTGTTGGAGTGCTGGGAGGCAGCCACAACCACTGGACCAAAAGGAGGCTAGGAACTGCTGGAGAGCTGGGAGGAAGCCACAACCACTGGACCAAAAGGAGGCTAGGAACTGCTGGAGTGCTGGGAGGAAGCCACAACCACTGGACCAAAAGGAGGCTAGGAACTGCTGGAGAGCTGGGAGCAAGCCACAACCACTGGACCAAAAGGAGGCTAGGAACTGCTGGAGAGCTGGGAGGAAGCCACAACCACTGGACCAAAAGGAGGCTAGGAACTGCTGGAGAGCTGGGAGGAAGTTACAACCACTGGACCAAAAGGAGGCTAGGAACTGCTGGAGAGCTGGGAGGAAGCCACAACCACTGGACCAAAAGGAGGCTGAAAAACAAGTGTACAAATATGCATAATAAAACTACTCCAAAAAGGCTTGAAGAAGCTAAAGTGTGAACCTTAAGGTAGTTTAGAGCAATGATCAAAGGCTGCACTTTGGACCAGCCGTAGTGAAGAAACCTCTGTCATGCAGCAGCCAGAATGAAATATGGGCATTGCAAGATGGACTCTCCCACACTACAGACAAGAAAAAGATCAGTTTGAACCTGACCTGTCACTTAACCAAAGTATTAGACCCCATTCACACAGAGGCGACTCAGCTGCCTGACAAGTCGCGTCCCGTTCTGTACAATGGAACCGTTCTAATAGGAGCGACTGAAGTCACTCCGACTTAGAAAAAGGTTCCTGTACTACTTCAAGACGACTTCAGGGCGACTTCCATTGACTTCAATACAGAAGTCATTTTGCAAGTCACCCTTGAAGTCGTGTTAAGATCGCCCGGCAGAGTCGCGGGACAAGTCGTGCCGCCCCTCTGTGAATGGGCTAGGTTGAGGCTTTTCATTTGTTTGTTCTTTTAAAAGAGAAACTAGCAATTAGCTAGGGCTGGGTGGAATGGGTAGGTAAAATGTTCTGGATTTGTTTAGTGTTTTTTTGACTTCACTTATCTTTTTTTTTTTTTTAACAATAGAAAGACTTGACTTATCTTTAAACCCCCATCATTTTTTTGTAAAAGAAAAACACACACAATGTGCATTACTCAGGACTTTAACATGTCTTCTTCATCCTTTGACATAATTTTGGACAGAATTCATGTTACAAGGTAAATGAGACCTCATATGAAAAGAATGTGAGATCCAGTTTCATATGATCATAGAGGAATTATGAAGTGAACCGTGTGTCACCTTAATGTTATGAACAAGGCTTCCAGCAAACCAAATAAATGGTGTCCGTTCTTTGTTTGGACATTGTTTGCCAACTAAATGGCTGTTTACTATCTCTAATCAAATCACTGCAATGAACTTATGGGGAACTAAAAACTATTGAGCCATGAGACATCTGCCCGTCCTTAAATGACTCTGTTGCTGGGTCATTCGCAATCTTGGTTGGTCAATGGATGCTGTGGCGCATATGGAGTTATAGCTGGAATGATCAGTTATCGGTTGCATGCATTCTCAATGCAGTCACATTTACTTCCGATGATTGACATTCCCTGTTATCACCAGGATGTAATGGTGGCAAGCAAAGCTCAAACCAGGTGCTTACTTTCATCTGGCCATGTATGGGCAGTCTAACATTCATGCCTCCTGTTTTGCATAATCTAGACTAAATTTGATAGTCAAAGTAAATAAAATGTGGCTGTTTAGAGAACGGAGGTTGCCAGTCAATCAACATGCTTGGAAAGAACATTTTTCAACAAACTAACTGTAGTGGACATCTGCAATATGAGTCATAATCCTCACCCGGACTAAACATCCCCAGGTCCAAGGAAAATCAAATCAGATTAACGTTTTTGTGTTTTGGAATGTCATGAACTTTGAACACAAAATCAAATAAACCATGTTGCCTGGTCCTGTCTTTTTTTTGTAAATGAAATACAAGCCTGATCTGATAGATGAGAGGAACTCGCTTCTTTCTTGTGTCATTCATCTGGCTGTAGAGGAGAAACCACACTTTAATGCAATATAATGGTTTTAATACAATTTGTAACGAAAAAAATATATATATATATATATATATATATATATATATATATACACAGTATATATTTAATTGTTTATTTTTATAATTTTACAAAATACAAAGTGAGCGAACAGAAGAAAAAACAATATTTGGTCTGACTTCCCTTTGGCTACAAACCAGCATCAGTACTTGCACATGTATAATATGGCCCCCAGTTCCATGGTTTCAGTGGTCGCCCATAGAGCGGTGTTGTGAGTGATGTTCCCATGATTCATTCACAGATCTGCATGAACTACTCCTGACCATATTACCACCTAATTTAAATTTAATTTAGTCTACCTATTTTGTTTATTTTTCATCTTATTTCATATTACTTCATTTTTTTATTGTGCACTACACGAGGCACGTTATGAATAAGCAACATTACCATCCAATTAAATGTATTTTAGCATGAGTGATTATGAATCTCGTATAACCAGTATGTTTATATCCATACTTACACCCTGATACGATATACTGTCTATTATATTGTCTATCATGCTACTATATATATACTTATTTAGAATATAGAGCACACATTACCATTTTTACTATTCCGTTTTCTGCACTTCTTTTGGATTATTATTATTATTATTTTGTATTATTACGTCCAAGTTTACATCAAGCGCCATGAGTCATGGCCCTACACATCATTTATGTTTAATAGTCAAACACAACACTTGTGTACACAAGTTTATTGATTATTCTTCACACACATTTTAACACCATATATTGACACTTAAGCCCTGTACACACGATCGGATAACCTATGGATTTTCGTCCAATGGATTTGTCCATCGGAAATCCGATGAAACTGTTTTTCATCAGTCTTGCCCACACACCATCAGTCAAAAAACCGACCGTTCCAAACGCGGTGACGTAAAACACTCCGATGAGCCGAGAAAAATGAAGTTTAATGCTTCTGAGCATGCGTCGACTTGATTCTGAGCATGCGTGGGTTTTTGATCCGATGGACTTGCCCATAGACGATCGGAGTTTTCAATCGGTTTTTTTATCCATCGGAAAAATTTAAAACATGTTCTATTTTTTAAAACCGATGGAAAAAAGACCGATGGGTCCCATACACGATCGGTTGGTCTGATGAAAACCATCCATCGGACGGTTTTCATCAGTCAAACCGATCGTGTGTACAGGGCTTTAGTGTCAATATTTACATTGACATTTATAGTGCACTTAAGCGACATGTGTACACAGATACATATTTTATATTTTATATTTTGTGTTGTGTTTTTTCTATTTTTCTATTCTTCACTTTTTGTAATCCATTTAATTCCACAAATGTTTCTAATGCTTGCATTTTCATTAAGATCACATAAGATCTTTCAGACCCTGATCACAATTGGTTTTATTAATCATCAGTCACTAATGATCCACTCGCTATCCACCCACTAATTGAATTATATTCATCACATGTTTTTGATCACATGTTTAGATAGGATTGGTATATGTGTTAGTAACATTTTCTGTGACAATCAGCTATGAGTAAACACTAAGTAAGTGTTAAACGCGTCAGCTGTCCTGGTTTCCGTTGCTGTGGCTTGTAGTGCATATTTTTCATTTTGTGCGGCTGTCCAATACATTTCTTTGTTCTGATTACTTGCACTTGTACACTTTGTACACTTGCAAAGTCAGACTAGAGGACTAGAGGCAGGTGTATGTTTAACCAATTATACCAAGCAGGTACTAATGATGACCAGTTTCAGGTAGGTTGAAACACAGTCAGAAACAGCTGTGTAGGAGGCTTAACACTGGGTGAAGAACAGCCAAACTCTGCTACTAAGGTGAGGTTGAGGAAACATTTTCATGTCACAGGCCATACACCATTAAAAGACTAATCACAGCAACAATAGACAAGGTAGGTATACTGCATCAGCAAAGTCTCTCCCAGGCAAAAATTTAAAAGTAAACTGGGATTTCAAGATGTGCTGTTCAAGTTCTTTTGAAGAAGCACAAAAGTTTGTTAGTTGAAGGGCTGGAGAGCGGTACAATAATGATCGTCTGCAGGCAACAGTGAAGCATAGTGGAGGTTCCTTATAGGGTTGGGGCTACATTTCTGCAAATGGAGTTGGAGATTTGGTTAGGATTTATTACATCGTCAATGCTGAGAAGTACAGGCAGATAATTATCCACCATGCCATACCATCAGGGAGGCGTGTGACTGGCCCCAAACTTATTCTGCAGCAGGACAACGACCCCAAGCATACAGCCAATGTCATTAAGGACTATCTTCAAAAAAGAAAAAGAAGAAGTCCTGGAAATTATGGTATGGCCCCCGCAGAGCCTTGATCTCAACATCGTCAAGTCTATCTAGGATTACATGAAGAAGCAGAAGGATTTGAGGCAGCCTACATCCACAGAAGATCTGTGGTTAGTTCTCCAAGATGTTTGGAACAACCTACCTGCCAAGTTTCATCAAAACTATCTACAAGTGTACCTACAAGAATTTATGCTGTTTTGACGTCAAAGGGTGGTCACACCAAGTATTGATTTGATCTGGATTTTTCTTCGGTAGTGCGTATATATATATATATATATATATATATATATATATATATATATATATATATACACAGTGGGTACGGAAAGTATTCCGACCCCCTTAAATTTTTCACTCTTTGTTATATTGCAGCCATTTGCTAAAATCATTTAAGTTCATTTTTTTCCTCATCAATGTACACACAGCACCCCATATTGACAGAAAAACACAGAATTGTTGACATTTTTGCAGATTTATTAATAAAGAAAAACTGAAATATCACATGGTCCTAAGTACTCAGACCCTTTGCTGTGACACTCATATATTTAACTCAGGTGCTGTCCATTTCTTCTGATCATCCTTGAGATGGTTCTACACCTTCATTTGAGTCCAGCTGTGTTTGATTATACTGATTGGACTTGATTAGGAAAGCCACACACCTGTCTTACAGCTCACAGTGCATGTCAGAGCAAATGAGAATCATGAGGTCAAAGGAACTGGCTGAAGAGCTCAGAGACAGAATTGTGGCAAGGCACAGATCTGGCCAAGGTTACAAAAAAAAATTCTGCTGCACTTAAGGTTCCTAAGAGCACAGTGGCCTCCATAATCCTTAAATGGAAGACAATTGGGATGACCAGAACCCTTCCTAGAGCTGGCTGTCCGGCCAAACTGAGCTATCGGGGGAGAAGAGCCTTGGTGAGAGAGGTAAAGAAGAACCCAAAGATCACTGTGGCTGAGCTCCAGAGATGCAGTCGGGAGATGGAAGAAAGTTGTAGAAAGTCAAACATCACTGCAGCCCTCCACCTTTGCAGAGTGGCCCGACGGAAGCCTCTCCTCAGTGCAAGACACATGACAGCCCGCATGGAGATTGCTAAAAAACACCTGCAGGACTCCAAGATGGTGAGAAATAAGATTCTCTGGTCTGATGAGACCAAAATAGAGCTTTTTGGCCTTAATTCTAAGTGGTATGTGTGGAGAAAACCAGCTACTGCTCATCACCTGTCCTATACAGTCCCAACAGTGAAGCATGGTGGTGGCAGCATCATGCTGTGGGGGTGTTTTTTCAGCTGCAGGGACAGGACGACTGGTTGCAATCCAGGGAAAGATGAATGCGGCCAAGTACAGGGATATCCTGGACGAAAACCTTCTCCAGAGTGCTCAGGACCTCACACTGGGCCGAAGGTTTACCTTCCAACAAGACAATGACCCTAAGCACACAGCTAAAATAACGAAGGAGTGGCTTCACAACAACTCCGTGACTGTTCTTGAATGGCCCAGCCAGAGCCCTGACTTAAACTCAATTGAGCATCTCTGGAGAGACCTAAAAATGGCCGTCCACCAACGTTTACCATCCAACCTGACAGAACTGGAGAGGATCTGCAAGGAGGAATGGCAGAGGATCCCCAAATCCAGGTGTGAAAAACTTGTTGCATCTTTCCCAAAAAGACTCATGGCTGTATTAGATCAAAAGGGTGCTTCTACTAAATACTGAGCAAAGTGTCTGAATACTTAGGACCATGTGATATTTCAGTTTTTCTTTTTTTAATAAATCTGCAAAAATGTCAACAATTCTGTGTTTTTCTGTCAATATGGGGTGCTGTGTGTACATTAATGAGGAAAAAAATGAACTTAAATGATTTTAGCAAATGGCTGCAATATAACAAAGAGTGAAAAATTTAAGGGGGTCTGAATTCTTTCCGTACCCACTGTATATACTGTATATATACACAGTGCATCCGGAAAGTATTCAAAACACTTCACTTTTTCCACATTTTGTTATGTTGCAGCTTTATTCCAAAATGGATTCAATTCATAATTTTCCTTAAAATTCTACAAACAATATCCCATAATGACAATGTGAAACAAGTTTGTTTGTAATCTTTGCAAATTTAATAAAATAAAAAAACAAAAAAATCACATGTACATAAATATTCACAGCCTTTGCCATGACACTCAAAATTTAGCTCAGGTGCGTCTTGTTTCCACTTCCACCTTCCATCTCCCTGGCTGCTCTGTTCAGATGGGATCATATCGAGTTTCAATTAGTGAGTTATTGTCTGAAAGCAAACAGCTGTTTCTGTACCATCTCTTTCTGATAAAGCTCTGTGATACCAGTACAAAAGCAAAAAACTAAAAAAGGCAGTACTCTGATAACGTCACTGGCATCTCTCAGTTTATTCAGACATACATGGCAAATGACATGTCTCCACCTTGAAGATGCCCCTCTCTAATGCGTTTCATCCCGATGGACTTAATCCTAGAAATAGGGGTGGCCAGGAATAGGAGTACTTTATATACCAGAGACAATAAAACAAAAAAGGTTTTCAGATTTGTTTATATTTAAACCCAAGTAGCAGGTTGAGTGATAATGTACAGATCCTCATTACATCCATAAGGCTATAATGGGCTGCCCTTGATTCATTCATCTATTGACTTCAGTAATCTTGGCCACTATATTTCTTTCATGATGACAGGTTTACATTAAACACATTTTTTAGAGGACATTTTTCATTTTAAATATATTTTGTTTTAAGCCCCCTAGTGGTTAACCCCTTCCCTGCCAGTGTCATTTACACAGTAATCAGTGCATTTTTATAGCACTAGATCGCTGTATAAATGACAATGGTCCCAAAATAGCGTCAAAAGTGTCCGATGTGTCCGCCATAATGTCGCAGTCATGATCAAAATCACAGATCACCGCCATTACTAACAAAAAAAAATGTAAACTTTTGAGAAAACCAATCAATATACGCTTATTGCGATTTTTTTAATCAAAAATATGTAGAAGAATACATATCGGCTTAAACTGAGGAAAACATTTTTTTTATACATATTTTTGGGGGATATTTATTATAGCAAAAAGTTAAAAATATTGCTTTTTTTTCAAAATTGTCGCTCTTTTTTTGTTTATAGAGGTGATCAAATACCACCAAAAGAAAGCTCTATTTGTGGGAAAAAAAGGATGCCAATTTTGATTGGGAGCCACGGAGCCACGGTGCACGATTGCGCAATTCTCGGTTAAAGCGATGCAGTGCCGAAACGCAAAAAGTGGCCCGGTCATTGGGCAGCCAAATCCTCCGGGGCTGAAGTGGTTAAATTGTACAAGTTATACAGCATATTACATATGTATACAAAGAAACATAGTCTTTAGGCAAAAGCTATATTTTCTAGCCTCAACATACTCAAGATTAAGCGGGTGAGTGGCTAATCAAAGTTCAATTTCAGTGTTGAAAGAAGCATGAAAAAGTGTAATACAGCAGTGTCTACTCTGGTGCAAAAAAGGTTACCGTCTTCTGTATGCCTACTAAACAACATTCATGCTGAAAGAATTCCCTAGTGCTTTACCCCCAGAAACATTTGGTGTGCTCAATGAATTATAACAAAGATGAGATTTTTCCTTAAATAGACTCGTATGCCATTTCTTGTTGGGATCACAATTATCTATCCAATATCCAAGGTTCTTGCAGTGCGCTGGTTAACCTATTTAGCTGCCCTAGAACTTCCATATTATCTGCATTGATTGGTTTAGAAATGCCATGGCGGAATAGTAACAAACAATATCCCTGGTTTGTTTCTGGAGCCCTGAATCGCAGAGGTGCTCAGCGTACTCACAGATGTGGCTGTCAAATCTCATCTGTATTTCCGCCCAGCCACTATAAGTGGAAGGCACACAATGATGAGAAGGTACAATGTTTTCGATTGAAAGTGAAGGAGAACACAAACCTGCTGTTTCATTTAATCAGCTCAAGGAACACACCATCTGCACTCGCCCGCAGATATAATAAAGGAATAAAACTGAGCTACAGGAGACAGAACATGAGATTTATACATACTATTTTTATATTTTCAATAGGTGTGTACATTTTTAAACTGATAAGTGTATATATAGTGTATATATAGTGTATCTACACTTAATATACTTAGTTTTACAAATTATATAGTTACATATATGACAAAGGATTCCTAGAGCACTTTTGTTTTTTTAAAGAAAGGTCAGAAATGTTATTTTTTGTGTCTGGTTCAAGGAAACCATAAAGAGGGGGGAGTGAATCGTGGGTCACTCCCAGACCTCACATAATGGGTTGCCGTGACGTCACAATTTTCGGGGGGTATACCCCTTTCTCCAGTCTGCTGGCAACACTTTCTCTGGGAGCCGAAATACTCTGTTTTGCAAGCCTGCTGGTTAACAGTACAGAGGAAGGCTTATACTGGCTGTCTCTCTGACCAAAACTATAGCCATACTTCTGCAGCTGGCTGTGAAAGGCACCCCCCCCGGGTCATATAAGTGCATATTTATTTTTAATTATTATTTGTTAAATAAAAGTTTTTATTGCGCTAGTGGTGCACTTCCCTTGTGTTCCCTTTTGTTTTCAAGAGTATCCTGCATCCCCTTGTGCGGTCTAACAGGGACAACGTCAGATGTACTAGAGCCCATAAGGGTTATATGTGACTGCCTAAAGGACATCCAAAAAAATGTGGAAAGTGGAGAAGTTGTTTTTTTGTATAATTTTTCTCGAACAAATTAATTTCCAACAGCGAATATGGTTCTTATTCAGGAAAGTCCATTCACCCCAAAAATGAATGTTAAAAACATATGTGGTTGTAAAGGCTGAAGGTTTTCTATGCATGAAGGTAAAAAACCTTCAGTGTGCAGCTCCCCCCTCAGCCTACCTAATAAGCCCGATCTCAATTCAGCAATGTGTATGAGACCCGAGGCTCTCCTGGGTATCTCCCTCCTGATTTGTTGAAATTCAGCAATCGCAATGTCAACCACAGCCAGTGAGGCAAGAGCGGGGGTGGGGCTCGGCTGCGCACTCTGTGTCTTATGGGCACATAAAACTGGCTCGGGAGCGAGCACGCACGAGTGCCCCCACAGCATGCGGCTTTGCTATGGGGCACTCTGCAAGGTGGAGGGGCCCAGAGGGACCCAAGAAGAGGAGGGTTGGGGCTGCTCTGTGCAAAACCCTGCACAGAGCAGGTAAATATAACATGTCTGTTATAAAATTTTCCTTTGCAATTACTTTAAGTTTGTCCTTGTGGGTTGCAATATGTTGGGCGTACTACAAGGAATTTGGGAACCATGAGCATCTTAACAACATAAAGAAAGGGTTCCCAACACATAGCCTTTCTAATCACTTTAGGATACATCACAACAAGGACCCGAGTTTGGCAACATTCTTTGGGATCGATAGGGTGGAACCCCATAGGAGACTCAAGGAATGAAACGGAATGGATTTTTAGATTAAATACATTACACCCTGCAGGTATTAATGTGGATATAGATCTAAATAGTTTTTTATCTAATTATTAGGTGTCATAATTTGTCCCTAAAATAGTTGTATTGTCTCTGAGGTGTTCCAATTGGATCCAATCCATTTAGATATTTTTGGGCAATATTGTGTTTTACCACAAGATGGTGCAATTTTTAACCTTAATTTTTTTATTTCATTGTGAGTAGTTAATTCTGCTATTTGCCACTAAGAGCATTAGCTAACCCATATAATACATATACATTTAAAACTACTACAGTAAAACCTTGGATTGCGAGCATAATTTGTTCCAGAAACATGCTTGTAATCCAAAGCACTTGTATATCAAAGCGAATTTCCCCATAAGAAATAATGGAAACTCAATCGATTCGTTCCCCAGCCATTTATTCATAGGTCCTTGAGTTTATAGTCCATATAAAAAGATTATAGCAGAAAAATACCACGAGAAAGTAGCATCCATCCTCTTACGGGTCCCACATTGCAAATTTTTAGATTACTTTGTAACAAGTTTGACATTTCCTCTTCTCCTGGACCCATAACCCCCATTAACCATAACCCGGACTTCCTCTTGGACACTCCTACAGCTCACACACATGACTCCTTTCCAACTCCCTCACTTAGGGCTGAAACCTTTTTTGACAAGGAGAAATTTCTTCCTTTCAATGATTTTCTTTCCAAATACCCCGACAGTGATATCTCTTACTTAGATTACGAAAGAATCAAGCATTCCATGCTCACTTCTAAATCATCGGCTTTATGGTACAGACACAAAACTCCCTTTGAGAACATTTGTGTTAAGTTTAATCCCCAAAGGCATTTAATTTCCACTATGTATGCTCTTTTGTTTGCAAAAACTAACCCTAAAGAAGATATTACTTGCCAAAAGTGGGAAAGGGAACTTGACATGAATCTTTCTCAAGAGGATTGGGAACACATCTTCACATACATTCATAAGGGTTCCATGAATGTGTTAGCTCAAGAGAACGGTTTTAAAATATATTCTAGATGGTACAGGATGCCATCTACAATTCATAAATTTAATCCCAGAGTTCCACCTGTATGTTGGCGATGTGAAGCCTCCCATGGGATGCTTCTTCACATTTGGTGGGATTGCCTCGGTATACAGCCATATTGGAAGGAAGTTCACCGCCTTATTTCCTGTATTACAACCTATACCCCAGATTTTACAGCAGCTCAATACCTGCTACATCACACTTCCTTATCGCATTCCATATACAAAAGATCTATTATCGTACACCTCATTAATGCTGCTAGGATTTGTATACCAGTACATTGGAAAGACAAGTCTCACCCTTGTATTTCTGAATGGTTTCAGAGAATAGGGAGAATCGCTGAAATGGAAGATTTGATTCTACAAGCTAGAGATTCTCCCAAAAAAATTCATGAAAAATGGGCATGCTGGATTCAATTTGTGGATTCTACAGAGTATCGTCTTTCATCCAACACCTCCCAATAGCTTGTTTTGGGAAAGAAACTATTTTACCATGATATTATTGGAATTTGGGGACATGATCATATGTATCTCTGTTTTTCTTTTTCTTTTTGGTTTTTCTTTTTATTTTTCTTCCCTCTCTCTCCTGAAAAATGTAAAATATTTTCGGATATTATAACCTTACTATTGCAACTTAATTATTAGACTCATCAGAATTTATTTATTTTTTGCTTTATTTGAATGCGTGCTTTCTCATTAGTGTATGTATTAATTTTATGTTTTCTCCTTTTGACTGAATTATACCTTGTTATGTATTTATGAAATATAAATGTAAGCCTGTACTTATTGTATACCACGAAATCCTAATAAAAACTTTGAGACAAAAAAAAAGATTATAGCAATGTGATAGGTTGTGTAACCATAAAATGTCCATCCACAAATGGAAGCCTCCACATGGGGATTAGAAGAAAAATCCAGCAGGAACTACAGAGTATAAAAGAGAAGAGAGGCACCTCCATGTGTAGCAATATGTTGCTAAATGTTGTACCTTCATTAAATGTAACCATATTGCTACACTTAGAGGCGCCTCTCTTCTCTTTTATACTGTGTTGTGACATGGCGCTACTTGTATATCAAGTCAAAAGTTATTAAAAAACTTTGCTTGTCTTGCAAAACGCACTCAAACCAAGTTACTCTCAAACCAAGGTTTTACTGTAATTAACTTTCTGGATTAGATTAATATAGCACAATAAAGATAGGTATAAGTATAGTATATTAATTATGAGGATTACAATGGATTGGATATCCTCAATGGGCAGCAGTATAAAACCATGGAATCGCTGTATCCGGTAATGTGACCCCTGATGGCGTCAGACGTGCTCATGAAATGCGTTGGATGTGGTCGAGCGTGATACGTCACTTCCGCCCATAGTGGAACGCAGGTGGAGCGCAAATCGGCGTTCCTGCTTCCACTTTCATTTTCTGCATTCGCTATCGAATTTTATGGAATTTTAACCACTTAACGACTGCCCACTGTAAATATACGTCGGCAGAATGGCACCGACAGGCAGAATCACGTATATCTACGTGATCGCCTTTGTATAGTTGGGGGGTCGGATCGGACCCCCCTTCTTTACAGTGAGTGGTGGTTAAGTGTTCGGGAGCGATCCAGGATGAGGGGACGGCCGTTCGATTCCGTCCACCCCCTCGCGATCGCTCCCGGCGAATGATATGCTTCATCTGCCTGTGTAATGTAAACACAGGCAGAGGAAGTGATGTAATCTCTCCTGCGGCGCTCACATATACCGAGCGCCGCACAAGAGAAGATGCCAGGTTAGTGCACAAAACACTACACTGACACCAGGACACATAGGCACATAAATCGCCCCCCCAGGCCCCCCCCCAGATCACCCCCCAGATCACCCCCCAGCCCCCAGTCACAGTGTCACTGATTGCAGTGACCATTTATTTACTGATCACTGCAATCAGTGACATTTGTGACTGTAAAAGTGTCACTACAGTTTAGTTTTAGGTCCAGTGTAGCCCCCTAACCCCCCCTAATAAAGGTTTAACCCCCTGATCGCCCCCCAGATAACCCTTTCACCCCCTATCACCACTGTCGCTAAGCGATCATTTTTTTGATCGCTGTCTTAGCGTCGGTGATGCCGATCGGTAGCCAGTAATTTTTTTTAGGTTCGCCGCAGGTTTTTATAGCGTCAGGTACCCCCATATATTATCTAATAAAGGTTTAACCCCCTTGATCGCCCCCCAGGTAACCCTTTCACCCCCTATCACCACTGTCGCTAAGCGATCGTTTTTCTGATCGCTGTCTTAGCGTCGGTGATGCCGATCGGTAGCCAGTAATTTTTTTTAGGTTTGCCGCAGGTTTTTATAGTGTCAGGTACCCCCATATATTATCTAATAAAGGTTTAACCCCCTTGATCGCCCCCCAGGTAACCCTTTCACCCCCTATCACCGCTGTTGCTAAGCGATCGTTTTTTTTGTTTTTTTTAATCAACAAAAGGGTTTTTATTAATGAGAGCACATGGCATTACATCTTATTCATGACAAATGTAAGACACTGTGGATATATACATCAAGAGTATCAACTGTTTTAACTTTCCAGTCTAATATACTTGCACAGACAATACTGGAATCATACTCCTGTATAGATAGGGTAACGCCATATCCAAGTGCTCATTCTACATATAGAGAGAATGGTAGTAAAAATTAAAATTAAAAGTAAGAAAATAAAAGAAACAAAGGGAAAACCAAACAGTAGATAGTAATTGAATGTTAATAACAAACCAACCATTGACGTTTCACCTTGACTCAGACTCGTCAGTTAGAAACAACTCTCCCTGTGGTGTGACAGCAAAGAAGACATGCATGCGTTTAGATAGTCAGTCATTCATCCCTCATCCCATTAGTAGCCTATCCAGGGCCAGCTGTGGCGGAGCCACTTCTGGGGATCTCAACCAGTCCTGCCATATATTGGTAAATTTGTTTGGTGATTTCCTATGCTGATAGGTGTATTTTTCACGGATAAGAGTGGTGTTAACCATTTGTATCCATTGTGCCTCCTGTGGTATACGTGCTGACAGCCACAACCGGGCAATAAGTTTCCTGGCCAAGTATAGCAGTCTCGTAATAGCAATATATATTGGCGGTAGATATAAATCTTCATCCAGACTGCCCAGCAGGCACACCAGTGGCTCCAACCCAAGCTGGACCTGAAAGGTATTATTTATTCTGGCAACAACAGCGCTCCAATACCTCACTAATTTGGGGCACCTCCAAAGCATGTGGATGAGATCACCTGGGTGAGCCTGGCATTTGGGACATATGGGAGAGTCACGTCTACCCCATCTATGAAGTTGGATAGGTGTGCGATACACCCTGTGCAGTATAAACAGTTGTGAGAGTCTTTGTGCTGCCGACACTGAAACCACCGGACCCACCCCCAGTATCTGATTCCACTGCTCACCATCAATGGGACCTACATCTCTCTCCCACCCTTCTCTGCACGGTAGTAAGTCTGGGGCCTGTATGTGTGATAGAAGATGGGCATAGATTCTAGAGATGATTCCCTTTTTCTCCGGGTCAGTAAATATAGATTTGAGGAATGTAGAGTTTTCTAGTTGCAGACTAGAGTGTCTGTTCTGATACCTAATGGCATGTTGTAGTTGTCTGTTCTTAAAGTGGTGTCCCCTAAGGGCAGGAAATTCATTTAGCAACTGGGTGAAAGGCTTTAAAACTGAACCATCCAGTATTTGGGCAAGAAATCTGACCCCAGCTCTTTCCCACTCTAATGGATCGGGCACTCTATTTAGTTCCATGTAGAATCGGTTCCTCCATATGGGAGTCTGACGGAAATAACCCGTCACACCCAATATGGACTTGACCCTCTTCCAGATTTTTTATCAGTGACCGAATTGTAGGGCAGGTTATAGGGGCTTTAGAGAAGCCCATCTCCATATTGGATAGGGCAGTGTAACTCGTGTCACTGCCCAGGAGGAGACCCCTGGAAGGATCCAGCACTGTCCCAAGATCCCAGCCTGTGAAGTGCTGTAACTGTGCTGACAAATAGTACATTTGGGGGTGTGGAACCGCCATCCCCCCCTGATCTCTAGGAAGCTGCAGAGTGGCCAGTTTAATTCTCGCCCCTCCACCTCTCCATATAAGAGCCCTGAACTGCGAGTCCATATGCTGGAACCAATATTGTGGTATCCAGAGAGGAGCATTGTGTAAGATATATAACAGTTGTGGTGCCCAGATCATTTTTATGAGATTAATACGGCCAGTCACCGACAGCGGCAGCCTACTCCAACTTGCTTGTTTCTGCTGAAATTTTTGCAAAATAGGTTTAAGATTTAAAGCTATGAAGTCCCGTGTTTCCCCAGTCACCATTATTCCCAAGTATTTAAATGATGAAACCACCTGTATGTGGGACACGTCCTCCGGCAAAGTTGCCGGCAACGGATCTAATGGTAGTAAGGCAGATTTATGCCAATTGATGGCAAATCCCGACAGCTGACCAAACTGGTCTATTAGTTTCATTACTGCTCTCAGAGAGTGGTCAGTGTCTCCCAGATATAACAGCGTGTCATCCGCGTACAAGGAAATCTTTTCCTCTCCTAGTCCTCTACGGAAGCCTGTGATGTCTGGCGAGGTCCTCACCATAGCCGCTAGCGGCTCCAATGCAAGGGCGAACAGCAGGGGCGACAAGGGACACCCCTGCCGTGTGCCCCGATATAAAGGAAATGGCTCCGAGAGGGAGTCATTTATCCGCACCCTAGCCACCTGAGCAGCATACAGCAACTGCACCCAGGAGATAAATCTATTCCCCAGACCAAATCGCCGCAGAACCTCCCACAGGTATTTCCACTCGACGCTGTCAAAAGCCTTGGCAGCGTCGAGGGAAAAGATGGCCCTATTGCCCGGGTTATCCACCGGTATCTGGGTATTGAGGAACAGTCTTCTAATGTTCAGTGCTGTAGATCTAGCCGGGATGAAGCCGGACTGGTCAAAGTGGACCAGTTCCGCCACAACTCCGGACAGTCTTGTGGCCAGCACTCTAGCCAATAATTTGATGTCTGCGTTAAGCAGAGATATGGGTCTATAGGAGTCTGGCTGCAGTAAATCCTTGCCCGTCTTTGGTAATACAATAATAATAGCCTCATTCATAGAGGTGGGTAAATTGCCATCCTCTAGGGCGCTGTTCAGTGTTTTTAAAAGGGTGGGCAACAAAATGTCACCATATTTCCCATACGTCTCTGTGGGTAAACCGTCAGCCCCCAGGGACTTATTATGAGCCATCTGTGCTACCGCCGCCGTCAATTCTTCCAGTGTCAGTGGTGCATTAAGTGCTGTAAGTCCCTGCGGCGCTACCCTGGGAAGAGAGCACTGGTCCAGAAAGTGGGCCAGGTCCTCTTGTGTGGGATGCACCTTGGATGTATACAGGTCTTTAAAAACTGCGAGAACACTTCAAGTATGTCGGTCGGGCCCGTAACTGTCACTCCGTCTGTGTTTTCAATGGCCTCTATATGAGTCAAGCACTGCTGGTTTTTAGCTACCATAGCTAGTAAATGTCCTGTATTTTCTCCTTCATTGAAGTACTTTTGCTGCAGGAAGAACCTCTTGTTCTCCGCAGCTGTTATCGAGACCTGCCTGAACAGGGCCTGTGCCTCCTGCCAGCTGCGTTCTGTCTCCGCTGAGGGTACTGATATGTATCTCTCCTCTGCCCTAGCCGCCTCATTCATCACCACATTCTCCCACTCTTTAGTTTTAGTTTTAATTGCATTAATCTCATTAATAATAAGACCCCTAAGGTGGGCTTTTAGTGTATCCCAAATCACACCTGACCGGGCAGTGTCTTGATTATGAAGCATAAACTCCATCAGGCCTCTAGGAATAGTATCCGTATCTGGGAATATTGTAAACCAGAAGGGATTTACCTTCCAGAGTCTGCGCTTCGGGCTCGGGGATGTCATAATAGCAACACTGACAGGGGAGTGATCAGATATGTTACGCGGGGCATATTTCACATAATCAGTCAGTGCATATGCTAGATCATTAGATAAACACAGATCTATCCGGGATAAACATTTGTATGTTGCTGAATAGCACGAGTAGCACTGCACAGCAGGATTTTGATCCCTCCACACATCTCTTAGGCCTATTTCCGCTAGGAATTTAGCGAAAGGAGTGGGACCACCCACTTGGGAAGCACTGCTGACTCTAGATGAGAATTTGTCCAGCCTCTTATCCATTACATTGTTAAAATCACCTAGCACCCAGATCGGAACCCCGGGGTATGCAGCCATAAATTGAGCCAACTGTTTCAGGGGATCAAAAGAGAAGGGCGGAGGGACATAGATATTCGCTAGTATACATGTAAAGCCTGCAAGTTTGCATAATAGGAACACATATCGTCCCTGCCTGTCTATCATAGATTGTAGCAATTGGAAAGTGGTCGTCTGTGAGATAAGGACACTGACTCCCCTCGAGTAGGCTGAGTGAACGGAATGAAACTGGGTGGGGTATCCACGGTGTTTAAGTGTAGAGATGGTACTGTCCTGCAAGTGAGTTTCCTGCAGGCATAGCACCGAAGGTCTGTAAGCCTTCACCGTGGAGAAAAGTGCCACTCTCTTCACTCCGTCACCCAGGCCCCTCACATTCCATGAAATTATGATGCAAGCATTCGACATGTTGAGGTAAATAGGTAATCATGCGATCGTTTTTCTGATCGCTGTCTTAGTGTCGGTGATGCCGATCGGTAGCCAGTAATTTTTTTTAGGTTTGCCGCAGGTTTTTATAGCGTCAGGTACCCCCATATATTATCTAATAAAGGTTTAACCCCCTTGATCGCCCCCCAGGTAACCCTTTCACCCAATATCACTGCTGTCGCTAAGCGATCATTTTTCTGATCGCTGTCTTAGTGTCGGTGATGCCGATCGGTAGCCAGTAATTTTTTTTAGGTTTGCCGCAGGTTTTTATAGCGTCAGGTACCCCCATATATTATCTAATAAAGGTTTAACCCCCTTGATCGCCCCCCAGGTAACCCTTTCACCCCCTATCACCACTGTCGCTAAGCGATCGTTTTTCTGATTGCTGTCTGATGCCCCATACACACGATCGTTTTTCATGCCGTTAAAAATGCCATTTTAAAAAATGGCCATTAAAAATTATCGTGTGTATGCTCCAGAGCATTTTTAACGACGTGAAAAACGGCCATTAAAAATTTCGAACATGCTCTCTCTTTTTACGTCGTTTTTCATGTCGTTTTTTTTAACGACGTGAAAAACGATAGTGTGTATGCTTTAATGACGTGAAAAAAAACGCGCATGCTCAGAATCAAGTATGAGACGGGAGTGCTCGTTCTGGTAAAACTAGCGTTCGTAATGGAGATAGCACATTCATCACGCAGTAACGGACTGAAAAGCACGAGGCTGAAAAGCGCGAATCGGTGCTCAACAAACTTTACTAACATGAAGGGTGGCGCCATTCGAGCGGAACTTCCCCTTTATAGTGCCGTCGTACGTGGTATACGTCACTGCGCTTTGCTTGATCGTTTTTTTAAATTATCGTGTGTACGCAAGACAGGCTTGAGAGGAAACATGAAAAAAAACGACGTGAAAAACGGCAAGAAAAAAAATGGCAAGAAAAACGATCGTGTGTATGGGGCATTAGTGTCGGTGATGCCGATCGGTAGCCAGTATTTTTTTTTAGGTTCCCCGTCAGGTTTTTATATAGCGTCAGGTACCCCCATATATTACCTAATAAAGGTTTTAACCCCCTGATTGCCCCTAGTTAACCCTTTCACCAGTAATCATCATATAAGTGTTACGGGTGACGCTGGTTAGTTAGTTTGCTTTTTATAGTGTCAGGGCACCCGCCGTATATAACCCAATAAAGGTTTAACCCCCTGATCGCTCGGCGGGTTATATCAATTAGGTTTTAGCGTCAGAGAGGGTCTGCGTCACACCCCAGGCAGCGTCAGGTTAGTGCCAGTAGCGCTAACACCCACGCGTGAAGCATACACCTCCCTTAGTGGTATAGTATCTGAACAGATCAATATCTGATCTGATCAGATCTATACTAGCGTCCCCAGCAGTTTAGGGTTCCCAAAAACGCAGTGTTAGCGGGATCAGCCCAGATACCTGCTGGCACCTGCGTTTTGCCCCTCCGTCCAGCCCAGGCCACCCAAGTGCAGGATCGATCGCTGTCACTTACAAAACACAACACACATAACTGCAGCGTTCGCAGAGACAGGCCTGATCCCTGCGACTCCAGTGCTGTAGGAGGTGATTTCACCACCACAGTTAAAAAAAAAAAACATATATGCCGAAGCATTGGGGCAGCAGGGGCGGAGGAGTGATTTTGCTCCTAATGCCGCGTACATACGGTCGAAATTCCGACGGAGGCTTGCCCGTGGAAAAGTCCGACCATGTGTACGCGGCATAACTTTTTTCCGGGAGGATGCCCCCATGCTTCGGCATATATAAATGGTGCGTGTATGCCCATCATTAGAAGTGGGTGGATGAAGGGCAGTATTCTAATGGTGGGCATACCCACCGATCAATCTCTTTTTTCGTTCAGCCAACTGGCTGCATGAAAAAAAAAGATTGCAATACATGTCCAACAAGGACCAGCAACGTAGTGGTATGTTGCTGGACTTTGAATGTTTATACCAGAATGATGCCTGTGGGTTTAGGTATCATCTTGGTATCATTCTTTTCAGCCAGCGGCCGGCTTTCATGTAAAAGCAATCCTAGTGGCTAATTAGCCTCTGGACTGCTTTTACAAGCAGTGGGAGGGAATGTCCCCCCCCCCCGGATATAAAAAGCGCCATTGGGAAATTGGGAAAGCACCGATCTTGGTGTGGTCAGATGCTTTGAGGGCAGAGGAAAGATCTAGGGTCTAGAAGACCCCAGTTTTTTCAAAAAAAGACTACCTGTCACTACCTATTGCTATCATAGGGGATATTCACATTCCCTGAGATAACAAAAAAATGATAAAAAATATGGAAGGAACAGTTTAAAAAAAAAAAAAAAGCAAAATTAATAATAAAAAAAAAAAAAAAAAAAGCACCCCTGTCCTGCCCTGCTCTTGCCCAATGGCAAACGCAAGCGTCGGTCTGGTGTCATATGTAAACAGCAATTGCACCATGCATGTGAGGTATCACCACGAAGGTCAGATCGAGGACAGTAATTTTAGCAGTAGACCTCCTCTGTAAATCTAACGGGGTAACCTGTAAAGGCTTTTAAAGGCTTTTAAAAATGTATGTAGTTTGTCGCCAATGCGCGTTTGTGCGAAATTTTAAAGCATGTCATGTTTGGTATCTATGTACTCGGCCTAAGATCATCTTTTTTATTTCATCAAACATTTGGGCAATATAGTGTGTTTTAGTGCATTAAAATTAAAAAAAGTGTATTTTTTCCCCAAAAAATGCGTTTGAAAAATCGCTGCGCAAATACTGTGTAGAAAAAAAATGCAACACCCACCATTTTAATCTGTAGGGCCTTTGCTTTAAAAATATATATAATGTTTGGGGGTTTAACATAATTTTCTTGCAAAAAAATAAATAAAAAATTCATGTAAACAAAAAGTGTCAAAAAGGGCTTTGTCTTCAAGTGGTTAGAAGAGTGGATGTAAGCTTCCTAATGTTGTGTATAAAATGCCAGAACAGTTCAAAACCCCCCCAAATGACCCCATTTTGGAAAGTAGACACCCCAAGCTATATACTGAGAGGCATGTTGAGTCCATGGAATATTTTATATGTTGACACAAGTTGCGTAAAAAAGACAATTTATTTATTTATTTATTTATTTTTTGCACAAAGTTGTCACTAATTGATATATTGCTCAAACATGCCATGGGCATATGTGGAATTACACCCCAAAATACATTCTGTTGCTTCTCCTGAGTACGGGGATACCACATGTGTGAGACTTTTTGGGAGCCTAGCCGCGTACGGGACCCCAAAAACCAAGCACCGCCTTCAGGCTTTCTAAGGGTGTAAAGTTTTGATTTCACTTCTCACTGCCTATCACAGTTTCGGAGGCCATGGAATGTCCAGATGGCACAAACCCCCCCAAATGACCCCTTTTTGGAAAGTAGACACCCCAAGCTATTTGCTGAGAGGTATTGTGAGTATTTTGCAGATCTCGCTTTTTGTCACAAAGTTTTGAAAATTGAAAAAAAAAATAAAAAATTTCTTTCTTCATTTTCAAAAACAAATGAGATCTGTAAAATACTCACCATGCCTCTCAGCAAATAGCTTGGGGTGTCTACTTTCCAAAATGGGGTAATTTGGGAAGGTTTTGTGCTATTTTGGCATTTTATGGCCTTCCAAACTGTGATAGGTAGTGAGGAGTGAAATAAAAAATTTGTGCCTAGAAATCCTGAAGGCGGTGCTTGGTTTTCGGGGTCCCGTATGCGGCTAGGCTCCTAAAAAGTCCCACACATGTGGTATCCCCGTACTCAGGAGAAGCAGCAAAATGTATTTTGGGGTGCAATTCCACATATAACCATGGCATGTGTGAGCAATATATCATTTAGTGACAACTTTTTGTATTTTTTTTTTGTCATTATTCAATCACTTGAGACAAAAGAAAAATATTCAATGGGCTCAACATGCCTCTCAGCAATTTCCTTGGGATGTCTACTTTCCAAAATGGGGTCATTTGGGGGGGGGGGGGTTTGTACTGCCCTGCCATTTTAGCACCTCAAGAAATGAGATAGGCAGTCATAAATTAAAAGCTGTGTAAATTCCAGAAAATGTACCCTAGTTTGTAGACGCTATAACTTTTGCGCAAACCAATAAATATACGCTTATTGACATTTTTTTTACTAAAGACATGTGGCTGAATACATTTTGGCCTAAATATATGACTAAAATTGAGTTTATTCGATTTTTCTTATAACAAAAAGTAGAAAATATCATATTTTTTCTAAATTTTCGGTCTTTTTCCGTTTATATCGCAAAAAATTAAAATCGTAGAGGCAATCAAATACCATTAAAAGAAAGCTCTTTTTGTGGGAAGAAAAGGACGCAAATTTCGTTTGGGTACAACATTGCATGTCCGCACAATTTACAGTTAAAGCAGCGCAGTGCAAAATTCTGAAAACAGCTCTGGTCCTTTAGCTACCAAATGGTCCGGGGCTTAAGTGGTTAAAGAGCTTTTAAATAAATCTACATACTTCACTATGGGAGACTGACTCTTCTTTCTTTATTGATGCCTGGAGAATTGATGGCAAATTTGCAAATGAAGCTTCCTTTGCCAAATCCTTGAGACAAATATTGGGAATCTATATCTATCTGCTGTATGCGACTTCTGTAATGGGAGTCATAAAAATCCTGTGAGTAGGCTGTGTGACCGGTGTTGGCGGAGGAAGATCCAAGTCAATTTATATTGTTGGATATATGGAATCATATGCACTTTTGGATATCGTTTGGTGAAAATTTATTGGACTTTGTTCACATTTATTACCATTATTATAACCTATCTTTTGGACATTGCACTATAGATTTATATAGGTTTATTGGTACACACTAGTGATAAGCCGAACACCCCCGGGTTCGGTTCGCACCAGAACCCGCGAACGGACCGAAAGTTCGCGCGAACATTAGAACCCTATTAAATACAATGGATGCGAACGTTCGGATTCTAAAGTGCTAATTATAACGACTATTATCCATGTTATTGTCCGAAAAAGGGTTTGGGAACCCGGGTTCTGCACCAGGGGACATGTATCAATGCAAAAAGAAGTTTTAAAAACGGACGTTTTCCGGGAGCAGTCATTTTAATGATGCATAAAGTGAAAAAAAAAAGTCAAATATTCCTTTAAATATTGTACCTGGGGGGTGTCTAAAGTATGCCTGTGAAGTGCCACGTGTTTCCCGTGTTTAGAACTGTCCCTGCACAAAATAACATTTCTAAAGGAAAAAAAGCCATTTAAAACTGCTTGCGGCTTTAATGCAATGTCTGGTCCCGGTAATATGGATGAAAATCTTTAGGAAAAATGGCATAGCTACCCCATCAACCCCCCCCCCCCCTACCCCAGCCCATTACCAGCCCCTTTGGGTCTTGTATGGATATTAAGGGGAACCCCGCACACAAAATAAAAAAGCCCCTATATACTCTGAACAGCCGTATACAGGCGGTGCATACAAGACAGGGACTGTAGGTTTGTTCTTATGTAGAATCTGTTTGTAATTTTGAACAGCTACATTTTTTAAGTGTAGCTCCAGCCCAAATACCTATTTTTAAGCTTTTTGGAAAACATAGGGAAGGGTTATCACCCCTGTAACATTTGTTTTGCTGTCTGTGCCCCTGTTCAGAACATTTCACCTCACTTTGCGTCCCAATGACAACTGTTTTTGAAATGTGGTGTTTGTATTGAAACAAGGATTGGTGATAAAGCATCAGTAGAGAGGAGACACCTTTCTCCCATATTAATTCTTACAGGAGAGAATTTTCCTTCCAAGGGGTAGATTTCCTCTCACTTCCTGTTGTCTTCTTCCGTTTGCAAGTAGTAGTAGTTTGTAAGTTGGATGTTTGAAAGTAGGGACCTTCCGTATATACTCTGCAGAAATTGGCCCCTTAGGTGTTGGTGTTGGCACAACACTGAAAGCACTCACAGTTATTCTTGGTGGGTGCTGGACGCCCTGCTGTCAAGTATAATATCAGGAATTGTAATAACATATAATTGTTGATCAGTGGTAGTAAAAATTGGGCCTTTGATGGTGGTGCTGGTGCCACAACACTGTAAGGCCTGACAGTTACTCTTGGTGGGCGCAGCAATGGTCCCTGCTGTGAATTATTAGATCAATAATTATAATTGCATGCCCCTGTTGAACAGGGGCTGAAAAACTGGGCCTTTGGTGGTGGTGGTGGTGGTGATGGTGTTGCTGGTGCCACAACACTGTAAGGCCTGACAGTTACTCTTGGTGGGCGCAGCAATGGGCCCTGCTGTGAATTATTAGATCAATAATTATAATTGCATGCCCCTGTTGAACAGGGGCTGAAAAATTGGGCCTTAGGCACTGGTGGCACAACACTGCAACCCCTCACAGATACTGTACTTGGAGCACAGCAATGAGGCCTGTTGCAAAGTATTGCATCAAAAATTTTAATTACACGCCCCTGTTAAACAGGGGCTGAAAAATTGGGCCTTAGCCACTGGTGGCGTCACCCATAAACCAAAATGATCTTCCAAGCTATCATCGTTAATCGTATCATTGAGGAGGAGGAGGAGGATAGCCAGACAACATAACAGCACAGGCACTCAGCATCAGCATCAGTCTTGAAGGGATGTGACATTTTAAAATCAATTAGTCTGTTATATCAGCATCTGGTGTGTGGTAGCTGGTGGTGATCCAAGACTGGTTCATCTTGATGAAAGTCAGTCGATCAACCGAGTCGGTGGACAGGCGCACCCTGTGATCCGTGACAAATCCTCCAGCAGCACTGAATGTGCGTTCTGAAAGAACGCTGGATGCAGGACAGGCCAGTAGCTCAATTGCATACTGTGCAAGCTCTGGCCAGTGATCCATCCTCAAGACCCAGTAAGCCAGAGGATTTTCGGTGGGGAAGGTGTCCAAGTCTGACCTTGCCCCTAGGTATTCCTGCACCATGTATATCAGACGCTGGCGATGGTTGCTGGAACCGATCATACTTTGGGGCTGCGGACTAAAGAATTGTCTGAACGCATCGGTCAGACGGCCACCTTCCCCACCGCTCCTTCTTTGACTGCCCGAAGCCTCAGCAACTCGTTGTCCAGGACCAGGAGTTTGTAACCTCCCAGTGTCTGGGAACGCATTGCACAGACCTTTCTGCAAGGCCTCCCGGAGTTGTCTCATCCTCTGCTCCCTCTGCGACGGTACGATAAGGTCCGCAACCTTACCCTTGTACCGTTGATCAAGGAGAGTGGCCAGCCAGTAATGGTCCCTCTCCTTGATCCGAAGAATACGAGGATCCTTCCGCAGACTTTGCAGGATCAGGGAGGCCATGCAGCGTAGGTTAGCTGAGGCATTCAGTCCGGAGTCCTCTGGGTCACTAAGGACGACATGATCCGCAGCCACCTCCTCCCAGCCACGTACAAGTCCACTGGTTTCTTGGGACTGTAAATCATCCCTAAAAGACTGCTGCTGATGATGCTGAGTGCCAGCCTCCACCTCCATGCTGACACAATCCTCCTCCTCCTCCTCCTCCTCCTCCTCCTCTTCCTGTGCGATGGGTGGGACAGAAGGAACACTGTCTGGGTAAAGGGGGCCTTGAGAGGCAAGGAAGTCCTCCTCTTCCTGCCTCTGTTCTGCCTCAAGTGCCCTGTCCATTATTCCACGCAGCGTGTGCTCCAACAGGTGGACAAGAGGTACAGTGTCACTGATGCATGCACTGTCACTGCTCACCATCCTCGTGGCCTCCTCAAATGGTGCCAGGACAGTGCATGCATCCCTGATCATGCCCCACTGGCGTGGTGAAAAAAAACCGAGCTCCCCTGACCCTGTCCTGGTGCCGTAGTCGCACAGGTACTTATTGATGGCCCTCTGCTGCGTGTGCAGCCGCTGCAGCATGGCCAACGTTGAGTTCCACCTGGTGGGCATGTCACATATAAGGCGGTTCATGGGCAGGTTCAACTCCTTTTGAAGCTCAGCCAGGCGAGCACTGGCATTATAAGATCTGCGGAAATGCACACAGACTTTCCTGGCCTGCCTCAGGACATCCTGTAAGCCCGGGTACCTGCCCAAGAACCACTGCACCACCAGGTTAAGGACGTGAGCCATACAGGGCACATGGGTCAGTTGTCCCTGTCGGAGGGCGGAGAGGAGGTTGGTGCCATTGTTGCAAACCACCATTCCTGGCTTAAGCTGGCGTGGCGTCAACCACCTCTCGGCCTGCCCCTGCAGAGCAGACAGGACCTCTGCCCCAGTGTGGCTCCTGTCCCCCAAACACACCAGCGCAAGCACGGCATGGCATCTTTTTGCCTGCGTACTTGCATAGCCCCTTGAACGCCTACGGAGCACCGCTGGTTCCGAGGACAAACCACAGGAAGAGGCCATGGAGGAAGAAGAAGAGGAGGGGGTGGAGGAGAGAGGTGTGTCACAACCAGTAGTAGCATTTTGGAGGCGTGGGGGTGGAACAACCTCCAACACTACTGCACCTTGTCCTGCATCCTTCCCAGCTGCCAAAAGAGTGACCCAATGGGCCGTGAAAGAAAGGTAACGTCCCTGTCCATGCCTGCTGGACCATGAGTCAGCGGTAATATGCACCTTACCGCTGACCGCCCTGTCCAGCGAGGCCAAGACATTGCCTTCCACATGCCTGTAGAGAGCCGGAATAGCCTTCCGTGCGAAAAAGTGTCGTTTGGGAACCTGCCACTGAGGAACCGCACATTGCACAAACTCACGGAAGGGGGCCGAGTCTACCAACTGAAAAGGCAGCAGTTGAAGCGCTAGCAATTTAGCCAAGCTAGCATTCAACCGCTGGGCATGTGGATGGCTGGGAGTGAACTTCTTTTGACGGTCCAGCAGCTGGGGCAGGGAAATTTGCCTGCTAGAATCGGACGTTGGTGTACTGCTAGCAGAGTGCCCGCAAGTACTTGCCTGTGACACACCTAATTCTACACCTTCATTCCTCTCAGAGCAGGTTTCAGAGAGGAGTGAAGGTATAGTGGGGTTGGAGATCCCAGCTGATGCGGTGCATGAAGAGGTCAGCTTTGTTCTTTGGTGTGGGTCTTTAAGGTAGGCTTGCCAACGAGCTGCATGGCAGGTCAACATATGTCTGATCAAGCATGTGGTGCCCAAGCGGCTGATGTTTTGGCCACGCGATATACGCTTGAGACATATGTTGCAAACAGCAGCTGTGCGATCTGATGCACTCGCCTCAAAAAAGGCCCACACCAAATAACTTTTTGAATGACGGGCAGAGGCAGCGCCCTGCACAGGCGGAGCTCTGCGGTGTGATTCCGTCGGTGTGCTGCCCATACGCTGGCCACTCAAGGGCATCCTGCCTCGTTGGAGATGTGCCTCCTCCTCATCCTCCTCCTCTCTCCTATTAGGCACCCACATGGAGTCAGTGACCTCATCATCCCCTCCCTCCTCATCACTGGAGCCAATCTGGCAGTATGCTGCAGCTGCTGGAACATGACTGCCAGATTGGTGTCCTTCTTGAGCATCCCCTCTCTCTGCTCTCACGCTGCTGCCTTCCTCTAGCTGGGTATCATCATCAGATCCTTCCAAACGCTGGGCATCCTCCTGGAGCATGTACCCAACACTGTGCTCAAACAGTTCGGGGGACTCCTCAGGAGGAGGGCATGGTGGGTCTAGGGAAGGATTGACTAATGAAGATAATGATACCAGAGAAGAGGACGCTTTGGCAGCTGCTTTGCCACTACCCTGAGCCTGGGTGAGAGAGGATGAGGAGGATGAGGTGGGCTTGGTCATCCAATCTACCAAGTCTTCGGCATGATGTGGCTCAACATGTCCAGCTGCCGAAAACAAGGACAAGCGTGTCCCATGGCCATGTGCTGATGACAATGCACCGCGTACACGACCAGCACTGTTGCCCCCAGACACAGAGCCTGCTTGCCCTCTTTTTTTGCCTCCTGACTGTCTGCCTCTCCTTGGTTGCCTTCCAGACATTTTAATGGATGGCCTGCAGGGAGATGGGAAAAACAGCAATAAGGGCTACCTTCAGGTGTATATTGTGCAGGAGGCTTAGCAACAATGACACTGACACTGTCCCCTGCCTATCCTTCTCTGTCCCTAAACACAAGGATTGAAAATATGGTTCAGCAAAAAAGTTTTAGAACAGAATAGCACACTGACACTTTCCCTCACTGTCCTACTCTGTCCCTCCCTACAAACAAGATTTAGCACAGAATAGCACACTGATAATTTCTACGAGTGTCCTTCTCTGTCCCTCAACTCAGGGATTGAAAATATGGAACAGCAAAATAGTTTTAGAACAGAATAGCACACTGTCAGTTTCCCTCACTGTAGCTCTCTGTCCCTCAACTCAAGGATTGAAAATATGGAACAGCAAAATTGATTTAGAACAGAATAGCACACTGTCAGTTTCCCTCACTGTACCTCTCTGTCCCTCAACTCAAGGATTGAAAATATGGAACAGCAAAATTGATTTAGAACAGAATAGCACACTGTCAGTTTCACTCACTGTACCTCTCTGTCCCTCAACTCAAGGATTGAAAATATGGTTCAGCAAAATAGTTTTAGAACACAATAGCACACTGACACTTTCCCTCACTGTCCTACTCTGTCCCTCCCTACAAACAAGATTTAGCACAGAATAGCACACTGATAATTTATACGAGTGTCCTTCTCTGTCCCTCAACTCAGGGATTGAAAATATGGAACAGCAAAATAGTTTTAGAACAGAATAGCACACTGTCAGTTTCCCTCACTGTACCTCTCTGTCCCTCAACTCAAGGATTGAAAATATGGAACAGCAAAATTGATTTAGAACAGAATAGCACACTGTCAGTTTCACTCACTGTAGCTCTCTGTCCCTCAACTCAAGGATTGAAAATATGGTTCAGCAAAATAGTTTTAGAACAGAATAGCACACTGTCAGTTTCACTCACTGTAGCTCTCTGTCCCTCAACTCAAGGATTGAAAATATGGTTCAGCAAAATAGTTTTAGAACACAATAGCACACTGACACTTTCCCTCACTGTAGCTCTCTGTCCCTCAACTCAAGGATTGAAAATATGGTTCAGCAAAATAGTTTTAGAACAGAATAGCACACTGTCAGTTTCCCTCACTGTAGCTCTCTGTCCCTCAACTCAAGGATTGAAAATATGGAACAGCAAAATTGATTTAGAACAGAATAGCACACTGTCAGTTTCACTCACTGTAGCTCTCTGTCCCTCAACTCAAGGATTGAAAATATGGTTCAGCAAAATAGTTTTAGAACAGAATAGCACACTGTCAGTTTCACTCACTGTAGCTCTCTGTCCCTCAACTCAAGGATTGAAAATACGGTTCAGCAAAATAGTTTTAGAACACAATAGCACACTGACACTTTCCCTCACTGTAGCTCTCTGTCCCTCAACTCAAGGAGTGAAAATATGGTTCAGCAAAATAGTTTTAGAACAGAATAGCACACTGTCAGTTTCCCTCACTGTAGCTCTCTGTCCCTCAACTCAAGGATTGAAAATATGGAACAGCAAAATTGATTTAGAACAGAATAGCACACTGTCAGTTTCCCTCACTGTAGCTCTCTGTCCCTCAACTCAAGGATTGAAAATATGGTTCAGCAAAATAGTTTTAGAACACAATAGCACACTGACACTTTCCCTCACTGTAGCTCTCTGTCCCTCAACTCAAGGATTGAAAATATGGTTCAGCAAAATAGTTTTAGAACAGAATAGCACACTGTCAGTTTCCCTCACTGTAGCTCTCTGTCCCTCAACTCAAGGATTGAAAATATGGTTCAGCAAAATAGTTTTAGAACACAATAGCACACTGACACTTTCCCTCACTGTAGCTCTCTGTCCCTCAACTCAAGGATTGAAAATATGGTTCAGCAAAATAGTTTTAGAACAGAATAGCACACTGTCAGTTTCCCTCACTGTACCTCTCTGTCCCTACAAACAAGGATTAGCACAGAATAGCACACTGTCACTGACACTCTCCCTACCTATCCTTATTTGTCCCTAAACACAAGGAATCCAGGATTAGTAAAGGAAAAATAATGACACTGTCCCTGCCTATGCTTCTCTTTCCCTGCTCCGGAACACACTACACAAGGCCGCCGCGCTGGCGGCCTTTTATAGTGTGGGGCGTGTACTAAACCCCATCAGCAATAATTGGCCACAGGCATCCTGCCTGTGGCCAATCATTGCTCTCCTCGCTGCCGGCGCTGTGATTGGCCAAGCATGCGGGGTCACAGTGCATGCTTGGCCAATCACAGCGCCTGGATGACACTGCGATGGCGTAGTGCATTGTGGGCCGTTCGCGTCACTCGAATTTGGCGCGAACGGCCCAAATCGTTCGATCTTCGTCGAACGATCGAACAGCCGATGTTCGAGTCGAACGTATGTTCGACTCGAACACGAAGCTCATCCCTAGTACACACTAGAGATATCTGGTGGCCATTATATGATTTATTAGAGTTGACACATAATTTTACAATTTGCACTGTCACTTTATGGTAGTAACCTGCTAGGGACACCTAGTGATTGCCTAATATTTTGCATTTATTTGTATTTATGATGTACATGTTTAGTTTTGAGTAGGGTGCGCAGTTCACCATTATTCTTTTATATACGAGTTTTATACTTCACAACGAGCAGCCCCTACTATTATAACACATACACACTTTGTGCAGGTAAGGGGAATAGTTAGTTCATTCCCCCAATTTACTACTTTCCCCCAATTTAGTACTTTCAAACGATATTCATCAAGTCATCAAATTTACTGATGAGGTTTTTTTGTACAAATGTGCAACAATTGTTTGCATGAATGTTTGTTTGAACATTCTTTGAAAAATCTACTAGTGTATGGCCAGATTTATTCTCTTGAAAAATGCTAGCTGTCTAGCTAACTATGCTTGCTCTGTGGCTTCAGTTCATTGAGACACTCTTGAACTTGTCTTCATATAAGAAGTTCTGACATTCATCTAAATTTATGGATCTGTAAACTTGTTTCAGGTCAGTAACTCAAAGTAATAAAACTAGAGGGCCACCATAAGTGCCAGGTATTTGAAGTAGGATGTTGGCCTGTGTTTCCCTCGAGACTGGTTGGTTCTAATGGCTTCTTTTAACTCAGAGCAAACAGTGATTCAGCTGGACAATTGCGACAAATCCCACAACTGCTGGAAAATTGGTTCATTCACATAATGAAGTGGTAAATGGATCCCAGTTCAGTTGGGAGAGTTAGCACTAACATCAAATGGCTGGGAGCCTAAGGGATATTGGATGACATTCCCTACTTCCTGTGATAAAATGGATATGCCGGTAAGTAAACACTAATATTCTTCTCGTTATTATTCCTTCTTGGGACCTGTCATAATAAAATAGCAAGATACTTCTTTACAGGACCGTCTTTAATATTGATTGGACCTTGGGCAAAAAAATTCTTGGGCCCCTGAGCTGAACTAGCAAGGTCACATGATATGGACATCAGACATGTGGACGTGTATACAGGCTGCAGTAGAAATCTCCTCCTACCTGAACTCTCAGCACTGGAAAAACTGTGCAGTTTATCACTGACTATGGTATGCAGATCAGCCAAAAGGTATATAGTAGCAATATTTTAATGTAAAAAGAAGATTTATAAGCTGTGGGCAGGCAGATGAACTATTTTCATATTACTGTGTTTAGTAACACTTTAATGACACCAATTGTAGGCAGGACTTTCAAACATGACCCTTTATGTCCCCAGTGGGCAGCATTCAGTAATCAGTGTTAGGGATGAGCTCGGTGTTCGAGTCGAACATACGTTCGACTCGAACATCGGCTGTTCGATCGTTCGCCGAACAACGAACGATTTGGGCCGTTCGCGCCTAATTCGCGGCCCACAATGCACTACGCCATCGCAGTGTCATCCAGGCGCTGTGATTGGCCAAGCATGCACTGTGACCCCGCATGCTTGGCCAATCACAGCGCCGGCAGCGAGGAGAGCAATGATTGGCCACAGGCAGGATGCCTGTGGCCAATTATTGCTGAGGGTGTTTAGTACACGCCCCACACTATAAAAGGCCGCCAGCACGGCGGCCTAGTGTAGTGTGTTCCGGAGCAGGGAAAGAGAAGCATAGGCAGGGACAGTGACATTTTTTTTTCTTGCTTAACCTGGATTCCTTTAGTTTAGGGAAAGAGAAGGATAGGTAGGGAGAGTGTCAGTCTGTTTTACTGTGCTAATCCTTGTTTGTAGGGACAGGGAAGGACAGTGAGGGAAATTCTCATTGTGCTATACTGTGCTAAAGCATTCCTCATCAACCATCTTTAAAAAAACATTTTTTATAGGGACAGAAAACTACAGGTAGGGAGAGTGTCAGTGTGTTTTACTGTGCTAATCCTTGTTTGTAGGGACAATGAAGGACAGTGAGGGAAATTCTCCTTGTGCTATACTGTGCTAAAGCATTCATCATCAACCATCTTTAAAAAAACATTTTTTATAGGGACAGAAAACTATAGGTAGGGAGAGTGTCAGTGTGTTTTACTGTGCTAATCCTTGTTTGTAGGGACAGGGAAGGACAGTGAGGGAAATTCTCCTTGTGCTATACTGTGCTAAAGCATTCATCATCAACCATCTTTAAAAAAACATTTTTTATAGGGACAGAAAACTACAGGTAGGGAGAGTGTCAGTGTGTTTTACTGTGCTAATCCTTGTTTGTAGGGACAGGGAAGGACAGTGAGGGAAATTCTCCTTGTGCTATACTGTGCTAAAGCATTCATCATCAACCATCTTTAAAAAAACATTTTTTATAGGGACAGAAAACTATAGGTAGGGAGAGTGTCAGTGTGTTTTACTGTGCTAATCCTTGTTTGTAGGGACAGGGAAGGACAGTGAGGGAAATTCTCCTTGTGCTATACTGTGCTAAAGCATTCATCATCAACCATCTTTAAAAAAACATTTTTTATAGGGACAGAAAACTATAGGTAGGGAGAGTGTCAGTGTGTTTTACTGTGCTAATCCTTGTTTGTAGGGACAGGGAAGGACAGTGAGGGAAATTCTCCTTGTGCTATACTGTGCTAAAGCATTCATCATCAACCATCTTTAAAAAAACATTTTTTATAGGGACAGAAAACTACAGGTAGGGAGAGTGTCAGTGTGTTTTACTGTGCTAATCCTTGTTTGTAGGGACAGGGAAGGACAGTGAGGGAAATTCTCCTTGTGCTATACTGTGCTAAAGCATTCATCATCAACCATCTTTAAAAAAACATTTTTTATAGGGACAGAAAACTACAGGTAGGGAGAGTGTCAGTGTGTTTTACTGTGCTAATCCTTGTTTGTAGGGACAGGGAAGGACAGTGAGGGAAATTCTCCTTGTGCTATACTGTGCTAAAGCATTCATCATCAACCATCTTTAAAAAAACATTTTTTATAGGGACAGAAAACTATAGGTAGGGAGAGTGTCAGTGTGTTTTACTGTGCTAATCCTTGTTTGTAGGGACAGGGAAGGACAGTGAGGGAAATTCTCCTTGTGCTATACTGTGCTAAAGCATTCATCATCAACCATCTTTAAAAAAACATTTTTTATAGGGACAGAAAACTACAGGTAGGGAGAGTGTCAGTGTGTTTTACTGTGCTAATCCTTGTTTGTAGGGACAGGGAAGGACAGTGAGGGAAATTCTCCTTGTGCTATACTGTGCTAAAGCATTCATCATCAACCATCTTTAAAAAAACATTTTTTATAGGGACAGAAAACTACAGGTAGGGAGAGTGTCAGTGTGTTTTACTGTGCTAATCCTTGTTTGTAGGGACAGGGAAGGACAGTGAGGGAAATTCTCCTTGTGCTATACTGTGCTAAAGCATTCATCATCAACCATCTTTAAAAAAACATTTTTTATAGGGACAGAAAACTATAGGTAGGGAGAGTGTCAGTGTGTTTTACTGTGCTAATCCTTGTTTGTAGGGACAGGGAAGGACAGTGAGGGAAATTCTCCTTGTGCTATACTGTGCTAAAGCATTCATCATCAACCATCTTTAAAAAAACATTTTTTATAGGGACAGAAAACTATAGGTAGGGAGAGTGTCAGTGTGTTTTACTGTGCTAATCCTTGTTTGTAGGGACAGGGAAGGACAGTGAGGGAAATTCTCCTTGTGCTATACTGTGCTAAAGCATTCATCATCAACCATCTTTAAAAAACATTTTTTATAGGGACAGAAAACTATAGGTAGGGAGAGTGTCAGTGTGTTTTACTGTGCTAATCCTTGTTTGTAGGGACAGGGAAGGACAGTGAGGGAAATTCTCCTTGTGCTATACTGTGCTAAAGCATTCATCATCAACCATCTTTAAAAAAACATTTTTTATAGGGACAGAAAACTATAGGTAGGGAGAGTGTCAGTGTGTTTTACTGTGCTAATCCTTGTTTGTAGGGACAGGGAAGGACAGTGAGGGAAATTCTCCTTGTGCTATACTGTGCTAAAGCATTCATCATCAACCATCTTTAAAAAAACATTTTTTATAGGGACAGAAAACTACAGGTAGGGAGAGTGTCAGTGTGTTTTACTGTGCTAATCCTTGTTTGTAGGGACAGGGAAGGACAGTGAGGGAAATTCTCCTTGTGCTATACTGTGCTAAAGCATTCATCATCAACCATCTTTAAAAAAACATTTTTTATAGGGACAGAAAACTACAGGTAGGGAGAGTGTCAGTGTGTTTTACTGTGCTAATCCTTGTTTGTAGGGACAGGGAAGGACAGTGAGGGAAATTCTCCTTGTGCTATACTGTGCTAAAGCATTCATCATCAACCATCTTTAAATAAACATTTTTTATAGGGACAGAAAACTACAGGTAGGGAGAGTGTCAGTGTGTTTTACTGTGCTAATCCTTGTTTGTAGGGACAGGGAAGGACAGTGAGGGAAATTCTCCTTGTGCTATACTGTGCTAAAGCATTCATCATCAACCATCTTTAAAAAAACATTTTTTATAGGGACAGAAAACTATAGGTAGGGAGAGTGTCAGTGTGTTTTACTGTGCTAATCCTTGTTTGTAGGGACAGGGAAGGACAGTTAGGGAAATTCTCCTTGTGCTATACTGTGCTAAAGCATTCATCATCAACCATCTTTAAAAAAACATTTTTTATAGGGACAGAAAACTACAGGTAGGGAGAGTGTCAGTGTGTTTTACTGTGCTAATCCTTGTTTGTAGGGACAGGGAAGGACAGTGAGGGAAATTCTCCTTGTGCTATACTGTGCTAAAGCATTCATCATCAACCATCTTTAAAAAAACATTTTTTATAGGGACAGAAAACTACAGGTAGGGAGAGTGTCAGTGTGTTTTACTGTGCTAATCCTTGTTTGTAGGGACAGGGAAGGACAGTGAGGGAAATTCTCCTTGTGCTATACTGTGCTAAAGCATTCATCATCAACCATCTTTAAAAAAACATTTTTTATAGGGACAGAAAACTATAGGTAGGGAGAGTGTCAGTGTGTTTTACTGTGCTAATCCTTGTTTGTAGGGACAGGGAAGGACAGTGAGGGAAATTCTCCTTGTGCTATACTGTGCTAAAGCATTCATCATCAACCATCTTTAAAAAAACATTTTTTATAGGGACAGAAAACTATAGGTAGGGAGAGTGTCAGTGTGTTTTACTGTGCTAATCCTTGTTTGTAGGGACAGGGAAGGACAGTGAGGGAAATTCTCCTTGTGCTATACTGTGCTAAAGCATTCATCATCAACCATCTTTAAAAAACATTTTTTATAGGGACAGAAAACTATAGGTAGGGAGAGTGTCAGTGTGTTTTACTGTGCTAATCCTTGTTTGTAGGGACAGGGAAGGACAGTGAGGGAAATTCTCCTTGTGCTATACTGTGCTAAAGCATTCATCATCAACCATCTTTAAAAAAACATTTTTTATAGGGACAGAAAACTACAGGTAGGGAGAGTGTCAGTGTGTTTTACTGTGCTAATCCTTGTTTGTAGGGACAGGGAAGGACAGTGAGGGAAATTCTCCTTGTGCTATACTGTGCTAAAGCATTCATCATCAACCATCTTTAAAAAAACATTTTTTATAGGGACAGAAAACTATAGGTAGGGAGAGTGTCAGTGTGTTTTACTGTGCTAATCCTTGTTTGTAGGGACAGGGTAGGACAGTGAGGGAAATTCTCCTTGTGCTATACTGTGCTAAAGCATTCATCATCAACCATCTTTAAAAAAACATTTTTTATAGGGACAGAAAACTATAGGTAGGGAGAGTGTCAGTGTGTTTTACTGTGCTAATCCTTGTTTGTAGGGACAGGGAAGGACAGTGAGGGAAATTCTCCTTGTGCTATACTGTGCTAAAGCATTCATCATCAACCATCTTTAAAAAAACATTTTTTCTAGGGACAGAAAACTATAGGTAGGGAGAGTGTCAGTGTGTTTTACTGTGCTAATCCTTGTTTGTAGGGACAGGGAAGGACAGTGAGGGAAATTCTCCTTGTGCTATACTGTGCTAAAGCATTCCTCATCAACCATCTTTGAAATCCTTGTTTTTTGGACAGTCAGGGAAATTGTCATTGTGCTATTCTGTGCGAAAGCAATCATCCTCAACCATATTTAGAAATCCTTAAGTAAAGGGACAGAGAAGGACACCTGAAGGTAGCCCTTATTGCTTTTTTCCCATCTCCCTGCAGGCCATCCATTAGAATGTCTGGAAGGCAAACAAGGAGAGGCAGACAGTCAGGAGGCAATAAAAGAGGGCAAGCAGGCTCTGTGTCTGGGGGCAACAGTGCTGGTCGTGGACGCGGTGCATTGTCATCAGCACATGGCCATGGGACACGCTTGTCCTTCTTTTCGGCAGCTGGACATGTTGAGCCACATCATGCCGAAGACTTGGTAGAGTGGATGACCAAGCCCTCCTCCTCCTCCTCATCCTCTCTCACCCAGGCTCAGGGTACTGGCAAAGCAGCTGCCAAAGCGTCCTCTTCCCTGGTATCAATGTCAGACTCATCATCAGTCACTCCTTCCCTAGACCCACCATGTCCTCCTCCTGAGGAGTCCCCCGAACTGTTTGAGCACAGTGTTGGGTACATGCTCCAGGAGGATGCCCAGCGTTTCGAAGGGTCTGATGATGAAACCCAGCTAGAGGAAGGCAGTAGCGTGAGAGCAGACAGAGGGGATGCTCAAGAAGGACACCAATCTGGCAGTCATGTTCCAGCAGCTGCAGCATACTGCCAGATTGGCTCCAGTGATGAGGAGGGAGGGGATGATGAGGTCACTGACTCCACGTGGGTGCCTAATAGGAGAGAGGAGGAGGAGGAGGATGAGGAGGAGGCACATCTCCAACGAGGCAGGATGCCCTTTGGTGGCCAGCGTAAGGGCAGTACACCGACGGAATCACACCGCAGAGCTCCGCCTGTGCAGGGCGCTGCCTCTGCTCGTCATTCAAAAAGTTCTTTGGTGTGGGCCTTTTTTGAGGCTAGTGCATCAGATCGCACAGCTGCTGTTTGCAACATATGTCTCAAGCGTATATCGCGTGGCCAAAACATCAGCCGCTTGGGTACCACATGCCTGACCAGACATATGTTGACCTGCCATGCAGCTCGTTGGCAAGCCTACCTCAAAGACCCACACCAAAGAACAAAGCGGACCTCTCCTTGCACCGCATCAGCTGGGATCTCCAACCCCACTATAACTTCAGTCCTCTCTGAAACATGCACTGAGAGGAATGAAGGTGTAGAATTAGGTGTGTCACAGCCAAGTACTTGCGGCCACTCTGCTAGCAGTACACCGACGTCCGATTCTAGCAGGCAAATTTCCCTGCCCCAGCTGCTGGACCGTCGAAAGAAGTTCACTCCCAGCCATCCACATGCCCAGCGGTTGAATGCTAGCTTGGCTAAATTGCTAGCGCTTCAACTGCTGCCTTTTCAGTTGGTAGACTCGGCCCCCTTCCGTGAGTTTGTGCAATGTGCGGTTCCTCAGTGGCAAGTTCCCAAACGCCACTTTTTCTCACGGAAGGCTATTCCGGCTCTCTACCGGCATGTGGAAGGCAATGTCTTGGCCTCGCTGGACAGGGCGGTCAGCGGTAAGGTGCATATTACCGCTGACTCATGGTCCAGCAGGCATGGACAGGGACGTTACCTTTCTTTCACGGCCCATTGGGTCACTCTTTTGGCAGCTGGGAAGGATGCAGGACAAGGTGCAGTAGTGTTGGAGGTTGTTCCACCGCCACGCCTCCAAAATGCTACTACTGGTTGTGACACACCTCTCTCCTCCACCCCCTCCTCTTCTTCTTCCTCCATGGCCTCTTCCTGTGCTTTGTCCTCTGAACCAGCGGTGCTCCGTAGCCGTTCAAGGGGCTACGCAAGTACGCAGGCAAAAAGATGCCATGCCGTGCTTGCGCTGGTGTGTTTGGGGGACAGAAGCCACACTGGGGCAGAGGTCCTGTCTGCTCTGCAGGGCCAGGCCGAGAGGTGGTTGACGCCACGCCAGCTTAAGCCAGGAATGGTGGTTTGCGACAATGGCACCAACCTCCTCTCCGCCCTCCGACAGGGACAACTGACCCATGTGCCCTGTGTGGCTCACGTCCTTAACCTGGTGGTGCAGCGGTTCTTGGGCAGGTACCCGGGCTTACAGGATGTCCTGAGGCAGGCCAGGAAAGTCTGTGTGCATTTCCGCAGATCTTATAATTCCAATGCTCACCTGGCTGAGCTGCAAAAGGAGTTGAACCTGCCCAAGAACCGCCTTATATGTGACATGCCCACCAGGTGGAACTCAACGTTGGCCATGCTGCAGCGGCTGCACACGCAGCAGAGGGCCATCAATGAGTACCTGTGCGACTACGGCACCAGGACAGGGTCAGGGGAGCTTGGTTTTTTTTCTCCATGCCAGTGGGGCATGATCAGGGATGCATGCACTGTCCTGGCACCATTTGAGGAGGCCACGAGGATGGTGAGCAGTGACAGTGCATGCATCAGTGACACTGTACCTCTTGTCCACCTGTTGGAGCACACGCTGCGTGGAATAATGGACAGGGCACTTGAGGCAGAACAGAGGCAGGAAGAGGAGGACTTCCTTGCCTCTCAAGGCCCCCTTTACCCAGACAGTGTTCCTTCTGTCCCACCCATCGCACAGGAAGAGGAGGAGGAGGAGGAGGAGGAGAATTGTGTCAGCATGGAGGTGGAGGCTGGCACTCAGCATCATCAGCAGCAGTCTTTTAGGGATGATTTACAGTCCCAAGAAACCAGTGGATTTGTACGTGGCTGGGAGGAGGTGGCTGCGGATCATGTCGTCCTTAGTGACCCAGAGGACTCCGGACCGAATGCCTCAGCTAACCTACGCTGCATGGCCTCCCTGATCCTGCAAAGTCTGCGAAAGGATCCTCGTATTCTTCGGATCAAGGAGAGGGACCATTACTGGCTGGCCACTCTCCTTGATCCACGGTACAAGGGTAAGGTTGCGGACCTTATGTTACCGTCGCAGAGGGAGCAGAGGATGAGACAACTCCGGGAGGCCTTGCAGAAAGGTCTGTGCAACGCGTTCCCAGAGACTGGGAGGTTACAAACTCCTGGTCCTGGACAACGAGTTGCTGAGGCTTTGGCCAGTCAAAGAAGGAGCGGTGGGGAAGGTGGGCGTCTGACCGATGCGTTCAGACAATTCTTTAGTCCGCAGCCCCAAAGTATGATCGGTTCCAGCAACCATCGCCAGCGTCTGATAAACATGGTGCAGGAATATCTAGGGGCAAGGTCAGACTTGCACACCTTCCCCACCGAAAATCCTCTGGCTTACTGGGTCTTGAGGATGGATCACTGGCCAGAGCTTGCACAGTATGCAATTGAGCTACTGGCCTGTCCTGCATCCAGCGTTCTTTCGGAACGCACATTCAGTGCTGCTGGAGGATTTGTCACGGATCACAGGGTGCGCCTGTCCACCGACTCGGTTGATCGACTGACTTTCATCAAGATGAACCAGTCTTGGATCACCACCAGCTACCACACACCTGATGCTGATATAACAGACTAATTGATTTTAACATGTCACATCCCTTCAAGACTGATGCTGATGCTGAGTGCCTGTGCTGTTATGTTGACTGGCTATCCTCCTCCTCCGAGTCCTCAATGATACGATTGATGATGATAGCTTGGAAGATCATTTTTGTTTATGGGTGCCGCCACCAGTGGCTAAGGCCCAATTTTTCAGCCCCTGTTTAACAGGGGCGTGTAATTACAATTTTTGAAGCAATACTTTGCAACAGGGCTCATTGCTGTGCTCCAAGTACAGTATCTGTGAGGGGTTGGAGTGTTGTGCCACCAGTGCCTAAGGCCCAATTTTTTAGCCCCTGTTTAACAGGGGCGTGTCATTACAATTTTTGAAGCAATACTTTGCAACAGGGCTCATTGCTGTGCTCCAAGTACAGTATCTGTGAGGGGTTGCAGTGTTGTGCCACCAGTGCCTAAGGCCCAATTTTTCAGCCCCTGTTCAACAAGGGCATGTAATTACAATTCTTGATCTAATAATTCACAGCAGGGCCCATTGCTGCACCCACCAAGAGTAACTCTGAGGGCTTACAGTGTTGTGGCAACGCCACCACCACCACCACCACGAAAGGCCCAATTTTTCAGCCCCTGTTCAAAAGGGGCATGTAATTACAATTCTTGATCTAATAATTCACAGCAGGGCCCATTCCTGCACCCACCAAGAGTAACTCTGAGGGCTTACAGTGTTGTGGCAACACCACCACCACCACCACCACCACGAAAGGCCCAATTTTTCAGCCCCTGTTCAACAGGGGCATGCAATTACAATTCTTGATCTAATAATTCACAGCAGGGCCCATTGCTGCACCCACCAAGAGTAACTGTCAGGGCTTACAGTGTTGTGGCACCAGCACCACCATCAAAGGCCCAATTTTTACTACCACTGTTCAACAATTATATGTAATTACAATTCCTGATATAATAGTTGACAGCAGGGCGTTCCAGCACCAACCAAGAGTAACTGTGAGTGCTTACAGTGTTGTGCCAACACCAACAACTAAGGGGCCTATTTCTGCAGAGTATATACGGCAGGTCCCTACTTTCAAACATCCAACTTACAAATGACTCCTACTTGCAAACGCAAGAAGACAACAGGAAGTGAGAGGAAATCTACCCCATGGAAGGAAAATTCTCTCCTGTAAGAATTAATATGGGAGAAAGGTGTCTCCTCTGTACTGATGCTTTATCACCAATCCTTGTTTCAAGAAAAACACCACATTTCAAAAACAGTTGTCATTGGGATGGAAAGTGAGGTGAAATGTTCTGAACAGGGGCACAGACAGCAAAACAAATGTTACAGGGGTGATAACCCTTACCTATGTTTTCCAAAAAGTTTAAAAATAGATTTTTGGGCTGGAGCTACACTTAAACAATGTACCTGTTCAAAATTACAAACACATTCTACATAAGAACAAACCTACAGTCCCTGTCTTGTATGCACCGCCTGTATACGGCTGTTCAGAGTATATAGGGCCTTTTTTATTTTGTGTGCGGTGCTCCCCTTAATATCCATACAAGACCCAAAGGGGCTGGTAATGGGCTGGGGTAGGGGGGGGGGGTGATGGGGTAGCTATGCCATTTTTCTTAAAGATTTTCATCCATATTACCGGGACCAGACATTACATTAAAGCCGCAAGCAGTTTTAAATGGCTTTTTTTTCCTTTAGAAGTGTCATTTTGTGCAGGGACAGTTCTAAACACGGGAAACACGTGGCACTTCACAGGCATACTTTAGACACCCCCCAGGTACGATATTTAAAGGAATATTTGACTTTTTTTTTTTCACTTTATGCATCATTAAAATGACTGCTCCCGAAAAACGACCGTTTTTAAAACTTCTTTTTGCATTGATACATGTCCCCTGGTGCAGAACCCGGGTTCCCAAACCCTTTTTAGGACAATAACATGCATAATAGTTGTTATAATTAGCACTTTAGAATTCGAACGTTCGCATCCATTGTATTTAATAGGGTTCTAATGTTCGTACGAACTTTCGGTCCGTTCGCGGGTTCTGGTGCGACTACGGCACCAGGACAGGGTCAGGGGAGCACCAGTGATGGCGATAGCAGTTGCTGTAACAACCGTCTAAGGGTCAGTTCACACCACATGCAGTCTAGTGCGTTTTTTTCTGCATCAAAAACTCATGGAAAGTAGATTTTATTGTAGTGGAACGGATAAAATGTCTATATTATGTCTCTCTTTCATCCCTCATATTAATATTATTTTCTTTTCTTTCTTTATTATTTTTATTATTTATTTTCTTTCTTATTGTGATATATACATATATATATATATATATATATATATATATATATATATATATCCGTTAGTGATCTCGTAACAAACGGCAGTAAACTTCCTTACTCAAGATGAAAAGCAGTTGTTCTATCTCCTCTCTCCTGTTTCTCCCCCCCTCCCACCATGGACGACAAGATGGCCCCTATATCCTGGAATGTAGCTTGCCTTGTGGAGACAGATGTTAGCTATGAAGAGGATGATATACAAATGAACCAATCACATACACACACATATGTGATGATGCTTGCTTATGTCACTTTGCCTATATAAGGACTGCTGTAACCTGAATAAACCAGATTTGAGGAAGAGCTTGTACTGGACACTGTGTCAGTGTGACTACTTCTGCATGCATGCACTCACATTACATTGGATTAGAGTCAGAGGCAGAATAGGAGATACATTCTGGTATTGGACCAGGATCGAATCCATAACAATATGGTTTCCAATGGCATAGTTTACACCAGTGCAGTCAGTTCCAGGGCTTTCCAGTTCCAGAAAAAAAAGTAGAACATTCTGCATCTTCCCTGCACTGGACTGTACTGGAATGCAGTAAAACTAATAAAAATGCATTGGAACGCATCAAAAATGCCATCAAAAATCCCAGTACAGTGGGGAAAAAAACAGAAAAAAAAGAAGAAAAAAAGCATCTGGAATGCACCCGAAAACATATCAAAAACGCACCGGAATGCGATAAAAAGCGCATGCAGAAACGCATCCGGAACAGATCTGGAGTGCATTTTTCTGGTGTGAACCTAAAAGAGGATTTCCCAACACACAAAAAATAAAAAAAACTGACAGGTCAGGAACTTTAATCATTCCATAATCTATCCAAAACTAGCAAAGTGTGACTTATAATATTGTTTAGCTATCTCACACAGTCTCATTGCACGGATAGTTCAGTCCTTGCACAATTATTCTTTATTTAAATGTGCCCATTTGGTCAATGGCAGTACAAAAAAGTTAGTTCTTTTCTCTGACATAGAGGATACATTTTAAATCCCTTGTACAGCATTCTGTAGCTATTTGAAAATATTTCACTTTGCCCAATCCCTCATTAAAGATCTTACTTTATAACTTTTGAGAGGCTCTGTGCATATGGACCCTTTTGTAGGGGCTAAAATCTGAAATGTAAAAGATTTTGAACATGTATCTAGAAAATCCATTCCCAACATGAAATATATTTTTACAAAATGATAGGAAGAGATCTTGGGGCAGGAACTACCACTAGAGACCCTGTGGAATCAAGCCCACAAAAGCACTTTATTTATTGCATACAAGTAAAATGCATATAAGATTTTCCGTTTCAATAATTTTTATTGGGTTTTAAGAACAAAGTACAGGTAAATGTACCATAACAAAAAGAGAACCATCCGGATGGTTACAAAATAAATATGAAAAAGGGACAATATGAAAAAGAAGCCAAGACCCCAGTACATAAGGTATTCATTGAGTATATATAGCTCCAATACAGATGGCATCCCAAAAAATCTCTCAATCCAGACGGTTTGAATTGTAAATGCTTTGGTGCATGGTTGAGAAGGGAAGTGGGCCTAGTGGATAAGAACTCAAGATAAACACCAAAGGGTAATGATAAGGTGAAAACCAAAGCAAATAATAGGTAATTAGTGATTATATAAGGTTCAACTTATGAGCTTACCTCTACTAAATAATGGGGGTGGGGTGGAAGGACAGGTCTGGCTACAAAATATTGAAGAGAACCTGGTATATTCAGAAGGCTATAAGCTCTTAAAAGTGACCATGACAATATGAAACCAGGTGACCTCCCGATTATATACTTCATATAAGTAGAAATGGAAAGGAAGAGCGAGCAGAAGAAGGAGAAAAAAAAGGGAAAGAAGGAAGAGAAAGAAAAAAGGAAAATTAGGTAGTGAAGATTACTCCTTTTGACCCACCCACGCACAATACACAACAATCTAGATAATCAAGAGGTGTGGACTCCCTGGGACACAAATATATTGCAGATCAGACAAACTCACACCATTTGGTTAACTCAAGGGTTCAACACCAGGCAGATGATAACCCTCTTTAAATCCCTTCTCTTCTCCTTATTATTAAAATCTTGTCTCTTCTCACTGATAACTCCACTGATAACTCACTGATACAATTCCCTTCAAAATTCGACTGCAATGGAAGGCCTCATTTTGTAATATACACTAAAAATACATATTTTCAAAGTGTGAATTAGGGAGACCAAACACATCTTCTGCTGTGTTAAACCATTTTTAACCGCCTGCCGACCAGCCCCCGTCATACTGTGGCAAGGAAAAACGTACCGCTCAAAAGCTTGAGAATTCACCAAATGGCTGCTTCCGCCCGGTCACTCACACAGGTGCTGGCTCTGCACTGATGCATGGGAGAAAAAGAAACCCTGGACTGCCGCACTCTGTATAGACAGTTATTTATTCCAAAATTTCAAGTAAAAAATCCAAATTCAAAATAAATCCATAAATCCAAAACAACAAATGCAGATAGTATGCATGCAGGGAAGGGTGGCTAACGCGTTTCACATCACGAATTGACGCTTACTCATAGCTATGAGTAAGCGTCAATTCGTGACGTGAAACGCGTTAGCCACCCTTCCCTGCATGCATACTATCTGCATTTGTTGTTTTGGATTTATGGATTTATTTTGAATTTGGATTTTTTACTTGAAATTTTGGAATAAATAACTGTCTATACAGAGTGTGGCAGCCCAGGGTTTCTTTTTCTCCCATTATACTGTGGCAGGTCGGTACAATCCCCCGAACCGTTGTAGTTGTACGTCGGTCCCTTTAAGCGGGATAGCAGGCACGCGCACGCCGCCGGAGGTGTCCACGTGTTTGCTGCACAGCGGGGGTGCCGATGTTCGTGCCCGGCGGTCGCGATGACCGCTGGCCACGTGTGATCGCGGGCACGAGCGGCAGAACAGGGACGTGTGTGTAAACACACACATCCCAGTTCTGTGAGGAGAGGAGAGAGAGATTGTGAGTTCCTACGAGCTGGAAACCACAATCTCTCACCTCCTATAGTCAGTCCCAGCCCCCACAGTTAGAACACACACATAGGGAACACAGTTAACCCCTTGATCGGTAATCCTTACTAACCTCTGGTGCCTACTGGTATCCCTTACCCCATAATGACTTATACCTCAGAAAGTCCACCCAGTCTATAATGTTCAAGTTCTTGGACCCCTAACAGGGTTCCCACCAAGGGGAGAACAATTAGGCAAAGTTCAATCGCATAGCAACATAACCTTCTTTCTAGTTTGCATACATGGACGAGCACCGGCCCCATAGCTGCTCTTCCCGTGTATTTATCTGACAGCGGTAGGGGGTGGCACTAGGAACACCCAGGAATGGGGCAACATATTTAACCCTTCCTACACCAGAGGCACCATTTAAAGACACAGTATGGCAGTCAACACAGAAAAAGGCATCTGAAAACAATAAAGTACACATAATATGATAGAATAACTTTAGGTACCTGCCTACAGACTGGTATCTGTCTAACAGTCCCCCTGGAAAACCAGCATTTAATTATTGCATGCAGCCAATGGCTGAAGCTCTAACCAGTGTATTCTGATGGGGGGGTGGAGGGCGCTGTCAGAATACAATAGTGCAACAGGGAGATCCATGCATCCACATTGCTTGTGTGGATGCAGAAATCTGTACGTTTTTTTTTCTTTCAACCCTCTGGTTAAATAAAAAAATAAAAAAACTCCCCATGTAAACCTTGCTTAAGTGCTTAGTGTGAGGAAACTACTAAAATTGTTTGTCTCTGTATATACAGAACAGGAGCTGGTAGCAACATCCAATGAGTTAAAATCCTTGCAAAATATAAAAATTGCATGAAGAGGATTTTTTGGTGAAGATGCATTCCACTTTAAGGAAGGGATGTAGAGTTGTCAGAAAGCAATTTGGAAATAAAACCAGGTCCGAACGAAGGTTTTGGAACATCGGCCCAGGATGTATAGTTAAACTGAAGCAAATCACAAATATGTTTTAGGTCTCTGATTTCAGAGTCTTCCTGTTTACCATTTTCTTACTGTGTTTCAGTGTTTGCACATTGTGTAGGAAAATTCACAGATGATCAACTACAGATTGTTTTGTAAAAGTATCTGATCACCAGGAATGTTATTTTGGCATGTACTAAAAGCACTGGTTCATGGTACCAGATTTCTGTATTCTTCATAAGTTAGATACTAACTTTCTAGGAATGCCTAGCAGAATAAGTACCGATGCCTGAAATTCTTGGAGCACTTATACATGAGCCCTGGGACATTTGGTGGTCATCACACAAGTCAGATGAAATCAACTAGAATTATGATGTTCAGATTGCAGTAACTCATATGGACTTTCAGAAATATTCATGTAAAAGCTGATTATAGTAAAGTAATATCTTATTGTTTACTATAGGAACATTGTCATTGCACTGAATTCCCGAATAAGCCTGGCTGAAAAAGAGTGACCTACAAGAAGGTGTTGGTTAAGGTTATAAGGTTTAAAAAGTGTATATTTTTTTAGCATTCTAATACAAAGACTGTATTTCTCGAAATGAAAATCTTACTTTTAAATTTATTGTTTTAAATTATGACTTGATGCCACAAATTGACATTTATATTTGCTTCGAATTTTGTTGTGGATAGATAGATAGATAGATATGTAGCGGCCTCACCCCATCTCCTTTGTCTAGGGGTATGTCACACGACAGGGTGAGATGCACTACGGCCCATGTCCTCCCCATAGCTGTGGGTGAGGCGAAGGCCAGTACCAGATATTTCCTCGGGCCTATGTGCTTTTGTCTAGAATCAAGTCCCGCTGTGTCAACACTTCCCTCTGCTCCCATTAACCAGAGTTCCACACACCGATCACAGTCCAACTCTTGTTTTATTGTATATCTCACAATAAACAGTGCTTCAGTAGCCAACTGGTTGATAACATTTTGATACAGGGAATGAGCAGGTCGAGGCACTATCCTGATTATCAGCTAAACCACTGCGATCTCGCCAGCGGTTACTATAGCATTAGCTAGAAAGGATTTAGAACTTGAGAGTCTCTACCAGCAACTCAAGAGAACGTAGATAGGAGTACCTTCGCTGCGCTGCGGCCCCTGTCAGGGGAAGATGTCCCTCCAAGGGAGTTACCAGAGGCCCATCCATCACTGGGTTGATGCTGCTCCAGACTTTCCGAATGGGTAACCTCCCCGGCCTCCTCACCTCAGACATGGGCCCCATCCACCTCAGGGACCCTCGGACTTCTCCACCCTCGCGGGACCCAGTCAAAGTCACTGGACCCCAGGCCTCCTAGTTTAGTACCTCATCCCAGGCTGAAGGTGCCTGGGATGGACTCCAACTTCATCCTGGTCAGGCCTAGGGCACCTGGGCTGGAATCCGGAACCGCCCGCACCCAGGCCTAAGGTGCCTTGGGCGCGTGAAGAAGATCCTCCTCAAGACCTCGTGGTTAGGGCTTTTCCCCCTTTTATCTCCTCTCATCGACACCACGGCAGGTTCCCCGCCCTCGCCGTACCATCTCCCGAAAGGGACAAAAAGGGTAGCACTGTGACAGCCAATCTACCTTGAGCCTCCAGATACCCCGCCACCCAGAGGCCAAGGAGATTATTACACCATCCAATCCTCCACAAACACAAATGGTCCACTATTCCCATACTTACACACCTGAGTGTCCCACCTAAATTTAGAGACCCCGCTACAGATAGATAGATAGATAGATAGATAGATAGATAGATAGATAGGTTGACTGATAGTTATTAGACACATGGACTAAGCAGCCTATACACATCTCTTTGGTTATTCAACTCTATAAAACATCAACTAGCCAAAACAGAATGTTAAAGTGATACTAAAGCTTTGAATATTTAAAAAAACAAAAAACAAACATGTGATACTTACCTCCACTGTGCAGCTCGTTTTGCACAGAGTGGCCCTGATCCTCGTCTTCTGGGGTCCCTCGGCGGCTGTCTCGGCTCCTCCCAGCTTCTGATAACCCCCTCTGGGAAGCTCTCTCCCAAGGGGGTTACCTTGCGGTCGCGCTCCCGAGTCCTGTATTCGGCGTCCATAGCTGCTGACTACAGGACTCAGCCCTGCCCCCCGTCCCTCGAGTCATTGGAGTTGATTGATAGCAGCGCGAGCCAATGGCTAGGCTGCTATCAATCTATCCAATGAAGAGCCGAGAAGACCAAGCAAAGGAAGATCGCGTTCGCAACGCGGGACTTTCATTGGACTTTCCAGGGCTCAGGTAAGTAAACCGGGGGTGGGGGGGGTTCTGGGGGGCCGGCAATCATCAGATGTTTTTTCACCTTAATGCATAGGATGCATTAAGGTGAAAAAACATGAACCTTTACAACCCCTTGAAGCTTTAGATGCAGCAGCATTAGATCCCACTCCAAGTCACTGACAAAGAGATCTGCCCGCATCCAGAACATTGCTGTGGCAGGTCACACTTTTTTCCCAAGACAGTATATATATATATTCCTCCAGAACTTGCTAAGGGTTCCTTGAGCAATCAGCAATATCTGCATCTCAAAGAGGTACCTACAGACAACAATAATCTTTTTTGTTTCTAAAAGGGGGAGAATTTCCCAGTGACCAAAAATATCAGGAGCATGTTTCCCAGTGACTGTCACAATAATGTACCATGAGCTGTAGATATGTTAAAGTGTAGGCAGAAAACAACAAAAAAAAAAAAAACATGTTATACTTACCTGCTCTGTGTAGAGGTTTTGCACAGAGCAGCCCCAATCGCCATCTTCTCGGGTCCCCTGCCGAAACTCTTGGCCCCTCCCTCAATGCTATGGGTTTCTCCCAAGAAGGCTCACTCCCGAGTCACTGCTCTGTGTGTCCATTCACACACAGAGCGTGGCTCGACCCCACCCTGGCTCTCTCTCCTCATTGGCTCACTGGCTGTCTCAGCCAATGAGGAGGAAGAGTCTTGGGAGGGCTGCTGCTCTTGTGCGGATCGCTGGATTGGAGTGGGGCTCAGGTAAGTATTAGGGGGGCTGCTGCACACAGAAGGTTTTTTACCTTAGAATGCATGAAGGTAAAAAAATACTTGAGCCTTTACAATCACTGTAAGCATTAGCAAGAGTTCCTTGAGACTGGAAAATGATATCAAGGGTCCCTCCATTTTTTTTTTTTTTAGAAAGGCTGCTCTAGTGGAATTTCCATGTGTGGAGAGCACGCTTAGGTTAGTGACAGTTGCAGCGTGGTTGAAAAGTCAAAGTTGACCTGTGGCAAGCATTCCATGGATACGGAGAGATCAAAGGTTATAGACAGCAGCAAAAAGCAAGCAGGCCTGCATTCCATAGAATTTTGGGTGAAGTTATTATTTAATATCCCATCCTTTTAGCAATGTAACATGCTATTCTGATTTGTTATAAGTAATCCCATGAGACAAAACTTAATTTTCAGTTATAGATAAAGTTGAAACATAATTAACTTCACTCCAGGCCACTGATGAGAACTTCCCCCATTCTAAATATAGAAGTGGTAATTCAAGCTAGAATTTATACAGAATCCACAAGAAAACTTATAATATAGTAAATCTGTGATCTGCCCCCTCTAGTTTACTTTCCATGTGTGGAGAGCACATTCAGGCTAGTGACAGTTAGCTTGGCTTAAAAAAACAAAGTTGACATGTGGCAACCTTTCCATAGGCAGGGGGAGATAGAAGACTGCAGACAGCTACAGACAGCAGCAGTGACGGTGCGTCCATAGTGGGCACAGGAGCGCCGCCCCGTCTCTCCTGCACCCGTCACTCACCAATAGATAGATTCATGCATTGCATGAATCTATCTATTGTCGCCGCTGCCGCCCACTATTCAGGTGTCCGGCCCCTTGTTGAGCGCCGGCCATCTGAATTACAGCAGCGGGTGTGTTTTGGAAGTGCCTGATTAGAGCCATAGGCTCTAATAGGCTTCCTGATTAGAGCCTGTGGGCTCTAATAGGCTTCCAAATTGTTAACAGCGGGCGCACTGCTGTGCGTTCCCTGTTTAAACAGTGCTGTGTTAGGGAATCGCTTCCCTAACACTGACCCGGCTCTCAGCCAATCAGTTGCACCGGGTCTGGTTACTGGTCACCTGATTGGCTGAAGCGACAGGCGCTGTGGTCCAAACATAGCAAAGATGACATCGAGGACACGGAGAGAGCGTGGAGGAGGACGGCGCCGACCTGAGAAAGGTAAGTGCAGGGGGGCAAACTGGCTGCATTTGATGGGGAAATTGGCTGCATTTGATGGGGAAACTGGCTGTATTTGAGGGGGCATACTGGCTGCATTTGATGGGGAAACTGGCATCATTTGTGAGGCTGCAATTGATGGGTTTTTTTTCCAGTTTATTTGCGCCCCCCCCCCCCCCCCCCTCAAAAAAAATAATTTTTGAGCACCAGCCGCCACTGGACAGCAGAAAAACGTATGGAGGCCTCTGGTTGAGAAAATCTTGCGTGAAGTTACTCTTTTATACTTCATCCTCGTAACAATGTGACACGATATTCTGGTTTGTTATAAATATTCATCATTAACCGAGCAAGTAATGAAATCCTAAGGTGGCCACTGCCAGGTGGTTATCACTACAATAGGGAAAAGATGTGTGTTTTTCAGTAAACAGAGTGCTGGCAGGACTGTAAATAAGTTCTTTGTTTGACAATCTTTGAAAATCTCAGCGGTTAATGAGACGTTACAGTCAGCTTGTGAAATTGAAGTGCATGGTCCATGTGGAAATGGTAATGAATTATTACTTACAGTACTCTAATAGGTGGTTTTAAAACTAGAACAGCTGTTAAAACAGAGATTGATACATGTGTTTGAATTGCAAGTTTTGCTACTGTGTGCCAAGCGCATTGTAAGAACCATTTTAAGGAAAAGAGGGAAATAAGTCGGAGTAATCAGAATTGCTTTCATTATTGACCGATTTTTTTTATATTTGGTTAACCTCGAATGTATTTACTGACTGATCTGCTGACCTACACAAATGCATATTGTAGCCAGCAGGACACCCTGGAAGACTTCATCATAAGCCCAATCATAGGCCTTAAAAGGTATTATTACTAGTGTTGAGCGAACCCGAACTGTAAAGTTCGGGTCCGTACCGAACTTTAGCTTTTTCCCGAACCCGAACCCGGACTTTGCCCAAAAGTCCGGGTTCGGGTTCGGGTTCGGCAATCTAATTACGCATTTAGAAATGCTTCAGGGGCCAGCCAATCACCTTTTGATTAGCTGGTGTGCCCTTAGAGGCCATCATAGCCATGTCTACTAATGGCATGGCTGTGATTGGTCAGTGCAACATGTGACCCAGCTTCTATATAAGCTAGAGGCACACAGCACACACGTCACTCTGCTTCAGAATAGATAGGGAGAGGATCTTGTCTGCTGCTGCTGCTTTTAGGGAGAGATAGAAAGATAGATGAGGTAGTCCTGATTCTACAATCTGAGGGAAAAGATAGAGAGATAGTGTAGTGTAGGGCCAGGTTCCTGTGTTGGTGCTTTCAGGGAGAGAGAATATTATATAGGAGTCCAGATTCAGAGATTAAAATCAGCGATCTGCATAGGTTTACCTATTTGTGTTGCAGTGCAGTCTTTTTACACTGCCATGAGCCCAGTGTCAGAGAAAATCTAACTTTTAGGGGGAAAAAAAAGGCACTTTATTGTGCTCTTTTCCAAAAGACCCATAGGGCAAAAAAAAAAAAAAAAAAGCATTTTATTTTGCTTGTGCAAAAAAAGACCCGTTTAGGGCAAAAAAAAAAAAAAATTTGCACTTTAATGTACGCTTGCAAAAAACGCCGTTTAGGGGCACAAAAAAAAAGTTTGCAGTGTGTTATACATATTTTGAGGTGTGTGAAATAAACAATTTCTATATAGTTTTCTCCTACTGTGCTATACTAAAAAAACAACATTTTTTTTGAATAGCATTTTCTACAGTTCTGTAGCTGTGCGATTCAGCGGTTACGTACTGTGGGTGTGTTCTGCTCTTCCAAAAAAACGCCGTTTAGGGGCACAAAAAAAAGTTTTCAGTGTGTTATACATATTTTGAGGTGTGTGAAATAAACAATTCCTATATAGTTTTCTCCTACTGTACTATACTAAAAAAACAAAATTTTTTTTGAATAGCATTTTCTGCAGTTCTGTAGCTGTGCGATTCAGCGCTTACGTACTGTGGGTGTGTTCTGCTCTTCCAAAAAACGCCGTTTAGGGGCACAAAAAAAGTTTTCAGTGTGTTATACATATTTTGAGGTGTGTGAAATAAACAATTCCTATATAGTTTTCTCCTACTGTGCTATACTAAAAAAACAACATTTTTTTTTAATAGCATTTTCTACAGTTCTGTAGCTGTGCGATTCAGCGGTTACGTACTGTGGGTGTGTTCTGCTCTTCCAAAAAAACGCCGTTTAGGGGCACAAAAAAAAGTTTTCAGTGTGTTATACATATTTTGAGGTGTGTGAAATAAACAATTCCTATATAGTTTTCTCCTACTGTACTATACTAAAAAAACAAAATTTTTTTTGAATAGCATTTTCTGCAGTTCTGTAGCTGTGCGATTCAGCGCTTACGTACTGTGGGTGTGTTCTGCTCTTCCAAAAAACGCCGTTTAGGGGCACAAAAAAAAGTTTTCAGTGTGTTATACATATTTTGAGGTGTGTGAAATAAACAATTCCTATATAGTTTTCTCCTACTGTGCTATACTAAAAAAACAACATTTTTTTTTAATAGCATTTTCTGCAGTTCTGTAGCTGTGCGATTCAGCGGTTACGTACTGTGGGTGTGTTCTGCTCTTCCAAAAAACGCCGTTTAGGGGCACAAAAAAAGTTTGCAGTGTGTTATACATATTTTGAGGTGTGTGAAATAAACAATTTCTATATAGTTTTCTCCTACTGTGCTATACTAAAAAAACAAATTTTTTTTTGAATAGCATTTTCTGCAGTTCTGTAGCTGTGCGATTCAGCGGTTACGTGCTTTGGTTGTGTTCTGCGCTTCCAAAAACACCCATTTAGGGCAAGATCCTAAATTTTGAAAATATGAGGAGAAGGTCAAAGGGACGTGGTGGCCCCGGTCGTGGTGCTGCTGGTGGAGCTCCTGTTGCAGGGAGAGGACGTGGTGGATCTGTGCCAGATACACGCACAAGTGAAACACCTTCCTCAGGTGCGAGTAGGCGACCGAGCCTGCGGCGGTATTTTGTCGCGCCTAATGAGGCTGTACGAATGTTTAGGCCAGGACAAGTACAGGCGATAGTAGATTGGGTTGCTGACAGTGCCTCAGGTTCCTTCACATTGTCTCCCACCCACTCTTCTGATGAAAGAACAGAGTTGGCACCTGAAACCCATGTCCATCAGTCTTTCACCTCACCCCCTTGCAAATCAGCCAAGCAGTCTGAGCCCCAAATCATGCAGCAGTCTCTTCTGCTTTTCGATGACTTTGTTAGCAGGGTTTCCCAGGGCCATCCACCTAGCCCTGCCCCAGAAGTGGAAGAGATTGAGTGCACCGATGCCCAACCACTTATGTTTCATGATGAGTACATGGGAGGACCATCGCAGTACGTCTCGGATGATGACGAAACACAGGTGCCAACTGCTGCTGTTTTCGCAATTGTGCAGACAGACAAGGAGGGCAGGGGTGAAGACTGGGTGGAAGATGATGTGGAGGACGATGAGGTCCTCGACCCCACATGGAATCAACGTTATGCAGGTGACCAGTGTAGTTTGGAGGAAGAGGCGGTGGTCGCACAGAGCCACCAGCACAGCAGAAGAGGGAGCAGGGTGCAAAAGCGGAGCGTCTGTCAGCTAGACAGTATGTCTGCTACTGCCCAACGCAGCAAGGGACCGAGCACACCAAAGCCAGGTCCAAGGAGTTCCCCAGCTTGGCAGTTCTTCACACAATGTGCTGATGACAAGACACGAGTGGTTTGCACGCTGTGCAATCAGAGCCTGAAGCGAGGCATAAACGTTCTCAACCTGAGCACAACCTGCATGACCAGGCATCTAAGTGCAAAGCACGAGCTGCAGTGGAGTAGACACCTCAAAAACCAAGAAAGGTCTCTGGCTCCTCCTGCTTCCTCTTCTGCTGCAGTCTCGGCCTCTTCATCCACCTCTGTAGTGACAGTGGCACCTGCCACCCCGCAAACAGAGGATCTGCCAGCAACACTACCACCTGGGTCACCAACCATCTCCACAATGTCCCATGGAAGCGTTCAGCTCTCTATCTCCCAAACATTGGAGCGGAAGAGGAAGTACCCCCCTAGCCACCCGCGATCCCTGGCCCTGAATGCCAGAATTTCAAAACTCCTGGCCTTTGAAATGCTGTCATTCCGTCTGGTGGAGACGCAGAGTTTTAAAAGCCTGATGGCATTGGCTGTCCCACAGTACGTCGTGCCCAGCCGCCACTATTTTTCCAGGCGAGCCATCCCTTCCCTGCACAACCAAGTGGGGGACAAAATCAGGTGTGCACTGCGCAACGCCATCTGTGGCAAGGTCCACCTAACTACGGATGCGTGGACCAGTAAGCACGGTCAGTGACGTTATATCTCCCTAACAGCACACTGGGTAAATGCAGTGGCGGCTGGGCCTGAGGCAGATAGCAGTTTGGCGCATGTCCTTCCACCACCGAGGATTGCAGGGCGCTTCAGTTTGCCTCCTGTTGCTAACTCCTCCTACTCCGCTTCCTCATCCTCTACCGCCTCCTCATCCGGTCAGCGTAACACCTTCACCACCAACTTCAGCACAGCCAGGGGTAAACGGCAGCAGGCAGTTTTAAAACTTTCCTGTTTGGGGGAAAAACCCCACACCGCGCAGGAGTTGTGGAGGGACATGGAACAACAGACCAATGAGTGGTTGCTGTCAGTGAGCCTCAAGCCCGGCCTGGTGGTGTGCGATAATGGGCGAAATCTCGTAGCAGCTCTGGGCCTAGCCGGTTTGACGCACATCCCTTGCCTGGCGCATGTGCTGAACTTGGTGGTCCAGAGGTTCCTTAAAAATTACCCCAATATGCCAGAGCTGCTGCAGAAAGTGCGGGCTGTGTGTGCGCACTTTCGGCGTTCTCACCCTGCTGCTGCTCGCCTGTCAGCGCTGCAGCGTAACTTCGGCCTTCCCGCTCACCGCCTCATATGTGACGTGCCCACAAGGTGGAACTCCACCTTGCACATGCTGGCCAGACTGTGCGAGCAGCAGCAGGCGATAGTGGAGTTTCAGCTGCAGCAATCACGCGTGAGTCGCTCTGCAGGACAGCACCACTTCACCACCAATAACTGGGCCTCCATGCGAGACCTGTGTGCCTTGTTGCGCTGTTTTGAGTACTCCACCAACATGTCCAGTGCCAATGACGCCGTTCTTAGCGTTACTATCCCAGTTCTATGCCTCCTTGAAAAAACGCTTCGGGCGATGATGGAAGAGGATGTGGCACAGGAGGATGAGGAGGAGGAGGAGGAAGCGGGATCATTTCAAAGGCTTTCAGGGCAGTCTTTCACAAGTGGCTATGAGGGTGGGTTCCTGCACCAACAAACGCCAGGTACACAATTGTCCGGCAGAAAGGGCACAGTTCTGGAGGATGACGAGGTGGAGGAGGAGATGGAGGAGGAGGAGGAGGAGGAGACATTTTCACAGCAGGGTGGCACCCAGACCAGCTCGTGGCCATCACTGGTGCATGGCTGGGGGGATACAGAGGACACAGACGATACACCTCCCACAGAGGACAGCTTTTCTTTGCCTCTGGGCAGCCTGGCACACATGAGCGATTACATGCTGCAGTGTTTCCGCAATGACCGCCGAGTTGCCCACATTTTAACTGGTGCTGATTACTGGGTGGCCACCCTGCTGGATCCCCGTTACAAGGACAACATACCGTCCTTAGTTCCCTCACTGGAGCGGGATCGTAAGAAGCGCGAGTACAAGCGCACGCTGGTAGACGCGCTGCTGGTGGCATTCCCACCTGACAGCGGGCGTACGGTGGAAGCACAAGGCGAAGGCAGAGGAGTAGGAAGAGGTCGCCAACGCAGCCGGGGCACCGGCAGCACCTCAGAAGGCAGGGTTAGCATGGCTGAAATGTGGAAAAGCTTTATCAGCACGCCACAACAACCAGCACCACCAGCTGAGATAGAACGTCTTAGCAGGAGGCAGCATTTCACCAACATAGTTGAGCAGTATGTGTCCACAGGCCTACACGTACTGGATGACGGGTCTGCCCCCTTTAACTTCTGGGTCTCCAAATTGGGCACATGGCCTGAGCTTGCCCTTTATGCCTTGGAGGTGCTGGCCTGCCCTGCAGCCAGTGTATTATCTGAACGTGTATTTAGCACGGCAGGGGGCGTTATCACAGACAAGCGCAGCCGCCTGTCCAGAGCCAATGTGGACAAGCTCAGGTTCATTAAAATGAACCAGGCATGGATCCCACAGGACTTGTCCGTACCTTGTGCAGAATAGACATGTATACCGGTTGTCATGGATATGCATTAATGTCTGTCTGCCATCTTACCTTCCTCCTCATGTGTTCATCTTAGAGACCAGACCTCCTTCACCTGGCTTCCTTTATAATCTCCTCCCAGCCTGACTCCACCCCAGGCCCTATCACAGAACACTATATTAACCTGTGCACTGCAAGCCTGCTTTGCTGATCAACGTGTTTGTTAGGCATTGTGTGTTTGGGTTCCTGCCTGCCGTGTGCTACGTCTGTCTCTCTGTTACGTTATTGGCTTGTCCCCGACTATCCCTGTCTGCTCGTGACCTTGACCTTCGGCTCGTTCTTTCGTTATCCTTGTCTGCTTGTGGCCCCTGACCTTCAGCTTGTTATTCGGTTCTCTCTTATCTTGTGCTGCTGCTTCCCCTCTTTTCCCCTTATCCTACGGGGCGTGAGCTAGGAAACTCCAGGGGCCGCGACCTGGTCCCAGCCTGCAGCATAACATCCTCACCACTAGAGGCCCTGGAGAAGACCAGCTGGGTCTTAGACTCCGCGCCCTGGGGAATCTTGGCTCTAGCTTCCGTTAGGATCCCGGTTGTGCTCCTCTGGTCCCGCTTTCCACAACCACCCAGTTTCCTATCCGCAGAAGCCAGCCATAGGGTTCACTACCTCGCGGTGCACTCCTGTCCCCCTACGGTGTGCATCTGTCACCTGGCCACAGGTGACCCTGACAGTTTGATCAGCCATGAACCCGGCTGACATCCCGCTCCCCGCGGATGATCCATTGCAGGGCATAGTTCGCAGACTTGAAACCCAGGAATCAAATCAGACTCAGGTGATGCGATTCCTCCAGGATCTGGCTTCTCGATTCGAGCAGCTTCAGGTCTCCTTGGGAACCCCGAATCCGCAACCCCAAATACAACCAGCGGCTGTACCTATCGCACCAGTCGCAGCCTCACACTCACTAAGATTGCCAGCTCCGTTCCGTTTCTCTGGGGACTCCAAGGCCTGCAGGGGGTTTCTCAGCCAATGCACAATTCATTTTGAGCTTCAGCCTCAAAGCTTCCTGTCTGACCGGGCTAAGGTAGCCTATATCATTTCCCTCCTCTCCGGTGAAGCTTTGGCCTGGGCTGCCCCCCTGTGGGAGAGGAACGATCCGGTGGTTTCCAGTCTGTCCGATTTCTTGAAGCTCTTTCGTAATATCTTCGAAGAGCCGGCTCGGGCTTCTTCAGCGGCTAGTGCTGTCTTACGTCTTCGCCAAGAATCTAGTTCAGTGGGGCAATATGCTCTTCAGTTCCGTATCCACACAGCTGAATTGAGCTGGAATAATGAGGCCCTGGTCGCTACCTTTTTACATGGCCTCTCTGACCGAGTGAAAGACGAATTAGCGGGAAGAGCCATTCCCGTCGGTCTGGACGATGTAATTTCATTATGCAACCAGATCGACATTCGTTTTCAAGAGAGGTCCTTAGAAAAAAGACGCCAGCACTCTCTGGGTCCTAGCCAGTCTGAGCTCCCCTCCCTTCATTCCGTGGAGCATCCTCTACCTGCTGAAGAACCTATGCAGCTGGGCCGGACCAGACTAACCCCCGAAGAACGTGCTAGGCGCAGAACTCTGGGCTTGTGCCTCTATTGTGGGGGCAAGGGTCATTTTCGTGACTCCTGCTCGCTTCGTCCGGGAAACGCTCGGGTCTAATACATTTGGAAGGTGGAGTATTGGACCCAGAAACATCACCTTCTCGCCTGCTCTTGCTGGTGTTCCTTCATGTAGGCACTTCTCCTCAGCCAACCCTTGCATACCTGGATTCCGGGGCTGCCGGCAATTTTATGGATTGGAGAACTGCTTCTTCTATGAAGCTTACCCTTTCACCTCTCACTACCCCATTGGTAGTCTCGGCAATTGATGGCACTGTTCTCCCAGGGGGCCCTATTCGCTTCCAGACGCTACCCATTAGGATGTCGGTAGGGATTCTCCACCAGGAGTGGATATCCTTTCTTATTCTACCCAAGGCCTCTACCCCAGTTGTATTGGGCCTCCCTTGGCTACAGCTCCACTCTCCACATGTGGACTGGGTCTCTGGGCAGATCCTGGCCTGGGGTTCCTCATGTTTCTTGTCGTGTCTTCTCAAGGTGACCCCCAAGGAGAGTCTTCCGGTTGCTGCCACTTCTGTTTCTTCTGATCTTCCTGCTGCATACAGCGATTACCGGGATGTGTTCTGTAAGAAATCAGCTGAGGTGCTTCCTCCCCACAGGTCTTTTGACTGTGCTATTGATCTTGTCCCCGGAGCAACTCTACCCAGGGGTCGTACCTACCCTCTGTCCATCCCAGAGACCCAGGCCATGTCGGAGTATGTCACAGAGAATCTGGAGAGAGGTTTCATCCGGAAATCCTCATCGCCTGCAGGGGCAGGGTTCTTTTTTGTTGCCAAAAAGGATGGTACCTTAAGACCCTGCATCGATTATCGGGGTTTAAATGCGGTTACTATTAAAAATCTATACCCCTTACCCTTAATATCTGAGCTATTCGATAGGTTGAAGGGTGCCTCCATTTTCACCAAGTTGGATCTCAGAGGCGCGTACAATCTCATTCGAATACGGGAGGGTGACGAATGGAAGACTGCATTCAACACTAGAGACGGGCATTACGAATATCTGGTGATGCCTTTTGGTCTGTGTAATGCTCCAGCCGTGTTTCAAAACTTTGTCAATGAAATCTTCAGAGATCTGCTGTACCAGTTTGTTGTCATCTATCTGGATGACATTCTGATCTTTTCTGAAAATCTGCTCGTCCACAGAAACCATGTCCGCACTGTACTTCAACGTCTTAGAGAGAACAATCTCTATGCCAAGCTGGAGAAATGTTCCTTTGAATGTTCTGAGGTCCTGTTTTTGGGGTGCTTCGTCTCATGTTCGGGTCTTCGTATGGACCCTGGGAAGGTCTTGGCTATCACCAACTGGCCTCTTCCTGCTAGCCTCAAGGCCACACAGCGCTTTCTTGGCTTCACTAATTATTATAGGCAGTTCATAAGGAATTACTCTTCCATTGCCGCGCCTATTATCGCTTTGACCAAGAAGGGTGTGAATGCCAGAGACTGGCCTCCCGAAGCTGTCTCTGCATTTCACAACCTGAAACAGGCCTTTGTTTCTGGCCCCTTCTTGAGGAGACCAAATCCTGGGAATGCATTTTTTATTGAAGTGGACGCTTCCTCAATGGGGGTGGGAGCTGTGCTTCTTCAAATCTTTGAGAAGAGACGCCAACCATGTGCGTTCTTCTCCAAAAAAAATTCTCAGGCAGAGAGGAATTATGCCATCGGTGATCGGGAACTTCTCGCAATTAAATTGGCGTTAGAGGAGTGGCGTCATCTCTTGGAAGGTTCCCCTCACTCCATAACGATCTTTACCGATCACAAGAATTTACAGTATCTACAGAATGCTAAACGTCTGAATCCTAGACAGGCCAGGTGGAGTCTCTTCTTTGCCCGTTTTAATTTCACGATTACCTACAAACCTGGTTCCAGCAACGGTCGGGCTGATGCGCTCTCTAGGTCATTTGACACTTTGGACGAGGAGTCCGCCCCTGAACCTGAGCCGATCATTCCAACCTCATGCATTGTTGCCCACTCTACCACCCTGAAGTCAAAAATTCCGCCTGGTAAGACCTTTGTCCCCACTGAGCTAAGAGCTAAGATCCTTCGTTGGGGACATGATTCCAAGGTGGCAGGGCATTCTGGATTCCTCCGATCCTTCCTACTCATCAGTCGTCACTACTGGTGGCCTAATCTCCGCTCAGACGTCAAAGACTACGTTAAAGCTTGTCATGTCTGTGCTCAGTCCAAATCCTCCACACAAGCTCCTGCTGGTCTCCTCATGCCCTTGCCCATTCCTAAGGAACCCTGGGCCCATATTGCCATGGATTTTATCACCGATCTCCCACTGTCTGAGAATAATACAGTCATTTGGGTGGTAATCGATCGATTCTCCAAGATGGCTCATTTTGTTCCTCTTCCTGGTCTTCCTTCTGCCCCTGCCTTGGTTCCCATTTTCATTCGAGAAATTCTCCGCCTACATGGGGTCCCTTCTCATATTGTTTCCGACAGGGGAGTCCAATTCACGTCTCGTTTTTGGAGAGCCTTTTGCAAATCCCTCAATATTGTCTTGGATTTTTCTTCTTCTTACCATCCCCAATCCAATGGACAGACTGAGAGGGTTAATCAGGAGTTAGAGGTCTTTCTTCGCACCTTTGTGTCTTCTCACCATGACTATTGGTCCTCTCTACTCCCGTGGGCAGAATTCTCCCATAACTATCATGTGAATACCAGTTCGCAGAAGACACCCTTTTTCACAGTTTATGGAAAACACCCTCAACTTCCTCTTCCCATGATCTGTTCTCCAGACATTCCAGCTTTGGCTTCGGTTCAGGAGTCTCTCAATTCCGTTTGGGGTCACGTTCATGATTCCCTCCGGGCAGCTGCTGAAAAATTCAAAGGCTTTGCCGACCGCCGCAGGCGTAAACCGCCTTCTCTTCAGCCAGGGGACAAAGTCTGGCTCTCTACCAGGAACATCAAGCTCCGAGTTCCTTCTCTGAAGTTTGCTCCACGATTCATCGGTCCATACACGGTAACTGCTAAACTGAATCCGGTTTGTTTCAAACTCCAGATTCCTAAGAGCCTTAAAATCACTAACTCCTTTCATGTTGCTCTTCTAAAGCCTTTAGTCCTCAATAAATTCTCTCGTCCTCTCCCTACCGTGGCGCCTGTCTCTGAGGATAATCAGGAGTACGAGATCAGTCAAATTCTGGACTCCCGACTCTGTAAAGGCGTTCTTCAGTACCTCGTTCATTGGAAAGGGTTTGGTCCTGAGGAGAGGTCTTGGATCACTGCATCTGAGGTCTTTGCACCTCGTCTGTTAAAGGAGTTTCATCTGAAGTTTCCCTCTAAACCTGGGCCCAGGCGGGGAAGGGGGAGGCCTCGTAAGAGGGAGGGTACTGTCATGGATATGCATTATTGTCTGTCTGCCATCTTACCTTCCTCCTCATGTGTTCATCTTAGAGACCAGACCTCCTTCACCTGGCTTCCTTTATAATCTCCTCCCAGCCTGACTCCACCCCAGGCCCTATCACAGAACACTATATTAACCTGTGCACTGCAAGCCTGCTTGGCTGATCAACGTGTTTGTTAGGCATTGTGTGTTTGGGTTTGTCACGTACCTGACGGTGACGAGCCCGGTTAGCAGAGGGAGGCCTCCCTTACGGCTCCCACCGGCGGCCCCTGGTGGTATAACAGGAAGCACGGAGGTGGAAGGGGTACGAGTGCCTGGCAGGATCAAGAACTACCGCAGGTGATCAGGAACCAGCAGGTGAGGAGGCAGGAACCAGGAACTACAGCAGGTGAGTGGACAGGAACCAGGAACTACAGCAGGTGAGTAGACAGGAACCAGGAACTCAGAAGATGACCCGGACCGGGAGGCACAGCAGGTAGACTGGAACCACTGGGCAGCAGCAGATGAACAGGAACCAGCAGATGAGCAGACAGGAACCAGCAGATGAGCAGACAGGAACCAGGAACTGCAGCAGGTGAGTAGACAGGAACCAGGAACTCAGCAGATGACCCGGACCGGGAGGCACAGCAGGTAGACTGGAACCACTGGGCAGCAGCAGGTGAACAGGAACCAGCAGATGAGCAGACAGGAACCAGCAGATGAGCAGACAGGAACCAGGAACTCAGCAGATGACCCGGACCGGGAGGCACAGCAGGTAAACTGGAACCACTAGGCAGCAGCAGGTGAACAAGAGCCAAGGTCAGGCAGGATCGTCAGACAAGCCGGGGTCGGGTAAACTGGCAGGCAGCGAGGCACAAAAGGATCAGGCAATACCGAAGTCAGAAAACAGGCCGATGGTCAGGTACAGGCTGATAGCAGGAGGGTCACAGGAAGCCGGGTCAGATACAGGTAAACAAGGCAGATCAGGTCACTTGGGATAAACGCTGTAGAACAGACAGCAGGGACTGTCTGCAAGTGAGGAGTTTAAATAGCCCTTTGGGCGTCACCTGCGGGGGCGGGAACCAGGAAGTCCAGGGCGTCTGTTCCTGACAGGGTTTCCATGACATTGCTCCCCCCCAAGGGGCAGCCTCCGGATGCCCCTAGGAGCAAACTTCTCTGGGTGAGACCTCCTGAAGGCTTGTATCAGGTCTTTGGCGTGAATGTTCTCTTCGGGTTCCCAGGAGTTCTCCTCTGGTCCGTAACCCTTCCATTTTATTAAAAATTTACTCTGGCTATTTCTTCTTCGTGCGTCTAAAATAGCTTCTACCTCGAATTCCTGTTCCCCATCTATGATGACGGGATCAGGGCGAGTCGGGGTCCGACCTGGGAATGGGTTGGAGACTGACGGTTTCAATAGAGAAACATGAAAAACAGGGTGGACCCTCAGGGAGTCGAGGAGCTCCAGCTCGTAGGCCACCTCGTTGATTTTCCTTTTGATAGGAAAAGGCCCTAGAAACTTGGGCCCAATTTCTTGGACGGGCAAGCCAATCTTAGATTGATGGTGGAAAGCCATACTTGGTCGCCCGGTGCCAGCGCTAATTCACCCCGTCTCCTCCTGTCGTAGACCGTCTTGTTATACTCCTGAGTTCTTGCCATGGCTTTGCGTAGAAGCTGGTTGTTAGAGGAGAAGAAATTCACTTTTTCCAGAACTGCGGGCACTGAGCACTCAGGGAGAGAGTTGGGCAGAAATGTGGGGTGAAACCCGAAGTTCGCAAAAAATGGGGTCTGGTTAGTTGCGGAGTGGATAGAGTTATTGTAGGAGAACTCCGCTAGCGGAAGCAGGGAGAGCCAGTCATTCTGAGCAAAGGAGGAGAAACAACGCAAATATTGCTCGAGGGTCTGATTTGTTCTCTCAGTCTGTCCGTTGGTTTGAGGGTGGTAAGCCGAAGAGAATGATAGCTCTATTCCCAGAGTCTTGCAGAGGGACCTCCAGAACCGGGAGGTAAATTGTACCGCCCGATCGGAGACTATATTAGCAGGTACCCCGTGGAGCCTGACGACTTCTTTAATGAACATTTGTGCAGTTTCCGGGGCCGAGGGGGTCCCTCTCATAGGAACAAAATGTGCCATCTTGGACAGACGGTCCACAATCACAAAGATGGTGGTGTGATTCTCAGCCGGGGGGAGTTCAACTATGAAGTCGATAGAAAGCATTTTCCACGGTCTCTCTGGAACGGGTAAGGGCTTCAGTAGTCCCCAGGCTTTGGATCTGGACCCTTTATTCCGGGTACATGTAGTACAGGACTCCACGAACCCCCTGCAATCCTCGCGTAGTCGAGGCCACCAGAAGGTACGTTGTACCAACTCAGTGGTCTTAGCCACGCCAAAGTGCCCAGCAAGGGCATGATCGTGGCAGAGCTCTAGCACGGTTATCTTTAGTTCTTCTGGTATGAATATCCTGTCTTGGTGCCAGAGTAATCCATCCTTGGTTTGCAGATCCAGTTCAGGAGAGGGTTCCTGTCTAGTGGTGGCTTGTCTGATCCGGGAGAGTAGGTCCTCCTGAAGTAGGAGAAAATTCCCAGGAGCGAGGATTGTATCGGGTGAGGAGAGTTCTTTGGATCCATGAAACATTCGGGACAAGGCGTCAGGTTTAGTGTTCTTGGCACCGGGGCGGTATGTCACATGGAAGGAGAACCGGGAAAAAAACAGGGCCCATCTGGCTTGTCGTGGTTTTAGTCTTTTTGCAGTTTTCAGGTACTCTAAGTTCTTATGGTCGGTGAATACTAAGATCGGGTGAGCAGCACCTTCAAGTAAGTACCTCCATTCTTCCAGGGCGGACTTAATCGCCAAGAGTTCCCGGTCTCCCACGTCATAGTTCTTTTCTGCCGCAGATAATTTGCGAGAAAAGAAAGCCACCGGATGAAGCAAAGCCTTGGTTCCTTGCCTCTGTGACAATATTGCCCCTACTGCAACCTCAGAAGCATCTACCTCAAGTACAAATGGTAGGGAGGAATCTGGGTGTTTTAAGATGGATGCAGAGGTGAAGAGCCCTTTGAGATCCTCAAAGGCCTTTTGGGCCTCAGGGGACCAGTGGAAGCGGGTACCTTGCTTGGTTAGCTGAGTAATGGGTGCAATGATGGCGGAGAACCCCCGGATGAATTTACGATAAAAGTTGGCGAATCCAACGAACCGTTGGATTCCCTTCTTATCCACTGGCGCTGGCCAGTCCAAGATTGCGGTGATCTTCTGTGGGTCCATCCTGATGCCCTCGCCAGAGATGATTAATCCCAGAAATGCTATGCTCTCCCGCTCAAACTCGCATTTCTCAGCCTTCGCATATAGTTTATGCTGCCGAAGCCGGTCTAACACACTTCTGACATGCCTGCGATGAGAGTCAAGGGAGGAAGAGAAGATTAGTATGTCATCTAAATAAGCAATCACAAAGAGATCTAAAAAGTCCCGAAGAACATCATTAATTAAATACTGGAAGGTGGCAGGGGCATTGCACAGCCCGAAGGGCATCACTAAATATTCGAAATGTCCGAACCGGGAGCGGAAGGCGGTTTTCCACTCATCGCCCTCCTTGATTCGGACCAGGTTATAGGCTCCCCGGAGGTCAAGCTTAGTAAAAATAACGGCAGCTCCCAATCTTTGGAACAACTCTGGTACCAGAGGAAGAGGATAACGATTTTTAATGGTGACCTTATTTAGTTCACGGTAGTCCACACATGGCCTGAGGGTATGGTCCTTCTTTTCTACAAAGAAAATGCCTGTACCTGCTGGCGACGTAGAGGGGCGAATGAACCCCTTTAAAAGGTTCTCATCGATGTAGTCCTTCAGGGCCCCCTGTTCCACCTCTGTTAAAGGGAAAATCCTACCGAAAGGAATAGCTGCTCCGGGAAGTAGATCAATGGGGCAGTCGTAGGCTCGGTGGGGTGGTAGTGTCTCTGCCCCCTGTTTACTAAACACATCGAGAAAGTCCAGGTAAGCGTCAGGGATGGCCTGACGTATTCCGGCCTCAGTGTCAGTACACATTAAGGTGGCAGGCCCAGGGGGTTTGTGTGAGCCACAGGACCGTTGGCAGTAGGAGGAAGGAAACGTGATCACCCCCGTGACCCAGTTAATGGTAGGATTATGGGCTTGTAGCCAGGGCATACCGAGAATTATGGGGAACAGTGGAGAGGAGATAATATCCAGCCGTAGATATTCTCGGTGCACCCCGGTAGAGGAGAAGACAGTGACAGGTAGGGGAGCCGTCTCTTCGACCACGGGCCCCGACTTGATAAGGGACCCATCAGCCAGGTGAACCCGTAGTCCATGGGTCTTGGGAAGTAGAGGAATAAGTTGAGTACGGGCAAAAGTTGAGTCCATGAAGCAACTACAAGCCCCAGAGTCAATAATTGCGACGACTTGCAGGGTCCTTCCTGGGAGCTGCAGGGAGATAGAAAGAGCGAAGTGAGAGGAGGATTTAGTCTGAGGGTTGATCACAGCAGGGAATACTGACAAGCACTTACGGACCTTCAGGGGACAGTTCCTAACGAAGTGACCGGGCTCCCCGCAGTACAGGCACAGGTTGTGCACGCGTCGGCGTTGGCGTTCCTCCGGAGTAAGGGAAGGGCGGAGGACCCCAAGCTGCATGGGTTCAGGAGCATCGTACGAGGGGGTCAAGGGTGCTGCAGAAGCTGGGTGCGGATGACTGGGGACCCGGGGAAGCATCCAGGTCGGCCGGGTGAAGCCCGTGGCCCTCTCAACCCTCCGTTCCCTCAGGCGTCGGTCGATCTGAATTGTCAGATCGATCAGTAGGTTCAAATTTTCTGGTATTCCTACCCTAGCCAGTTCGTCCTTCAGGGGGTCAGAAAGGCCTATACGAAACTGGTGACGGAGGGCAGCGTCATTCCAGCTGGTGTCTGCGCTCCAGCGCCTGAATTCAGCTACATAGTCTTCCGCTGCTCTGCGTCCCTGCTGAAGGGTCCGCAGGGCGTTCTCTGCAGTGACTGAGAGCTGAGGGTCCTCGTACAATTGGGTAATGGCGTCAAAAAAAAGTGTAAGGCTGTCCAAGGATGCATCTTTGCGTTCTAGCAGGCGATGGGCCCAGTTCTGTGGGTCTCCGGAAAGCAGCGAAATTACAAAGCCCACCTTGGTAGCTTCTAAGGAAAAGGTGCGGGGCTGTAAGGCAAAGTACAACTCACAAGAGTTCCGGAAAGCCCTGAACTTGCTCCGGTCCCCGGAGAATCTTTCGGGTGTAGGGACCCTGGGTTCAGGGGGAAGGATGACCACCGTGGGCGCAGCTCCTGCCCCGGCGGAAGAAGTGGAGGCACGTGGACCCCCTTGAGCTCCATCGGGGTTGGTGAGGGCCCGCACTTGTCCTTCCAGGTGAGTGTAGCCTTGCTGGAGGCTCTTAACGGCCTCGGTCAGTCCCGCCAGGTGTCGGCATAGTTCCTCCATAGGTGAGGCTCCCTGCTCGGGCTCAGACATGGCTGTCTGCTACTGTCTCGTACCTGACGGTGACGAGCCCGGTTAGCAGAGGGAGGCCTCCCTTACGGCTCCCACCGGCGGCCCCTGGTGGTATAACAGGAAGCACGGAGGTGGAAGGGGTACGAGTGCCTGGCAGGATCAAGAACTACCGCAGGTGATCAGGAACCAGCAGGTGAGGAGGCAGGAACCAGGAACTACAGCAGGTGAGTGGACAGGAACCAGGAACTACAGCAGGTGAGTAGACAGGAACCAGGAACTCAGAAGATGACCCGGACCGGGAGGCACAGCAGGTAGACTGGAACCACTGGGCAGCAGCAGATGAACAGGAACCAGCAGATGAGCAGACAGGAACCAGCAGATGAGCAGACAGGAACCAGGAACTGCAGCAGGTGAGTAGACAGGAACCAGGAACTCAGCAGATGACCCGGACCGGGAGGCACAGCAGGTAGACTGGAACCACTGGGCAGCAGCAGGTGAACAGGAACCAGCAGATGAGCAGACAGGAACCAGCAGATGAGCAGACAGGAACCAGGAACTCAGCAGATGACCCGGACCGGGAGGCACAGCAGGTAAACTGGAACCACTAGGCAGCAGCAGGTGAACAAGAGCCAAGGTCAGGCAGGATCGTCAGACAAGCCGGGGTCGGGTAAACTGGCAGGCAGCGAGGCACAAAAGGATCAGGCAATACCGAAGTCAGAAAACAGGCCGATGGTCAGGTACAGGCAGATAGCAGGAGGGTCACAGGAAGCCGGGTCAGATACAGGTAAACAAGGCAGATCAGGTCACTTGGGATAAACGCTGTAGAGCAGACAGCAGGGACTGTCTGCAAGTGAGGAGTTTAAATAGCCCTTCGGGCGTCACCTGCGGGGGCGGGAACCAGGAAGTCCAGGGCGTCTGTTCCTGACAGGGTTTCCATGACAGGGTTCCTGCCTGCCGTGTGCTACGTCTGTCTCTCTGTTACGTTATTGGCTTGTCCCCGACTATCCCTGTCTGCTCGTGACCTTGACCTTCGGCTCGTTCTTTCGATATCCTTGTCTGCTTGTGGCCCCTGACCTTCAGCTTGTTATTCGGTTCTCTCTTATCTTGTGCTGCTGCTTCCCCTCTTTTCCCCTTATCCTACGGGGCGTGAGCTAGGAAACTCCAGGGGCCGCGACCTGGTCCCAGCCTGCAACATAACATCCTCACCACTAGAGGCCCTGGAGAAGACCAGCTGGGTCTTAGACTCCGCGCCCTGGGGAATCTTGGCTCTAGCTTCCGTTAGGATCCCGGTTGTGCTCCTCTGGTCCCGCTTTCCACAACCACCCAGTTTCCTATCCGCAGAAGCCAGCCATAGGGTTCACTACCTCGCGGTGCACTCCTGTCCCCCTACGGTGTGCATCTGTCACCTGGCCACAGGTGACCCTGACACCGGTGTTGTGACAAAAACTGTCCGGCCATCGGATTGTGTCCGGCCCATACTGCGAAGGCGCAGCGCTTGCGCAGTACAGAGGACAAGGAGATTCACAAAATCTCCGAAGATGAACGGCGCCTGCGCTGTGAGTGCAGGTTCAAGCCCCACCATCCAAGTGGACATACGGTAGCACATAGTAACAGGGCCCCTCACGGGCTCGGTTCGATCGCCACGCTTCGGGCACGGCCTCACTTGGCTCGGCTTGAACCACGGATGGTGTGGCCTTCACCTGAACTCACCACGCAGGCGCCGTTCGTCTTTGGAGATTTTCGAAATCCCCTTGTCCTACATACTGAGCAAGCGCAGTACAGGGTGGACACTATTTGACGGGGGACAGAATTCGACACATCACCGGCCTTACCCAGCCATTGTTGTATTTTTGAATCAGTGTTGGCTACCTCGTCCTCCTCCACCGCCGCTTCCACCTACACAGCCACATCCACCGCCACCTCAACCTCCTACTCCATATGGACCTCGTCCTCCTAGGTCAAGATTATTTTTTTTTTTTTTTTTTTTTTTATGTTATTTTAAGTTATTTCCCTATCCACATTTGTTTGCAGAGCACTTGCCATGCTCTTAACAACATTTTGCTGCCATTTGCAGCCCTCTAGCCCTTTCCATTACCTTTTTAGAGCCTTTTTAGTCCTTAGAAGTCCGGGTCCCCATTGACTTCAATGGGGTTCGGGTCCGGGTTCGGGTTAAAGTTCGGTCCCGAACCCGAACTTTTTTCTGAAGTTCGGCCGAACCCGATGAACCCGAACATCCAGGTGTCCGCTCAACTCTAATTATTACTATTCTATACTGTGGTTTGCCTGTAGGTGGTTAAATGGTAAAACAATATTGCTGTGGTGTAGTTCCTCTTGTCTGTGCGATTTCCTGTCTGGTCTGGCTGGGAACTATAAATACAGAAGATTTGAAGAGGCTGTCATAGTAAAGAGCTACAGACTCTAGGATGTAATTGGTGGAAGATATCCAATCTATGTTGCCCTAAGTGGGATCCTTCAAAAGGACTATGGACATGGACTGTTCTCTATTTCATCTGTAGTGGGCGTCTTGAGAAAGGTATGTGCACCACAGCCACTATACAGGAAGATATTTAGAGAATACTGAGGTCTGTATATGTGGATCCAATATGTGGATTCAAGTTTTGTTACTGTATTTTACAGTAAAACTTTTCAAACATAATGTGTTCCCTGTTCTGTTTACTGATAAGAAGAATGTGAGAACTTCATGCTGATACTTCGATGTAACAGAGAAATGTAATGTTATAGTAAGGAGGAGCGGCCAGCTCGAAATAGGAGCAGTGGTGGCCGGGAGACAGAGAATCCTGATGGTGGGGTTGTCCAGTGGTAGGATGCATCCCTCTGGGCCACTGGACTACTATTGCATGGTCTTCAGCCAGCCATGGCATGGGGCTGCTCCTAAGGACTTGGCCTGGACTCGTTTAATAAAGTGGCTCCCTTTCTAGCCTTTTGGGCAGAATCTATTATAAGGAGTTGGTAACAGTAGATCTGGTGGAAGACAAGGTGCTCCGTACTGCAACTAATGGTCTCTGAGTCTGTGCCAGTACAGTCACTAGTAGCATACATAAGATGGACGTTTCCCTTCCACTGTTGGGGCCAGATGGGGGAGCTAACCTGCATGCTAACATGTGCCCTCTCCAGTAGCATTTGGCTTTTTTCAGTCAAAAAAAATATTATTTTCTTAGTTAAGGATGAAATAATGCAAGGTTTAAAGCCCAACTGAAATTTAGGCAAGCCTGTTTTTTTTTTTTCTCTTTATAGTCCTAAACTCCCACATATTTAGATTTGTGACAGAATTTTCTCTTTAGCACCTGTCCTCACACTACAGTGCTCTGTATCTGTAATGGCATTTCTGAGTAACAGCCACACCCCTCAGGACACAGCCAGGGCAACTAAGGAGTGGCTCCATAAGAAGCATCTCAAGGTCCTGGAGTGGCCTAGGCAGTCTCCAGACCTGAACCCCATAGAAAATCTTTGGAGGGAGCTGAAAGTCCGTATTGCCCAGCCAAAACCCCCGAAACCTAAAGGATCTGGAGACGCTCTGTATGGAGGAGTGGGCCAAAATCCCTGCTGCAGTGTTTACAAATCTGATCAAGAACTACAGGAAACGTATGATCTCTGTAATTGTCGGGAATGCCAACTGTCACATTGGTTGTGCTCTCAACCAAACTGTCAAACCATCCAATGGCTGGTGTCATAATTGATCACATGTACAGCATCATGGCAGTTGAAGATTAAACAGAGGCCAAGATGGCAGCTTCCTTGCCTGAAAATGATAGGAGGGTTTACTTCCACTTTAAGTTCTGCTTTTCTGATGTATCAAATACTTATGTCATGCAATAAAATCCAAATTATTATTTTTTTTTTAGATCCCGTTGAAGAGTACCTATGATAAAAATGACAGACCTCTACATGCTTTGTAAGTAGGAAAACCTGCAAAATCGGCAGTGTATCAAATACTTGTTCTCCCCACTGTATATGAGCCTTACTTCTGTTGCTGAAATTCACAGCAAGTTGATTGGTAAAGTCACACACAGAACATTTTTTTTTGTTTAAAATGCAGTGGTAGAAGATGAATTAGTCTATGTTTCACTACAAGAGCTGCAGTAGATTTACATGTGTTATTAAAGAGACTTTATATATCAGTCTTTCTGACAGCTGCTGATTTTTGGATTGTGATTTTTTTATATTATATATAAGTCTTTTGGTGTGCACATTAGCATGGATATTGTAGTTTAATTTGTAGGCCCTTGCTGGTGCCTGCATTCGCAACTGCAGCTTACGTTTATAACGTTTCATACGGTCCAGGTGCCTTTTACCAACAGCGCTAGTGCCCTTGACACTTTATTAAAGATTCCCTTTAGGAAAACATTATGGCAATCATCTTATGATGTTATGAATAAAGTCTAGAAGGCCCCAGGTCACTTCCATCATCCCAACAAGTGTTTGCTCCAGGCTGGAATTAAATATGCTGTCATACCAAGTGTATGTAATGATCAGTCATTGTTTGTCCCATGTCAGTTGTCACTTGTCTACTCCAATGAATGATACATGAACCCGGTAACTAGTGGTGTTCGGTCTGATCTGTCTGATATTGGTGTTTCATAGTAATGTATAAAGAGGAAGTTTTGTAACAGTAAATTTCTCATTTAAAAATAACCTGTAGCATATTTTTTCTGTGCACACTTTGGAGGTGTTATTTTTTATTATTTTTGACTTTAACATCTAAGGCTCGATTCACACCTATGCATGTTGCTTTTGAGCGTTTCTGCAGTGCTTTTTGCGTGCTTGCCGCATTTTTCGACGAGCGTTTTTACCGCGATTTAGCCGCGTTTTCTTTTTACACTGCCCCCCCAGGTCCATACCAGGCCCTTGGGTCTAGCATGGTTACGGAGGGGACCCCCCCCCCCCCACACCAAGATTAAAAAAAATGGCGTAGGGGTCCCCTCAAAATCCATACCAGACCCTTATCCGAGCATGCAGCCCAGCAGGTCAGGAAAGGGAGTGGACAAGCAAGTGCCCCCCCCTCCTGAACCATACCAGGCCGCATGCCCTCAACATAGGGGGATGGGTGCTTTGGGGCAGGGGGGGCTCTGCGCCCCCCACCCCAAAGCACCTTGGCCCATGTTGATGGGGACAAGGGCCTGTTCCCCGACAACCCTTGCCCTGTGGTTGTCAGGGTCTGTGGGCGGGGGGCTTATCGGAATCTGGAAGAACCCCTTTAACAAGGGGGCCCCCAGATCCCACCCCCTCCTATGTGAATGAGTATGGGGTCGTGAAGTGTTAATAAATACAGTAAACAGTTTTTGTTAAAAATCTTCTTCTCCGCTTCTTCCTCCATGTTCTCCCGCATCTTCATCCTCCGGTCTTCTCCTCCCCCTGCTTTGTCTGGTGTTCTTCTTCCTCTGCCGCCGCTCCTCCTCTGATGCTGCGTCCCACTGATCTGTCTGCGCTGATGTCCTGCATTAATTTAAATAACGGCGGAGGCGTAGCAATCGGATTGCGTCATCCGGAGGCCACGCCCCCTTGTGACATCACCACCCGGGGCATGATGGGTCTGTGACGTCACAAGAGGGCGTGGTCACCATTTGACGTAATCCTATTGCCACGCCCCCGCCGCTATTTAAGTAATGCAGGACATCGGCGCCGACAGATCAGAGGGACGCAGCATCGGAGGAGGAGCAGCGGCGGGAGTGGCGGCAGAGGAAGAAGATCACAGAACAAAGAAGACAGAAGAACAGCGGAAGAAGAAGCAGGGGAGGAGAAGACCGGAGGATGAAGATGCAGGACAAGATGGAGGAACAAGCGGAGAAGAATATTTTTAATAAAAGACTTGTCAAAAACTGTTTACTGTCTTTATTAACACTACACTACTTTTTTTTTTGTGAATGGGTAGGGGTACCAATGTACCCCATACTCATTCACATAGGGGGGCCGGATCTAGGGGCCCCCGTGTTAAAGGGGGCTTCCAGATTCTGATAAGCCCCCTGCCTGCAGACCCCGACAACCACCGGGCAAGGGTTGTCGGGAAGAGGCCCTTGACCCCATCAACATGGTGGCAAGGTGCTTTGGGGTGGGGGGCACAGAGCCCCCCTGCCCCAAAGCACCCATCCCCCCATGATGAGGGCATGCGGCCTGGTATGGTTCAGGAGGGGGGCACTCGCTCGTCCCCTCCCTTTCCTGACCTGCCGGGCTGCATGCTCGGATAAGGGTCTGGTATGGATTTTGGGGGGACCCCCACGCCATTTTCTTTTACATTTTGGTGTGGGGGGTCCCGTCCGAATCCATACTAGACCCAAGGACCATGCAACCTCGTAGGACAGTCAGAGGAGAATGAAAACTCCTCCTACAAGCTTTAACCACTTGCCGACAAGCCGCCGTTATTATACTGTGGCAGGTCGGCGCGTTCCCCTGAAACGCCGTCATTGTACGTCGGCTCCTTTAGCAACCATAGCAGGTGTGCACGTGATGCTGGAGGCACAAGCGTGCGCCCGCTGCATGGCGGGGACAAGATACACGTGGCTGGCGGACGCAATGTTCGCAGGCAACGTGCGATCATGGGCACGAGAGCCAGAATGAGGATGTGTGTGTGTAAACACACAAATCCCCATTCTGTGAGGAGAGGACAGACAAATCGCGGGAACACATTGAACCCCTTGATCGCACCCTGGTTAACCCCTCCCCTGCCAGTGACATTTACACAGTAATCAGTGCATTTTTATAGCTCTGATCGCTGCATAAGTGTCAGTGGTCCCAAAAATGTGTCAAAAGTGTCCGTTCTGTCCGCCGCAATGTCGCAGTCCCGATAAAGATCGCAGATTGCCGCCATTACTAGTAAAAAAAAAAAAATGCCATAAATCTATTCCCTATTTTGTAGACGCTATAACTTTTGTGCAAACCAATCAATATGCACTTACCAAAAATATGTAGAAGAATATATATCGGCCTAAACCGAGAAAGAAATTCGTTTTTTTATATTTTTTGGGGGGATATTTATTATAGCAAAAAGTAAAAAATATTGCTTTTTTTTCAAAATTTTTTTGTTTATAGCGCAAAAAATTTAAACCGCAGAGGTGATCCAATACCACCAAAAAAAAGCTCCATTTGTGGGGAAAAAAAGGACGTAAATTTTGTTTGGGTACAACGTCGCATGACTGTGCAATTGTCAGTTACAGCGACGCAGTGCCGTATCGCAAAAAATGGCCTGGTCATTAAGGGGGCAAATCCTTGCAGTCCTTAAGTAGTTAATCAATGTTCGGCCAAACACTGATAGAAGTCACAAAACTATATACTGCTGATGAGAAAAGGTATTAAAGTGGTGTTCCGGCCTGTGACGGGAAAAAAAATATGAAAAGCCAGCAGCTATACACATACTGCAGCTGCTGGCTTTTAATAAATGGAGACTTACCTGTCCTGCAGTCCCTCGATGTCGGCACCGCAGCTGATATTTCCCATCAGCTATCGGGTGCTTCCGTCGCCATTGCGGGTAAGGGAACACGGCAGTGTAGCCTTTCGGCTTCACGCCGGGGAACCCTACTGCGCATGCACGAGGCCCGCTCCTCTCTCCTATTAGCCCGGTGGCCAAGGGAGGAGGAGGGAGTCCCGCGGTGACGTCACGGCCGCGGCCGGACTCCAGGAAGTGGGAAAGGATACCTGTCTTTGACAGGTATCCTGTCCCCCCTCCCCCCCGAAAGGTGCCAATTGTGGCACCGGAGGGGGGGAGGGATCCGATGAGCGGAAGTTCCACTTTTGGGTGGAACTCCGCTTTAAGCAGTTTATATTCACTAAAACGATTGCATTTCCATGTTCTGTGTACTGTGGGAGATCAGATATAGTGAATTCAGAGTCCTGGGTTTAGTAACACTTGAAGTAACCCTTACAGATCTTGTCCCTCCCCCAACCTGTGACTGGACAGTGAAAAAAGAAACAACAGATTGATGAGCTCACCTCTTTACTACTCTGCTCTTTCCTCCCATCAGACTGCCCCTCGTACTGCTGCACAACCGATTGGCCTTTCATGTGATGCTTCTCCCTCTCCAAATTTAAGCTTTGCAGTACAGTGACTGTAAGAGACTGATATATATAATAATAATATATTATATTAATGAATACAAAGCTATAATAACTTTTGTCTTTTACATTTGTCTGGAGTTCATCTTATCTTGCTATAGGCACTATATATTTTCATTTACAGTAGTAATTCATAAATATTGCTCCTACAAGTGGCTGTCTATATGATGGACTATGTGACTGGCATCATGCTAAACAACCGCTGAGATACATTCAGTTTCAGCATAAGCCACACATTTAAATATATTTTGTTCAGTGAGTCTTTATGACCCTGAAAAAAAGAGAAATAATACACTGCGCAAGGTGATACAAAACATGAGTATATAAGTCCTTTGCAGTGCCAATATAGTACGTGTTCATAAGTGCTCGTGCTCAGTAATAATACATCCGTGCTCCATAGACATGTGCTCACACTGGGTGCCCCACATGGATGTGCACTCACTCCTATATGTTTACCAACTATCTCTAGTTTGGTTGTTCAAGCATGTGGGGAAATCCCTGGAAGGATCCATTGCTGGCGGTTCTTGCACTAGATATGCCTCATAGGAATGGATATGAATGACAGAGAAGAAACCTCATTGCGGAATGCAGTTTAAAAATGTATTGGATAAAAACATAAGACATTACACTCACATGCAATGGTGCCTATCGTCCTGGCACATGGAGTGTATAGCAAGTAGGGATGAGCTCGGTGTTCGAGTCGAACATAAATTCGAGTGACGCGAACAGCCCACAATACACTGCGCCATCGCAGTGCAATCCCGGCGCTGTGATTGGCCAAGCATGCACTGTGACCCCGCATGCTTGGCCAATCACAGCGCCGGCAGCTAGGAGAGCCATAATTGGCCACAGGCAGGTTGCCTGTGGCCAATTATAGCTCAGGGGGTTTAGCACACGCCCCACACTATAAAAGGCCGCCAGCGCGGCGGCCTTGTGTAGTGTGTTCCGGCGCAGGGAAAGAGTTACATAGGCAGGGACAGTGTCAGTGCTATTTGTACCTCAAACTTGTGTGTAGGGAGAGAGAAGGATAGGCAGGGAGAGTGTCAGTGTCATATTCTTTGCTAAACCTTGTGTGCAGGGAGAGAGAAGGATAGGCAGGGGACAGTGTCAGTGTCACATTCTTTGCTAAACCTTGTGTGCAGGGAGAGAGAAGGATAGGCAGGGAGAGTGTCAGTGTCATATTCTTTGATAAACCTTGTGTGCAGGGAGAGAGAAGGATAGGCAGGAAACAGTGTCAGTGTCATATTCTTTGCTAAACCTTGTGTGCAGGGAGAGAGAAGGATAGGCAGGGAGAGTGTCAGTGTCATATACTTTGATAAACCTTGTGTGCAGGGAGAGAGAAGGATAGGCAGGGGACAGTGTCAGTGTCATATTCTTTGCTAAACCTTGTGTGCAGGGAGAGAGAAGGATAGACAGGGAGAGTGTCAGTGTCATATACTTTGATAAACCTTGTGTGCAGGGAGAGAGAAGGTTAGGCAGGGGACAGTGTCAGTGTCATTGTTGCTAAGCCTCCTGCACATTATACACCTGAAGTTAGCCCGTATTGCTGCTTTTTCCTGGTGTGTTACACCAACAGGCATTTGCAGCACTTACAGCGGGCGGAGTGTGCCTCCTGATCATATTACACCTGAAGTTAGCCCGTATTGCTGCTTTTTTCTGGTGTGTTACACCAACAGGCATTTGCAGCACTTACAGGGGGCGGAGTGTGCCTCCTGATCATATTACACCTGAAGTTAGCCTGTATTGCTGCTTTTTCCTGGTGTGTTACACCAACAGGCATTTGCAGCACTTACAGCGGGCGGAGTGTGCCTCCTGATCATATTACACCTGAAGTTAGCCTGTATTGCTGCTTTTTCCTGGTGTGTTACACCAACAGGCATTTGCAGCACTTACAGTGGGCGGAGTGTGCCTCCTGATCATATTACACCTGAAGTTAGCCTGTATTGCTGCTTTTTCCTGATGTGTTACACCAACAGGCATTTGCAGCACTTACAGCGGGCGGAGTGTGCCTCCTGATCATATTACACCTGAAGTTAGCCCGTATTGCTGCTTTTTCCTGGTGTGTTACACCAACAGGTATTTGCAGCACTTACAGCGGGCGGAGTGTGCCTCCTGATCATTTTACACCTGAAGTTAGCCTGTATTGCTGCTTTTTCCTGGTGTGTTACACCAATAGGCATTTGCAGCACTTACAGCGGGCGGAGTGTGCCTCCTGATCATATTACACCTGAAGTTAGCCTGTATTGCTGCGTTTTCCTGGTGTGTTACACCAACAGGCATTTGCAGCACTTACAGCGGGCGGAGTGTGCCTCCTGATCATATTACACCTGAAGTTAGCCTGTATTGCTGCGTTTTCCTGGTGTGTTACACCAACAGGAATTTGCAGCACCTACAGCAGGCGTAGTGTGATTCCTGCAAAATATACTCCTGAAGCTAGGCCTTATTGCTGGGTTTCCCATTTCCCTCCAGGCCATTAGAATGTCTGGAAGGCAAACAAGGAGAGGCAGACAGTCATGAGCCAATAAAAGAGGGCAAGCAGGCTCTGTGTCTAGAGACAACAGTGCTGGTCGTGGACGCGGTGCATCGCCATCAGCACGTGGCCATGGGACACGCTTGTCCTTCTTTTCGGCAGCTGGACGTGTTGAGCCGCATCATGCCGAAGACTTGGTAGAGTGGATGACCAAGCCCTCCTCATCCTCCTCATCCTCTCTCACCCAGGCTCAGGGTACTGGCAAAGCAGCTGCCAAAGCGTCCTCTTCCCTGGTATCAATGTCATCATCAGTCACTCCTTCCCTAGACCAACCATGTCCTCCGGAGGAGTCCCCCGAACTGTTTGAGCACAGTGTTGGGTACATGCTCCAGGAGGATGCCCAGCGTTTCGAAGGGTCTGATGATGATACCCAGCTAGAGGAAGGCAGTAGCGTGAGAGCAGAGAGAGGGGATGCTCAAGAAGGACACCAATCTGGCAGTCATGTTCCAGCAGCTGCAGCATACTGCCAGATTGGCTCCAGTGATGAGGAGGCAGGGGATGATGAGGTCACTGACTCCACGTGGGTGCCTAATAGGAGAGAGGAGGAGGAGGAGGATGAGGAGGAGGCACATCTCCAACAAGGCAGGATGCCCTCGGGGGGCCAGTGTAAGGGCAGCACACCGACGGAATCACACCGCAGAGCTCCGCCTGTGCAGGGCGCTGCCTCTGCCCGTTATTCAAAAAGTTCTTTGGTGTGGGCCTTTTTTGAGTCGAGTGTATCAGATCGCACAGCTGCTGTTTGCAACATATGTCTCAAGCGTATATCGCGTGGCCAAAACATCACCCGCTTGGGCACCACATGCTTGACCAGACATATGTTGACCTGCCATGCAGCTCGTTGGCAAGCCTACCTTAAAGACCCACACCAAAGAACAAAGCGGACCTATCCTTGCACCGCATCAGCTGGGATCTCCAACCCCACTATACCTTCAGTCCTCTCTGAAACCTGCACTGAGAGGAATGAAGGTGTAGAATTAGGTGTGTCACAGCCAAGTACTTGCGGGCACTCTGCTAGCAGTACACCGACGTCCGATTCTAGCAGGCAAATTTCCCTGCCCCAGCTGCTGGACCGTCGAAAGAAGTTCACTCCCAGCCATCCACATGCCCAGCGCCGCGGTTGAATGCTAGCTTGGCTAAATTGCTAGCGCTTCAACTGCTGCCTTTTCAGTTGGTAGACTCGGCCCCCTTCCGTGAGTTTGTGCAATGTGCGGTTCCTCAGTGGCAGGTTCCCAAACGCCACTTTTTCTCACGGAAGGCGATTCCGGCTCTCTACCGGCATGTGGAAGGCAATGTTTTGGCCTCGCTGGACAGGGCGGTCAGCGGTAAGGTGCATATTACCGCTGACTCATGGTCCAGCAGGCATGGACAGGGACGTTACCTTTCTTTCACGGCCCATTGGGTCACTCTTTTGGCAGCTGGGAAGGATGCAGGACAAGGTGCAGTAGTGTTGGAGGTTGTTCCACCGCCACGCCTCCAAAATGCTACTACTGGTTGTGACACACCTCTCTCCTCCACCCCCTCCTCTTCTTCTTCCTCCATGGCCTCTTCCTGTGCTTTGTCCTCGGAACCAGCGGTGCTCCGTAGGCGTTCAAGGGGCTACGCAAGTACGCAGGCAAAAAGATGCCATGCTGTGCTTGCGCTGGTGTGTTTGGGGGACAGGAGCCACACTGGGGCAGAGGTTCTGTCTGCTCTGCAGGGGCAGGCCGAGAGGTGGTTGACGCCACGCCAGCTTAAGCCAGGAATGGTAGTTTGCGACAATGGCACCAACCTCCTCTCCGCTCTCCGACAGGGACAACTGACCCATGTGCCCTGTGTGGCTCACGTCCTTAACCTGGTGGTGCAGCGGTTCTTGGGCAGGTACCCGGGCTTACAGGATATCCTGAGGTAGGCCAGGAAAGTCTGTGTGCATTTCCGCAGATCTTATAATGCCAGTGCTCGCCTGGCTGAGCTGCAAAAGGAGTTGAACCTGCCCAAGAACCGCCTTATATGTGACATGCCCACCAGGTGGAACTCAACGTTGGCCATGCTGCAGCGGCTGCACACGCAGCAGAGGGCCATCAATGAGTACCTGTGCGACTACGGCACCAGGACAGGGTCAGGGGAGCTCGGTTTTTTTTCACCACGCCAGTGGGGCATGATCAGGGATGCGTGCACTGTCCTGGCACCATTTGAGGAGGCCACGGGGATGGTGAGCAGTGACAGTGCATGCATCAGTGACACTGTACCTCTTGTCCACCTGTTGGAACATACGCTGCGTGGAATAATGGACAGGGCACTTGAGGCAGAACAGAGGCAGGAAGAGGAGGACTTCCTTGCCTCTCAAGGCCCCCTTTACCCAGACAGTGTTCCTTCTGTCCCACCCATCGCACAGGAAGAAGAGGAGGAGGAGGAGGAGGAGGATTGTGTCAGCATGGAGGTGGAGCCTGGCACTCAGCATCATCAGCAGCAGTCTTTTAGGTATGATTTACAGTCCCAAGAAACCAGTGGACTTGTACGTGGCTGGGAGGAGGTGGCTGCGGATCATGTCATCCTTAGTGACCCAGAGGACTCCGGACCGAATGCCTCAGCTAACCTACGCTGCATGGCCTCCCTGATCCTGCAAAGTCTGCGGAAGGATCCTCGTATTCTTCGGATCAAGGAGAGGAACCATTACTGGCTGGCCATTCTCCTTGATCCACGGTACAAGGGTAAGGTTGCGGACCTTATCTTACCATCGCAGAGGGAGCAGAGGATGAGACAACTCCGGGAGGCCTTGCAGAAAGGTCTGTGCAACGCGTTCCCAGAGACTGGGAGGTTACAAACTCCTGGTCCTGGACAACGAGTTGCTGAGGCTTCGGTCAATCAAAGAAGGAGCGGTGGGGAAGGTGGCCGTCTGACCGATGCGTTCAGACAATTCTTTAGTCCGCAGCCCCAAGGTATGATCGGTTCCAGCAACCATCGCCAGCGTCTGATATACATGGTGCAGGAATACCTAGGGGCAAGGTCAGACTTGGACACCTTCCCCACCGAAAATCCTCTGGCTTACTGGGTCTTGAGGATGGATCACTGGCCAAAGCTTGCATAGTATGCAATTGAGCTACTGGCCTGTCCTGCATTCAGCGTTCTTTCAGAACGCACATTCAGTGCTGCTGGAGGATTTGTCACGGATCACAGGGTGCGCCTGTCCACCGACTCTGTTGATCGACTGACCTTCATAAAGATGAACCAGTCTTGGATCACCACCAGCTACCAAACACCTGAAGCTGATATAACAGACTAATTTATTTTCAAATGTCACATCCCTTCAAGACTGATGCTGATGCTGAGAGACTGTCCTGTTATGTTGACTGACTATCCTCCTCCTCCTCAATGATCCGATTGTTGATGATAGCTTGGAAGAACATTTTTGTTTCTGGGTGCCGCCACCAGTGGCTAAGGCCCAATTTTTCAGCCCCTGTTTAACAGGGGCATGTAATTACAATATTTTATGCAATGCTTTGCAGCAGGGCTCATTCCTGCACTCCAACTAGAGTATCTGGGAGAGGTTGCAGTGTCGTGGCACCAGCACCAGTGGCTAAGGCCCAATTTTTCACCTGTTCCCCCTGTTTAACAGGGGCGTGTTATTACAATTTTTTATGCAATGCTTTGCAGCAGGGCTCATTCCTGCACTCCAACTAGAGTATCTGGGAGAGGTTGCAGTGTCTTGGCACCAGCACCAGTGGCTAAGGCCCAATTTTTCAGCCCCTGTTTAACAGGGGCGTGTTATTACAATTTTTTATGCAATGCTTTGCAGCAGGGCCTATTCCTGCACTCCAACTAGAGTATCTGGGAGAGGTTGCAGTGTCGTGGCACCAGCACCAGTGGCTAAGGCCCAATTTTTCAGCCCCTGTTTAACAGGGGTGTGTAATTACAATTTTTTTATGCAATGCTTTGCAGCAGGGCTCATTCCTGCACTCCAACTAGAGTATCTGGGAGAGGTTGCAGTGTCTTGGCACCAGCACCAGTGGCTAAGGCCCAATTTTTCAGCCTCTGTTTAACAGGGGCGTGTTATTACAATTTTTTATGCAATGCTTTGCAGCAGGGCTCATTCCTGCACTCCAACTAGAGTATCTGGGAGAGGTTGCAGTGTCGTGGCACCAGCACCAGTGGCTAAGGCCCAATTTTTCAGCCCCTGTTTAACAGGGGCGTGTAATTACAATTTTTGATGTAATACTTTGCAACAGGGCTCATTGCTGTGCTCCAAGTACAGTATCTGTGAGGGGTTGCAGTGTTGTGGCACCAGTGCCTAAGGCCCAATTTTTCTGCCCCTGTTTAACAGGGGCATGTAATTACAATTCTTGATCTAATAATTCACAGCAGGGCCCATTCCTTCGCCCACCAAGAGTAACTGTGAGGCCTTACAGTGTTGTGTCAACACCACCACCACCACCACCAAAGGCCCAATTTTTCAGCCCCTGTTCAACAGGGGCATGCAATTACAATTCTTGATCTAATAATTCACAGCAGGGACCATTCCTGCGCCCACCAAGAGTAACTGTGAGGCCTTACAGCAGGGGTGTCCAAACTTTTTTCAAAGAGGGCCAGATTTGATGAAGTGAACATGCTCAAGGGCTGACCATTTTGCCTCACATTCTTTGAACCATTAAAAGTGTGTTCATCCGAGCACTAATACACTACCCAACAAGAATTATCTTGCCTTTGTGGCTGTGTGTGAGTAAAGAGGTGAGCTCTGTGTGTTTCACTTTAAAGAGGGAAGTTTCAGGAAAAAATTTAGTTTTGTTTTTTAAGTAAAGTTCTGTGAAGCAGATCCCCAGACCATCCCAAGTCCATCACGGACTGGGGATCTGTGAGGGGCTGGGGATCTGTGAGGGACTGGGGATCTGTGATGGGCTGGGGATCTGTGATGGGCTGGGGATCTGTGATGGGCTGGGGATCTGTGATGGGCTGGGGATCTGTGAGGGACTGGGGATCTGTGATGGGCTGGGGATCTGTGATGGGCTGGGGATCTGTGATGGGCTGGGGATCTGTGAGGGACTGGGGATCTGTGAGGGGCTGGGGATCTGTGAGGGGCTGGGGATCTGTGAGGGACTGGGGATCTGTGAGGGACTGGGGATCTGTGACGGACTGGGGATCTGTGACGGACTGGGGATCTGTGACGGACTGGGGATCTGTGAGGGACTGGGGATCTGTGAGGGACTGGGGATCTGTGATGGGCTGCGGATCTGTGAGGGACTGGGGATCTGTGAGGGATTGGGGATCTGTGAGGGACTGGGGATCTGTGAGGGATTGGGGATCTGTGAGGGACTGGGGATCTGTGAGGGACTGGGGATCTGTGAGGGATGGGGGATCTGTGAGGGACGGGGGATCTGTGAGGGTCTGGGGATCTGTGATGGGCTGGGGATCTGTGAGGGACTGGGGATCTGTGAGGGACTGGGGATCTGTGAGGGACTGGGGATCTGTGATGGGCTTGGGATCTGTGAGGGACTGGGGATCTGTGAGGGACTGGGGATCTGTGAGGGACTGGGGATCTGTGATGGGCTTGGGATCTGTGAGGGACTGGGGATCTGTGAGGGACTGGGGATCTGTGAGGGACTGGGGATCTGTGAGGGACTGGGGATCTGTGAACTCCCTCCATATTAGAGTCAGACTGTCACTTTTATCAATGCAGCATTCCCCCTCCCCACACTGCCCTACCTTAATCACACAAACCAGGAAGCACACATGGCATGGCAGGTCCAGACAAAGGGCGGGACTTTTCAAGTTAAAGGCGGGTGATTGGTTGCTGGGACCGCCCCACTGTCTAGCAACCAATCACCTGCTTTGTAACTTGAAAGATCCCGCCCTTTGTCCGGACCTGCAGCACTTCCAGGCTTGTGTGGGGAGGGGGAGGAAGGGGGAGTGATGCGAGAGTCGGCAGAGGGGAGAGAACACTGACAATTTAGCAAAGCTGCGGGCCACTACTGGGTCCGGATTCGGCCCGAGATCCACTCTTTAGTGATGCCACATATATATCTTTTGTGGTCCCGGTGCTGGGAGATCGTCGGGGGCCACAAAAGATATATATGCCCAGATAACCAAGCGGGCCGTTCAAAACCGGCCCCGCGGGCCGCAATTGGCCCGCGGGCCGGACTTTGGACATGCCTGCCTTACAGTGTTGTGTCAACACCACCACCACCACCACCAAAGGCCCAATTTTTCAGCCCCTGTTCAACAGGGGCATGCAATTACAATTCTTGATCTAATAATTCACAGCAGGGCCCATTCCTTCGCCCGCCAAGAGTAACTGTGAGGCCTTACAGTGTTGTGTCAACACCACCACCACCACCACCAAAGGCCCAATTTTTCAGCCCCTGTTCAACATAGGCATGCAATTACAATTCTTGATCTAATAATTCACAGCAGGGCCCATTCCTGCGCCCACCAAGAGTAACTGTGAGGCCTTACAGTGTTGTGTCAACACCACCACCACCACCACCAAAGGCCCAATTTTTTCAGCCCCTGTTCAACAGGGGCATGCAATTACAATTCTTGATCTAATAATTCACAGCAGGGCCCATTCCTGCGCCCACCAAGAGTAACTGTGAGGCCTTACAGTGTTGTGTCAACACCACCACCACCACCACCAAAGGCCCAATTTTTCAGCCCCTGTTCAACAGGGGCATGCAATTACAATTCTTGATCTAATAATTCACAGCAGGGCCCATTCCTGCGCCCACCAAGAGTATCCATACAAGACCCAAAGGGGCTGGTAATGGGCTAGGGTAGGGGGGGGGGCTGTGATGGGGTAGCTATGCCATTTTTCTTAAAGATTTTCATCCATATTACCGGGACCAGACATTACATTAAAGCCGCAAACAATTTTAAATGGCTTTTTTTCCTTTAGAAATGTAATTTTGTGCAGGGACAGTTCTAAACACGGGAAACACGTGGCACTTCACAGGCATACTGTCATGGATATGCATTAATGTCTGTCTGCCATCTTACCTTCCTCCTCATGTGTTCATCTAGAGTCCAGACCTCCTTCACCTGGCTTCCTTTATAATCTCCTCCCAGCCTGACTCCACCCCAGGCCCTATCACTGAACACTATATTAACCTGTGCACTGCAAGCCTGCTTTGCTGATCAACGTGTTTGTTAGGCATTGTGTGTTTGGGTTCCTGCCTGCCGTGTGCTACGTCTGTCTCTCTGTTACGTTATTGGCTTGTCCCCGACCATCCCTGTCTGCTCGTGACCCTTGACCTTCGGCTCGTTCTTCGTTATCCTTGTCTGCTTGTGGCCCCTGACCTTCGGCTTGTTATTCGGTTCTCTCTATCGTGTGCTGCTGCTTCCCCTTATCCTACGGGGCGTGAGCTAGGAAACTCCAGGGGCCGCGACCTGGTCCCAGCCTGCAGCGTAACATCCTCACCACTAGAGGCCCTGAAGAAGACCAGCTGGGTCTTAGACTCCGCGCCCTGGGGAATCTTGGCTCTCGCTTCCGTTGGGATCCCGGTTGTGCTCCTCTGGTCCCGCTTTCCACAACCACCCAGTTTCCTATCCACAGAAGCCAGCCATAGGGTTCACTACCTCGCGGTGCACTCCTGTCCCCCTACGGTGTGCATCTGTCACCTGGCCACAGGTGACCCTGACAGTTTGATCAGCCATGAACCCGGCTGACATCCCGCTTCCCGCGGATGATCCATTGCAGGGCATAGTTCGCAGACTTGAGACCCAGGAATCAAATCAGACCCAGGTGATGCGATTCCTCCAGGATCTGGCTTCTCGATTCGAGCAGCTTCAGGTCTCCTTGGGAACCCCGAATCCGCAACCCCAAGTACAACCAGCGGCTGTACCTATCGCACCAGTCGCAGCCTCACACTCACTAAGATTGCCAGCTCCGTTCCGTTTCTCTGGGGACTCCAAGGCCTGCAGGGGGTTTCTCAGCCAATGCACTATTCATTTTGAGCTTCAGCCTCAAAGCTTCCTATCTGACCGGGCTAAGGTAGCCTATATCATTTCCCTCCTCTCCGGTGAAGCTTTGGCCTGGGCTGCCCCCCTGTGGGAGAGGAACGATCCGGTGGTTTCCAGTCTGTCCGAATTCTTGAAGCTCTTTCGTAATATCTTCGAAGAGCCGGCTCGGGCTTCTTCAGCGGCTAGTGCTGTCTTACGTCTTCGCCAAGAATCTAGTTCAGTGGGGCAATATGCTCTTCAGTTCCGTATCCACACAGCTGAATTGAGCTGGAATAATGAGGCCCTGGTCGCTACCTTTTTACATGGCCTCTCTGACCGAGTGAAAGACGAATTAGCGGGAAGAGCCATTCCCGTCGGTCTGGACGATGTAATTTCATTATGCAACCAGATCGACATTCGTTTTCAAGAGAGGTCCTTAGAAAAAAGACGCCAGCACTCTCTGGGTCCTAGCCAGTCTGAGCTCCCCTCCCTTCATTCCGTGGAGCATCCTCTACCTGCTGAAGAACCTATGCAGCTGGGCCGGACCAGACTAACCCCCGAAGAACGTGCTAGGCGCAGAACTCTGGGCTTGTGCCTCTATTGTGGGGGCAAGGGTCATTTTCGTGACTCCTGCTCGCTTCGTCCGGGAAACGCTCGGGTCTAATACATTTGGAAGGTGGAGTATTGGACCCAGAAACATCACCTTCTCGCCTGCTCTTGCCGGTGTCCCTTCATGTAGGCACTTCTCCTCAGTCAACCCTTGCATACCTGGATTCCGGGGCTGCCGGCAATTTCATGGATTGGAGAACTGCTTCTTCTATGAAGCTTACCCTTTCACCTCTCACTACCCCATTGGTAGTCTCGGCAATTGATGGCACTGTTCTCCCAGGGGGCCCTATTCGCTTCCAGACGCTACCCATTAGGATGTCGGTAGGGATTCTCCACCAGGAGTGGATATCCTTTCTTATTTTACCCAAGGCCTCTACCCCAGTTGTATTGGGCCTCCCTTGGCTACAGCTCCACTCTCCACATGTGGACTGGGTCTCTGGGCAGATCCTGGCCTGGGGTTCCTCATGTTTCTCGTCGTGTCTTCTCAAGGTGACCCCCAAGGAGAGTCTTCCGGTTGCTGCCACTTCTGTTTCTTCTGATCTTCCCGCCGCATACAGCGATTACCGGGATGTGTTCTGTAAAAAATCAGCTGAGGTGCTTCCTCCCCACAGGTCTTTTGACTGTGCTATTGATCTTGTCCCCGGAGCAACTCTACCCAGGGGTCGTACCTACCCTCTGTCCATCCCAGAGACCCAGGCCATGTCGGAGTATGTAGCAGAGAATCTGGAGAGAGGGTTCATCCGGAAATCCTCATCGCCTGCAGGGGCAGGGTTCTTTTTTGTTGCCAAAAAGGATGGTACCTTAAGACCCTGCATCGATTATCGGGGTTTAAATGCGGTTACTATTAAAAATCGATACCCCTTACCCTTAATATCTGAGCTATTCGATAGGTTGAAGGGTGCCTCCATTTTCACCAAGTTGGATCTCAGAGGCGCGTACAATCTCATTCGAATACGGGAGGGTGACGAATGGAAGACTGCATTTAACACTAGAGACGGGCATTACGAATATCTGGTGATGCCTTTTGGTCTGTGTAATGCTCCAGCCGTGTTTCAAAACTTTGTCAATGAAATCTTCAGAGATCTGCTGTACCAGTTTGTTGTCATCTATCTGGATGACATTCTGATCTTTTCTGAAGATCTGCTCGTCCACAGAAACCATGTCCGCACTGTACTTCAACGTCTTAGAGAGAACAATCTCTATGCCAAGCTGGAGAAATGTTCCTTTGAATGTTCTGAGGTCCTGTTTTTGGGGTGCTTTGTCTCATGTTCGGGGCTTCGTATGGACCCTGGGAAGGTCTTGGCTATCACCAACTGGCCTCTTCCTGCTAGCCTCAAGGCCACACAGCGCTTTCTTGGCTTCACTAATTATTATAGGCAGTTCATAAGGAATTACTCTTCCATTGCCGCGCCTATTATCGCTTTGACCAAGAAGGGTGTGAATGCCAGAGACTGGCCTCCCGAAGCTGTCTCTGCATTTCACAACCTGAAACAGGCCTTTGTTTCTGGCCCCCTCTTGAGGAGACCAAATCCTGGGAATGCATTTTTTATTGAAGTGGACGCTTCCTCAATGGGGGTGGGAGCTGTGCTTCTTCAAATCTTTGAGAAGAGACGCCAACCATGTGCGTTCTTCTCCAAAAAATTTTCTCAGGCAGAGAGGAATTATGCCATCGGTGATCGGGAACTTCTCGCAATTAAATTGGCGTTAGAGGAGTGGCGTCATCTCTTGGAGGGTTCCCCTCACTCCATAACGATCTTTACCGATCACAAGAATTTACAGTATCTACAGAATGCTAAACGTCTGAATCCTAGACAGGCCAGGTGGAGTCTCTTCTTTGCCCGTTTTAATTTCACGATTACCTACAAACCTGGTTCCTGCAACGGTCGGGCTGATGCGCTCTCTAGGTCATTTGACACTTTGGACGAGGAGTCCGCCCCTGAACCTGAGCCGATCATTCCCACCTCATGCATTGTTGCCCACTCTACCACCCTGAAGTCTAAAATTCCGCCTGGTAAGACCTTTGTCCCCACTGAGCTAAGAGCTAAGATCCTTCGTTGGGGACATGATTCCAAGGTGGCAGGGCATTCTGGATTCCTCCGATCCTTCCTACTCATCAGTCGTCACTACTGGTGGCCTAATCTCCGCTCAGACGTCAAAGACTACGTTAAAGCTTGTCATGTCTGTGCTCAGTCCAAATCCTCCACACAAGCTCCTGCTGGTCTCCTCATGCCCTTGCCCATTCCTAAGGAACCCTGGGCCCATATTGCCATGGATTTTATCACCGATCTCCCACTGTCTGAGAATAATACAGTCATTTGGGTGGTAATCGATCGATTCTCCAAGATGGCTCATTTTGTTCCTCTTCCTGGTCTTCCTTCTGCCCCTGCCTTGGTTCCCATTTTCATTCGAGAAATTCTCCGCCTACATGGGGTCCCTTCTCATATTGTTTCCGACAGGGGAGTCCAATTCACGTCTCGTTTTTGGAGAGCCTTTTGCAAATCCCTCAATATTGTCTTGGATTTTTCTTCTTCTTACCATCCCCAATCCAATGGACAGACTGAGAGGGTTAATCAGGAGTTAGAGGTCTTTCTTCGCACCTTTGTGTCTTCTCACCATGACGATTGGTCCTCTCTACTCCCGTGGGCAGAATTCTCCCATAACAATCATGTGAATACCAGTTCGCAGAAGACACCCTTTTTCACAGTTTATGGAAAACACCCTCAACTTCCTCTTCCTATGATCTGTTCTCCAGACATTCCAGCTTTGGCTTCGGTTCAGGAGTCTCTCAATTCCGTTTGGGGTCACGTTCATGATTCCCTCCGGGCAGCTGCTGAAAAATTCAAAGGCTTTGCCGACCGCCGCAGGCGTAAACCGCCTTCTCTTCAGCCAGGGGACAAAGTCTGGCTCTCTACCAGGAACATCAAGCTCCGAGTTCCTTCTCTGAAGTTTGCTCCACGATTCATCGGTCCATACACGGTAACTGCTAAACTGAATCCGGTTTGTTTCAAACTCCAGATTCCTAAGAGCCTTAAAATCACTAACTCCTTTCATGTTGCTCTTCTAAAGCCTTTAGTCCTCAATAAATTCTCTCGTCCTCTTCCTACCGTGGCGCCTGTCTCTGAGGATAATCAGGAGTACGAGATCAGTCAAATTCTGGACTCCCGACTCTGTAAAGGCGTTCTTCAGTACCTCGTTCATTGGAAAGGGTTTGGTCCTGAGGAGAGGTCTTGGATCACTGCATCTGAGGTCTTTGCACCTCGTCTGTTAAAGGAGTTTCATCTGAAGTTTCCCTCTAAACCTGGGCCCAGGCGGGGAAGGGGGAGGCCTCGTAAGAGGGAGGGTACTGTCATGGATATGCATTAATGTCTGTCTGCCATCTTACCTTCCTCCTCATGTGTTCATCTAGAGTCCAGACCTCCTTCACCTGGCTTCCTTTATAATCTCCTCCCAGCCTGACTCCACCCCAGGCCCTATCACTGAACACTATATTAACCTGTGCACTGCAAGCCTGCTTTGCTGATCAACGTGTTTGTTAGGCATTGTGTGTTTGGGTTCCTGCCTGCCGTGTGCTACGTCTGTCTCTCTGTTACGTTATTGGCTTGTCCCCGACCATCCCTGTCTGCTCGTGACCCTTGACCTTCGGCTCGTTCTTCGTTATCCTTGTCTGCTTGTGGCCCCTGACCTTCGGCTTGTTATTCGGTTCTCTCTATCGTGTGCTGCTGCTTCCCCTTATCCTACGGGGCGTGAGCTAGGAAACTCCAGGGGCCGCGACCTGGTCCCAGCCTGCAGCGTAACATCCTCACCACTAGAGGCCCTGGAGAAGACCAGCTGGGTCTTAGACTCCGCGCCCTGGGGAATCTTGGCTCTCGCTTCCGTTGGGATCCCGGTTGTGCTCCTCTGGTCCCGCTTTCCACAACCACCCAGTTTCCTATCCACAGAAGCCAGCCATAGGGTTCACTACCTCGCGGTGCACTCCTGTCCCCCTACGGTGTGCATCTGTCACCTGGCCACAGGTGACCCTGACACATACTTTAGACACCCCCCAGGTACGATATTTAAAGGAATATTTGACTTTTTTTTTCACTTTATGCATCATTAAAATGACTGCTCCCGAAAAACGGCAGTTTTTAAAACTTTTTTTTGGATTGATACATGTCCCCTGGTGCAGAACCCGGGTTCCCAAACCTTTTTTAGGACAATAACATGCATAATAGTCGTTATAATTAGCACTTTAGATTTCGACCGTTCGCATCCATTGTATTTAATAGGGTTCTAAAGTTCGTGCGAACTTTCGGTCCGTTCGCGGGTTCTGGTGCGAACCGAACCCGGGGGTGTTCGGCTCATCACTAATAGCAAGTGATTTGTTTGGGGAAATCGGCCCACAAAGTGCTAGTAACTACGAGGCCGCGGTTCTGCTTGATGAGCTGACCCATAAACTTGAAATTTGCAACAAAATTGTACTCTGCTTGTAAGCGGGTTGAAATTACTCTAGTTAGATGCTTCCCCGGACCGGAGAATAAGGCCTCATGCCCACTGGCGTTTTTACAGCTCCATTTTTTGCAGCTTAAAAACGCCTGTCCATGTTATTGTAAATATTTTTATTTTTTTTTTGGAAAAAAAAAAAAAAAGTCGGAGCTAAAAACGCGACCGCGCGTTAGTGCGCGTTTTTGCGCGTTTTTTGACGCTCGCGTTTTTTTCTGCCTAAATCTGACGCTGAGGAACGCACTGGTCCTGGGTTTTTTTTACAGCTTAAAAACGTCTATGCTATTTGCAGCTCAAAAACGTCTAGGTGGGCATGAAGCTATAGACTAACATGGACAGGCGTTTTTAAGCTGTAAAAAACGCTCAAAAACGCGGCTGTAAAAACGTCCGTGGGCATGAGGCCTAAGAGTTAATGCCTTTCCTAGTTCATTGGTCTTGGCGGGTTTTCGTTGAGTCCGACCCACTGGTCCTGTGTTATAAAGGAGTAATAACAAAGTCGGTTGTTAAGAAGAAGAGTGATGAACCCACATCCCTAATTGATATACCACAATAGAACAAACCCTCTGAATGGGACTTTTTAGGTCGTCAAACACTACAATGTTGTATAAAAAGAGTATATTTTATTGTAAAATAGTTAAAAATGTATACCATAACCTAATACACGATAAAAACAAGATGCAGTTAACATGACAAATAACCATCTGATCAACACTTTGGTTGGATGAAGATAAATGTTATACCAACGCGTTTCGAATTCAGACAAATGTTAACCTTTCCTTCTTCAGGGGCAATTACAAGTCAAAAGATAGTTATCCGTTACGGTAAGAAGGAAACCGCATCATTGAAATTAACAAAAAGAAAGCTTTTCCTCTGCTGCTGTGATCCCCACAGGGGGTGGGGAACCTAGGAAGACCCCACAGAGTACCCACACCCCCAGCCACTGAGAGATAAGTGGTCCCCACCACGTATGTACTTATTGTTGAAGGTCAAATAAATTTAAATATGTTGGAAATGTATAAGACACTGAGATATCCTGGTGGAACCACAGGCCTATTGGATAACTATATTTATAAAGTAGATGGTATTGCTTTTGGATGCCAGTTGAAAATCAGACTATTCATCAGAAAGAGAAAGTCATCAGAAAGTGGAGTAACTGTTGCACCAACTGTTGCTCCACTGACGCTAACACAGGCCTGTATTTGTTAGGCATTGCAATTGGGGGCCCATTGAGACACCTCCTGATACTTTTGATACTTTTTGAATATCTTGTTGAGGCCTTTATCCCTTTCTGATGAATAGCCTGATTTTCAACAGATTACTATCTTTTGACTTGTAATTGCCCCATAAGAAGAAAAGGTTAACATTTGTGTAAATTCAAAATGCGTTGGGCTAACATGATCTTCATCCAACCAAAGTGTTGATCAGATGGTTATTTGTCATGTTAACTGCATCTTGTTTTTATAGTGTATTATGTTATGGTATACATTTTTACCTTTCTACAATAAAATTTACTCTTTTTATACAAAATTGTAGTGTTTGACACCCTAAAAAGTCCCATTTAGAGGGTTTTTCTATTGTGTTATAAAGGAGGGACAGTGGTCTGGAGCATGGGGGAGTAGGGTAGAGCAGAGTGAAGGAATTTTACCTACTGCTAGGACGTTCGTCGTACATGGACTCTATTTTTGAAGGTAGGCTGGGGCAGAAGATAGCCTGAGTTAGGGGTAGGGACGTAGGAAAAAAATAATGTTCTTGCATTTTGGACTGTGTATTGTTTTTGCCACTTTTTTAAGTAAAGCTTTGGAAACCTTGTTCCTGCCTAGTCTGAAGTTATTAAAAGGGGTGTAAGAAAGTAACTGCCACTGGTACAATTCCAAAGTTCAAGTCACTAAGGTACTTTGGGGTATGAAGATATCAGTACAAGAGTTAATACAGTGTGAAGACACAAGGGTTACCAAGAGTTTACCAAGCAACCTATCGTAAGAGTGTGCCTGAGATAGGTGGGATAGACTCTTGCAGGAGGGAGTTGTTGTCTGCATTCTGTCTTTGAGTGGAACATCTCCCAAAGCAATGGGATCAGATTTACTCCACAGAAGTCCCCTGTGCCCAGGTATGGAGAGTTAACTGAAGTGATATTAAGTGCATGCATGGAATCCGCACTGCATGGCGTGACCCCATGTCATCACTGGGAGTGACAGATGGATGTGGACAAGGCTCAGTGTGTCCCTCCTAAATGTAATTTATATAGAAGTTGTACATTGTCACGGGGACCCAAGAGAGTTAACTGGGAAACAGTTATAGTGCAAGTGTACACGGTGTATGTTCATCTCTAAAAGCAGAGGCTCGCCTTAAGGTCAAGTATTCCCCCTCTGTGACCTCAACCTTGTCCCAGGGGATTGATGAAAACTGCACGAAAGTAAAAATACCCCATTTGTAGTAATGATGTAGTGATCCTGCAACAGGTTCCTAGCGTAGCCTAGAAGAAACCTTCTTGGGGCAGGCCTCTCATGTGACCCTTGCTTGGCACCAGACGACAAGGGAAGCATGTCGGGTGTGAACACCCCTAGGCATGTGCCTTTCGTTTCGTTCCAAATCAAAATTCGGACAAATTTTCATTATTCGGACGTTCGGATGCATCCGAATTAACGAATTACAATGCTAACGAATTCAACCGAATCCGAAATAACGTTTCGAATCGAAAAACCACGGACGAAATTCAAATCGAATTCGAAAAAAATTAGAATCGAATTCGAAAAAAATTCTAGTCGATTCGAATTTGAAAACAATTAGAATAGAATCGAAAATATTGGAAAGAATCGAATAGAAAAACAATAGAACAGAATAGAATAAAATACAATATATATATTATATTTTATTCTATTCTGTTCTATTTTTTTTCTAGTCTATTTTCTATTTCTATTCTAAACTTTTCTAATTGGAATTCGAAAAATCGGTCGCAATCGAAAATATTTCAACCAAATTCGAAAATATTTCTACCGGATTCGATAATATTTCATCCGCATTCGTTAATATTTCAACCAAATTCGATAATATTTCAACCGGATTCGAAAATATTCCAACCAAATAGAAAAGACCATGTTCCGACATTCAAATTTCGTATAGAATGAATTCAAATTCCAATTAGAAAAGATTAGAATAGAAATAGAAAATAGACTAGAAATAGACTAGACTAGGGAAACGGCTGCTAATAGTTTGCAGGAGACCTGCAAAAAAATAAATGAAATAGATGCTTATAGTCTGCAGATTTGATGAGAAAATGAAATAGATACTAATAGTCTGCAGGAGATCTGCAAAAAAATTATATAAATGCTAATAGTCTGCAGGAGATCGGATGGAAATAAATAGTAATCTGCAAAAAATCTGCAAAAAATCTGCTGAAATAACAGAAATGGCTGCTCTAATGCAAAAAAATAAAGAGAAAAGAAAAATGAAATAGATGCTAAAAGTCCGCAGGAGATCTGCAAAAAAAATAAATAGATGTTAATATACTGCAGGAGATCTGATGGAAATAAATAGTAATCTGCAAAAAAAAAAATGAAATAGATGCTATTTTTTTTTTTGCAGATTACTATTTATTTCCATCCGACCTCCTGCAAACTATTAGCATTTATATTAAAAAAATTGCAGATCTCCTGCAGACTATTAGTATATATTTCATTTTCTCATCAGATCTGCAGACTATAAGCATCTATTTCATTTTTTTTTTGCAGGTCTCCTGCAAACCATTAGCAGCCATTTCCCTAGTTTAGTCTATTTCTAGTCTATTTTCTATTTCTATTCTAATCTTTTCTAATTGGACTTTGAATTCATTCTATACGAAATTCGAATGTCGGAACATGGTTTATTATAATCTTTTCTATTCGGTTGGAATAATTTCGAATCCGGTTGAAATATTATCGAATTTGGTTGAAATATTAACGAATGCGGATGAAATATTATCGAATCCGGTAGAAATATTTTCGAATTTGGTTGAAATATTTTCGAATGCGACCAATTAGAAAAGATTAGAATAGAAATAGAAAATAGACTAGAAAAACAATAGAACAACAGAATATAATATAGATACTATCTATTTCATTTATAATTTTTTTGCAGATTACTATTTGTTTCGGATGAGACCTGGAAAAAAAAAATGAAATAGATGTTAATATACTGCAGGAGATCTGATGGAAATAAATAGTAATCTGCAAAAAATCCAATTGAAATATTATCGAATCCGGTTGAAAAAGTTTCGAATGCGGTTGAAATAATTTCGAATCATGTTGAAATAATTTCGAAATCCGGTAGAAATATTTTCGAATTCGGTTGAAATATTTTCGAATGAGACCGATTTTTCTAATTGGGTCGAAAACTAAACGAAATCCGAAAACGAATTTAACGAATTTAACGAATCTAACTAAACGACATTAATTAATTAACTAATTAAAACGAAACAAAACAAATTTTTTCCTTTTGCACATGTCTAAACACCCCCCATGACAACAACCCACCCACAATAGGATTGTGTATATGGGATTGTATTATTTTTTTTGGTTGAACTAGATGGACTTGTGTCTTGTTTCAACCTGACTAACTATGTAACTATGTAACCCCTGCCCTACATGTTGGCAATCTAGTGAAGACTGCTATTTGCTATGCCAGGCAGATATTCACAAATCATCTGTCACATGTAATGAACAAGTAACTGGGTCATTTGGATACCTTACTAGTCCACTCATGGAGTGTACCAGGTAGGGATGAGCCGAAAACCCCCCCGGTTCGCCGCACCAGAACCTGTGAACGGACTGAAAGTTTGCGCAAACTTTAGAACCCTATTAAATACAATGGACGCGAACGTTCAAAATCAAAAGTGCTATATATAACAGCTAATATGCAAGTTATTGTCCTAAAAAGGGTTTGGGGACCCGAGTCCTGCCCCAAGGGACATGTATCAATGCAAAAATACGTTTTAAAAACTGCTGTTTTTTCGGGAGCAGTGATTTTAATGATGCATAAAGTGAAAAAAAAAAGTGAAATATTCTTTTAAATATTATACCTGAGGGGTGTCTAAAGTATGCCTGTGAAGTGGTGCGTGTTTTTCCGTGTTTAGAACTGTCCCTGCACAAAATGACATTTCTAAAGGAAAAAAAGTCATTTAAAACTGCTTGCGGCTTTAATGTAATGTCTGGTCCCGGCAATATGGATGAAAATCATTAAGAAAAATGGCAAGGGTACCTGCTGTGAATTATTAGATCAAGAATTGTAATTACATGCCCCTGTTGAACAGGGGCATAAAAATTGTGTCTTATGCACTGGTGCCACAACACTGCAACCCCTCACAGATACTGTACTTGGAGCGCAGCAATGAGCCCTGTTGCAAAGTATTGCATCAAAAATTGTAATTACACGCCCCTGTTAAACAGGGGCAGAAAAATTGGGCCTGAGGCACTGGTGCTGGTGCCACAACACTGCAACCCCTCACAGATACTGTAATTGGAGCACAGCAATGAGCCCTGCTGCAAAGCATTGCATCAAAAATTGTAAATACACGCCCCTGTTAAACAGGGGCTGAAAAATTGGGCCTTAGCCACTGGTGGCGGTGCCCAGAACCAAAAATGTTCTTTCAAGCTATCAGCATGATTATTGAGGAGGAAGAGGATAGTCACTCAGCATAACAGGATAGTCACTCAGCATCATCATAGGCAGTCTTGAAGGGATGTGACATTTCCCAAAAAATTATTTGGTTACATCAGCATCAGGTGCTTGGTAGCTGGTGGTGATCCAAGACTGATTCATTTTTATGAAGGTCAGTCGATCGACCGAGTCAGTGGACAGGCGCACCCTGTGATCGGTTACAAAGCCTCCAGCAGCACTGAATGTGCGTTCCGAAAGAACGCTGGATGCAGGACAGGCCAGTACCTCAATTGCATACTGTACAAGCTCTGGCCAGTGATCCATCCTCAAGACCCAGTAACCCAGAGGATTTTCGGTGGGAAAGGTGTCCAAATCTGATCTTGCCCCTAGGTATTCCTGCACCATGTAAACCAGACGCTGGCGATGGTTGCTGGAAGCGATCATACCTTGGGGCTGCGTACTAAAAAATTGTCTGAACGCATCGGTCAGACGGCCACCTTCTCCACCGCTTCTTCTTTGACTGCCCGGAGCCTCAGCAACATGTTGTCCAGGACGAGGAATTTGTAACCTCCCAGTCTCTGGGAACGCGTTGCACAGACCTTTCTGCAAGGCCTCCCGAAGATGCTTCATCCTATGCGCCCTCTGCGACGGCAAGATAAGGTCCGCAACCTTACCCTTGTAACGTGGATCAAGGAGGGTTGCCAGCCAGTAATGATCCCTCTCCTTGATCGCACGAATACGAGGATCCTTGCGCAGGCTTTGCAGGATCAGGGAGGCCATGCAGCATAGGTTTGCTGAGGCATTCGGTGCAGAGTCCTCTGGGTCACTGAGGACGACATGATCCGCAGCCACCTCCTCCCAGCCACGTACAAGTCCATGGGTGTCTTGGGACTGTAATTGATCCCTTGAAGACTGCTGCTGATGCTGAGTGCTAGGTTCCACCTCCATGCTGACACAATAATGCTTCTCCTCCTCCTCCTCGTCCTCTTCCAGTGTGATAGCCAGGCCAGCAAGAACACTGTCTGGATAAAGGGGGCCTTGAGAGGTAAGGAAGTCCTCCTCTTCCTCCCTCTATTCTGCCTCAAGTGCCCTGTCCATTATTCCACACAGCGGGTGCTCCAACAGGTGGACAAGAGGGACAGTGTCACTGATGCATGCACTTTCACTGCTCACCATCCTCGTGGCCTCCTCAAATGGTGCCAGGACAGTGCATGCATCCCTGATCATGGCCCACTGGCGTGGGGAAAAAAATCCAAGCTCCCCTGACCCTGTCCTGGTGCCATATTGCAACAGATACTCATTGATGGCCCTCTGCTGCCTGTGCAGCCGCTGCAGCATGGCCAACGTAAAGTTCCACCTGGTGGGCATGTCACAGATTAGGCGGTTCTTGGGCAGGTTGTAATCCTTTTGCAGGTCAGACAGCCGAGCACTGGCATTATATGACCGGCGGAAATGCCCACAGAGTTTCCTGGCCTGCTTCAGGACCTCCTGTAAGCCCGGGTACCTGCCCAAGAACCGCTGCACCACCAAGTTAAGGACGTGAGCCAAACAGGGCACATGGGTCAATTGTCCCTGTCGGAGGGCAGAGAGGAGGTTGGTGCCATTGTCGGAAGCCACCTTTCCTGGCTTAAGCTGGCGTGTCGTCAACCACCTCTGAGCCTGCCCCTGCATAGCTGACAGAATCTCTGCCCCAGTGTGGCTCCTGTCCCCCAAGCACACCAGCTCAAGCACCGCATGGCATCTTTTTGCCTGCGTGGTTCCAAAGACAAAGCACAGGTAGAGGCCATGGAGGAAGAAGAAGAGGAGGGGGTGGAGGAGAGAGGTGTGTCAGAATCACCAGTAGTAACATTTTGGCGGCGTGGTGGCGGAACAACCTCCAACACTACTGCACCTTGTCCTGCATCCTTCCCAGCTGCCAGCAGAGTCACCCAATGCGCCGTGAAAGATAGGTAACCTCCCTGTCCATGCCTGCTGGACCATGAGTCAGCGGTAATATGCACCTTACCGCTGACCGCCCTGTCCAGCGAGGCCAAGTTATTGCCTTCCACATGCCGGTTGAGAGCCAGAATCGCCTTCCGTGAGAAAAAGTGGCGTTTGGGAACCTACCATTGAGGAACCACACATTCAACAAACTTACGGAAGGGGGCAGAGTCTACCAACTGAAAAGGCAGCAGTTGAAGTGCTAGCAATTTAGCCAAGCTAGCATTCAACCACTGGGCATGTGGATGGCTGGGAGCGAACTTCTTTCGGCGGTGCAGCAGCTGGGGCAGGGAAATTTGCCTGGTACAATCGGACGTCGGTGTACCGAAAGGAGATTGCCCGCAAGTACTTGGCTGTGACTGTGACACACCTAATTCTATACCTTCATTCCTCTCAGTGCAGGTTTCAGAGAGGACTGAAGGTATAGTGGGGTTGGAGATCCCAGCTGATGAGGAGCAAGGAGAGGTCTGCTTTGTTCTTTGGTGTGGGTCTTTTAGGTACGCCTGCCAACGGACTGCATGGCAGGTCGACATATGTCTGGTCAAGCACGTGTTGCCCAAGCGGCTGATGTTTTGGCCATGTGAGATACGCTTCAGACATATGTTGCAAATGGCAACTGTGCGATCTGCTGCACACGTCTGAAAAAAGACAAAAAGGCCCACACCAAAGAACTTTTGGAATAACGCGCAGAGACAGCAGCGCCCTTCACATGCGGAGCTCTGCGGTGTGATGCAGTCAGTGTGCTGCCCTTAAGCTGGCCCCTGGAGGGCATCCTGCCTCGTTGGAGATGTGCCTCCTCCTCCCCTCTCCTATCAGGCACCCATGTGGAGTCAGTGACCTGATCATCCCCTCCCTCCTCATCACTGGAGCAAATCTGGCAGTATGCTGCAGCTCGGGGAACATGACTGCCAGATAGCTGTCCTTGTTGTGCACCCCCTCTCTCTGGGCTCACGTTACTACCCCCTCTCTCTGGGCTCACGTTACTGCCTTCCTCTAGCTGGGTTCCATCATCGGACCCTTCAAAACGCTGGACATCCTCATGGAGCATGTACCCAACACTGTGGTCAAACAGTTCGGGGGACTCCTCAGGAGGACATGGTGGGGCTATGGAAGGAGTGACTGATGCCATTGAGCCGAGGGAAGAGGCCGCTTTGGCAGCTGCTTTGCCAGATAAAGAACCCTGAGCCTGGGTGAGAGAGGATGAGGAGGATGAGAACGGCTTGGTCAACCACTCTATTAAATCATTGGCATGTTGCGGCTCAACATGGCCAGCTGCCGAAAAGAAGGACAAGCGTGTCCCACGGCCACGTGCTGATGAGGATGCACCGTGTCCACGACCAGCACTGTTGCCTCTAGACACAGAGCCTGCTTGCCCTCCTTTATTGCCTCGTGACTGTCTGCCTCTCTTTGTTTGCCTTCCAGACATACTAATGGCCTGCAGTGAGATGTAGCTGCACAACGGTGGGATGTGTATATATATATATATATATATATATATATATATATATATATATATATAAATGCAGCTATCAGACTCCACTGCCTGCTGGTCTTCAGTTAGTTTTAGGTGAACACTGTGAACACTGTGCAGAGGCCACAGTACACTAACTGAAAATACTAGCAGCTCTCTGCCTGTGGTTTTATTACGAGAACACCACAAATTTTATTCAGGTTCCTTTAAGTGAACGCTCTGCAAAGGACAGAAGTACTGCAGTACACTACATGAAATTAATGCATCGCTCTGCCTGTGGTTTTATTATGAGAACACCACTAAAGCCTCGTACACACGATCGGATATCCTATGGATTCTAATCCGATGGTTTTGTCCATCGGAAATCCGATGAAGCTGACTTCCATCAGTCTTGCCTACACACCATCAGTCAAAAAAACGACCGTTCCAAACGCGGTGACGTAAAACACTCCGATGATCCCAAAAAAATTAAGTTCAATGCTTCTGAGCATGCGTTGACTTGACTTGACTTGATTCTGAGCATGCGTGGGTTTTTTATCCGATGGACTTGCCCATAGACGATCGGAATTTACTATTTGTTTTTGATCCATCGGAAAAATTTAAAACATGTTCTATTTTTTAAAACCGATGGAAAAAAGACCATTGAGTCCCATACACGATCGGTTTGTCTGATGAAAAAAGTCCATCGGACTGTTTTTATCGGTAAAACTGATCGTGTGTACAGGGCTTAACTGTATTCAGGTAAGCTTTAGGTGAACGCTATGCAAAGCATACAGTACACTAAGTGAAACTCTGCTGCAGTTAGCACAATCAACCTGCCTGCCTGTCACAGTATAGAGAACAGCAGTAACGGATCTAGCTAATCTAAATACAGTGTATAAATATATATACAACACATAGGATGATTATATATCCTCTACACACTGTAACAGCAGCTAACTGACTTGCCTGCCTGCTCTATCTAACTCAATATAAATGACACTGTGTCAAGGTCACCTGTGGCCAGGTGACAGATGCACACCGTAGGGGGACAGGAGTGCACCGCAAGGTAGTGAACCCTATGGCTGACTGCTGCGGATAGGAAACTGGGTGGTTGTGGAAAGCGGGACCAGAGGAGCACAACCGGGATCCTAACGGAAGCTAGAGCCAAGATTCCCCAGGGCTCGGAGTCTAAGACCCAGCAGGTCTTCTCCAGGGCCTCTAGTGGTGAGGATGTTATGCTGCAGGCTGGGACCAGGTCGCGGCCCCTGGAGTTTCCTAGCTCACGCCCCGTAGGATAAGGGGAAAAGAGGGGAAGCAGCAGCACAAGATATGAGAGAACCGAATAACAAGCTGAAGGTCAGGGGCCACAAGCAGACAAGGATAACGAAAGAACGAGCCGAAGGTCAAGGGTCACGAGCAGACAGGGATAGTCGGGGACAAGCCAAATATGTAACAGAGAGACAGACGTAGCACACGGCAGGCAGGAACCCAAACACACAATGCCTAACAAACACGTTGATCAGCAAAGCAGGCTTGCAGTGCACAGGTTAATATAGTGTTCTGTGATAGGGCCTGGGGTGGAGTCTGGCTGGGAGGAGATTATAAAGGAAGCCAGGTGAAAGGGCTCAGGCCTCTAAGATGAACACATGGGAAGGAAGGTAAGCTGACAGACAAACACTACTGCATATCCATGACAGTACCCTCCCTCTTATGGACCCTCCCCCGCCTGGGCCCAGGCTTAAAGGGAAATCTCTGATGAAACCTTCTCAACAGATGAGGTGCAGCGACATCAGATGCAGCGGTCCAAGACGCCTCCTCAGGACCAAAACCTCTCCAATGCACAAGGTACTGAAGAATGCCTCTGCAGAGCCGAGAATCCAGAACTTGTCTAACCTCGTAATTAAGATTATCCTCAGAGACCGAAAACGAGGTAGGGAGATGACAAGAAGATCTATTGAGGACCAAAGGCTCTCTAGGAATAAGCAAGGGCATGAGAGGATCAACAGGAATCTGAGGAGGGTCCCCTAGACCCTTAAAGGGGAACTGGTCATCTTGCACAGGACCATCAGACTGGGCAGATGTCAGTGGAACCCTGAAGTCAGGTTGGTTAGAAGGTGACAGGTCGCCGGAGTCAAACTGAATAGCTGAAGGACAAGCAGAATGTCCCGAACAAGAAAAAGTAGGAGGCTCACTGGGCATGGGCTGGACTGGCATAACTAGTACAGAGGCAGAGTGAATAGCTGAGTCAGGTGTAGCGACTACCTGAATCGCATCGTAAGACGTAGCGACTGCAGGACTTGTAGACAAGCTATCCTGGCTGTGCGTCCAAGGGTGGTTAGGGACAGAGAAATGTAAATGGTTATGCAACCTGGAATGAATGACCGGCTCAGATTCACAGGGGGCAACCTTGGGTAGGCAGGACGAGGAACAGGAGGGACCCCAAGCCAGGATCTGTCCAGTAGTCCAGTCCACATGAGGAGAATGAAGCTGTAACCATGGGAGACCCAAAATTATAGGCGTTGAGGCCTTGGGTAAGATAAGGAAGGATATCCACTCCTGGTGGAGTGTCCCTACCGACATCTTAACAGGGAGGGTCTGGAAGCGGATAGGTCCCCCTGGGAGAACAGTACCATCAATCGCCAAGACCACCAATGGTGTGGTGAGGGGAAAAAGAGTAAGTCTCATGGACGATGCGATTTCCCAGTCCATAAAATTACCAGCGGCTCCGGAATCCAGATATGCGGAGACCGAATGAGAAGAAGCACCAACATGAAGGAACACAGAAAGCAGAAGACAAGAAGGGGAAGGTGATATTTCTGGGTCCAATACTCCACTTTCCAGATGAAGTGGACCCGAACGTTTTTCTGGACAAAGAGAGCAAGTGTCACGAAAATGACCTTTGCCCCCACAGTAAAGACACAGACCAAGAGTTCTGCGCCTAGCACGTTCCTCGGGGGATAGCCTGGTCCGACCCAGCTGCATGGGTTCCTCAGCTGGTAGGAGATGCTCTACGGGTCGAAGAGAGGGGGGCTCAGGCTGACTAAGAACCAAGGAGTGCTGGCGTTGCTTTTCTAAGGTCCTCTCCTGAAAGCGAATATCGATCTGGTTACACAAGGAGATAACGCCGGCCAGATCAGTGGGGATGGTTCTTCCTGCTAATTCATCCTTCACTCTATCAGACAGGCCATGCAAAAAGGTTGCGACTAAGGCCTCATTGTTCCAGCTCAACTCAGCCGACAGTATGCGGAAATGAAGGGCATACTGTCCCACAGAAGCAGACTCTTGGCGGAGACGTAAAAGGGCGCTGGCCGCTGAAGAGACACGAGCCGGTTCTTCGAAGATATTCCGAAAAAGTTTCAAGAAGCCAGACAGGCTAGAAACCACTGGATCATTCAGTTCCCACAGAGGGGCTGCCCAGGCTAAAGCTTCACCAGAGAGGAGGGAAATGATATAGGCTACCTTAGCCCGATCAGACAGGAAGTTTTGGGGCTGGAGCTCAAAATGAATTGTGCATTGGCTAAGGAACCCCCTGCAAGCCTTGGAGTCCCCAGAGAAACGGGACGGAGCTGGCAGTTGTAGTGAGTGTGTGGCTGCGACTGGTGCAATAGGTGCAGCCGCTGGTTGTATTTGAGGTTGCGGATTCAGGGTTCCCAAGGAGGCCTGAAGCTGCTCAAAGCGAGAAGCCAGATCCTGGAGGAATCGCATCACCTGAGTCTGATTCGATTCCTGGGTTTCAAGTCTGCAAACTATGCCCTGCAACGGATCATCCACGGGTAACGGGATGTCAGCCGGGTTCATGGCTGATCAAACTGTCAAGGTCACCTGTGGCCAGGTGACAGATGCACACCATAGGGGGACAGGAGTGCACCGCAAGGTAGTGAACCCTATGGCTGACTGCTGCGGATAGGAAACTGGGTGGTTGTGGAAAGCGGGACCAGAGGAGCACAACCGGGATCCTAACGGAAGCTAGAGCCAAGATTCCCCAGGGCGCGGAGTCTAAGACCCAGCAGGTCTTCTCCAGGGCCTCTAGTGGTGAGGATGTTATGCTGCAGGCTGGGACCAGGTCGCGGCCCCTGGAGTTTCCTAGCTCACGCCCCGTAGGATAAGGGGAAAAGAGGGGAAGCAGCAGCACAAGATATGAGAGAACCGAATAACAAGCTGAAGGTCAGGGGCCACAAGCAGACAAGGATAACGAAAGAACGAGCCGAAGGTCAAGGGTCACGAGCAGACAGGGATAGTCGGGGACAAGCCAAATATGTAACAGAGAGACAGACGTAGCACACGGCAGGCAGGAACCCAAACACACAATGCCTAACAAACACGTTGATCAGCAAAGCAGGCTTGCAGTGCACAGGTTAATATAGTGTTCTGTGATAGGGCCTGGGGTGGAGTCTGGCTGGGAGGAGATTATAAAGGAAGCCAGGTGAAAGGGCTCAGGCCTCTAAGATGAACACATGGGAAGGAAGGTAAGCTGACAGACAAACACTACTGCATATCCATGACACACTGTCTCTCTCTCTGTAACTCTCTCTTTCACAAACGCCAACACACTACACAAGGCCGACTTCCAGGCGGCCTTATATAGTGTGGGGCGTGTACCTACTCCTCTGAGCCATGATTGGCCAAAGCCACCCTGGCTTTGGCCAATTACGGCTCTCCGTTATTACCGCGCTCTGATTGGCCAAAGCATGCGGATCATAGTGCATGCTTGGCCAATCATCAGCCAGCAATGCACTGAATTATGGGCCGTGACACGCCACTCGAATTTGGTACGAACGGCCCATAATCTTCGTTGAACGATCGAACAGCCGATGTTCAAGTCGAACATGGGTTCGACTTGAACACGAAGCTCATCCCTAGTACCAGGGCATGGCAACCCTCCCTCGCTCACTAGTCTCTAGTGGGGATTCCTTTCTTAATGAGTGATAGAGGATTATGTGGGGAGGGAGCAGGGAGTATGGCCAAGTTACGCTGCCTGTGTCTATGCATGCACACAGCCTGGCTCGAGAGCGTGCCCACACAGGTTTGCTCTCAGCATGCAGCGTGCTGAAGGGGCACCTGGGGAGAGGAGAAGAGGAGCAAGCAGCACCAGCGGGGGACTCTAGAAGAGGTAAGAGACCGCTCTGAGGCTCCTCAAGCACAAACTCACCCAAGAAGGATAGGTTGCACTCCTCCTCAGCCTAGTGTACAGAGACCGCTGCAGCTTTAGGTAAATCAGAGACAGTCTCTGAAGGGCAAAGTGAAGAATAATGTTTGCAGCCCTGCATTCCAAGACAGTTACCATGAAAGTGATTGATATAGTTTCAGAAGCCATGAAAACCATGAAGTCTGACACGGTTGCAGAAAAGAGAGAGAGAGAAAACTCCTCTCTAGAAACTGCAGAAGAGGGAAACACACATGGGATAGTTAAGGAAGACTACAAGGGCCATGAGGACTCCAGTGAGGGACAATTGTCTGGGGCCATCAGTGTTAAGCAGTGGCACCATACACTGCATCAAAGCTGTTGGGGATCACAATCTAGGAGGGCCCACAATACTGCTCCGTCTGCACCTATGAACTGACATACTGCAAATGTGTAAATGTGCAGGTCCCATAAGTGGTGCTCTCAACCAGCTGCCAACGCCAAAGCTGGGGAGGTTATACGACCACCTGAGACTTTGTCACTATAAGACAGCAGGGAGCCCATGGCTTGTCTCTGCAGAGGAATGTGTTGGCAGTGGTGCAGGCTTTGGGTGAAGGGCGGGATAGGTTGTGAATGCCCGTGCAATGTAGGAGGAGGCATGGCCCATGCACAATAAGGACATAAAAAAAAAACAGGGAGCAGGTTCAGTAATATGGGCACAAGGTTGGTCAAATCTTCACTGCTGCCCCAGGCCCAGAGACACATGGAATGTTGCAGCAACATTAAACCCTATGGGGGCACAGCCAGAAACACAACTACACACCAGGCTCCAAAAGATCGAGGGCCAGTGACTTACTGCAGGGGTGGTCCAGAAGACGCTCTGTGACCCCCAAGCACAGTCAAGCTGGAGAGTGCCAATGCAGGATCCATCAAGAGGATCTTCACTCTCTTTGGTGGGCATACTTACTAAGGAACCTTCAGGGAGAAGGTTTCATCTAGATAAAGCAGAAAAGGTCTAGGTGAATGCAATCAAAAGAAGGGGACAGCAAGAGGGGAACCGGGACTTTACGGTACCAAATAGTAAAAAGACTCATAGCGCCTACCACCCTCTCCTCCTTGTCTTTGGCTCCTCGCAGGAAGAGAGGGCACACCCAGCTCTATATGCCCGTACCCTCCTGTGTAAAGAGGTTGAGCGGTGTTATGAAACAGGTCTCCTCCACAGCCAGGTTCTCCTGAGAATGGCCCTTATCTCTATGCTCAATAAAGACACGTCTCTATTTCCCCCAATGATTTCAAGGTCCACACCAGCCGTAACTCCAACGTAGAGTTTATTTCTCTTAAAAGACAGTCTCTGATAGGAAAGGTTGGAGAAAGAACAGGACAGCATAAGGTGTGGGAGAGGTCCAGGCACAAACGTAATACACTTCACTGCTTGGCTTCTCAAGCAGACTTAGCCCATTTGGATAGTCTCCCTAGATAGGGACTAGCAGACAGAATGGTACTTTAACTAACCGCACAATCACTACACAAACTGGTGATTTTGGTCTCTGCCACAGACCTGGTGAACTTGGTCTCTGCCACAAACCTGGTGAACTTGGTCTCTGCCACAGACCTGGTGAACTTGGTGTTCAAAGCTTGGCCTCTTTGTAAGGAGAAGACAGCCCTCCAGTGAGTTACCGGGCCCCTTCCTTCACTGTGACTTCTCACCAGTCCCTCGGAGCGGTCTTTCCCCGGCCTCCTCGTCTAAGATGCGGGTCCCCTCGCAAGGCGGCACCCTGAGATTCCTCGATCCTTGACGGGCCCCAACCAAAGGTGCTGGGCCCAAGGTCTTTAGTTACAGCCCCAGGGCTAAAGGTGCCTGGGACTGATTCACCGACCACCGCCCCTGGGCCAAAGGTGCCCAGGGCGGACAGGAACACACACTCCCTGGGAGTAGGATTCCCGTCAACGAACCCCCTACAGGCAGCGTCTGCCCCTTTTATATCCTCTCCCAGCATACACAGCAGGCCGACCACTCCCACTGTATGGTTGCCGAGAGCGGACACACAAGGCACAGCACTGTATCAGTGGTTCAACCCTGGCCCACCATGGCAGCGCCACCTGCAGGCCACAGGGAACGGTACACTGACACTCTTCCTGTAGACAAAAATGGTTGATAATGTCCTAACAATTTAGGTGTTTGAGCATAACTACCACTCAAACACTACCCCTAAATTGAGGACCCCGCTACAGACTTAATAAGTATAAAAGTATTACATTTTTTTATTAATTGTTAGCCAATACAATTATTTATAAAGAGCATAAAAAATGTTTTTTTGCATAAAAACATCTCCATATAACAGTGTATGCTATAAATACTGTTACAAACACTGTCTAGTGTCCAGTGGAATGGGTTTACTTCTCTCAGAGCGAATAAATGTCCATTCTCTTAAGTCACTAGCATAGAAAATGGAGCATGATGGGAGTGGGAGGGGAATAATATCCTGTAGACAACAGTATAACCATCTTGTCTCAAAATTAGCCTTTTGTCCCCTAATAAACATTAAGGAAAACACATTTTTGTAGAGTAGGGAACGATTAGAACTTCTCAAAGTTTCTTTATTTCTGTCTGAAATTCCATGTCCCAGTAAGAACTGTCTCCCCTAATCCTTGTAAGGGTGTCACAGGGACAGGAAGTGAAAGAGAATCTCCTAGTTGCCATCACTAAAAAAAGTAAAATACTGCCAGAAATTACAGCACTCCTACTCTATCCAAAACTGAAAAACACATTTTGTCTGGTGTTTTAAAGTAGAACTCTATTCAAACAATTAAATACTCAGATAAAATACATACACTAGAGCTGTAGCACTTGTCAAAGGGTTTGCATTTGTGTCTAATTATTGCTGATACCTACATGGGTGTGCCTGTAGGCAGGTACAGTCTACTTTCTCCACTGTAGGTGGCGCTCGCCCGCAGCAGCATTGCAGTTGGAGAAGAAGTCATGAGGAACATGGTTCCTCTATGGTTTCCTGGGTGACTGGGAGAGCTATCCAATTGAATGATGCTGCCCTGTGTAACCCTATCAGCCATGTTGGGCCAAGTAGAGCCTATTTAAGGCCCTGGCTCCCAGGCTTGGCGCACTTCTGTGAGTGGGACAGGTACCTCGTGTAGCGCTACCGCCAGTTAAGAGAGCCGCTGATTTGATTTCGGGCCCTGCACGCAGTACCGCCAACCCCCGGCAATCTTACTCGACCCACTCTGGCACAGTCAGTCTAGGGTTAAACTCCTATCACTCTCAGGTGTATTATACTTAATAAACTCTAAACAGTCAGACAACACACTGAGGCAACAATATAAAATATATATATCAGCTTTACTGGTAATGAAGGATTCAAGGTATAACATGCAACATATACATGGGCCTGCAGAGCCCTGCATCAATCAATGTACTAGGTGCAGCACAATAATATGGCTCCGCACAGTGTCCACCACGCGGAGCTATGATGGCGTGCGCTCGCCTATGGCGTAGTAACACAAACTTTCTAAACTCCCCGCCTAAGTCAGGCCTGACATGGGATGGAACTAAGTCTCTTTTCCCTAAGGAAGGAAGGTTTCTTCACCGGCCAGCTTTCGTTGGTGCACTTAAAGAAATAACCATTTGTAATCCACATTGGGTGTTAATTTGAAATAACAGGGCAAAACGGGGGGGGGTAGGTACTTCAACTCTGTCCCGGCTACTGGACTCCCCAAGAAACACTGGTGAGCGAACAGCGGGCCTAGGCAGTCTACAGGCCTGAACACAACTCAGTCTATTGATATGGGCAGGTGCCCGCTCACCACTCCAGGCACGATCCCAGCCTGGGACTTCCACCTCCTGTGTGTCGCACACAGCGTCTGCTCCGATCAAGTCCTCGATCCAACTCACGTCCTATCACGACGGGTCGGGATCCACCCAGGCTCTGCAGTATGGTGGAAGGCTCTTCGGACTTCAAGCAAGGCCTCAGGCTTCAGGCCTTGCTTCACAGCCGATCCTCACAGGATGACTTGTCGCTTGACGCGCCGTGTCCCAAGAGAGCGAGCTCCGCCTCGCCTCTCACTTAAGTAACCCCTCCCATGAGTCTCTGCGGTGGAACCTCCGCCCTGGGGCCGAATGGGGTTCTGGGTAACGTAATCCTGGGGCCTTAGAAGAGACCCCGCTACACACTCCCCCCCACTTGTACTCTTTGGTCCCCAAAGATAACATAACTTCAAGCTACACATTTAACAACATCCATCAATTCTCCATATGATGTCGGCAGAGGAAATTCCCACCAGAAACGAGGCGGTGAACTCCTCTGCCCACAGGACACATTAACAACAGCATCCTGTCTAACTGTGCCAGAGAGTGAGCTGGGGTTGCCTCCCACCAAATGAACAGTGGGAGGGTCAGGGTCTTCCATACTCCTTCTGGTAGTGAATACAGTGTCTTCCGCACTCTTCCCCATTTGTGGGTAGGTTAATCTCCTGGGAGGTTTTATTGCCCTCCGCTTCCTCTGTCCTCTAGGACTTTCTGTGGGAACAGATTCTTCTTCTGTAACCAACTCGGGAGTTCCTTCTAATTCAGGAGCATCTGGCTCCGGAGCAGGAAGATACATGGCTTCCCTTGGGTCCTCTTCGGGGGATAGTTCACCGACACTCTCCCAAGCATCTGACCAGTGACTAGATGGAATGAACTCCGTAGCTTCTGCATTCAGTATGGAGTTCCTTGATGATGATGGGCACCCGGTTGACTCCTTCACCGGGGCCCGTTGAAGTTTTCCGGCGGCTTGCGGTTATTCAGTCTCTTCTTCTTGGGACTGGCACATACTTTGGCAAGATGGCCAGCTCCCTCACAATTGAAACAGATCACATTTCCCCAATTTTCCAGGGATGCGGGTGCTGAGGTATTCGGGAACAATTCCTTCCTCGGACTTTCCCTCTCTGGTACCCTTGACTCCTTTTCCATCAAGGAGGTCAACATTCCCAGCACTTGGGACATCTGCGACTTCAAGGTATCCACCTCTGCATCTCTTTCTAAGGTCATGGCCGTCCTGACCATCACCGGAGGAGGGTTCACCGTCTCAACTGGTTGGCTCCTCTTTTTCTCCTCCAGCATAGCTTCTTCCTCTTTGACTACTCGGATCAAGTCAGGGTACTCCAGGCTCTTCCCATCCTGTCTTGTACGTAGCGCCAGTGCGATGGGATCCAGGGGTTGAGATCCTCTCATCACCTGTTGGACCCGGGCCTCATCCACCTTCTTCGGGTCAATCCCCTTCTTTAAGATCATCTTGTGCAGTATTTTATCTAGGCGCATCATGAACTCTGATATAGCTTCTCCCCTGCCTTTTGATAGCAATGCTCCAGTTGGTAGGTAAGTTCAGTGATCTTCTCTGTTCCGCGGAACACATTCTGCAGAATGTCTAGATAGTCCTGTGCAGTACAGTCTGTCTTGCTCATCTTGAGGTTGCGTATGGCCTCTAAAGCAGGCCCCTTCAAGCTCTCAGCAATTCTCTGCTTCTTCCTGTGGTCTGGGACTTCCCACTCCTCCAGAGCCTGAGTTGCACCGTCTAACCACTCCTCAAATCCTTCTTCGCCTGAAGGTACAGGTTTCCTTCCTGAAAACATTCTGAGTTTCCGGTATCCTGATATTTGATAATCTGCCGGGTCTTTCTTGCATTGCGCTATGATTTCCCCTAGAACCGCGCATAATTCTGTGCTGAGGGTGCCCTGCGGCGACCCGGGACACTCTTCTTTCTTTACATCTTTTAGGTTGGGTGGGACGCGTATTAACTTATAAGTTTGTTTATCCACCGTTTCTATGCTTGGCTTCTTGAAGTCTTCTGGGACTCCATCATTCCATTTTATCAGTACATATGTCAAAGGAGGTTCTGATCTGACATCCACTATCCATGCCTTCTGTTGTGGGGACAGTGACATCACTAACTGTTTCACTGCATCTTCTTGCCAGATCCCTGGGAGTTCTATGATCACTGCCCCATTTGGATCTGTGTTGACTGCTGCGCACCACTTCACTACTTCTAGTGGGTCCATGCTGGTACTTTTTGGCTGCTATTTGCTGCAACAGGATCCTGGACTCACGAGCCCCCACGTGTAGCGCTACTCCCAGTTAAGAGAGCCGCTGATTTGATTTCGGACCCTGCACGCAGTACCGCCAACCCCCGGCAATCTTACTCGACCCACTCTGGCACAGTCAGTCTAGGGTTAAACTCCTATCACTCTCAGGTGTATTATACTTAATAATCTCTAAACAGTCAGACAACACACTGAGGCAAGAATATAAAATATATATATCAGCTTTACTGGTAATGAAGGATTCAAGGTATAACATGCAACATATACATGGGCCTGCAGAGCCCTGCATCAATCAATGTACTAGGTGCAGCACAATAATATGGCGCTGCGCAGTGTCCACCACGCGGAGCTATTATGGCGTGCGCTCGCCTATGGCGTAGTAACACAAACTTTCTAAACACCCCGCCTAAGTCAGGCCTGACATGGGATGGAACTGAGTCTCTTTTCCCTAAGGAAGGAAGGTTTCTTCACCGGCCAGCTTTCGTTGGTGCACTTAAAGAAATAACCATTTGTAATCCACATTGGGTGTTAATTTGAAATAACAGGGCAAAACGGGGGGGGTAGGTACTTCAACTCTGTCCCGGCTACCGGACTCCCCAAGAAACACTGGTGAGCGAAAAGCGGGCCTAGGCAGTCTACAGGCCTGAACACAACTCAGTCTATTGATATGGGCAGGTGCCCGCTCACCACTCCAGGCGCGATCCCAGCCTGGGACTTCCACCTCCTGTGTGTCGCACACAGCGTCTGCTCCGATCGAGTCCTCGATCCAACTCACGTCCTATCACGACGGGTCAGGATCCACCCAGGCTCCGCAGTATGGTGGAAGGCTCTTCGGACTTCAAGCAAGGCCTCAGGCTTCAGGCCTTGCTTCACAGCCGATCCGCACAGGATGACTTGTCACTTGACGCGCCGTGTCCCAAGAGACCGAGCTCCGCCTCGCCTCTCACTTAAGTAACACCTCCCATGAGTCTCTGCGGTGGAACCTCCGCCCTGGGGCCGAATGGGGTTCTGGGTAACGTAGTCCTGGGGCCTTAGAAGAGACCCCGATACACTCGTCTGTCAGGGACAGTGCTAACGGCAGGGAAATGTTCCAGATGAGGAGAGAAAGCGTAGGGTTTGCAACTTCTCTGGATATCTTACAAGATGACCAGGCCGCATTCTGCCCCTCCTAACAGGCGCTGTCAGTTCTGCTGAATTCTGCTCTCTAAAAGCTCTTGGAGTTAGTGAGTGTCCCCAGTTGGGCTGTCTTCCCACTGTGTTTATTGTGAACTGTCTTTGACTTCATTTAATACAAGTTCTTTATACTGCACCTGGACTGTGTATTGCTGCTGCACCCACCTACATGCCACGCAGCCAGGCTAGAGCCCAGACTTTTCTTTGCTGCAATTAAAGTGAATGTCAAGGCTAGTATACATATATATATATATTTTATATCATACATCTCTGCAATGCATACACAATTGTACTTGTTTTATCCCTTTAAACATGCTGAAAATACAGAAAAATAATAGGGCCAGAAATATAGTGTCCTACCTTCCTCTTTGACATGACAACACAGTGTAATTTTTGTCCTAGAATTCCAAAGTATGTGGTGTCAGCCCTGCCTTCTTTGTTCCTGATGAATTACAAAGAACACAGACCTATCATTATCTCCATAACCCCTCCTCGTGCATATGTAGAGAGCACAGGACGTTATCAGCCCACAAGGTTTCTTGCATAACCAACATGTAATTTTTGCACCTATCGAACAAATATAACAAAGAAATGTCAATGGTGCAGTATATTTAGCAGGCAAATAGATGAAATGCATTGTTAGAGTTTACATACACTTTAAGTAATACATTAAAACTAGGTCAAGTTAGTAGAAACAGCAGATAAATGAGCTCATCTTTCTGTCACTCTGCTCCCTGCTATCAGCAATGATTTTGAAAACCACATACGTATCTGCAACTGTTCTAATTTCAAATTTAAACTGCCAGTATCCCTTCCCCATTATCAATGAATGTGGCAAAATCCACTTCTGTACAATCAATTTTCTAGCAAGAAACAACTTTCTACTAAATCTTGGGTTACCTTGGTTTTCCAGGAGCGCTATATTTGTTTTAAAAGCAGCATTTATGTGTTGAACATCCTTCCAATATTTTACCATCATAGGAATATGCATGTAAGATAAAATAAGTCTCCTGGAGGTCTGTCCCTGATAAGTTCAATCAAGACTATCTCGATGGACTGCTCTTTAAAGTGAATGGGAAGTTCTATACCTCCTATAGATAGCTTAATTTTGAGACAGTGGGAATCATCCTTAAAGTACTGTAACACTAAAAGCCCATTAAAAAAAAAAATAATAATTATAACAAACATATTATACATAGCTGCTCTGTTCAATTGTTTTGCACAAAGCAGTCCTGATCCTCCTGGCCCCTCCCCCCTGCTGAGTTCCCCCAAAGCAAGCCACTTGCTCTGGGTGCACTTGAGCATGCTCACTCCCGAGTCAGCACTGTAAGTCCATAAGACCCACAGTGCACCGCTTAGTCCTGCCAACTGCTCCCTACTCACTGGCTGTGATTGACATCAGTGGGAGCCAATGGCTCCCGCTGCTGTGTCTCAGCCAATAAGGAGAGAAGGACCTAGGAAAACCATTGTCCCTGTGCACATCGCTGAATGGAAATGGGGTTTAGGTAAATATTACAGGGACTGTGGGGGGAGCAGTACACAGAAGGTTGTTTTTACCTTCATGCATAGAATGCATGTAGGTCAAATACCTTCAGCCTTTAGAACCACTTTAATATCTCTGACCATTAATCCTCTTCAATATTGCCTATTATTTGAGACCATTGCTCAGTGCATTTTAAAGGCTATGTCTTTAGATATTTATGAAATAATAAATTGTACACCAATTAAAGAATACCCCTTTGTACTGTCAGAGAACACCACATCCTTCAATACTGGAATCGTATTCTATATCTCATAGGTATTATCCTCTCCTGGGAGCCTACTGCATGATGCAATTGTATATACTAATGTAGCGGGTACTTACTTTCCCGCAGTAAGTTTTTACATTTTTCGGTGACACCAGTGGTGTGTCTCCGGCGGTCCACCGGGTGGCGCTGTCACTTTGGGCCGACGGACGAGTCATTACTGGGTCGAATCCTTTTTTTGTCTTTTCTCGGCAGCCGTGTGGTGGGGCGGGGAACCCGCTGCGCATGCCGGGGGAAGGTATAAAGGGGGCAGGCCATTTTGTCACGGGGTTCGTTGTCCCTGGCACCTTCAGCCTGCGGACGGAGTTCGTGTTTGTCCTCTAGGCGGACTGGGCCTAGAGGACCACCGGAGGTCGTGTTCCACCTCAGGCACCTTTAGCCTGAGATGAGGTACTCGGATGGCGGTCCGGAGCTCAGTGCCCAACACTGAGTTCCGCGAGGGAAGGATCCTAAGGTACTCCGGAGATGGATGCCTGAATCCGAGGTGGGCGTAATGGACCGGGAAGAGCTCCTCATCTGAAGACCCGGTGCAGCATACTGCCGGTGACGGGTGAGTCTCTTGTCGGAGACCGTCCGGAAGGTGAATTTCCCTCGTGCGGAGACCATAACCCACTCTTTGGAGGAGAGTGGAGGATCGAACTTGTGTCTGGGCCTATTCGTACACACACCTCCTTTTATGATCTATAGCCAAGGGAGTCCATGTTATGTTCTAAATAAAGGAGTGTTGGACTTTAATTGTGTGTGGCTCAAGTTCCTGGCAGACAAAGTTCTCGGAGACTCTTGGAGGGAGGATCCGATGCACAACACAGGCCCGAAGGTAAAGGAAGGCATTGCTGATACCACTTGTACACCTGTGGTGGAAGCCAGGCGTAGCGCACCCTCTCCCTCCCCTATCATACCCCTAGACCAGAGACATTGCGAGCAGAACTTTAATAGAGGGGACGGGGAGAGGGGAGGAACTGCCCGCTACACTAATAAAACTTTGTTTAAATATAAGTGTTCTCATAACTGTTGAAATGATTTTGGGTAATCATTGTAATACAATTGCTTAAGGCTTGGGCAAATCTTATAATACCCTGTTGTTTCCAAAGAGCAATTCATTTTAACTTTGTTTGGTTTGAAAAACCCTCTTATGGGAATTTGCCGGCAACCAAAAAGAAAATAAATGACTATTTATCTAAAATAACATAGCCTTGTTAAAATCACATATGGCCATTATCAGGCCAGAAATCCATTACACAATACATATGAGGTTGATACTTTTGCAATATTACATATCTCTTTGTAGAGTTTGATATTTAGCAGATAGTCCTCCCATATCATGGAACGGGGACTTGTAAAAAATACACAAAGCCCATTTTCCACTGCTGTTCACTCCAGCCAAGGCTGTACATGTCTGATGCTCAGTAAAATCTCACATGATTATGAGATCCACAATCCACAATCTCCCCCACTGTAATATCCACAGACATCTCCCCCACTGTAATATCCACAATCACCCCCACTGTAATATCCACAGACATCTCCCCCACTGTAATATCCACAATCACCCCCACTGTAATATCCACAATATCCCCCACTGTAATATCCACAATCACCCCCACTGTAATATCCACAATATCCCCCACTGTAATATCCACAATCACCCCTACTGTAATATCCACAGACATCTCCCCCACTGTAATATCCACAATCTCCCCCACTGTAATATCCACAGACATCTCCCCCACTGTAATATCCACAATCACCCCCACTGTAATATCCACAATCACCCCCACTGTAATATCCACAATCTCCCCCATTGTAATATCCACATCTCCCCCCACTGTAATATCCACAGACATCTCCCCCACTGTAATATCCAGACATTTCCCCCACTGTAATATCCAGACATCTCCCCACTGTAATCCACAGACATCTCCCCACTGTAATATGGTCCCCCCTCCCCCTCTTTTCCTTCTCTTTTCCTTCCCCATTCATCCCCTCCCTCGAGTTCGTCCTCCCCTTTACCCCCCTCCCCCCCTTTTTCACTTTTTTCCTACCTCTTGTCCCGCCCTCCCCTGCTTTTCCTCCTTCCCCCTCCCTACCCCTCCTTTCCCTACATTCTGTTTACATTACTTATTAGACACCCATATTTGTATGTAGGGGCCCTCCGTTTTCTCTCATTGAGGTGGCAAGAGAAGCGTCCTCACGAGCTCCAGGGCCATACTGTTCCATTGGCCCCGTGTCCTTCAATTGCAGTCTCCGGGTGAGTTTACCTACTTGTGAATGTAAATTAACCATCTATATCGATAAGGGATTTGATCCCAATATGTGAATGACTGTGAATGTCTTTTTGAGTACTCCCTCCTGAATAGGGATGAGCCGAACACCCCCCCCGTTCGGTTCGCACCAGAACCTTCGAACGGACCGAAAGTTCGTGCGAACGTTAGAACCCTATTAAATACAATGGACGCGAACGTTCGAAATCTAAAGTGCTAATTATAACGACTAATATGCATGTTATTGTCCTAAAAAGGGTTTGGGGACCCGGGTTCTGCCCCAGGGGACATGTATCAATGCAAAACAAAGTTTTAAAAACGGCCGTTTTTCGGGAGCAGTCATTTTAATGATGCATAAAGTGAAAAAAAAAAGTGAAATATTCCTTTAAATATCGTACCTGGGAGGGGTGTCTAAAGTATGCCTGTGAAGTGGCATGTGTTTCCCGTGTTTAGAACTGTCCCTGCACAAAATGACATTTCTAAAGGAAAAAAAGCCATTTAAAACTGCTTGCGGCTTCTGGCCTGGTTCACACTGGTCCGACAAACGCTCCGACATTAGGAGCTCATGTCGCATGACGTGTGAAAATCAATGTTTCCCTATGAGAGCCGTCTTAACTGGTCCGACACAAGTCGGTCCGACTTTGAAAATGCTCCCTGTACTACTTTGGTCCGACTTTGATCCTACTTCAGCCCATTGAATATCATTGAAGTCGGATCAAAGTAGGATCCTTGTCCTAACCATCCGACATTTGACATCCGACATGGTGATTACAGCAGCAGTAAGGCCTGGTTCACACTGGTCCGACAAACGCTCCGACATTGGGAGCTCATGTCGCATGACGTGTGAAAGGCCTGGTTCACACTGGGGCGACAAACGCTCCGACATTGGGAGCTCATGTCGCATGACGTGTGAAAATCAATGTTTCCCTATGGGAGCCGTCTTAACTGGTCCGACACAAGTCGGTCCGACTTTGAAAATGCTCCCTGTACTACTTTGGTCCGACTTTGATCCGACTTCAGCCCATTGACTATCATTGAATTCGGATCAAAGTCGGACCGCAGTCTTGCATGATCCGACTTTGGCATGTGACTTGTGCTGTGCTGCTCTTGAGGGGGAACTCCAGGCCAAATTTTTAATAAAAAACCGGCATGGGTTCCCCCTCCAGAGGCATACCAGGCCCTTAGGTCTGGTCTGGATTTGCAGGGGCGCCCCGAAAAAACGGCGTGGGGGTCCCCCCAAAATCCAAACCAGACCCTTATCCGAGCACACAACCTGGCAGGCCGCAGGGGAAGAGGGGGGGACGAGAGCGGCCCCCCTCCCTCCTGAACCGTAACAGGCCACATGCCCTCAACATGGGGGGTTTGGTGCTCTGGGGCAGGGGGGCGACCTGCGGCCCCCCACCCCAGAGCACCCTGCCCCCATGTTGATGAGGACAGGGCCTCTTCCCGACAACCCTGGCCGTTGGTTGTCGGGGTCTGTGGGCGGGGGGCTTATCGGAATCCGGGAGCCCCCTTTAATAAAGGGGCCCCCGGGTCCCGGCCCCCCCACCCTATGTGAATGAGTATGGGGTACATCGTACCCCTACCCATTCACCTGGTGGAAAAAAAATTGCAATAAAAAAAACCACACAGCTTTTTAAAGTATTTTATTGCACAGCTCCGGGGGTCTTCTTCCGACTTCGGGGGTCTCCGGTGTCGTCGCCGCGTTCTCCGGTTCTTTCTTCTGCCGGGCCTCCGCTAACTTCTTTTTAGCTCTTTTGCTAACGGAGGCCCGGTCTTCTCCGTCGTCTCGTCCGGCTCTCCGTTGTCCTTCTGCCGGCCCCTCCACTAACTTCTTGGTAGCTCTTTTGCTAGTGGAGGAGCCGGTCTTCCCGTCGTCGCCGTCGGCATCTTCTTCCCTCTTCTCCTTCTCCTTCTCGATGTTGACGCGTCGCTTCCTCCCGCTGTAATACTGGCTCTCCGCTCCGCTCCGCATTAATATAGGCTTCCCATGACGTCACAGTCACATGTTCCCATGACGTCACAGTCACATGCTCCGGGGCCATGTGCCCCGGAACATGTGACTGTGACGTCATGAGAAGCCTATATTAATGCGGAGCGGAGCGGAGAGCCAGTATTACAGCGGGAGGAAGCGACGCGTCAACATCGAGAAGGAGAAGAGGGAAGAAGACGCCGACGGCGACGACGGGAAGACCGGCCCCTCCACTGGCAAAAGAGCTAAAGAAGTTAGTGGAGGGGCCGGCAGAAGGACAACGGAGAGCCGGACGAGTATACGGAGAAGACCAGGCCTCCGTTAGCAAAAGAGCTAAAAAGAAGTTAGCGGAGGCCCGGCGGAAGAAAGAACCGGAGAGCGGGAGAAGAACCGGAGAGCGGGAGAAGAAGAAGGCGACGGAGAAGACCGGGCCTCCGCTAGCAAAAGAGCTAAAAAGAAGTTAGCGGAGGCCCGGCAGAAGAAAGAACCGGAGAGCGCGGCGACGACACCGGAGACCCCCGAAGTCGGAAGAAGACCTCCGAAGTCGGAAGAAGACCCCCGGAGCTGTGCAATAAAATACTTTAAAAAGCTGTGTGGTTTTTTTATTGCAATTTTTTTTCCACCAGGTGAATGGGTAGGGGTACGATGTACCCCATACTCATTCACATAGGGTGGGGGGGCTGGGATCCGGGGGCCCCTTTATTAAAGGGGGCTCCCGGATTCCGATAAGCCCCCCACCCGCAGACCCCGACAACCAACGGCCAGGGTTGTCGGGAAGAGGCCCTGTCCTCATCAACATGGGGGCAGGGTGCTCTGGGATGGGGGGGCCGCAGGTCGCCCCCCTGCCCCAGAGCACCAAACCCCCCCATGTTGAGGGCATGTGGCCTGGTACGGTTCAGGAGGGAGGGGGGGCCGCTCCCTCGTCCCCCCCTCTTCCCCTGCGGCCGGCCAGGTTGTGTGCTCGGATAAGGGTCTGGTTTGGATTTTGGGGGGACCCCCACGCCGTTTTTTCGGCGTAGGGGCGCCCCTGCAAATCCAGACCAGACCCAAGGGCCTGGTATGCCTCTGGAGGGGGAACCCATGCCGGTTTTTTATTTAAAATTTGGCCTGGAGTTCCCCCTCAAGATTCATACCAAACACAGTGCCTGATATTGGCGGGGATCCAAGTCGGATCCCCGTTCATTGAAAGTCGGACATATGTCGGCTTCATGTCGCAGGGCAAAGTCGGATCCAAAGTAGGACAGATGTCGTGTCGCACTAGTGTGAACCCAGCCAAAATCAATGTTTCCCTATGAGAGCCGTCTTAACTGGTCCGACACATGTCGGTCCGACTTTGAAAATGCTCCCTGTACTACTTTGGTCCAAATTCGATCCTACTTCAGCCCATTGAATATCATTAATGTCGGATCAAAGTAGGATCCTTGTCCTAACCATCCGACATTTGACATCCGACATGGTGATTACAGCAGCAGTAAAAGGAATTTATCTCACCCTGGGATTGTTTTGATTGGTCAAAGGACAAGTCAGACTAGCACAAAGTCGGATCAAAGTAGTATCCTGTTCATGAATGTCGGATGGATGTCGGACCAATGTAGGATCAATGTAGGACTGATGTCGCAGAGCAAAGTAGGATGAAAGTCGGATGAATGTCGTGTCGGTATCAGTGTGAACCCAGCCTAAAAGGAATTTATCTCACCCTGGGATTGTTTTGATTGGTCAAAGGACAAGTCAGACTAGCACAAAGTCGGATCAAAGTAGTATCCTGTTCATGAATGTCGGATGGATGTCGGACCAATGTAGGATCAATGCAGGACTGATGTCGCAGAGCAAAGTAGGATGAAAGTCGGATGAATGTCGTGTCGTATCAGTGTGAACCCAGCCTCAATGTAATGTCTGGTCCCGGTAATATGGATGAAAATCATTAAGAAAAATGGCATAGCTACCCCATCACCCCCCCCCCCCCCCCCTTAAAAAATATATTTTTAAGCTTTTTGGAAAACATAGGGAAGGGTTATCACCCCTGTATTATTTGTTTTGCTGTCCGTGCCCCTGTTCAGAACACTTTCCGTCCCAATGACAACTGTTTTTGAAAAGTGTTTTTTTTATTGAAACAAGGATTGGTGATAAAGCATCAGTAGAGAGGAGACACCTTTTTCCAATATTAACTCTAAAGCCCTGTACACACGATCGGTTTAACCGATGAAAACCGTCCGATGGATTGTTTTTATCAGACAAACCGATCGTGTATGGGACCCATCTTTAGAACATGTTTTAAATTTTTCCGATGGATAAAAAAACGATCGAAAACTCAGATCGTCTATGGGCAAGTCCATCGGATAAAAAACCCACGCATGCTCAGAATCAAGTCGACGCATGCTCAGAAGCATTGAACTTCATTTTTCTCGGCTCATCGGAGTGTTTTACGTCACCGCATTTGAAACGGTCAGTTTTTTGACTGATGGTGTGTAGGCAAGACTGATGGAAGTCAGCTTAATCGGATTTCAGATGGACAAAACCATCGGATTAGAATCCATAGGATATCCGATCGTGTGTACAAGGCTTTACAGGAGAGAATTTCCCTTCCTAGGGGTAGATTTCCTCTCACTTCCTGTTGTCTCCTTCCGTTTGCAAGTAGGAGTCGTTTGTAAGTTGGATGTTTGAAAGTAGGGGCCTGCCGTATATACTATGCAGAAATTTGCCCCTTACATGTTGGTGTTGCCACAACACTGTAAGCCCTCACAGTTACTCTTGGTGGGTGCTGGAACGCCCTGCTGTGAACTATTATATGAGGAATTGTATTTACATGCCATTGTTGAACAGTGGTAGGAAAAATTGGGCCTTTGGTGGTGGTGCTGGTGCCACAACACTGTAAGCCCTCACAGTTACTCTTGGTGGGCGCATGAATGGGCCCTGCTGTGAATTATTAAATCAAGAATTGTAATTGCATGCCCCCGTTGAAGAAGAAGCACACTATGCCCGCTGAAAGTGCTGCAGATGCCTGTTAGTGTAACACAAAAGAAAAAAAACTACGAGCAATAAGGGCTAGCTTCAGGTGTATAATGTGCAGGAGGCACACTACGCCCGCTGTAAGTGCTGCAGATGCCTGCCTGTGTTACACAACAGGAAAACACAGCAATAAGGCCTAGCTTCAGGTGTATATTTTGCAGGAGGCACACTGTCCCCTGCCTATCCTTTTCCCTGCACACAAGGTTTAGCAGAATATCACTGACACTGTCCCTGCCTATCCTTCTCTCTCCCTGCACACAAGGTTTAGCAGAATACCACTGACACTGTCCCTGCCTAACCTTCTCTCTCCAGAACACACAAGGTAAATGAACAAATATCACTAACACTGTCCCTGCCTATCCTTCTCTCTCCCTGAACCGGAACACACTACACAAGGGCGCCGCGCTGGCGGCCTTTTATAGTGTGGGGCGTGTACTAAACCCCCCTGAGCTATAATTGGCCACAGGCATCCTGCCTGTGGCCAATTATGGCTCTCCTCGCTGCTGGCGCTGGGATTGGCCAAGCATGCGGGGTCACAGTGCATGCTTGGCCAATCACAGCGCCGGGATTGCACTGCGATGGTGCAGTGTATTGTGGGCCGTTCGCGTCACTCGAATTTGGGAGAAAGGAAGCCGCTCAGGTGTGGAAGTCCCTGAAATTACCTCCTCCCAGCAACCAAGGGTGCAGGCAAATGCAAATGCAATTGAAGAAAGAAAGAAAAGTCTTCTGGACGCAGCACTCCGGTTAAAAAGCCTTTATTCCAAAAATAGGTTCAGGAAACCAAAAACACACTGCAAAACACAGCAAACTGATCACATCTGGCTAACGCGTTTCACACTATTAAAGTGCTCACTCATAGCTGGTTATTACACAAATATTACCCAAGATATACCCTAAACAGGGGAAGTCATGTGATCCAACCCCAAGGTGAAAATAATTGGTTAATTGAAGGTTAATTAAACGTGAAGTGATTCAAGTGAGATGGGTGTGGTTCACTGACCACAATGATAAAAGAGGATAGAAATACCTCACCATATATACAATCTATACAAATATATAAAAAAACATATAATATATATAAAAAAGATAAGTGATATGGTGTGAAGTGGAAACGAAAGAATAACAATAAAAATAATTATGAAAATAAAGTACCGTAATAAATAAATAATAAATAAGGATGAGATTACTACCAGTTGTAAGGGTAGTGTGATGTAAATGTGCATCCGAAACATGTGTAACCATGTGTGTGAATACAAAAGAGAGAAAAAATATGTGCATGTATACAAAATTTGGACGTGTATAGATGAAAAATGCAAAGCAACCTTATAAATTGATTAGGTGCATTGTGAAGTGCTTGCATTAGTATTACTTAGTCCGTACTGATATGTGCATGTCTCTTTTGAGATTTATTTATTTTTTGAATTTTATTATTATTATTGATAATTTATACAGTGAACTTAATGTGAATAAAAGAACAGATGTTCTGATGAAACTGATATCTGAGCAGATTGTATTAATATGTGAGTATATGTCTCTTTAAAAACGCATAAGTCTATATGTCTATTGTGATGGAAGTCATTCCTGAGGGTATATTATGCATGAAGATGAACTATTATATAAACATGCAGTAGAAGCATATATGTACAAATGTGTTTGAATGTGTTTGAAGACACCGTGTTTGAAGACACCATGTATATGAATATGAAACAAGGATGTACCCATATGTGTACACCGGCATACAGCTAGGGGCACACACATGGGGAGCCCGATGGAATAGTATGTGTGTGTATATATAATGGCTCCGAAAATGCGCGCATCAACTGGGACATACGTCCAACCATAAACATCTCGATGGAAAACGATCCATCCAATCGAAATGTCTATAAGATTGTTCTATGTGAACGATTCACATCAAGACGAATGTCTATGTGAAGGGTTAATTAAGAATGTACCCCTATGTACATATAGGCATACAGCTCAGCACGCACACACGAAGAGCCCAATGTAAAAATATATATGTGTATATACATGGTGGCTCCAAAAATGTGTGCATTAACTGAAATGCACGTCCAACCATAGACATCTCGATGGAAAACAATCCGTCCAATCCAACCAACCATAGACATCTCAATGGAAAGCGATCCATCCAATCAAAATATCTACAAGATTTTTCTATGTGAACGATTCACATTAAGACAAATGTCTATGTGAAAAAGTTGAATAAGGAAAATAGTTAAATAAGGAAATGCCCCCGGGGGCGTGGCCTGACGCAGCATGTGAGCAGACGTTCCTCTCTGCAGCTCCAAGATCCCTCTGCACAATCCTTCGCAATCCTGCTAACCTGCCAAACCAATCGGCCCAAAACTTTCTCCAGACACCCAAGAGGGACCCTGCTACTCATCCACGGAAGAATTTTGGTGGATGGGAGGAAGAAAAGGGAGAAAACAGCCCCCGGTCAGGATGAATATTACCACTCGGTCCTCCCAAGATGGCCGCCGCTCCACCATGCTACATGTGCCTCTCTCATCTACACCGGAACTCTTCGGTGACGATCTGGACCCCTCACTACCACCATCCCCTGGGGCTTCAGCCCCTTCAATACCCCTGGCCCACCCCGCTCCGAGTGATGACGGTCTCGAGGAGGGGCCGGAACCGGAGCCCACCTTGCTGGATGTTCTCAAAATCCTGAAGGTAAATCATTCTGATATTATGGGGAAGGTGGAGGAACTAAAGCTGGACATTACTATAATGCGCCAGGACATGCATAAGGTCAGGGACCGGGTCGCTGAGACAGAACGCCGCATTAGTGACCTGGAAGACACTGTAGGCCCGGCCCTGCCTGTGCTGAAAACCCATGGCAACAGAATTCAATCGTTGGCAGATAAGATCGACGATTTGGAAAATCGTTTACGTAGGAATAACCTGCGCCTGGTGGGCCTCCCAGAACGGGTCGAGGGTGCAGACCCGGTATCCTTCCTTGAATGCTGGTTTACCCAGGAATTTGGCAAAGACTGCCTGTCCCCATGTTTTGTGATCGAACGGGCCCACAGGGTCCCTGGGAGACCGCTCCCTGCTGGAAACCCCCCTCGCACCATGGTTATCCGTCTCCTAAATTATAGGGACAGGGACGCTATCCTGAGGGCTGCCCGCATAAAGGGAAGCCTGAAAATCAACAACGCATCGGTCTCCCTCTACCCAGATTACTCCCCAGCAGTTCGTGCTGCGAGAGCCAAGTATCAACATGTTAAACAGAAGTTGAGAGAACAGACCATACAATACTCCATGCAATTTCCCGCGACGCTGAGAGTCGTCCACCAGGACCAAGTGCACTTTTTTCAGAACCCTGCTACTGCGCTTTCCTGGTATGAATCCCTGTCCAAACCCGGCCGCGCATCTGACCGACCACCTGCAACCTGATCGGGGTATCCCCCCCGCACAGGCTACAAAGCCACTTCATTTTCTTTTTCTCGCCCCAATCGGGGGCTCTTTGTGCCTATGGCAGGTACCTTATTCTACAGCTCGACAAGAGGCTATGGATCTTTAAGGGGAAGATTGGGATGCTGCAGTTGTTTTCCTTTTTCTTTCCCCTTTGGTTTTCTTTTTTTTTTTTTCTTTTTTTGTTCTCTGATCATTGACTGATCAAAATAGTTTGCTGACTTGCCTGTATTGGCCATGTTCCTAGTGTCTACTAGCAGTTTTGGGACAAAGCCGGCCCCTTGTTCTTGGGGTACGGCAGGGGTAGTAACGAAATCAATGTGGATTTCAACTGGTAATGTATGTGTAATGGTTTGTGTGTTTGCATGGATGGTGGTTGTGTGGATGTGTTCATGGGTACTCCTTTTCTCCTGCTCCCCCCCAGTGTTGGATTGCAGCCGCGCCGGTGACAAGTGTCTGATTTGTATTACCATATATGGGCCCCTTTTTAACCCCCCGCCATGTCTATAATCACATGCATCGCCTGGAATGTCCGGGGGTTAAATTCTAAATTTAAAAGAGCATCCTTATTTGAATTTCTCAAGCCACATAGGCCACAGATACTATGCCTACAGGAGACACATCTCCTAGGCTCCAAAATACTTGCTTTGAAAAAACACTGGGTGTCACAGGGGTATCATTCCACGTACTCAAATTATGCTAGGGGAGTCTCTGTCCTCATAAGGAAGGGACTCCCTTTCTCCTGTGACCAGGTAGTTATTGACCCAATGGGTCGGTACGTTTTTTTACTGTGTAAAATCCACGCCACCCCATTGGTCTTGGTGGTGGTGTATGCCCCCCCCCCTGTCACGGCTGCAATCTTCACTGACTTAAGTTTACAGTTTTCTAAATTGCCGGGTCTGCCTACCCTTGTGCTGGGGGATTTCAATTCTGTCCTGGACCCAGGTCTGGACAGGTTGAGGCCCCTCCAATATGAATCCAAGCTATTTAGCCACTGGTGTGCCTCCTTTGGTTACGTCGACCTTTGGCGGCGTGGCCATCCACTGATAAAAGAATACTCCTGTCAATCCAGAACATATGGTACTCTTTCCAGGCTGGATTATGCCCTGGGAACCTCTGATATGGTCCCTTATGTTAAGTCGGTCGCATACATCTCGCAGACAATCTCAGACCATTCGGCCCTTAAGATAGAGTTGGTGATGGGTCACCGACCCTCTTTTCGGCAGTGGAGGCTCAGCCCTTGCTGGATCTCCACCCCCGAAATACAGGACCCGGTGGGACAGGACATGTCCCACTTTTGGGCGGATAATGAAGGATCTGCCTCCCCTGGCCCCACATGGGACGCCTTTAAGGCGACTGTGCGGGGTTCATACATCTCTAACACTACCAGACATAAAAAAAACCTCCAGGCCACTCTTTTAGCCCTAGAGTCCTCCTTGGAGATTGCGAGGGCCCAGTATTCTGCGTCCCCCACCCCGGACTCCCACGGGGTCCTGGTGGGGGCGCATAGGGCCCTGGACCTCCACAGGGTGGATGTAACGCAGAAACAACAGAGATATCTGACGGCCAGGCTGCTTGAACACAGTGGGAAAAATGGCAAGATGTTGGCATATCTCTCCCGCATGGACTGTGTTGATAGGACTATTCCGCAAATCCAGGTGCCGGATGGCTCCATCGCTTCAGACCCTAGGACCATTAATCTAACTTTTAAATCCTTCTATGAGGACCTATATTCGTCCCAGCCCTCTCCACCTGAATGGGAAACTATGGGTTTCTTCGAGTCTCTCCGGTTCCCTGTACTGGAGGACTCACACAGATCCATCTTAAATGAACCTTTGACGGTAGAAGAAATTACCACTGCCATATACTCACTCCCCCCGAACAAAACTCCTGGATTGGACGGTTTGCCCGCTGAATGGTACAAACACTATGCTGGGGACTTGGCACAGAGGTTGCACTCTCAGTTTGGGCAGGCAATGGAGGAGGGCGTTCTCCCCTCCTCCATGTGTGAGGCCCTGATTGTGGTGATCCCCAAGCCTGATAAAGATCCAACGCTATGTGGCTCATACCGTCCAATCTCCTTACTCAATAGCGATGTTAAGATACTGGCCAAGGTACTGGCAGTGAGACTACAAAAGATTATCCTACACCTTATCCATAGGGACCAAACTGGATTCATGCCTGGAAAGAGTACATATGACAACATTAGACGATTGTTCATACATATCCATAGAGCTGACACTGAGCATAAAAGTGGCCTGGTGTTGTCCCTGGATGTGATGAAGGCCTTTGATACTGTGAAATGGACCTTTTTGTGGGAAGTCATGCACCGAATGGGTTTTAGTCACCAATTTATAAAATGGGTTCGTCTGCTATATATCAATCCCAGGGCAAGAATATGTACTAACAAGGATGTATCGGATGTCTTTTCTTTACACAGGGGAACACGGCAGGGCTGCCCGCTCTCGCCACTCCTGTTCGCACTTGCCATAGAGCCTTTGGCTCTGGCGGTGCGACAGACGGCGTCGGTGGGCGGCATATGTTATGGTAATCTTACAGAGAAGATCTCATTATATGCTGATGACGCATTAATATACCTTGATGGCACAGAACAGTCCTTTAAATCTTTAATGGAAGTGGTGGAGGAGTTCGGGAGGGTCTCGGGACTAAAGGTGGGCTGGGACAAGTCTGTTGCTTTTCCCATAGGCCCCAAACAGGATTATACTTACTTATCTCACTCTAACCTGTCAGTCAGATCCACATTTAAATATTTGGGCATTCACATTAATGCAGACCTGGCCCTCTTTGAATCTCTTAACATTGCCCCAGTTGTTACACACATGGAGACCAGGTTGCAAACTTGGGCCTCATTACCTTTGAATTTGATAGGGCGGGTGAACATATTTAAAATGATATACCTACCTAAATTTTTATATGCCTTTAGGGCATCCCCTATTTTTCTCTACAAAAAGCTCTTCAAAAGAATAGACTCGTTATTATCCTCCTTCCTATGGCAGGGGACCAATCCCAGAATAGCGAAGGCTTCCCTCCAGGCCTCTAAGGGTGATGGGGGACTGGCCTGCCCCAACTTGCGACACTATTTTATAGCAGCCCAATTAACCTATGTCTATGAATGGTTCCAGGGGGCCTCCGCATCCTGCTCTACCTATCTACTGCAGGCACTTGCTGGCCTAGAGACCCCATTGGTAGATATTATGCATAGATCTTTACCAAAACGATGCTCCCGCGGCTCCCCGATAGAAGTGAGTTGGTTGGCCTGGCATGAAGGGAATAAGACGATTTCAGAATTGGGGGGGGTCTCACCGAAAACCCCCCTATGGCATAACCCCAATCTTCTGGAGCTCATGGGTCACCCCGATGCATTGTGGTGGACACGGCTGGGCATTACCCACGCTGCCCACATTTTTCTCAATGGTGAATTTATCTCTTTTGAAGTCCTAAAAGCTACAAGTGGATTATCAAATAAATTCTATTTTAAATATCTTCTCATACGACACGCTGTCCGTGCGCAGTTTCATGGCCTGACTCTTGAGCTCGCTGAATCCCCGCTTGAGGCATTGATGTCGTGTTCTGGCATTACGAAATTAGCCACGACCATTTACTCCCGACTGCAGACGGGTGGGAGTTCTCCCTTCCGTGCTGCACAGCGGAAGTGGATGGTCGACATCCCTGGGCTTTCAGAGGAGGGGTGGGAGGAGGCCTCTGGGGCCTGTTTCTTGGATATTGTTGGGTCTAACGACCAATATATACAGTTCAAATTTATTCATCAACTGCATTACACGCCGGCCCGTCTGGCTCGCATGGGTTATGTTTCAGGGGCCCTCTGCCCTAGATGTAAGTGCACCAATGCTGGTTATGTACACATGTTTTGGTCCTGCCCGGCCCTCTTGGGGTTCTGGGTGGACCTATTCTCTTTTTTTGAAAACAATCTATGCCTAGTGACCCCCCACACTGTTGAAGTGGGGCTCCTGGGCATCCTTAATGACCACATACCCAGAACCCACGAACGGACCCTAGTCCGCTTGATACTCTTTTATGCCAGAAAACTGATATTACTACAATGGAAGTGTGAATCTGCTCCCAACATCCAACTGCTGTACCGCATGATAAACAAAGTCGTACCAACCTTTAAACTAATCTATAAAGGAAGGGCCTGTATACAGAAATTCTACAAGATCTGGCAACCTTGGCTGGATATAGACAGCTCCTTTTGGAAGGATACCCCTCTGTCTCAGCAGTAGTGGGCCCTGATTCAGCCCCTCCTGTTTGATGGGGGGGGGGGAGAACTACCTCCTATCCTAAATAAAGAAGCTGGGGACATGAAACATATCCCACATAAATGTGGGGGGGGGAGTAGGAGGAGTGCCCCCACCCAGCTGTAGTTTCGGCTGGGGAAATGGGTGGAAGTGCTGGGTGAATGGGTATGAGTGTTGTGTGAGTGAATGCAAGCACTTAAGTATTACTGAATAAGAATAACCGAATGAGTCCTGTGAAAATCACAGTTAAATACTCTCGATACACCTTTGGTATTAGGGTTTTGTGTTTCTTTTTTTTTTTTTTCTTCTCCTCCGTTGAGGAACTGGGACACCTATGTGGCCATGTGGCCACAAGCTGTAGGCCTTATTAGGCTTGAATGTTATTTCGAGACTATATTGTTTATGCTCCCGCTTCACGGTGTAATACTGGTATATTGCTACTGAATACAAGAAAATAATGTGTAAGCGTGTATGTTGATATGCTCTGTAATTTTTCTCTGTTCAATGGAAAAATCAATAAACATAAATTAAAAAAAAAAAAAAAAAAAAAAAAAAGGAAATGCCCCCGTGTGAATGCAAGTATTCAGCTGAATGCGCACACATAAGGAGCCCAATGTAAAAGTATATGTGTATATATATAATGGCTCCGAAAATGTGCGCATTAACTGGGATGCACATCCAACCATAGACATCTCGATGGAAAACCATCCGTTCAATTAAAGATGTACAAGTAATTCTATGGGGACAATTCGCACGGGAACAAAAGTCTATGTAAAAAGATTAAGAATGAAAATACTGACAAATAACAAAACCTTTGGGTTGGATCCTGACTTAGTATAAACATACCATGATGCCCACATAGACATATGCGCTCAATAAATGCCAATATAATATTGCATTTACAGTACAATTTACATACAGATGAAATATGGGCCATGAATCTTGTGTATACATTGGCTTCCGAGATAAAATTCTATATGTCGTTTCCGTGTACAGAATAAACTCTATATGTGCCCAAGACAGTTCATGCTGTCAAGAATGACATGACGAAAACCAACATAAATTAAAAAGGAATAAAGAGACTATAAAACACACAAATGAATGTGTGACACATATACAATAAAACGATCTGATCATTACGATCTACCACTAATTGATGATTTGTGCAAAAGAAAGAGACCAAGTCCATACAATTTCTTCCAAACCAGGTGAATAATGGTTCGTGACTGAAAGAAAAAAGGGAAGAAAAAGAAAAGAAAATGGTCCCAATAGAATAGTAGAACTATCATGTTCCATTTGTTTTATGGATGGTTATATAGAGTCCATAAAGATTTGAACATGCAAAAAGCAATCAATATCATGGTAACTACATAAAACAAAATGAAATGAAAAACTCCTGACAACAATCCGGGTATATACATGTATATGCCCATGGACATGTAGTAGAGGAGGACAAAATTGCAATCTGAACCTTAATTAACATGCATGGGTAACACATGTTAGAAACATCAGAAAAAATGCCAGACACCAGAAACTAGAAAGGACACTGTGCAGGACGTGAGGACTAATCATAATAATGGGACACATCCCATTCGAAGTTAAGGCCTGCCGGTATCCTGGTATGCAATGAAAAAATCCAATAGACCTCACGCCTGCACAGTGTCCTGAATTTGTCTCCCCCTCTTAAAGGTGAACTAATCTTTTCTATACCTTGTATGGAGAGGCATGAGACATTTTTCTGATGTACTGATACCCAATGCCTGGCAACATTCGTGTTCCTATCTTTCTGTATATCATACAGGTGATCATACAGTCTGTCTTTGAGTCTCCTAGTCGTTCTTCCGACATATTGGATATCGCACAGTTCACATTTAATCACATATACCAAAAACTTGGTATTGCAATTAATGAACTGCTTAATATCCAAAGAATTGTGATTGGTACTTGACTGAACTGTGTCACCTGTTTTTATGTGTCTGCAATAGTTGCAGTGAGGCATTCCACATCTAAAAGTGCCCTGGAAATGCAACCAGTTTGATGCCAAAGGTATGCTAGAAAAAAGGCTAGGTGAAAGGCGACTACCCAAAGTAGGGGCTCTGCGGGACACTGATTTAACTCCCCTAGAGAGTATTTCATGGTAGGCAGGGTCGTTCAGTAGAATGGGAAGGTATTTCTCAATAATAGATTTTATTTTACCGAATTCAAAACTGTAGGGTGTAGAGAACACCGGTACTCCACTGAAAGACAGTGCCGCTTTGTTCTTACGTTTATTCGAACAATTCTGAAGTAAGGTCTCTCTTGGGATAGCACTCGCGGTTTTGAAGGCTCTTTTTATTATATTGGGAGCATAACCCCTGTTAATGAATCGTTGGGTCATATTTGTAGCTTCGGTGACAAAATCCTCAGGTCTGCTGCACAAACGTCGGAGCCTGAGGAATTGTCCGACCGGGACCCCACGAATGGTGTGGCTGGGGTGGCCCGAGTCTGCTCTAAGAAGGGCATTGCCAGCTGTGGGTTTTCTATAGAGGCCTGTGACTACTACATCATTTACAGCCAACAACTTGACATCCAAAAAATCTATAGAGGTGATGCCAAGTTTTCCCGTAAAGCGAAGATTCATGGGATTATCGTTAAGGTGATCCAACCAATCCTGTAAATTTGTGTCCTCGTTGGAGGAAACAAACAGGAGGTCGTCAATGAACCTACAAAAGAAAATCGTGTCTAAACGGCGGGGGCTATCGTGTCCAAAGATGCGGGACCTCTCCCAAAATCCCATGTAGAGATTAGCCAGGGAAGGCGAAAATTTCGCTCCCATAGAGGCCCCGCACCTTTGGAGATAATAGCCCCCGTCGAACATAAAGAAATTATGTGTAAGTAAATAGTCCAATGACAGCAAGATAAACTCCTGTAGCACTAACGAATACTTTCCAGATTCTTTGAGTAAAGTGGACACAGCCAAAACCCCCAAGTCGTGAGGAATACTCGAGTAGAGGCTGATCACATCGCATGTAATCCACCTGTACTCTGCTTTCCACTGAAAATCCCTGAGTTTTATAAGCAGTTGTTTGGTGTCGCGTAGATACCCTGGGAGGTTGACAACCAATGGCTGAAGTTGGCCATCAACCCACTCTCCCAGGCGCTCGTTAAGGGATCCAATACCTGCCACTATGGGCCTGCCCATAAGTGGGTCCAGGCCTTGTGAATTTTTGGCAGGTGATGGAACACCGGCATCACGGGATTAATGGGGATAAATAACAATTTCTCTTTATCTGAAAAAATTAAGTACTGTCCGTGATACTTTTTTTATTTGCACTAACATAGAATTTTTCAGGACAAGCTTTCGGGGTATGTCCCCTTCTTCAAGGTCCAAGCAGTACTGATTCACAATTTTTTTAGCAGAATGTTGAAACAAAACAAGAAAAAAATCTCAGAGGGAAAGGAAAAAAAAACACATACAAATCAATGGTAATAAAGATAGCAGCAGAGTTAGTGAGATAAGACAGAGTAGTGAGATAAGACAGAGGGAGAGCTATAGACTTGAGGGGGGAGATGCTAGTCACAGAGGGGGTCATAAAACCTTAGTATAATGGGTAAGGAAACCAATATCTAAATTTAGGCCATTCGTTTTTGTGTTAAAAAGAATTATCATTCTTAGTTCAAATGTTTTCCTTTCCTGGATAGTTCTGAAATTCCCTTTAAGAACTAAAACATTGAGGTCTTCTATAGTGTGGTCTGGTTGTGAGAAGTGATGTCCCACAGGTGTGCAGAAACTCTCTTCTTTATGTTCCTTGATGGTATGTCTGTGAAAATTCATCCTCGCTTGCAACTTCTGTCCTGTTTCACCAACATAAGATCCTTTGCCACACCTGTTGCATTGGATGAGGTACACAACATTACTGGAGGTACAGTTGTAAGATCCCATGATGGTGAAGGTCCCATTTGTGTGTGTGACACTTTTGGATGGATTGATCTGGTTGCACAGTTTGCAGCGTTTTTTATTGCAGGGTTTGCTTCCATTATTTGTGACTTCATAATCAGAGTGAAGTTTCCTGCTGATTAGTTTGTGTCTGAGGTTGGGTGGTTGTCTGAAAGCCAATAATGGGGGTTGTTGGAATATTTCTTTCAGAGTTTCATCCTCTGTTATAATGGGCTGTAAATCTTTGATTATCTTTTTGATCCCTTCTAGTGTTAGGTTGTATGTGGTGACTAGAGGTACTCGGTTATTTGTTTTTTTCTCTTTGTATTGGAGGAGATTTTCTCTTTGGGTTTTCAAGGCTGTGTTTATGCTGTTGTTGATGGTTTTGTCTTTATATCCTTTCTTCTGGAAAGAGCCTGCCAGTGTTCTGAGATGTTTATCTCTGACTTCTGGGTCTGAACAAATTCGGTGGTATCTGATGGCCTGGCTGTGTATGATGGCTTGTTTAGTGTGTTGGGGATGAAAACTGGAACTATGAAGATAGCTGCATCGGTCAGTCGGTTTTCTGTATATGGAAGTGTGAAGCTTGTCATCCCTGATGTATACTGTAGTGTCTAGGAAGTTGACATGTGTGTTCGAATAGTCCATTTTTAGTTTGATAGATGGGTGAAAAGTGTTGATCAATGAGAAGAATTGGTTTAGATTTTCTTCACCTTCAGTCCATATCATGAAGATATCATCAATATAGCGATAATATCTGTATGGCTTTTGTTGTATGCTGTTCAGGAATTTGTCCTCCAGGTCAGCCATAAATAAGTTTGCATATTGGGGTGCCATTTTGCTTCCCATAGCAGTACCCATACATTGGAGATAGATGTCATTGTTGAAAGTGAAGTAGTTGTGTGTAAGAATAAATTCGATGAGCTGTGTAACATCCTCAGCCGTGTATTTGTGGTTTGGTGTGGATGATAAGAATCTGTGACATGCTGCCAACCCATCCTTGTGAGGGATGTTACTGTACAGAGATTCTACATCCATAGTGACTAGAAGTGTATTTGGTGGTAATTGTTGTATATTGTTAAGCTTGTTCAGAAAATCAGTGGTGTCTTGCAGGAAACTAGTAGTGTTCATGACTAACGGTTTTAACATGTTTTCTACAAGGCCTGAGATATGTACGGTAAGTGTATTCATACCTGTTATAATGGGTCTGCCTGGATTTCCTGGCTTGTGAATTTTGGGCAGCATGTAGAAGTCTCCAATATCTGGATTATCTGGAATCGCATTGATGAGTTCTGAATGCAGGTGGCTTGGTATGGTCGCAATCAGACCTTTTAATTGCTTAGTAAAATCCTGGGTCGGATCATAATCCAGTTTTTTGTAGTAAGTAGTATTTGCCAGCTGCCTCTGACCCTCTTGTATATATTTGTCTGTATCCATCACAACGACTGCTCCCCCTTTATCTGCTGGTTTGATAGTTATGGCCTGATTCTTGCGCAGATCGTGTACAGCTCTTCGCTCCAGTGGTGAAAGGTTGTATAATATTTTCTTTTGCTGGGTGGATATCAGAGATGTTACTCGCAGCCTGAAGCTGTCAATATAGGTATCCAGTTTGGGGTTGCGTCCTTGTGGAGGTGTGAAGTTGCTGTTCTTTTTCTTTTTATCACCTCCTATTGTCCTAGGATTCCTTTCATTACTGTGAAAATATTCTTTGAGCCTCAGTCTCCTAAAGAATTCCTCCATATCTGACCATACCTGTAAATTATCCAATTTGGTGGTTGGGCAGAATGTGAGGCCTTTGGAGAGGACTGTTGTTTTTGGTGCAGAAAGTTTATGAGCTGACAAATTTATGATTCCAAGATCCTCTGTTATATCCACATTTTCTGTCAGGTCAGCATTTACACAAGGGATACCTTGGGATTCTGGATCGGGTTCCAAGTTGCTGATAGCAGGAGTTATAGAAGTTGTGTTTGTTTTGTGTTGTTTAGGTTGTATCCAAAAGGTCTGCTCTTGGTGTAGCTTTTGGAGTTTTTTTTGCTTCCTGTTCATGGCATGTTTTTGCAGTTGTCTTTGTAAGGTTTCAATTTCATTCTTAATTTGGCTGATGTTTGTAGGGTCCAGTGATGTTGAGGTTTCAAACACCAACTGCTTTTGTTTCCTGATTGTCTCCCTTTTACCATACAGTTTATGAATGAGGTTGTTCCTTAACCTTTCGCTGGTACGTCTGCAGAGTCCTTCTGCATAAGGAGAGTTCAGTGTATTGGCACAAGGATTTTTAATCCGGAGACCCTGTGGTATGAGATTCCTCTTTTTGCATCTTGAGAGAAAGAAGATGTCGCTGCTAACCTGTGTTTCCTTTGTGATCAGGATGGTTAACTGCTTCTTAATGCGGCTATATGCAGTATCTTCCATCATACTTGACGTAATTGTAGCCGTATTAGTGCAATTGTGACAGAGAAAATTAAGTACTGTCCGTGATACTTTTTTTATTTGCACTAACATAGAATTTTTCAGGACAAGCTTTCGGGGTATGTCCCCTTCTTCAAGGTCCAAGCAGTACTGATTCACAATTTTTTTAGCAGAATGTTGAAACAAAACAAGAAAAAAATCTCAGAGGGAAAGGAAAAAAAACACATACAAATCAATGGTAATAAAGTCTTTATCTGAAAAAATTCCCGCATGGACTGCTGTGTCCAACAAGGAGGAAAGTTTAGCAGAGAAAGGGATGGTGGGATCACCCTTGAGTGGAGTGTAGGTGTTGCTGTCAGACAGCTGACGTAAAGCTTCACCTTTGTAGGTGTCAGAATTGAGGACCACCACCAACCCACCCTTGTCCGCATTGCGAATGACAATGTTATTATCCATTTCTAAATGTTTAAGAGCTTTATATTCTGATGGAGACAAATTATGGGAAACAGACCTCCTACGGCAATCACGAGCCAAATGGGTGAGATCCTTCTCGACCATACTTTGAAAAAGGTCGAGATCCTTGCCCCGCGACCCCACCGGATAAAAGTCTGATCTAAGTTTGAATGAAATACTGTTAGGGACATCAGTGGGGTCGACGGGGCAAGGACTCAGTGGCCAAATCCATAAGCTCTTGAAGAGCACACACTTCAGAAAACAACACTGGGGAAGGACACTCACCCATATCCTGATCACCGGAGGAGGTGTCCTCTGCTTCCATAGGGAGATCAAAGTAGTGTTTCTTGAGCGTTAAGCTACGGGAGAATTTATTAACGTCCAATAGGGTATTAAAAAGGTCAAAATGCCTGGTGGGGCAAAAATTAAGTCCCTTGGATAAAATGCATTTCTCTTCATCGCTTAAAATTCTGCTCCAGATGTTAATAACGTTGGTGACATCTACTTTTTTCTCCCCCGCAAGGTATATGGGGTTTTCTTTGGTGTACGAGTGTCTTTTCCCTCCTCTCCGGGTTTTCTTATTGCGCCTTTCTGTTTGGCTTTCTTGTAGGGCCCCTGAGGGTTTCCAGATTGGATTCCATCCTGTGAATGATTCCGAATGGGAGACCTCAGCAAACGTTCAGGTGAGGAATCCGACGCAGATGTAGCCATGGTGTCATTACCCAGGTCATGTTCTAAATCAGAAAAGCTGACTTTCTTGGGTCGGTTCTTTCGTGATCGGCCAGATTGGAATTGCATCTTCTTCCATGTATATACATTCCCGCTTTCGTAGTTGACCTTATCTCTGGTCATTTTACTTGTTTTGGTGGAGATGACATGCCTTTCCAATTTGTCTAGTTTTTTATTCAGGCGGCCGTCTAATTCCGCAAACTCAGAATGTGTCTGTAATTCCGTGAGACTGTTCTGAATATCTGCCATTTCTGATTGTATGATGCTTATTTCTTGATTCTTTGATTTAAGGAGTATCTGCATTAGTTTGAGAGAGCATGAGCTGAGTGTGTCAGTCCATTCCTGCTTCAAAGCATCATTCAGGAGGTCAGATGTGGGGAATTTCTTGATTCTGAGGCCCCGGGGAATACGTGAAAGTGCCACATATTCAGAAAGTGAATTAATGTCCCAATAGATTCTAATTTCCTTGGCCATCACCGATTCAAGTTTCCTAAAGATGCTTGTTAAGGAAACAATTCTATCGTCCGTGGGCTGAAGTTGTGAAGCCTGCAGTCCCGATCTAAGGGGATTGTCAGAAGGTGCCATGAAAGTTCTACTGTGACCAGATTCGTTAGCAGGTGTGTTCGGCATATTAATATCCATAACAGGCTGGTTGCTGGAATGAAACTGTATTCAGATGAAAGTGAATGGGAAGGTGGGAATCCACTCCGAGCTGGTCAACGCTGAGTAGCAAAAGTCCAGATAATAGGAGAGACGGGAGAAAGGAAGCCGCTCAGGTGTGGAAGTCCCTGAAATTACCTCCTCCCAGCAACCAAGGGTGCAGGCAAATGCAAATGCAATTGAAGAAAGAAAGAAAAGTCTTCTGGACGCAGCACTCCGGTTAAAAAGCCTTTATTCCAAAAAAAGGTTCAGGAAACCAAAAACACACTGCACAACACAGCAAACTGATCACATCTGGCTAACGCGTTTCACACTATTAAAGTGCTTACTCATAGTTGGTTATTACACAAATATTACCCAAGATATACCCTAAACAGGGGAAGTCATGTGATCCAACCCCAAGGTGAAAATAATTGATTACTTGATTGGTCACTCGAATTTGGCGTGAACGGCCCAAAACGTTTGATCTTCGTTGAACGATCGAACAGCCGATGTTCGAGTCAAACGTATGTTCGACTCGAACACCGAGCTCATCCCTAATCCTGAACCCTCCCTCTGTGCAAGATACCGCTGCACATTACCAAACATACCAGTATAACCGTGTCTCTAGCTTCAGATGCTTTGTAAATACAACATACGATTTGTAACAACAATTTTTGTATAATGTTATAGGAAATATATTTAAAATTCATATTAAATAAATGTATTAATCCATGTATCTGTCATATATCTGAACTTTTGTATAAGTAAATTATGTTATTTATGTTTTGTTCATTAATATCTTATTCATAGAATTCATTTGGTATTCTACTGTGCAACTCTCAAGGCCCCGACGAAGCGTAATTGTCCGCGAAACACGTTGGCCATATTGCTTTCACTGTTTGAGACTCGCACACCCCGAATTCAATTTTCAAGACTGTAAAGTACTTTTATCTGACTTTTTATCTTGTGCTGCCCTGTGGCAGAAAAATAAAAATGTATCAATTTTTCTATAAATTTATGCATTTGGATTCAGTTTCTATAGGTAAGCTGTGTTTTTCCTCCATACCTACAGTATAAGATCTCTAAAGATACTGTTAAATGTTCCAAAGTTTTCCTTAGCACCCTTCTCTGCAATTTTGCAATTTTTCATTACAATTGCAATGATGAAGTACCTATAATTGAGGTATTCAGACCATCCTCATAAGATTAGATCTGCCAGCTTTTGTCAAAGATAGTTTATATCACAAATTACACCGTGCCTGAAATTTAACGGTAAGTGGATCTACTTTTCTTAGTATACATTTTAGGATTTGTATCACTATATCTTCAGATATGTTATCACTCCTAAATATTTATAAGAGGTGACCAACTTGATGGATGTGACAGAGCTGAGTAAAGGGGATTTGAATTCATCAATTTGGGAAACATTAAAAACTTAAACCTAAACCCAACTCAGTGCTACAGACATACAATACCCCCCAAAAAATAATACAATGTGCAATATGAAAGCTCCAGTGATATTGAATGATACAAACTTACTCCAAATAATTAAAAATCCTGAAAAATCACCATTAGCAGGAATTACATTTATAGCATCATGAAAATATAGCACTATTTTTTCTTCTACATGAGGGAGAAAACAACAGATAAACAACCAACATGGAAGGCTATTCTTAAAGTGATACTAAAGTGAAAGTCTTGTATTTTTTTATTTAAAAATAACAAATATGTCATACTTATCAGCTCTGTGCAATGGTTTTGCAGAGAGCAGTCCAGATCCTCCTCTTCTCGGGTCCCTCGCCGATGCTCCTGGCCCCTCCCTCCTGCCGAGTGCCAACACAGCAAGCAGCTTGCTATGGGGGGACCCAACTTGAGCCACTGCTGTGTGTGTCCATTCAGCCATGGAGCTGCGGCTCAGCCCCAACTCCTCTCTCTCCTCATTGGCTCACTGACTTTGATTGACAGCAGGGGGAGCCAATGGAGGGAGAGTCCCGGACAGCCGAGGCTCTCGTTCAACAGCGCAGGATCTAGATAGGGCTCAGGTAAGTATTAGAGGGGCTGCTTCACAAAGAAGGCTCGGCCCTGCCCCTCTCTCCTCACTGGCTTACTGACTTTGATTGACAACAGTGGGAGCCAATAGAACACGCTCCTGTGTCTCTGCCAATCAGGAGAGAGAGTCCCGGACAGCCGAGTCTCTCGTGCAACATCGCTAACTCAAGATGGGGCTCAGGTAAGTATTAGGGGGGCTGAGGGGGGCTACTGCACACTGAAGTTTTTTTATCTTCTGCCTTTAGAACCACTTTAAGGCAGCCCAAAGTTAACGTAATTTTCTTTCTTTCCACCAGGGGTGGAAGGAAAGAAAATCGCTTGGTTCCCCCATCAACACAGTCAATGTTGATGGTGGAATGCCTCCCGCAGCGCTATTGTGTTCTGCCAGTGGGGGAGAGGGTGCAGGGTGCCTACAACTAGCAGCTCAAGGTCCCTGCTGAACCAGCCAAATTTTGATTCATGTACGGCTGGCTTTAGAGGTACACCCATAGTCCAGAACCTATATTGTAATATTCAATCCCCATGAGATAAGAGGTCTATAAGAACTGCTATTACATGGCGTGGCACAATGCCAGTCCCAGCACAGGACAGACAGACTGGGTAAAATGCAGAAAGAGGGAGCAGGTATTTGCAATGTCACCTTCATCCCCTTCATCATCAAGGCATACCTCTCAAAAAAAATGGCCAAATATGGCCAGAATTTTACATAAAGTGTGCCCCAACCCCCTCTCTTTACTATAGATTTGTCTCCAAGTTTGGATTGGGTTCATTAAAGGTTAAAGAGGAACTGGAGTCTGCTCACATTATTTGTAATAAAACATCTTTGACATTCTGAAGCTTCCCTCCAACCACTTTGCATATTATTTTATATATACTGTGATTCTGTACTTGCCAAATATGCTGCAGAAATCTCCTTCCACTGAGTCTGGTTGCATCTATTTTAACTGTGGGCAGCTGAAGCTGCTGCCTGTTCACTTCCTGGATTTACACAGACACACCTCCAACTCTGCATCTCTCATTGGCCCTCTTATGACTCACCCCCCCCTCCCTTGCTGGCAAATTCTCAGGAGAGTGAGAGAGAGAGAGCTGTGCATGATGTCATAAGCCTAGGTTAATGATCAGACAAGAAACAGGAAGTGGGCTGTATAAGGTATTTACTAGCAGAAAAAAATGTTTTACTATCCAAAGGTAAAACAACAAGGGCAGAAGATTAAATAGATGGAAAGTTGAAAAAAATTACTGAAGGTCCGCTTTAAGTTAATAGAAATTTCACCTTACTTAGATTAAGGGGTTTGAAAATGTTGCCCTGCAAGATGCAGACATCATAGTTGGCTGAGTGCCAGCCGTAGGATTGGGACAAAACCCATTAAGGTTGCGGCCTCCATAGGCAGCATGGCTGGCTAAGATGGCATTGGGAGCTTGACCAGTGAGCAGCATCTGTAGGGAAAAGGAGAGCGATCAAGGGCCAGGACATAGGTGTGCGCACAGGGTGTGCCAGGTGTGCCTGGGCACACCCAATTGCCCTGTGTGGTACAGATTTCCCCTGTTTAGACCCCTGATATTTCACCAAAGCCACCAGGGGGTCCTAAAAAAAAATTGTAAAAAAATTACAAAAATAAAAAATACTGACACTGTCCACTGCCCTATTGACATCAATCTTTGCCTTACTGATACTGTCCATTGCTCTCCTGACATCGTCAGTATATATACACATACACACCCATGCAAACATGTTTGAACTTTGGGGTACACACCTTAATGCGATAGGCTGTGCACACCTATGGGCCAGGAATAAAATTGGGTTTGAGGGACTGGCAAGAGGGGGCCTGGTAGTGAGTTGAAAGGCAGGAGCCAAAAGAGTTGGACACCATTCAACCTTACTGCACAAGCAGTAAGCTTTCCCACGCACCCAGTCTAAAAAAAATTCTGTTTCTTTGTAGGCTGCTTTCATCATGAGTAGTGATGAGCCGAACACCCCCGGGTTCGGTTCGCACCAGAACCCGCGAACGGACCGAAAGTTCGTACGAACATTAGAACCCTATTAAATACAATGGATGCGAACGTTCGAATTCTAAAGTGCTAATTATAACAACTATTATGCATGTTATTGACCTAAAAAGGGTTTGGGAACACGGGTTGTGCACCAGGGGACATGTATCAATGCAAAAAGAAGTGCCACGTGTTTCCCGTGTTTAGAACTGTCCCTGCACAAAATGACACTTCTAAAGGAAAAAAAAGCCATTTAAAACTGCTTGCGGCTTTAATGTAATGTCTGGTCCCGGTAATATGGATGAAAATCTTTAAGAAAAATGGCATAGCTACCCCATGACCCCCCCCCCCCCTACCCCAGCCCATTACCAGCCCCTTTGGGTCTTGTATGGATATTAAGGGGAACCCCGCACATAAAATAAAAAAGGCCCTATATACTCTGAACAGCCGTATACAGGCGGTGCATACAAGACAGGGACTGTAGGTTTGTTCTTATGTAGAATCTGTTTGTAATTTTGAACAGGTACATTGTTTAAGTGTAGCTCCAGCCCAAAAATCTATTTTTAAACTTTTTGGAAAACATAGGTAAGGGTTATCACCCCTGTAACATTTGTTTTGCTGTCTGTGCCCCTGTTCAGAACATTTCACCTCACTTTCCGTCCCAATGACAACTGTTTTTGAAATGTGGTGTTTTTCTTGAAACAAGGATTGCTGATAAAGCATCAGTACAGAGGAGACACCTTTCTCCCATATTAATTCTTACAGGAGAGAATTTTCCTTCCAAGGGGTAGATTTCCTCTCACTTCCTGTTGTCTTCTTGCGTTTGCAAGTAGGAGTCGTTTGTAAGTTGGATGTTTGAAAGTAGGGACCTGCCGTATATACTCTGCAGAAATAGGCCCCTTAGTTGTTGGTGTTGGCACAACACTGTAAGCACTCACAGTTACTCTTGGTTGGTGCTGGAACGCCCTGCTGTCAACTATTATATCAGGAATTGTAATTACATATAATTGTTGAACAGTGGTAGTAAAAATTGGGCCTTTGATGGTGGTGCTGGTGCCACAACACTGTAAGCCCTGACAGTTACTCTTGGTGGGTGCAGCAATGGGCCCTGCTGTGAATTATTAGATCAAGAATTGTAATTGCATGCCCCTGTTGAACAGGGGCTGAAAAATTGGGCCTTAGGCACTGGTGCCACAACACTCCAACCCCTCACAGATACTGTACTTGGAGCACAGCAATGAGCCCTGTTGCAAAGTATTGCTTCAAAAATTGTAATGACACGCCCCTGTTAAACAGGGGCTGAAAAATTGGGCCTTAGGCACTGGTGCCACAACACTCCAACCCCTCACAGATACTGTACTTGGAGCACAGCAATGAGCCCTATGGCAAATTATTGCTAAAAAAATTGTAATTACACGCCCCTGTAAAACAGGGGCTGAAAAATTGGGCCTTAGCCACTGGTGGCGGCACCCATAAACAAAAATGATCTTCCAAGCTATCATCATCAATCGTATCATTGAGGACTCGGAGGAGGAGGATAGCCAGTCAACATAACAGCACAGGCACTCAGCATCAGCATCAGTCTTGAAGGGATGTGACATGTTAAAATCAATTAGTCTGTTATATCAGCATCAGGTGTGTGGTAGCTGGTGGTGATCCAAGACTGGTTCATCTTGATGAAAGTCAGTCGATCAACCGAGTCGGTGGACAGGCGCACCCTGTGATCCGTGACAAATCCTCCAGCAGCACTGAATGTGCGTTCCGAAAGAACGCTGGATGCAGGACAGGCCAGTAGCTCAATTGCATACTGTGCAAGCTCTGGCCAGTGATCCATCCTCAAGACCCACTCCTTCTTTGACTGGCCGAAGCCTCAGCAACTGGTTGTCCAGGATCAGGAGTTTGTAACCTCCCAGTCTCTGGGAACGCGTTGCACAGACCTTTCTGCAAGGCCTCCCGGAGTTGTCTCATCCTCTGCTCCCTCTGCGATGGTAACATAAGGTCCGCAACCTTACCCTTGTACCGTGGATCAAGGAGAGTGGCCAGCCAGTAATGGTCCCTCTCCTTGATCCGAAGAATACGAGGATCCTTCCGCAGACTTTGCAGGATCAGGGAGGCCATGCAGCGTAGGTTTGCTGAGGCATTCGCTCCGGAGTCCTCTGGGTCACTAAGGACGACATGATCCGCAGCCACCTCCTCCCAGCCACGTACAAGTCCACTGGTTTCTTGGGACTGTAAATCATCCCTAAAAGACTGCTGCTGATGATGCTGAGTGCCAGCCTCCACCTCCATGCTGACACAATCCTCCTCCTCCTCCTCCTCCTCCTCTTCCTGTGCGATGGGTGGGACAGAAGGAACACTGTCTGGGTAAAGGGGGCCTTGAGAGGCAAGGAAGTCCTCCTCTTCCTGCCTCTGTTCTGCCTCAAGTGCCCTGTCCATTATTCCACGCAGCGTGTGCTCCAACAGGTGGACAAGAGGTACAGTGTCACTGATGCATGCACTGTCACTGCTCACCATCCTCGTGGCCTCCTCAAATGGTGCCAGGACAGTGCATGCATCCCTGATCATGCCCCACTGGCGTGGAGAAAAAAAACCAAGCTCCCCTGACCCTGTCCTGGTGCCGTAGTCGCACAGGTACTCATTGATGGCCCTCTGCTGCGTGTGCAGCCGCTGCAGCATGGCCAACGTTGAGTTCCACCTGGTGGGCATGTCACATATAAGGCGGTTCTTGGGCAGGTTCAACTCCTTTTGCAGCTCAGCCAGGCGAGCACTGGCATTATAAGATCTGCGGAAATGCACACAGACTTTCCTGGCCTGCCTCAGGACATCCTGTAAGCCCGGGTACCTGCCCAAGAACCGCTGCACCACCAGGTTAAGGACGTGAGCCACACAGGGCACATGGGTCAGTTGTCCCTGTCGGAGGGTGGAGAGGAGGTTGGTGCCATTGTCGCAAACCACCATTCCTGGCTTAAGCTGGCGTGGCGTCAACCACCTCTCGGCCTGGCCCTGCAGAGCAGACAGGACCTCTGCCCCAGTGTGGCTTCTGTCCCCCAAACACACCAGCGCAAGCACGGCATGGCATCTTTTTGCCTGCGTACTTGCGTAGCCCCTTGAACGCCTACGGAGCACCGCTGGTTCCGAGGACAAACCACAGGAAGAGGCCATGGAGGAAGAAGAAGAGGAGGGGGTGGAGGAGAGAGGTGTGTCACAACCAGTAGTAGCATTTTGGAGGCGTGGCGGTGGAACAACCTCCAACACTACTGCACCTTGTCCTGCATCCTTCCCAGCTGCCAAAAGAGTGACCCAATGGGCCATGAAAGAAAGGTAACGTCCCTGTCCATGCCTGCTGGACCATGAGTCAGCGGTAATATGCACCTTACCGCTGACCGCCCTGTCCAGCGAGGCCAAGACATTGCCTTCCACATGCCGGTAGAGAGCCGGAATAGCCTTCCGTGAGAAAAAGTGGCGTTTGGGAACCTGCCACTGAGGAACCGCACATTGCACAAACTCACGGAAGGGGGCCGAGTCTACCAACTGAAAAGGCAGCAGTTGAAGCGCTAGCAATTTAGCCAAGCTAGCATTCAACCGCTGGGCATGTGGATGGCTGGGAGTGAACTTCTTTCGACGGTCCAGCAGCTGGGGCAGGGAAATTTGCCTGCTAGAATCGGACGTCGGTGTACTGCTAGCAGAGTGGCCGCAAGTACTTGGCTGTGACACACCTAATTCTACACCTTCATTCCTCTCAGTGCATGTTTCAGAGAGGACTGAAGTTATAGTGGGGTTGGAGATCCCAGCTGATGCGGTGCAAGGAGAGGTCCGCTTTGTTCTTTGGTGTGGGTCTTTGAGGTAGGCTTGCCAACGAGCTGCATGGCAGGTCAACATATGTCTGGTCAGGCATGTGGTACCCAAGCGGCTGATGTTTTGGCCACGCGATATACGCTTGAGACATATGTTGCAAACAGCAGCTGTGCGATCTGATGCACTAGCCTCAAAAAAGGCCCACACCAAAGAACTTTTTGAATGACGGGCAGAGGCAGCGCCCTGCACAGGCGGAGCTCTGCGGTGTGATTCCGTCGGTGTACTGCCCTTACGCTGGCCACCAAAGGGCATCCTGCCTCGTTGGAGATGTGCCTCCTCCTCATCCTCCTCCTCCTCCTCTCTCCTATTAGGCACCCACGTGGAGTCAGTGACCTCATCATCCCCTCCCTCCTCATCACTGGAGCCAATCTGGCAGTATGCTGCAGCTGCTGGAACATGACTGCCAGATTGGTGTCCTTCTTGAGCATCCCCTCTGTCTGCTCTCACGCTACTGCCTTCCTGTAGCTGGGTTTCATCATCAGACCCTTCGAAACGCTGGGCATCCTCCTGGAGCATGTACCCAACACTGTGCTCAAACAGTTCGGGGGACTCCTCAGGAGGAGGACATGGTGGGTCTAGGGAAGGAGTGACTGATGATGAGTCTGACATTGATACCAGGGAAGAGGACGCTTTGGCAGCTGCTTTGCCAGTACCCTGAGCCTGGGTGAGAGAGGATGAGGAGGAGGAGGAGGGCTTGGTCATCTACTCTACCAAGTCTTCGGCATGATGTGGCTCAACATGTCCAGCTGCCGAAAAGAAGGACAAGCGTGTCCCATGGCCATGTGCTGATGACAATGCACCGCGTCCACGACCAGCACTGTTGCCCCCAGACACAGAGCCTGCTTGCCCTCTTTTATTGCCTCCTGACTGTCTGCCTCTCCTTGTTTGCCTTCCAGACATTCTAATAGATGGCCTGCAGGGAGATGGGAAAACCAGCAATAAGGGCTACCTTCAGGTGTCCTTCTCTGTCCCTTTACTTAAGGATTTCTAAATATGGTTGAGGATGATTGCTTTTGCACAGAATAGCACAACGACAATTTCCCTGACTGTCCAAAAAACAAGGATTTCAAAGATGGTTGATGAGGAATGCTTTAGCACACTATAGCACAAGGAGAATTTCCCTCACTGTCCTTCCCTGTCCCTAGAAACAAGGATTATCACAGTGAAAGAAACTGACACTCTTCCTACCTATAGTTTTCTGTCCCTAGAAAAAATGTTTTTTTAAAGCACACTATAGCACAAGGAGAATTTCCCTCACTATCCTTCCCTGTCCCTAGAAACAAGGATTATCACAGTGAAAGAAACTGACACTCTTCCTACCTATAGTTTTCTGTCCCTAGAAAAAATGTTTTTTTAAAGCACACTATAGCACAAGGAGAATTTCCCTCGCTGTCCTTCCCTGTCCCTAGAAACAAGGATTATCACAGTGAAAGAAACTGACACTCTTCCTACCTATAGTTTTCTGTCCCTAGAAAAAATGTTTTTTTAAAGCACACTATAGCACAAGGAGAATTTCCCTCACTGTCCTTCCCTGTCCCTAGAAACAAGGATTATCACAGTGAAAGAAACTGACACTCTTCCTACCTATAGTTTTCTGTCCCTAGAAAAAATGTTTTTTTAAAGCACACTATAGCACAAGGAGAATTTCCCTCACTGTCCTTCCCTGTCCCTAGAAACAAGGATTATCACAGTGAAAGAAACTGACACTCTTCCTACCTATAGTTTTCTGTCCCTAGAAAAAATGTTTTTTTAAAGCACACTATAGCACAAGGAGAATTTCCCTCACTGTCCTTCCCTGTCCCTAGAAACAAGGATTATCACAGTGAAAGAAACTGACACTCTTCCTACCTATAGTTTTCTGTCCCTAGAAAAAATGTTTTTTTAAAGCACACTATAGCACAAGGAGAATTTCCCTCACTGTCCTTCCCTGTCCCTAGAAACAAGGATTATCACAGTGAAAGAAACTGACACTCTTCCTACCTATAGTTTTCTGTCCCTAGAAAAAATGTTTTTTTAAAGCACACTATAGCACAAGGAGAATTTCCCTCACTGTCCTTCCCTGTCCCTAGAAACAAGGATTCGCACAGTAAAACACACTGACACTCTCCCTACCTATAGTTTTCTGTCCCTAGAAAAAATGTTTTTTTAAAGCACACTATAGCACAAGGAGAATTTCCCTCACTGTCCTTCCCTGTCCCTAGAAACAAGGATTCGCACAGTAAAACACACTGACACTCTCCCTACCTATAGTTTTCTGTCCCTAGAAAAAATGTTTTTTTAAAGCACACTATAGCACAAGGAGAATTTCCCTCACTGTCCTTCCCTGTCCCTAGAAACAAGGATTCGCACAGTAAAACACACTGACACTCTTCCTACCTATAGTTTTCTGTCCCTAGAAAAAATGTTTTTTTAAAGCACACTATAGCACAAGGAGAATTTCCCTCACTGTCCTTCCCTGTCCCTGGAAAAAAGGATTCGCACAGTAAAACACACTGACACTCTCCCTACCTATAGTTTTCTGTCCCTAGAAAAAATGTTTTTTTAAAGCACACTATAGCACAAGGAGAATTTCCCTCACTGTCCTTCCCTGTCCCTAGAAACAAGGATTATCACAGTGAAAGAAACTGACACTCTTCCTACCTATAGTTTTCTGTCCCTAGAAAAAATGTTTTTTTAAAGCACACTATAGCACAAGGAGAATTTCCCTCACTGTCCTTCCCTGTCCCTAGAAACAAGGATTCGCACAGTAAAACACACTGACACTCTCCCTACCTATAGTTTTCTGTCCCTAGAAAAAATGTTTTTTTAAAGCACACTATAGCACAAGGAGAATTTCCCTCACTGTCCTTCCCTGTCCCTAGAAACAAGGATTCGCACAGTAAAACACACTGACACTCTCCCTACCTATAGTTTTCTGTCCCTAGAAAAAATGTTTTTTTAAAGCACACTATAGCACAAGGAGAATTTCCCTCACTGTCCTTCCCTGTCCCTAGAAAAAAGGATTATCACAGTGAAAGAAACTGACACTCTTCCTACCTATAGTTTTCTGTCCCTAGAAAAAATGTTTTTTTTATAGCACACTATAGCACAAGGAGAATTTCCCTCACTGTCCTTCCCTGTCCCTAGAAACAAGGATTCGCACAGTAAAACACACTGACACTCTCCCTACCTATAGTTTTCTGTCCCTAGAAAAAATGTTTTTTTAAAGCACACTATAGCACAAGGAGAATTTCCCTCACTGTCCTTCCCTGTCCCTAGAAACAAGGATTCGCACAGTAAAACACACTGACACTCTCCCTACCTATCCTTCTCTTTCCCTAAACTAAAGGAATCCAGGTTAAGCAAGAAAAAATAAATGTCACTGTCCCTGCCTATGCTTCTCTTTCCCTGCTCCGGAACACACTACACTAGGCCGCCGTGCTGGCGGCCTTTTATAGTGTGGGGCGTGTACTAAACACCCTCAGCAATAATTGCCCACAGGCATCCTGCCTGTGGCCAATCATTGCTCTCCTCGCTGCCGGCGCTGTGATTGGCCAAGCATGCGGGGTCACAGTGCATGCTTGGCCAATCACAGCGCCTGGATGACACTGTAATGGCGTAGTGCATTGTGGGCCGTTCGCGTCACTCGAATTAGGCGCGAACGGCCCAAATCGTTCGATCTTCGTCGAACGATCGAACAGCCGATGTTCGAGTCGAACGTATGTTCGACTCGAACACCGAGCTCATCCCTAATCATGAGCTATCCTGGCAAGGTGGATTTGGTTACAGTTTGCAGGCTGCAAGTGGGAACAAGCTCTGGTTGCGTGGTGGAGTTATATTACTGTGGTAGTGAAGGGGGAGGCAGAGAAGTAGGGTTCTAATTGGGGAAATAGGGGGGGACTGGGCCTTCCGACCTTTGCCATCTCTTGGGACATATAAACTGCACATACCTGCAGAATAGGGCATGTGCTCCAGCGGGCCTTTTACTTTGCCTGGTATGTTGTGTACAGCACAGCCTAAGCTGAAGTATTTTAAAGCAAACACAAGCTCAAGTGAAATGACACCTTTAAATCAGCACCATATACTCTATACTGTTATTAGTTTACTTGCCAGCGTTATTCCATCTGTCCATAATTTTCATTGACTCCCAAGTGAAACCGTTCTTAATTTCCCCTTCTGTTTCATTGTGCAGTAAATGTCTTGTGTACGTAATTATCACTTGTAAAGATTAATAATTGTGTCACAACGAACATAAAAATAATACACAATATGCTAATGATACAATCATTTACAGTCTATGCAATTCTAGCAATATTCCTGTTTCTTGTAGTAAGCAAGCAAATCCCAGATGGCCTGAAGCTCAAAGCTTTTATTTTCCTTTTAAGTTTTTTATTACCTAGTTTTTTAGAAATAAAATACTTGTTTATTAGAATACCATACTCATGCGTATTATATAAAAGAAAATATTAATATTGTTAGCCTACGGGGATAAGCAGAGTAGATGTAAAGCCTTTCATTTCATATATACACCATTTAGCCTTAATATTAAAAGAGAAGTTTGGGATTTAAAAAAAAATAAAAACATATGTAGCGCCCTGCTCCTACTGTAAATTTAGTTGTCTGAGCTGTAGTTTAGCAAAGAATAATTGTGTAAATTGCTGGTTTCTGTTTCAGTCCAGCTGTGCTGCGCATTTTTCCACTTGACTGTGGGTGTCGCTGTCACCACAGGTCAAGGTTGGAAATGCAGCCGGCTGGATGTATTGAGTACCTCTTGCCCAGAAACCGCTCAGTGGGATTGGTCCCCCCGCTGTGCATTTTGGGAGAGGGTATTTAAGGGACAGACACCGTTAGTGATGAGCCGAACACCCCCGGGTTCGGTTCGCACCAGAACCCGCGAACGGACCGAAAGTTCGCACGAACTTTAGAACCCTATTAAATACAATGGATGCGAACGTTCGAAATCTAAAGTGCTAATTATAACGACTATTATGCATGTTATTGTCCTAAAAAGGGTTTGGGAATCCGGGTTCTGCACCAGGGGACATGTATCAATCCAAAAAAAAGTTTTAAAAACTGCCGTTTTTCGGGAGCAGTCATTTTAATGATGCATAAAGTGAAAAAAAAAAGTCAAATATTCCTTTAAATATCGTACCTGGGGGGTGTCTAGAGTATGCCTGTGAAGTGCCACGTGTTTCCCGTGTTTAGAACTGTCCCTGCACAAAATTACATTTCTAAAGGAAAAAAAAGCCATTTAAAACTGCTTGCAGCTTTAATGTAATGTCTGGTCCCGGTAATATGGATGAAAATCTTTAAGAAAAATGGCAAAGCTACCCCATCACAGCCCCCCCCACCCCAGCCCATTACCAGCCCCTTTGGGTCTTGTATGGATATTAAGGGGAACCCCGCACACAAAATAAAAAAGGCCCTATATACTCTGAACAGCCGTATACAAGGCCGTGCATACAAGACAGGGACTGTAGGTTTGTTCTTATGTAGAATCTGTTTGTAATTTTGAACAGGTACATTGTTTAAGTGTAGCTCCAGCCAAAAAATCTATTTTTAAGCTTTTTGGAAAACATAGGGAAGGGTTATCACCCCTGTAACATTTGTTTTGCTGTCTGTGCAGTGTGCACCTGTTCAGAACAGTTCACCGCACTTTCCGTCCTAATGACAAATGTTTTTTGAAAATTTGTTTTTTTTATTGAAACAAGAATTGGTGATAAAGCATCAGTGGAGAGGAGACACTTTTTTCCCATATTAACTCTTACAGGAGAGAATTTGCCTTCCTAGGGGTAGATTTCCTCTCACTTCCTGTTGTATCCTTCCGTTTGCAAGGAGGAGTCGTTTGTAAGTTGGATGTTTGAAAGTGGGGGCCTGCCGTATATACTCAGCTGAAATTTGCCCCTTACATGTTGGTGTTGCCACAACACTGTGAGCCCTCACAGTTACTCTTGGTGGGCGCATGAATGGGCCCTGCTGTGAATTATTAGATCAAGAATTGTAATTGCGTGCCCCTGTTGAACGGGGGCAGAAAAATTGGGCCTTTGGTGGTGGTGGTGGTGGTGTTGACACAACACTGTAAGGCCTTACAGTTACTCTTGGTGGGCGCAGGAATGGGCCCTGCTGTGAATTATTAGATCAAGAATTGTAATTGCATGCCCCTGTTGAACAGGGGCTGAAAAATTGGGCCTTTGGTGGTGGTGGTGTTGACACAACACTGTAAGGCCTCACAGTTACTCTTGGTGGGCGCAGGAATGGGCCCTGCTGTGAATTATTAGATCAAAAATTGTAATTACATGCCCCTGTTAAACAGGGGCAGAAAAATTGGGCCTTAGGCACTGGTGCCACAACACTGCAACCCCTCACAGATACTGTACTTGGAGCACAGCAATGAGCCCTGTTGCAAAGTATTGCATCAAAAATTGTAATTACACGCCCCTGTTAAACAGGGGCTGAAAAATTGGTCCTTAGCCACTGGTGCTGGTGCCACGACACTGCAACCTCTCCCAGATACTCTAGTTGGAGTGCAGGAATGAGCCCTGCTGCAAAGCATTGCATAAAAAATTGTAATTACATGCCCCTGTTAAACAGGGGCTGAAAAATTGGGCCTTAGCCACTGGTGGTGGCACCCAGAAACAAAAATGTTCTTCCAAGCTATCATCATCAATCGGATCATTGAGGAGGAGGAGGATAGTCAGTCAACATCAGCATCAGTCTTGAAGGGATGTGACATTTGAAAATAAATTAGTCTGTTATATCAGCTTCAGGTGTTTGGTAGCTGGTGGTGATCCAAGACTGGTTCATCTTTATGAAGGTCAGTCGATCAACAGAGTCGGTGGACAGGCGCACCCTGTGATCGGTGACAAATCCTCCAGCAGCACTGAATGTGCGTTCTGAAAGAACGCTGGATGCAGGACAGGCCAGTAGCTCAATTGCATACTGTGCAAGCTCTGGCCAGTGATCCATCCTCAAGACCCAGTAAGCCAGAGGATTTTCGGTGGGGAAGGTGTCCAAGTCTGACCTTGCCCCTAGGTATTCCTGCACCATGTATATCAGACGCTGGCGATGGTTGCTGGAACCGATCATACCTTGGGGCTGCGGACTAAAGAATTGTCTGAACGCATCGGTCAGACGGCCACCTTCCCCACCACTCCTTCTTTGACTGACCGAAGCCTCAGCAACTCGCTGTCCAGGACCAGGAGTTTGTAACCTCCCAGTCTCTGGGAACGCGTTGCACAGACCTCTCTGCAAGGCCTCCCGGAGTTGTCTCATCCTCTGCTCCCTCTGCGACGGTAAGATAAGGTCCGCAACCTTACCCTTGTACCGTGGATCAAGGAGAGTGGCCAGCCAGTAATGGTCCCTCTCCTTGATCCGAAGAATACGAGGATCCTTCCGCAGACTTTGCAGGATCAGGGAGGCCATGCAGCGTAGGTTAGCTGAGGCATTCGGTCCGGAGTCCTCTGGGTCACTAAGGACGACATGATCCACAGCCACCTCCTCCCAGCCACGTACAAGTCCACTGGTTTCTTGGGACTGTAAATCATCCCTAAAAGACTGCTGCTGATGATGCTGAGTGCCAGGCAATACCTCCATGCTGACACAATCCTCCTCCTCCTCCTCCTCCTCCTCTTCCTGTGCGATGGGTGGGACAGAAGGAACACTGTCTGGGTAAAGGGGGCCTTGAGAGGCAAGGAAGTCCTCCTCTTCCTGCCTCTGTTCTACCTCAAGTGCCCACAGGTGGACAAGAGGTACAGTGTCACTGATGCATGCACTGTCACTGCTCACCATCCTCGTGGCCTCCTCAAATGGTGCCAGGACAGTGCATGCATCCCTGATCATGCCCCACTGGCGTGGTGAAAAAAACCCGAGCTCCCCTGACCCTGTCCTGGTACCATAGTCGCACAGGTACTCATTGATGGCCCTCTGCTGCGTGTGCAGCTGCTGCAGCATGGCCAACGTTGAGTTCCACCTGGTGGGCATGTCACATATAAGGCGGTTCTTGGGCAGGTTCAACTCCTTTTGCAGCTCAGCCAGGCGAGCACTGGCATTATAAGATCTGCGGAAATGCACACAGACTTTCCTGGCCTGCCTCAGGACATCCTGTATGCCTGGGTACCTGCCCAAGAACCGCTGCACCACCAGGTTAAGGACGTGAGCCACACAGGGCACATGGGTCAGTTGTCCCTGTCGGAGAGCGGAGAGGAGGTTGGTGCCATTGTCGCAAACTACCATTCCTGGCTTAAGCTGGCGTGGCGTCAACCACCTCTCGGGCTGCCCCTGCAGAGCAGACAGAACCTCTGCCCCAGTTTGGCTCCTGTCCCCCAAGCACACCAGCGACAGCACGGCATGGCATCTTTTTGCCTGCGTACTTGCGTAGCCCCTTGAACGCCTACGGAGCACCGCTGGTTCCGAGGACAAAGCACAGGAAGAGGCCATGGAGGAAGAAGAAGAGGAGGGGGTGGAGGAGAGAGGTGTGTTTTGGAGGCGTGGTGGTGGAACAACCTCCAACACTACTGCACCTTGTCCTGCATCCTTCCCAGCTGCCAAAAGAGTGACCCAATGGGCCGTGAAAGAAAGGTAACGTCCCTGTCCATGCCTGCTGGACCATGAGTCAGCGGTAATATGCACCTTACCGCTGACCGCCCTGTCCAGCGAGGCCAAGACATTGCCTTCCACATGCCGGTAGAGAGCCGGAATCGCCTTCCGTGAGAAAAAGTGGCGTTTGGGAACCTGCCACTGAGGAACCGCACATTGCACAAACTCACGGAAGGGGGGCGAGTCTACCAACTGAAAAGGCAGCAGTTGAAGCGCTAGCAAATTAGCCAAGCTAGCATTCAACCGCTAGGCATGTGGATGGCTGGGAGTGAACTTCTTTCGACGGTCCAGCAGCTGGGGCAGGGAAATTTGCCTGCTAGAATCGGACGTTGGTGTACTGCTAGCAGAGTGCCCACAAGTACTTGGCTGTGACACACCTAATTCTACACCTTCATTTCTCTCAGTGCAGGTTTCAGAGAGGACTGAAGGTATAGTGGGGTTGGAGATCCCAGCTGATGTGGTGCAAGGAGAGGTCTGCTTTGTTCTTTGGTGTGGGTCTTTAAGGTAGGCTTGCCAACGAGCTGCATGGCAGGTCAACATATGTCTGGTCAAGCATGTGGTGCCCAAGCGGGTGATGTTTTGGCCACACGATATACGCTTGAGACATATGTTGCAAACAGCAGCTGTGCGATCTGATGCACTCGACTCAAAAAAGGCCCACACCAAAGAACTTTTTGAATAATGGCAGAGGCAGCGCCCTGCACAGGCGGAGCTCTGCGGTGTGATTCCGTCGGTGTGCTGCCCTTACGCTGGCCCCCCGAGGGCATCCTGCCTCGTTGGAGATGTGCCTCCTCCTCATCCTCCTCCTCCTCCTCTCTCCTATTAGGCACCCACGTGGAGTCAGTGACCTCATCATCCCCTCCCTCCTCATCACTGGAGCCAATCTGGCAGTATGCTGCAGCTGCTGGAACATGACTGCCAGATTGGTGTCCTTCTTGAGCATCCCCTCTCTCTGCTCTCACGCTACTGCCTTCCTCTAGCTGGGTATCATCATCAGACCCTTCGAAACGCTGGGCATCCTCCTGGAGCATGTACCCAACACTGTGCTCAAACAGTTCGGGGGACTCCTCAGGAGGACATGGCTGGTCTAGGGAAGGAGTGACTGATGATGACATTGATACCAGGGAAGAGGACGCTTTGGCAGCTGCTTTGCTAGTACCCTGAGCCTGGGTGAGAGAGGATGAGGAGGATGAGGAGGGCTTGGTCATCCACTCTACCAAGTCTTCGGCATGATGCGGCTCAACACGTCCAGCTGCCGAAAAGAAGGACAAGCGTGTCCCATGGCCACGTGCTGATGGCGATGCACCGCGTCCACGACCAGCACTGTTGTCTCTAGACACAGAGCCTGCTTGCCCTCTTTTATTGGCTCCTGACTGTCTGTCTCTCCTTGTTTGCCTTCCAGACATTCTAATGGCCTGCAGGGAAATGGGAAAACCAGCAATAAGGCCTAGCTTCAGGAGTATATTTTGCAGGAATCACACTACGCCTGCTGTAGGTGCTGCAAATGCCTGTTGGTGTAACACACCAGGAAAACGCAGCAATACAGGCTAACTTCAGGTGTAATATGATCAGGAGGCACACTCCGCCCGCTGTAAGTGCCTCAAATGCCTGTTGGTGTAACACACCAGGAAAAAGCAGCAATACAGGCTAACTTCAGGTGTAATATGATCAGGAGGCACACTCCGCTGCTTGCCCTCTTTTATTGGCTCCTGACTGTCTGTCTCTCCTTGTTTGCCTTCCAGACATTCTAATGGCCTGCAGGGAAATGGGAAAACCAGCAATAAGGCCTAGCTTCAGGAGTATATTTTGCAGGAATCACACTATGCCTGCTGTAAGTGCTGCAAATGCCTGTTGGTGTAACACACCAGAAAAACGCAGCAATACAGGCTAACTTCAGGTGTAATATGATCAGGAGGCACACTCCGCCCGCTGTAAGTGCTGCAAATGCCTGTTGGTGTAACACACCAGGAAAAAGCAGCAATACAGGCTAACTTCAGGTGTAATATGATCAGACGAAGCTACGCAACATCAAAGCGAAAACGTCGGCAACGCAACCCCTCGACCCGACAGCGGAGATCCGTGTACGGAGGACAGTAACGGAAAGCAGCACGGGGCATAGTGGATTCCAAAGTCCTGGTCGGAACGTACGTAACGTCAACAGCGCGAGTTTGTTAACTCTTCACGCTGCTACAGATTTACAACAACCAATCCGCAAAGACCAGCAGACAGTGAGACATTCCATCCCGACAAGGAGATCTGGTTGAGCACGGAGCCACAGCTAACTTAAAGGACGTTGAGCATCTGAAAGGGTAAAGTATAAAATAAGTTCATCTTCAACAGGGGGTTTCCAGTGAAATGCACTGACCCCGCTCTGCATGTCAGATTCAACTGAACCCTAGATACCCATCCCCTTCTGAACACACTAAGAAGGTGAAACTTTTCTGTGGCTTCCCTAGCTCCCACCACTCCGCGCTGTACTGAAATATTGACTATGCCATTAGCGGTCACATTCTAAAGCAACCAAAGATTCAATGACCTAAACTCCTTTACTACATTTGATTGCCATTGAAGGAAAAGTGACCAAAGCTCACCATCTCGGAAAAATCTGTACAGGGCTATGAATGCACTCTAGTGTGATCCCTGGAGTGCAATAGGAACACCTGTTCCTTCCATCTATTCCCCAAATCCCACGGAGACCATTCCAATATCCTCCTTCCCCTAGGAAGGTGATATCAGTGGTCAACATTTCCATCTCCCCTTGTTAGGTTCCAATTTTGTTAGGGTTATTCACAGTGAAGCTGCACTATGGTACCTACAGGTTATATGACCAAATTATGATATTGGCTGCAATCAAGCTAATCTTGCCATTTTGCAGCTCCATTGTGAAACCAATTGCCGGCGTCCGGACCATCTGTGCTGTGTGTCTTTCCCCTCATTGTTGGTGATGGTACTGTTAGTTCTGTTTGTTTTAAATGTTTGATTGTTACACTTTCCGAATAGACCTCTTTTAGGAGTCTATCGGAAAAATAGTATATGAAGTTCTATTGTAATTGCCTGTATATTTGATTTAATATGCATGTTTAAACCTTCCCCTTTTGATACTTAAAAATAAATGGTTTATATTTTCTTACCCCTTGGCCTAGACTAAATTGTTGTTTAAAAGTAGCCACTTTCTCTTAATCCCCTTCTAATTACATCTGGGATTAATATTTTTTCTGTATGCTGTTTCTCAGGCTACAAACGAGAAGATAATTTTATACTCCAGCTATACGCATCTAGTTCATATTTAATGAACGGGCCTTCGGTTCGAATCACCCTGGTACTCGTTTTTTCCCCCTTTTTTTGTTTGTAATATGATCAGGAGGCACACTCCGCCCGCTGTAAGTGCTGCAAATGCCTGTTGGTGTAACACACCAGGAAAAAGCAGCAATACAGGCTAACTTCAGGTGTAATATGATCAGGAGGCACACTCCGCCCGCTGTAAGTGCTGCAAATGCCTGTTGGTGTAACACACCAGGAAAAAGCAGCAATATAGGCTAACTTCAGGTGTAATATGATCAGGAGGCACACTCCGCCCGCTGTAAATGCTGCAAATACCTGTTGGTGTAACACACCAGGAAAAAGCAGCAATACAGGCTAACTTCAGGTGTAATATGATCAGGAGGCACACTCCGCCCGCTGTAAGTGCTGCAAATGCCTGTTGGTGTAACACACCAGGAAAACGCAGCAATACAGGCAAACTTCAGGTGTATAAGGTGCAGGAGGCACACTCCGCCCGCTGTAAGTGCTGCAAATGCCTGTTGGTGTAACACACCAGGAAAACACAGCAATACGGGGCTAACTTCAGGTGTATAATGTGCAGGAGGCTTAGCAACAATGACACTGACACTGTCCCCTGCCTATCCTTCTCTCTCCCTGCACACAAGGTTTATCAAAGTATATGACACTGACACTAGCCCCGCCTATCCTTCTCTCTCCCTGCACACAAGGTTTAGCAAAGAATATGACACTGACACTGTCGCCTGCCTATCCTTCTCTCTCCCTGCACACAAGGTTTATCAAAGTATATGACACTGACACTCTCCCTGCCTATCCTTCTCTCTCCCTGCACACAAGGTTTAGCAAAGAATATGACACTGACACTGTTCCCTGCCTATCCTTCTCTCTCCCTGCACACAAGGTTTATCAAAGAATATGACACTGACACTCTCCCTGCCTATCCTTCTCTCTCCCTGCACACAAGGTTTAGCAAAGAATGTGACACTGACACTGTCCCCTGCCTATCCTTCTCTCTCCCTGCACACAAGGTTTAGCAAAGAATATGACACTGACACTCTCCCTGCCTATCCTTCTCTCTCCCTACACACAAGTTTGAGGTACAAATAGCACTGACACTGTCCCTGTCTATGTAACTCTTTCCCTGCGCCGGAACACACTACCAAGGCCGCCGCGCTGGCGGCCTTTTATAGTGTGGGGCGTGTGCTAAACCCCCTGAGCTATAATTGGCCACAGGCAACCTGCCTGTGGCCAATTATGGCTCTCCTAGCTGCCGGTGCTGTGATTGGCCAAGCATGCGGGGTCACAGTGCATGCTTGGCCAATCACAGCGCCGGGATTGCACTGCGATGGCGCAGTGTATTGTGGGCCGTTCGCGTCACTCGAATTTGGCGCGAACGGCCCAAATCGTTCGATGTTCGCCGAACGGTCGAACAGCCGATGTTCGAGTCGAACTTATGTTCGACTCGAACACCGAGCTCATCCCTAGACACCGTCTTCCGGGTCTCTCTGACCTGATGGCCCTCCTGGCCTAAGGTGTGTCGTAGCAGTTTTCCTGCCTCGGGGCCGGTTGGCCTGAGGCCTCGTTACTGGAAGTAGGCCCAGGAGTTCTGGGGCCTACTAGTCAGGGGTGGTCCTGTGCTGTCTTGCCTGCGGGGAGAAGCCGAGTAATTGAAGAAACCAGGGGAGGACTTTTCTCAGAGAGGACCGAGCCAAAAGGGCTGGTATCTCAGGAGGAGCCTGGAGACTCAATTGGAGGACGCATCCCGACCCATCTACCTCACAGTATTGCCGCACCGGCTGAAAGAAACTGGTACTGTGTGACTGTACTTAAACTTTGCAAAAGTCCTGGATCGTTAAATCCTATGGTAGAGGATTGTGCAGAGACTGTTGTGTTCTTCAAGTCTGTGGCAGAGACTTTTGGCCGAGCACCGCACCGGCTGCTAGGTCAGTGAGAGAGGCCTATCCGGTGGTTGCTATATCCAGTGTGGAAACTGTTTGTTCTCTGGATTAGGAAGTACCTGTGATCCGCAAAGCAAGGTACCTGAATCTCCCCTAACCCACCATCCCTCTAATTGACATTTCTTTAATAATTCCATTGGAAAAGAGACTATTTGTTGGTGCTAACATCTGTGAAAACTCTTCAATGGAACCCCTATGACGGATACAGTGGAACAGACAGGTAACGGCATGACCCAAAAATATAACCAGCAGCTCCTACAGGGGTAGTGCTACACATACATACCTCCATACTTCCATCCAGCCAGCTCTAAGCTCGAGAACTGAGTGATCACATGATCGCTGATCACTTAGTCACCGCTTGCTGCTTTGCCCCTCCAGCTCTCTGGAGCACCGGGCTGGAAAGGGGGCAGGCACAGCTGTATTTTGGCTCTCAGTTGAGCATTGAGAGCTGGAATCAGGCATCTGGGTGGATCTGAACAATATAGTGGGGATCCTTCCAGAGCCTGGAGCAGTTCTGTGACGTCAACCAACAGCAGCTGATTCTGAGCCACAGGAGAGCACAAGTCAGTGCATTCTTGTGACCCAGAAGAGAAGTATGTCCAAAAAAGCTCTGGCCATACTTCTGTAGTGCACCCCCTAAGTAGATGCTGGCTTGATTAGCCTTCTGAAGGCCAAATATGGGCGACATCGGCCGGTTTCTATTGAAACATTCAGCCCCTGTGTACTGCAGCCAGTCCGACAGAAGTCAGCCATTCGACCGGATTCTATTGAAGGGGCATGACTGAAAAAGGCCTGCTGATTGGCTCCCAAACAGCGCTCTCAGCCAATGGCTGACTGGAGTATTCTGGCAGGGGGCTGTTCCCATGTCAGAACACAATAGCACAGCAGGGTAGATTCTGCTCCTGAGCTGTCAGGTTTTTTTGTTCAGCCCTGCTTGGTCGAGCGAAAAAAAAAAAACTAGTAGTGTGTACTTGGCTTTAGTCCCTTTCTTCAGATAGTGGGCCTTCACCTGTACCACTCTGACACACCCTCTCTATTGGATGAACCACAACAGGCTAGGTAAATACTGTCTGTATTATTGGCAAATTGATTAAATGAAACAGAAGAAGACAAACTGTGAAGATAAGATAACATAAATTCCTACACAGGGTACTTCTATATCAGAGTTGTGTGCAACAAAAACAACACTATAGGTAAATGGGACCAGATATTTATCAGCCTAAACTGTAACGGAGTCACCCAGAGTAGCATAAGGGCAGCCAGAAATGGAAAGTGTAAAGTCTAGTACACAATCCGATGTTGGTACATCGATCTCCCCTGCTGTGTTATTGTGTTCTGACAGGGGGGCAGCACCCCCTCCAGAACTCTCTGGTTAGCGCTTTCCGCCATTGGCTGAGAGCACTGATCGGGAACCGTTCGGCAGACCTTTTTCGGTCATGCCCCAATGACAGAAGCCGGATTCTGTCTGACCGGCTGCATACACTCGGGCCAAATGTCAGCCAGTTTCTTTTGAACCGGCCGATGCCGCCCCAACATTCGGCCGTGTGTACTAGGCTTAAAGGGACACTAAAGGTTTCCGTTTAAAAAACAAACATGTTATACTTACCTCCACTGTGCAGCTCATTTTGCACACAGTGGCCTCGATCCTGGTCTTCTGGGGTCCCTCTGCGGCTGTCTTGGCTCCTCCCCGTGAGAACTAACCACCTTCATGGGAAGCTCTCTCCCATGGGGGTTAGTTCTTGCTGGCATGCTCCCGTGATACAGTCGGCGACTATAGCCGCAGACTGTATCACTCGGCCCTGCCCCCCCCGGAGCGCCGTGTCATTGGATGTGATTGACAGCAGAGCAAGCCAATGGCTGTGCTGCTATCAATCCATCCAATCTACCCAATCAAAGGCCAGACTGAGTGGAGAAGAGGACATCGGGGCGAGCGCAGCAGGTGAACAGGCTCAGGTAAGTAAAACGAAGGGGCTGGGGGGGCTGTCATTGCCAGGTTTTTTTTTCACCTTAATGCATAGGATGCATTAAGGTGAAAAAAACAAAACAAAAAACCTTTACAACCCCTTTAAGCGTCTGAAGGCTATGCTGCCCTAGGCCCTTAAGTGACCCCCCTAGGTTGAAGTCTGCCAGCAGGACTTTAGTGTTTAGGAAAGCAACAATTGTCCAAGTCTATGTGAGTATTATAAAAAAACAACCGAGAGAGAGGGAAACCCAAAAATAAAATTAGTTCTAGTAGTTGGGGCCCCTCTGGCAGTGCACTAGTCATTATGCCAAGTGACTTCCTGCCATTCACAGTTTTTTAGAGAGGTTTGGGCTTGATAAGGAGTTCTAGTAGGAGGAACTTGAACAGGGCTTTACTGTAGTAAAACGGTCAGTGTCAAGTGCTAAGAATAGTTAAGTGGATCTGAACTAGTGGGGTAAACCAAAACAGATGGTATGGCACTTTCCACTGGTATGTAGCATAGGCAGGGCAGCCATCAGAAATTTTGGGGCCCCTTACACAGCTTTAGGCCTGGGCCCCCCCTGGGCCCCCCCCCCCTTGCCTGAGCACCAACATTTCCCTGGGCCCGCTCACTGGCTGTCCCACCGATTTCACCAACTGGCCATCCCACTGAGTCCTTAAGACCCCTTTCACACTGAGGCGTTTTTCAAGCGTCTGTAAAGCACCTGAAAAACGGCTCCCCTGCAGTCTTGGTGTGAGGCAATGTGCTGGCAGGACGTTAAAGAACTCCTGCAAGCAGCATCTTTGGAGCGGTGTATACACCGCTACTCCCCATTGAAATGAATGGGCAGCGACGACCGAACCGCCGGCAAAGCGCCATTTTGCAGGCTGTTAAGTGGTGGAGCCGCGGTCCAAACAGGGCTGTCATTTACCCACCGCGGTCTGCCATTCCGGGCAGCCTGCAGAAATGTGTGCAGAGTAGCAGTGAAGTCCAGGACAGGAGCCTCTCATGGGGCCCCCGAGCAGTGCCCGAATATCAGTCCGCCCCTGAGTTCGGGCCCCTCAGGAGGCTCGGGCCCCCTACATGTGTATGGGCTGTACCCCCTTGATGGTGGCCCTGAGCATAGGTATAGTAGTGCATAAAGAACCAGGGAGCAAACTGTGTAGCTAGAGTCTTGCTTGATTTTTTGTGTTACAGAGTGTTTAGTAAGTTGGCAGCCCTCCTGCCTCCTGTACGTTGTTTCATGCAATAGATAGTGTGTACGCGCACCCGGTGGTGCACACGCCTGCTGCGCACCAGGGTCTCGCAGACTCTATGTCCGCCGGCCACAGGTGATCACTTCACAGAGAGGCAGAACGGGGATCTGCCTATGTAAACAAGGCAGATCCCTATTCTGACAGGGAAGGACACTGAGATCGCCTGTTCCTAGTAATCAGGGCTCTTTGGTGGCCCTTGTTCTTCTTTACATTGAAGATAGTTCCTAAATACTGTCGCTGCTGACTTTTAATATATGGGCATTTACCTGTCCAGGGAGCCCGCAATGTCAGCACCAGAAGCCGATCTTTGGATCGACTCACGGGTGCTGCCGCCGCCATTCCTGGTAAGGGAACCAGGCAGTGAAGACTTTTGGCTTCCCTACTGCGCATGCGCGAGTCAGGCTGCGCATTCTGAATGGTCCTTGCTGTCTTCTGGGACCTGTGTGTCTCCCAGAAGACAGCAGGGTGCAAGAAGGATGGGTGGGACATAGCGTGCGGCGCTCTTTCGTCAGAATTGGGAGCAAATACCTGCATTTGATATACCGATCAGCGGAAGTTCAATTTCTGGGTGGAACTCCGCTTTAAGGACATCAGCTGTATGTTTGGGGTCGTCCTGCTGCAGAGTAAATTTGAGGCCAATCACACGCCTTCCTGATGGTATGACATGATGGAGAAGTACCCCCTGTATTTCTCAGCATTGAGGACACCACTGATCCTGACCAAATCTCCAACTCCATTTGCAGAAATGCAGCCCCAGACTTGCACGGAAATGCTTCATTGTTGTCTGCAGACACTCATTGTATGGCTCTTCAGACCTCCATGAACAAACTGCCTCTTGCTAGAGCCAAATATTTCAAATTTTGTCTCATCAGTCCAGAGCACTTGCTGCCATATTTCTGCAACCCATTTCCTATGTTTTCATGCATATTTAAGTCGCTTAGCCTTGTTTCCATGTTGGAGGTCAACGTTGTATCTTGGCCTAGGCCAACAAGGCCCAGGCCTAGGGAAGCACTTTGCAGGGGGGCAGCATGAAAAGAGTCCCCGCCGGCTTGCGCTAGTGTAGCGCTAGTCTTATGAGGTGGACTGGGCCGCAAGACAAATCGGTCTGGCGCCCCCATAAAGCGGCCGCACTGCTGCCGGTATGATAGGGATGGTGCAGACACAAGGGACACTGACATGGTCACATATACCTGACAGGTAGGTAGTAGGACTCTCCTGCAATCCTTTGCTTGTGTTAGTTGTACATACTAAGTAATCTTAATTGTATTTCTGTTGATTGCTGATTAGAAAAATAAACAGATGGATTTATTTGTTGGTGCCCCCAATCCTTCCTTTGCTCACTTTCTGGACCACATACCTTCATCACTGTGCTACATGTTTTTTGCTGCACCACTGGCATGGTTATATCCTCTTAGTCCTCCAAAAATTTAGCAGAAATTTGTGCTTAAAGTAGAACTATAGACAACACTTTTTTTTCCATTTTTTTTTCCATTTTGGATAGAGTAAGGGATGGTTAAAGCCCCTGTTAATTTTTTTTGCCATCCGTTCATTTCCCTTCATTTCCTGCCCCATAGCCAAACAGGAAGTGAGAGGAAATCTATGCAGATTAAGGGACCCCCCCAAGGCCCTCAGAACTAGTGTCCCCACTGGAAAATTTAAACAGGAAGGGGTGTGACCTTCAACGGAAGGGGTGGATCATATTTAAATTAGGGGTTGCACGAGTTTGGTCAGGCCTAGGGCAGCACAAACCTAAATACACCACTGTTGGAGGTGTGGCTTTTTTGCCCGCAATTCTTCCATGAAGACCATTTCTGGCCAAACATCTTTGGACAGCAGATAGGCATACCTGGGTCCCACTGGTTTCCACCAGTTCTGTGCTGATGACACTGCTGGACATCTTCCAATGTCAAAAGGAAGTGTAGCGGGTGGTTACATTTAGGGGGAAACATCTGAGTGGTAACTAGGCTCAGATGCACTAATTGTTAGGTTTCATGGACCATTTCTGTCCCTGGGAGATGGTACTGGTGTGTAGTTCTCTGGGGCCTATAGGTGGCGCTGTTGCCATGAGCCCGGGTTGAACCGCAGTACAAGGTTGTGCCTTTTTTTGTCCCCTCTTGGCAGCAGTACGGCGGGGCGGGGAACCTGCTGTGCCTGTCGGGAGAGGATATAAAAGGGGGCGGCCATCTTCCAGAGGGGTCAGTTCCGCACTCAGGCACCTTAGGCCTGGGTGCGTGTGTGACGCCTTCGGGTGCCCTAGGCCCGGAGCCCAGCAGCCTTCGGCTGGGATCCGCCGGGGACCAAGACTCCCAGGGATTTGCCTTGCGAGGGGACCCGTATCCAGGACGAGGAGGCCAGGGAGGTGACCCTTTCTGAAGACCCAGCGCAGAGTCATGGTGACAGATGGGGCCTCTGGTAACTCTCCGGAGGGATGTTCTTGTCCTATAAAGGGCCAGTTTACTAACGGAAGGAAGTGTGTGTTCTTTAAGCCACAGTGGCAGTGACACTACTCACCCAAGATCAGTGGCAGTGACTTTCATCTTTTTTTCACCCAGTCAGTGGCAGCGACCAACTTCATGGTCTGTGGCAGAGACCGTGCGCCAAGCCTGTTTGTGCTAATCAGAACAGGAGAAACCCAATTCAAGTTTGTGCCTGGGCCTTCTCCCACCTTATCTGACCTGTGTCTTGTCCCAACCTGTCTGCTCTCAAAGAGACTGTTTATTGTGCTGAGAAAAATAAATAAGAGTTGGACCTTTCAGTTGGTGTGGACAGTTGCTTACTTTGGAGAACTAAGGCTTGTTTCTGACTACCACAGAAGCGAGGTCAGCACTGGAGGTTTTTAACCACTTCCCTACCCAGCCATAGTAATATGACGTCCACAGATGGGATCTCCCATCCTGGGTGGACGTCATATGACGTCCTCTGCTTTGTAGGGGAATATCTGAATGATGCCTGCAGCTAGAGGCATCATTCAGATATCCTTTTGTTCTGCCAGCGATTCTCTGCACCATAAGAACGATCATAGCGGCGGTTCCGCCGCTTGATCGTTCTTATAGGCGGCGGGAGGGGGCACCCCCCCTCCCGCCGCCATCCAGTGCTTCGCCGGCTCTCCCAGGTACCGTTGTGTTCCTTAGGACACAGCAGTTCCCTGATGGGGGTAAATGAGTGGCGGCGGAGCAGCAGCGGCAGGCAGCGGAGCGGCTTACCGGCTCCCATATGCAGAGCTGCAGCAGCGGCGTGCACGGCGCCCGCGCGCGCCCCCGGGGGCGCGCAGCGCGGCGATCTGGGATCCGGTGTGTCCCTCTGGACACACCGATTCAAGTAATGTGGCGGCGGGCGGCGGAGATTCCGGTATAAACTTACCGGAATTGATGATGCAGAGCTGCGCAGCGGCGTGCACGGCGCCCGCGCGCCCCCCGGGGGCGCGCAGCGCGGCGATCGGGGCTGAGGTTTTTCCCTTGGATACAGCCCAGCCTCGATCAGGGTAAAGAGCCAATGAAATTGGCTCTTTACCACGTGACCGGCTGTGTCCAATCACAGCAGGTCACTAAATGTAAACAAAACACACAATTGTGTGTAACTCACTGTTGCCTGGTTCTCCTCTTCACACACCTGTGAGGAGGAGATCAGCTAACAGTGAGTTACACATATGTTATACACATATACATATGTACTACTGTGCCCAGATTGCCCCCCCTAAATAAAGAGTACCTGTCATCTAGTACCTGCCACCAGATCACCAGCCACCCACCTGTCCATCAGGAGTACCTGTCCATCAGGAGTACCCGCCACCTCACCTGAGTACCCGCCACCTCAGAGTACCCGCCACCAGTCCATCAGGAGTACCTGTCCATCAGGAGTAACTGTCCATCAGGAGTACCCGCCACCTCACCTGAGTACCCGCCACCTCAGAGTAACCGCCACCAGTCCATCAGGAGTACCTGTCCATCAGGAGTACCTGTCCATCAGCAGTACCCGCCACCTCACCTGAGTACCCGCCACCTCAGAGTACCCGCCACCAGTCCATCAGGAGTACCTGTCCATCAGGAGTACCCGCCACCTCACCTGAGTACCCGCCACCTCAGAGTACCCGCCACCAGTCCATCAGGAGTACCTGTCCATCAGGAGTACCTGTCCATCAGGAGTACCCGCCACCTCACCTGAGTACCCGCCACCAGTCCATCAGGAGTAACTGTCTATCAGCAGTACCCGCCACCTCACCTGAGTACCCGCCACCTCAGAGTACCCGCCACCAGTCCATCAGGAGTACCTGTCCATCAGGAGTACCTGTCCATCAGCAGTACCCGCCACCTCACCTGAGTACCCGCCACCTCAGAGTACCCGCCACCAGTCCATCAGGAGTACCTGTCCATCAGGAGTACCCGCCACCTCACCTGAGTACCCGCCACCTCAGAGTACCCGCCGCCAGTCCATCAGGAGTACCTGTCCATCAGGAGTACCTGTCCATCAGCAGTACCCGCCACCTCAGAGTACCCGCCACCAGTCCATCAGGAGTACCTGTCCATCAGGAGTACCCGCCACCTCACCTGAGTACCCGCCACCAGTCCATCAGGAGTACCTGTCCATCAGCAGTACCCGCCACCTCACCTGAGTACCCGCCACCTCAGAGTACCCGCCACCAGTCCATCAGAAGTACCTGTCCATCAGGAGTACCTGTCATTCAGGTGTACCCGCCACCTCACCAGGAGTACCCGCCACCTCACCAGGAGTACCCGCCACCAGTCCATCAGGAGTACCCGTCCATCAGGAGTACCCACCACCTCACCAGAGTACCCGCCACCTCACCAGAGTACCCACCACCAATCCATCAGGAGTACCTGTCCATTAGAGTACCCGCCACCTCACCAGAGAACCTGCCACCAGAGTACCTGCCACCTCACCAGCGTACCCACTATGTCCAGAAAGGTGTACACCCCAGAAGAAGCATATCAAATACTCAGTCTGACCGATGAGAGCAACGGGGAGCTCTCACCGCTCAGTTCTGATTCCGATTCTGGTTCGGAATATGAACCCCCCGAAGGCAGCACATCCGGATCCGAATTAGAGGAGGACACAGTCCGTCCAAAAAGAAGACGGTCTGAACACCAGGCAGCGACCAGCAGTGCCAACGGCGGTAGACCCCAGGAGGCGAGGTCCAGTGCAAGCGCTGCTAGACCCCAGGAGGAAAGGCCCAGTGCAAGCGCTGCTAGACCCCAGGAGGAAAGGCCCAGTGCAAGTACACGCCAAAGAAGTAGGACCCAAACCCAGCTTCCAGATGGCTTGGCAAACCCATTGTGGCTGCCTTCTACCTCAGGGTCAGCCACGATCCCCCCTTTTACAGCACAGCCAGGTGTGCAGGTCAACACTGAGGGTTTTTCCAAACTTGATTTTTTTAATTTATTTTTCCCTGATGAATTGGTTCAAGGCATTGTGGAGCAAACTAATCTTTTTGCTCAACAATTCATTGAAAACAACCCCAGCTCCAGCTATGCCCGCCCTTTTGAATGGAGACCCCTAACAGTGGTGGAGCTTAGATTGTTTTTAGGCCTAACGTTTAACACGGGGCTTACAAAAAAAAATGAAATGAATAGGTATTGGTCGAAGAAACCCATCCACCATATGCCAATTTTTACATCGGCCATGTCCAGGTCCCGATACGAACTTATAATGCGGTTCCTGCATTTCAGTGACAACTCACAGTGCCCCCCCCGAGATCACCCAAACTTTGACAAATTATATAAAATTCGCCCCCTAATTAATTTTTTTTCCAAGAAGTTTGCCGAACTTTATGTCCCTGACCAAAACATTTCTGTGGACGAATCCCTGGTGCATTTCACAGGCCGGCTGGGAATCAAGCAATATATCCCCAGTAAGCGGGCGAGGTATGGCTTGAAGCTCAACAAGCTCTGTGAAAGCGCCACTGGTTATGTGCACTCATTCCGCATGTACGAAGGCAAAGATTCCCAGCTCGAGCCCCCTGAGTGTCCATCGTACATGGGAATAAGTGGAAAAATTGTTTGGGAGTTGGTATTTCCACTCCTCCAAAAGGGGTATCATATTTATATGGACAACTATTATACCAGCCTGCCCCTTCTCCGCCACCTCTACCTAAAAAAAACTCTGGCGTGTGGTACAACAAGAATAAACAGAAAGGGCTTCCCACAGCGTCTTGTCACCACAACCATTCAAAAGGGGGAATCGGCAAGCTTGAGGAACGAGGAAGTGTTGGCTGTGAAGTGGAGGGATAGGAAAGATGTGTACATCATGTCCACCATCCACGATGACACCTCGGTGGAACTTCACAGAAGACGCAGTACCGTTCGCAAGCCTTCCTGCATCAATGAGTACAATAAATTCATGGGGGGTGTGGATTTAAATGATCAAATGTTGCAGCCCTATCTTTCAACCCGAAAATCCCTCTTCTGGTATAAAAAAATCGCAATTTACTTTTTTCATTTGGCCCTGTTAAATTCTTTCATAGTCTACCAAAAATCCACACATAGACCCACCACCTTCATGAGATTTATTGAAGACATTGTCACTGCCCTGATCTACCAACAAACATCCCCCCCAGAAAGCATTCACTCAGATTGTGTCAGCAGACTACATGAGCGCCATTTTTCAGACCATATTCCACCATCACGATCCGGAAGACGACGGCAAAAAAAATGTCGGGTGTGCACCAGAAGAGGAATTAGGAAAGACACCAGCTTCCATTGTCCCGACTGTCCCTCCCAACCTGGCCTTTGCATCGGAAAATGCTTCAAGCGATATCACACTCTCGAAAACTATTAGCCCATATTTCTAATACTGCCATTTCCCCGTTTTCAATATGTCCTGAATATTTCCCTGCCTCAACCAACCATATCATTGTCTTCCATGTGAACTGACCCTGGCCTGTTTCTCGAATATGTCTCTGCCTACCGTCTGCATTGTTTATCCGCCATGTTTCTGCCTTTCACGTGAACTGACCCTGGACTGTATGGATTATGCCTCTGCCTACCGTTTATTTCTGCCTTTTACCTGCACTGACCTCGGCCTGTTGACCATGTTTTTGCCTGCCCCCTTGGACTGATCTTTCACCCTGCTACACAGGGGTCTCACATATGTGAGGGGCTCCAGAATAGTGTTCTGAGTTCAGAAAACCAGTTTTTGGTTTTCTGTGTTCCCAGAACAGGGTCTGGTTGTCCGGAGGCTTCAAAGCGATTTGGGTGGGAGAAGCCTCTACCCCTGTCCCCATTCTTTCCTGACCGTTGCCCTAAGCTTGATGGTCCTGCCTGCTCCCTGGACAAATACTCTGGCTGTGCTGACCATACCTCTGCCTGCTGCATGTACTAACTATGGACAGTATTCCTGCCTGCTGCATGGACGATCCTTTGTTCCTTTTGCTACTGCTGACCACATCTCTGCCTGCTATCTGGACCAATGCTTTGGCTGTGCTGACATCATCTCTACCTGTACTGACTATTCCTGCCTGCTGCCTGTTTTGCTGTCGCTGTCCACGTTCCTGCCTGCTGCCTGGACCGATGCTCTCCTCTTTGGACCACTGCACTACTAAAACCGCAGGTAATCTTTTCTTTACCCTTTTTCTCAGAAGAATGTATTTTGGTTTATAATTGGTATGTACAGTACATGCTATGTTTTAGAAATATGAAGGGCCTTCAACAATGTGATAGGTTGTCAGGAATTTATGTGTGTAATTTATGCTCCTAGAACACATGACGGTGCTACTTAGATGTTAGGCCTCTGTATTTGGCCAGGCTGTGTAAAAGTCTCACACATTTGGTATCGCCATACTCAGGAGGAGTAGCAGAATGTATTTTGGGGTGTCACTTTTGCTATGTACATGCTATGTGTTGGTAATATCTTATAAATGGACAACTTTGTATAAAAAAAATGCGTTTTCATTTTTTTCCCACATATTCCAAAAACTTCTGGAAAAAAATGAACCGTTCAAAAGACTCATTATGCCTCATAGATTATACGTTGGGGTGTTAGCTTTCCAAAATGGGGTCATTTTATGGGAGTTTCCATTGTCCTGGTGCTCCAGGGTCTTCAAAACTGTAATAGGTGGTTGAGAAATGAGATGTGTAATTTATGCTCCTAGAATGCCTGAAGGTGCTATTTCAATGTTGGGCCTCTGTATTTGGCCAGGCTGTGTAAAAGTCTCACACATTTGGTATCGCCATACTCAGGAGGAGTAGCAGAATGTATTTTGGGGTGTCATTCTTGCTATGTACATGCTATGTGTTGGTAATATCTTATAAATGGACAACTTTGTATAAAAAAAATGCGGTTTCATTTTTTTCCCACATATTCCAAAAACTTCTGGAAAAAAATGAACCGTTCAAAAGACTCATTATGCCTCATAGATTATACGTTGGGGTGTTAGCTTTCCAAAATGGGGTCATTTTATGGGCGTTTCCATTGTCCTGGTGCTCCAGGGCCTTCAAAACTGTAATAGGTGGTTGAGAAATGAGATGTGTAATTTATGCTCCTAGAATGCCTAAAGGGGCTATTTCAATGTTGGGCCTCTGTATTTGGCCAGGCTGTGTAAAAGTCTCACACATTTGGTATCGCCATACTCAGGAGGAGTAGCAGAATGTATTTTGGGGTGTAATTTTTGCTATGTACATGCTATGTGTTGGTAATATCTTATAAATGGACAACTTTGTATAAAAAAAATGCGTTTTCATTTTTTTCCCACATATTCCAAAAACTTCTGGAAAAAAATGAACCGTTCAAAAGACTCATTATGCCTCATAGATTATACGTTGGGGTGTTAGCTTTCCAAAATGGGGTCATTTTATGGGCGTTTCCATTGTCCTGGTGCTCCAGGGCCTTCAAAACTGTAATAGGTGGTTGAGAAATGAGATGTGTAATTTATGCTCCTAGAATGCCTAAAGGGGCTATTTCAATGTTGGGCCTCTGTATTTGGCCAGGCTGTGTAAAAGTCTCACACATTTGGTATCGCCATACTCAGGAGGAGTAGCAGAATGTATTTTGGGGTGTAATTTTTGCTATGTACATGCTATGTGTTGGTAATATCTTATAAATGGACAACTTTGTATAAAAAAAATGCGTTTTCATTTTTTTCCCACATATTCCAAAAACTTCTGGAAAAAAATGAACCGTTCAAAAGACTCATTATGCCTCATAGATTATACGTTGGGGTGTTAGCTTTCCAAAATGGGGTCATTTTATGGGCATTTCCATTGTCCTGGTGCTCCAGGGTCTTCAAAACTGTAATAGGTGGTTGAGAAATGAGATGTGCAATTTATGCTCCTAGAATGCCTGAAGGTGCTATTTCAATGTTGGGCCTCTGTATTTGGACAGGCTGTGTAAAAGTCTCACACATTTGGTATCGCCATACTCAGGAGGAGTAGCAGAATGTATTTTGGGGTGTCATTGCAAGTATGCATGTGCTGTGTGAGAGAAATAACTTGTTATTATGACAATTTTGTGCAAAAAAATAAAAATTTAAAAAAATTTAAAAAAATTCCCAAGAATTGTGGGAAAAAAGTACAACTTCAAAAAACTCACAATGACTCTTACTAAATACATTGGAATGTCTGCTTTCCAAAAAGGGGTAATTTGGGGGGTAGTTGTACTTTCCTGGCTTGTTAGGGTCTCAAGAAATGAAATAGGCCTTCAGTACATCAGGTGTGATCAGATGTGATAATTTTTCAATGATTTGCACCATAGCTTGTAGACTCTATACCTTTCACAGAGACCAAATAATATACACTTTTTTGGTTATTTTTACTAAAGATATGTAGCAGTATACATTTTGGCCCAATTTTATGAAGAAAAATTACTTATTTGCAAAATTTTACAATAAAAACAAAAAAAAAGTGTTTTTTTTTTTAAAAATCTAAATTTTTTCGCTTATATTGCAAAAAATAAAAAACCTAGCGGTGATTAAATACCACCAAAAGAAAGCTCTGTTTGTGAGAAAAAAAATGATAAAAATTTGGTTTGGGTACAGTGTAGCATGACTGAGTAATTGTCATTCAAAGTGTGAGAGCGCTGAAAGCTACAAATTGGTCTGGTAAGGAAGGGTGTATAAAAGCCCTGTATTGAAGTGGTTAAACACTGGCTGCAGGCAGGCCAGAGAAACTAACACCGCTCAACCTCCCTATTCAGGAGGGTACAGGCTTGTGGTGCGGTGTGCCTGATTCTTTCCTGCGGAGGAGCCAAGCAGAAGAAAAGCAGGTAAAGTCTGGGGTTGGTGCGCTACAGAAATAAGCATGATGTGTCTTTCATCTGCTGCATTAAAGTGGTTGTAAGCCCTTGTTTACAATTTTATGTTACAGGTAAGCCTATATTAACCACTTAAGCCCCGGACCATTTTGCAACTAAAGGACGAGGCCCCTTTTTGAGATTCAGCACTGCGTCGCTTTAACTGACAATTGCGCGGTCGTGCAAAGTGGCTCCCAAACAAAATTGACGTCCTTTTTTATCCACAAATAGAGCTTTCTTTTGGTGGTATTTGATCACCTCTGCGGTTTTTATTTTTTGCGCTATAAACAAAAATAGAGCGACAATTTCGAAAAAAATGCAATATTTTTTACTTTTTGCTATAATAAATATCCTCCCCAAAAAAAAAATATATATATATATAAATATAAAAAATTCTCAGTTTAGGCCGATACGTATTCTTCTACATATTTTTGGTAAAAAAAAACGCAATAAGCGTTTATTGATTGGTTTGCGCAAAAGTTATAGTGTACAAAATAGGGAATACTTTTATGGCATTTTTATTAATATTTTTTTTTTTTACTAGTAATGGCAGCGATCAGCGATTTTTATCATGATGGCGGACACATCGGACACTTTTGACACATTTTTGGGAGCATTGTCATTTTTACAGCGATCAGTGCTATAAAAATGCACTGATTACTGTGAAAATTACACTGGCAGTGAAGGGTTTAACCTGTAGGTGGCGCTGTAGGGGTTAGGTGTGACCTAATGTATGATTCTAACTGTAGGGGGGCATGGCTGACCCACGGACGTGTTCTTAAAGGGGACATACCTGTACGCCCTTGTGCCTGTCCGTGCCATTCTGTCGACGTACATTGTCGTCCGGCGGTCCTTAAGTGGTTAAGGCATACCTGTAGCTAACAAGGATACCTCCTAAACCTGCACGGTTTAGGAGATATCCCTGTATTTGCATGTGCCGACGTCATGCGGCACATGTGCACTTAAGCCAACTGAAGCAACAGCACTATGTGCTGTTGCTTCAGTTGTACTGTGCCGTTCCCGCGCGCATGCGCGGGAGTGACATCATCGCGGCTCCTGCCAATCACAGCGCTGGAGACGCAATACCCAGAAGTCACTCCGGGACAACATGTCGGCGGCCGGAGGGGGCGACGTGGACCGATGCGGGGGCTTCGATCTGAGGTAAGTTTCCTTGGCTGATCACTGCATCTACAGTCTGCAACGTTGCCCCAGGGGCGGATCCAGGGGGGGCAACAGGGCAATTGCCCCCCCCCCCCCCCCCGAGACCATCTGTCACACTCACTTGCTTGCTCTGTTTTTTTTTTGCGCCTGATCTCCCGAACTTTGGGGACCCGGTACCGGCCGACCATAGGTCCCCTGGACCCCAAACGTGGCACACATATAGCTCCATGTATCCTCTACAAGTGTGCAAAGCTTGGTGTCTGGGGGACCTACGGCCGGGGAGCACTGATTTTTTAAAGCCAGGCACCCCTTCCATAGACTCCAATGTTAAACGGTAATTTCTCCAGTGACTTTGCGGACCCGGTACCGGCCGGTCGTAGGTTTCCTGGACCCAAAACTTGGCACACATGTAGACCCATGTCTCCTCTATAAGTGTGCAAAGTGTGGTGTCTGGGAGACCTACGGCCGGGGAGAACCGATTTTTCAAAGCCGGGCACTCCTTCCATAGACTCCCATGTTAAACATCAGTCTAGTCATGGGCACAGTGAGGCATGGGCACAGTGAGGCATGGGCACAGTGAGGCATGCAGATGGACACCCTAGGCTTATACTCAAGTCAATATGTTTTCCCAGTTTTTTGGGGTAAAATTAGGTGCCCCGGCTTATATTCGGGTCGGCTTATACTCGAGTATATACAGTACTTGTTTTGCGGCTGCCGCTGCCTCTCTCTCAATTTCTCACATCAGCCAATCAGCGGCGCCGAGAGAGAGACTCGTCTAATGTAGTTACGTGGCGCACTGACACGATACCAGGAGCAGAGGAGGAGGTGGGTGGAGCCTCTTCACTGCACTCGTTGCTAACGCCTGGGCCGCTTGGCCTCTAGCAACGAGTGATGTCAGTGAGTCACGTCGGGCCGCTCTGTGGGCAGGTGCGATAGCGTGCGGCTCCACAGACGCGTAAGAAAGCGTGCGGCTCCACTTGCGGCGTGGTTTGTGGGCGGGCGGCGCGGTTCGTGGGCAGACCGTGCTGCTCAGTGTGTTGGCAGTGCAGGTGAGAGTGAGAGAGCAGGCTCAGTGTGGCAGCTGGCCAATCAGTTAGCCGGGAGCGGGGGAGCAGAGAGATGAGATCATCTCTCACCGCCCGTGCCTGCCCTGCATTCCTGCAATGACTCCCGCCCTCACTGTGCAGGCAGCAGAGAGATTACATTATCTCTCTGCTGCCTGACTCTGGGAGTCTGGGACACAGCAAGAGACAACCAAAACTACACATTAGCAGGCAAGTTAGTGACAATCCGCAAGGTGTGGCAGGCTACGTGGCAAGTGACAATCCGCAAATTGTGTCAGGTGATGTGGCAAATGACAATCTGCATCTGGTGGCAGGCAAGTGACAATCCGCAAGGTGTGGCAGGTGATGTGGCAAGTGACAATCCACAAGGTGTGGCAAGTGACAATCAGCAAGGTGTGGCAGGTGACGTGACAAGTGACAATCCGCAACGTGTGGTAAGTGACACGCTCAGGGCTCCCACTAATTGCAGGCGACGGTGGCAAGTAACACACTCGGGGCTCCCACTGATTCTGCATTGAACTATTTAATTTTATATTACAATGTAATAATAGAAATAATGTGCTTCAATCATCCTGACACCATAACAACCATGGTGCCGGGATGATTGAAGCGCCGACACCAGCCATTTCCCCGATAAATTTCCCACCAAAAAAACACATATTTTTTGGCAGTGCCCCTCCCGAGAAAAGACTCTGGATCCGCCCCTGCGTTGCCCATTTCTTTGTGCTTCTTCAAAAGAGAAACTAGAAACATCTAGAAACCCTGGTCTGCTTTGAAATCTTTGCCTGGGAGAGACTTTACTGATGCAGTATAACTAACTACCTTGTGTTTTGTTGCTGTGCTAAGTCTCGCCATAGTGTATGACAGAATGTAGTGTATGTGACATGAAACTGTCTTCCATAACCTTACCTTAATAACAGAGTTTGGCTGTTCCTCACCCAGTTTAAGACTCCTACGCAGCTGTTTCTGTTTTAGGTAATGACTGTGTTTCAGCCTATGTAAAACTATAATAATTTATTAATCTTACACCTGACTCTAATCCTATAAAATCCCTGACATTTGTGCAAGTGTACAAAGTGTGCAAGTGCAAGATTGCTTCTAGTCCAAAGCCAAAAGAGTAGTCACACCAAATGTTGATTTGGTTTAGATTTTTTTTCTGTTTGCTCACTTTGCATTTTGTAAATTGATAACAATTACCATTAAAATATATAATTTTAAAAGCATTCTTACTTTACAGCATTTCTTCACACTTGCCTAAAGGCGTTCTATCAGGTTGAGGACAGGACTCTGTGCAGTCCAGTCAAGTTCCTCAAACTCACTCATCCATGTCTTTATGAACCTTGCTTTGTACACTGGTCCAAATAATTTGGTGGAGGGGGGATTATGATGTGGGGTTGCTTTACAGGGGTTGGGCTTGGCCCCTTAGTTCCAGTGAAGGCATCAGCATACCAAGATATTTTGGACAATTTCATGCACCCAACTTTGAGGGAACAGTTTGGGGATGGCCCCTTCCTGTTCCAACATGACTGAGCACCAGAGCACAAAGCAAGGTCCATTCAGACATGGATGAGCAAGTTTGGGGTGGAGAAACTTGACTGGCCTGCACAGAGTCCTGACCTCAACACGATTGAACACCTTTAGGATAAATTAGAGCGGAGACTGCGAGCCAGACTTTCTCATCCAACATCAGTGCCTGAACTCACAAATGCGCTTCTGGAAGAATGGTCAAACATTCCCATAGACACACTCCTAAACCTTGTGGACAGCCTTCCCAGAAGAGTTGAAGCTGTTATAGCTGCAAATGGTGGGCCAACTCAATATTGAGCCTTGTGGATTAAGACTGGAATGCCATTAAAGTTCATGTGCGTGTAAAGGCAGGCGTCCCAATACCTTGGACAATATAGTGTATATGTACTATGCAGTTGGGAAAAGGTTAAAGTATATCTTATCCTATTCCATTGACAACTAAAAATGTTTGATTTTCCCTCATTTTCAATTACCAATGCCAAATGAATAACAAAAAAGGACAAAAATCTGGAACCCATTTCATTTCATTGTCATTTAGCAGCTGCCCAGAATGAAGCCAAGCTTTTAAGCCGGTTCTATGATAGCTTGGCCATTAGAAAACTCTGTTTGATGCCATTTTATGGATGATAATTTATGTTTAGCAAGGAAACTGTATGGTAGAATCCATTCTTGTTAATGAATACAAATATAGTGTAGAATATGCTCAGACTGAGTATGTCTCTGAATGGCTAGAAGATGAACTGCTGACTCCTGTGGCAAATTGGCCAAAGTGGCCTAGGTAATCTATCCAGATTACCGTATATACTCGAGTATAAGCGGAGTTTCTCAGCACATTTTTTTGTGCTGAAAATGCCACCCTCGGCTTATACACGAGTCTGTGTCCATCTTCAAATTTGATCCCAGCCAAACCTGGCACACTTGTAGCCCCACTCTTCCTCTATAAGTGTGCAAAGTTTGTTGTCCGGGGAACTTACGGCCGGGGAGCACCGATTTTTCAAAGTCGGGCACCTCTTCCATAGACTCCAATGTTTAACGGTAATTTCTCCGGTGAATTTGGGGACCGTCCCCAGGTCCCCTGGATCCCAAACTTGGCACACATGTAACCCCACTCTTCATCTACAAGTGTGCAAAGATTTTTGTCCAGGGGACCTACGGCCGGGGAGCACCAATTTTTCAAAGCCGGGCACCCCTTCCATAGACTCCCATGTTAAACGTCAGTCTAGTCACACAGCGCCGGAGATCAGGTAGGGAGATTGGGCACAGTGACAGTGAGGCATGGACACAGTGAGGCATGGACACAGTGAGGCATGCACATGGACACGGTGAGGCATGCACATGGACACAGTGAGGCACAGTGAGGCATGCACATGGACACCCTAGGCTTATACTCGAGTCAATACGTTTTCCCATTTTTTTGTGGTAAAATTAGGTGCCTCGGTTTATATTCGGGTCGGCTTATACTCGAGTATATACGGTAGTCTCAAGATGCATGAAAGGGAGAGAAAAAAGAGGGGGTTGGACATTTGGTATAGTAAATTATAAAAAACACTGATACACTGATATACCGGTGACTCCCGATGCCGTGCTGCCACTGCGTGGATACAGAGGTAAGTTGAACGTACCACCATGTTTCAATCACCCCATTATACTTTTATTGTTTTTTACCTCTATTTTCCTAAATTCTATTTTTGAGATTATCTGGAATCTTTATAATTTTTTGTTTCTAGACAATTTCCATGGTTTATGCTCGTGATGAGCGGTTATGAAGCCGCGAAACGCGCCAAGCTGTCAACTCCCATTTTCTGAGCCATCAACTCTTACCTCACCATGGATTAATAATACTAACCTTTATATGTGTAGCGGCCTCACCCCGTCCTCTTTAGCTAGGGGTATGTCACGCGACAGAGTGAGGTGCGCTACGGCCCATGTCCTCCCCATGGCTGTGGGTGAGGTGAAGGCCAGTACCAATCTTTTCCTCGGGCCAAATGTGTGCTGGTTATGAAGGTCAGTCCTTCCGTGCCAGAATCTCTCTTTGCTCCCATTAACAGAGTCCATACACCCATCAAAGTCCAAACTCAGGTTTATTGCGTATCTCCACATACAGTCAAATGCAACGGCATGATATGATGGGGGAGCAGGTCGAGGCACTGTACAGGTTCCTAGTCCCTACACTCCCTGTGCTATGACCAGGGGTTGCAGGAGTCTTGATTAGAGCTCCTCCGCTGCGCTGTAGCCCCTATCAGGGGAAGATGTCCTCCAAGGGAGTTACCGAAGGCCCATCCGTCACCGGGTTGACACTGCACCGGGTCTTCGGACGGGTGACCTCCCCAGCCTCCTCACCTCAGATGCGGGTCCCCTCGCAAGGGGCGCCCTGGAGCAACTTCACCCTCGCGGGACCCAGTCGGAGTCACCGGGTCCCAGGCCTCCTCAATAGTACCTCACCCCAGGCTGAAGGTGCCTGGGATGGACTCCATCTTCATTCCGGCCAGGCCTAGGGCGCCTAGGCCGGAACCTTGAACCGCCCGCACCCAGGCCTAAGGTGCCTGGGTGCGTGAAGAGATGATCCCCGAAGACGACCTCGTGGCGAGGGCGTCTCCCCCTTTTATCTCCTCCCATCGACACCACGGCGGGTTCCCCGCCCCAGCCGTACCATCTCCGGAAAGGGACAAAAAGGGTAGCACTGTGGTAGTGATTCTACCCTGAGCCAGTAGGTACACTGACACCCACTGGTCAAGGAGAATATCGCACCACCCAATCCTCCACGAATAACAAAAAGGGGTCTGAACCCTAACATAATTACACACCTGGGTCACACTACCCCCAGGTGTATCCCACTAAATTGAGGACCCCGCTACACACTCCCCCCTGTGATTTGACGCTGGTCCCCAGCGTCAGGTGCACACCCATGTCTCCCATTAACGTGGTGACATGGAGTGAACCCCAGAGGCTGTCCCCAAATTTTGAATACTGTACATGCCAAGACCTGTTCAACGGAAAAGGGAAATATAAAACGATAAACTCTGATATAAAACTTCTGCTTTGTACACATTTACAATCCCTCCCATTCCTAATCAAAAACCACCCCACTCTCAGCAGTCTTGATCGATGAATCTCCTGCAGAAGGGAAACAAAAGAAACAACATCCTAACAATCTGGGTCATTTGGCATGAATGGGTCTGTCAGCCGAGAAACCCATTCACTCCAATAAGTAAAGTGATGTATGTGTAACATTTTCAAACAATCGTTGCACAACACTGCCACCTGGTGACAGCGCCGCGGTCACAACACTTGCCGAAGTCTCCATTCTTCCTGCTTTCCTACTCTAACTCTATCCCCAAATGTCTCTGCCTTTTGGCACATGAAGAAAAGGGAGAACAAAAAAACAACAGCTCCCAAGTCTCCAATCAGCTTTACAGTCTTTAAACTTTTTAGACACCGGCGGCGAACATGACAGGTATCGCCGGGCATGGGGCACTTTGAGTTTTTCCCACACAAACTCGTCATACCCCCGTGGTCGCAAGACCTCGACTTCATACAATAAGTCCCGAGGCAAGTAGGGGTACTCCCACCCATATTCACGGGCGACTCTCTGGGAGAAAAGTCTCTGCAATCGAGCTAGAGGCGGCATCACATCTCGCTCACCTTCTCCTGGCTGTACGATGGCCTCCGGGTGCCGAGGTACCTTCACCATCTCAGGCGGCTTTGCTCTTGGTGCCCGCAATGAAGCACGCTGCATCCCCACTATCAGAGCGGGTGATGTGGTTGAATGTGGAAGGTTATTTGGAGGACTAGGCTTCCTCAATAACTCCGGGGCTTGCACCTGGAGCGTACTGTCATCTATGGACATGGGGGAGTCCTGTGGCTTACTCTGCACGGGTAGCGGGCGTCTGTCCCAGCCCTTCCGGTGAAACAGCTCGTCTATTTCTCCGTCATCCCCACAGTCCGACAGCGACTCTAGGTCGGAGGTGTCATACATCTCGGCGGGAAGGTAGTCCCTAGTGGACGAAGAACTACCCTCCCCTGCGGGCTCCACCAGATGTGAACTCCCGACACCTCCAACCACACACACAGTCCCAGCCCCTGGCTCACCTGGACCTTTTTCAGCACTGGGATGTCCAGGATTCTTCCGACCAGATCCATCCAGGTCCGGCAAGCAGCGGGGTGAAGCTCGACCACGACCACAGGAGGCCTGCACCAGGCCTATCTTCCTCTTCGGGGGTGGCAGCAGGGAGTCTGTGGTGACCAAAGCAGTGTCCTCGGATTTTTCTCTCTCAGTCTCTGGTTGGGCAGTCACTTCACCCTGGTCAGCGCGTACGGGAACCTCCGCAGAGGCTTTGATCTCTCCCTCCGGAGTGGCGGTTCCTGTGATGCAGTTGAGGCGTAGGGCCCGGGGCCTTTCCGTGTGTGGTTCAACCTCAAAAAGGAACTCCTTGCATGCTTCGCATCGCCCGAATGGCTTTAGTTGGACCACCAGTCCCGAGCATCCGGGACAGATCACACCGAGGGCCTCCGTGTCTCTGCATGAATACAGAGCCAACTGTCCTCGGGGCCTAAGTCTTATTCCCGTGTCTGTCAGGGGAGCAGCAAATGCAGTCATCTTGAAAGGATAAGGTACCGACATCCACTGGGAGCCTGAGTTCACTCCGACCACTTGCTGCTCCATCACGTGCTGACCACGCGCCGGAGTCTCCACATGTATCTCCACACGTGGCCAGACTCCTCCCACGACTTGCACACTTTCGCGGGCTTCCGCCAGCCTCCGCCCACGAATTGTACAGTCACGGGGTGCCTCGTGGCGCAGTGCAGCAAAAGTCCCCACATGTAGTTCGTCACACGGCTGGACTCCTCCCTCTTCCCGCTCTTTCTGCGTGGGCCTCTCCCGGTTTTTCAGACAAATTTCCACGACTTCGAGCACATGGACGCACTTTGGCCAATCACATGGCTGACCTGCTCGGACCTCCTCCGGGCAGCAAAGTTCAAACACAGCCGTTCCAAACCTCAGGGTCAACACACATTTCATCCCGGACGAGCCCCCACGTGTAGCGGCCTCACCCCGTCCTCTTTAGCTAGGGGTATGTCACGCGACAGAGTGAGGTGCGCTACGGCCCATGTCCTCCCCATGGCTGTGGGTGAGGTGAAGGCCAGTACCAATCTTTACCTTGGGCCAAATGTGTGCTGGTTATGAAGGTCAGTCCTTCCGTGCCAGAATTTCCCTTTGCTCCCATTAACAGAGTCCATACACCCATCAAAGTCCAAACTCAGGTTTATTGCGTATCTCCACATACAGTCAAATGCAACGGCATGATACGATGGGGGAGCAGGTCGAGGCACTGTACAGGTTCCTAGTCCCTACACTCCCTGTGCTATGACCAGGGGTTGCAGGAGTCTTGATTAGAGCTCCTCTGCTGCGCTGTAGCCCCTATCAGGGGAAGATGTCCTCCAAGGGAGTTACCGAAGGCCCATGCGTCACCGGGTTGACACTGCACCGGGTCTTCGGACGGGTGACCTCCCCAGCCTCCTCACCTCAGATGCGGGTCCCCTCGCAAGGGGCGCCCTGGAGCAACTTCACCCTCGCGGGACCCAGTCGGAGTCACCGGGTCCCAGGCCTCCTCAATAGTACCTCACCCCAGGCTGAAGGTGCCTGGGATGGACTCCATCTTCATTCCGGCCAGGCCTAGGGCGCCTAGGCCGGAACCTTGAACCACCCGCACCCAGGCCTAAGGTGCCTGGGTGCGTGAAGAGATGATCCCCGAAGACGACCTCGTGGCGAGGGCATCTCCCCCTTTTATCTCATCCCATCGACACCACGGCGGGTTCCCCGCCCCAGCCGTACCATCTCCGGAAAGGGACAAAAAGGGTAGCACTGTGGTAGTGATTCTACCCTGAGCCAGTAGGTACACTGACACCCACTGGTCAAGGAGAATATCGCACCACCCAATCCTCCACGAATAACAAAAAGGGGTCTGAACCCTAACATAATTACACACCTGGGTCACACTACCCCCAGGTGTATCCCACTAAATTGAGGACCCCGCTACATATGGTTTAATTTATGTTTTTTATAAGTTACTATACCAAATGTCCAACCCCCTCTTTTCTCACTCCCTTTCTTGCATCTTGAGACTAATCTGGATAGATTACCTAGGCCACCTTGGCCAATTTCATCTTGGTTATACTTATGATTGTATTTATGGTCTGTTTTACTTACTATGTATGTCCATTGGATTGCGGATTACTATGTAACTTATGTTGAAAATGTTCAAATGTTTTTTAGAGGTTATATGCCCGAAATATTTTATATGAAACTATACAACATAAATAAAAAAATTTCCTGGTCACCTGACGTCCCTTTTGCTGTTGTGTGCTTCATTTAAAGTCCCACCATTTGCTCTTCCTTTTTTAATCAATGATAGGGATGGAGGCGGCTATCCCTTTGATTTTCGCATCATTTAAAGTCCCACAAACGTCCTTTTCCTTTATACAACTTTCACTGCAATTACAGCTGCAAGTCTTTTCAGGGATGTCTCTACCAGCTTTGCACATCTAGAGAGTGACATTTTTGCCCATTCTTCTTTGCAAAATAGCTCAAGCTCTGCCAGATTGGATGGAGAGCGTCTGTGAACATCCATTTTTATGTCTTGCCACAGATTCTCAATTGGATTTAGGTCTGGACTTTGGCTGGGCCATTCTAACACATGAATTTGCTTTGATCTAAACCAGGGGTCTCCAAACCCCGGCCCGCGGGCCACATCCAGCCCGCTTGGATGTTTTATCCGGCCCACAGCTCATTTAGAGACTGCCTGCTTCAATTCCCTCGTGCGGGCAGTGGGACAGAGCAGAAGGCAGGCGGGCGATGTATGTGTACCGCTGACAGAGCGGATCCAATGAAGCAAAGGAAGGTGGAGCAGTGGGCGGATTACCATGCACGCAGGGAGGAGGCGGGGCCCCGCTGTCAGGCAGCATGGATGTGGGCTGGCTGTGCGTGCTGGAGTAAGGCAGGGTCCTGCAGATACATGTCCCGGCGCTAGGGAAGGTGGCATGGCGCAATAGGAAGGAGGCACGCTGTGCCAGTTAGCTTCACCCCCTCTCTGCGCCTGTCAGCACCCCCTCTGCCGGCTGCACCCCAAGAACTAAGCCGGGGATGGCTCTGATGTGAATGGCATGAGGAGCCGGGAGAGCAGTGAGGGGAACCCGCAGGAGACCTGGAGACTGATACTGCAGAGAGGCTTCGCCGAGCGCTGACAAATACAAACTGCACGTGCACAGTTTAACAGCCAGCCGTTCTTCATCAGCTGAGCTTGGAATGGGGCATGCTTAGAGTCCTGTCTGATGACACTCGGGGGTGGACCATGAGTATATATACAGTATATATGTGTAGCGGACCCCCCAATAATTGGAGGTCGCTATGTTTAAATTTAAGGGCTAGCCTGAGCCCATAGTTGGCCCTGTGGCCTGTGAGTGGCACTGCAGCCCCAGGCTCAGGTCGAACCACAGGTAGCGTTGCAGCGTTATTGGGTGTCCTCTCTCGGCAGCCATACAGTGGGCGTGGTCTACCCACTGTGCATGCTGGGAGAGGATACATAAGGGGCAGACATCATTATTCGGGGAGCAGTTCGCGCCTCCCGGCCCTCCAGGCCAGGGGTGCGTGTGTGTACCAGCCCCAGGCACCTTTAGCCTGAGGCTGCATCACTGTAAGTAGGCCCAGCACTTTTGGCTGGGGTCTACACCCGAAGAGGAATTCCAGGGTACCCAAGTGAGGGGTGACCCGCTCTGAAGGAGAGGCAACCAGGGGAGAATCTACCCAAGGGGATCGGTGAAGGAAGTCACTGTCTCGGGAGAGGCCTGGTTACCTATCGGAGGGAAGGATTCCATAATCCGCCACAAGCCTAGTAATGTGCCCCATTGGCACCTAAGGACTTAAATATTACAAGTGCTGGGAAGTTCAAGATTTGGAAGCTGTCCCTTGATCGTATCCCTAGGAAATTACAGGTGAATGTTCCCGTGCTCCACACCGGCTGCTAGGACCGTGAGAGGGGACTATCCGGGTGAGCAAAACCCACTCAGGCCTGAGTGGCGACAAGTGATAGTTAAGTGCCGCGTGCCTAAACCTGCCTCCCTGTTCACTCCTCTTTATCTCCAACTTTTCCTGTCAAGTTCTTAACCAAAGCAAAATAAACCTTTTTATTGGGTTTGATACTGTCTGGACATTGGCCTTCCTTGAGAGAGAGAATAGACTTCTTCCTACACTCTAGGGTAAAGAACCAACGGAAAGAGGTAACTCGCTGCAAGACCCAAAAATAGATAACGCTACACACCCTCTTCAACAAGGAGGATACTGGGCATGTGGCATGGTGTGTCCCACCTGCTAGCGGAGGTAAGCAGGAAAGGGATCTGTGTGCTACACATTATATATATAATCCTCCTGGAGTTCAACTTTAAAGATATTTTGTACAACACAAGGAAAGGGGAGGGGCAAGATCTGCCCTAGCCCATTCACAGAATGCCTTGTATTCTGTTCACATGGTACATCACTTTCTGTGAATGTAAAAACAGAGATCAAGGCATTTTGTGAATGGACAAGGGTTGAGGAAAGAAAAGGTAAATTACAGGATCCCTTCACTGTACAAGAGCCACAGTTCTGCGCTGACTGTAGTATCCAGCATAAATTAAATTGGGTTATTACCTTACACAGCAGCCATTCGAACATAGGAGAACTATCATTAGAGGTAACTTTTTGTGCACAGCAATAAAAAAAATTTCCCTTGAGTTCTGCTTTAATATGTCATTTTCAATATTTTTAAATCTACAATTTTCTTTAACCACTTCCATACAGGGCACTTATACAGCTTCCTGCCCAGACCAATTTTCAGCTTTCGGCACTGTTGCACTTTGAATGGCAATTGCGCGGTTGTGCTACACTGTACCCAAACTAAATTTTTATCATTTTGTTCCCACACATAGAGCTTTGTTTTGGTGGTAGTTGATCACCTCTGCGATTTTTATTTTTTGCTAAAAATTTTAAAAAAGACCGAAAAGTTTGAAAAAATAACATATTTTTTTTTGTTTCAGTTACAAAACTTTGTAAATTAGTAAGTTTCTCCTTCACTAATGGGCACTGATGGGGCTGCACTGACGGGCACCAATGAGGCGGCGCGGATGGGCACCGATAGGCAGCGCGGATGGGCACCGATAGGCGGCACAGATGGGCACAGATAGGCGGCATGAATGGGCACAGATAGGCGGCACGGATGGGCACAGATAGGCGGCACGAATGGGCACAGATAGGCGGCACGAATGGGCACAGATGGGCACAGATAAGCGGAACGGATGGGCACAGATAGGCACCGATAGGCGGCACGGATGGGCACCGATAGGTGGCATGGATGGGCACTGATAGGTGGCATGGATGGGCACTGATAGGTGGCACTGTAATGTGTTAATGGATGCCAATCAGTGACAAACAATAATGCCTGCCAATCAGTGATGCCCATTGTGTGCACTGATTGGCATCCATTAGGGGCACTAATTGGCATCCATTAGGGGGCACTGATTTCAATCCCTGGTGGTCTAGGGAGGCATACCTTGTAATGGACATCCCTGGTGGTCCAGTGGCATCCCTGGTGGTCCAGTGTGGGCATCCTCGGGGGGGGCTGTGCTGATAATTGATCAGCACAAACCCCCCCTGTCAGAGGAGCAGCCGATCGGCTCTCCTCTACTCGCGTCTGACAGACGCGAGTGAGGAAAAGCCGATTATCGGCTTTCCTGTTTACATGTGATCAGCCGTGATTGGACACGGCTGATCACGTGGTAAAGAGTCTCCGTCGGAGACTCTTTACCTAGATCGGTGTTGCGGGGTGTCAGACTGACATCCTGCAACAACGATCGCCGCGATGCGCGCCCCCGGGGGCGCGCAGCGGCTTAAAATCCTGAGGACGTCATATGACGTCCAGTCAGGATTTTAAAACCACTTTGCCGCCGTCAATCCGCTATAGGGCGGGCGGCAAGTGGTTAAAACATGGTGATCCTGCCAATGAAGTTCCTTGTTTCGGCATGTCCTGTTATAGGGTGACAACGGTCTGTCCATGTATCCCAGTTGTGCTCTTGTGTTGTCACCCTATTGCAGAGAATTCCAATGGAGATTACAAGTGGCTGTTTCAACACACATTACAAGTGCTTTGGCTCTGTATATGTACACAGGAAATGGTTGCAAAGAAATTGTAGGATATCATTGAAAACTGAGATGTAACAAAAGATGAAAAAAGGTGTAAAATTGTATTTTATGTTTAAAATGGCAATTGTTTGTGATCCACATTGATTTAGCAAATTAAATGTCAGTTGGCTCGGGTTTACATCTAAACCTGTCACAAACACATGCAGCCATAAGCCAAGGTTACTTATAGTTAAACCCGCATGCCAGGTCTTCAGTAGAGGCAGAGATACTGTACATGAAGCTGAATTTCTATTACATTTATTACAGTAAATCTGCAGTGTCATTGCCCTTTAAATGTGTCTGCCGAGGTCTCAGAGGAAATTTCCTGCCTTGTATGTCACCTACATTGCTGCATAACCAGCGTGCTTTTATTTAACCAGAAAGAAATTCCCAGTGGTATATGAGTTTTTTGTGCTGCGGTTTTCAGAATCCTGAAATGATATTTTTAGCGATCTCATGGAGCTGGCCAAAACTGAACAATGGAAACTGCTGCTGACATGAGGAACTGCCTAACTATAGCTCAGAATTTACTATGGCTTTTATTATTTGTTTTTCTATAGAAGCCACAGATTATATAAAAGCAGAGTCTTTTTAATGCAGAGAAATACGTTGATTTGTTTCAATTACTATGAAAAACAATCCCGATTTCTCCTCAAAGTGGGCATTTTGGGATAAAAAAAAGCTAAATTAAAACACATGCCAGTAGAAATATTTATATTGTACATTTTAGTAATACATAGTTATTAAAATAAAGCAAATAAACTTACAGTATGCCTCCTGCACATGGGCGCTTGCATGGTAAATCCCAATGTATTTCCCCCATCCGGGAAGCCCAAGTGCAGTGTATAGCTACCCATAGACATGAATGGCTGTGTGCAGCTCTAATTGGGTATACATTGGTACTTGCATAAATACTCATACCTGTATAGCATACAGCTGTAGCCCTACCCCAACAGTAATGGTAATAGATGGTTCTTCACTAATAGTACAGAGGCTGCCCAACACCACAAGCACCAATCCATACACTCCAGCTCCAATAACTCTAGTCTAGTCTTTTTGAATGTATTCCTTGAAGAACTTTAAACAAAAGAGGGGCTGGGCAAGGGATACTTAAACGATTAGCACATAGCAATTAGAGGACAACCGTTTCTTAAACACTTGTCGACCTGCCGCCATCAAGTTACTGTGGCAGGTCGGCACGATTTTGCGAACCGTCGTAGCTGTACGTCGGTTTGTTTAAGCGCAATAGCGGGCGCACGCCTTACAGGAGGCAGCAAAAAATTAATTTACCTAGCATCCTATGCTAGGAGGACATAGGCATACTAAAAAAAAATAGAAAACACGCTTGTATGCTATACGAGTATGATAGGGAGTAATAATGTTACAATGCCCTGCACTGTTTTTCCAGGTCAGGGCAACAGTCCAGCTGAACACCTAGAGGCCATATCACAGTAGGGCCCAAGTCACCTGGCACATGTTCCCTGACCAAAACCACTCCAGGCTTGACCAGGTTTATACCCTGTACCTTGTATTTAGGACCTTGTTCACCAGCCACCATATAGTGTATCATGAGTTGTACCCATCCAGCCTCCTGTGGCCCGTTTACTGGCCCACCTTTTGCCCTTTCAGGCATCCTCTTGAATAACACCAATCCAGCCAGATGTAAAGTCCAAAATCTTTACTTGAATAAACAGCATAACTAACAAACAGGGCCGTCAATAGGCGGGTACCACCAGGCCTCCTGTAGGGGGGCCTGGAAATAGAGGGGGATCACTGTAGGATGAAAGGACAATTACAGAATAATGCACTGTGTCCGTGTCTCTCCCTCCAGCAGCTAAAAGCCCGTTTCTCCCTCTCTACCTTTCAGCTGCTGGAGGGAGAAACACAGACACTGCAATTTAGGGGTGCAACGGATCAAAAAACTCACGGTTCGGATCGTTTCTCGGATCAGAGTCACGGATCGGATCATTTTTTGGATCAGCAAAAAAAAGACAAGACAAATAAACATAAGTTTTGTCTTTTTGTTTATTAACACTTTTAAATTATTTTAAAATATATAACATGAACTTAAAGTGCACATGGCATAATATCTTCTTTTTAACATAATGAAAAACAACGTAAAGTGCAACATAAAGGCATATCTCCTTCCTTTAAACATGGACCAATGGGCAATGACCACCAAAAACAACGTAAAGTGCAACATAAAGACATATCTCCTTCCTTTAAACATGGACCAATGGGCAATGACATTGACCACCAAAAACAACTTAAAGTGCAACATAAGAAGGCACATCATCTTCCTTGAAACATGGATAGTGAAAGCCTCGTATGTCCACATCATCAAAGAAGAATAAAAGAAAGAAAGCAAAGCATAGCTGAGCTTATAATTGCAAATTCTTTTTCAAAAAGACAAGGATGTCTACATTGTCTGGGGAGAGTGTGGACCTCTTTGCAGTCTGGCACAGAGAGATAGCATCTTGCCATCTTGGCAATATGAGGGTATTTACACTCATTGCTTTTCCACCATGCCAGTGGATCACCATACACTGTAATGCCGCTTGCTGCCAGCAGGTAGGATGCCACCTCCTCTTTGATGTCAGCAGGAGTCATGCTGTCCATGTCTCTTTGCTGGCAAAGGTCTCTCCAAAAGGCTCTGCTATCGCCAACTTCTTTTGTGGAGGAGAAGATGTGTCCAAGTTTGCTCCTGTTGGCTCTGCAGCTTGACCCTGCAGAAAAAAAATTGTTGATTAATTAAACCTATTATTTATTTTCATGTTTCATAGACATGAAAAATGTGGCAATAACATTTAATAAAAGCCATTATTACTGAAAATAAAAAATGTATTTAAATTTATCATTTTTAAATAATATATATATTTTTTTACCTCATCACAGTCTTCAGTGCCCAGACTGCTCACAATCTCAGTGGTGAGGTCACTGTATGTCCTCTGGCATAGGGCAGGGTCCATGTGAGACAGGGACTTGAACCTCGGATCCAGGGCAGTAGATCTGTGAAGGTAGTCCTGTAGAGTAGGGGGTGAAGTGTATCTGGGTCCTCTCTAATGGCAGTCTTGACATCTCGAGTGATGGTGCTGTCTTCCACACTTGGAGCCATGGATTGTAGAATCCTTGATTTCAGCGGCAGGATCATTGACACAGATGGTGAAGTTTCAGTGCTCAGCAGATGTAACAGTTTTGAGGGGTTTAAGCACCTGGAGGACCTCCTCTGCCACTCTCACATCATCATCAGACAGGGTGATAATGTCTTTGACAATTTTCTTCAGGGTCTTGTCGGTCAATGCAGAGTATATAGCTGCCTGCTGCTCCAGATAACGCTCCAACATATCATAAGTGGAGGTCCACCTTGTTGGGACATCATGTATGAGCTTATGAGTAGGCAGCTTTAAAATTTCTTGCTTTGTCTTAAGCACATGAGCAGCTGTTGTGCTTCGGTGGAAGTAGGAAACCACCTTCCTGATCCTCCCAAGGAGGCGGTCCAGCCTATTGACCGAGATTCCCTTCTGTGATGCCAAATTCACTACATGTGCAAAGCACCCTATCTGTGGGCCCAGTCCTGCCTCATTCACTACATTTATTTGATTTTTGGCATTATCAGTTATGACTGGGATATTGGTACTGGGCCTCTTCATCTTCCATTCCTCTACTGCTTGTGTTAGTACCTGCGCAAGATGAGTGCTTGTGTGACTCTCGTAGAGGGGGCGTGTCTGCAGCACCGGACTTCTCATCTCCCAGTCTGCTGTGATGAAGTGAGCGGTTATCGTCACATAGCTCTCCGTTCCCCTGGACGTCCACCCGTCTGTCGTGAGCGCAACAAAGGATGCTCGGGATAGTTCATCCACAACTTTTTTCTTCTCCTTCTCATAAAGATCTGGCACAATCTTTTCACTGAAGTGGGTGCACGACGGGATGTCGTAACGTGGCTCAAGCACTTTCAGCATGTGTTTAAAGCCCTTGTTTTGCATAACCAAATATGGCCTCATGTCTGCACCTATAAACACACTGACAGCGTTTGTGATGGCTTTATCCCTGTCTGATTGTGCAACAAGGGGCTGCTTAAATGCTGCGGTGATAATCGGTTGTTGAGCAGCTTTAGTTTTCACTCCTGTCAGTGGAACACCGGGGTGATGTCGCTTCAAATGCGTGGACATGCTCGATGTGTTTTTTTTTTTATAATTTTTTTTATTTAAGACAGAGAAACTGCTCCACAGGGACCACAACAACAGAAGTACATTAAATACGTTAGCATTTATACAGTCAAAGATACATCTATACAGACAGATTTCCCATCAACATAAAACAATAAAGTGGAGTCCGTGCATGGGTTACCACGCAGGTGTAGGCTCTGTTTGGGGCCATGACGATCACACCTGTGTAAAGTATGATTTGGTGTGCCTGGGAAATGGAAGTGATAGGTTTCCTTGGTCCTGTGAATTCAGTTTCCCTTCTAATTTTCCCTTTTATCATAAAAAAGAAACACAGAAAATGGTGTAGTACCGCAGGGGTGAAGAGGCAGGGCAGGGCCCGAGAAAGAAGAAAAGGAGAGAAGATTGTGGAGGAGCATACGGGGTAAGAGAGGGGGGATGCTTGATGTGTTTCCACTGTCATATGGCTTTCTTGTGCCACAGTGCCTACACACCGTCACGGTTTTATCCACTAACCTCTTTTCTTCATCATTATATTTGACAGGGAAGCCAAAATGCTCCCATACAGGGGATTTATATGACACGGGGCGTTCAAGCTCCTCCGTTCCTCCGCTCGCCATGACCACACTGTGTGTGGACTGATTCCTTCCCCAAAGTAGAGGGAGGCAGGATGTGGAGGCTAAGGTGACCACTAGTAATGGCGACATTCAGCGACTCTCTGCCCGCCGCCGCCCACCTCACAGCCTGTCAAGTCTTACTCTCCGGGCCCCAGCTACTACTGGGTGGCAAGGGGATAAGCAGGCAGGCGGCTACCCCAGACTTGAGCCAAGGCAGAAGAACATGCGAGCGAAGCTGAAAGGGCATGCACCCGAAACTGAAGAAATATTCCCTCCGATCCGACCAGCATATGATCATCAGAAAGGGGCAGAGATAATGGAAACAAATACACCCCCCTAAGCTAGTAGGCTCGACGGAGCCGGGGTGTGTAATTCAGATATATTTTTTTTTAAATTCTAAACTGTCTGTCTTTGAAATTGCCCCAGCCCCTGTTCAAATCCAATCCGGGGACAAAACCAGGGACAGGCTTGGTCCGGGGACAGTATCCTCAATCCGGGGACTGACTGTCCCCTGAAACCGGGGATGTCTGGTCACCCTAGTGGAGGCACTTCAGTATCCGCCACAGGCAGCCTGGAGGCCGTTCCAGGGGAGGACAGAACACTTGGCACTCAGTCACACCAAGATGGCCGCCGTTTCGGGAGCTAGGCCGAAGCCGCAACCTTTCCTATGGCCGATGCAGGACCGGGAGGCCGCACATCCACGGCGTTATAGCAGGCTGACAGCCTCCAAAAGGCAGCTGAGGAGAACGGGCAGAACCCCGGATGAAGTGGATGGCAAGAATGTGCCAGGATGGTGAGGATGCTGACAGGATGGTTCACACTACCTGCGCCGCGGATCATGTGTGTCCCGATCCGAAGCCGTTGATCCGTACGGATCACGGATCAATGACGATCCGTTGCACCACTACTGCAATTGTCTTCCCATCCCGCAGCATCGATCCCTCCCCCAGTGCTGCCCCATGTGTGCCCGTCCCCCCTCGTCCCCCTGCAGCACTGCCAGATTCCCTCTCCTGCTGGCTGCTGCGGGTGCACAGGCAGATAGAGAGTGGGGAAAGGAGCCTGTAAACATGTAATTTACCAGCCCCTTTCTTTTCCGAATTGTGAGTGATCGGTACGGATCGTTCCTGTGTCCATTGACAACTGAGCATAGTAAACTGTGTTTACTATGCTTTAGTTTATGAATGCACATCTTCAGTGCAGATGAGGCTACAGAGAAAGGAATTGAAGAATCTGTGCCCTCAATTCCTTTCTCTGTCTTAAAGGTGAGATGTAAGGGGTCTGCTTAGAGGGAATAAGTTTACCCCTTCTGATATGTTTGCTATAGGTTCTAATGAAGTTCTTGCTGTGGAATGCTGTTTTGCTTTATTGCAAATATAATGAGATCCTTATAACCCTAAGCCTTGAATTTTGTCTCATCTGTCAATAAAATGATGGCGGACAGCCATTCACGTGCTACCTGGCGTATAAAGCTGTTCTTCTACCAGAGCTGGTGAATAATGGTCAAAATGTCCTGCCTAGCTCTGATGGTGAAAGTAGACAGGGAATTGTGCCAGATCTCAGAATTTGATCGCTTCGGCACAGAACTGTTGAAGGATCCCACTCTGATTAGAGCCAGAGGAAATATAAAAGTGATAGATGGGAAACCTGTTGATCCTGGCATGAGGCCATCTTTCCCATACATGGCTCTTAAATATGATTTTCTGTATAAAGTAGTGAATCAAGATGGAGACGGAAGCTGTTGTAGGACAATTAGTGGTCCCCAAACCGTACTGAAGGATGGTGTTGTATCTTGCAGATGGATCTATAATGGATGGACACCTGGGAGTTGAGAAAACTGAAGGAGAGAATAATGCAGAGGTTATTGTGGCCTGGTTTACATGCAGATGTAAAAGTAAGAGTCCTGCCCAAAGTGTAATTATTCTGCAAAAACTTCCCACTATCATAGTCCTCTGATTCCTTTGCCAATTATTGAAGTACTCTTTGAAGGAATTGGCATGGATTGGATGGTAGGACCACGGGTAAACTCAAAAGTGTTTTCCAATGCCATTTCTGGCCCAGCCATCCCAATGTGATTTTCTCTCACTTATCTTATCCGCAGGAGGTTTAAAATCTTGTCAGTTTATTTGAATAAAAAAAAAAAAGATTTTCAGATTCCATAACTTCCTGTAGATCATCTCTCAGCATTCACTTCCGCTAGGTCATCCCCTAGAAGCCTTCACTTTCTTGTTGCATCACAGAAGAGGGTGTGATAGGGTTCACCACTCTGGACCACACCACCCTCATTACAATACCATCTTCCACCCACTTCCTATACAATCTGATTGTACAATGTCCTTTAGATCTCGCATCACCTATGTAGTACAATGGCCTGTCTGATGAATGGATTGGTCAGTTGTGTCATATTCCATAGTTCTGGTAAATCTAAAGGAAATTGTACAGAGATTAAACAGTCAGATTGCATAGTGTATGGCCATCTTGATACAAGTACATAGGAGGGAGTGGATGGGGACACTTAGTTGTCAGGCCTCGTTTACATCTCCACATTGTGAAAACTCACATTCCTGCGTATTTTTTTTGGGGGGTGTTTTGGAGCATTTTCACTTGTCATGCATAGGGAAGCCCATTCACTTGAATGGGCTACCTTTACGTGCAACAATTGCCCCAGAGAAACTCCAGAACTTTTTTGGAGCGGAGCATGGTGTGTTACAGCAGTTTTTGGTATGTTTGCTGCACTTGTGGTTCCTGGGAAAAGAGGACCCAGGAACCAGAAGCATCACAGAGTGGCAGAAAGGGTGGAAGAGAGAGGCTACGCAGGGAAGGCTTGCATGAAAAGCCAAGTCTTCAGTAACCCGCGGAAGACCGGAATAGTAGGGGCCTCCTGGAGCTCGACAGGGAGGCTATTCCACAAAACGGCACCCTGGTGGGAGAAGGTCCGACCACCACGATCTTCTTGGGCACCGAGATGTGGAGGAGATCTCTGCCAGTAGATCTGAGTGATCTAACAAAAGCTTGTTTATGAAAACGAGAGCTTGGGGCCAGGCCTCTCATTATCTTAAACATAATACATCCGGCCTTAAATAAGGTGCGATAGTGGACTGGCAGCCAGTGCAAGGCGCAGAGGACAGGGGTGATATGATCCCTCAGCGGGACATCCATGAGTAACCTAGCCGCAGCATTTTGAATAAGTTGAAGCTTCTGCACTAACATCTTTGGCATTCCCAGATAAAGAGAGTTGCAGTAGTCTAGGCAGCTACCTATCGTGGCGCAGATGACAGTTTTTCTGTCCGAGATATCCAAATATTTAAACAGCCCCCTCAGGAGTTTTAGCTGCCAGTGACATGCACTGACGACCCTCTTTACCTGAGGAGCCAAAGTTAAACCTGAATCTAGGACAAATCCCAGATCACGGACCTGGGGGGCCACCTCCGGAGCAGGACCAAATGAGGGAGGCCAAGGTGGGATATCTGGAGGGGTGGCCAGATCGCTGAAGATGATCACCTCAGTTTTTCCCCCATTAAGTTTCAGGAAGTTGGCAGACAAAAGGCATTGTTCTTAAATTAACATTATTCACATGTAAATCGCACGGGCATTGTTATGCAAATTAGATCGGTCGCCGCGATTCAGATGGGGGGGCACAGTAGGTGTACAGACCCAGGAACTCAGCACAGGGATGATGGGAACCCCTCATAATGGGCACAGCAGGTGTACAGACCCAGGAACTCAGCACAGGGATTGTGGGAACCCCTCATAATGGGCACAGTAAGTGTACAGACCCAGGAACTCAGCACAGGGATGGTGGGAACCCCTCATAATGGTCACAGCAGGTGTACAGACCCAGGAACTCAGCACAGGGATGGTGGGAACCCTCATAATGGGCACAGCAGGTGTACAGACCCAGGAACTCATTACAGGGATGGTGGGAACCCCTCATAATGGGAACAGTAGGTGTACAGACCCAGGAACTCAGTACAGGGATGGTGGGAACCCTCATAATGGGCACAGCAGGTGTACAGACCCAGGAACTCAGTACAGGGATGGTGGGAACCCCTCATAATGGGCACAGTAGGTGTACAGGGATGGTGGGAGGAACCCTCATAATGGGCACAGCGGGTGTACAGACCTGGGAACTCAGTACAGGGATGGTGGGAACTCCTCATAATGGGCACCTCAGGTATACAGACCCAGGAACTCTGCACAGGGATTGTGGGAACCCCGCATAATGGGCAAAGTAGGTGTACAGACCCAGGAACTCAGTACAGGGATGGTGGGAACCCCTCATAATGGGCACCGCAGGTGTACAGACTTGGGAACTCAGTACAGCCTGTCCTTATACATTTACTTGAGATCACTTAGACCCGGTGGGTCTCTATAGTGGGAGGTAGCACCAACACCCCATTCTTTTATATTTTATCCTATTCTCCCTAGGGAGTTTTTAGGGGGGCTGCAACCTCTGGTGTTTTCCTGAGCGGGGATTCCCTATTTCTTTAATAATAGTCTAATGTCCATAAAATTTCATAATCTACCCAATAGACCTCATGCACACAGGGTGTTTGCTTTGCTCCTCTAAACATCAGAACTCCTGGCAGGAGAAAAGCCCACTGCAGGCGCGTCATGCGTTTTATCGTAAATGTATCCTATTGGCCAAAATATTTATTTGTTCTGGCCATTTAAATGCATTACCTCTCAAATGCGCCTAAATGCGTCTAGCGTTTCAGTGTTTAGCTTTTTTCTGCGCTTCACCTTCTCGCCTAAACGTGCTTTCCATGGGGTTTTTTTTTTCAGACTGTAATTGCTCTGCTTCTAAAATGTCTGTAAACGCCTGTGTGCACATGGACACATAAGCTAACATACAGGTGCTTTTACAAGCTGAGAAAAAAAACGTCAAATGCCAGTATTTTTTAAGCTTTAATCGGAGCCCTTTGTAATCTCATGTAGCCATATTCCTAAGCGATCATCACAAGTCTCTGTGCTTGATATACCATCAGTCCGATTCATGCTTCAGAGTAGGTTTAAGGCCCCATTCAGGCTAGATTCACACTTGTGCAGAGAGGCTCACAGCAGGGGTCCGGTGCGTCCCTGTTCTCCATTTCAGGGATGAATCGGTCCTGAGTTTTTGCCTGCATTTGGACCTAAAACAAAGCATATTTCCAGGTTGTAAGTTGGCAAATGTCATTGCAGATCCCTACTTGTTATTGCTTGTATTGAAACTTACATAACACAGTTGGTGTTCTGTACATTGATCGTGTACAAAACACCACCCTACATGTACACCATGTTTAAACATTTGTCAGTTTTATGAGTCATAGCGGGCAGCAGATGAAACTACATAGGTAATTGTAATTGTAAAAATACAAAATGTAGTGTAGTACTTACATTTTTTTCTTATCAAATACGAAATTACCTTTTAAATGCAACCCCTGTGGTCTAACGTTTAATGTTGTAGAGAGGCTATGCAATGGGTTAATAAACCCAGAACTTAAAATGCAAGTTTAAACCATTTCCTAGTCTGTGATCTCCAGATATCGTCTGGGTTCTAAAACAAATTGAAGCTTCGTCGGTGTATAATGTGCAGCCTGGTATATGATACGCAGAGCCCTGTGTATAATGTGCAGCCTGGCATATGATGTGTAGGGATGAGCTCTGGCGTGTTTACATACTCCACGTGCAGAGCCCGCCAGGAAGTCGGCGCTGCGCTAATCACAGGCAGGGAGACATTGTCCCGATGCTCGGCTGCAGAGATCGGGAAATGTCTCCCTGCCTGTGATTAGCGCAGCGCCGTGCCGACTTCCTGGCGGGCTCTGCACGTGGAGTATGCGAACGCGCCAGAACTCATCCTTAATGATGTGCAGAGCCCTGTGTATAATGTGCAGCCTGGTATATGATGTGCAGAGCCCGGTGTATAATGTACAGCCTAGTATATGATGTGCAGAGCCCGGTGTATAATGTACAGCCTGGTATATGATGTGCAGAGCCCTGTGTATAATGTGCAGCCTGGTATATGATGTGCAGAGCCCTGTGTATAATGTGCAGCTTGGTATATGATGTGCAGAGCCCTGTGTATAATGTGCAGCCTGGCATATGATGTGTAGGGATGAGCTCTGGCGTGTTTACATACTCCACGTGCAGAGCCCGCCAGGAAGTCGGCGCTGCGCTAATCACAGGCAGGGAGACATTGTCCCGATGCTCGGCTGCAGAGATCGGGAAATGTCTCCCTGCCTGTGATTAGCGCAGCGCCGTGCCGACTTCCTGGCGGGCTCTGCACGTGGAGTATGCGAACGCGCCAGAACTCATCCTTAATGATGTGCAGAGCCCTGTGTATAATGTGCAGCCTGGTATATGATGTGCAGAGCCCGGTGTATAATGTACAGCCTGGTATATGATGTGCAGAGCCCGGTGTATAATGTACAGCCTGGTATATGATGTGCAGAGCCCTGTGTATAATGTGCAGCCTGGTATATGATGTGCAGAGCCCTGTGTATAATGTGCAGCTTGGTATATGATGTGCAGAGCCCTGTGTATAATGAGCAGCCTGGTAAATGATGTGCAGAGCCCGGTGTATAATGTGCAGCCTGGTATATGATGTGCAGAGCCTGGTGTATAATCTGCAGCCTGGTATATGATGTGCAGAGCCCTGTGTATAATGTGCAGCATGGTATATGATGTACAGAGCCCTGTGTATAATGTGCAGCCTGGTATATGATGTGCAGAGCCCTGTGTATAATTTGCAGCCTGGTATATGATGTGCAGAGCCCTGTGTATAATGTGCAGCCTGGTATATGATGTGCAGAGCCCTGTGTATAATGTGCAGCCTGGTATATGATGTGCAGAGCCTGGTGTATAATGCTGACACTATGAGTGGAATACAGGGGACAGAGTAGGTGGATTCTACAAGGGGTGTGGCTTATGAGAAGTGGGAGGTGCCAACCATGGAGGGGCGGGGTCTTGTGCCCCCCCATCCTAAAACTTCACCAGCCGCCACTGAAAAGGGTGTAACACCTGCTATTGCAATACACCAATTTGAGCTGTGTTAGGTTTGGTGAAGCTCATCCGTCTTTGCACGGTCTGACCTGCAGCACCCCAAGCCCTTCCCGTCCTATACCCATTTAAACAGAGGGGGGGTGAGGACCCCGGGGCAAACAGTTAAGTTGGGCATGCATAGTTTATCCAAGTAGCCCATGTGGAGTAAAACTTTCCATATCTATCCTTGTTCTGTGCCATCCACTCCTCAGCAGCCATAATATCATTAACTAAAGCTATCGAATTCGGTGCGGGTAGGGACCTGAGGTTTCTTCCAGTAAATTGGGATTAGCCGCCGGGCCGCATTGAGCAGATGGGGCAGTATGGATTTGCGATCCTGGCTAAGAGGAGTGGTGGGGAAGTGCAGGAAGGATTCCAACGGGGAATCTGGGAGCTCCAGATCCAAAATTATCTCAATCTGTGCGTGGATATCTAGCCAGAAGGGCCTCAACTTGGGGCACTCCCACCAGATATGAAGGAATGAGCCTCTGAGGCCACATTCTCTCCAACATGCATCTGAAACAGAAGGATATATCCTGGGAAGGTACTCTATACCACCTGGTCAGAACCTTATAACTATTCTCCTGCATTTTCGAGTCCACCGTGCTCGAATGTGTGAGGCTATACAGGTGGTCTAACTGAGGTTCAGTGAAGACGTACTGAAGGTCTCTCTCCCACTCCCCAATGAATCCTGGCTTCCCCTCAGCATGCTGGGATTGCAACAAATCATATAAAACAGAAATAGCATGGGGGATAGCAGAGGTAGACATACATAAGCTTTCAAAGGGAGAGGCCAAGGTAGGGGACCGAACCTCCTGGGGCAGGCTAGAAATAAAGTGCTGACGCTGTCTAACGCCATTCATCCATTAGTACTGTTTCCGGAGAGTGGCCAGCAGTAGCAGGCCCTGATCTTGAACAAATCTGCCACATCTGGACTCTCTATCTGCCGCCCAAGTCCGAAAGAAGGAAGGGTGTTCCCCTGGAGGGAACCATGGGAAGCCCCCTAAGGGCGCCAAAGGGGAAGTCGGAAGTGCGAGCTTCCCCCGCTTGTTCAATGTGTCCCAAGTCGCCAGGGCGTGGGCAGCCAGTGGAGAAACCAGCACAGAGAGACCCCTATTTTCCCGTGGAACCCATGAGGCATGTGACAGGTTACGACCCACTAAGAATTTGTCAAGGGATACCCAGAGTTTATAAAGGGACATTATGATACCAATCAAGAATACGTTGTAGAGCAACAGCCTCATAATACCTGCGGACTACTGGGACCCCCATACCTCCCCTTTTCTTAGGGCATTGTATCGCGCGGAGGGCTAGCCGGGGACATTTCCCACACACAAATATATTGAGTTGCACGTTTTTTACTGCGTGTTTTGCTGCATTTGTCACCCGTTTTTTCATGTGGCAAAATGTGTGTTTGCTTCTGTGTTTGGTGTGCCGTTACACAATTAATAACACTGAAGGCGCAACTAGGTAATTTTAGGTGTTTAGCCAGTAGTAGATGGTGCAGATGTAGGCAAAACAGAAGATCCAGGGTGATAACAGGATGATAATGTCACAGGGGAACACACTATAGCAGATGCAGCAATGGCAGCCAGGCAAAGGCAATCAAAAGGCAGCTTCCGGGAGATGAAGGTATCTCTGTATAATCCAAAACACACACAAGCAAGGAGCGCCACTCTAAGTGCAGTATACATAAAAAACATTTATTTTTGCAAGTGCCAACTTACATTCTGAAAAACATTAAAGCGCATATCAGACTCGCCAAGGGCCGGGAGGATCATCACACCAGGACCCGCGTGTCATACAAGGACATCCGCACCAGGGTGCGTGAAGCCAGGTAACATGCAGCGTGTCTAACCAGGTGGTGTATGGCGCGTGTTGGCGCTGGAGGATCAAGAATTTACAGGATGACGAGCATGGATGGTCGGGCCTGACGTCAATGCTGGGGGCAGGGTTGGGCATGGCTAACGTGTTTCAGAGCCGCCCTCGGCTTCTTTTTCAAAGCTTATCAGAGATCTGGGAAGAGTAGAGATCTTTACTGGGGGGGGGGGATTCGGCTTTGGGGGGAGGAAATTTTTTGTTGTACTCTGCCTACTGGCCTGTGTATTCTTGACCTCTGGACTAATCAGAAACCCCTGACTCTTGTTAAACTCTTATTCTGGCCCAGGGACCAGCCAATATTCAATCCATTTATGGGCAGCCTGATTGTACCCAAGTTGATCCATCAATCGACTTGGGTACAACCATCATGTCGAATTTCTAGCATGCGATTATTGTGGCTATAGCCACTAGCAATAATCATTGTGTTCTCCCGACAGAATCATTGCTTCCTGCACCCCCCACTGGAAGAACACAATAGCTCCATGGGAGGAATTCCCCCATCAACATTGACTGTGTTGCAGGAAGGAAAATCACATTATCTATGACCTGCCTTACTTATGACACAGTAATTAAAGAATATTTTTTGAGTACAAGGACTGTGCCATATTTTACTGTGTAGACAGAGAGTAGGTTCAAATTTTAAGTGCCTCTTTGCCACACCCATAATTTGCCATCTCTCATTGAGCATCCCACCTAATTTTGTTCCTCAAGTTGCCCAAGGCTGACCTCATCCTTAGGAAAAAAAATGATCCATGGTTCTTCTGCATGTCAGTTTAAAATACATACTGCTGTCCGAAGTCTATTCCATGCATCCTCCTAAAGCCTGAGTGCCCCTTTACCCCAGGAAAAGTGATCCCAAACTGAGCAGACCCTCACTATGTATCCATCTGATGATCAATGAATGCATTTCCTGTATCTGGAAACACCAGTTAAATACAACATATTATCTGGCACCAACACACAGTATTTTGTGAAAGATCTTCTCGGTAGATTAGTACTTTACTGCTTATGAATACCGTAAATCAAATTCATATAAAGGTCCGCCAATCACAAGCTCAATGCCTAGCCATAAACATGGTCACAGATGGCTCCATAAAAGCCAGCAAAACTCTTGATTTCAAGCATCACTTGTGATTATCAAGTCTTAAAAGCGTATTTTGATAAACACCTGAAGGGAATGGTATAACAGGGAGATTTGCAAGCAGGTGCTGACTCTTCATCCTGTTAAGGAGATAAGTAAAGAATTCAAAGTAGCATGAATTGGCCCTTGTAGGTGCTGAGATATGAACAGCAGCTTCTAGAATGATATATGGAGACAATATCTTCCCACCCATCATTTTCCTGGGGATATGGTCAAATTTAGTGTGTCATTTTAGCAGTTACTAAATTGACTAGTGTATTGCCAATACAAGATACATCCAATGTCAGTCTAATGGGTGGTTATAATGTATAGCCATGTTTTTTTTATTGAAAGCTATACATTAGCTGATAGAGAAGAATGTAGTGCTTTTGGTCCTTTACAATGTTGGGTTTGATTTACCACACTAGGGGGGTCTACGTAGAAAAAAATAGAAAATAAAATTGTTGCACTAACGTCAGAAGCATTCACGCAAGTTGAATGAAATGCTCCATATTTTTCTAAGAGATTAATGCTTGTATCGTCAGCTCCATATAGTGGCCAAAATGTGGTATAATTTTCTCACTGAGGTGATTAAGAAAACTATACAGCATTTGACATTTGTGCAAAAAATGTTTTACACATAGACCCCTAGATGTGTTTATCACAAGCCCTGCTTATGATGCTTACATCATCTTTCAGAAGAACCCAAAAAATATACACAAACATATGAAGTGACCTTTCTTTCTTTAAGGCCCCTTTCAGACAGGTGCCTCCTTGGAATGGATTTTGCTTGCTTAGTGGGGGATCACTGTGCTGATCCCCGCTGAGCAGGTGGATGACAGGTCTGTCTCCGCTCACTGTGCAGAGTGGACAAGGACACAGTCCCACTCTATTCTATGGGGAAATCGGATTGAATTGGACCACCTGTATGTTACCATCGGATCCGCCAGATGGATGGAAAATAGGACCACCATCCATCTGGATTTTACAGGCAGGATCGGATCAGATACCGGCGGTTGTCAGAGGACATGTGTCCGCTGACATCCCCCGCTCCATTGGGGAGATGGCAAAGTCCGACCAGGTCCGCCTGAAAAACTGACAGGCGGACCTGATTAGAGAGCCCGTGTGAAAGGACCCCAAAGCCAGGTACACACTATCCAGTCGGAGCCGCTGTACTAACCATGCAAGGTTAGTTCAACGATCTCCCTCACTGAGCTGTTGTGTTCTGACAGGGGGACGCACCCGCTAAACACTCCGATCAGCGCTCTCTGCCATTGGCTTAGAGCGCTGATCGGGAGTCGGTCAGCTGCTGGTTTTCGAGCATGCGTGTCCGACAGAAGCCAGCCAAACAGCCAGGTTTTGTCGGACAGACTGAAATACACACAGGCCGAATGTCTCCCGACATTCAGCCCATGTGTACCCACCCGGCTTAAGAGTAAATAATTTGTGTTATAATGGAGTTGGGTGATAGATGGCTGTGTGTGTGTGTATATATACACTATATATAGTTATATACACAGTATATGAACACAATATATATATATATATATATATATATATATATATATAGTTAAATCGGAATCAAATACTATTTATTTTTGACTAAATAAGAACAATAATAATAGTTTATTTAATGTTCTTGTTCTGTTGTAATATAGAATAATTATAGCAGCCTGCAAGAAAGATCTACCATTGCATCAATAAGCACACCGTACCAAATTACTTTCAAGTGTGTTTTTACAGCTTTTGTGACATTTCTACAAGCAAGCAACTGAATTTTAATCTTTATTTTATTACAAGGATGTAAAACATGGTTTCTTATTTCAGAATGTAATTTTTTTCATAAATGACTGATTTTAGATAGATCACAATTCCCTATGCTAAGAAATACTTTTAATAAGAACTCTAGTACCCTAACCCACTAATTAGAGTAGTGCCTCTCTGAGTCTGACCAGTGTGCTGATTCTCCAATCTCCAATACTGCTGGGTCCTGCCGTAGTGGAGGCACTGACACCCAGGTCTGATCTACATAACCCAGTTATTTTTAATAATAATGAAATTAAACAAATAATAACGGGCAGAAAAGAAATGGAGACCCCCAAAACTGTAGCGTTCTCTCATATTGGTGCTCAGTGGAAAAAGAGCCCCTATCAATAATATGGTCTGTGGTGTGTTGGTAGAAAGTGGACCAAAGGATCCTGAAGAGTTGGCCAGGTGTTTCTGGTAAAGCTCAGATTTTCCACCAAAAAAGAAAAGAGAGGAAGACAGGAGACCCTTATAGTATAGTAGATTAATTAAAAAACAAGAATACAGTACTTCCACAATAAAAGGAAAAAAGGTCAAAGTGGACATTTGTTGAGACTGTGGTCACCCAACTATGGAGGAACACACAGTCTTCCTGGTGCGTGGGTGGAGAAAACCTGTCTTAATGCAGGGTTAGTGTTGCCACTCACTATGCCTCGGGCATTCCTTTCCTAGGTGCTCATAGGGGGTTCTCAGGTGGTTGAACAAAATAGTAGAATAAGTCAGAACAAAGAGGTGCCTGGTGTTGTTGTTCAAAAGATAGGCACAAGTTGTCTGGTTTAGTAAAACATCCAAGTGCTTTATTTCACAAAATAAAATGTGTTTTGTGGCTTTAAATTTCCACTTGAGCTACATGTGATCCACCTAGATGACATCACTGCCACAAGCTCTTTATTCCACGTAATGGCCAAAAAAGAATATTCCCCTGTAGATCTCACTATCAGCTGATACTAGACACCAGTTTTATCACCTTGAACTGAGGAAGTGGCAATTTAAAGCCATGAAACACGATTTATTTGGTGAAATAAAGTAATTGGATGTTTTACTAAAGCAGACGTCTCATGCCTATTCTTTGAACAACTACATCGGGCACCTCTGCCAATCGAACTACCTACAGGCCCTTTTTGCGCTGACTCTTTCTACTCTTACAATAATAATCATTTGAAAAGCACTCCCTAACACAGTTGGTCAGTGAAATGCTCCTTTACACTGGTAGTCAGTGATATGCTCCTTCACACAGGTGGTTAGTGAAGTGTTCCATTACATTGGTGGTCAGTGAAGTGTCTCCTTACATTATGATAATAAATGGCTTCATGTGATTGCTATCCTTAGATAAAAGACAGTTTTTTTGGCACGATCAGTCACATTTTCAATATAAATGCCCAAATTTCTCAATTTCAGCCAGTGTATGCAAACTTTTGAGCACAACTGTATCTAGCTATCTAGTTCTATAATTGACAGGATGACTGCCAATTGTTTATTCCATGCACACCTGTTTATGTATCATTTGTCCACTATCTGTCTCTCCATCACTTCTCTTTCTGGATCTATTGAATGCAAGCGTCATTTTCCATAATTCAGCTATCCTCTCTATCAGAACAGAAGAGCCGTCCCTTGTTCATCCCATGCACACCTGTTTATTTATCATGTGTCTACCATTTGTTTCTGTTTCTTCTCTCTATAAATCTAATGCAAGCCTCTATTTCCATTACCTTTCTTCTTCTATCAGTAAAGGAAAGCTGTCCCTTGTTTATCCCATGAACACCTGTTCATCCATCATTTTTTACTATCTATCTCTCTTCTATATATCTATCCAATGCAAGCCTCTCTCTCCATCATCCATCTATTCTCTGCTATCAGTAGAGGAGAGCTGTCCCTTGTTTATCCCATGCACACCTGTTTATCTATCATTTTTCTACTATCTTTCTTTTATATATATATCCAATGTAAGCCTCCCCCTCCATCATCCATCTATCCTCTTCTATCAGTAGAGGAAAGCTGTCTGTTGTTTATCCCGTGCACACCTGTTTATCCATCATTTTTTTACTATATATAGCTTCTATATATCTAGCAATGCAAGCCTCTCCCTCCATCATCCATCTATCATCTGCTATCAGTGCACCATGCACACCTGTTTATTTATCATGTGTCTACCATTTGTCTCTCTGTTTCTTCTCTCTATAAATCTAATGCAAGCCTCTATTTCTATTATCTTTTTTCTTCTATCAGTAAAGGAAAGCTGTCCCTTGTTTATCCCATGCACACCTGTTTATCCATCATTTTTCTACTATCTATTTCTCCTATATATCTATCCATTGCAAGCCTCTCTCTGCATCATCCATCTATCCTATGCTATCAGTAGAGGAGAGCTGTCCCTTGTTTTTTATCCCATGCACACCTGTTTATCCATCATTTTTCTACTATTTATCTTCTATATATCTATTCAATGTAAGCTTCTCTCGCCATCATCCATTTATCCTTTTCTATCAGTAGAGGAAAGCTGCCCCTTGTTTATCCCATGCACACCTGTTTATCCATCTTTTTTTCTTTACTATATATCTCTTCTATATATCTATCCAATGCAAGCCTCTCCCTCCATCATTCATCAATCCTCTTCTATAAGTGCACCATGCACACCTGTTTATCATTTGTCTACCATTTGTCTCTCTGTTTCTTCTTTCTATAAATCTAATACAAGCCTCTATTTCCATTATCTTTTTTCTTCTATCAGTAGAGGAAAGCTGTCCCTTGTTTATCCCATGCACACCTGTTTATCCATCATTTTTCTTTTATCTATCTCTTCTATATATCTATCCAATGTAAGCTTCTCTCTGCATCATACATCTATCCTCTGCTATCAGTAGAGGGGAGCTGTGCCCTGTTGATCCCATGCACACCTGTTTATCCATCATCTGCCCATGGTGTTCTATGGCAGTCCACAGATCTGCCCCCAGTATCTGTATATTATGTCCTTCCACCGATCTGGTGTATGTAAGATGAGCACAGTACTGCGCTACTCTCCCTGTCAGCACCATTCCCTATATGTCTGCCACCCATCTCATGGCTTCTCCCAGCTCTGTGTGTAGGGTGAACTTTGCTTTGCAGACAGGCAGCCTGTTCTCCCCTCCCTGATGATGATGATGAGGATGATGCAGAGGAGGGAATCCAGCCTGCATCACTCACTGGGAGCACCTGGGCAACCAGGCGGAGTTTGATTCTGTGCAGGAAAAAGCATCGCTCCTTGTCTGGGGAATAGCGAACGATACATACAGGAGAGGAGACAATGACAGAGGAAGCAGAGGAGAGCTGCCTGCCAGCATGTGAGCTGCTGGGGATCGGAGCTGGGAGCTGTCCATTCAGCACCATCATCCAGCGCTGCTAACAGGTCATCATCTACACAACTTCAGGAGGACCTCATCACAGCCCAGGAATCTGCAACCCCCCCACATCCATTCATTCAACAAGCTGTGATGGGGATCCCCAAAGCCTGCCATGGAAGGAGCAGAGGATGCCCCTGGAAGTTGGGTCACTGCATTCCCTCCAATGGGGTATAAAGTTCCCTCTATAAAAGGTAGGATTTCATTCACCTAAAGCCTAGAAGATACAATATATCAATTATCCAGGAGCAAGGCAACATAACTTGGCACCGCTTGGCACCGCTTGGCATTGGATTACATAAAATGGCATCACACTACTTGATTGTAGTAAACAATCATGGAGCTTTCAGAGAGGATTTCCATACTCTGATCAGTTTATTCTTTCTGATCATCAATATATCTTATGATTTTTTATTGATTTCATCTCATATTAGTAGGTGACATCACCAAGCAATGACAAATACATGTGTTATCATCTATGCAGTATGTTTGGCATTCTGATATACTTATAATACAACTTATAGTAAACATTCATTGAGCTTTCATTTCGAATTTCCATATTCTGAACAGTTTAGATTTAATGATCATAAATATGTCTTAGGATTCTTTATTGATTTCATCTCATATTGTTACATGACATCACCAAGCAATGACAGGCATGCAGGTACATGTGATAACATCTATACAGTATGGCATGCTGACATACTTATAGTAAAACTTATGCCTTGTACACACGATCGGATTTCCGATGGAATAAAATCCGATGGACTTGTTTCATCGGAAATTCCGATCGTGTGTGGGCCCCATCGGACTTTTTTCCATCGGAGTAAAAAAATAGAACATGTTTTACATTTTTCCGATGGGAAATTCCGATCGTCTGCTTGGAAGCATGCTCGGAAGCATTGAACTTCATTATTCTCGGCTCGTCGTAGTGTTTTACGTCACCGCATTTTGGACGGTCGGAATTTATGTATGCGAGACTGATGGAAGTCAGCTTCATCGGAATTCCGACGGAAAATTCCATCAGATTTTATTCCATTGGAAATCCGATCGTGTGTACAAGGCATAAGTTATCGTAAACAATCATTAAGCTTTCATTTAAAATTTCCATATTTTGAACAGCTTAAATTTACTGATCATAAATATTTGTTATGTTTCTTTATTGATTACATCTCATATTATAGCATGACGTCACCAAGCAATGACAAATACATGTATACAGCATGGCATGCTGACATACTTCTAATAAAACTTATAGTAAACAACAATCCTTGAGCTTTCATTTAGAATTTTCATATTCTGAGCAGTTTAGATGCACTTATTATAAATATGTCTTTTTCTGATTCTTTATTGATTTCATCTTAGATTTCTACATGACATCACTAAGCAATGACAGGCATGCAGGTACATGTGATAACATCTATACAGCATTACATGCTGGCATACTTATAGTAAACTTAGTTATAGTAAACAATCATTGAGCTTTCATAAAGGATTTCCAAGATATGTCTCATGTCGCGTACACACGACAGTTTTTCATGATGAGAAAAATGCAATTTTTAAAAATGGTCGTGAAAAACGGTCGTGTGTATGCTCCAGAGCATTTTTCTCGACGAGAAAAATGCCAGATTTTTTTTTAGAACCTGCTCTATTTTTTCTCGGCGTTTTTTCACGTCGTGAAAAACGGTCGTGTGTATGCTTTTACAAAAGGGGAAAAAAACGCGCATGCTTAGAATCAAGTATGAGACGGGAGCGCTCGTTCTGGTAAAACTAGCGTTCGTAATGGAGATAGCACATTCGTCACGCTGTAACGGACTGAAAAGCATGAGGACTGAAAAGCGCGAATCATCTCTCACCAAACTTTATTAACACGAGGATCAGCAAAAGCGTCCCAAAGGGTGGCGCCATTCGAATGGAACTTCCCCTTTATAGTGCCGTTGTACGTGTTGCACGCCACCGCGCTTTGCTCAAGCGTTTTTTTTTCATGAACGTGTGTATGCAAGGCAGGCTTGAGAGGAATCACGACGAGAAAAACTTTGTTTTTTTGCATGACATGAATAACGGTCGTGTGTACGCGGCATTAGGATTGTTTATTTATTTTATCTCATATTATTACATGACATCACTATGTAATGACAGATATGTAGATGCATGTGTTAACATCTATACAGTATGGCATGCTGACATACTTATAGTAAAACTTAGTTATAGTAAACAATCATTGAGCTTTAATTTTGAATTCGAACAGTTTAAATTCACTGATCGTAAATATTTTCTATGATTCTTTATTGATTTCAGCTTAGATTTCTACATGACATCACTAAGCAATGCCAGACAGGCAGATACATTTGTTAACATCTATACTGTATTGCAGGCTGACATACTAAGTTGTAGTAAACAGTCATTGAGTTTTTATATAGAATTTCTATATTTTAAACAGTTTAGGCTTACATGGGTCACATGATCATAAATATATCTCATGATTCTTTATTGATTTCATCTTATCTCACTATATGGCATCACCAAGCAATGACAGACATGCAGGTACATGTGATAACAGCTATACTGTGATGCATTGCATCTTAGATTTCTACAGGACATCACTATGTAATGACAGACAGGCAGATACATTTGTTAACATCTATACTGTATTGCAAGCTGACATACTAAGTTGTAGTAAACGATCATTAAGCTTCCATATAGAATTCCTATATTTTGAAGAGTTTAGACGTATATGGATCACCTGATCATAAATATATCTCATGCTTCTTTATTGATTTCATCTTATCTGACTACATGACAACACTAAGCAATGACAGACATGCAGGTACATGTGATAACAGCTATACAGTGATGAACGCTGACATACATATAGTAAGCTTAGTAATAGTAAACAATCATGGAGCTTTCATATAGAATTTCCATATTCTGAACAGTTTACACGTACATGGGTTTCCTGATCATAATCATATCATATGATTGTTTATTGATTTATTCTCATATTACTACATGACATCATTATGTAATGACAGATATGTAGATGCACGTGTTAACATCAAGACTGTATTGCATGCTGACATACTTATAGTAAAGAGTCATGGATCTTTGCTATGGCATTTCTATATTCTAGCATGCTGACATGGTAAACTAACTTATAGTAAACAATCATGGAGCTTTAAAGTAGAATTTTTATATTCGGAACAGATTACACTTACATAAGTCATCTGATCATAAACATACCATGTGATTTTTTAATGATTGCATCTTATATCACTACATGACATCACTATGTTATGACATACACGTGTTACCATCTCTACAGTATTGCATGCTTACATACTTATAGTAAATTGAATTGTAGTAAACAATCATGGAGCTTTCAAATATAATTTCTGTTTTCTGAACAGATTACACTTATGTGGGTCGCCTGATCATAAACATATTTTATTATTCTTTATTGATTTCATCATATATTGCTGTATGACATCACCAAGCAATGACAGACATGCAGATACATGTGTTAATATCTATACTGTATTGCATGCTGACATTTGTACAGTAAGGAGTCATGGATCTTTGCTATGGTATTTCTATATTCTGAACAGTTTACGCTTAATCTTTTCACACACGCTATGATCTGATTGTACAATCTATGTTTGATCTACCAATAACTACGTAGTGCAAAGGCTTGCCTGAAGATCTACCAACAACTATGTAGTACAAGGGCTTGCCTGAAGATCTACCAACAACTACATAGTGCAAGGGCTTGCCTGAAGATTTACCAACAACTACGTAGTGCAAGGGCTTTCCTGAAGATCTACCAACAACTACGTAGTGCAAGGGCTTTCCTGAAGATCTACCAACAACTACGTAGTGCAAGGGCTTTCCTGAAGATCTACCAACAACTACGTAGTGCAAGGGCTTGCCTGAAGATCTACCAACAACTACGTAGTGCAAGGGCTTGCCTGAAGATCTACCAACAACTATGTAGTGCAAGGGCTTGCCTGAAGATCTACCAACAACTACGTAGTGCAAGGGCTTGCCTGAAGATCTACCAACAACTACGTAGTGCAAGGGCTTGCCTGAAGATCTACCAACAACTTCCTAGTGCAAGGGCTTTCCTGAAGATCTACCAACATTTATGTAGTGCAAAGGCTTGCCTGAAGATCTACCAACAACTTCGTAGTGCAAAGGCTTGCCTGAAGATCTACCAACATTTATGTAGTGCAAAGGCTTGCCTGAAGATCTACCAACAACTACGTAGTGCAAAGGCTTGCCTGAAGATCTACCAACAACTACGTAGTGCAAGGGCATGCCCGAAGATCTACCAACAACTATGTAGTACAAGGGCTTGCCTGAAGATCTACCAACAACTACGTAGTGCAAGGGCTTGCCTGAAGATCTACCAACATTTATGTAGTGCAAAGGCTTGCCTGAAGATCTACCAACAACTACGTAGTGCAAAGGCTTGCCTGAAGATCTACCAACAACTACGTAGTGCAAGGGCTTGCCCGAAGATCTACCAACAACTATGTAGTACAAGGGCTTGCCTGAAGATCTACCAACAACTACATAGTGCAAGGGCTTGCCTGAAGATTTACCAACAACTACGTAGTGCAAGGGCTTTCCTGAAGATCTACCAACAACTACGTAGTTCAAGGGCTTGCCTGAAGATCTACCAACAACTACGTAGTGCAAGGGCTTGCCTGCAGATCTACCAACAACTACTTAGTGCAAGGGCTTTCCTGAAGATCTACCAACAACTACGTAGTGCAAGGGCTTTCCTGAAGATCTACCAACAACTACGTAGTGCAAGGGCTTGCCTGAAGATCTACCAACAACTACGTAGTGCAAGGGCTTTCCTGAAGATCTACCAACAACTACGTAGTTCAAGGGCTTGCCTGAAGATCTACCAACAACTACGTAGTGCAAGGGCTTGCCTGCAGATCTACCAACAACTACTTAGTGCAAGGGCTTTCCTGAAGATCTACCAACAACTACGTAGTGCAAGGGCTTTCCTGAAGATCTACCAACAACTACGTAGTGCAAGGGCTTGCCTGAAGATCTACCAACAACTACGTAGTGCAAGGGCTTGCCTGATGATTTACCAACAACTATGTAGTGCAAGGGCTTGCCTGATGATTTACCAACAACTACGTAGTGCAAGGGCTTGCCTGAAGATCTACCAACAACTACTTAGTGCAAGGGCTTTCCTGAAGATCTACCAACAACTACGTAGTGCAAGGGCTTGCCTGAAGATCTACCAACAACTACGTAGTGCAAGGGCTTGCCTGATGATTTACCAACAACTACGTAGTGCAAGGGCTTGCCTGAAGATCTACCAACAACTACGTAGTGCAAGGGCTTGCCTGAAGATCTACCAAATCTATGTAGGGCAAGGGCTTGCCTGAAGATCTACCTATAACTATGTAGTGCAAGGGTTTGCCTGGTTGTGTACAGGTTGGTTGGCTAGTTTCAGTAGGTCTTCATATAACATAGTTTTGGTAGATCTAATGGTGGCCATACACATTTCGATTGATGATCGATTTCTTTTCTGATCAATCTCTTCTGATGGAAATTATATTGACCTATTCGATTAATATGCCGCACAAGTGGATTTTGACCAGTAATTAAAGTCATCAATTACATCTGTTTCCACTATGTACCATGTAATACAATCACATTCATAAACAAAGCATCTTAGTGCTGCATATTTGATGAAAAAGGATAAATAATTTTACACCCTGGCCGATCGATTCATTTTGATTGAATCCGATCAAAATCAAGTCTAAAGCGATCAGGAGGGGAGTTAATGATATCCATTTGTTTGTGAATTTGATCACTTTGATCAAATTGCATGTAAATTGGATAATGTGTGGCCACCATAAAGTTGATTGTACAAAGATTGTAAGGGTTACCATTCACGTTACACTCTCCGACCATACAATCTTTGTAAAATCAATTTTAGATTTACTGAAATGATGTAATATGAGCACCTACCATGTCTAACCAATCAATCTGTATCCAATCAGGAAAGTCCATAGTTTTTGGTAGCTCTAAAGGAGATTGTACAGTCAGATTTTATTATGTGCGATGAGCTTAATGCGTATGGTGAGCCTTACATGGTTCACCTGATCATATAACATATTTTATGATTCTTTATTGATTTTCATATTATATTACCACATGAAATAGAATTGATATACCCATGTGCTATACATTATTTCCTTTTGTCATTGCTTAAAGCGGTACTAAACAAAAAAAAAAAAATGTAATGTATTGCAGCTTACCAATCAATAGATGTGGTGACTGCATTTGTTTTTTTTCTTTTCTTTTCTTTTCACCTGGTGATCTGGCCATTAACACACTTATGCCGCGTACACACGATTGAAATTTCCGACAACAAATGTTCGATGTGAGCTTTTGGTCGGATATTCCGACCGTGTGTAGGCTCCATCGGACATTTGCTGTCGGAATTCCGACAACAAATGTTTGAGAGCTGGTTCTCTATTTTTCCGACAACAAAAGTTCTTGTCGGAAATTCTGATCGTGTGTATCCAATTCCGACGCCCAAAAATCCTAAGCATGCTCGGAATCAATTCGACGCATGCTTGGAATCATTGAACTTCATTTTTCTCGGCTCGTCGTAGTGTTGTACGTCACTGCGTTCTTGACGTTCGGAATTTCCGAGCAACATTAGTGCGACCGTGTGTATGCAAGACAAGTTTGAGCCAACAATCCGTTGGAAAAAAAACACAGTTTTGTTGTTGGAAATTCCGATCGTGTGTACGCGGCATTAGGGTGTCTCCACTCTGGAAGGAGGAGCAATTGAGGCACCCTTGGACAGCAGCATTGTCTGGGGAGATGGTAGTGTTAGATGCACTAGCAGATTTAAATAGACTTGACTAGCAAATAAAGCCAAATTCCAGGTAATACTTTATAAACAGTTAGAGCAAACTTGTTTTCCTTTTGGGATAAAGATTTTACATAAAAGAATAAAAGCTGACCATTGTAAGCACCCTTGTCAGTGCTAAATGGTTTGTCTTAACCCCCTAACTAACACGTTTGCTTGACAATTTGGTCTGCTAAAGGAAGTTGAAAAACAACATGGCAGGATCACAGGTAAGAATAAAGGAAAAAAGCCTATAAAACAAGAAAACGAATGCAGCCACCACATCTAAGTATTGGTAAGCTGCAATATGATACATTTTTGGGTTTAATACCGCTTTAAAGCTCAACTCCAAACAACTAAATACATAAATTAAATATATACAGGAGAACTTTGCCTTTCAAAGGCCATCCAGTCCTTAGATTTACACAGCTCTGCTACACCAAATAGCCCAGCCTAGCTTGGGGAGGGGATCTATCTCTGCTGTAGATCCAGTCAACGCTGTATCCTGGCCTAGGCCAACAAGGCCCAGGCCTAGGGCAGCACTTTGCAGGGGGGCAGCACGAAAAGAGTCCCCGCCGGCTTGCGCTACACTGTTAGTGTAGCGCTAGTCTTATGGGGCTGACTGGGGTGAGAGGCAAATGAGTCTAGTGCCCCCATAAAGCAGCCACACTGCTTCCCATATGCGGGCGGCCAGCATTCCGTAACTGTGGGGGGGGGGCTGCTTCTAATTTTGACCATCCTTTCATCCTGGACCACAAACCTTCCTCGCTGTGCTATATGTTTTCTGCTGCACTATTGGAATGGTTATATCTTCTTTGTCCTCTCCATCAATCTATCAGAAATTTGTGCTTAAAGTAGAACTATAGGCAACACTTTTTTTTTCATTTTGGATAGAGTATGGGAGGGTTGGAGCCCCTGTCAGTTTATTTTTTTTACCATCCCTGTCCCATTGCAGAGATTTCCCTTCACTTCCTGCCCCATAGCCAAATGGGAAGGGAGAGAAAATCTATGCAAATTAAGGGAATCCATTGTCCCACCCCCAGGCCCTCAGAACTAGGGTCCCCACTCGAAAATTTCAGGGCGGGTCTTAAACAGAACGGGGTGTGGCCTTGACAGGAAGGGGTGGGTCATATTTAAATTAGGGGGTGCACGAGTTTAGTCAGGCCTAGGGCAGCACAAAACCTAAATACACTACTGGATCCAGTTTCGGTTACATGTCCCCTTCCCACCCTTATCCTGTGACAGTGAAAGGAAAAGCAACGCACTAATGCGCTCTCTTTGTCACTGCTCTCTTTCCCCCTCAGCATGTTTCTTGCATTGCATCACAATTGATTGGCTTCTTGTGCTGCTTTTCTCTCTCCCTCTCTGAGCTCTGCTTATGCCAAGTCAAAATTCGACATTGCTTGCTTTAAAAATACATTTAATGATGTGCTAAAGAATGTAGAGCTGCATTAATTTGTGACTTTTACAGTATATCTGCATGGAAATCACCATTAACAGTAATGTAACATTGTAAATCAACAAAAGTTGGTAATACAGTAAAACATTGGTTTGAGAGTAACTTGGTTTAAGAGCGTTTTGCAAGACAAGCAAAATTTTTTAATAAATGTTGACTTGATATACAAGCGATGTCTGATATAAGAGTAACGTCATGTCACAACTGAGTATAAAATAGAAGAGAGGAGCCTCTAAAGCCCTGTACACGCGATCGGTTTTACAGATGAAAGCAGTCCGATGGACTTTTTTCATCGGACAAACCCATCGTGTATGGGCCCCATCGGTCTTTTTTCCATCGGTGTTAAAAAAATAGAACATGTTTTAAATTTATCCGATGGAAAAAAAAAAACGATAGCAAATTACTATCGTCTGTGGGGAACTCCATCGGATAAAAAACCCACGCATGCTCAGAATCAAGTCTAATTTTTCTTGGCTCGTCAGAGTGTTTTACGTCACGGCGTTTGGGACGATCGTTTTTTTGACTGATGGTGTGTAAGCAAGACTGATGGAAGTCAGCTTCATCGGATTTCCGATGGAAAAATCCATCAGTTTAAAATCCATAGGAAATCCGATCGTGTGTACAGGGCTTAAGTGTAGCAATAAGGTTACATTTAATGAAGGTACAACATTTAGCAACTCACATGGTTGATGATTAAAAGAGGCACATCCAAGTATGCAGGAATCCGGGGTAAAGCTGTCCACATAGACCATCCTCCGCACCACCATTGATGTCGTCCATTCCACGCTGCGCTCCATGAGCGCTCCAAGCCTCGCTTTCAGATCGCTCTACTGCAGGGTAGTCTTCCCAGTCATGACTGCAGACTGATAGCGGTGAGAGCCGGCGGTGAGGAGGATGGTCTATGTGGACAGCTTTACCCTGGATGCCTGCATACTTAGATGTGCCTCTTTTAATCATCAACCATGTGAGTTGCTAAATGTTGTACCTTCAATAAATGTAACCTTATTGCTACACTTAGAGGCGCCACTCTTCTCTTTTATACTCTGTAGCATTCATTCAAATGTAGCTCCTGATGGATTTTGCTTCTAATCCCCTTGTAGAGGCTTTCATTTGTGGATGGACATTTTATGATTACACAACTTATCACATTGCTATAATCTTTTTATATGGACTATAAACTGAAGGACTTATAAATAAATGGTTGTGGAACGAATCATTTAAGTTTCCATTATTTCTTATGGGAAAATTTGCTTTGATATACAAGTGCTTTGGATTACAAGCATGCTTCCGGAACTAATTATTCTTGCAATCCAAGGTTTTTCTGTATCTCTCTATGCTCTGTCATTTTTACACAGATGTTGATATTCTGATTGCACTGTAATTGGTTGTCTTGGATTTATAACACAAGGAAATTATTATTGATGTCATGTTCTCTCTTTCCTTTGTTTTGTGTAGGTCTGCCTTGTAGAGGCTTCTAAGCTCAATATGACAGGCACAATATTGAGGGATTTGTCTGAAAGCGATTTTGAAGATACAGAGATTAGTATAAATGTCGGAGGGTTCAAGAAAAGGTTAAGATACGACACGCTGCTGAAATTCCCAGAGACTAGACTGTGCAGGTTGCTGGCCTGTCAGTCGAAGGAGTCCATCCTGGAACTGTGTGACGATTATGATGACACCAAGAATGAGTTCTACTTTGACAGGAACCCAGACCTTTTTCCTTATGTGCTGCATTTCTACGACACCGGTAAACTCCACGTCATGGGGGAGCTGTGTGTTTTCTCCTTTTGCCAGGAGATTGAATACTGGGGTATCAATGAATTTTTTATAGACTCTTGTTGTAGTTACAGCTACCATGGGAGGAAAGTGGAACCAGAACAGAATGAGTGGGAGGAGAAAAGTGAACAGGAGAGCACCACTTCTTCCTTTGATGAGATCCTGGCCTTTTATCACGATGCTTCCAAGTTTGATAAACAGCTGCTTGGCAACCTCAGAAGAAGACTTTGGCTAGCCCTTGATAACCCAGGCTATTCCATCCTGAGCAGGATCTTCAGCATCCTCTCCATCATAATAGTGCTTGGATCTATTGTAACAATGTGCCTAAATAGCTTGCCAGACTTCCAGATAGTAAATGCGAACGGAAGCGCAGACGAGGACCCTCGCTTTGAGATAGTGGAACATTTTGGAATAGCTTGGTTCACCTTAGAGTTGGTGGTCCGTTTTGCTGTATCTCCAGATGCAATGGCGTTCTTCAAGCACCCCCTGAACATCATAGACCTGATCTCCATAGCTCCATTTTACATTACATTAATTGTCAACTTGGTGGTGGAGAGCAGCCCAGCTCTGGCTAACTTGGGGAGGGTCGCTCAAGTGCTCAGACTTATGAGGATTTTCCGGATTCTGAAACTTGCCAGGCATTCCACGGGTTTAAGGTCTTTGGGGGCAACCCTAAAATACAGCTACAAGGAAGTGGGGTTGCTGCTTCTTTATCTTTCTGTAGGAATTTCTATATTCTCTGTTGTGGCTTATACCATCGAAAAGGAGGAAAACGATGGATTGGCCACAATCCCGGCTTGCTGGTGGTGGGCCACTGTTAGCATGACGACGGTAGGATACGGGGACGTGGTCCCAGGTAGCATAGCTGGCAAACTGACTGCTTCTGCTTGCATTCTGGCTGGCATATTGGTGGTTGTGCTTCCCATCACTCTCATATTCAATAAGTTCTCTCATTTCTACCGGCGACAGAAACAATTAGAAAATGCCATGAGAAGCTGTGATTTTGGGGATGGGATGAAGGACGTGGCTTCTGTCAATCTGAGGGACTACTACGCCCAGAAAGTCAGATCTCTAATGGTTAGCATGTCAAACATCAGTAAGAGCACGCCAAGTGAGCAGAGTCTCGATTCAATTAATTAGATTGCAGTAAAGGACCACTAAACACACACTAATGCCGCGTACACACGATCGGAAAATCAGACAAGAAAACCGCAGATTTTTTTCCAACGGAATGTTGGTTCAAACTTGTGTTGCATACACACGGTCACACAATTCCCACCGCCAAGAACGCGGTAACGTATAACACTACGACGAGCCAAGAAAAATGAAGTTCAATGATTCCGAGCATGCGTTGACTTGATTCAGAGCATGCGTGGTTTTTTGTGCGTCGGAATTGCATACAGACGATTGGAATTTATGACAAGAACTTTTCTTGTCGGAAAAATTGAGAACCAGCTCTCAAATTTTTGTTGTCGGAAATTCCAACAGAAAAAGTCCGATGGAGCCTACACACGGTCGGGATTTCCGACCAAAAGCTCACATCGAACTTTTCTTGACGGAAATTCCGATCGTGTGTACGCGGCATAAAACTTGGTTTATGTAAGTAATTTTTAATAATATTCCTGAAAAAATTAAATTTCAGAAGAGCATCAATACTTAAAGCTAAACTCCATGCATTTTCATAAAATTAGCAAAATGCCAGCCCCCCCAGCTCTGATAAAGGGATTAATGCTTATTTGGTTTAGGGGGCTGAGATAATAATTAATACATTGCTTACCTTAAAGCAGTATAGAAATATAATACAAGTATATTCCAGCTTAATAATTATTAGATGTGGTGGCTGCATTTGTTTTTTTTTTTGTTTTTTAGGCTTTTCCCCCCTGTTTTCATTGTGTGATCTGCCCAGTAACACACCTCTTGTGTCCCCACTCTGGATGAAGGAGCACAGGGGCACCTTTGGACAGCAGTATTGTCAGTCTGGGGGAGGGGTGTGTTAAGCTGGACATAGATGGGTAGAATTGCAAATGAAAATTCATAGGAAAAGAATGTTCTAAGAAAGTTTGTTTGTCTTTTTAAATATTAGTGGGTAAAATCAACATTTGTTTTCTACTGCAGTGATGAGAAAATTTGAAGGAGCAGGATGGAAAATGTTTCTCATACAAACAAATTTCTAAAGCCTGGTACACACGATCGGATTTTCCGCGGACAAAGCGTAGGACTTTTGTCCAAAGGACGTTGGCCATGAACTTGTATAGCATACAAACGGCATAGAATTGTCGGCCAACAAACACAAAACGACGTGGTTTTTCAGCTCTTTAGCGCCACCCTTTGGGCAACTTCGGCTAATGTTGTGTTATGGTGAGCATTGCTTCTGAGCATGCGTAATTGTTCTTTGGATTTTTTTCCGAAGGACTTCTGTAAACACGATCGGATAATCCGACAACACACATTTGTTGTCGGAAAATTTGAAAGCATGCTATCCAATATTTGTTGGTGGAAAATCCGACATTTGCATACAAATAGTCGGATTTTCCGACAACAGCCTGTCATCACACAATTCCCGTCGGAAAATCCGATCGTGTGTCTGAGCCTTTACAGTGTATGTGGTTTTCGTTTGGTAAAGTCCATTCATTCCAAAATCAAATGTTAAAAGCAAATGAAATCTTTCAAACAGCATTAGAATGTTTTGAGAACTTTTGTATGAATATTCCTAAGACTTTTCCTAATGCCCTGTACACACGACCGGACTGTCCGTCGGAATAAAGTCAGACGAATTGTCCGACGAAATTCCGCTCAAGCTGTCTTGGATACACACGGTCACACAAAAGTCTGACCGTCAAAAACGCGGTGAAGTACAACACGTATGACAAGCCGAGATTAATGAAGTTCAATAGGCAGTTTGGCTCTTCTGCTTGATTCTGAGCATGCGTGGTCTTTAACGGACTTTCTGATAGAAATTTTTGTCCATCGGAAAAAAAGAGAACATGTTCTCTATCTAAGTCCGTCGGAATTTGCGAAGGAAAAAGTCCGATGGGGCATACACACGGACGGAAAAGAGCACATCTGACTTTTTCCATCGGAAAATCCGGTCGTGCGTACAAGGCATAAGAATTTTCGTTTAAAATTCCACCCATCTATGGCCAGCTTTAGATGTGCTGGCAGATTTCAATACACTAAGAAATTGAAGCTGAACTCCAGTTAACACTTTATAAGCAGTTACAGCAGTTTGTTGTTTTTTTCTTTTGGAATAAAGGGTTTACATAAATAAAAGAAATTGTAAGCACCTCTGTCAGTAGTAAGTGGTTTGTCTCAACCCTGTAACTGTGACATTTTCAGGAGAGCTTGTTCTGTTGAAAAACAACAGAAATACTGGCAGAATCACCAGATGAAAACAAAGAAAGAAAAGTCTAAAAAAATAATAATAATGCAACCATCACATCTAAGAATTGGTAAACTGCAACATTATGGTACAGGATGATATTGGCAGGAGGGGTGGCAACAAGACTGGTTGAAGATTGGCAAAAGGAGAGACTCCCAGGGACTGATCATCACTACTGGAATCAGAGGAAAGGTAGACTGCAGTACCCTGGGTTAAGGTAAGTACTTGTCTGTTATATCTTACCTTTGAATAAATAAGAATCTATTCATTTAACAACTGGGGAGGGGGGCATAGTAACAATGTGTAAATGCTCTGAGTTAGGCTTTAATATTACTTAAAGTGTTACTAAACCCACAACAGTAAAATCAGTCTGTACATGCAGTAAAGCATGCTAGTTATACTCACTGTGGAACCTAAGGGGTTAATCCTCCGGATTGTGTAAAAAGGCTATTTGATCCTGTCTTCTCTAATCTTCCCCTTCTTCCACTGTCCCCAATCCATCTCCTGATAAGACAGAGCCTTTGGAGTCACTCTGCACATGCTCAGTTTGGTGTGTATTGCTAGAGAGATTTTTGCTTTTTTTTCTTGGGAGGGTGCATGTGATCAGCACAGGACCAATCAGCACTTTCCAGACAGAGGGTCAGGGGTCCTGCAGCCTCATAGGACAGTCAGAGTAGAATGAAAATTCCTCTTACAAGCTTTAACCAGACACTGATAGAAGTCACAAGACTGCTATTTGCTGCTGATGAGAAAAAGTATTTAGCAGTTATTATTTACTAAAATAATTGCTATTCTATGTTCTGTGTACTGTGGGAGACCAGATATAGTGAATGCAGGGTCTTGGCTTTAGTAACACTTTAACATATTAAGTATCATATTGGGTAGCAATATTTCCCAACATAGAATACAACCAATTATTTCCTCTGCAGGTTAAAAAGTTAGCTGACCAATAAACAGGTTGCCTGGAGAAAAGATATCAAGTTGCCTGGAGAAAAGATATCAAGTTTGTGATTTTCCTTGTGTGTATGCACTTTTTCATACGTATTTGATCATTTTATTACTATTCCTTTCACATAAAGTACGTTTTTTGTTTTAGCTTTAGTCTTCCTTTAAATACAGTCAGTCAGATTGGTAACTTCACATCTCTCTGTAGTAATGCAAAACAAAAAGATTTTCTAGGACCCCTCCATTAGGCTAATTTAAAACCTGCCAACACCTCACTACAAAGTACAAGTCTGCACAACATAATATATGTTGCTCCCACGCTGACATGAAAGCTGAAGAATCTCGATTACCAGCAAGATTAATATCATCCTTTTCAGCTGGAGAAACTTGACTGAAAGCGCACCCAGTAACAGATGATCCTCTCTCTTGATGGTTTCATTTAGAACTTTATTAAGGATGACAAAGGTTTCAGATGAAGCCAACGGGTTTCAGGGGAACAACCTCCCCCTTAGTCAGGACTGTTGAGATGACACTTTGTTGAGCAATCAAGCTTCAATAGGAGGTGATTGAATGCTGATTGGCAGTACTTGTATAATGCTGGTATGTTATGGATGTGGGGCATGATCTCTCCACAAAGTGTCATATCAACAGTCCTAAAGAAGGGGGAGGTTGTTCCCCTGAAATGCGTTGTATTCATCTGTAACCTTTGTCATCTTCAATAAAGTTCTAATTTAAACTATTAGGAGAGAGGGTCATCTGTTACCTGGCACTCTTTTAGACTCACTCAAGTGATCACCAGTAAGGAAGCAGTGAAGGAATGACATGTGGCTGGGCTAGGCAGCAAGAAAGCAACACTGTAGGAGAAAATGAGTGGACTCTTAAGCCCCGTACACACGATCGGTTTGACTGATGAAAACCGTCTGATGGATGGTTTTCATCAGACCAACCGATCGTGTATGGTACCCATCGGTCTTTTTTCCATCGGTTGTAAAAAATAGAACTTGTTTTAAAATTTTCCGATGGATAAAAAACCGATGGGAATTTCCAATCGTCTATGGGCAAGTCCATCGGTTAAAAAACCCACGCATGCTCAGAATCAAGTCGACGCATGCTCAGAAGCATTAAACTTTATTTTTCTCGGCTCATCGGAGTGTTTTACGTCACCACGTTTGGAACGGTCGGTTTTTTGACTGATGGTGTGTGGCCAAGACTGATGAAAAACAGTTTCATCGGATTTCCGATGGACAAATCCATCAGAAGAAAATCCATAGGTTATCCGATCGTGTGTACGGGGCTTTAGTGATTCTGACACTAGCAACCAGAATTGCCAGTGTAACATGACCCTGCGGAGCTTAGAAAACTCAACCTCAGCACTAGTCAAAAACGTACTTTGGGAAAAAATCCATTCTGAGAAATGATGTAACATGCAGAAATGTCAAATGCTCTTGGCTTTATTGCATCTAACAAACAATTACATCATCGACATGGTAGAGAAAGTCACATTTGTAAGTGACTTTCTATGGCAAATATAAAATTGCCTAATGCCGCGTACACAAGGTTGGAATTTCCGATGGAAAAAGTCTGATGGGAGTTTTTCATCGGATATTCCGACCGTGTGTATGCCCCATCTGACTTTTTCAGTCGGAAATTCCGACGGAATTAGATAGAGAACATGTTCTCTTTTTTTCCGACGGAAAAAAATTCTATCGGAAATTCCATTCATCTGTATGCAATTCCGATGTACTAAAAACCACGCATGCTCAGAATCAAGTCAACGCATGCTCTGAAACATTGAACTTAATTTTTCTCGGCTCATCGGAGTGTTGTACGTCACTGCATTCTTGACGGTCGGAATTTGGTGTGACCGTGTGTATGCAAGACAGCTTGAGCGGAATTCCGTCGGAAAACCGGTTGTGTGTACAGGGCATTAGAATGTTGGCTTATCCAGAACCTATATTTTTGGTTTTTATTAAGGTTTCAACAGGAACAAAGAGTAATGCAGACAAGTGCATGCGTATCATTCAGTAGGGCAATATAGTTTTGAGTCATGGTCTAGAAAACAATTATAATAAGACACAGATAGCCAGTGGCTCTGGACCATGTGCTATATAATTGAATCAGACATGGCAGGTCCAGTTTACCAGAATTGTCCCAACCATTGGAGATTTGGCATGGGCTAGCCCAAAATGGAAGATATTCACTGTAGCTATTAGCAAAACTCCAGAGTAGTTAGTCCAGAGTAGACTATTTACGGGGACCAGATCTTAAGAAACTTAACAAAATGAAGTTGACATTAATCTTTCATTGGAACCATATTTCATATTTTTTTTAGTCTACACTCACAAGCTAAATTACAAACTGGCTTGTTATGTATGGTGACTCCGCAGAGATGTCTACCTACTGCAGTTCTCGTCCTGTTCTTTCTTTTCCTAGAATCCTATGTCTGCAGGGACATAAAGCCCAGAGTGTGGGGGGCTAAGTCAAGTTCTCCATCCTTTGTTTTGACTGATAACATTTTTGATCTGACTAAATCAAATCTGACACAATAAGTCTTTAGCCATGTGACAGCTTTAGAGGGTCCAGAGGTTTCACATTTAAAGGAAAAATCTTATGTCTTTTTTTATTATAGTGTTCTAGGGACAAAGTAAATATAGTATTTTTTCCTAGCTTCCAACATGCTGTGGAAGGCTAGCTACATGGCCAGATAGGACAACACCCCCTCCCCACGGCTGTCCGACAATGGACCTACCACAAAGATGCCTTCATTGATAGCCGACCCTTATCTTCGACCCAAATCACTTGCTCTAGACCAATGGTTCTCAACCTCAGTCCTCAAGTACCCCCAACAGGTCATGTTTTGGAAACTTCCCTTAGATAAAATAGCTCTTATCAATACCCTGTCATTGATGTTGAATTAAAGTAGCTGTGCAAAGTAAAGGAAAACCTGAAAACATGGCCCGTTGGGGGTACTTGAGGACTGAGGTTGAGAACCACTGCTCCAGACAAATGCCAGCAAGAGCGATACAGAGGCGCGGAGGGGGGGGGGGGTGTCGGCCTCCCATCACTCTGTATTCCTCTTACCAATGCTTGTCTAAGGATAGTGCTTGGAGCTAGAGATAAGTGCCAGCTATCAATATAGCTGTCTCCTTTCTAGCTGAGTTGTCAGACTTCCATGTAGGGAGGGGGCGTCCTGTCTTTCCACAAAGCTAGCCTTCCACAGCACACAGGAAGACAGGACGAAATACCACAAGTACTTTAGCCCTCCTGAGACGGAACGTTGTAATAAAGAGCTAAGTGCCCGTGGCACAGTGGTGTAGTGGTTAGCACTTTCACCTAGCAGCAAAAAGGGTCGGTGGTTCAAATCCCAACCACGACACTATCTGCCTGGAGTTTTCCCGTTCTCCCTGTGCCTGCATGGGTTTCCTCTGGGTGCTCCGGTTTCCTCCCACACTCCAAAGAAATGCTGTTAGGTTAATTGGATCCTGTCTAAATTGGCCCATATATGTTTTTTAATTAGGGACCTTAGATTGTAAGCTCCTTGAGGGTAGGGACTGATGTGAATGTACAATGTGGATGTAAAGCGCTGCATAAATTAATGGCGCTATATAGTACCTGAAATAAATAAATACTATCATGCTGGAGATAAGTGCCAAGTATTAATGTAGTGGTCTCCTTGGTAGCTGAGTTGTCAGGTGGCCATTGGAGAAGGCTGGGCGTTCTGTCCTCACATGTAGCTAACCTTCCACACCACATAGGAAGATGGGACAGAACACTAACATACAAGAACACTGTAATAAAAAAGAACATTATAATAAAATAAAAAAATGGGACTTCTACTTTAGGATTTAAGGTTTAGTTATGTAATGACTGACTAGGACAAAGACACAAAAAATGAATATTCATAATTTTGATTGCTCGCAGTGGGTGATCGGAAATGAGTTATGTATGGCATTTAATTTGAGCATTCCTCCCTAAAGTGTTAATTTAAAACTGTCTCTGTGTAAACGGTGTAGAGTTACCAATCTGATGATCAAAAAAAAAAAAAAAACAAGCGCTTGTTACACATTCATTTACACTGTCTACCTGTTGTCATTGCAATAACACTAAAAATAACATCCATGCTCCATTTCCATGCGTGGGAGCTCTTCTCCTCGCAGTATCCCACAACTCTTCTCTATACTGTTCCAGCCTTGTGTAGCAGTTACTGTCACTCTTGCTGCCTGGCTTCCATGTGTTGTCAGTCCTGTGATAATGTGACAGAATGCACTCTGCACTGATGCAATTGTCCAACCTCTGCAATCACTGTTTGATCTGAGTGTGAGCAATATGTGATGTAACCAGATGTGTTTGTCGTCTGTAGCTCCGTCGGCGGGTGGTCCCTCCTGTACGCATTCAGTGAAATGTGTAAATTACTGTGTATCGGAATGCACCACTGTAATAATGTCTGCTGTGTCTCCTGCTGTTATAACAGAGCAGTGGCTTATTACTAGGATGGATCTGTGTCTTCTTGTCACTTGCAGATTGACCCCTTTTTCTGAACATGTACTTCCAATGCTCATTCCAAAATCAGATGTACCATCGAAATACTTATGTATTTGCAACATGTGATTTTCAAATAAAATCTATTATTTTTACTGGTGTTTTGCAAATGATGTTTAATTCTGCAACTAGGGATGAGTGTATTAGAATTCAGGTGGATGGGCAGATTGCTTGAAAACGACTGTCAGCAAGAACTATACCTATCTTCTACCTATCTTCTTCTATCTTCTACCTATCTTCTTCTATCTTCTACCTATCTTCTTCTATCTTCTACCTATCTTCTACCTATCTTCTTCTATCTTCTACCTATCTTCTACCTATCTTCTTCTATCTTCTACCTATCTTCTTCTATCTTCTACCTATCTTCTTCTATCTTCTACCTATCTTCTACCTATCTTCTTCTATCTTCTACCTATCTTCTTCTATCTTCTACCTATCTTCTACCTATCTTCTTCTATCTTCTACCTATCTTCTACCTATCTTCTTCTATCTTCTACCTATCTTCTTCTATCTTCTACCTATCTTCTTCTATCTTCTACCTATCTTCTTCTATCTTCTACCTATCTTCTACCTATCTTCTTCTATCTTCTACCTATCTTCTTCTATCTTCTACCTATCTTCTTCTATCTTCTACCTATCTTCTACCTATCTTCTTCTATCTTCTACCTATCTTCTTCTACCTATCTTCTACCTATCTTCTACCTATCTTCTTCTATCTTCTACCTATCTTCTTCTATCTTTTATCTATCTTCTTCTATCTTCTTCTATCTTCTACCTATCTTCTTCTATCTTCTACCTATCTTCTTCTATCTTCTACCTATCTTCTACCTATCTTCTTCTATCTTCTACCTATCTTCTTCTATCTTCTACCTATCTTCTTCTATCTTCTACCTATCTTCTTTTATCTTCTACCTATCTTCTACCTATCTTATTCTATCTTCTACCTATCTTCTTCTATCTTCTACCTATCTTCTACCTATCTTCTTCTATCTTCTACCTATCTTCTTCTACCTATCTTCTACCTATCTTCTACCTATCTTCTTCTATCTTCTACCTATCTTCTTCTATCTTTTATCTATCTTCTTCTATCTTCTTCTATCTTCTACCTATCTTCTTCTATCTTCTACCTATCTTCTACCTATCTTCTTCTATCTTCTACCTATCTTCTTCTATCTTCTACCTATCTTCTTCTATCTTCTACCTATCTTCTACCTATCTTCTTCTATCTTCTACCTATCTTCTTCTACCTATCTTCTACCTATCTTCTACCTATCTTCTTCTATCTTCTACCTATCTTCTTCTATCTTTTATCTATCTTCTTCTATCTTCTTCTATCTTCTACCTATCTTCTTCTATCTTCTACCTATCTTCTTCTATCTTCTACCTATCTTCTACCTATCTTCTTCTATCTTCTACCTATCTTCTTCTATCTTCTACCTATCTTCTTCTATCTTCTACCTATCTTCTTCTATCTTCTACCTATCTTCTTTTATCTTCTACCTATCTTCTACCTATCTTATTCTATCTTCTACCTATCTTCTTCTATCTTCTACCTATCTTCTACCTATCTTCTTCTATCTTCTACCTATCTTCTTCTACCTATCTTCTACCTATCTTCTTCTATCTTCTACCTATCTACTACCTATCTTCTTCTATCTTCTATCTATCTTCTTCTATCTTCTTCTATCTTCTACCTATCTTCTTCTATCTTCTACCTATCTTCTTCTATCTTCTACATATATTCTTCTATCTTCTACCTATCTTCTACCTATCTTCTTCCTATCTTCTACCTATCTTCTTCCTATCTTCTACCTATCTTCTTCCTATCTTCTACCTATCTTCTACCTATCTTCTTCTATCTTCTACTTATCTTCTACCTATCTTCTTCTATCTTCTACCTATCTTCTTCTACCTATCTTTTTCTAGGTGCAGGACAAGGGCCTGCTGTGGCACTAAAGGATATCTTTATTTTTCAAAAATATTCCATACCCATCCACTACTTAAAGTGATAACAATAACAAACATGTCATACTTACCTGCTCTGTGCAGTGGTTTTGCACAGGGCAGCTTGGATCCTCCTCTTCTTGGGTCCCCCGCTGGCACTCCTGGCCCCTCCCTTCTGCCGAGTGCCCCCACAGCAAGCAGCTTCCTATGGGGGCCCCTGAGCCGAGCCGCAGCTCTGTGTGTCCATTCAGACACGGAGCCGCAGTTTGGCCCCCTCTCTCTCTCCTCATCGGCTAACTGACTTTGACAGCAGCAGAGGCCAATGGCGCGTCTTAGCCAATCAGGAGGGAGAGTCCCAGATGGCCGAGACACACATGCACATTGCTGGATTGAGAGGGGGCTCAGGTAAGTATTAAGGGGGCTCAGGGGGGCTGCTGCACACAGAAGGTTTTTTAGCATAATGCATAGACTGCGTTATGATAAAAAAATCTTCTGCCTTGACAACCACTTTAATAGTCCCTGCATTCTATTTTTCATGAGATTGTTTCTTACTGTGATTTTCTGCCTCCGTGTAACATCCTCGATGAGTTTCTGTACATTTCCTTTTCCCCTAACTTCTGCTTGTTTGAAATGATCAGTGCATGTTAGTTGCAGTCATGTGCACTACTCTAGGCACACTACAAATCCCATAGTCCCATAGTCCATACTCCATAGTCCCTAGTCCATTAGAAAGAGATGGTGGCTTTGGTCTTACATAAAATGGGACAATGGAGAATGAACATAGTTACCCGCTAACAGCAAGTTGGATCACAGCAGCAAAAAGAAAAAAGAAAGTGTAGATTTGGAGGTGCTAAAGGAAGGACTTTTTTCATTTAGAATACATACTTGAATAGAAAATATTTTCTTCAAACCAGCATTTGGTTTTCACTTTAAAGATATAATCTATAACATTTCAAAATTAAACCTTGAGATACATATAGGAAGCATAACTGCCTGCTAAGTAGTAGATTTTCATCAATATGTTGCTGTTGGGCACCACTCCACCCTACTCTCTTTTGTCTGGAGTCCTGGAAACAATGGCAGTACTAAGGCCCCTATCCCTATGGACCAACGGGTGCAAACAGACTTGTGACTCTTTGCACACACCTACCTCTGATCTGATCCACTTAAAAAAAAGGAAGGGCAGTTTGGATCGGAGGTAGTTGGGTGTAAATGGACAGCAGAGTCAGCTGCCTATGAAGCAGAACGGGCTTGTTCTGTGTCCACTCTGCATAAACTGAGCCAACATGGACCTGTCATCCACCCGCTCTACTCTGATCAGTAGAGGACCTGTGAGCAGATACCTGTTTGGTATGCAGTCCGCCCCATGTGAAAGAGTACTAAGGAGTTTCTCACATCCACCAATCCAATCAAACTGTAGGCAACAGATAAAGATCAGTAGCATTTATTTAATAACCACTTAAGGACTGGCTCATGTACATATACGTCGGCACTTTGAAGAGGGATCTCGGTAACGGCAGCAGCTGCTGCCACAACCGAGATATCCATCTCTTCAGGAGCCGGTCCTGTAAACGATAATGGTGGTCTCTGCGGTGGATTCGCAGCGAAATCACCATTATCGGTGGCGGGAGAGGGGCCCCTCTGCGACCTGCGTCTTAAAGGGACATTTTTTTTTTGTTGACATTTTTTCAAATGACAATTTTTTTTATTTTTTTTTTTATTGCATTTTAGTGTAAATATGAGATCTGAGGTCTTTTTGACCCCAGATCTCATATTTAAGAGGACCTGCCATGCTTTTTTCTATTACAAGGGATGTTTACATTACTTGTAATAGGAATAAAAGTGACCCATTTTTTTTTTTTAAAAAACAGTGTAAAAATAAATAAAATCAAGTAAAATAAATAAGAAAACCCCCCCAAAAATTTTTTTGAGCCCCCCATCCCGACGAGCTCGCACGCAGAAGCAAACGCATACGTGAGTAGCGCCCGCATATGAAAACAGTGTTCAAACCACACATGTGAGGTATCGCCGCAATTGTTAGAGCGAGAGCAATAATTCTAGCCCTAGACCTTCTCTATAACGCAAAAGATGCAACCTATAGAATTTTTTAAACGTCGCCTATGAAGATTTTTACCGGGGGCACCTTAGGAATGCTTCGCCCTCGCGGGACCCAGTCGAAGGTACTGGGCCCCAGGCCTCTGGATGTAGTACCTCACCCCAGGCTGAAGGTGCCTGGGATAGAACTCGACTCCACGCGCCCAGGCCAAGGGCGCCTGGGCACAGACGAACCACAGCAGCCCTCAGGCCAAAGGTGCCTGGGGAATGGACCTTGTGCGCAAGATGTCCGCCCCCTTTTATATCCTCTCCCAGCAGGCACAGCGGGTTCCTCACCCCGCCGCACTACTGCTGAGAGAGGACAAAAAGGGCACGGCTCTAGAATGGTAGTTCAACCCCGGTCCCAGGTGACAGCGCCACCCAGGGACCGCAGGGAACATGACACCATTCATACCTCCCACACTCCAAAATGTCCATAAATCCCTAAGATCAATGCATCTGGGCCATCTACTGCCCAGATACACCCCACTAAATTTAACACCCGCTACATATAGGAAGCTGCTTTACCTGCCCAATCATTTTTGTACTTCTGTCCATCCAGTCCTGAGATTTACACAACTCTGCCACACAGGAAACCAGAATCGATGACACCACCTTCTCTGTTACAGTTATGCATGGACTTTAGAAGGGATACAGTGGTCTCAACTTTTAACTGGATAGTGAAGTAGCAGCAGGAGACTAATGAGGTTATCTCCCTGCTCACTGATCTTTGCCCTCCTATTAGAATGTTCCTTGTCAACTTATTTTGATACAGCACATCTGATTGTCTTTCAGTACTGCCCCTTCCTCACCCTGTTTGGGTGATTCTGTACAGAAGATTGCTAATACCTAGTCAAATGTATGCACTTACACTAGTTGCATTTATAAAAATAGGAAGATGATTGGTTTCTATGCAGAGCTGCACCAGATTCTGGGCTGTACAGTTTTAGTAAATCCCCCCAAATGAATGTTCATTGCAATTAATCTAAATGAGCTCATTAGGTAAAAATAAATCTTTTTTTGCATAATCAAAAGTTATAGACAGATAAGGTTCAGTACCTTTAACAGTCAAGATGTTCATAAAATTTTCCTAATTTGCTTTACTACATGTCCTGCTAATACTACTCCCCCCTCATTGTAGCATACAAATATTGTATCCTTAGTATTTGTGAGTTAGATCAGTGTTATCATGTTACCTCCTCTGTATATAATTCATACTGAAATAAACAATCATTCTTTCATTCTTTTAAATTAAGGAGACAATATTTACCTCAATAATTTGTAAAGGATTTCTCACTTTATATTACTAAATTGACAGCTGAACAAAGCAACGTTGCATTTAATGAATAATCAATCATTTGCTGCAGGGAAAACATGTTAACAAGTTCAGTGACACATTTCCCTGTCATGTATATTCCATTGTCTCTAGACTGTTCAATACTTTGTCTTTCCATATACAATGTGCAGAGGTCATTTCTAAGTACTAAATATACTCTTACAGTTGTGTAGAGATATTGAGTATATATATATACAGTACAGTGCAAAAGTTTCAGACAGGTGTGAAAAAATGCTATAAAGTACGAATGCTTTCAAAAATAAATATTTTAATTGTTTATTTTAATCAAGTTACAAAATGCAAAGTGAGTGAACAGAAGAAAAATCTAAATCAAATCAATATTTGGTGTGACCACCCTTTGGCTTCATTTGGTTTGACCACCCTTAATCACTTAAGGACCGCCGCATGTACATATACGTCGGCAGAATGGCACAGACAGGCACATCAACGTACCTGTACATGCCCCCCCCCCCACCCGTTACATGCGGCGGTCCGTTTCGGTTCAGAAGCGATCCGGGATGAGGGGACAGCCATTGATTTCTGGTCACCCCCTCGCGATCGCTCCCGGCGAATGAGATGCTTCCCCTGCCTGTGTAATGTAAACACAGGCAGGAGGAAGTGATGTCATCTCTCCTTGCGGCGGTCTTTTCGTCCGGCGCGAGGAGAGAAGACATCTCACAGTAAGTTGCACCAACAGACCACTAACACCAGTACACATAGGCACACTTTCACCCCCCAGTCACCCCCAGATCACCCCCAGTACCCCGAGTCACAGTGTCACCGTTTGCAGTAGTCATTTTTTTACTGATCACTGCAATCAGTGTCATTTGTGACAGTAAAAAGTGTCAGGGATATTAGTGTTAGGTCCCTTTAGGTCCAGGGTAGCCCATTAACCCCCCTAATAAAGGTTTAACACCTTGATCGCCCCCCCCCCCAGGTAACCCTTTCACCCCTATCGCCAGTGTCACTAAGCAATCGTTTTTCTGATCGCTTTAGTAGTGTCGCTGGTGCCACTAGGTAGCCAGTTATTTTTTTAGGTTCGCCACCAGGTTTTTATATCGTCAGGTACCCCCATATACAACCTAATAAAGGTTTTAACCCCCTGATTGCCCCTAGAGTTAACCCTTTCACCAGTGATCACCGTATAAGTGTCACTGGTGACACTAGTTAGCCAGTTAGCTATTTAGTTATTTAGGTTCCCTGTCAGGTTTTTATATAGCGCCAGGTACCCCCATATATTACCTAATAAAGGTTTTAATCCCCTGATTGCCCTTAGTTAACCCTTTCACCAGTGATCATATAAGTGTTACGGGTGACGCTGGTTTGTTAGTTTGCTTTTTATAGCATCAGGGCACCCGCCGTATATAACCCAATAAATGTTTAGCCCCCTGATCGCCCGGCGGGTGATATCAATTAGGTTTTAGCGTCAGATAGGGTCTGCGTCGCCCCAGGCAGCGTTAGGTTAGTGCCAGTAGCGCTAACATTCACGCGCAAAGCATACATCTCCCTTAGTGGTATAGTATCTGAACAGATCAATATCTGATCTGATCAGATTTATACTAGCGTCCCCAGCAGTTTAAGGTTCCCAAAAACGCAGTGTTAGCGGGATTAGCCCAGCCCAGCCCACCCAAGTGCAGTATCGATTGATCACTGTCACTTACAAAACACAACACACATAACTGCAGCGTTCGCAGAGACAGGCCTGATCCCTGCGATCGCTAACAGTTTTTTTGGTAGCGTTTTAAACATTTGTTGACAGTCAGGTGTTTTTTTACCTGTGAATCCTTACTAGTGTACCACTAAATTTAGAGCCCAAAATGGCAAATCGAAGGTACACTAGTAAAGAGGCCTACGAGATTCTGAGCATGACAGATAGTGAAGAGGAGGTCACTCATCTGTCAGAATCAGGCTCAGAATACGATCCTGTAGACGACAGCGGCTCCATGACAGATAGCTCTGACGACGAAGGTGAAGTCCCTGCTAAGGTCAGGCGTACCCGACCCCATTCTGCTGTTGTTGAGGAGTAGTGATGAGCCGAACACCCCCGGGTTCGGTTCGCACCAGAACCCGCGAACAGACCGAAAGTTCGCACGAACTTTAGAACCCTATTAAACACAATGGATGCGAACGTTCGAAATCTAAATTGCTAATTATAATGACTATTATGCATGTTATTGTCCTAAAAAGGGTTTGGGAACCCGGGTTCTGCACCAGGGGACATGTATCAATGCAAAAAAGAAGTTTTAAAAACGGCCGTTTTTCTGGAGCAGTCATTTTAATGATGCATAAAGTGAAAAAAAAAAAGTCAAATATTCCTTTAAATATCATACCTGGGAGGTGTCTAAAGTATCTCTGTGAAGTGCCACGTGTTTCCCGTGTTTAGAACTGTCCCTGCACAAAATTACATTTCTAAAGGAAAAAAAGCCATTTAAAACTGCTTGCGGCTTTAATGTAATGTCTGGTCCCGGTAATATGGATGAAAATCTTTAAGAAAAATGGCATAGCTACCCCATCACACACCCCCCCCCTACCCCAGCCCATTACCAGCCCCTTTGGGTCTTGTATGGATATTAAGGGGAACCCCGCACACAAAATAAAAAAGGCCCTATATACTCTGAACAGCCGTATACAGGCGGTGCATACAAGACAGGGACTGTAGGTTTGTTCTTATGTAGAATCTGTTTGTAATTTTGAACAGGTACATTGTTTAAGTGTAGCTCCAGGAAAAAAATCTATTTTTAAGCTTTTTGGAAAACATAGGGAAGGGTTATCACCCCTGCAACATTTGTTTTGCTGTCTGTGCAGTGTGCACCTGTTCAGAACAGTTCACCTCACTTTACGTCCTAATGACAAATGTTTTTTGAAAATTTGGGGTTTTTATTGAAACAAGAATTGGTGATAAAGCATCAGTGGAGAGGAGACACTTTTTTTCCCATATTAACTCTTACAGGAGAGAATTTGCCTTCCTAGGGGTAGATTTCCTCTCACTTCCTGTTGTATCCTTCCGTTTGCAAGGAGGAGTCGTTTGTAAGTTGGATGTTTGAAAGTAGGGGCCTGCCGTATATACTCAGCTGAAATTTGCCCCTTACATGTTGTTGTTGCCACAACACTGTGAGCCCTCACAGTTACTCTTGGTGGGCGCATGAATGGGCCCTGCTGTGAATTATTAGATCAAGAATTGTAATTGCATGCCCCTGTTGAACAGGGGCTGAAAAATTGGGCCTTTGGTGGTGGTGGTGGTGTTGACACAACACTGTAAGGCCTCACAGTTAGTCTTGGTGGGCGCAGGAATGGGCCCTGCTGTGAATTATTAGATCAAGAATTGTAATTACATGCCCCTGTTAAACAGGGGCAGAAAAATTGGGCCTTAGGCACTGGTGCCACAACACTGCAACCCCTCACAGATACTGTACTTGGAGCACAGCAATGAGCCCTGTTGCAAAGTATTGCATCAAAAATTGTAATTACATGCCCCTGTTAAACAGGGGCTGAAAAATTGGGCCTTAGCCACTGGTGCTGGTGCCACGACACTGCAACCTCTCCCAGATACTCTAGTTGGAGTGCAGGAATGAGCCCTGCTGCAAAGCATTGCATAAAAAATTGTAATTACATGCCCCTGTTAAACAGGGGCATAAAAATTGGGCCTTAGGCACTGGTGCCACAACACTGCAACCCCTCACAGATACTGTACTTGGAGCACAGCAATGAGCCCTGTTGCAAAGTATTGCATCAAAAATTGTAATTACACGCCGCTGTTAAACAGGGGCTGAAAAATTGGGCCTTAGCCACTGGTGCTGGTGCCACGACACTGCAACCACTCCCAGATACTCTAGTTGGAGTGCAGGAATGAGTCCTGCTGCAAAGCATTGCATAAAAATTTTTAATAACACACCCCTGTTAAACAGGGGCTAAAAAATTGGGCCTTAGCCACTGGTGGCGGCACCCAGAAACAAAAATGTTCTTCCAAGCTATCATCGTCAATCGGATCATTGAGGAGGAGGAGGATAGTCAGTCAACATAACAGGACAGTCTCTCAGCATCAGCATCAGTCTTGAAGGGATGTGACATTTGAAAATAAATTAGTCTGTTATATCAGCTTCAGGTGTTTGGTAGCTGGTGGTGATCCAAGACTCGTTCATCTTTATGAAGGTCAGTCGATCAACAGAGTCGGTGGACAGGCGCACCCTGTGATCCGTGACAAATCCTCCAGCAGCACTGAATGTGCGTTCTGAAAGAACGCTGGATCCAGGACAGGCCACTAGCTCAATTGCATACTGTGCAAGCTCTGGCCAGTGATCCATCCTCAAGACCCAGTAAGCCAGAGGATTTTCGGTGGGGAAGGTGTCCAAGTCTGACCTTGCCCCTAGGTATTCCTGCACCATGTATATCAGACGCTGGCGATGGTTGCTGGAACCGATCATACCTTGGGGCTGCGGACTAAAGAATTGTCTGAACGCTTCGGTCAGACGGCCACCTTCCCCACCGCTCCTTCTTTGACTGACCGAAGCCTCAGCAACTCGTTGTCCAGGACCAGGAGTTCGTAACCTCCCAGTCTCTGGGAACGTGTTGCACAGACCTCTCTGCAAGGCCTCCCGGAGTTGTCTCCTCCTCTGCTCCCTCTGCGACGGTAAGATAAGGTCCACAACCTTACCCTTGTACCGTGGATCAAGGAGAGTGGCCAGCCAGTAATGGTCCCTCTCCTTGATCCGAAGAATACGAGGATCCTTCCGCAGACTTTGCAGGATCAGGGAGGCCATGCAGCGTAGGTTAGCTGAGGCATTCGGTCCGGAGTCCTCTGGGTCACTAAGGACGACATGATCCACAGCCACCTCCTCCCAGCCACGTACAAGTCCACTGGTTTCTTGGGACTGTAAATCATCCCTAAAAGACTGCTGCTGATGATGCTGAGTGCCAGGCTCCACCTCCATGCTGACACAATCCTCCTCCTCCTCCTCCTCCTCTTCTTCCTGTGCGATGGGTGGGACAGAAGGAACACTGTCTGGGTAAAGGGGGCCTTGAGAGGCAAGGAAGTCCTCCTCTTCCTGCCTCTGTTCTGCCTCAAGTGCCCTGTCCATTATTCCACGCAGCGTATGTTCCAACAGGTGGACAAGAGGTACAGTGTCACTGATGCATGCACTGTCACTGCTCACCATCCTCGTGGCCTCCTCAAATGGTGCCAGGACAGTGCATGCATCCCTGATCATGCCCCACTGGTGTGGTGAAAAAAAACAGAGCTCCCCTGACCCTGTCCTGGTGCCGTAGTCGCACAGGTACTCATTGATGGCCCTCTGCTGCGTGTGCAGCCGCTGCAGCATGGCCAACGTTGAGTTCCACCTGGTGGGCATGTCACATATAAGGCGGTTCTTGGGCAGGTTCAACTCCTTTTGCAGCTCAGCCAGGCGAGCACTGGCATTATAAGATCTGCGGAAATGCACACAGACTTTCCTGGCCTGCCTCAGGACATCCTGTAAGCCCGGGTACCTGCCCAAGAACCGCTGCACCACCAGGTTAAGGACGTGAGCCACACAGGGCACATGGGTCAGTTGTCCCTGTCGGAGAGCGGAGAGGAGGTTGGTGCCATTGTCGCAAACTACCATTCCTGGCTTAAGCTGGCGTGGCGTCAACCACCTCTTGGCCTGCCCCTGCAGAGCAGACAGAACCTCTGCCCCAGTGTGGCTCCTGTCCCCCAAACATACCAGCGCAAGCACGGCATGGCATCTTTTTGCCTGCGTAATTGCGTAGCCCCTTGAACGCCTACGGAGCACCGCTGGTTCCGAGGACAAAGCACAGGAAGAGGCCACGGAGGAAGAAGAAGAGGAGGGGGTGGAGGACAGAGGTGTGTCACAACCAGTAGTAGCATTTTGGAGGCGTGGCGGTGGAACAACCTCTAACACTACTGCACCTTGTCCTGCATCCTTCCCAGCTGCCAAAAGAGTGACCCAATGGGCCGTGAAAGAAAGGTAACGTCCCTGTCCATGCCTGCTGGACCATGAGTCAGCGGTAATATGCACCTTACCACTGACCGCCCTGTCCAGCGAGGCCAAGACATTGCCTTCCGCATGCCGGTAGAGAGCCGGAATCGCCTTCCGTGAGAAAAAGTGGCGTTTGGGAACCTGCCACTGAGGAACCGCACATTGCACAAACTCACGGAAGGGGGCCGAGTCTACCAACTGAAAAGGCAGCAGTTGAAGCGCTAGCAATTTAGCCAAGCTAGCATTCAACCGCTGGGCATGTGGATGGCTGGGAGTGAACTTCTTTCGACGGTCCAGCAGCTGGGGCAGGGAAATTTGCCTGCTAGAATCGGACGTTGGTGTACTGCTAGCAGAGTGCCCGCAAGTACTTGGCTGTGACACACCTAATTCTACACCTTCATTCCTCTCAGAGCAGGTTTCAGAGAGGACTGAAGGTATAGTGGGGTTGGAGATCCCAGCTGATGCGGTGCAAGAAGAGGTCAGCTTTGTTCTTTGGTGTGGGTCTTTAAGGTAGGCTTGCCAACGAGCTGCATGGCAGGTCAACATATGTCTGGTCAAGCATGTGGTGCCCAAGCGGGTGATGTTTTGGCCACGCGATATACGCTTGAGACATATGTTGCAAACAGCAGCTGTGCGATCTGATGCACTCGACTCAAAAAAGGCCCACACCAAAGAACTTTTTGAATAACGGGCAGAGGCAGCGCCCTGCACAGGCGGAGCTCTGCGGTGTGATTTTGTCGGTGTGCTGCCCTTACGCTGGCCCCCCGAGGGCATCCTGCCTCGTTGGAGATGTGCCTCCTCCTCATCCTCCTCCTCCTCCTCTCTCCTATTAGGCACCCACGTGGAGTCAGTGACCTCATCATCCCCTCCCTCCTCATCACTGGAGCCAATCTGGCGGTATGCTGCAGCTGCTGGAACATGACTGCCAGATTGGTGTCCTTCTTGAGCATCCCCTCTCTCTGCTCTCACGCTACTGCCTTCCTCTAGCTGGGTATCATCATCAGACCCTTCGAAACGCTGGGCATCCTCCTGGAGCATGTACCCAACACTGTGCTCAAACAGTTCGGGGGACTCCTCAGGAGGACATGGTTGGTCTAGGGAAGGAGTGACTGATGATGACATTGATACCAGGGAAGAGGACGCTTTGGCAGCTGCTTTGCCAGTACCCTGAGCCTGGGTGAGAGAGGATGAGGAGGATGAGGAGGGCTTGGTCATCCACTCTACCAAGTCTTCGGCATGATGCGGCTCAACACGTCCAGCTGCCGAAAAGAAGGACAAGCGTGTCCCATGGCCACGTGATGATGGCGATGCACCGCGTCCACGACCAGCACTGTTGTCTCTAGACACAGAGCCTGCTTGCCCTCTTTTATTGGCTCCTGACTGTCTGCCTCTCCTTGTTTGCCTTCCAGACATTCTAATGGCCTGCAGGGAAATGGGAAAAGCAGCAATACAGGCTAAGTTAAGGTGTAATATGGTCAGGAGGTACACTCCGCCCGCTGTAAGTGCCGCAAAATCCTGTTGGTGTAACACACCAGGAAAAAGCAGCAATACAGGCTAAGTTAAGGTGTAATATGGTCAGGAGGCACACTCTGCCCCCTGTAAGTGCCGCAAAATCCTGTTGGTGTAACACACCAGGAAAAAGCAGCAATACAGGCTAAGTTAAGGTGTAATATGGTCAGGAGGTACACTCCGCCCGCTGTAAGTGCCGCAAAATCCTGTTGGTGTAACACACCAGGAAAAAGCAGCAATACAGGCTAAGTTAAGGTGTAATATGGTCAGGAGGTACACTCCGCCCGCTGTAAGTGCCGCAAAATCCTGTTAGTGTAACGCACTCCGCCCGCTGTAAGTGCCGCAAAATCCTGTTGGTGTAACACACCAGGAAAAAGCAGCAATACAGGCTAAGTTAAGGTGTAATATAGTCAGGAGGCACACTCCGCCCGCTGTAAGTGCCGCAAAATCCTGTTGGTGTAACACACCAGGAAAAAGCAGCAATACAGGCTAAGTTAAGGTGTAATATGGTCAGGAGGTACACTCCGCCCGCTGTAAGTGCCCAAAATCCTGTTGGTGTAACACACCAGGAAAAAGCAGCAATACGGGCTAACTTCAGGTGTATAATGTGCAGGAGGCTTAGCAACAATGACACTGACACTGTCCCCTGCCTATCCTCTCTCCCTGCACACAAGGTTTATCAAAGTATATGACACTGACACTCTCCCTGCCTATCCTTCTCTCTCCCTGCACACAAGGTTTAGCAAAGAATATGACACTGACACTGTCCCCTGCCTATCCTTCTCTCTCCCTGCACACAAGGTTTATCAAAGTATATGACACTGACACTCTCCCTGCCTATCCTTCTCTCTCCCTACACACAAGGTTTAGCAAAGAATATGACACTGACACTCTCCCTGCCTATCCTTCTCTGTCCCTACACACAAGGTTTAGCAAAGAATAGATTTGACAAGATTTGACACTGTCCCTGCCTATCCTTCACTTTCCCTGCTCCGGAACACACTACACAAGGCCGCCGCGCTGGCGGCCTTTTATAGTGTGGGGCGTGTACTAAACCCCCTCAGCTATAATTGGCCACAGGCATCCTGCCTGTGGCCAATCATTGCTCTCCTCGCTGCCGGCGCTGTGATTGGCCAAGCATGCAGGGTCACAGTGCATGCTTGGCCAATCACAGCGCCGGGATTACACTGCGATGGCGCAGTGTATTGTGGGCCGTTCGCGTCACTCGAATTTGGCGCGAACGGCCCAAATCGTTCGTTGTTCGCCGAACGCGCGAACAGCCGATGTTCGAGTCGAACCTATGTTCGACTCGAACACCGAGCTCATCCCTATTGAGGAGCAAGAACCGCAGGGCTCTCGTATTATGGAGCAGAGAAGTACTAGCGCCGCTATTCCTTCTGGTGAACTGGCAAGCACCAGCGGCCTAGTACAGCCTGGATGTACATCCAGCACTGCAGTAACACTTTGTGACGTGGCGAGTCCCATAAGTGCAGTTCAAGCTGGCGAGGTGGCAAGCACAAGTAGTGTCCCGCTGCCACCAAGAAGAAGACAAAGGCAGTCCCATCGTGCCCATAGTGTCATTCCTGCAGAATTCGCCAATCCTGATTGGGTCCCCACCACTTCTGCAGCACCCGTACTTCCCTCATTCACTGGCCAACCCGGTATTCAGGTGGAAACAGCTGATTTTACGGCACTTGATGATTATTCACTGTTTTTCACGGAAGATCTCTATAGATCTATTGTGGACCAGAGTAATTTATCTGCTGGTCAATTCATCGCCGCTAATCTCCAGTTGCCTTCCCTTGCCAGCGATTGGAAACCAATTACGGTTTCCGAATTTAAGACCTTTCTGGGCCTTTCCCTCAACATGGGCACACATAAATTCACGTCGTTGCGCGCCTATTGGTCCACACGCCCAATTGACCATATGCCCGTGTTTTCTGCCTCCATGTCCAGGAAACGATACAAGCAGATCTTGCGGTTCATGCACTTCAACGACAATGAACTTTGTCGTCCTCGTGGAGACCCTGATTACGATCGGCTCTACAAAATTCAGCCCCTCATAAACTACTTCAACAAACGTTTTGCAGCCTTGTTTACTCCTGATCAAGTTGTCTGCGTTGATGAGTCCCTGATTAAATTTTCTGCCCGCTTGTCTTTCAAACAGTACCTTTCCAGCAAGCGTGCCAGATACGGGGTCAAGCTCTTTAGGTTCTGTGACAGGGCAACAGGCTATGTATGGAGCTTTATGGTTTATGAGGGAAAAGACAGTCACATAGAGCCAGAGAACTGCCCAGATTACATAGGGAGCGCTGGCAAGATAGTGTGGAACTTGGTGTCACCCTTATTCGGAAAGGGGTACCACTTGTATGTGGACAATTATTACATGAGCGTGCCACTGTTTAGTCACTTGTTTGATCATCAGATTGGAGCATGTGGCACTGTGCGACCTAATCGCCGGGGCTTTCCCCAGCGGCTTGTAGATGCCCGTCTTAGGCTGGGGGAGAGAGCCTGCGTGAAGTGTAATAACTTGCTCGCTATGAAGTGGAGGGATAATAATAATGTTTTCGTTCTTACCTCCCTTCACGCAGACACGACAGTCCAAATTCGTACAGCGACTGGTGTTGTGGAGAAACCCCTCTGTGTCTACGAATATAACCAAAATATGGGAAGGTTGGACCTCAACGACCAGTTGTTGGCGCCGTACTTAATTGCCCGTAAGGCCAGACGCTGGTACAAAAAAGTGTCTGTTTACTTATTTCAATTGGCTTTGCTGAACGCTCATGTGCTATACAGAGCTTCAGGCGGGACTTTATCCTTCCTTAAATTCCAGGATGAGATAGTCACAGACCTTCTGTATCCAGGCGGTTCTGCACCTCACCATCCCCAACCAAATGCAGTAAGCCGGCTGCATAAGGGCATTTTCCGTATGTCCTTGAGAATACCAATACCCAACGAGCCCCCCAAAGAAGATGTCGTGTCTGTACCAAGCGCGGATATAGGCGTGACACCCGTTATTATTGTCTACGCTGTCCTGACAATCCTGGTCTTTGCATTGGTAAATGTTTTGAACGCTACCACACACTAGTGAAGTTTTAGCGTAGGGTACAGCATTTCACAGACTAGGACACACTTACACAGGGTCTCCCAAGATGCCATCACATTTTGAGAGACCCGAACCTGGAACCGAACCGTTACAGTTGTTACAGTTACAAAAAAAAGTGTAAAAAAAAAAAAAAAGTAAAAAAAAAAAACACGAAAAAAATATATAAAATAAAATAGTTGCTGTTTTATTGTTCTCTCTCTCTCTCTCTCTCTATCTATTTTCTCTCTATTGTTCTGCTCTTTTTTACTGTATTCTATTCTGCAATGTTTTATTGTTATGTTTTATCATGCTTGCTTTTCAGGTATGCAATTTTTTTATACTTTACTTTTTACTGTGTTTTATTGTTAACCATTTTTTAGTTTTCAGGTGCGCCATTCAGCTGCAGCGCGGATTTATTTATCTTGACAGCAACAGCGTTTGCTCCCACAATACATAAAGCCGTGACTCCAGTGCTGTAGGAAGTGATTTCACCACCACAGTTAAAAAAAAGAGCATATATGCCGAAGCATGGGGGCAGCAGGGGCGGAGGAGCAATTTTGCATCTAATGCAGCGTACATATGGTCGAAATTCCGACGGAGGCTTGCCCGTGGAAAAGTCTGACCGTGTGTATGCAGCATAACTTTTTTGCGGGAGGGTGCCCCCATGCTTTGGCATATATATATTTTAGGCACAGGTTGCATTAAATTTTTTTTTATTTTTTACTAGGTTTTTTTTTGGTATTTGTTTTGCAGGTTTGGTATGGTAAGGTCTTACTGTTATACTGTAATGTTACTTTGTTTTAATGTTAACCATCATTTGCTTAGCAGGTACGCCATTCAGTTGCAGTGTGGATTTATTTATCTTGACAGCAACAGCGTTTGCTCCCACGATACATAAAGCCGTGACTCCAACGCTGTAGGTGGTGATTTCACCACCACAGTTTAAAAAAAAAAGAGCATATATGCTGAAGCATGGGGGGGCAGCAGGAGAGGAGGAGCGATTTTGCTCCTAATGCTGTGTACATGCAGTCGAAATTCCGACGGAGGCTTGCCCGTGGAAAAGTCAGACCGTGTGTACGCGGCATAACTTTTTTGCAGGAGGATGCCCCCATGCTTCGGCATATATAAATGGTGCATGTATGCCCATCATTAGAAGTGGGTGGATGAAGGGAGGTATTCTAATGGTGGGCATACCCACCGATCAATCTCTTTTTTTCGTTCAGCCAACAGGCTGCATGAAAAAAAAGATTACAATACATGTCCAACAAGGACCAGCAACGTACTGGTATGTTGCTGGACTTTGAATGATTATACCAGAATGATGCCTGCAGGTTTAGGTATCATCTTGGTATCATTCTTTTCAGCCAGCAGTCTGCTTTCATGTAAAAGCAATCCTAGCGGCTAATTAGCCTATAAACTGCTTTTATAAGCAGTGGGAGGGAATGTCCCCCCCGCCCGGATATAAACAGCGCCATTGGGAAATTGGGAAAGCATTTTATCACACCGATCTTGGTGTGGTCAGATGCTTTGAGGGCAGAGGAAAGATCTAGGGTCTAATAGACCCCAAGTTTTTTTTAAAAAGAGTACCTGTCACTAGTGGTGCAACGGATCGGTGGTGATCAGTGATCCGAACGGGTCACCCTGTTCGGATCGGAACACCATCCGATCCGCAGAGCGCTCCGGAGCCTCGGCCATAGGAAAGGCCGCGGCTTCGGCCTAGCTCCGGAGCGGCGGCCATCTTTGTACACCCGGCGGCCGCTGTAGTGACATTTTGCCGCCGCCATCTTGCTCCACCCCACACTCCTCACTATCATTACTGTGCAGAAGGGGCCAAGCGGACATCTTTTTACACCCAACGGAGTTTTAGATTTCAGTTATTTTCAACACAAAACGGAGCTTATATGCTTAAATACATTTGGAAATCCAACGGACTGTTTACATGTTACATTTTAAAAGCAGCAGCAAACCTTACATGCTTGCTAATGTGACAGAACACCTCTGATTTTCACATTTAACATTCTGTCACATTAGCAACCATGTAAGGTCAGCAGGTTTGCTGCTGCTTTAAAAATTTAACATGTAAACAGTCCGTTGGATTTACAAATACTGTATTTAAGAGCCGGTTCACACCAGGGCGACTCGTCAGGCGTCCCACGCTTTTCAATGGAACCGTTCTAAGTAAGAGCGGCTCAGGTCGCTCCGACTTAGAAAAAGGTTCCTGTACTACTTTTGGGGACGACCCAAGGCGACCTGCATTGACTTCTATACAGAAGTCTTATGCAAATCGCCTCGGCGGGCGTCTCAAGTCGTCTTGAGATTGCGCCGCCGAGGTCGCCCCCACAAGTCGTGCCGCGTCGCGCCGCCCTGGTGTGAACCGGGTCTAAGCATATAAGCTCCGTTTTGTGTTGAAAATAACTGTGAAATCTTAAACTCCGGTGGGTGTAACAAGATTTGTCTATTTTTTTTTTTGCGATCCGAAAAATGATCCGATCCGTGACTCTGATCGATCCGAGGGGATATTTACATTCCCTGAGATAACAATAAAAATTGAAGAAAAAAAAATATAGAAATGGAAGGAACAGTTTAAAAATAAAATAAAAAAGCAAAATAAATAATAATAAAAAAAAGCACCCCTGTCCCCCCCTGCTCTTGCGCAAAGGCGAACGCAAGCGTCGGTCTGGCGTCATATGTAAACAGCAATTCCACCATGCATGTGAGGTATCACCGCAAAGGTCAGATCGAGGGAAGTAATTTTAGCACTAGACCTCCTCTGTGAATTTAATATGGTAACCTGTAAAAGCTTTTAAAGGCTTTTAAAAATGTATGTAGTTTGTCGCCACTGCGTGTTTGTGCGCAATTTTAAAGCATGTCGTGTTTGGTATCCATGTACTCGGCCTAAGATCATCTTTTTTATTCCATCAAACATTTGGGCAATATAGTGTGTTTTAGTGCATTAAAATTAAAAAAAGTGTATTTTTTCCCCAAAAAATGCGTTTGAAAAATCGCTGCGCAAATACTGTGTGGGAAAAAAAATGCAACACCCACCATTTTAATCTGCAGGGCCTTTGCTTTAAAAAAATATATAATGTAATTTTCTTGCAAAAAAAAAATGTTTTCATGTAAATAAAGTGTCAGAAAGGGCTTTGTCTTCAAGTGGTTAGAAGAGTGACATAAGCTTCCTAATGTTGTGTATAAAACGCCAGGACAGTTCAAAACCCCCCAAATTACCCTATTTTGGAAAGTAGACACCCCAAGCTATTTGCTGAGAGGCATGCCGAGTCCATGGAATATTTTATATTTTGACACAAGTTGCGGGAAAAGACAATTTTTTATTTTTTTTGCACTAAATTATATATTGCTCAAACATGCCATGGACATATGTGGAATTACACCCCAAAACACATTCTGTTTCTTCTCCTGAGTACGGGGATACCACATGTGTGAGACTTTTTGGGAGCCTAGCCACGTACGGGACCCCAAAAACCAAGCACCGCCTTCAGGCTTTCTAAGGGTGTAAATTTTTGATTTCACTCCTCACTGCCTATCACAGTTTCGAAGGCCATGGATGCCCAAGCTATTTGTTGAGAGGTATGGTGAGCATTTAGCAGATCTCGCTTTTTGTCACAAAGTTTTGAAAATTGAAAAAAGAATTATTTTTTTTTTAACTTTTTCTTTCTTCATTTTCAAAAACAAATGAGAGCTGTAAAATACTCACCTTGCCTCTCAGCAAATAGCTTGGGGTGTCTACTTTCCAAAATGGGGTCATTTGGGGGGGGGGGTTTGTGCTATCTTGGCATTTTATGGCCTTCGAAACTGTGATAGGTAGTGAGGAGTAAGATCAAAAATTTGCGCCCTTAGAAATCCTGAAGGCGGTGTTTGGTTTTTGGGGCCCCATACGCGGCTAGGCTCCTAAAAAGTCCCACACATGTGGTATCCCTGTACTCAGGAGAAGCAGAAAAATCTATTTTGGGGTGCAATTCCACATATAACCATGGCATGTGTTAGCCATATATAATTTAGTGACAACTTTTTGTAAAAAAATATTTTATATATTTTTTGTCATTATTCAATCACTTGGGACAAAAAAATTAAATATTCAATGGGCTCAACATGCCTCTCAGAAAAAAGATTGGGGTGTCTACTTTCCAAAATGGGGTCATTTGGGGGGTTTTGTGCCATCTTGGCATTTTATGGCCTTCAAAACTGTGATAGGTAGTGAGGAGTGAAATCAAAAATGTACGCCCTTAGAAATCTTGAAGGCGGTGCTTGGTTTTTGGGGTCCCGTACGCGGCTAGGCTCCTAAAATACTCCCCATACTCAGGAGAAGCAACAGAATGTATTTTGGGGTGCAATTCCACATATAACCATGGCATGTGTGAGCAATATATCATTTAGTGACAACTTTGTGCAAAAAAAAAAAAGTTTGCTATTTTCCAGCAACTTGTGTCAAAATATAAAATATTCCATGGACTCAACATGCCTCTCAGCAAATAGCTTGGGGTGTCTACTTTCCAAAATGGGGTCATTTGGGGGGGTTTTGTACTGCCCTGCCATTTTAGCACCTCAAGAAATGAGATAAATTTAAAGCTGTGTAAATTCCAGAAAATGTACCCTAGTTTGTAAACGCTATAACTTTTGCGCAAACCAATAAATATACGCTTATTGACATTTTTTTTACTAAAGACATGTGGCTGAATACATTTTATATTGCAAAAAATAAAAAACACAGAGGCAATCAAATACCATCAAAAGAAAGCTCTATTTGTGGGAAAAAAAGACGCAAATTTCATTTGGGTACAACATTGCATGTCCGCACAATTTCCAGTTAAAGCAGCGCAGTGCAAAATTGTAAAAACACCTCTGGTCTTTAAGCTGCATAATGGTCCGGGGCTGAAGTGGTTAAAATTCATATCTGTTGTTTATCTTTAGAAAATTTTCTACAATATCTTGTACCATACTTAAGGAAAGATTGGCCAGGCAATGTTTTAAGAATGTTCATAATGAGGCCCACACCATGTGAATCTGGGCTTTTAGTGAGAATAATCACTTTTTGTCCTAATGCCGCGTACACACGATCGTTTTTAATGTCATTTTAAAAAACAACGTTTTTCTCGACGTGATTTTTCTTGTTTCCTCTCAAGCCTGTCTTGCATACACACGTTCATTAAAAAAACGCTCGAGCAAAGCGCAGTGACGTACAACACGTACGACGGCACTATAAAGGGGAAGTTCCGTTCGAATGGCGCCACCCTTCATAGTAGTAAAGTTTGTTGAGCGACGATTCGCGCTTTTCAGCCTCGTGCTTTTCAGTCCGTTACAGCGTGACGAATGTGCTATCTCCATTACGAACACTAGTTTTACCAGAACGAGCGCTCCCGTCTCATACTTGATTCTGAGCATGCGCGTTTTTTTCCCCTCGTAAAAGCATACACACTACCGTTTTTCACGTCGTTAAAAAAAAAACGTGAAAAACGACGTGAAAATATAAAGCAGGTTATCAGTTTTTTAGGCCATTTTTCACGTTGTTAAAAATGCTCTGGAGCCTACACACGACCGTTTTTAATGCCCAATTTAAAAAATTTAATTTTAACGTTGTGAAAAACGGTCGTGTGTATGCGGCATTACTCTATTCCTCAAAGTTTAATGCCCATCCATGTTACTCCACTCACACGAATAGGTAGATTGCTAGCAGCCAACCAGTTTGATCCATGGTGCATTCACTGAAGACTGCCTATTAGACATTTTCCCTATAAAATTCCTCAATCATCATTCAGCCATTCATTGTTTCTCGTCCATACAAGCAACAATGGACAATTGGGCACTGGCCATACTACTCTTTTTGAGGGCCAGAACCTAAATCTTTATTTACCTGCCTCATAGTGTGGCCCATTACCATGAGATGTTTTAGTTTAACTGACTCTTCCTCATCCTTACCCATTTGAGGGCAAAATCTATGTAAATGCCCTCTTCTGCAATTCCTGCAGACTAGACCATTTCCTCTCCCTACTGTTCTAGAGTTGGCATTCAATCCATCACAAGTTAACTTATTTCTAGTCGAGTCTTCCAGAGCTTAAGATTTTCTAATTCTTTACTGGTTTATTTAGAGCCTAAATTCCGTTTTCCTACCACTTTAAATAGTTAATTTAGGCCAAGCTGACCCAGCTTGGCCCAAATTAACTATGTTAAGTGATTGTAAAGCTGGAGTTAGGCTTTAAGTGACTCTTGCATTCTCCTTTTTAATGGTCATGATGGGAGGCTTTTGACAACTTTTCTTGGTTAGGGAATTGGTAGCCCTTTTAGTTTGTAGCATAAATGCTAGTTCCATAGATTCTTCTTCATGACGATACACAGCAGACTGCTGTACTTGTAAAAATGACATTTCTGGGTTCTAATGAAGTGACTATGTATACCAGGGATATGCAATTAGCGGACCTCCAGCTGTTGCCAAACTACAAGTCCCATGAGGCATAGCGAGACTCTGACAGCAGCAAGCATGACACCCAGAGGCAGAGGCATGATGGGACTTGTAGTTTGGCAACAGCTGGAGGTCCGCTAATTGCATATCCATGATGTATACCTAAGATGAACTGACCTGAAAGGGGATGCTGTCCTGATCTTGGTCTATAAAATTGCAGTCAGTGAAGCAGCATCTCTTTAAATGCCTTCTAATATGTGTACAGTTTTATCAGTGCTAAAACATTTCTCAGTGGGGGATTAATAATTGTTCTGCATGCTCTTCCTTCTGACATATTTAAAGCCACTGCCACATGACGCTCCTGTCCCTATGCAGCCACTTCCTGTCTACATGATGGCTGCATGACATTTCTCGGGGTTGGCCTCCCGATGGTGACAACAGCAGACCATATCTGCCTACTGTGTGTTTAAACAGACACTTCCCGAGAGGACATCTTTTGCCCTTCGAACAATTGAGACATAATTATGGTGGGTTCCCCATGGACGCCTGGCGTCATAGACAAGTCCACAACTTCCTGCAAAAATTACATCCCAAACTGCAAGCACTCGATTGTCTCACTGAGTTTGAATCTAGATGACATAATGGGGGTGGCCCCAAACATCTCCTGTCCCAAATGTATAAGCTCTTATTGGAGGCTGTTACATACTTCCTCCCGTTTTTTTTTAGAAAATGGTAATCGGAACAAGAATTGTGTTTATTGCCACCTCAGAACACAGAAAAGAAAAATGCTGTCTCATGTTTCCTCTATAAGCACCAAAACCCAGGAAACTTGTTATAAATTTTTCTCACGGAGGTACAAAACACCCAAGCAATTGCCACAAATTTTCCATGCGGCAGACCCTAGGTGTTGGAGAGAATGCCCCCAGGAGGGCACGTAATTACATCTATGGTGGTATTGTCCCGAGATCCGCAAATTTTGGAAATAGATCTCCCCATGGATACAGATAACTACACTCAAACCCATTGCATTTACCCCTTTACCTTACCTCTTCCATGCCACCCCTAGCTCCTTAAAATCATATAAGCGGAGCATGACACCTTTCCTTTTTAACGCTGCAAAGAGCCTTATTCCCAGATTCTGGAAACAGAGCCGATGCCCTATTCTGCAAGATTGGCAGGAGGAAGTGCACAAAATCTTGGAGGCAGAGAGATGCAGTCTTCGTAGAAAGCATGAGTGACAGGGTGACAACTAGACGTGCACTGCCGAAAAAATTTTTTTTTTCATTTTCGTGAAATTCGAAAAATTCATTGTTTTTGTTTTCATTTTTTCGGAAATTTGGGAAATTCGAAAAATTTGGTTTTTTTCGTTCTCGTTTTTTTGCTTTATTCGGAAATTCGGAAATACGAATTACGAATTTTCAAATTACGAATTTCCGAATTTCCAAAAAAACTAAAAACTAGACGAAAACGAAAAAAATGAATTTTTCGAATTTCCGAAAAAAGCAAAAAAACGATTTTCCCATTTTCGGAAATTCGGAAATTCTAAAAATTCGGAATTCGAAAATTCAACTTTCCAAATTTCTCATTTTCGAATTTTAGATTTTTGAATTTTAGATTTTCGAATTTTGCAATTTTAAATTTTCGAATCTCGAATTTTCGAAATTTCGAAAATCAGAATTTCCAAATTTCGAAATTCCGGATTTCTGAAATTCAGAAATTCCGGATTTCTGAAATTCGGAAATTCCGGATTTCGGAAATTCGGGATTTCGAAAATCAGAATTTCTGAAAATTCGGAAATTCGAAATTTCGGAAATCCAGAAATTCCAAAATTCGGAAATTTCGGAATTAACGAATTTCTCTAAATTTGTGAAAAACGAATTAGAAACTAAACAAATTGCACATGTCTAGTGACAACACAGGAGCAAAACTGGAGCTTGTCACCCTATAATAGGAAGCGCCTTAACAAGGATCTTCATGGCAGGATCACCTGGTATTATTTTAATAAAAGCTGCAAATGTAAAAATTAAAAAATACTTTTGAAATGATATTAATACGTTAGAACTTATGTGAGATGTGAGCAATTAAGTTTATAACGTATACACTTCAGTCCTTAATGAATTCTGACTTTTAAGTATGACCAAGTTTTATGTATGTATGTTTACTGTATATACAGTATATATATATATATATATATGGTCAAGGATTGCTTCCTTTTGGAATAGTAAATACATTTAAAATACAACTTTTCTATAGGCATATAAACTCATCTCCTTTGAATGTTTAATTCATTCTATGATATCTAAGGAACATTGGTGTTGTTAATGAAAACTGTAAATCTAGTTACATGTAGATAACTTCTTCATCATAATGATCACAACAGGCAACCAATCTACAGCCCATGGAAAAAACTTGATTCATCAGGCTTCCTTTCTATTGTGTTGGAAGCTCGTGACCTGGATGTACAGTCATACGTGAACACATTGTGATTCTCTCCTCACAGCACTATAACAATGAAAAGCTTTTAGATCTTCTACAAGGCGTTAACTGTTTTACTGGCTGTATCAATTCTTTAAAAGGACCTAAAAAGCCAGAAGCCCATCACTTATATTGTACAGATATATGTGACAAATTCACACAGAGAAGAATCTGGTTAAAGCTCTTCTTTCAAATAACACTCAACAGAGGGTAACTACATTTTTTGAAAAATAGCAATGACCAGGACATATCCGTGTTTCCATGAAAATCAATGGACACAGCTCATCAGACTCGTACCTAGATAAGAGGAGCAGTAAAGCTAATCACTGGGCTATACTAATAGGTGCAGCATATGGATATAAGTAGATAGGGCAACCTGTGCATACATATGTAAAAAAAAAACTCAGATAGAAAGAAGGGTTAAAGAACATTAGCACGTTTCCAAAAGGCAGTTCATACTGAATCAGAACTCGCATGAAAAGGCAAGGTCTGCTTAAAGGGGTTGTAAAGATACATGTTTTTTCACCTTAATGCATTCTATGCATTAAGGTGAAAAAAAATCCAAGCATTAGCGGCCCCCCAAGCCCCCGTTTACTTACCTGACCCCTCAAAAGTCCCTTGCCGTGAACGCGCTGGCTTCTCGGTCGGCTTCTCGGCTCATTCATTGGTTGATTGAAAGCAGCGCAGCCATTGGCTTGCGCTGCTGTCAATCATATCCAATGATGCAGCGTGCCGGGGGGCGGGGCCGAGTGATACAGTGAGCGGCTATAGACGCCAGCTGTATCACGGGAGCGTGCCCGCAAGAACTTACCACCATGCGAGAGAATTCGCATGAAGGTGGAAAGTTAATGCGGGGAGGAGCCGAGACAGCCTCCGAGGGACCCCAGAAGACCAGGTTCGGGCCACTCTGTGCAAAACGAGCTGCACAGTGAAGGTAAGTATAACATGTTTGTTATTTAAAAAAAAAAAAAAATTCTCTTTAGTGTTCCTTTAATCTTTAGACCCCTGCCATCCTATGTGATAAAAGCAGGACTACCTGTAAAAAAGATATTTGGAGGAAAAGCAAAAATATACTCAATTACATCCTGACTTCCACCCATGATATGTACACAAGGGTGACACCTTGAGCCCTCTGGCAGGGTTGCCGATAAGGGGGTACCACCAGGCCTCCTGTAGGGGGCCTGGGTCCCATCACTTAACAGGGGGCCCAGACAGTTTTCAGTAGTATATAAACCATACATACAGTGAGAAATATTGATGATGCCCTGTGGCTCCCAGGTGGTAATTCGTATTCCCTGGGCTGGAGGAGGTTCCCATCTTTTCACTCAGAAAGGCTCAGGAGGCTGTATGGAATGCTGTGTAGAAAAATGAAGCACTGAAAATGTTTGCTTCAGCTTCTGGGCGCTGTACTAGATCCTGGTTTTCACAGAGAGCTTGTGATTGGATCTAGCGCAAAGCCCAGAAACTGAAACAACCATTTTCAGGGCCTCTGATTGGGCTACACAGCATTCCATAGGAGCACCTGTAGAAGAAGAACTCTGCTTTCACAGACAAAGCTGCATTTTTTTTTAGGTGGGTGGGGTCAGGGAGTGGGGTTGGGGGCCGCATCAAGTAGGCTGTACAGGGCCCTGTGATTTATAATAGCAGCCCTGCACTCTGGGCTCACATCGCACAAGAAGATGCTCCAGGGGCAAATATATTCTTAAGAACAACCGTTCTAAGTATATAAATTTGACCAGATATCAGTCTGAATGGGGGGTCTGTATTGAATGGGGGTCTGCATTAAAGGGGGGTCTGTACTGAATGGGGGTCTGCACTGAAGGGGGGTCTGTACTGAATGGGGGGTCTGCACTGAAGGGGGGTCAGCACTGAAGGGAGGGGGTCTGCACGGAAGGGGGGTTCTGTGTAACATGAAGGGGGTTCAGAGCTGTGGGAGGATGTATAATGTAAAGGGGTCCAGAACTGTGGGGGGCTGTATAATGTAAAGGGGTCCAGAGGTGCAGGATGCTGTGTAATGTAAAGGGGTGTAGGGGGCTTTGTAATGTAAAGGGGTGTAGGGGGCTTTGTAATGTAAAGGGGTGCAGGGGGCTGTGTAATGTAAAGGGGTGCAGGGCGCTGTGTAATGTAAAGGGGTCCAGAGATGCAGGGTGCTGTGTAATGTAAAAGGGTTCCGTGATGCAGGGTTCTGTGTAATGTAAAGGGGTCCAGAGATGCAGGGTGCTGTGTAATGTGAAGGGGTCCAGAGGTGCAGGGTGCTGTGTAATGTGAAGGGGTCCAGAGATGCAGGGTACTGTGAAATGTAAAGGGGTCCAGAGATGCAGTGCAGGGTGCTGTGTAATGTAAAGGGGTCCATTGATGCAGGGTGCTGTGTAATGTAAAGGGGTCCAGAGGTGCAGAGTGCTGTGTAATGTAAAGGGGTCCAGAGGTGCAGGGTGCTGTTTAATGTAAAGGGGTGCAGGGTGCTGTGTAATGTAAAGGGGTCCGGAGATGCAGGGTGCTGTGTAATGTAAAGTGGTCCAGTGATGCAGGGTGCTGAGTAATGTAAAGGGGTCCAGAGGTGCAGGGTGCTGTGTAACGTAAAGGGGTGCAGGGGCTGTGTAATGTAAAGGGATCCAGAGATGCAGGGTGCTCTGTAATGTAAAGGGGTCCAGAGGTGCAGTTGTGGAGAGGGGGTACACAATAGTGACAAAGAGATATTGAAGGATGCAGAGGTATGCAGGGGGCACAGTGTTTTTTTTTTACATTTTAACGTAGGGGGTGTGCCATATATAGGATCCACCCTGGAGGCCAAATGCTCTAGGTACGCCCCTGTTTAGCTATTTGCCTAAAGTTTAAAGAGTGTACACCTGGCAATATTTCTGTTTTAATGAGATAATTATCATAAATAAAACAACAAAAACTGAAGTCTGGATAATAAGCGAAAAAATGAAGACTCCCCTTTCCTGGGGTGAGGAACCTGCGGTCACTAAAAGCTACCTGACCGCTGATGAGTAGTCAGTAAAGAGATTATTATGCCCACACTGTATGTGCAGAATGTTAGTCTGCAATGTGTCAATGGATTTAGTACTTTTTTTTTTTAATAAGGCTGACAAAAAGAGACAGATTTATTGATATTACATTGAAAGAGGGAGATAGGAGGAAGAGAATCCAAGTACTAAGGCACCATGGGGTATCAAAATCTAATTTGTGTTATAATAATATTGTTCACATAACTGGGGGATTTTCTTTTTTCTTATTTGTTCATTATACCTTTATTATCTAAGGCCACAATAAATCTGATTTGGCTGCATTCTAATTATATATACCGTATTTTTATAAATGATGCCATTTTCATTTATTATTGGTAAAACATTGCTACAAGAGGTCATCTTTAATTAATTTATTGTATGCCTCATGCCACCTGGACAGATTTTTATTTATAATACAGGTTCTAAAATAAGCTCTTCTGCTTATATATATTTTTCCAATTTTTAGTTCAGAAGTGGAGGAGAAAAGATAGGGCAGGCTGGAGTCCATTTGTAAATTCAAATGTGCATTGATCCTTTTTTTAATCCAAATAGTGTCACCTAAGTACATGTTAAAGTGTATGTAAACCTTAAATCAAGTTTGTCTATGTTTAGCATCTTGCCACACTGTATACAACTTTCTTCTGAAAATCATTATTTGCTTAGAAGCCGCTACCTTGCAATTAGTGTCAGAGTTGGCAGCCTGTCACGTGAGCTTCTGTAATTGCTGACCAGAGGGTTGTCACACATCACAACTTAACTTCTAGTTGCTCCACTCAAGACAAGCCTACAGGACCTTAAAGATGGTCTATAATTATTAAAAGAAAAAAAAAATGTCCACCATGTTTATGCATATGTGCACAATGTTATCTCTTTTTAACAGAACAGCCTTCTCTGGGGTATGTTTCAAATTAACCTGGCAGAGTGTGAAGCTTATTGGATCCTAGGCTTATGGGCCATACACACGATTCAAATATCTGACGAAAACTGTCGTCCGAGGAAGAATCGTACGATTTTCGGATCGTGTGTACACTACTTTCGAGAGCCGATCATGACAGTTCATCTGATATTATTCGATCGGACAAGCATGAAAATTTTCCACGTACGATACCAGATCGTACAATTTTAGTTTAGTCAGTATAGTTGTCGTCCGAAAATACAATACAAATACATTACAACACATGACATCACTTCCGATTTTTTTTTCTGTCGTACGAGAATTTTCGTGACTTTAGTATTCAATTTCTACTTGCGTTTATTAAGCAAAAAAAGTTGCACGATCTGTCGTACGATATTCGAATCGTGTGTACGGGCCATTAGGCTGCGTACAGGACCTCAACACTGAGCCTTGCCCTATTAACTGTCAAATGTCTTATGCTCTTCTGGCCACTTAGGCTCTGCTGAAAGGTGGTATGGGACATAGCACTTGAACAGTGCGGTGCTTAGTGTCCCCTTGGCCAAAGTTGAGGTTCCATGTATAGCTTGGGCATGGGATCCAAGAACTATAAAGCTTTCAGGTACATGTAGGCATTACAAGGTGCCTAAACTTCACCAGTAATGTTAGTGTGAGTATGTTTTAAGGGATTGTAAACCCTTCTGTTTTTTCACCTTAATGCATCCTATGCATTAAGGTAAAAAAACTTCTGACAGTGACTGGCCCCCTAGCCCCCCCCCCCCCCGTTTTACTCACCTGAGCCCTTCGATCCCTTTGGTGGAGACGCGCTCTATCTCTCTGCCCGGGGGTTCTCGGCTCTTGATTGGATATATTGATAGCAGCGCAGCCATTGGCTCCCGCTGCTGTCAATCAAATCCAATGATGTGGGCTCCGGGGGACGGGGCCGAGTCCGGCATTCTGTGTCTATAGGCGCAAATTCTGGACTCGGGAGCGCGCCCGCAAGGTAATCCCCCGGGAGATCGCTTCTCCAAGGGGGTTTACCGATGCAAGGAGGAGCCGCGAGAGCCGCCGGTTGTCAGCGCCCAGGGCAAGGCAATTAATTTGCACCCCTTAACCCATGGACTTTTAGCATTTTCTGAGTACCTTGCAAATCATTTGGCAGGTAAAACACTAAAACACTTCACATATACATATGTAGCAATACCCCCAGTTAAGAGGGCTGCAAGTATAGTTTTGGGCCTGTAACACACTGCTGACAAACCCCAGGGACTGGTTCTAACCTCCCTTGGCACAGCTAGCACAAATGTGAGTGTGAAACCCACTAGGCTATAGGAATCACCACTCCACAATAAAGCATACACAATAGTTAGTATTAAATTACATGAGCTGACTGCTTCGGCTGGGATAAACAGTACGCCACACACTTGTCTGCTTAACCACAAATACTTTTACTGAATAGAATAGAAAGTTAAACAATGGTACATTTATCTATGCAGGGCCCTGCAATATTAAAAGTCAAGAAGATAACAAATATTATGTTCTAACAGTCCTATGCACACTAAATGTCTCCTAATAACTATGCTCACGAGCCTTTCTCTCGTGGCCAATATGGCGAACACACAAATGTCCTCCTGCTGAACAGTCAGGCCTGACTAATTCACACACAGTTAGTTCGTAGAGAAGGATCTTCGCTAGCAATGGTGGTGCACTTTGTAGGTTATTTGTAATCCAATGGTATTAAATCGTTGGCTACTCAGCAAACAATAAAACAACTTAACTCTGGCTGCACAACACACTGTTTCTCTGGGGTGCAATATAACACTCCGGATCGGTGGGCCCTGACCAAAGGATACTGGGCCTAAAAGGTAGTCAAAGTATACTGAACAAGTGCTCTCTCACCCAACCGGACCAGTCCGTACAACCGACTTCAGTAGCTGGGGTCCCGGAACACAATCTCACGATACCCGTAGTCTCCGATCCTCTTGACCATCCGAGGGAGATTGATGGATGAGACGACTCTGGGTTCTCCAGTGATGATCGGCAAGCTCTCTAGAGATCTCTCAAGATCCCTAGGCCCAGGCTCTCCGGCCTAGTCCAAACAACAGGCCCCAAACATAGGCTCCACTTGCTTGGAGGGCGGTGTCTGAAGAGACCCGCGCGTTGCTCCTCCCTCCTTAAATAGTCCTTCCCCAGCAGACCTTGCACCGGGCAATGCACTATGGGTGCCCCGCTGCACACTGGGTATAGTAGTCTTTGAACTCACTTAAAGCAATACCCCGCTACACACTCCCCCACTTAAAATCGTTGGTCCCTAAAGATAAGCAGTAAAGATCATTGTTAGCATATGTACATGAAATACAGTTCACAGCTACAAAGGAGCCTGGCAGAGGAACCTCCCACCAAGCTTTGGGAGAGAGGTTGTCCTGCCCACAGGTCACATTAGTGGAAGTGGCCTGTCTAACTGTGCCAGGGAGCGAGCTAGGGTTGCCCTCTACTAAATTAACAGTAGAGAGACCAGGCTTATCTACTGTCCTTCTTGCTGTAACAACAGTCTCTTCCGAGCACTCCCCCATTTGAGTGTAGGTTAGTCTTTTGGGGGGTGGATGGCCCTTCTCTCTCTTTGTCCCCTAGGAGCCGGGGTCTCAACTGCAATGGGTCCTTCCAATTCTTCCTCTATTAAGTCAGGTGTATTGGACTCCACTGGTCCAGGGGCATCCAATTCAGGTGCAGAGATATACAAGGAATCCCTGGGGTCCTCTACTGGAAAAGAGTCCAGCGCATCCTCCCATTCTTCAGTAAGAGTATCAAGTGGTATGAACTCAGCAGCCTCAGCATTCAAAGTGTCCCCAGTGATAACTTCAGATGATGAAGAGGCCATGGTCATGGGTTCAGGTACTTGGGAGGACCATAGCCAATCGAGTTCCAATTCCTCATCTTTACTCAGATCTTGGGCATCCATTTCCCCTGAAAGAGTTGTTTGAGATCTGGTGACAGGTCTAGGGGTGTTAGAGGCTGAAAGGGATTCAGAAGGATCCGAGGTGGGGGGCAAACTAACTGCTTCGGAGAGGGGCAGAAAGTGATTCCCGTGCCATGTCTTCAACGGCCCCACACTCCCTTCTGGTTTAAGTTGATACACTGGAAAACCTGGCAATTGTTTACAGATTACATAGGGCTGTGATCTCCACCGGTCGGCCAGCATATGCTTCCCTGAAATGCCTAAGTTCCGCAACAGCACCCGGTCTCCTGTCTGTAAGTCGAGAAATCGGACCTTGAGGTCATAACTCCGCTTGTTCCTGGCTCCTCTTTGATTGGAAGTCGTCTGGGCCTTCTCATGCGCCAGTCTTAAGCTCTGTCGCAACCGATCCACATACCCCTTATGGGAAGCTGCAGAGGTATGATCTATAGTGCCAAAAGCCAAATCTACCGGTAGTCTTGCTTCCCTGCCAAACATCAGTCTGTATGGAGAATACCCAGTAGCCTGACGAGTCGTACTATTGTATGCATGCACAATGGCGGCCACATGCTTGCCCCAGTGCTGCTTCTTCTCACTGCTCAATGTCCCCAGCATATTCAATAATGTCTGATTAAATCGTTCAGGTTGAGCATCCCCATGTGGGTGGTATGGGGTGGTTCGGGTCTTCTTTATACCCAGTGAATCTAGCAGTTTCCAAATCAGTCTGCTTTCGAAATCCCTTCCCTGGTCTGAGTGGAGGCGTTGAGGTAGTCCGTAGTGTACAAAGAACTTTTCCACAAGAACCTTAGCCACTGTGGAGGCCTTCTGGTCTTTGGTTGGGAATGCCTAAGCGTATCTAGTGAGATGATCGGTTATCACCAGAACATTCTCATGTCCACTCAAATCAGGTTCCAGACAAAGAAAATCAATGCATACCAGATCCAAGGACCCTTGACTTTGTAGGTGGCCCATTGGGGCAGCTTGATGAGGCAGAGTCTTTCTTTGTATGCATCTTGCACATGAGTGACAATATTCCTCCACTTCAACCCGCATGCAGGGCCAGTAGAATCTGTTGCTCATGAGTTAAAAGGTTCTTTCCGACCCCAGGTGGCCATGATCGTCATGCAAAGCAGTCAGAACAGTCTTTCGGTGTTTCTCTGGCAGAAACAGTTGCCGCTTATCCTCCAAATCATCAGAGGGGCCCCTTCGGTAGACCACCCCTTGATGCATTTGTAGCTGGTCCCATTCTCTTCTTAATAGACAAGCCTCCTTTGAGGGGTCCTTCAGGAGCAAGTCTGGGTTTTGGCTTTCCAATGCTTCCAGAGCCAATCTCCCCAGTGGGTCTTCCATTTGATCTCTTCTCAAATCTTTCTTTGAAAGTCTGGGTAGATTCTCTTCTCCAATCTGGATCACATTTCAGTAAAACTTAGGCAGTCAAGCCACCGAGACTCCTATTTCTTCGGCTCTGGACCCTCCACTGGTCTGGAACTCTGCTCCCTGACACAAGGCTCGCATTCCCTCTGGGGCCAGCCGAGTCCAGTCTTCCGTAGGATTAGTGGGAGCATGGGACCTTCTGGAAAAGGCATCAGCGTCTCTGTTTCCAGTCCCAGGTCTGTACTTTAGACTAAAAGTAAATCCTGAGAGAGCTGCTAGCCAACGGTGGCCGGTGGCATCCAGTTTGGCCGTCGTTAGGAGGTTAGGTTGAGCTGGTTATTATCTGTCTATACCACAAACTCAGCTCCATACAGGTAGTCCTTCAGCTTATCCACCACAGCCCACTTCAAGGCCAAGAATTCCAGCTTGTGGGTGGGATAATTCTTTTCGGCTGGGGTCAAACTTCTGCTCACAATAGCAACGGGCCTCAGTTGGCCATCATGCTCTTGATACAGCACTCCTCCCAGACCATCATGACTGGCATCCACATGTAGTTCATACAGCTTTCTGGTGTCCGCATAAGCCAAGAAGGGGGCAGTGGTCAGGCTCTCCTTCAATCTGGTGAAAGCCTCCTCACAGCTCACAGTCCACTGGTCTTCTATAGACTCCCCTGGATTCCTGGACCCTGACTCATCTTCTTCTCCTTCAGTCTTCAGGAGTTCATTCAGTGGCTTGGCGATTTTTGCAAATCCCTCCACAAACCTTCGGTAGTAGGAGAAAAACCCCAGAAATGACCTGAGCTCAGTCACTGTGGTGGGCCGTGGCCAGGAGGTAACCGCCTCCAGCTTCCCTGGATCTGTGGACACTCCTTCGGCAGACACAATGTGCCCCAGGTAGTGGACTGAAGACTGGTAGAACTGGCACTTCTCCAAAGAAAGTTTGAGTCCCTCATCACTGAGTCTCTTCAAGACCTTTTCCAGCCTTGCTTCATGCTCTTCTAGAGTTTTCCCGAACACAATGATGTCATCCAGGTAAACCAGCACTTCAATAAGGTTTATATCTCCCACCGTCTTTTCCATGAATCGCTGGAAACTGGCTGGAGCTCCTGATAGGCCTTGAGGCATGCGATCGAATTCATAGAACCCCACAGGGGTGATGAATGCTGTCTTTTCTCGATCTTCAGGGTGCATTGGAATCTGGTAATACCCGCTCTTCAAGTCCATCACACTGAACCACTTTGCTCCACATAAACTCTGTAAGGCATCTTCTATTCGTGGAGTGGTGTATTGGTCGGGTATCGTTCTCCTATTGAGGGTCCGATAATCAATACATAGTCTCAATGACCCATTTTTTTTTCTGACCACCACTATTGGAGAGGCGTATGGGCTCCTAGACTCTCGGGTGACCCCGGTTCTCTTGAGCTCTGATAGTTGCTCTTGCAGATCTTCCAAATCAGCCAAGGGGACCCGCCAAACTCTTTCCCTGAACGGTCTGTCCTCCTGCAGGCGGATGCTGTGGGTAGCACTTTTTGCACACCCCACATCAAACTCATCCTTGGAGAAGATCTTCCGCCACCTAGTCAACTGGGCTTTGGCCCTCTCCTTCCAAGACGGTGGTAAAGCCGTATCTTCCAAACAGAGTCTCTCCACAATAGCTCTCTCTCCCGCTTCCTTCTTTAAGTCTGACAAGGCAACCAGGGTGGCAGGGTTCACTTGGCCCAACAGCATCCGGGCTGGGATCTTCACAGGTGTGTCAGTGGTGTTCCTGATGCTCACCGACACCCTGCCATTAGCCTTCTTCAGAGCTCTCAATGGGACCACCTCAGGAATCACTTCCAGCCCTTGATGGGTGTAACGACAGGGGCCAACGTCGTTTAAATATATTCCATTCCCTAACACACAGCAGCTACCAGACACTCCACAGTCAGGCGACCGAGACCCATAGGAATAATTCTCCCAGAAATACGAGACAACGCTCTGTGTTGAAGTTTCCAACTTGTCTGACACTTTTATTGAGAAAAGCAGGCCCTTATATACACAAAAAGAATACTGTAGTCCAAATGAACAACTCCACCCACAACATCACACAATGGTTACATAACCAGCTCCCAATACACATCTGACATCTCTTAGCAGACAACAGGTGAGTTCATTAGCTAATCCCTTTACATCTTAAATGACTATGCATAACCTTTGTGTTACCCAGCCTGTCTGTATGCTAATTTACAATACCCACAATTACAGAGTTAATTATCACACCCCACAATGAAAAGATCTTTTAGAAGCTAGTCTGGATTCATTAACATTACAAAGGCATCCAGGTGATTGGAGTTGAAGAAATCAGCATCTCTCAATTAACCTGTTGAGTTCAGGATCAACAAACAGTAAATATTGTGGATTAATATTACAGACCCATTTTAAAGCAATCCAAGACATATTCTCAATGTCCATTATTTCCTGGCTCACCCTGTGCCCAAAGTGACCCCTGTCACACATCTCCCCTTTCGGCAGGAGACTAACACAGGAGGAGACCCCAGACGGGTTGACTCCGAAGTTAGTCCATAGTTCCATTCCTCTAATGCCTGGACAACCCATCAGCATTGCCATTTTGCTTACCGGGTCAGTAGCTGATGGTGAAGTTGTAAGGTTGCAGGGCGAATAATGGAATTCAGTTCTGGAACAGTCACTTGCTTTGCTCTCTCAATGGCTCCCAAAACTTGTTGCTGATGCTCTTGTAAGAGGTGAGGCAAAACCTGGGCGCAAATCCCATCTAACCTTTTGACAATTTCAGCCTGTTTGCGCATTTCAATGTTCAAGCCATGGGACATCTCATAATACATGACGTAGTGTAGTTGCATCTCCGATTTCTCCCTGGCCAACTTGTCACATTCCAGTTCTAGACTGTGATATTTTGACTGATCTAAGGTACATGTCGGGGGAGATAGTCTTACCCAGTTCTCAGCCGCAAGCGGGCCAGTTCCAGCAGCATGGGTCTGGGCACAGGTAGTCACTGGGTTGGCTTCAGCGGGGCCCATCGGGGCGTAAGCAGAAACGAGGGGGGTCAAATCATTCCCCAGTAGTACATCCGCTGGCAGATCCTTCATCACCCCCACATTCACGTGTCCCGAGCCAACCCCCCAATCCAGGTGAACACGGGCAACGGGTAGCCGGAAGACGGTGCCTTCCGCTAATCTTATGGCTACAGTGTCTCCGGTATGTTGGCTCTCTGGGATGAGGTTCTTCTGTAGTAGGGTCATGGTGGCGCCAGTATCACGTAGGCCATTGGCTACCTTTCCATTGACCCAGACAGTCTGCCTGTGTTGCTGCCGGTTGTCCCAGTTAGCTGCTTGTATTGGATCAGCCTCGTGCAGGACGCCCCAATGTTCTTCCTCGTCAACGCAGTGGGCCGCAGGCATGGATGTGTGGCGGTTCCCCCTTGCTGGCTGTCTCCATGACTGGGACTGCCTGGCTGGATTTAACGGACAGTCTGGCTTTTTGTGCCCTAGCTGTTTACACCCAAAACACCTGATGGGTTGTGAGTAGTCCTGGGAGTTGAACCTGGGCTGCTGAGAATAAGTGGCCGCTGGAGGTGGTGCTGTAGGGCGGTACGACTGTGGTTGGTAGGCGATAGCGGGAGGGGGTGCCGCTGATTGATAATCCACCCAAGCTGTTGTCTTGACCACAGGGTTATCCAGTTTGCGGGCGTCTGTGTATTCGTCCACCAGGCGAGCTGCTTCAGGCAAGGTGAAAGGTTTTCGGTCCCGGACCCACTCTCTGACTTCCAGGGACAGTTTGTCAAAGAAGTGCTCCTCCTGCAGCACCTCTTCCCCGGATTCTGCTTGGCATCCAGCGACCCAGTGAGATGCTGTGCAGTGTAGGCGGCATGCCCACTCGGTAGACGAGTCTCCAGTCTGCTTGCTCGTCTCTCGGAACCGCCTCCAGTATGCCTCCAGTGTGACGGCATACCTGGCCAACAGTGCTTCTTTTACCAGTCCATAGTTCATAATATCCTCGTCTGGGATGGCCCTGAACGCTTCACTGGCCCGGCCGGACAGTTTCCCAGACAAAATGGTAACCCATTCCTCTGTGGGCACCCGGTGTAGGGCACATTGCCGTTCAAAATCAGCAAGGTACCCATCAATCTCTCCTTTTAGTTTCAATGACATTTTTAAAAGCAGTAAAATGTATCTTTCTCCTTTCAGTTGGTGCTGCTGTGACTTCTGCTGCTGCAGCACCTCTTTGTCGTAGCAAATTTACATCCACAGCCGCTATAACTCGGTCTATGATCTCCGCTGTAGGGTTAGTTCCATAATGTGCCAGTCTTATGTCAACAGCCCGATCAAAACTTGCCTCTTCGGGTGTCCTGTCTGTTACGCTGGGCCTTTCGGTTCCATCCACTTTGACTAGTTCTCTGATAATGTCCCTCTTCTTACGATTGTTGGCTGGTCTTCCCCGGTTCTCCAGTAAGTCCTTGAGGGTAGAGTGCTTTAGCCGTTCATACTGTGCCTCCATTGGCCTGTGCCCTCTTGTAGCTGTCCTTCTGGCTGTGGGAATCAATCCGCTGCTTGCCACCAATGTAACGACAGGGGCCAACGTCGTTTAAATATATTCCATTCCCTAACACACAGAAGCTACCAGACACTCCACAGTCAGGCGACCGAGACTCATAGGAATAATTCTCCCAGAAATACGAGACAACGCTCTGTGTTGAAGTTTCCAACTTGTCTGACACTTTTATTGAGAAAAGCAGGCCCTTATATACACAAAAAGAATACTGTAGTCTAAATGAACAACTCCACCCACAACATCACACAATGGTTACATAACGAGCTCCCTATACACATCTGACATCTCTTAGTAGACAACAGGTGAGTTCATAAGCTAATCCCTTTATATCTTAAATGACTATGCATAATCTTTGTGTTCCCCAGCCTGTCTGTCTGCTAATTTACAATACCCACAATTACAGAGTTAATTATCACACCCCACAATGAAAAGATCTTTTAGAAGCTAGTCTGGATTCATTAACATTACACAGGCATCCAGGTGATTGGAGTTGAAGAAATCAGCATCTCTCAATTAACCTGTTGAGTTCAGGATCAACAAACAGTAAATATTGTGGATTAATATTACAAACCCATTTTAAAGCAATCCAAGACATATTCTCAATGTCCATTATTTCCTGGCTCACCCTGTGCCCAAAGTGACCCCTGTCACAATGGGTATCCAAAGGATCTGGTTCCAGGACTACGAAGGGACCAGGTTGCTCCCAGTTGAGTTTTACGATGGCCCTCAGGCAAGTTACTTCCCCGGGCTGTAAGATCCTTTCCTTCTTGTCTAACTTCCAGACTTTTCCCACTCCTTCTTCTGGAGCCTTCTGTTTCAACACCAGCCGTTGATAGGCTCGTTGCAACATAGGGTGAATTCTGGCTGTTGAGGCGTCTTGCTCCTGGGCTATAGGGGCCAGTAATCTCCTGACCAGGTCTGTATTAGTTCCTATTATAAGGGAACTTTTGTTGGCTCCTGGCTGGCGAGGACAAACTACCGCCAATGTGTCGAAGATCTCTGCATCTCCGGCTACTGAGGGGTCAAAGGCCAGTCTAATTGGGAGGTATCCATCATACGGGAAGTTTTGGGTTCCAAGTCCCCATATTTCCAAGTCTTCCAGCTTCTGCAAGGGCAAATGTCTCAGATGTTTCTGATAGAAGTTCCGGTACAGAAGGGTCACTTGAGCTCCCATGTCGAGAATGGCCTTCATGTAGATCCCTTCCACTTGAATGGGGACCACTGGAGAGGGTCCCACCACTTTAACAGGAAATTTTCCAGTGGAGGTCTCCTTCCTTGGTTCCATGGGTTTGGCCTTCAGTGTTATCTTTTTCCTTAATCTCTTCCTGGACCTTAAGCCTTGTTGGGCCTGGTATGCATTAATGGTTTAGGTTCAGACTTAATGTGAGAAGTATTAAGTTGGTGGGGTGGGGAATTGTCCCCCCTTCTTAGCTTCTCCTGTTCTCTGATTCCTTTGGAGCTTGCTGGAACTGATGGGCACCTGGTTGACTCCTTCACCGGGGCCCTTTGGAGTTTTCCACCGGCTTGCGATATGTGCTTTGAGATCTCTTCGGGCTGGGATACACCCGTCCGTTATGTCCAACCCCTCCACAGTTAAAGCAAACTTCCTCTTCTCTGTCCTGCTGAAAGACTGATGTTGGGGCATTCTGAAACACCTCCTTCTTTAAGTCTTCTTTTTTTTTGCAGCTCCTGAACTTTTAGCCATTAAAGAAGTCAGCATTTCCAACACTTGGGCCATCTGTGACTTTAAGACAGCCACCTCAGACTCCCGTTCTGTGGCCATAACAGATCCAACCCCTGCTGAGGGAGGGGGAGTGGGTTTCTCAGTTGCCTGTTGGTCATTGAGTAAAGCCTCTTCATCTCTCACTACACGCACGAGGTCTGGATAACTTAAGGACATAACTCCTCCGGTAGTCTTTAGATGAAGCCAAACTGGATCAGAGCGCAGTGCTCCCCTCATGACCTGCCACATCCTGGCTGCATCTATGGCCTCTGGTACCATCCCTTTCTTCAGGACTATCTGGCAGAGCATCTTATTCAGCCTTCGGACATATTCAGAAAAACGTTCTCCTGGCTGTTGTAGCGTATGCTCAAATTGGTAGATTAAGTCAGTAACTTTCTCCAACTGGCCAAACTCCTCCTGTAGCATAGTTAAGTAGTCATATGCAGTACAAGAGGTGTTGCTGAATCTAAGATTCTTCACAGCTTCTGCAGCGGCCCCCTTTAAGCTTTCGTTTATGCGCTGTTTCTTTTGGGCTTCCGTCACTTCCCACCCTTCCACAGCCTGCATTGCTTGTTCCATCCATGTATCAAAGTCCAATTCCCTGAGTGGTACAGGCTGTTTACCCGAAAAAAATCTCAGCTTCTGGTACCCAGTTTCCACACACACCGTGTTAATCTTCTGGCACTTTGTGACAAGGTCCCCTAAAGCGTTGAGGAGTTCGGGGCCTATAGTGGTCAGAGGCGCCGCGGAGATCGTTGTCTCTTTTGGCTGCTTTTCCCTAGGGGCCGCTTCGGGGGGTTCTTTCTTTATAGACCTCGCATGTGCTAGGCGGTATGTCTTCTGGTCTATGGACTGTAAACTCTGGCCTCTGAAACTCTCAGGTATCTCATCCTTCCATTCTACCAATGCGTAGGTACGGGAGGCCCCCTCGACTGGCCTAAGGTCAATTAACCATGCCTTCTGGCACGGGGACAGTAATTCCATGAGCCTGTCTACTTCGCTCCCCAACCAGTCTTTCCCGGGGAGCTTAACGACTACAGCCATGTCTGGAAAAGCGCCAACTGATTCGCACCACTGGGTCACTGTTAGAGGATCCATGCCGGTACTTCTGGCAGGCTTGATTGCAGCGTACAGGATCCCCCACGTGTAGCAATACCCCCAGTTAAGAGGGCTGCAAGTATAGTTTTGGGCCTGTAACACACTGCTGACAACCCCCAGGAACTAGCTCTAACCTCCCTTGGCACAGCTAGCACAAATGGGAGTGTGAAACCCACTAGGCTATAGGAATCACCACTCCGCAATAAAGCATACACAATAGTTAGTATTAAATTACCTGAGCTGACTGCTTCGGCTGGGATAAACAGTACGCCACACACTTGTCTGCTTAACCACAAATACTTTTACTGAATAGAATAGAAAGTTAAAAAATGGTACATTTATCTATGCAGGGCCCTGCAATATCAAAAGTCAAGCAGATAACAAATATTATGTTCTAACAGTCCTATGCGCACTAAATGTCTCTTAATAACTATGCTCGCAAGCCTTTCCCTCGTGGCCAATATGGCGGCCAAACAAATGTCCTCCTGCTGAACAGTCAGGCCTGACTAATTCACACACAGTTAGTTTGTAGAGAAGGATCTTCGCTAGCAATGGTGGTGCACTTTGTAGGTTATTTGTAATCCAATGGTATTAAATCGTTGGCTACTCAGCAAGCAATAAAACAACTTAACTCCAGCTGCACAACACACTGTTTCTCTGGGGTGCAATATAACACTCCGGATCGGTGGGCCCTGACCAAAGGATACTGGGCCTAAAAGCTAGTCAAAGTATACTGAGCAAGTGCTCTCTCACCCAACCGGACCAGTCCGTACAACCGACTTCAGTAGCTGGTGTCCCGAAACACAATCTCACGATACCCGTAGTCTCCGATCCTCTCGTCCATCCGAGGGAGATTGATGGATGAGACGACTCTGGGTTCTCCAGTGACGATCGGCAAGCTCTCCGGATCCCTAGGCCCAGGCTCTCCGGCCTAGTCCAAACAACAGGCCCCAAACATAGGCTCCACTTGCTTGGAGGGTGGTGTCCGAAGAGACCCGCGCGTTGCACCTCCCTCCTTAAATAGTCCTTCCCCAGCAGACCTTGCGCCGGGCAATGCACTATGGGTGCCCCGCTGCACACTGGGTATAGTAGTCTTTGAACTCACTTAAAGCGATACCCCACTACACACATACTGAATATATATTTATATATATATATATATATTGTGACAGCAGGAAGGTAAAGTCACCTGGTTGCATCCAGGGGGGTAGATATATTTCGCCCAGATTCAGGCTTTACGCCGACTTATACAACTAGGTGGAGAGTTGTATAAGCCCAGCTGAGGCTAGTGGGCTCATGGATGACTCATACCTCTAGGGAGAGTGTGGGGCGTCGTGCAGACAGGGAGTTGATGAGACCAGCTGAAGCTTGTCAGCTCATTTAGGCCTCTATAAGAACTCCCAGCTTCATTAGATGTATGCTCATGCCTGGACCCAGACCTGTGTGGACTGTCTAGGGAGAGTGAACCCCTGTGCGGTGAGACAAAGCCTGTGTGGCTATTTGCTTGGACATTTAAAACCAGGGACTTAGGGACTAGGACAGCACTAGGCTGATCCCAGTTGTTAGTTAGGAAACCTGTATGTTTAGTCAGAGGTCAAGTTGACCAGGATTTATTTTGTTTATGTTTCTTTTGCTTTGCTGTGTTTTGTCACTGTAAATAGAAAATAAACCGCACCTTTTTGATTTTGAAAACCACAACCTCCGTTTGCTGGGCCTGTTTTTGTGTGGGGAGCCCATCCCGGGGGTCACACACACCCGCTGCCGAGCTAACCCCCTCACAATATATATATATATATATATATATATATATATATATATATATATAAACTCTATTATCTTGTTGGCTTATAGTATAACTAAAACTTTTTTGTTTTGTTTTGGATAGAGTGATAGAGTGGAGATGGATTAGAACACCTGTCAGTTTTTATTGCTGTCTGTTCTCCCATTAAGGAGATTCACTCTCTCTATTTGTCCTGTTTACTGTTATCTTTGAAAGTGAAAGTAAAAGAAAATCCAAAATTTTGGGTTGTCCCCAAAAAAGAAATAGAGGGGAAATCTTTCAATAGGGACACTAGTTCGGGTGACCTGGGGGTCCCCAAGGAATTCTCTTAATTTTCAGGGATTTCCTCTCACTTCCTGTTAGGCTATGTGACAGGAAGTGAAGGGAAATCTATGCAAAGGGACACATATGGCGAAAAAAAATCTGACAGGGGATATAACCCTCCTGTACGCTATCCAAAAAAAAAAGAAAAAAAGTTTTGACTATAGTTCTACTTTAAGTGCCCATTAAATTAAGTATAACATAAATATAGTTATTCTGGCTAATAAATATATTGCTGATTACTCATACAATGATACTAAAAAATACATCAGCAATTAAAATAATCACTTACAATAATGTTATTTGTGTATAAAGATTCTCATAAATAAAGGTATGTGCAATAAATACCATATCAGAGAAACCTATTTAAATTAGGAGTTCTTAGGGGGTTAGAGAGAAACACAGAAATATTTCAATGACATGGTTTGCGTGCATACATTACACGTAGGCTTTTTTTTAAATTTATAATAAAGCCATGCCAATAGGAATATTGGGCATTAACCCATAGCCACCATTCAGATTGCAGCTTTTGTCATTTTAATGACTTCCAAAAAGTAAAATACAATGACAGCTATAGCTTACAACAGCTTACTCTATGTGCTGCCATTTGCAAAAAAAAACAAAACAGACAATATATCGTTGCAGCCTATTACTTACTTTCCAGTCCATATTGTATAAATACATAGCATGACATATATCTATATGCAGCTGTAATAACCATTTAAGTATATCAGGTTTTTAACATCCATACAATATTTCCCAGGATTCCACAGATCATTGGGGCACACTAGTTAGCACATCCTCACCCCTTAAGATGAATATTATCTTTTAATGTATATATGGGAATAATCAGACAATGAAAACTCTGCTGTATGTGATATATGTGGCTTTATATTGTACATATACAGTACCATTGTAGTCCCAGGTGGCTAAAGACCTGATCAATAAAGCATGCAGCAGTATAGAGATGGAGAATTACCACAAGCAGCCTATTGAGCCCATGAACTGCTAAGAACCAAAAAGCAAAGGAAGTTGTGCTGCCAATTACCCAGGTGGTGATCCGTGCACAGTGTCCAGACTGTGGTGCTCTGTGCAGGGTTGGGCTCTCCTCCTAGACCATATCCCTTGGCTCTCAGTCCACACCAGCCCCTCAGGGTACCCTCACAGGGGTCTCCATCTTAGGAGGATGTTGATATCGGGCAATGGCACACAATGAGATCCAGGGAAGCCATGCGACAGCCTCTCTGTGCACTCCCCGCAGGGGCCACAAAGCAGGAGAACCTGCTCACCAGAGACTTCCAGCCAGCGGCGGCCCAACGCTCTGCCCTCCCAGCCTATAATGGTAGAAGAGGGATTTAAATCTATGAGGGCTGCAGCTGTTACGCCTTGGACTTGCAGCTCAGCAGACTACGGCCCTCTAAATGTTGTGCCCGGGGCAACTGCACCAGCTGCCCTCCATGCTACGCCACTGTTCGCAGGTAGCAAATTTTGGCACTGACCAATAATGGCCTGCACAGCCTTTAATATTAATAAATTAAAAAAAGCCAGGAACGACCTTAATTTTTAACAACAGCTAAATAACAGGTTTTAAGTACATGCAAATTTGTATTATTTCTGCATCATCCCAGGTCATTGAACTTTTTGTAAACATTACAGAATCTAGCACACTGAGTAACAATGACAGCTATTAAACAGAATCTCACCTGCTATTCTGGAAGTGAAAGACAGAACATTTCTACAACTGTGTGACTGTCTTCTGTAATGAGATATGAAACACTTATCCCGTGTACACACGACCATTTTTCTCGTCTGGAAAAATTATTTTTTTTCTCTTTGACGAGAAAAACGACCGTGTTTGGGCTTTTGATCATTTTTCCCGACGAGAAAAACGGCATTAATCACGACGAGAAAAATTAGAACATGCTCTAATTTTTCTCGTCGTGATTCACTGCATTTTTTTACGCTGCAGTTTTCCCATAGGGAAGCACTGCCGGGGAGCCTACACACGGTCGTTTTTCTCGACCAAGAGAAAGAATGTCCGGAAAAACGGCCGTGTGTAGGGGAACAAGCCGTTCCTCGTTTTTCCCGTCGATTTTCTCGACGGTGTTTTCACCGTCGAGAAAATTGATCGTGTGTACGCGGCATCACAATTACAGAAAATTTATTTGTGGCTTGGAAGCCTCAAGTTTATTGCTTAAGCCTCTTGAAACTTTCTTATTATTGTATTGATGGAAAATTTGTGCTAGTTGTGGCCAGCTGAATGTGAATCTAGACTCAGCTTTATCCTTCACACAATACAAAACAGGTCAGTTGTAGATGATTTAACTTTTACAGTAGGCAGTCTGTTGCTGCTCTTTTGCTTGGGCCCATTCTATCATCAATTCCATGTGGCCACTATGTTAGTGGAGGTGCAAGATGTGACTGGGCAGCTCTATAGTCCCCCATGCCAGAACAATTTTTGGGCATTCTTTCAGCTACTGCCCAGATATTTAAAAGGATCTGGACTCTGAAAGCTGTGCCCAAAAAATACCACCAGAGGGCATAGGAATATTTACCAGCATTGTCTGTTGGCTGCTTGCTGTTTTTATTTCCATTACTGATTTGCAGTGTATTATTCCACACTGTGTGGGGGCAGCTATCTTCGTAGAATCAAGGTTTTGCTTCCTCATGTCAGAGCTCCCTTACTGAAAATTGATGATCTGATGGCTGGCAGCAAAGAGGTGGATGCATCGCAGACTGACAGAATGAATGAAGCATAAGCAGGGAGTTTCTTGCACTGTAGGTCCTCAGGTACAGATTCCTCTCCAAGGAGAACAGTGAGCAGCACAGTAGTGACATCACTAAATCTTACTCCAAATTTTGTGAGACTTATGCCTCGTACACACGAACGAGTTTCTCGGCAAGAAGCGACAAGAAAATTGCCAAGATAGCTTTCTTGTCGAGAAATTCGTTCGTGTGTATGGTTTCTCGTCGAGAAAACCGTCAAGAATCTCGACGAGAAATATAGAGAACCTGCTCTCTATTTTCTGGTCGAGATTCTCGTCAGCCTGTTTCTCGACGAGAAAATTGTGTGTGTGTACACTTACCTGTTCGCCGGGAAGCCCGCGCATGCTCGAAATGACTTTGACGCATGCGCGGTAGCTTCCTAGGCATAGATAGGGTGTAGCAAGATGGCGGCGACGGCATCGAATGTGTCAATGACGTCACCGCGTTCGCTCCATTCAAAGAACCGCGGGTTCTTTGAATCGAGTGTGTGTACATTCAGCCGGGACAAGTTTCTTGTCCAAGAATCTCGTCAAGAAAAACGACGTGTTTTTTCTCGACGAGATTTTCGGTCGTGTGTACGAGGCTTAACAGTCACGGGCAGCAGTGCCTTATATCTCACACTGCAGATAGACAGCAATGCATGGGCGTCCGCAGGTAGGGGCAAGGGGTGTTCAAGTGCCCCCCCTGGAATCAGGGATTGGATCGGCACATTCAGCACAGTGGCGTCGCTATGGGGATGCAGGCAGCCAGCAGGGTGACACCATCAAGGTGCTGTCAAGCCCCCCATTCAGTGTAGTGTGACTGCGGCTCTTTTCCCTGCTCAGTCCAGCAGAGAACCCGGCAGCGCTGTGTCAGGAGAAAGGTGAGCTGCGGACTGTCAGAGGTTTCCCCTGCTCGCCCCCCCTTTCTCTTGTCAGGGAGAAGAGACGGCAGCTCTCACCAGGTTCCCCGCCCAGCTTCCTGCCCGCTCCGTTCCTTCCCCATTGGCCATAACTGAGGGCCAATCAAAAGAGACTCATGGGACATGTAGTCCCAAAGATTGGTGGCCCCATTTTCCACAGGAAGGAGGCTACAGCTCGATCAAGAGAGAGATTGAGAGACTGCAGCCTGGAAAAAAGCTGAGGGAGTGAGTGCTACAGGACAAAGAAAGATGCGTGTGCTGGGCAGAAGCCAGAGAGAGAGCCACACTGCCCAGTGCCACCAGAGAGAGAGCTACGCTGCCCAACGCCACCAGTGAGCCACGCTGCCCAGCGCCACCAGAGAGAGCCACGCTACCCAGTGCCACCAGAGAGAGAGCCCCACTGCCCAGCGCCACCAGAGAGAGCCACGCTACCCTGCGCCACCAGAGAGAGCTACGCTAACCCAGCGCCACCAGAGAGAGAGCCACGCTACCCAGCGCCACCAGAGAAAGAGCCACGCTACCCAGCGCCACCAGAGAGAGAGCTACGCTACCTAGTGCCACCAGAGAGAGCTACGCTGCCCAGGACCACCAGAGAGAGAGCCACGCTACCCAGCGCCACCAGAGTGAGAAATACTGAGCCACTGCCAGGGTACAGACATGCTACACTTCTGACTACTGAAACATTACAGTGCAATTTCTGACATATACTGTATACCGTATACTGAACCCAGGGTGAGCGCCCCCGGGGAACCCAGAGTGAGCGATCATCCACCCGGAGGGATCACTGCTGTAGTTTCGCTGGGTCTGGTAAGAGGGCCTATCGCCCATTATCCATTACTTATCCTAGGGACTGTACTACGTTTGCAGTCTCTGACCATGATAATGTGATAATAAAATTGTCAAAAAGGGGCGGCACATGGGTGACCCTAATATGATGCCCCCCCCCCTGAAAGAAAAATTGCGGACGCCCATGCAGCTATGTGAGAGTGCCTAGGCACACTTACAGTATATGTCAGAAATTAGGGTTGTCCCGATACCAAGCATTTGCGCGAGTACTTGTACTCGCGCAAATGCTCCCGATGCTTCACCCGATACTTTTTTTTTTGTGGCCGGAGAGGGCGGGAGGAGTCAGTGGCTGGGGAGGGCGGGGGAGTGCGGGCGGAGTCTGGCTGGAGAGGGCGGACAGAGTCTGTCGACAGAGCTAGTGCAGGCGGAGTTTGGCTGGAGAGGGGGCGGGCTGAGTCTCTGAAGGAAAGTGTGGGCGGAGTCTGGCTGGAGAGGGCGGGCACAGTCGATGGACGGAGTCCGCGGGCGGAGAGCGAGTCCCTCACCTGCAGTTGAACTTGGTAAGCTGGCAGGGGCGCAGGGCGCAGCCGCATCAGGATCGGTGACCGATGCTGTCACATTCGGTCGCCGTCAGCGGCTGAACGTCCCCACGCCCATCTTGGTACACCCTGCACTTGGCTGCAGTAAGCAGCAGCAGACATCTTGTTACACCCAGCCCGAGCTATATGGGCTGGGTGTAACAAGATGTCTGCTGCTGCTTACTTCAGCCGAGTGCAGGGTGTACCAAGATGGGCGTTGCAGCAGTTTTTTTTTTTTTTTTTAAATCCTGTGTCATTTTTTTTCCCCACAGCATTTCAGTGCCAGCCACCTATCAGTACCCACAAGTGCTACCTATCAGTGCAATCAGTGCCCACAAGTGCCACCTATCACTGCCCACAAGTGGCACCTATCAGTGCCCATAAGTGCCATCTATCAGTGCCCATAAGTGCCCACAAGTGCCACCTTTCAGTGCCATCTATCAGTGCAATCAGTGCCATCAGTGCCCACAAGTGCCACCTATCACTGCCCACAAGTGCCACCTATCTGTGCCCATAAGTGCCATCTATCAGTGCCCATAAGTGCCCACAAGTGCCACCTTTCAGTGCCATCTATCAGGACCCACAAGTGCCACCTATCAGTGCCACCTATCACTGCCCACAAGTGCCACCTCTCAGTGCCCATAAGTGCCACCTTTCAGTGCCATCTATCAGTGCCCACAAGTGCCACCTATCAGTGCCACCTATCACTGCCCACAAGTGCCACCTATCAGTGCCATCAGTGCCCATAAGTGCCACCTATCAGTGCAATCAGTGCCATCTATCATTGCCAGCCACCTATTAGTGCCCATCAGCGCCAGTCACCAGTCAGTGTCCATAAGTGCCACCTATCAGTCCCCATCTTTCAAACTGTCACATGATATTGAAAAAAAAGTATCGGTAATCGGTATCGGCGAGTACTTGGAAAAAAGTATCGGTACTTGTACTCGGTCTCAAAAAAGTGGTATCGGGACAACCCTATCAGAAATTGCACTGTAATGTTTCAGTAAATATTAAAGACAGGGGTAGATTATTCACAGTACTGCTTAATCACAATAAATGTTCCTAGATGTTCCCTATAAGATAGCAAATCTTTACTTTTTAAGTCTAGTTCAGATAGAAAGTATAGATAGCGAGTTGTAACGATAGCCTCGTGGTTTATAATATTTGTACAGTAGCATCTCCTAGATAGGTGCTAGGATTAGTTAGGTTTAAAGTGGTTGTAAAGGGAGAAGGTTTTTTTTTTATCTTAATGCATTTCATACATTAAGATAAAAAAACTTCTGTGTGCAGCAGCCCCCCTAATGTTTACCTGAGCCCCCTCTCTATCCAGCAATGTCCACAAGAGAATCGCCCATACTGGACTCTCCCTCCTGATTGGCCGAGACACAGCTGGGGTGCAAATGGCTCCCGCTGCTGTCAGTCAAACCCAGTTAGCCAAGCAGGAGAGATTGGGTGGGGCCGAACCGTGCCAGGCATCACTTGGATATATACAAACCGAGAGTATGGTTAGGGCATCATGAACACTGCGACCCCCTTTTCAGTGAGCAGTGGTTCAGATCTATTTGACAGGCAGAAACCCCCAACCCACATCTTGTATTAGTATCAGTGAACCCCAAAGTAAGACCCCTGTGCAGTTACACAGTCTGTATGTGGAAATTTACATGTACAGTATAAATATACATTCTGTGCAAAAGTTCTAGGCAGGTGTAATAAAATGCTGTGAATTAAGAATGCTTTCAGAAATAGAAGTGTTAAAAGTAAATTTTTATCAATTAACAAAATGGCAAGTAAATGAACAGAAGAGAAATCCAAATCAATCAATGTTTGGTATAACCACCCTTTGCCTTCAAAAGCACATCAATTCTTCTAGGTACACTTGCACACAGTTTTTGAAATAGCTCAGCAGGTACTGTAGGTTGTTCCAAACATCTTGGAGAACTAACCACAAATCTTTTGTGAATGTAGGCTGCCTCAAATCCTTCTGTCTCTTTATGTAATCCCAGACAGACTCCATGATGTTGAGATCGGGGCTCTGTGGGGGGCAAAACAACACTTCCAGGACTCCTTGTTTTTCTTTATGCTGAAAAAAGTTATTAACCACTTGAGATCCGCGCTATAGCCGAAAGACGGCTGCAGCGCGGCTCTCAAGTGCCGAGTGGACGTCCTTCTCTGTTTACATCCCGGCGGCGCGCGGCGGGAACAGCTGTGCGCTCCGCATCACGTGATGCCGATGCGCGTGCCTGGCGGCCGCGATGTCCGCCAGGTACATGCGATCGGCTGTGACAGAGGCAGGACATGGATCTCTGTGTTACACACAGAGATCCACGTCCTGTCAGGGAGAGAGGAGACCAATGCTGTGTCCCTTGTACATAGGGATACAGATCGGTCTCCTCCCCCAGTCAGTACCCTCCCCCCACAGTAAGAAACACTAATAGGGAACATATTTAACCCTTTGATCGCCCCCTAGTGTTAACCCCTTCCCTGCCAGTCACATTTATACAGTAATCAATGCATTTTTATAGCACCGATCGCTGTATAAATGTGAATGGTCCCAAAATAGTGTCAAAAGTGTCCGATATGTCCGCCGCAATATCGCAGGCCTGACAAAAATTGCAGATCGCCGCCATTACTAGTAAAAAAATATATATAATAAAAATGTCATAATCCTATCCCCTATTTTGTAGGCGCTATAACTTTTGCGCAAACCAATCAATATACGCTTATTGCAAATTTTTTTACCAAAAATAAATAGAAGAATACGTATCGGCCTAAACTGAGAATTTTTTTTTTTTTTAAATTGGGATATTATTATAACAAAAAGTAAAAAAATATTGTGTTTTTTTTTTAAATTTTCTGTCTTTTTTTGTTTATAGCGCAAAAAATAAAAACCGCAGAGGTGATCAAATACCACCAAAATAAAGCTCTATTTGTGGGAAAAAAATTATAAAAATATCATTTGGGTACAGCGTTGTATGACCGCGCAATTGTCATTCAAAGTGCGTCAGCGCTGAAAGCTGAAAATTGGTCTGGGTACGAAGGGGGTTTAAGTGCCCAGTAAGGAAGTGGTTAATGACATTGGCTGCATGTTTGTGGTCGTTGTCCTGCAGCAGAATAAATTTGGGCCAATCACACACCTCCCTGATGGTATGGCATGATGGATAAGTATCTACCTGTATTTCTTACCATTGAGAACACCATTGATCCTGAGCAAATCTCCAATGCTATTTGCAGAAATGCAGCTCCAAATGTGCAAAGAACCTCCACATCCGCAATGCTTCACTGTTGCCTGCAGACACTCCTTATTGTACCGATCTCCAGCCCTTCAGCAAACAAATTACCTCTTGCTACCGCCAAATATTTCAAAATTTGACTCATCAGTCCAGAGCACCTGCTGCCATTTTTCTGCATCCTAGTTCCTATGTTTTTGTGCAAAGTTGAGTCGCTTAGCCTTGTTTCTACATCGGCGGTATGGCTTTTTGGGTCCCACTGGTTTCCGCCAGTTCTGTGCTGATGCCACTGCTGGACATCTTCCGATGTCGAAGGGAAATAAGCACAATGTATTTTTCATCTGCTACATTAAGTTTCCTTGGCCGACCACTGTGGTCCTCAGCATTGCCCGTTTCTTTCTGCTTCTTTAAAAGAGCTTGAATAGCACATCTTAAAACTTCAGTCTGCTTTGAAATCTTTGCCTGGGAGAGACTTTGATGTTGCAGTAGAACTACTTTGTGTCTTGTTGCTGTGCTCAGTCTTGCAATGGTGTATGACCTGTGACATGAAACTTTCTTCTACAATCTCACCTTAGTAGCAGAGTTTGGCTAGTCCTCACCCAGTTTTAGGCCTCCTACACAGCTGTTTTTGTTTCTGTTTTAGTTGATAACTGTGTTTCAACCTACATATGAAATTGATGATCATTTGCACCTTCTTCGAATAATTAGTTAATAATACACCTGACTAATCCTATAAAATCCCTGAATTTGTGCAAGTGTAAGAATTGATGCTGGTTTGAAGCCAAAGTGGTCACACCAAATATTGGTTTGATTTAGATTTTTATCTTTTTATTTCTATTTCTATCTAGTTTTCTATATACTGTACACATTAATATGGTACAGCTAACAGCGGCCTCAGAAGAGAAGCAAGGTCAGTTTAATAAGTTTGTACCTTATTGTTATGTGTGTGCCCATGAAAAGCATTTATGATTTTCATTTTCTAGGGTGTTAGAGGTGGATATTCATTTTAAGTAAGCTTTTAAAGTGTTGCATGGTTCAGATTTACTATTTAGCTAATGTTTGTTTTATTTGCCTTTCCTGAGCAGCAGAGAACATTTGCAGCTCCCAGTTCAGGAATAGAAGGAAGGATTTTCCTGTTGCCATCTTGTGATTCATTGCCAGGGCTGGGAAGTCATCTAAACCTCATTACTTCTCACGGGTCATTTAGTGTGGAAGGCTCATGGGCTGTCGCTGCTGCCGAGTTCACTTGTAGTTATTTCATTACCTATAAATGCCAGGGACGTGGTTACTGGTCTGTTTCTTTAGTCAGGTGATACATTCATGTCTCTTCAGAGATGTAGGTTATGTTTGTTTATCATCACTGTGATAATGGTGCTTTAAGGTTAAAAAAAGACTAGTATTTAGTCTGAGGTTGTTAACCTCCCTGGCGGTATGATTCTGTCTGGAATTATGTACCAAAAGCGGTACAATTATTTTGCATGGAAATTTGGCGTTATGTACTGTAGGCCTGCAATTCTTAGTAATTACTTACTTAAACCTGACCAAACAAGACTCTAGTAGACATCCCAGATGTGATAAATTTGAAACGCAAAATCATGAATTATAATCTAATAAGTAATATAATTTTATTCAATAATGCAGAAGAAAATAATGACATTTGTCAAACAAAGAAAATTCAATACACATCCTGAGTGTGATACATTTTAAAGCATGGAACTAGACGAAGTCCAACGTCACAATCTGGACAATGGTACCTTGTTTCTTTTCGGACTTTCTTTCCATTGCCATCTCTCTTGGAACAGCAGACCACGCACATCCTGGTAGGTGCTTGCTTTTTTGCAGTTGGCGGTATATAGTCCAAAAAATGACGTCCAGTCAGGCGTTCTGGGTTGACAACGCCAACAGCACGTCGTCCGGGTCTGTTCACAACTACTGATGGCATCTGGTGGTTTACAAAAATCTGCTCAGCCACCTTCCAGATAAAGTCGGAATAAACAGGAGGCATGCCACTCTTTGCTTTGTATAGGATATACGCATTCCAAAGGCATTGTTCCAAAAGATGCCTGAAAATCTTTTTATAATATTTTTTCTGCTGTTTGCGCATAGCCGGGTAAAATGTCATTGCCTGATCGGCTCTGTCGACACCTCCCATGGTGTTATTATAGTCCATCACAACTTGCGGCTTCAACAGATCTTTCCCACCTCTTGTGTGGACCATGGCAGTGGCGGTATTGTGCACAGTACTCATGAGACACACGTCCTTCTTGTCTCGCCATCGCATTGCCATCATCTTACCCTTCTGCCAGGCAACCATTTCTCCTGTTTTTCGTTTTTTCTTGCCAAACATAGATGGCATGCCACGTCGGTTAGGCCTAACGGTACCATACCCATCAGTTTTATTTTGTAGCAAAACCTCAAAAAGTTCCGGAGATGTATAGAAGTTGTCCGTGGTCACACAATATCCCTGGTTCAGCAATGGCTCCAGCAGCGTAAGGACAGATGATGTGGCCATCCCATAGCCGCTGTACCTTGGGTTGAACTTCGTGCCTTTACCGGTGTAAATGACCGAATTCCATATGTATCCGGTGGATGACTCGCAGAGCATATAGAATTTGATGCCAAACCGCGCTCTTTTGGATGCGATGTACTGTATCCAGCTTAGGCGTCCCTTGTAGGCCATCAGACTTTCATCCACGCTGACGTCCCTGTCTGGCACGTAGGTCCGCTGGAAATTGGCCACGATCATTTGGCATACCTCCCAGATTTTCTTTAGCTTGGGCGCAGGATGCGTGGCCTCATCAAACTCCTCATTGTTCGTGAAGTGGAAATACTTCATGATGAGGGAAAAACGATATTCAGACATCACGGTGCTAAAAAACGGAGTGGCCAGTAGCTTATTGGTGGTCCAGTACCATTTCTGGAGCGGTTTCCCCACCACCCCCTGGAGAATAATGAGTCCCAAAAAGTGCCAGATGTCCTCTTTCGTCACCGGTTCCCACTTTCTGCTTCGGGAAAATCTGGCATGCAGCGTAGCGGATTGCTGATCGTGGTAACGATTTGTCTCTGTGACAATTTTTTCAATTACCTCTTCAGTGAGAAATAATTGCAAGTATGCCAAAGGGTTGTCACACTCCACATCTACCTTCATCCCAGGTGATCCAGTGAAGGGAAATCTTGGGGGCGCTACCTGGTCCGTATTGGTGTCTATAGGGCACCAAGTGCGCACATCGCTGAGGTCGCTGAGGTCAGGTGCAGGATCATCGCCGTTGTCACTTGCCAGATCCGTGTCGGTGTCAGTGTCAGATGACAAATCTCCCCACGACTCGCTATCGCTCTCTTCTGCGAGCAACTCCGTGTCGCTGCCGCTGTCACTCATCTGCTCCAAAAGCGCCGTTTTGGTAAAGCGCTTTTTTGATGCCATATTTTTATGGGCACAGATGACAGGCAAGGGGGCACTGTACAGGGCACTGTATGGTGATCAGAGATGATACAGTGTAATACAGTGTAATCAGATACAATATAACTGCTTTTATTTCTGTGTTTGTGTTGTGTGAACTTTTGAACTTTTTAAATTTGCCGCCCAGTTCCGCTCCCATGCGACGCTGCGGCTCGCAGGGAACGGAACCAGGAAGCGCCGACACTCGCCGGAGGTCTCGCTGGCGATCACAGCAGAGGATATCATCGCTGGATCGCCAGGAGAAGGTAAGAAACCTCCGCTGCGGGCTCTGCAATGTTACCCCGAGCGTGACTTGGGGTTACCGATCCTAGCTAAAAAAAACAACCCCGAGTCACGCTCGGGATTACCGCAAGGGAGGTTAAAGCCCAATTCCGGGAAAATGTTTTTTATTAATGCTCCCACAGCAGGTGTTGAAAAAAGCAGCTGTGGCTGAAATACTCATCTCCTCTTGATGTGCGTGTTTTTTTTTTGTGTTTTTTTTTTTCATTATTATTTTTATTTATTTTTTTCCCCCCCCGTTCTGCGGACAACTCCGCTGCCCCTTGTCTGCCTTGGCTCCTGGGTCACAAGGCTCAGGCATAACGCACTGACCCCCGGCCCTGGCTCCTGGGTCAGTGTCAGTTTATACTCAGTACCCTTAAAATATATATTATATCATGTACTTTTACGTGTACTCCTTTATGTTTCATGTCCATATCCCCTGCGTGGGAATTTATCTGTTTCCCCTTTTTCATATCTCAATAAAAAACATTGTACCAGAAATACTCATCTCCTCTCAAGCATTATCACCCACAGAAATCTCTTTCCACCACTAGAGACTTACATCCTTCAAGCTTAAACACTGAGGGCATCCTGTAAGTGAAGGGTGCCATGGGCCCACCATTTGTTGAGGTGTCACAACAGCTCCCTGCACTCACAATCTGATGACGCATTGAGTGGGGCTGATGTCACCAATCTGGACTGCCCACCACCAGGAGTTTGGAAAAGGACCCCACTCATCACATGACCAATCTGAAGATATCTGGAAAAGGTAAGTATGGTGCAATGCAATTCAACACTCACCCCCTCCTCACTCCAGCACTGCCCTTCATGTCCCTCTCCATCCTCCAGTATTGTTCCTTTTATTGGTTAAAAGTAATTTAACTCACTTCCTGTGAACCCAGGGTGTCATGGACACATCTCCTGGGTGTTTGGTATCATATCGGCCTGGACTTGCAGTACAGTGCTGTAAAGTGCTGGAAATCCACAGTCTGGTGCACAATCTGATAACTATGAAAAACGTTACATACTTATGTCAGCAATCATTTAGGTTTGTAAAGTGCACATTCAGTGCAATCACATTATTACTAAAAGTATTGGGACACCTGCCTTTATAAGGAAAATTTACTTTGATGGCATTACAAGTCTTCGTCCATAGGATATAAAGTTGAGTTGGCCCACCCTATGCAGCTATAACAGCTTCAACTCTTCTGGGAAGGCTGTCCACAAGGTTTAGGAGTGTCTAATGTTTGACCATTCTTCCAGAAGCACATTTGTGAGGTCAGGCACTAATGTTGGAGAGAAGGCCTGGCTCGCAGTCTCCGCTCTAATTAATCCCAAAGGTTCTATTGGGCTGAGGTCAGGACTGTGCAGGCCAGTCAAGTTCCTCCACCCCAAACTCGCTCATCCATGTCTTTATGGACCTTGCTTTGTGCACCGGTGCGCAGTCATGTTGGAACAGGAAGGGCCAACCCCAAACTGTTCCCACAAAGTTGGAAGCATGAAATTATCCTAAATGTCTTGGTATGCTGACACCTTTATGCCCCGTACACACGGTCGGAATCTCCGACAGAAAAAGTCTGATGGGAGCTTTTGGTTGGAAATTCCGACCGTGTGTATGCTCCATCAGACTTTTTCTGTCGGAAATTCCGACAGCAATAGATTGAGAGAAGGTTCTCAATTTTTCCGTCTGAATTTCCGATGGACGTTTTCCTGTTGGAAAATCTGATCGTGTGTACAAGGCATAGGAGTTCCCTTCACTGGAACTAAGGGGCCAACCCCAACCCCTGAAAAACAACCCCACATTATAATCCCCCCTCCACCAAATGATTTGGACCAGTGCACAAAGTAAGGTCCATAAAGACATGGATGAGTGAGTTTGGGGTGGGAGAACTTGACTGGCCTGCACAGAGTCCTGACCTCAACCCGATAGAACATTTTTGGGATGATTTTGTGTGCAGACTGTGAGCCAGGCCTTCTCTCCAACATCAGTGCCTGACCTCACAAATGTTCTGGAAGAATGATCAAACATTCCCATAGACCAATTCCTAAATCTTGTGGACAGCCTTCCCAGAAGAGTTGAAGCTGTTATAGCTGCAAAGGGTGGGCCAACTCAATATTGAACCCTACGAACGAAGACTGGGATGCCATTAAAGTTCACGTGCGTGGAAAGGCAGGTGTCCCAATACTTTTGGTAATATAGTGCATATGTTGTATACAAGTGTTTTAGGAACAGGGTTTTTATTCATTAACCACTTGACCACTGGGCACTTAAACCCCCTTCCTAACCAGACCAATTTTCAGCTTTCGGTGCTCTCACATTTTGAATGACAATTACTCAGTCATACAACACTGTACCCGTATTAAATTGTTGTCCTTTTTTCACACAAATAGAGATTTCTTTTGGTGGTATTTAACCACCATTGGGTTTTTTATTTTTTGTGCTATAAAAGAAAAAAGACTGAAAATTCTGTAATAACATGAATTTTTCTTCATTTCTGTTATAAAATTTAGCAAATAAGTAATTTTTCTTCATAAATTTTGGCCAAAATTTATACTGCTACATATCTTTGGTAAAAATAAGTACAAATTGGTGTATATTATTTGGTCTTTGTGAAAGTTATAGAGTCCACAAGCTATGGTGCCAATATCTGAAAATTGATCACACTTGAAGTACTGACTGATTTCTTGAGACCCTAACATGCCAGAAAAGTACAAATACCCTCTAAATGACCGATTTTTGGAAAGAAGACATTCCAAGGTATTTAGAAAGAGGCATGGTGAGTTTTTTGAGGTTGTAATTTTTTCCCACAATTCTTTGCAAAATCAAGATTTTTTTTTTCTTTTTTTTTTTTTACAAAATTGTCATATTAGCAGGTTATTTCTCACACACAGCATATGCATACCACAAATTACACCCCAAAACACATTCTGCTATTACTCCCGAGTATGGCGAGTATGGCGATACCACATGTGTGAGTCTTTTACACAGCGTGGCCACATACAGAGACCCAACATGCAGGGAGCACCTTCAAGCGTTCTGGAGCACCCAGGCCAATTCTGACATTTCTCTCCTACATGTAAAATCATAATTTATTTGCTAGAAAATTACATAGAACTGAAAAACATTATATGTGTTTTTTTTAGCAAAGACCCTAGAGAATACAATGGCTGTCGTTGCAACTTTTTATCTCGCACGGTATTTGCGCAGCAATTTTTCAAACGCATTTTTTTGTGCCTTAAAAAAAACAAAACAGTAAAGTTAGCCCAATATTTTTACATAATGTGAAAGATGATGTTACGCCGAGTAAATAGATACCTAACATGTCACCCTTCAAAATTGCACACGCTCGTGGAATGGCGCCAAACTTGGCTACTTAAAAATCCCCATAGGCGGCGCTTTAATTTTTTTTACTGGTTACATATTTTGAGTTACAGAGGAGGTCTAGGGCCAAAATTATTGCTCTCGCTCTAACGTTCGCAGCGATACCTCATATATGTTGTTTGAACACTGTTTTCTTTTTTTTTTTAACAGAAGGAATATTTATTGATATAATTAAACGATTACAAGCTAATACACATCAGGTGATACAGATCAGGACAACAGAACATTCCAAGATGATTACATCAAGAGTCAGAGAAGTACACACAGGCATGACATCCAAGTACCGTATCCAAAGGAGAGAAGGGAGGGAGGGAGATCAGAGAAATCAATCAAGAGTTGGTACAATAAAATATTCATATCATAAAGCACACCGTACAATAAAATTAATCCCAATAGGATAAGCTTTTCAGAGGACGTAAACTTTAATATCAAGAACTGAAGGCTTGAGGGAAGGGGGGGGGGGAACTCAAGGCTTGAGGGAAGGGGGGGGGATTGAACACTGTTTTCATATGTGGGCGGGACTTACGGATGTGTTCGCTTCTGCATGCGAGCACACAGGGACTTTAAAAATTAAATATTTTTTATTTTTTTATTGTTCATTTTACTTTATTTATTTTAGTTTGACACTTTTTTCCCAAAAATAAATTTTTTGATCACTTTTATTCCTATTACAAGGAATGTAAACATCCCTTGTAATAGGAATATAGCATGACAGGTCCTCTTTACATTGAGATATGGGGTCAATAAGACCCCACATCTCACCTCTAGGCTGGGAAGCCTGAAATAAAAAAAGAAATAAAAAACGATCCTGGCTTTGATCGTAGCGGTGAGTTGGTAGAAGCACTGGAGGGCGGCGGGAGGGGGGACAACCTCTCTCGTCTCCTGTAAGAACGATCAAACGGTGGAACAGCCATTATGATCGTTCTAATGGTGTAGGGAATCGCTGGCTGAAAAATCTGATATCTGAATGATGCCTGTAGCTGCAGGCATCATTCAGATATCCCCGCACAAATTCAAGGACGTCCTATGACGGCCGGCGGGCGGGAAGTGGTTAAAACACTTTTTTTTTTAACACAAAGTTGTCCATTTATACAATATTTCTAACACATAGCATGTACATACCAAAAATGACACCCCAAAATAGATTCTCCTACTCCTCCTGAATACGGCGATACCACATGTGTGAGACTTCCACAGCCTGTCCACATACAGAGGCCGAGTACAGCCGAGTATGGCTGAGCATGGCTGAGCATGGCCGAGTATGGCTGAGCATGGCTGGGTATGGCTGAGTATGGCTGGGTACGGCTGGGTATCGCCGAGTATGGCTGGGTACGGCTGGGTATCGCCGAGTATGGCTGGCCATGGCTGAGTATGGCTGGGTATTGCAGAGTATGGCTGGGTATCACCGAGTATGGCTGGGTATCACCGAGTATGGCCGGGTATTGCAGAGTATTGCAGAGTTTAGCTCGGTATTGCAGAGTATGGCAGGGTATTTCAGAGTATGGCAGAGTATTGCAGAGTATAGCAGGGTATGGCTGCATATTGCAGAGTATGGCGGGGTATTGCAGAGTATGGCTGGGTATGGCAGGGTATGGCAGAGTATGGCAGGGTATTGCAGAGTATGGCAGGGTATTGCAGAGTATGGCTGGGTATGGCAGAGTATGGCAGAGTATTGCAGAGTATGGCAGGGTATTGCAGAGTATAGCTGAGCATGGAGGGATGGCTGAGCATGGATAGATGGATGGATGGATGGCTGGATGTGACTGCAATTGTCACAGAGTATGCGCTGTGGGCACTACAGATTCAGCCCACAGCGCTGCTGCCACCGATCTCTCCCCCTCTCCTCTCACACTGTACCGATCGGTACACAGAGGGGAGAGAGGAACCGGCGCCATGTCATGACGCCGGTTTTTTTTACAAGTGATCGCTCCGTCATTTGACGGAGCGATCACGTGGTAAACGGCTGCTATCAGCGGCCATTTACCGTGATCCGTGATGCGCCGGGTCCTCTGGACCTGGCGGTCACGGAGACTCCCGTGTGCGCACCCCAGGGGGCGCGTGGGAGCGCGATTCTGGAAGGACTTCAATGTACGCCCTCCCAGAATTAACGAACCGCCCTGTAGCCATCATTCGGCTATGGGCCGGTCGTAAAGTGGTCAACTACTTGATGACTAGCCGCCATCATTATACGGCGGCAGGTTGGCTCCCCTGCGCGAATCGCCGTAGCTGTACGGCGGACGCTTTAGGGGTGAAGGGCGCGTACGCCGGCTGTGTGACCCTGGAGCTGATGCATGTGGCCGACGACCTCGATGTCCACCAGCCACCCGCTATCACTCCGCAGAGAGCCAGAACAGGGACCTGTGTATGTAAACAGGCAAAACCCCATTCTGACAGGGAATTGGAGAGAGATTGTCTGTTCCTAGTGATCTGGAACAACGATCTCTCTCTACTCCCAGTCACTACACTGCCCCCACAGTTAGAAACACCTCCCTAGGACACACTTACCCCTTTATCGCCCCCTAGTGTTAACCCTTTCCTTGCCAGTGACATTTATATAGAAATCAGTGGCTATTTCTAGCTATGATCACTGTATACGTGTCAATGGTCCCAAAAAAGTGTCAAAAGTGTCTGATCTGTCCGCCGCAATGCTGCAGTCCCACTAAAAATTGCTGATCACCGCCATTACTAGTAAAAAAAATAATAATAATAAAAATTGCACAAATCTATCGCCTATTTTGTAGACGCTATAACTTTTGCACAAACCAATCAATATACACTTATTGCGATTTTTTTTACCAAAAATATGTAGAAGAATACATATTGGCCTAAACTGATGAAGACTTTTTTTTTTTATAATTTTTTTTTGGGGATATTTATTATAGAAAAAAGTAAAACAAATTGCATTTTCTTCAAAATTTACAGTGTTTTTTTGTTTATAGTGATTAAATACCACCAAAAGAAAGCTCTATTTGTGGGGGAAAAAAGGCGTACATTTTGTTTGGGTACAGTGTCGCACGACCGCGTCATTAAGTGGTTAATAAACAAAAGGGCAAAGTGAATAAATCCAAGCAACCATAGAGAAAATGCCCTGATCATTCTAGGTGAAATCAAACTGCTGTTTTGGTTGGCATTTGGACATTGCCATTGTGCTTTTCTCTGCTTTTATAAAAAAGCCTGGGAGTTGTTGATAAATGGAAACTTTTTGTGACCTAAGGTCAGTGAAGCTGAGATGTCTATAAGAGTTGAGTTTTTTTTCTGATTTATATCTGCTCGGCTATAACACAAAGAGATCTCACATCCTTAGGCCCCTTTCACACTGGGCACGGGAGGTGCGCTGGCGGTATAGCGGCGCTATTTTTAGCGCCGCTATACCGTCGTTTTTGCGGCGATATTCGCCCACTAGCGGTGCAGTTTTAACCCCCGCTAGCGGCCGAAAAAGGGTTAATACCGCCCGCAATGCGCCTCTGCAGAGGCGCATTGCCAGCGGTATAGCCACACTGTCCCATTGATTTCAATGGGCAGGAGTGGTAAAGGAGCGGTATACCAACCGCTCCTTCACCACTCAAAAGATGCTGCTAGCAGGACTTTTGGAGCGGTCCTGCTAGCGCACCGCCTCAGTGTGAAATCTCTCGGGCTTTCACACTGAGACTGCAGGGCAGGAGTTTTTCAGGCGGTATTTAGGCGCTATTTTTAGCGCTAAAACGCCTGAAAAACTCCTCAGTGTGAAAGGAGCCTAAATCTATTCAAAAATGCCTGAATATTAAGGAATTCCATAAGCAGTACAGTTTTTTGTTAATTGCTTTGCTTTTAAATTTCTGTAACCAGATGCAATGCAAAAAGAGCTTAGAGGAGTTCCTAATAGCTGAACACCAGGCAAACACCAATAAATGCAGTTATATATTTATAAAAGAAATAAAACATGTCTTTTTTAAATATAACTATTCTAAATTTATAATTTGTTTATTGCAACCCTATACAGTAGCACTCAGACTGGGAGAGAGAGGGGCACTAGTTTGGGTCAATTAGGTGTGATGCATATATATGTTCTGACAAGGAATATGCTGATACAAGGGGAAATAACAGAGATTACCTTATCAATTTACTGCCAAATCATAGGTTGGAGGCAGGGATGTGACCTAAAAAAGTCAGGTCACCAGGCTGGCAGAACAAGCTGGATGAACAAAAAAACAAAAACAAATCTTTTGGCAGAAAAAAAAGCTTCCATGTGATGTATTTAGCTGTTTGTCTAGAGTTCATTTTTAAAGAAGGTTTATCATTATAATTTTTATTTTACAATTCTGCAGTACTCTTTCCCATATTTCTAAATGCTTTCTAACCCTTGTTAAGTGTACTGACCTGTTCCCTTCACCTCCTTCTGGCTGCGGTCAATCCAACAACAGCTTTGAGGCCGGGTTCACACTGGTGCGACAAACGCTCCGACATTGGGAGCTCATGTCGCATGACGTGTGAAAATCAATGTTTCCCTATGAGAGCCGTCTTAACTGGTCCGACACATGTCGGTCCGACTTTGAAAATGCTCCCTGTACTACTTTGGTCCGATTTTGATCCTACTTCAGCCCATTGACTATCATTGAAGTCGGATCAAAGTCGGAACGCCGTCTTGCATGATCCGACTTTGGCATGCGACTTGTGCTCTACCGATCTTGAGGGGGAACGCTACGCCAAATTTTAAATAAAAAACCGGCATGGGTTCCCCCTCCAAGAGCATACCAGGCCCTTGGGTCTGGTATAGATTTTAAGGGGAAGCCCTACGCCGAAAAAACGGCGTGGGGGTTCCCCCGAAATCCATAACAGACCCTTATCCGAGCACGCAGCCCGGCCGGTCAGGAAAGGGGGTGGGGACGAGCGAGCGCCCCCCCTCCTGAACCATACCAGGCCACATGCCCTCAACATGGGGGGGTGGGTGCTTTGGGGCAGAGGGGCGCTCTGCGGCCCCACACCCCAAAGCACCCTGTCCCCATGTTGATGAGGACAATGGCCTCTTCCCGACAACCCTGGCCGTTGGTTTCGGGGTCTGCGGGCGGGGGGCTTATCGGAATCCGGGAGCCCCCTTTAATAAGGGGGCCTCCAGATCTCGGCCCCCCACCCTATGTGAATGAGTATGGGGTACATCGGACCCCTACCCATTCACCTGGGGGAAAAAGTGTCAAGAAAAAAAACACACTAGACAGGTTTTTAAAGTAATTTATTAGGCAGCTCTGGGGTATTTTTCCGACTTCGGGGGTCTTCTTCCGACTTCGGGGGTCTCTTCTCCGCGCTCTCCGGTTCTTCTCCCGCTCTCCGGTGCTTTCTGCCTTCTGCCGGGGACCTCCGCTATCTTCTGCCAGCTCTTTTGCTAGTGGTGGCCCGGTCTTCCCCGTCGCTTTCTTCCCTCTTCTCTTTGAATCAAATCATCTTTTTATTGTTTCTTTTTCATTACATATATACAAACAAAAAAAAAAAACATATAAATTACATCCCCCTTACCCCCGGCTCTCCCCCTCTCCCCCCCCCTCCCAACCCCCCTCCCCTCATATCTCCAAAATATCACACCACCCTCTCCATATTTTTACAAATTTCTCTGAGGAGCCTCTGCGTAAGAAAATATATTTTTCTTTAATTACCGTTTCCCTTACTTGTGTTTTCCATTCTTCTACGGTGGGTGGATATGGTGAAAGCCCCTTTTGCGCAATAAGCTTACGAGCCTGGAATAGACTTCTATTTATTGAAGTAATACATTCCATTGGGATTGTCAATTCGTCCAGTATACCCAGAAGACAACCTCTAGGCTCCATGAGGATCCCACTATCAAGTATCCTATTAATCATAGATACCACCCCGGACCAATAACGATGAAGTTTGGGGCATCTCCACATCATGTGTATTAAGTTGGCTACTCTCCCTTTGCATCTAGGGCATCGGTCTGTGTCTCTACATTTCCATTTAAATAATTTCTCTGGTGTGTAATGTGCCCTATGTAGGATAAATAGTTGTGTTAAATTTTGTGTTGGAGATAGAGAGGCCTGAGGTATTACTGATAGTGCCTGTGCCCACTGTTCCTCTGAGATTGTCCCAATGTCCCCTGACCAAGCTAATCTTGCTGGTATGTCCACGTTTTTTTTAAATGTATCAAATAATATGTCATATAATTGTGATATCAAGCCCTTCTTCTTTTTTTTTGCCCCATCTTGTCAAGCAAGGCTATCACCACTGACTTATTAAACTTAAATTCCTGTGTGCGCCCCTGTGTTTTTATCGCGTGCCTGAGCTGGAGGAACTGAAAAAATCTTTGATTTGGAATATTATATTCTTTACTTAGTTCACTAAAGGATTTCATCTGATCTTCCTCAAATAACTGTGTCATATACCTTATTCCCTTCTGCCTCCAAAACTCAAACCCCTCCAATTTCCCCAATTCCGCATATCTGCTATTATTCCGAATTGGCGTATATGACGTAAATCCCTTTACCTCAGTAATTTTTCTCATTTCCTGCCATACCATATCAAATAATTTACCCGTGTGGAAACTTTTATCACACAGTAGATTTCTCGATTCTAATAATGAGATTAGTGGATAAACTTCATATACTGATAACAGCAGATTCTGTATAGGGTCAGAAAGTGATACTTTTGTCCAACCACTGAAATGTTGAATTTATGAGGCTAAAAAGTCGTTTTTGGGATGGGGAATTGCAAGACCTCCCTCTTCCTAATTTAACATTAAAGTTGTTAACTTTATACGTGGTCATTTATTCCTCCAAATCAGTTCTCTAAAAAGAGATTCTAATTTTCTAAACCAAAAAGCTGTAATCCATACAGGTGAGTTATTAAAGACATAAAGTAATTGCGGAGCCCAAATCATTTTGATTAGGTTTGCTCTTCCTATCACCGTCAGAGGTAATTTGCACCAGCTTCGACATTTATCTTTAAATTTTGCTAATAATGGTTTCAAATTCAAATTAATACAGTCTTTTACATCCCGAGAGATCTCTATCCCCAGGTATTTCACTGTGTCCTTAATTTGGATTTTAGAAGCTTGGTTTAATAATGGGGTTTTTAACTCATCTAATGGTAAAAGTAAGGATTTATCCCAATTGATCTGGAAGCCCGAAAATGACCCAAATATGGAGATAAGGCTCATAAGTTCCGATATTGAATTTGAGGTGTCCCCCAGGAAAATAAGAGCGTCATCTGCATAGAGGGCCACTTTATCCTCTCTTCCTGCCCGACGAAACCCAACTATTTTAGTTGATTGTCTTATGGCAAGGGCAAGGGGCTCTACTGCTATAGCGAACAGTAATGGGGATAAAGGGCAACCCTGTCTTGTCCCTCTAGATAAGGTAAATGGGCTTGATAATGTATTATTAATTCTTACCCTAGCTTTAGGATCCCTGTATAATATTTTCACCCATTTCAAAAAAACCTTACCTATTCCAAAGGCCTCCAATACAATCCAAAGATATTCCCACTCCACCATGTCAAAGGCTTTTTGGGCGTCTAAACATAATATTGCTCTAGATCCCCTGTTTTCCATAGGCAATTGCATATTCAAAAATAATCTATGAATATTTGTTGCAGCTGCTCTCTTTGGAATAAAACCTGTTTGATCTTCATGTATCAAACTACTAATATATTTTGATAGCCTATTTTGCAAGAACCCTGGCCAAGATCTTTACGTCTGAGGTAAGGAGGGATATAGGACGATATGATTCAGGCAGCATTGGGTCCTTACCCTGTTTTGGAATCACTATTACTATAGTTTCCTGCATTGATTTCGGAAGTGTTTGTTTTTCATACGCATCTTTTATTACCTCTAGAAGTTCTGGTAGTAAAATTTTTTAAATTTTTTTATATATCTCAGTCGATAGACCGTCCAACCCTGGACCTTTATTATTATGAGTTTGTGAAACAGCTAAGCTCAATTCTTCCAGGGATATGGGACTGTCGAGTGCTTCTCTATCCTCTAATTTAAGTTTTGGGAGAACCAATTTATCCAAAAATTGTTTGGCTTGGCTAATTGGGTTCGACACCTTAGACTCATAAAGTGAGGTGTAGAAATCAACAAATATCTTCTGAATGCTGCTTGTGTCATACTTCACCTCACCTTCAAGATTTTTAACTGCTGTAATAGTATTGGGGACTTCTTGTGCCTGAGCTATAATTGCCAGCATACGTCCCACCTGTTCCCCCATCTCATAATGTTTTTGTTTTTGAAAGAATCTATTTTCTGCTTTAGTTAGGGCCAAACTTTTATGAGCTGCCTGCGCCTCCTGCCAAGCCAACCGGTTTTCTTCTATGGGATCCCTAATATAATCCTGTTCTGTTTGAGTCACCCTTTTCATTACTTCCTCCTCTCGTCTCCTAGATGAGCTCTTAATTTTATGGAATTCTTTAATCATTATTCCGCGCAAGTATGCCTTCATAGTGTCCCACACTACTAATAAAGAAGTTGAGTTTTTATTTACCTTAAAGAATTCAGTTAACTGTAACTCAATCTTATCTTCCTCCCTCAGTAATAATAGCCATTGTGGATTAATTTTCCAAAAAGGAGTTGATATCTGTCCCTCAGGCTGTATATTCAATATTAGTGGGGAGTGGTCTGACAGGCCCCTAGGGGCATATTGAATTGATTCTACCAAAGGCAGCAAGTAATCATTCCCCAGTGCCAGGTCAATTCTTGACAAAGATTTGTAAGTGCTCGAGCAACATGAGTATTCTCGTCTTAGTGGGTATCTGTTTCTCCACATATCTATTAGCCCCATCTCTTGTAATTGTTTAGAGAATCTAGTTCTCTTCACCGTTTGTTTTTCCTTTATGGCGCTATGTCTATCTACCCCCTCGTTCATTATATTATTGAAGTCTCCCATTACGAAAGTTGGCAAGTGCGGCCATTGTACCATTTTCCCAAAAATATTTTTCAACACTTCATCACTATAAGGAGGAGGAATATAAACATTGACCAATAAAAGGTTTATATCATCTATTAGACACCTTAAGACCATATATCGACCTTCTGGGTCTAAAAAACTCTCTTTGCATGAGAACCGTATCGAGCGAGAAATTAAGACACTGACACCTCGTGAGTGTGTAGTGTATGAAGCATGGAATTGATACGGATATCTTGCACCTTCAAAGAGCACAGTGTCCTCTCGCTCGAGATGGGTCTCCTGCAAAAATATTATCATAGGTTTATAAATTTCAATAGCCTCATAAACTGCTTGTCTCTTCTGCCTGTCTCCCATCCCCCTCACATTCCATGACAACATCCTTATTTTACTACTCATCATAACATTTCAACAGAGAGTATTGACCAAAGCTTCAATGTCTGATATGTCCATATAGGACTTAGAGAGGGATTTCTCCCACTGAAAGAAAAACATGGAGAGAGATAGAGACATACAGAGAGATATCCATAGACAGAGGAGGAGAGAAAGAGAGGAAGAGAGACAGAGAGAGAAAGAGAACGAGAGAGAGAAAAGAGAGCAAGGAGAACCCGGGAGAGAAAAAAAAAAAACACAACCCCACACAATACGCCCCCCCCAACCCAAACCCCAACCTCCCTCTCTTGCGAGCCCAATCATCCCTAGGGATTCCCGCCAACCACCCAGGTTGGTAGAAACCTCTACCCCTCAAAACAGTCCCTCTTCTCTTGTCCCGATGTTGACACGCCGCTCTCTCCCGCTGTAATGCCGTGTGCGCAACAACTTATATAGGCATGGGACGTGGTCACCGGGTGATGTGACCACGCCCCCTTGTGTCGTCACAGTCCCATAATGCCCCGGGGCTGTGACGTCATATGGGCGGGGTCACCGGGTGACATCACCCGGTGACCACGCCTCATGCCTATATAAATCAGTGCGCGCCGCGCACACAGCATTACAGCGGGATACCTCGTCGGGTCAACATCTCAAGAAGAGAAGAGGGAAGAAGACGTTGAAGAAGACCAGGCCACCGCTAGCAAAAGAGCTGGCAGAAGATAGCGGAGGAGCCCGGCAGAAGGCAGAAAGCACCGGAGAGCATGCAGAAGGCACCGGAGAGTCGGAAGAAGACCCCCGAAGTCGGAAGAAGACCCCCGGAGCTGCCTAATAAATTACTTTAAAAACCTGTCTAGTGTGTTTTTTTATTGACAATTTTTTTCGCACAGGTGAATGGGTAGGGGTACGATGTACCCCATACTCACTCACATAGGGTGGGGGGCCGGGATCTGGGGGCCCCATAAGGGGGCTCCCGGATTCCGATAAGCCCCCCGGCCAGACCCCGACAACCAACGGCCAGGGTTGTCTGGAAGAGGCCCTTGTCCTCATCATCATGGGGACAGGGTGCTTTGGGGTGGGGGGCCGCAGGGTGCCCCCCTGCCCCAAAGCACCCACCCCCCATGTTGAGGGCATGCGGCCAGCACGGTTCAGGAGGGGGTGCGCTTGCTCATCCCCACCCCGTTTCCTGACCGGCTGGGCTGCGTGCTTGGATAAGGGTCAGGTATGGATTTTGGGGGGACCACCATGCCGTTTTTTCAGCGTAGGGGTTCCCCTTTATATCCATACCAGACCGAAGGGCCTGGTATGCTCCTGAAGGGGGAACCCATGCCGTTTTTAATTTAAAATTTGGCGTGGAGTTCCCCCTCAAGACTCACAGTGCCTGGTATTGGCAGGGATCCAAGTCGGATCCCCGTTCATTGAAAGTCGGAGGTATGTTGGCTTCAAGTCGCAGGGCAAAGTCGGACCCAAAGTAGGATGGCTGTCGTGTCGCACCAGTGTGAACCCGGCCTCAAGGAGAAAAGTGATTAATAGCTACAGCTTATCTCAGCTGTGAACACTTTCCTGAAAAAAAAAAGCAATGGCAAAAGGAAAGCAGAGGTTGACACATTCCCCTCCCTCTGCATTCCTCTTGCTCTTGTTTGTCTCAGAAAAGTGTTTACAGCTGAGATAAGCTGTAGCTATGAATCAACCATTTCCTTCAAAGCTGTTGTCAGATTGCCCACAGTAGGTGGAGATTGGGGTAGGTCGTTACTGATACTTGGGCTCAGTGGTAGCTGGTGGTATATTTTGGGTGGGGGCGGTAAACAATGCACCCATAACCACCTTCCCCAGTCGGTCGGCGGGTCAACCACCCCCCCCGTGGGTCGGTCGGTCACACAGCTGTCAGGTCAGGCTCAGTACAGTACTCACTGCCCATACTCTGCACGGCAGAAAGCTCCTCCCCTGTACAGCTCTGCTCTCTCCCGGTGGCCGCAAAACTCTTCAGCAGCTCCAGAGCCCGCTGCCATACAGTCCCCACCCTCCTCCTCCTAGGCCAATAGGCTCGCTTATCCTTTCTATAAATCAGGACACCGGTCTTACGATCTGCTTCCTGATTGGCCGGGAGGAGAATCAGTGTGACAATAGCAAATACTCATTCACTATTGTCACACAACAATAGTGGGTGCGCCCCAAACCCACTAGTTATTGAAGCCTATTAGAGCCTCTGGCTCTAATTACATGCTTAACCACTTCAATACAGGGTTTTTTGTACCTATTCAATACCGGGCCTATTTTGGCACTTCACTCCTACATGTACGAATCATCATTCTTTTGCTAGAAAATTACTCAGAACCCCCAAACATTATATATGTTTTTTTAGCAGACACCCTAGGGAATAAAATGACGGTCATTGCAACATTTTTTCTTACACAATATTTGCGCAATAATTTTTCAAACGCCTTTTTAAAAAAAAAAAATGGTTTCATGAATTAAAAAATAACTAAACAGTAAAGTTAGCCCAATTTTTTGGGAAAATATGAAAGATAATGTTACGCCGAGTAAATAGATACCTAACATGTCACGCTTTAAAATTGCGCACACTCATGGAATGGCGCCAAACTTCGGTACTTAAAAATCTCCATAGGCGACGCTTTATTTTTTTTTACAGGTTACCAGGTTAGAATTACAGAGGAGGTCTAGTGCTAGAATTGTTGCACGCGCTCTAACGCACGCGGCGATACCTCACATGCATGGTTTGAACAGTGTTTACATATGTGGGCGACTTACGTGTGCATTCGCTTCTGATCGCGAGCTACCGGGGACAGGGGCGTTTTAATTTTTTTTTTTTACTTATTTTTTTTTTACAATGATTTAACTTTTTTTTTTTTTTTTTTGATCACTTTTATTCCTATTACAAGGAATGTAAACATCCCTTGTAATAGGAATGTGTGTGACAGGTTCTCTTTATTGAGAGATGCGGGGTCAATAAGACCCCACATCTCTCCTCCAGGCTGGAAAGCATGAGATCAGTGAAAATTTTTTCACTGATCTCATACTTACAGCCGCAATGGCGGCTTTGTTTACATTTGAGACCCGGGCGTGACGTCATCACATCGCGCCCGGGCCTCCGACGATCATAGAGATGACTGGTGACCATCTGGTCACCAGTCATCTCTATGCTCATCACGTGACCCCACCAACGACGCCGGAAGATTCGCTCCGGGTCCCCGATCGCACAGGGGAGCCCGGAGAAGCACCGGATGGCGGTGGGAGGGGGGGTGTCCCCTCCCGCCGCCTATAAGAACGATCAAGCGGTGGAACCGCCGCTATGATCGTTCTTATGGTGCGCAGAATCGCCGGCACTTCAAAAGGATATCTGAATGATGCCTCTAGCTGCAGGCATCATTCAGATATCCCCCTACAAATCCGAGGATGTCATATGACGTTCACCCAGGATGGGAGATCCCATCTGTGGACGTCATTTGACTATGGCTGGGTAGGGAAGTGGTTAAAAAACAAACAAAAAAAACCCCTCTATTGGAATCCATGCGTCCGGCATGTAGATTAGGGGGCTGGACGCATGGATAAGGGGGGAGGTGCCTGTGCGCCCCTAATGGACGGGCCGCCACTGCTTGGGCTAGAAAGCACTTAGAAACAAAGCACATGGCACTTACCCCATAAGGGGCAGAACTGTAAAAAATATATATTTGAATGAAACATCTTCTTTAAATTGAATGTGTGGGAACAGAGATAAAGGACTTTAAAATGTGAAGGTTCTGGAGCCTTCATTCTGATCCTGACTTTACAACCTAATGATCTATTGACCTTATACAGGCATGCAGAACCAGAGTCCAGATGTTTCAGGCTTCTCTAGTTATGTGATCATTCTAGGTCATAAACTAAATGTGTAGTGAAGTTAAGTCAAAGCTGCACCTTTAAAAATATTCAGTGCTAGCGGCTCCATTTTTCTTTGTTTTTTCTTTTAAGAAATCGTGCTTAATGAAAATCAATCTTTCAAGCTTCCTAATCATGTCCTCCTGGTGGGTTCTTCTGAAAAACAGCTAAAACTTGATGTTCCTACCACTGTGGGTAGGCTAGGGTTTCAAAAGATTTTATAAGTCGGTGCCAAAATCTCTGTCTTTTGTAATGCCTACTATATGTCAAAAGCCACAAGTTAAGACTGATTATAAACAAATCTTCTTGCGCACAGATGTTCTCTTCCAGAAGAGGCTTGGATTGTTTTATTTACTCAGTCAAAAAATGTACCTTCTAAGTATGATTTTGTAGGCTTCCATCAACCTTGTGTAGGTCAGAAGAGACATACATAAATAAATATGCAAGCATAAGGATTGCAATAATAATTAGCCATGTGTTTTGGCTTCTGTTCTGCTCCCAACAGGAAGCAGGCATCTGTGCGTTCAAAAAAGGTCGGCCTTGGGAAATCAGATCTTTATGGTAGGCATCGACGGGTATGTTTCTAATTATCACAACACACTTCCTCTCCAGCCTATTTTTAGCTAAGTGAGCAGATTCCATAAACTACACCAGCCCATATTCTTTTGGCTATGCTAATTAACATGAAGCAAATGGTCATGTAATTAACTCCAGAAAAGAGCAGGCTTGCAAGACCCTTTGTTGCCGTCTACTTTGGCACCCACCAATTTTTTTATTCAAAACACTTTCCAAGAGCTTTGTCTTTCAAAGCCTTTTAAGGGTTTTTCCACTTATTTCAGATTTCTCTTACTTCCAGGTAAGTTATGTCAGGCCATAAGAAGACATCTCAACTGTTGACAGAGCTTCTTAATCTCTTGTTTCATGGTTATTGTCTCAGCTTGATAGTTGTTTGTCAGATGACATAGCAGATCTCAAAAGAGTGGAAAAGAGCTTTTCTGCCTGTTCACCATTATTCTCTGGTATTGTACTATATTTTTCCTGCAGCTTTCAGATGAAGCTTATAGGCCAGTACATTGGGCATTACTAGGAGAAAGAGAACTCTTATTGAGTAAGAAATCCTTGACTTTAAGAGAGCCTGTGTCAAGGCAATGCACACTGAAATAGTTACATATTTTGAAAAAGCAATAAAAATTACTTTAAAAACAAGCCCTCGTTCACTTCTGTAGCTTTAGGTATTGTGGAGAAATTAATCCTCACAACAAAGGCACTGATACCTTAGATTTTTTGCCTTTTTCATTGTACCAAAATCTTGGCAGACTGCCAGACTTGTAAACACACATCAGCTGTTTCCAAGCTGTTAGGAACTGACTGAAACCGGTTGTTGTGATCTTGGAGGGTTTTTGAGAATTATTTGTTTACAGTACATACAGCTAGAGAGGCCAGGGATGGCTTGTTTTTAAGGTTGTTTGCTGCTTAAGGCCCCTTTCACACGGGGCGGATCCGTGCAGATCCGCCCCGTGAAGCTCCGCTTGCTCAGCGGGGATCGCTCCGTTGATGCCCGCTGAGCCGACGGATGACTGGGCGGTCCCCGCACACTGTGCAGGGACCGCCCTGTCAGAGCGCCGCTCTCCCCTATGGGGAATCGGATGACGACGGACCGTAGAGTCCGTTGTCATCCGATCCGCTCCGCCGACGGAAGGAAAAATAGGGTTTTCCTCCGTCACACTTTGGCGGAGCGGAGCGGAGCGGATGTCAGCGGACATGTCTCCGCTGACATCCGTGCTTCCATAGGGGTACATGGAGGATCCGTTTCAGGTCCGCCTAAAAAACTGACAGGCGGACCTGAACGGACCTCCGTGTGAAAGAGCCCTAACTCCTTCACTACAACCATACGCAAATATGCAGCCTCACTGGACTGGGCTTTTTTCAGTGGGGCTACATATTTTTGTATCTCCCTTTGTGCTGGCGCATTCCTAGAACAGAGATCAGGGTCTCACCGAGAGCCCTGGGCCCAATTCTAACTCTCGGGACCCAGAATGTTTGTTTCCAGATCACCTGACCACTGTGATAGCCTCTATTTGGCTATCACAGGGATCAGTCACTGTGAAGCCTGCCCCCATGCTTTCTGTCTCTGGGAATGGACAAGACAGATACATTGGGGTTGATTTACTAAAGGCAAACAGACTGCGCACTTTGCAAAGTGCAATTACACTTTGCAAGTGCAGTTGCTCCAGAACTTAGTTAACCACATGCCGACCGCGCTATAGCCTAAAGACGGCTACAGTGCGGTCGAGTTATCTTGGGTTCACGTCCGTAGGACATCCTCGTGCACTCGCGATTCCCGTGCGCCCCCTGGAGCACGCTCGCGGAAGTGTCCGTGCTCGCCAGGTTCACGAGACCCAGCGCAACACGGATCGCGGTGAAGAGCCAATGATAGCGGCTCTTTACCACCTGATCGCTTCCTCCAATGAGGGAGCGATCAGAATGTAAACAAACTGGGGTCACACAGAGGTCCAGCTCTCTTCTCTCCTCACACCGATACAGCGGGTGAGGAGAGAAGAGAGATCATTTACAACAGTGCCCTTCAGTGTCACATAAGTGCCAATCTGTGCCCTACAGTGCCACTACACTACCCATCAGTGCCCCTACAGTACCCATCTGTGTCACCAGTGCCACAAAAATACTCATCAGTGCCACTACAGTGCCCACCAGTGCCACCAGAGTACCCATCAGTGCCACTAGTGTCCATCAGTGCCACCACAAGGCTGATCAGTGTCACTACAAGGCTGATCAGTGTCACTACAAAGCTCATCAGTGCCACTACAAGGCTCATCAGTGCCACATCGGTGCCACCAGTGCCCATCAGTGCCACCTCTGCCACACCAGTGCCCATCTGTGCCGCCAGTGCCACACCAGTGCCACTACAGTGCCCCATCGGCGCCACTATAGTGCTCATCTGCACCACTACAGCGCTCAACTACAGCGCTTATCAGTGCCACAGTAGTGCCCATACGTGAGTGCTCATTAGTGGATACTCATCAGCGCCGCCTTATCAGTGCATATCAGTGCCAGATAATCAGTGCAGCTTTAGTGTGGTGCATTAGTGTACATCAGTGCGTCCTCATCAGTTCCCATCAGTGCACCCTCATCAGTTCCCATCAGTGCACCCTCATCAGAACCCAGCAGTGCACCCTCATCAGAACCCAGTAGCACCCTCATCAGAACCCAGCAGCACCCTCCTCAGAACCCAGCAGCACCCTCATCAGAACCCAGCAGTGCAGCCTCATTAGACCAGCCTCATCAGCACCCATCAGTGCAGCAATATCGGTTCCAGTTTTCCTACCACAGTTTGTCACCACAGCCCACAGTCACCAGTATGGCGAAAAAAATGTTTTCAGCTTTGCTTGACTGACGAGAGCAGCGGCGAGTTCTCTGAGTCTGATTCTAGTTCAGAATATGAACCTGTTATAAGCAGTGGGTCTTCTACAGATTCAGAGGAAGTGCAAAGTGTGCCCAAGAAACAAAGGCGTTCTGACATGGAGCAGCAGGCTACCACAAGTAGCGCTGTGGCATCAACCAGCAGCTCAGTGCCATCCACCAGTAGCACAGTGCCATCCACAAGAAATGAACTACCACTGCAGCAAAGGCCAAGAACTAGCGGGGTGTCATCTCAGCCCCAAAGGGTTAGAACCCATGTCAGCCTTCCCTATGCCCTTGAAAACCCTCTGTGGCTTCCCCCCAATTCAGGAGCAGCAAACATCCCCCCTTTCACTGCCCAGCCAGGTGTTCAGGTAAACACAGAGAATTTTGCCCCTATTGATTTTTTTAATTAAAATTTTACCCAAGACCTATTATCCTCCATCGTGGCCCAGTGCAACCTCTTTGCACAACAATTCATAATAAACAACCCTGGTTCAAGTTATGCCCGTCCATATGAGTGGAGAGCATTGACAGTGGAGGAATTTAAATTATTTTTAGGCCTAATGTTCAACATGGGGCTCTCAAAAAAAATGAAGTATACTCATATTGGTCCACCAAACCCTTCCACCACATACCAGTCTTTTCATCCATTATGTCAAGATCCAGATACCTCATGATAATGCGTTTTCTCCATTACAATGACAACACCCATTGCCCTCCCCGAAATGACCCATCACATGACAAATTATTTAAAATTCGGCCACTTCTAAATTTTTTCTCTGAGAAATTCCCCCAGTTATATATCCCCAACCAAAATATATCCGTGGATGAGTCATTGGTCCACTACACAGGCAGGCTTGGCATCAAGCAGTTTATCCCCAGCAAAAGGGCCCGATATGGGGTTAAGATCTATAAGCTATGTGACCGAGCCACGGGCTACATCTACGCCTTCCTGGGGTACGAAGGGAAGGACTCCCAACTGCATCCCCCTGAATGTCCAGAGTACATCGGTGCCAGCGGAAAGGTTGTTTGGGAGCTTATATATCCACTCCTTGAAAAGGGTTACCACCTTTATGTGGATAATTACTATACGAGCTTGCCCCTCTTCCGCAACCTTCACCGGAAGGGCACTCTAGCATGTGGTACAGTGCGGGCCAACAGGAAGGGTTTCCCGCAAAGGCTCGTTACTGAAAGACTACGAAAAGGGGAGACGGCGTCTTTGCGGAATGAAGAGCTATTGGCTATTAGGTGGAGGGACAGACGAAACGTCCACATGCTCTCAACGATACATAACGACACCTATGTGGAAATCCCCAGAAGAAACGGCCCTATCCAAAAACCAGCATGTGTTCATGATTATAATTTGTTCATGGGGGGAGTCGACTTCAATGATCAGATGATCGAACCCTATCTTCCCACAAGAAAAAGCCGCTATTGGTATAAAAAGGTCTCCATATATCTTTTCAGTATGGCCATTTACAATACTTATGTCCAGTGGCGGTGCGTCCATAGTGGGCGCAGGAGCGCCGCCCCCCTCGCTCCTGTGCCCGGCCGTCACTCACAACAATACATAGGTTCATGCATTGCATAAACCTATGTATTGTCGCCGCCGCTGCCCCACTATTCAGATGGCCGGCCCCCTGTTGAGCGCCGGCCATCTGAATAACAGCGTCTGGTTGGTCTTTAGAAGTGCCTATCAGAGCCAGCGGCTCTGATAGGCTTCTCGACTACAGCCTGAGGGCTGTAATCGGCTTCTAAATAGCTAACAAGAGGACGCACGGGGGGTGCGTTCCCCGGTTGCGTTTCAGCCAATCAGGTTCACCGGGTCTGGTTACCGGTAACCTGATTGGCTGAAGCGACATCGAGGACAGCGCTGACCCGAGGAAGGTAAGTGCAGGGCTGGGGGGGACAAACTGGCTGTATTATGGGGGACAAACTGGCTGTATATGGGGGACAAACTGGCTGTATATGGGGGAAACTGGCTGTATTATGGGGACAAACTGGCTGTATTTGGGGGACAAACTGGCTGTATATGGGGGAAACTGGCTGTATATGGGGGAAACTGGCTGTATTATGGGGACAAACTGGCTGTATTTGGGGGACAAACTGGCTGTATATGGGGGAAACTGGCTGTATATGGGGGAAACTGGCTGTATTTGGGGGACAAACTGGCTTTTATGGGGGAAACTGGCTGTATATGGGGGAAACTGGCTGTATTATGGGGGAAACTGGCTGTATATGGCGGACAAACTGGCTGTATTATGGGCACAAACTGGCTGTATTTGGGGTGAAACTGGCTGTATTATGGGCACAAACTGACTGTATTTGGGGGACAAACTGGCTGCATTTGGGGGACAAATTGGCTGCATTTGGGGGACAACTGGCTGCATTTGGGGGACAAACTGGCTGTATATGGGGGACAAACTGGCTGTATTTTGGGGGGAAACTGGCTGTATATGGGGAAACTGGCTGTATATGGGGACAAACTGGCTGTATATGGGGGACAAACTGGCTGTATATGGGGGACAAACTGGCTGTATATTGGGGGGAAACTGGCTGTATTATAGGGACAAACTGGCTGTATTATGGGGACAAACTGGCTGTATTATGGGGGACAAACTGGCTGTATATGGGGGAAACTGGCTGTAATTTGGGGGGAAACTGGCTGTATTTTGGGGGAAACTGGCTGCATATGGGGACAAACTGGCTGTATATGGGGGGAAACTGTCTGTATATGGGGACAAACTGGCTGAATTTGGGGACAAACTAGTGGCGTTTGGGCACAGTGGCTGCGTTTAATGGGCACAGTGGCGGCAATTGATGGGGTTTTTTTTCAGTTTGTTTGTGCCCCCCCAAAAATTTTGAGCACCAGCCGCCACTGCTTATGTCATTTACCGTAAATCTACAAGGACCCCCTTATCTTATCTTCAGTACCAAGAAGAAATTGTCTCCACCCTTTTGTACCCTGAAGGCCCACCAGAAAGCATGCGCTCGGATTCAGTGAGCAGACTCCATTAAAGCCACTTTCCTGAGAAACTCCCCCACCATGAAACAGGCCGAAAACGTCAGAAGAGATGCCGGGTGTGCTCCAAAGAAGGAACTAGAAGAGACACTGTGTATTATTGTCCCGATTGTCCTTCCCAACCAGGCCTTTGTTTTGATCGATGTTTCCGTCGTTACCATACTTTTCTACATTATTAGGAAAGTATGGTAAACGTAATTGTCATTTACCGCCACACCCCTTATGCCACTGTACATACCGCTGCCTTCTCCGGAACTGACCCTGACCTGCTAAACGACCATGCTTCTGCCTAACGCTAAACTGTACCTACCTCTGCCTGCCCTGGAACTGACCCTGGCCTGTTATACGACCACGCTTCTGCCTAACTCTAAACTGTACCTACCTCTGCCTGCTCTGGAACTGACCCTGGCCTGTTATACGACCACGCTTCTGCCTAACCCTAAACTGTACCTACCTCTGCCTGCTCTGGAACTGACCCTGGCCTGTTATATGACCACGCTTCTGCCTAACGCTAAACTGTACCTACCTCTGCCTGCTCTGGAACTGACCCTGGACTGTTTGACCACGTTTTTTGCCTGCCTCTTGGATTGATCTTTTACCCTGCTATGCTAGTGGGAACACAGGGGTCTCACATATGTGAGGGGCTCCAGAATTGTTTTTCTGGATGAAGAAAACTATTTTTTTAGTTTTCTCATTCCCGGATTAGGGTCTGGAGACTCGGAGGCTTCAAAGAGATTTGGGTGGGAGAAGCCTCTACCCCTGTCCCCATTCTTTCCTGGCCTGCTACTTGGACCATGTTCCTGCTTACTACCAGGACCAATATTTTGGCACTGCTGGCAATGTCTCTACTTGCACTGACCTTGGACTGTATATGGACAGTATCTCTGCCTGTACTGACTATGGACAATATTCCTGCCTGCTGCCTGGACAATTCCATTCACGGACGCTGACCACGTCCCTGCCTACTGCCTGGATCAGGGCTCTCCTTCTGTGGACAATTGCACTACTAAAACCACAGGTAATCTTTTGTTTACCATTTACTCAGCAGAATGTAGTTCAGGGTGTAATTCTTGATATGTACATGCTATATGCTAGAAATATGAAGGGCCTTCAAAAATGTGATAGATTGTAAGGAAATTAGATGCGTAATTTATGTCCCTAGAACACCTGATGGTGCTTCTTGGATATTGGGCCTCTATGTGGCCAGGCTGTGTAAAAGTCTCACACATGTGGTATCGCCATACTTAGGAGGAGTAGGAGAATATATTCTGGGGTGTCATTTTTGCTATGTACATGCTATGTGTTGGAAATATCTTATAAATGGACAACTTTGTGTAAAAAAAAATGCGTTTTCATATTTTTTCCACATATTTCAAAAACTTCTGGAAAAAAATGAACAGTTCAAAAGACTCATAATGCCTCATAGATTATATGTTGGGGTGTTTGCTTTCTAAAATGGGGTCACTTTGTGGGCGTTTCCATTGTCCTGGTGCTCCAGGGCCTTCAAAATTGTAATAGGTGGTTGAGAGATTAGATGTGTAATTTATGCTCCTAGAACGCCTGAAGGGGCTACTTCAATGTTGGGCCTCTGTATGTGGCCAGGCTGTGTAAAAGTCTCACACATGTGGTATCGTAATACTCAGGAGGAGTAGCAGAATATATTTTGGGGTGTCATTTGTGGAATGTACATGCCATGTGAGAGAAATAACCTGTTATAATGACAATTTGGTGTGAAAAAAAATAAAAATAAAAAAAATCTTCATCTTGCAAAGAATTGTGAGAAAAAATGACAACCTCAAAAAATTAACTATGCCTCTTACTAACTACCTTAGAATGTCTACTTTCCAAAAAGGGGTCATTTGGGGGATATTTGTACTTTACTGGCTTGTTAGGGTCTCAAGAAATGAGATAGGCTGTCAGTACATCATGTGTAATCAAATTAATAAATTTTCAGTGATTGGCACCATAGCTTGTAGACCCTATAACTTTCACACAGACTAAATAATATCCACTAATTTGGGTTATTTTTGCCCAAATTTATGAAGAAAAATTACTTATTTGCAAAATTTTATAATAGAAATGAAGAAAAATTAATTTTTTTTCAAAATTTCGGTCGTTTTTCATTTATAGCACAATAAATAAAAACCCAGAGGTGATCAAATACCACCAAAAGAAAGCTCTATTTGTGTGAAAAAAGGATGAAAATTTCATATGGGTACAGTGTTGCATGACTGAGTAATTGTCATTCAAAATGTGAGAGCACCGAAAGCTGAAAATTCGTCTGGTTAGGAAGGGGGTTTAAGTGCCCAGTGGTCAAGTGGTTAATGAGGTAAGGCTTCACTTTGCAAAGATTACCCAATCACGTGCAAGGAACAAATATACAAAAAAACGTCATTTTTGCATGCACGTGATTGGATGATGGAAGTCAGCAGAGCTTCTGCTCATTTACTTTTGAGAACTCACAACAGCCACTACCTCCCTTAAGCTGCCTATAAACATTAGACAATGACATGTCATACATGCAGAACTTGGCCAACAAATGGTATTCCCAATTCATGTTTGTGCCTATAGAGAAGGAAAGGGGAGCACTGACATTGCAGCCTGTCTACAAAAACCAATAGTGATCAGCCATTAAAGTTCATTTAAACCAATCAACTTTGCTTCAAGCAGGCAAAGTCTACATATTGTTCTAATGTTTTACTATCAAACTGAAAATGGATGAATCAAGCAAACACTGCAGGCACCTTAACTGGCTCATTTCTGCCACTAGATTTTCCAATACAGCTCCAGAGATGTACAAACAAAATCAAAGAGTAACATGAAAAATATGAATGGCCTATTCGTTTAACTTTAAGGTCCATTTGATGGCTACAGGATGAAGGAAGGGCACAGTACAATATCAAAATATATAGAAAGGATATCAGTCTGAACAGAGAAGTAGGGTTATTTAAATAAGGGCGACTAGAAGACTTGTGTTTGTGTGGGCAGATAGTGGGAAACTTGGGTGATCTGGGTAAGAATAGGGCAAACTCCAATTTTTCAACAGTACAATCCATGGGGTTATCGCTTTTCACCTCTGGCTCACAATACGCAATAACTAAGATCACTATCATGACTAGTTATATTATAATAAAATGGACCATACTCTTGTAAAACAACAGAGACCTATTTTATAACTAGAGAAGGTGGAAGCTGTGTAAAGAATTTTATTGTTGCTCCAGCATGCTGTGCTGATTGTGAATGCCGCTTATGCTGTGAATAGGAGCAATGCCAAGACTTAAATAGCATGGCTTTGTCAACCCTATTTTTTTTTTACATGTAAAGCCCTCTGCAGTTTCAAAGGATTATGCAGTATAATAGCCTAAACCTTTGTGATACGAGAATACACTAGCTGCAAAGTAAGTTCAAACAAACAAGAAAGATGCTTTATTGAAAGCTATTCTCAGGACAATTGGACAGGCAAGGCTTTAGTTCATAAGATAAGCCGATCTACTTCAGTGTTGTGAATATAAAAAAGTATAATGCGAGTATAAAAAGTGGAAATTCAAGTGTATCTAGAATTTTTATGAGTAGAATGTAAATTTAAATGTGCATGTCAAGAATAATTAACTAAACACTCAAAGTAATTGCAACGTCACCTAAAAGTGATAACTCATCTTTGGGTAGACACTGCTGGGTTGAATCACCCTCTTCTTATATCTCTCAGAGAGCCCAATAGCAAGACTTTTCTGCAGTAATTTGTGCCAATCTCTCACACAGCTTCCCTCCCCAATTGCTTGTTTATTCTGCAGCATGGCAAGTCCATCAGTGGAGCGTGAAACCAACATTTACTTTGTGATGGCTGTGGCAGTTGAGCAGAACTAGGGATTCTGTTTGGTATATCTTGTCATTGGAGCTATCAAGAAGTAAAAGAAACAAGCGTGCGATTCAACATAACAATAACTAGGGAAAACTAAAATATCAGTCTTTGATGAGGCTGTCTTTTAAATCATAGTAAATATTTAATCCCTTTGGATCAACGGTGTCCGAATTGTGGCCCACAGGCCAGATGTGGCCCTTTGCTTGCTTTTATCCAGCCCTAGGGGCACCATTTCTCCCACTGATACAAGGCAATATTCCTCCCACTAACACCAACAATGAGGCACCATTCCTTCCACTGACAAAAACATTGGGGCATATATCCTCTCACTGACACCAACAACTGGGCACTATTCCTCCCACTGATATAAAAACGATGGTGCACTATTCTTCCCAATAATACCAACGATGGGGCATTATTCCTCCAACTAATACCAATGATGGGGCACAATCCTACCAAATGATATCGATGATGGGGCACTATTCCTCCTCCTACTGACTACAGGCACTATGTAATATTTTTACTTCCACTGACCACCAAGCCTGAGGCATTGTTTATTCCCACTGATACTGGGGCATTTTCTACTCCACATTGTCCAGCCCCCTAAAGTTTGAAGGAGCAAATAGGCTCTTTGTTCAGAAAGTCTGTAGACCTCTGGCTTAAATTATAACATCCATACAAAGGAATGGCAAGTGTACATTAAAGGATAACTACACTTTAACCACTTGGCCCACCATGCTATAGCCGATATATACTGCTACAATGCGGCTCTCCAGATCTGGTAGGACATCCCTGGACATCCTCCCAAGAACCTGCTTCCTGCGTGCCCCCTGAAGCATGCATCGGGAAGTGTCTGTGATCGCTGTGTCCCTTGGACACTGTTGATAACAGCTCTGGGTAAAGGGAAAATCACAACATTTACACTACAGCTTATCAGTGCCCCCTATTAGTGTCCATCAGTGCCACCTCATCAGTCCCCATCAGTGCCCATCAGGGCAGCCTCATCAGCGCACATCAGTGAATATGAAAAATTACTTATTTGCCAAATTTTATAACAGAAACTAAGAAAACCTTTTTTTTTCTTTTTTTTTTTTTGTTTATTTAGAAAAAAAAAAAACCCCCAGAGGTGATTAAATACCACCAAAAGAATACTGTATATGTCTCATAAACGTATAAAATAGTTATTTGTGTACAGTGTTGTATGACCGCACAATTGTCATTCAAAATGTGACCTGGGCAGGAAGAGGGTGCAAGTGCCTGGTATTGAGGTGGTTAAAGAACCACGTCTTCCCCTCTAAAACTTTCCAGGCCAGGTTTTCCTTCTTCTGGGCATGTGCAGAAGAATCTCCAGTCATTCCTATGGAAAGGCTATCCATAATACTTTCCAACAGTGGCTGGACTTTTGATAGAATTAAATGGCAATTCAAACGTGTGTAGGCGCATGCGCGGAGTCTAGCGGTGCGGTAATGCAGAGCTAGAGCTCCGTACCGTTCGAGGGGAGAACCGGTATCCAGCGTTAACCCGCAAGTATAATTACATACCAGAGGGGTAGAACAAGTACCAGGGACCCTGTAGTCCATTTTGTGAGCAGAATTATGGCACAGAGAGGGAGCGGTACCAAGTTAAAAAATCCTGTCATGAAAGCTCCTAAGGGGAGAACCGTGACTAAAGGGGCACAAGCCTCTGCCTCATTAACAGCTTCTATGCGCTCACACAAGTTAAACCTGTCACAGCCTATATCCTTAGCTGACTCTGATAATGATTTATTTACCATACAAGACTCTCCTCAGACCTCACAAATAACTCCAGCCATATTTAAACAATTTGAAAATATGCTCCATAAAGCACTAAAGCAGACATCTGACCAAATTACCTCAAACCTCACAAGAGAAATAAGGGAAATTGGTAAGCGTACAGCTGCCTTAGAGATAAAAACTGAGGACTTAGAAAATATTTCTCTGGAACATTCAATGGAACTTGAAAATCTCAAAGAGGAAAATATCTTGCTTCACAACAAGCTAGAAGACCATGAGAATAGGGACAGGAGGTCCAATTTGCGAATCAGGGGTATCCCTGAGGCAATTCTTGACCTGCAATCTACAATTACTGCACTGTTCCAGGAATTGCAACCAGCCATTCCCATTGAAAGAATGGAATTTGACAGAATTCATCGAGCACTTGCTGCTAAAAAACCTGACGGTCCTCCACGGGACATCATAGTGAAACTACACTACTACCGCACAAAAGAACTGCTTCTGTCATCAGCCAGAGATAAAAAACAGTTAAATTTTCAAGGACATGAATACCAACTGTTTGCTGATTTGTCCCAAACTACAATTTCTAAGAGAAGAGCATTAAAACCCCTTCTTCAGGAACTCCAAAGCCATGATATCCCATATCAATGGGGATTCCCATTCTCTTTACGATTCGCTTATAAAGGGAAAAGATACACTTGCAGAACCTATGAAGAACTTCAACAAACACTCATAGATCTACATTTAATGGATCCAGATCCAAGAAATACCTCTCTGCAGAGTAGAGCAATGCCCCTTTCATCCAAAGGGCATCACTCCCAACCCAATTTGGAATATGGAAATCATCCATCCCACAAGAGAAGTCGTTATACATCTCCTCCTCAGGAAAGAGAAGATTCAATGGACTGACAGAAACCTCAAAGAAATCAACCTGTTCGCTTTTACCCTGCTATGGACCTTTTGAAGACATATTGTGCAACACATAGCACTTATTAACAAACTAATGCACAATAATAAGTGTTGCCCCAGATGCAGTCCCTTTTCACTTATAATGATTGCTCATAGTTTTCCAGTCAAGCTTAAATACTAAAAATGCTATCCAGCATACGGTTGAAGTTTTTTCTATTTTTTTTGTCTTTTTTGATCTAGTTTTTTTTTTTTTTTTTTTTTTTAAGCATAACTTAGGGTAAGCAAAAGTCCTGCTATCCTAGATTTTCTGGTTCTTGAAGAAGAACATTATATAGTTTCTCCTGACGTTCATTGGACTATAGCAGAACATAGGTCATACTTATTTTACCAGTCCCCCCTCTTTGTAAGTTAAATGATTGATCTTATATTACTGAATGGGAACTATTAGAACAACAGTATTATTTACCTTTGGGGATCTTTTTTTTATTATTTCCCCTAGCAGACAGTTTAGTTATTACTCCTAGTGTGTAAAGGAGGACCCCCAATTTCTGCTCTATCCTCACCCTTTATTACCACCCCTCTAGTTTAGGTAGCTTCCTCACCAGGAGATCCTGGGGCAATCAGCAGATTTTCTTAAATTTTTGTCACCCCTATAGTCCCTCCCCTGGAGTATTTACCTATAATATTAACAGTTTTCATATGAATTATTAGGTTAACGAATTATTCTTTATCGTATTATTCTTTTTAGATGGCTCTCCCCCCCTTTGAACGGGAGATCCGTGCGCCCTACTTTGCCCCCCTCATTCGACCACATAAAACATGTGGAAGTCTGACGGAGGCGCTATTTCCCCAGTGGGGGATTTTAGCCCCCACTTGCGGAAAACACTTAAATGTGTCTTTATGTTAGTATATGTATTATTTTGTCTAATCAGTCAAATTTTATTCCATTCTATCACTCTAGTATTCATCTTCTATCTGCTTTCCTTCCCCCTCTTCGAGTCCACTCGGATCGCATTGAGTAACACGAATAACTTGGCAACAGGTAAGTCCTCCTTACCCACCCTACTACCATGGCGGCACCATTAAACATTTTGTCCCTGAATGTTCAGGGACTGAACATTCCTCAAAAACGAACCAAGGCCTTCCGCGTATTTCATGCCAAAAAGGCACACATAGTTTGTTTACAAGAAACTCACTTCACAAAAACCACCACACCCAAATTTATATCCCATTTCTATCCGCAAACCTACACGGCCTCGGCTGCCTCCAAGCAATGGGGTACTCTCATAGCCTTCCATCGTTCTACCCCATTTACACTCCAATCACAAATAAAAGATCCTGAAGGACAATACTTAATTCTTACGGGCCACATAGTAGATACCGCAATAACTGTAGTTTCTTATTATGCACCAAATAAACAACCTAATCCATTTATGTCACATTTATTACAAGTAGTGAATGATCATAAAATGGGAACAGTTATGCTATGTGGTGACTCCAACCAGGTCCTCCTCCCATTTCTGGATAAATCCCCGTACACACCATCACAAACAAATGTCAAGAAGTCCTTCTCACAAATCCTATCCAAACATAATTTAGTAGATTCATGGAGAGAAGCCAACCCCACTACACGGAAATACACATACTATTCCCATCCCCACAAAACATTTTCAAGGATTGATCATATATTTCTAACTATAGGCATGCTCCCTGAAATCATTGCTGCAGACATAGTCCCCATTCCATGGTCCGACCATAATGCTGTACTCACCTCCATTAAATCATTATTACCCAAAGGCCATGATCGTACTTGGAATCTCCCAGACATTCTACTCAAACACCCAGCTTATCGCCAAACTATTGAACAAGACATAAAAGAATACATTACCCTTAACTCTAGCCCAGAAATTAGTATGCCAACTCTATGGGAAGCCCATAAACCAGTGATACGCAACACAATCCAGAAACAATCAGTTATATTTAAACGAGAACGGAAAACCCTTGCCTGTAAACTGGAAATGGATTTTAACACGGCCTTTATATCCCATCAAGAAAATCCATCCACATTAACTAAATCCCGATTAGACAAGACCCGTACTGCATACAACTTATTTCTCACAGAAGCCGTAGAAAAATCCTATAAACGCTCAAGATTTAACCGCTTCATGAAAGCTAATAAGCCCGGGACATACCTTGCAAGAACACTCAACTCCCTAAACAAACCCTTCAAACCAATTCGGCTAAAACTAGCAAAGGAAGTATACACATGCAACCCTCACAAAATAGTCAAAAAATTTAATTCCCACCTATCCTCATTATATGCTTCATCTAATAACTTTGACCCGCTAGCTGCAGATACATTTTTCTCCGACTTACATTTGCCAGGACTTTCCCCTGACCAAAATAAAATCCTAGAAGAAATTATTTCACCAGAAGATGTCGCCAAGGCTATTAAAGAATTAAAAATAAACAAGAGACCAGGCCCAGATGGCTACTCAGCTTTATTTTACAGAACCTATACAGACATATTATCACCAATCTTAGCAGACGCCTTCAATGTACTATTGAAAGGAGAATCCTTTAGACAGGAAACCCTGACCGCCATTATTTGTATGATCCCAAAACCTCTCACCGATGATACCCTATGTACAAACTTTCGCCCAATTTCCCTTCTGAACCTAGATATCAAACTCTTAGCCAAAATATTGGCCAAAAGACTAAATAGAATAATAGGCAAGCTCATCCATAAGGATCAAGTAGGATTCATGCCAAAGCGGCAGGCGGGAGACAATGTCCGTCGGGCCGTATTGCTAGCCCACATAGCCAAAAAACGACATATACCCTCCTGTTTTCTGTCCCTAGATATAAAAAAGGCCTTTGACTCCATAGCCTGGCCGTACCTTAATTACACATTACAAAAATGGGGTTTTGGCCCTCACTTCCTAACATGGATAGAAGCACTCTATAACAAACCAATTGCATATATAAAATACGCAGGCTATAAATCTAATTCCTTTAATATAGAAAGAGGAACGCGCCAGGGATGTCCACTCTCCCCCCTCCTATTCGCCCTCCTAACAGAACCCCTAGCTCAATGAATCCGCACAGATCCGACAATCACAGGCATCGAATTAGCTGGATACCATCATAAATTATGCCTATTTGTGGATGACATACTCCTATTTCTATCATCCCCACAAATCTCTGGACCTAATCTTCTATCCGTTTTAGATAAATTTGCAGTGATTTCGGGACTTACAATAAACCCAAAAAAATCCATGGCCCTAGATATATCCCTCACTAAAATAGAATCAGACTCGGCCAAAACTGCACTTCCTTTCATATGGACTGAGAGGTCAATCCCCTATTTAGGGATTCACCTAACAGCCTCATACTTAGATCTTTTTGCAGCAAACTATCCCCCACTCCTCAAACAAATAACAACTCTTTTACAACAATGGACACATCTACCAATTTCATGGATAGGTAAAATTAACGCAGTCAAAATGACAATTCTCCCTAAAATACTCTACTTATTTAGAGTCTTACCAATCCCTATCCCATCTTATTATCTTAGAATACTTCAAAGAAAAACATCAAATTATGTCTGGGGCTCCAAAAAACCCCGTGTATCGTTACATACACTTTATTTACCGAAACTTAAGGGAGGCCTTGGGTTCCCTAATTTTGCTAATTATTATAGAGCGGCACATATTGCCAGCCTCACTAAATATCACACTAATGATGATATACCTATATGGGTAATAATAGAAGCAGCAGAATGTGACCCTCAATCTATATCCAATGTACTATGGCTCCTCCCTAAAGAAAGGAAAACCCTAAGTAACCCTATTATAAAACACTTTTTAGCCGTATGGGATAACCTTAGATTTAAACATCAGCTACAATCACCTCAACCCTCTCTTATCATTCCTTAAAAACCCTGCTTTTTACCCAGCATGGGTCTCACCCAAGTCATTTAGGGTATGGACTTCATTGAATATTACTCGGCTTAATAACCTAACCTCTACATCATCTTTTCATACGTTTCCTACCCTTTGCGACACCTATAACTTGCCGAACTCTGAACTTTTCAGATATCTCCAAATTAAAAACTTTTATGCACCTTTGTTAATTACTGACACCCCTTTATCCCAACTTACAATATTTGAATCTGCATGTTTAAAAGACCCCCATTCAAGAGGACTAATATCGTCAATATACACCCACATTACAATTTACCCAGGTTTAGACAAACCACCTTATGCACGTAAATGGGAGGAGGACCTGGAAAGAGAATTCGATGTGGCTGATTGGTCCAAAATATGGTCTATAACAAAATCTTCTTCACCAAATGTTCTGGCGGTAGAAACCAACTATAAAGTTCTAACCCGTTGGTACCTCATTCCCTACAGATTGGCAAAATTTACGCCAAACCAAACAGGCCAATGCTTCCGGGGCTGTCCCGACCCGGGCACCCACCTACACATTTGGTGGTCTTGCCCGTTGATACAATTATACTGGGAACAGATATTTGAAACTGCCTCCAGAATATTTGGCTTCACTATACATCCTGAGCCAGCCACGGCCTTGCTCAATCTAAAACCAGATTACATCACATATAAACAATTTAAACTTCTCACTCAATTGTTTACAGCAGCCAAACAAACAATTGCAAAAGCATGGAGGACCCCTAAACTGGAAATAGCCGAGACCATACGTAGAGTCAATGAATTTATGGCTCACGCCAAAATGCTAGCCATAGAAAGAGATCAAATTCCAATCTTTGAAAAGTTATGGAACCCTTGGATTAAATATCACCTATCTTCATTCCGCGAAGACTTGATTCTCATGCCATGGTAGCAGGTGGATCATATCGTGAACACTCTATTATCCTGTTGTAACACACAGGTCAAAGACCAATGAACTCGAGCCATCCGAGTGGACTCCTATACCCCCCCTCCCTCTACTTTCCTACTATCCTATTCTACCTATTTTTATGTTACCTACTTATCCATTTCTATTTTCATGTCATTTTTACGCTATCTTTTACGTCCATTTAAAGTTCACTTAGATCTTTATTTTTACTTGAATAGCATTATCTAAGCGGCATTATAATATTGCACTATGTAATTAGTTCTCAATTGTACTAAACCAAATGATATTTGTTTGTTAGTTATCTTACCATCTACTGTAACATACATCTAGTGCGTGGATGTATCCACCGTTGATTTCTGCTTAGCCCTTAGAAACTATACAGCAATATGCACATTGTAGACCATGAATTTACTACTTATTCTTTATAATAGCAATATGTAGTCAATGTTCTACAACCATTATAAATGTAATATCTGTACATTTCTGTTACATCTCTTTCAATAAAATACTTTAACAAGAGAATTAAATGGCAATTCTTACATTTAAAGATAACTGTACTTAATTCCAGTTATATCTTAACTGATTCCTGACCGCCTCACGCAGATATACTGTAGCAGAATGGCTCTCCTGGGCGAAATCCTATATATATATATTTTCATTCAGTTAAATTTAGACAATATTAGTACATACAGTAGCAGATTATACTAAACTATACTACAATTGGAAAATAATCGATCCCAAATACTGTGATAATTGCATATAATAGTCATTCAAGCTCAACGCGTTTCTTGGACATGGTCCTCTTTATCAGGAGCTATCAATGTAGACTTTGTTTGGAAAGGAATGACAAGTTTTTTTTTTTTTTTTTGTAAAATCTTTTTATTGAAGTTTTTATAGACACACACATTTTGCCCACACATAGGCACAACATCTGCCCACGTAGGGGCCGTTACCCTGTTGGCAACATACCGACACAGGGCCACAAATAACACATACACTTTAACTTAACTTACACTGTAACCCCAGACTGGGGGAGAGGGTCCATTCAAGATAAGTCATGCTCAAAGTGATATCAATAGAGGATGGTAGCCTGAAAAAATTGTTTGGGTTAAGAAAATGATAACCTAGTGATACGTTACAAGTTTAGGCATTGGTCACTATTCACTTGCCGTGTTTCTGTCCTCTAGCCAACAACTCCACACCTTTTCAAATTTGTGCGGACAACCTCTGGACGAGTAAGTGGCTTTATATAGGGGCAAACTGGCATTAACTAATCTTTTCCAGAATTTAACAGAGGGGGGAGACGGTTGTTTCCAGTTCATCGTAATGGCTTTGCGCGCATAGTATAGTAGCAGGGATATGAGTGTTTTCCTGGCTCTGATCATTGGCAGTTGATCAACTAGTCCTAGCAAACAGTATATAGGTTCATATGGGACGCAAGTCCCAGTGGCCTTAGTGATCACCCGTAGCACTTCATTCCAATAGTGTACGATTGCTGGGCAAGCCCAGAAAATGTGGAAGAAACCCCCTGGTTGGTAGGAGCAACGCCAGCACTCCGGAGAATGCTCCGGCGACATCTGGTGAAGCCTGTGAGGTGTGTAGTGAGCTCTGTGTACAATTTTATATTGGACTAATTTATCCCTCGCTGAGACCAGCGGGGAGAAGGGAAAATCCCAAACGTCCCGCCAGTCGTCGTCGTCCAGCCCCGGTATGTCCTCCACCCATTTCCTGCGAAGGGAAGACAGTTCGGGGATAGCAGCAACCAGCAGGGATCCATAGATCTGAGACGTAGGCTTCTCCAGGTCTTTCACCCGGATGGTAGATTCTAGCTCGGAGTATGCCAGTTCAACTGGCCTGCTCAAAAATTGGCACCTGTAGGCATGTGCAATTTGGAGATATCTAAAGTGGGCTCGTTCAGGCACGTTAAATTTGGCGCATAATGTGCGAAAGGGGGTGAGATCTCCGTTGGTGATGATATGTTTGAGGGTCAGTATTTTGTATTTGGCCCAGGCCTGCGGATCTGGGATAGTGTGGAATTGCGATAGGTTAGGATTCAGCCACAAGGGGGTGTGAGGAGACCAAGAGTTCGGCTGGGGTGTCCTCAGCGCCTCACCCGCCTTCCATGCCCGCATAGTGGTACGCATCGAAGGGGTGAGATTGTGAGGCGCTTTAGGCCCCCTGAACAGCAGCCCCTCCAGTGCCTCCAAGGACCCCACTATGGCTGCCTCCAGCACCGTTGCAGAGTTGGTCAGGTCCGGTCGTAACCACCAATGGGCAGTCACAAGCTGAGTGGCTAAATAATACTTGTAACAATCAGGGAGGGCCAGGCCTCCACTGTCCACAGGCCTGGTCAAGGTGGAATATTTTAATCTAGGCGGCCTGGGCCCCCAAATAAAGGAGAGGAAGAGTTGCCTGAGGGAATTAAAGAAAACTTTAGTCAGCCAGTGAGGGGAGTTCCGAAAAATGTATGTGAGTTTAGGGAGGACTTTCATCTTGAGCAAGTTAATACGCCCAATGAGCGAAAGGGGGAGATTACTCCACGCATTAAGTTTGGCTTTAATGGCTACCAAGACAGGGTCGAGATTGAGCCGCACAAAGTCCCCACTCTCTCTTGAGACAACAATTCCCAAATAGGTGAACTGCTCAACCCATTGAAGTGGGAGAGAGGAGGGTGAGGAGGACCTGGCCCCCGCATCCACTGGAAACAACTGCGACTTGTGCCAGTTCACTCTCAGCCCCGTGAAGGCGGCGAAGGCATCCATTATACTAAGTGCGCCCCGCAGAGAGTCACCAGCGTCATTCAAGAACAGGAGCATATCGTCCGCGTAAAGAGCCACCCTCTCCTCCAGCCAGCCCACCCTAAGACCACGGACCCCGGCCGAGCTCCTAAGGGCTTCAGCAATAGGCTCCACGGCCAGGGCGAACAGAGCCGGGGAGAGAGGGCATCCCTGTCTGGTGCCCCTCTGCAGGGGGAACGGAGGAGACAGGGAGCCATTCAGCCTAATGCATGCCGTGGGACCAGTGTAAAGTGTGCGTATCCAACCTATGAATTTTAACGGGAACCCCATTCTTCTAAGCACCTCCCATAGATAGACCCATTCCACTGTGTCGAATGCCTTCTCTATATCTAAGGTGGCAATGGTTCTAGTGCCTTGGTTAGTATGAGGAGCATGAATATTAGTGAATAATCTGCGTATGTTAATGTCTGTAGATCTACCGGGCATAAAGCCCGTTTGGTCAGAGTCAATCAGGGATTTTATTACTACGTTAAGTCTAGTGGCCAATAGCTTGGTCAAGATTTTAAGGTCACAGTTGAGAAGTGCAATTGGCCTGTAAGAGGCGCATAACTTAGGGTCTCTATGAGGCTTTGGAATGAGAACTACGTGGGCCTCTCTCATAGAGGGCGGTAAGGAGTCTTGGTTCAAGCAAGTTTGAAACATCTGAGCTAGTTTGGGGGCAAGCAATTCTGTGTGGGCCCTGTAGTACTCAATGGGCAGGCCGTCCGGCCCTGGGGTTTTACCTGCCGGAAAAGACTTAATGGCCAATGTGACCTCTTCTGGAGTGATTTCCGAGACAAGGAGTTGCCTCTCCGTGTCAGAGAGCCATCCCAGGGCGAGCGTGTCTAGTAGGGAGATCATAGGTGTAGGGTCAAACCCGTCAGGAAGTGAAGAGACATACAAGGAGGTGTAAAATGTGGTGAACGCAGCCAGAATATCCTCCTGAGAGGTGACTAAAGCGCCATCTGTCGTGAGGATCTCCGGTATAACCACTGAGGGCCTGTCCTGCTGCGTTAGCAGCGCTAGTAGTTTGCTGTTTTTGTCTCCATGTTCAAAGTATTCCTGTCTGCTACTTTGTATACCAAGCCTAGTGGTATCTGAAACATGGAGATGTAGTTCTCGCTTAAGCGATGAAAGGTGCTCAAAATTGGAGACCGTTGGCGAGGCTGAATACCGATTCAGTGCCTCGTCCACCCTACGCTGCAGGTCAGACACCCCGTCTCCTAGTTCCGCCTTTACCGCCGCCACAGCTGAGATGTACTGACCCCTGCTGTGAGCCTTGGAGGCATCCCAGGTCATCTCCAGAGAAGCCGACCCCGCATTGTGTGCCCAATATTCCCCCAGGGGAGAGAGAACCTTGTCATGTACAGCGTCATTGTTGATCCAATGGGGTTGTAACCTCCAAAGGGTATTGTTCCGCGACCTGGTGGTCCTAATGGTCAATTTAAGTGGGTGATGGTCAGAGAGGCCAGAGGGAAGGTAACATGCCTCCTGAATGTTAGCCAGCATGGTGGAATTGGCAAAAGCCAGATCAATGCGGGAGGAGGTTCGAAATGTGGTCGAAAAGCATGAATACGTTCTATCATGGGGATGAAGCCACCTCCACGCCTCCTGGAACTCCGTGGCCTGAGCCCACGTTCCGAGATCAGAACTAAAATTGGACTGGGGGGAAGGCCTGTCCAGGTCACGGGACAGTGTAGCATTAAAATCTCCCATGAACAGAACCCGTGCTGGGCAATGCGGAGCCAGCCTCTCATAGAGAGTGTACAAAGTCTGTATCTGACTCGGGGGAGGCAGATAAACATTCACAATAACATACTTTTTGTTATATACACTTAGCACAACCATAACAAATTTTCCCTGGGGGTCCAGATGAACATCATGAATCACACACGGTATACGTTTGCTAATCAGGATAGACACCCCACGAGAATACGAAGAGTAGGTCGCATGAAGCGCCCTCTGTACCCAGGGCTTCTTCAGAGCCAGAACCTTGCTACCGGTTAAATGTGTCTCCTGCAGTAACACTATATGGGGATTATGTAATTTCAAATATTGGAATAATAGTGACCTTTTAAATTTTGAGTTGAGCCCCCGAACATTCCATGACAGAATGGTCAGGAGTTCAGCGTGCGGGGGAGCCATCAAGGAGCACCAGGGGGAAATAGAAGCAGGATGAGCCCTTTAACCCAACACATATAATTAAACTTCGCATTGGCACACCTATTCAATAGGGTCAGAGACCCATAAGTCAATTGAGCAACACAGTAATAGTCTGGACCGTCATAACAATGAAACCCTCCTCCCCAGAACATAGAACACCCTACCCAAACATCATACAAACCTTGCTTCAAGGGCCGAAAAAAAAGGGGCCCAAGAGCCATAAAAACTGATGCAGGGTTTCGTCCCATAACTGAAAAAAACATCAAATCTTTAGGTCACTGCGACCTCAAGAAGTCGGCCCGTAGGACCGCAGGTGAAGAAGAAGTCTCCAGGGAAGTCCATCTCGACTCTGGGTGGGGGTCCAAAGCGTGGACAAGGGACAACTCGGATCACCTCGGTTCACAGGCGGGGCAGTTCAGTATTTGCTGTTGGAGCTCCTTAGGCAGGAATAAGTAGCAGTCTAGCCAGCAGAAGTTAACACTTATGCAGATGGAGTAAAGGTGGAAGTCAGCAGGGATAGACAGGATTGGGGATACAAAAGGGGGTATTGCAGGGATTCACCATGAGACAGGAGAGACGTCCATTGATGGGATAGTTGATGCGCATCCGCTCCCTGCCGGGTGTATTCCACCATGGGTCCTCGGCTTTGTGTAGTTAACGGGCGTCTAGCCACGCCGTTGCCGCCTCCGGGGTGTCGAAGAAGTGAGTATCGCTACCATCTGTGATTCGCAGTCTGCTGGGATACAACAGGCCAAAGCGTATTCCCTTCTCTCGGAGCCGGCGTCTCACATCAGTAAAGGACTCGCGACGTTGCTGTACCTCCTGAGAGAAGTCTGGGAAGAAAAGTAATCTGGTATTCTCATATTTAATTTCAGGCATGATGCGTGCCGCCGCCAGAATGCGGTCCCGGTCCCGGTAGTTCAGCATTCGTAACAGGAACGTGCGCGGTGGGGCCCCAGGTCTCGGAGGGAGCGGCGGAACCCTGTGGGCTCTTTCGACCACAAAGGTAGATGGCGTGGCACCCAGGTCGAACAGGGTGGTCAGTAATTGCTCAGTAAATTCAGCAGGTCTAGAGCCCTCAGCCCTCTCGGGCAGTCCAATTATGCGGATGTTGTTCCGCCTGAGGCGGTTCTCGGTATCTATTGCGCGCTCCTGCAGCGCTTTCACTTGAAGTTGGAGGGCCCGCACCTCCCTGGAGTCTGACCGGACCGTATCCTCCACCATGGAGACCCTGTCCTCCACCTCCGTGATGCGAGAGCGAAATTTATCCATATCTTGACGGATGAGACCGACATCCACTGTCAAGAAGTCGATCTTAGATGTCAGAGTTTCCTTACAGGATGTGATGGCCGCCAGGATCTCCACTCCCGTGGGGGGCGCCGCCACCCCGGACTCCGCAGCCCTCTGTGTATTAGCCGCCATCCCAGCTGAGGAGCGCCGTTCAGACGAAGCAACCGCTGATGGGGGGATATGAGGAGCCTTCGGGCCCTTGTTTGTGGAGTAGCGGGTCTTAGGGCGGCCCATCCAAGCCTTACCCCAAGATTAAGGGGAGTTTGGGGGGGGGGGTTCGTGGGCAGGGGGCTCAGTTCAAGGGGGAGGATGGAGGCTGTAGTAATGACAAGGTGGAGAGGTGCAGGAGCGGGACAGCCCCCCCCCGCAGTGTTGCAGAGCAGTCAGTTAGCCAAGGATCACAGGAGGAGGGAAGGTAAGACTGTGTCTGGTGGATGGGGCCGGCACGGCAGGCCGCAAGATGGCAGCGGGCCGCAGGTGTGGGTGCGGGGGAGCAGCTCTCTAAAAGTCCTCGGATGCACTGCCAACCCCCCCCGCACGGATGGTACTACCTGAGGATGTGGATGTCCGCCGCTCGTCCCGCGGCATAAAGTAATTGAGGCCGGAGGCTGCAGGAAGTGCGGTAGGCCGCAAGATGGCTGGAGGCCACAGGCCGGGGCAATCAACCTCCCGAGGCCCCCCGGTGGTCGCAGCGCCGGACCGGAGCACCCTCCTCACCACAGGCGCCCCTGGTGTGTGTGGATGAGGCCCCCTAGCCCAGCGAATCGCGGCAATTTAGCTCAGGGGATCCGGGAGTGTCAGCAGGCCGCAAGATGGCGGCGGATCCCAGGGGCACAGAGCCAGCCGCGGGTCCCTGTAGCGGCACAATCGGGTGACCAGGGCAGAAAATAGCAGCTGGGGCCGAGGCAGGGGACGTTCAGGAGCCCACTGGGTAAGTTTGGGGGCTTACCAGGGCGGTGGGAAGGCAGGATGGCGTCAGATGGAATCAGGATGTGCGGAGCTCCTCAGCAGCACGTCTTCCTCGCTCTACATCCGGACACGCCCCAGGAATGACAAGTTTTAATGATATATAAAGAAAATATAACTAAATTTCACACACTGTATAATAGCATTTCCCAGGGGATTTCAGCATGTGGGCCTGGACAATTCCTATTCATGGACTCACATATATCTCCCAGGGGTCCCACAAGCCCTTCTCTCCCCTTATCCTCCTCCTCCTCCTCCAACCTCCAATATAGTTTCACTTTGATCTCTTCTAAATAGTTTTCATATATTGAATAATTTACATTTTGCTTTAATATCACAATTCCATTTAGATCAAAAGAATGTGGGAGTTTATTGACTTTATCATTTTATATCCTAGTTACATTAAAGCTGATAGGTAGATTCATTATAATTATAATGATGAAATTCTGGCAGATTTAAAAATATGCTATTTCTCTATATAAAGTCTCTTAATGATTAATCATAATTCTAATTTTATTGTTGAAGGACCCCAACAGGGTACTCTAATGATATATATATATATAGTGCATATATATAATTGGAGTATGATATATACAGTATCTCACCAAAATGAGTACATGGAAACAATGGAGAAGTAGCAAAAATGACATTTATTGAAAAACATACATAGTATAATAGCAGTTTTCAAAATTTTTAAATCATATAAAATGATACAGTTTGTACAGTGAGCCCTTGTGCGTCTACGCGTTTCACTCTGGGGCTTTTTCAGGACACGATCAAGGTTCAAAGAGGTAAAAAAAAGAACGAGTCTCACTGTCTTAGAAGACTGAGCCTCATGTACAAATCTCCAGAAGTTGGAAGGTTTCCAAAATGTGGAAGGCTTCCAGCAAACTGCAGAGAAGATAAGCAGCGTGCAGTTGATTAACTAAGGTAGAGAAGTGCTAGGCAAATAGTCGGAGGTCTGGAGGCCTCCTCATTTTATATGATTTTTAATTTTTGAATACTGTTATTATACTATGTATGTTTTTCAATAAATAGAATTTTTGCTACTTCTCCATTGTTTCCATGCCTTCAAAGTCCGACCAATGGTTACTGTAAGGAGTAACTTTTCTTGTTTTTCCTCATTATTTCAACATGATAACGACTTCAAACACACCTCCAAGACGACCACTGCCTTGCTAAAGAAGCTGAGGGTAAAGGTGATGGACTGGCCAAGCATGTCTCCAGACCTAAGCATCCTCAAACAGAAGGTGGAGAAGCGCAAGGTCTCTAACATCCACCAGCTCCGTGATGTCGTCATGTAGGAGTGGAAGAAGACTCCAGTGGCAACCTGCAAAGCTCTGGTGAACTCCATGCCCAAGAGGGTTAAGGCAGTGCTGGAAAATAATGGTGGCCACACAAAATATTGACACTTTGGGCCCAATTTGGACATTTTCACTTAGGGGTGTACTCTCTTTTGTTGCCAGCAGTTTAGACATTAATGGCTGTGTGTTGTTATTTTGAGGGGACAGCAAATTTACACTGTTATACAAGCTGTACACTCACTACATTACATTGTAGCAAAGTGTCATTTCTTCAGTGTCGTCACATGAAAAGATAGAATAAAATATTTACAAAAATGTGAGGGGTGTACTTACTTTTGTGAGATACTGTATATACTGTTTGCATTTAATGAATATTTTCACGTGATTCACATTTTTTTTTGCTCAGTTGGGATTTTAATTATATGTGGGTTTTGACATTGTTTTATCTTATCATATGTTTGATTGTATTTAAAGGCACAATGCAATGCATTTGTTTGTATTATTAAAAAAAGGCAGTCTTTTGGTGATCAGAAGAAAAACCATTACAGAGATACGCATTTTTTTTTTAGCACCGTTACAGATAGCGCTGCACTGTTTGGTTATGTTTATTTTAAGGTGTAGTGAAAATACCAGTCTTAGCTTGCTTCCCAGGATAAGTTAATGAACAAATTGTAGTTTGGTTATTGATTTACTGCAGTTATCTGATTCTGATGATCACCGACAGGTAAAATGAGCTGATGGGACTTTCAGGTACAGTTTACATATATAAGAAACACTTAAAAATGACAGTCTCACCACTTGGCAGCCATATACATTAGCTGCAAGGGCCTCACCATACAAGTGACAGATGCTAACACTCTTTGTGAGTCTGTAATGTTAATACTTATCTGGTGACAGGTGCATTTCTCAAGTGTGGCAGGATAAGTTCATGTACATGCAGGAGGAAGAAAACCATCTGGATAACTTGACTGGTACACGGCAACTTGACAGCACTTGATTCCTGCTCCTGTGGCTTTCTCTCTGTGGGATTCATCAAGGTCTTGTAAAGGCCCATACACACAATAGAACTTTTTGACAACAAATGTCCGACGGACCTGTTTGATCGGACAATCCGACCGTGTGTACGCTCCATCCGACATTTTTTTTTGCTTTTTCATCAGACAAATGTTCGCTGTGGGAACAGACAAACTTCCCGGCAACAAATGTCCGATGGAGCAAAATCCGATCGTGTGTACACAAGTCCATCGGACTAAAATCCAAAGAACAAACACGCATGCTCAGAACCAATGCTAAAGATCAGACAACAATAGCAGAAGTTGCCCACAGGGTGGCGGTAAAGAGCAGAAAAATCTTGTGATTTGGTGAAAGTTGGCCGAAAAAGTCCTGCCTTGTGTATGCATACCAAGTTCACAGCCAACGCCCTTCAGACCAAAATCCAAGGAAAAGTCAGATCGTGTGTATGAGGCTTAAGAATCTACTGCCCGGTTCTTGCACCATTTTATCCAGTACACAAGACCCTCTGCTGCTAAAGAGTCATGCCATCCTAAGGAGACACACGCTATGCCGCCAAGGTGACATCACCTAATCAAGACACAGGTTCTTCCCCATACTAGGTGAGCTGTGCCCTTATCACCATGCCACATCCAAATATAAAGTGAAACCCATGCACCCACCCTAAATCTAAATATCCCTCCTTTCCTCCCAATCCCTTACTTCTCTTCTTCCCCCACCCTCCTACCTATCTGTTAGCCTACCTCATCTGCGATTTCAAACTGACCATACTATTAGAACCTATGTGCAGTCAGTACAATTGGTCTGTATATGCAGTAAAGCATGCTTGTTACACACACTGTGGAACCTAAGGGGTTAATCCTCCACATTATGTAAAAAGGCTGTTTGATCCTGTCTTCTTTGAGCCTCCCCTTCTTCCAGTCCCCAATCCATCTGCTGACAGTACAGAGCCTTGGGGGCACTCTGCACATGCTCAGTTTGGTGTTTATTGCTAGAAACTTGTTTTTTTTCTTGTGATCAGCGCAGGGCAAATTAGCACTGTCCAGAAAGAAGATCAGGAGTCCTGCAGCCCCATAGGACAGTCAGAGGAGAATGAAAATTCCTCCTGCAAGCTTTAGCCAGACACTGATAGAAGTCACAAGGCTGCTATATACTGCTGATGAGAAAGGGTATTTAGCCGTTTATATTTACTAAAATAATCACATTCCCATGTTCTGTGTACTGTAGGAGACCAGCTATAGTGAATGCAGGGTCCTGGGTTTAGTAACACTTGGTTGGTTGCAACTGTGTTTTTGTGCCTTGTGTGCCATGAGTTCGGCATAATGTTTGCAATATGCAAAGCTGTAAATAAAAAATAAAATAAAAATATTAATTTACATATTTTGTAAACATAACATTTAATTACCCTTGCATTGGCAACATTTATATATGTGGCCTTACCTACAGCAGTGGTCTTGTCACAGGGGTCAGAAGTAGTTGAATAAGAACTCTTTTACCCACTGCTATAAGTGGGATCTAGGGCAGAATGGCAAATCCAGCTTGTGTTTGGGTGAGTGTGTGAATAAGGAGTACATAGGAGTCTGGCCAGAAACCCGATTTTCTTAGTGTACTTTGCATGGGAATTCAGGAGAGACAAACACAGAACGACCAAGTAGCAAGTAACCCGAAACTAAAGAAACTAGGAAATTCTTGCCCCTAGTCACCATGCCACAATCAAATGTAATGCCGCGTACACACGACCGTTTTTCATGACGAGAAAAAAGTAATTTTTTAATTTGGTCATTAAAAACGATCGTCTGTGGGCTCCAGAGCATTTTTCAAGATGTGAAAAATGGGCATTAAAAATTTGGAACATGCTCTAATTTTTCTCGTCATGAAAAACGGCCGTGTGTAGGCTTTAACGACGTGAAAAAAACGCGCATGCTCAGAAGCAAGTGATGAGACGGGAGCGCTTGTTCTGGTAAAACTAGCGTTCGTAATGAAGATAGCACATTCGTCACGGTGTAACGGACTGAAGAGCATGAGGCTGAAAAGCACGAATCGTCCCTCATCAAACTTTACTAACACAAGGATCAGCAAAAGCAGCCCAAAGGGTGGCGCCATCCGAATGGAACTTCCCCTTTATAGTGCCGTCGTACATTTCGCGCTTTGCTCGAGCATTTTTTTTCATGATAGTGTGTAGGCAAGGCAGGCTTGAGAAGAATCACGTCAAGAAAAACTTAGTTTTTTTCAATGACATTAAAAACGGTCGTGTGTACGCGGCATAAGATGTAACCAACTACACAATTTTGTAAATATTTTCTATTATATCAAGATTTCTGTGAGCAGCAGAGATATGAATATTATCCTTCCCTAGGAAAGGTTTTTGCACTTCATCTCCTGACATTCTGCAAAGTAACACAGGACAGCAAATCTAATCTGCAATGCCAAATTGTCATTTGAAATAGAAGCCGCATTGATCCCTTGAAAGTGTGACTCACACTGCGCTAGTGGCTAAGAGAAATTAGATTGAATATCAGCAAAATCTAATTATTACACCAACCAAGTATAAAACATTTTAGGGAAATCTTAGTATTTTCATCTTGCCAAAGCCCTAACAATGCAGAAAGATAGAACAAACGGGATTCTTGATCTCCAGTGATTATTTCTCAGAACAAATTCAAGGTGTCAATAGAAATGAGGTAAAAACTGGTGGCCATGAACAATTGTGACACCATTGGTAAACCATTGAAAAAGATGTTTTGATACAAAGGATTCCCCCAGACTCTTTATATCTGCCCTAAATTTGATGGGCTGGGTTGGAGTTTTTGGACAACTTAAAGGGGTTGTAAAGGTTCGTTTTTTATTTTCTAAATAGGTTCCTTTAAGCTAGTGCATTGTTGGTTCACTTACCTTTTCCTTTTATTTACCTTCTAAATGTTTTATTTCTTTGTCTGAATTTCTCACTTCCTGTTTCTCCTCACTAAACTTCACACCATCATCCGAGCCGTGTTTAGTCAGCCAGAACAGCTTACTGAACAGTTTACTGAGGAGGAACAGGAAGTGAGAAATTCAGACAAAGAAAACAAAGAAAAAAAATATTTAGAAGGGAAATCTAAGGAAAAGGTAAGTGAACCAACAATGCACTAGCTTAAAGGAACCTATTTAGAAAAAAAAAACCGAACCTTTACAACCCCTTTAAGGTGGAAGTAAACCCTCCTATCGTTTTCAGCCAAGGAAGCTGCCATCTTGGCCTCTGTTTAATCTACAACTGCCATGATGCTGCACATGTGATCAGTTATGAAACCAGCCATTTGATGGTTTGACAGTTTGGTTGAGAGCACAAGCAAATGTGACAGCTAGCATTTCCGGCATGCCGGGAATGGTAACTGTTTTTTGAAACTATCAAACCGATGGGTTTACTTCCACTTTAACGTTTTGCATAGAACAACAGATCCTTTACTCATGTCTACCAGACCTCTCAACAAAAATAAACTCTGCTCATTGTTTGTGCGGCGCCCCAGAAACCACCACAACTCATATCCAATTTGGAACTGACATTCTAACATGGCCTTTCTCAGCCTTTTTACCCCATAGGACTCCTTGAAATAGTTTTTAGGTCCCTGGGAACCCCTGGCAAAACCAACTATTTGAGAGTCATTGGAAAAAATGCCCCTTATATCGGTGACCAGTGGGAAGAATGCCCCGTTATAGTGGTGGTCAGCGTGCCACTATTATGCCGCGTACACACGATCGGAATTTCCATTGGAAAAACCTTGGATGGATTTTTTTTGACGGAATTCCGCTCAAGCTTGCCTTGCATACACATGGTTACATAAAATTTCTCTTAACTTTCGACTGTCAAGAACGCGGTGACGTACAACACTACGAAGAGCCGAGAAAATTAAGTCCAATGCTTCCGAGCATGCGTCGAATTGTTTCCGAGCATGCGTAGGAATTTTGCGCATCGGAATTGTTACCGACGATCAGAATTTCCGATAGGAACTTTTTCCGTCGGAAAAATAGAGAACCTGCTCTCAATCTTTTGTTGGCGGAAAATCCGACAGCAAAAGTCCAATGGAGCGCACACACGGTTGGAATTTCCGACCAAAAGCTCACATCGGACTTTTCTTGTCGGAATTTCCGATCGTGTGTATGCGGTATTACAAGGAGCTAAAAAGCTCATTTTAGTCAAGTAGCTGGATCTGCAAAGTGGCCCCAGGACTTGGCAGGCACCAGCAAATGGGTGGTTAATTAGCTACAGCTAAGGAAGCCTATGCAACCTCTGGAGGAACCCTAGTTGAGAATGGCTGCTCTAACGTATAAAAAGTTATAAAAGAAATCCAGCCTAAAGTTAAATTGATAGTAAACGTTAATTTCTTTCTTTAACCCCTTCCTTACTGGGCACATATACCCCCTTCCTGCCCAGGCGAAATTTCAGCTTTCAGCACTGTCACGCTTTGAATGACAATCGCGCGGTCGTGCGACGTGGCTCCCAAACAAAATTGACGTCCTTTTTTTCGCACAAATAGAGCTTTCTTTTGGTGGTATTTGATCACCTCGGCGGTTTTTATTTTTTGCGCTATAAACAAAAATAGAGCGACAATTTTGAAAAAAAAAGCAATATTTTTTGATTTTTGCTATAATAAATATCCCATTTTTTTTTTTTTATATATTTTTTTCCTCAGTTTAGGCCGATACGTATTCTTCTACATATTTTTGGTAAAAAAAAATCGCAATCAGTGTTTATTGATTGGTTTGCGCAAAAGTTATAGCGTTTACAAAATAGGGGGTAGTTTTATGGCATTTTTATATATTTTTTTTTTTATTAGTAATGGCGGCGATCAGTGATTTTTTTCGTGACTGCGACATTATGGCAGACACATCGGACACTTTTGACACTAATTTGGGACCATTCACATTTATACAGCGAACAGGGCTATAAATATGCACTGATTACTGTATAAATGTGACTGGCAGGGAAGGGGTTAACACTAGGGGGCGAGGAAGGGGTTAAATGTGTTCCCTATGTGTGATTGTTACTGTGGGGGGAGGGGACTGACTGGGGGAGGTGACCGATCTGTGTCCCTATGTACAAGGGACACAGCATCGGTCCCCTCTCCCTGACAGGACATGGATCTGTGTGTTTACACACACAGATCCATGTCCTTGTCTCTGTAACCGCCGATCGCGGGTGCCTGGCGGACATCGCGGCCGCCAGGCACGCGCATCGGCATCTCAGTGATGCGCCGGGCGCGCGTGCCGCCGGCGGCGCTCGCGCGCCCCCCAGTGGCCAAATAGCGGAGGCCGTATAATAACGGCCTCCCGGCATTTGACAACCACCTTGCGGCCGTATATTCTCGTACGGCGGGCGCGAGGTGGTTAAAATAACAAACATGTCTCTTTAAAGTAACAAACATAATGGTTTTGCACAGAGCAGCCCTCATCCTCCTCTTCTCCAGTCCCCCTGGGCTCCTCATGTGTGCTCATCACTGAGACGGGGGGGGGGGGGGTAGAAGATAATGAAAAAAAAACTCTACCCAGCGAAGGAAGTTCAATAAACAGGCATTCAAATATAGCGGTGCGGGGAATATGACCTAAAACTTAAGCCGAAACGAAAAAATACCCTGGGACAGACCCCGGCAGAAGAGAGTTTACCCCCCCCCCCCCCCCCGGTTGGCTTAAACTGGATAACAATTAAACAGAAGGAACCCCTCAGGGGGGTTCATGTACAAATTTTTTTTTAATGAAAAAATTGTATACTTTTATTACAAAAATCCCTGAAGCCCCCCAAAAAATGTATACCACAACCTTCACCACAATAGTAAAAATAAAACGTTATCTTGAATCGATACACACACAGTCCGGACAATTTCCACCAACCACAGTAAGTACTAATGTGCAGTCACCTTGGGTAAGTATCAACATATATTCAGTCTAAAGACTGCGACATTATTCCCATTGTGGATGTGCAGAAAAATGATCTAAATACCACCCCAATCAATAGGCTGTGCTCACAATAATTGTTGAATGCAATATAGAGCAGGCAGCTTGCAGCTATTCCAGGTTGGATAAGCAAAAGCGTGGAGGGTTAATGTATATAGCGGTAAATATATAAGCGTAGTCCAGCTTCAGTGAAGATTTACTTACATGTCTTTCTGTAATTTGCCACGATCGGGAGTTTGGGGGATATTTGTACTGTCCTGGCATTTTACTCTTCTCAAGAAATGAGATCGGCCGTCAGTACATCAGGACTGATCAATTTTCATATATACTGTATATACCATAGTTTTTGGACTCTATAACTTTCGTAAAGACTAAATAATGTATACCGATTTGGGTTATATTTACCAAAGAAATGTAGTAAAAATAAATTTATGAAGTAAGATTATTTGCAAATTTCTAAAACAGAAACTAAGAAACACGTTTTTTTATTTATTTCAGTATATGTTTATTTATACAGTTGTGTTCAAAATAATAGGAGTCCAACACCACTAACCAGATCGATCACTGTTTTTGGTATAAATTTTATTTCTACATGACAAATAATGTACTAGTAGGTATTAGAGCTGCGCGATTAATCGCTAACCATTTGCGTTATCCTGACTGGACGTCATATGACATCCAGCAGGATAACAGCTGCCACGCACCCGTGGGGGCGCTTTGCGGCGATTGGCGTGTCAGACACACCGCAACACTGATCTCGGTAAAGAGCCTCTGACAGACACGAGTAGAGAAGAGCCGATCGGCGGCTCTCCTGACAGGGGGGGTGTCTGTGCTGATTGGTTATCAGCGCAGCCCCCCCTCGGATGCCCGCCCAGGACACCAGGGAAGCCGCCAGGACCACCAGGGATGTGCATCCCCTATGGCCATCCACATATGCCTATACATGCCCAATATGTGCCAATCAGTGCCCACAAATGGGCACTGACTGGCACCATTATGAAACACATTAAATCAGTGGTGCCCAGCAATGCCACCCATCCGGCGATTCCCTACACCATAAGAATGATCATAGCGGCTGTTCCGCCACTTGATCGTTCTTACGGGAAACGAAAGGGGATGTCCCCCCTCCCGCCGCCCTCCGGTGCTTCTACTGACTCACCTGTGCGATCGGTGAGTCAGAGAACTGATCCGCCGGCCCCGGATGCTGATCACAGAGATTTCCGGCAGACCACATGGTCGCCGGAGTCTCTATGATTGTCGGAGGCCAGGCGCGATGTTATGATGTCACGCCCGGCCTCTGCATTAAAACAAAACAGTGACGCCTTAGCGGGGAAGCCAGGATCGTTTATTCTATTTTTATATTTTAGGCTTCCCAGCCTAGTTGTGAGATGTGGGGTCTTATCTCACTGTAAAGAGGTCCTGTCATGTCATATTCCTATTACAAAAAAAGTGTCAAAATAAAAAAAATGTAAGTAAAATTAACAATAATTTTTATTTTATTTTTAAAGTGCCTCTTGCAGCGTTCTCGTTGGGAAAAATTTAATTTTTTCTCTTTGACGAGAAAAACGACCGTGTGTGGGCTTTTCATCATTTTTGCCGACGAGAAAAACGGCAAGAATCACGACGAGAAAAATTAGAACATGCTCTAATTTTTCTCGTCGTGATTCACGGCATTTTTTTCCACGCCAGTTTTCCCATAGGGAAACACTGCCAGGGAGCCTACACACGGTCGTTTTTCACGACCAAAAGAAGAAATGTCATGAAAACCGGCCGTGTGTAGGGGACCAAGCCGGTCCTCGTTTTTCATGTCGATTTTCTCGGCGGTGTTTTCACCGTCGAGAAAATCGATCGTGTGTACACGGCATCTGTCCCTGTGTGCTCGCACGCAGAAGCGAATGCATACATAAGTCCCGCCCACATATGAAAACAGTGTTCAAACCACACATGTGAGGTGTCGCCGCGAACTTTAGAGCGAGAGCAATAATTCTAGCCCTAGACCTCTTCTGTAACTCGCCTATGGGGATTTTTATGTACCGAAGTTTGGCGCCATTCCACGAGCGTGTTCAATTTTGAAGCGTGACATGTTAGGTATCTATTTACTCAGCGTAACTTCATCTTTCACATTATGCAAAAAAATTGGGCTAACTTTACCGTTTTGTTTTTTTTTAAAGCATGAATCTGGTTTTTTTTTTCAAAAAAAACGTGTTTGAAAAATTGCTGCGCGTATACCGTGCGTGATAAAAAGTTGCAATGAACACCATTGTATTCTCTAGGGTCTCTGCTAAAAAAACATATATAGTGTTTGGGGGTTCTATTTAGTTTTCTAGCAAAAAAAAATCTGAAGAATTATGATTTTTACATGTAGGAGCGAAGTGTCAGAATTGGCCTGGGCCTGAAGTGGTTAATAATAAAAAAAAAAGAGCGTTTAAAAAATATAAGTGTAGCGGACCCCCCAAAATGGGGGTTGTTATGCCTAAATTTAAGGGGTAGCCTGAGCAAATAGTTGGGCTCAGGCTGTTGCAATTCTTTAAATGGGTTTCTGCTCTGAGGTGATGTTGTCTGGCAGTGCAGTTCCCTGTGGCCTCTGGGTGGCGCTGTCACCCAGGTCTCGGGTTGAACCACAGGTGACATTGCAACACTATTGGGTGTCCTTTCTCGGCGGCCATGCAGGGGGCGTGGGCTGCCTGCTGTGCATGCCGGGAGAGGGTTCTTAAGGAGCGGACGCCATTGGCGCGGGGCTCTTTGGCGCGTACCCCAGCGTCGGTGGCCCTCATGGCCAGGGGTACGCATGTGTGTATTCGGTCCCGGGAACCTTTAGCCCGAGGCTGCATCGTTCCAGGTAGGCCCAGCACCTTTAGCTGAGGCCTACGCCAGAAAGCGGAGTCCCAGGGTACCCGTGGGAGGGTGACCCGCTCTGAAGGAGAGGGAACCAGGGGAGGACCTATCCAGGGGATCGGTGAAGGAAGTCACTGTCTCGGGAGAGGCCTGGTTACCTGTCAGAGGGAAGGATTCCATTATCCGCCAAAAGCCTTGTAACGTAGCCTATTGGCATAAAAGTTCTAAAGTGTTACAAGCGCTGGGAAGTTCGGGACTAAAGCCCTGTACACACGATCGCTTTTACCGATGAAAACAGTCCGATGGACTTTTTTCATCGGACAAACCGATCGTGTATGGGCCCTATCGGTCTTTTTTCCATCGGTGTTAAAAAACAGAACATGTTTTAAATTTATCCGATGGAAAAAAAAACGATAGCAAATTACTATTGTCTGTGGGGAACTCCATCGGATAAAAAACCCACGCATGCTCAGAATCAAGTCGACGCATGCTCAGAAGCATAGAGCTTAATTTTTCTTGGCTCGCCGGAGTGTTTTACGTCACGGCGTTTGGGACGATCGTTTTTTTGACTGATGGTGTGTAGGCAAGACTGATGGAAGTCAGCTTCATCGGATTTCCGTTGGAAAAAATCCATTGGTTTAAAATCCATAGGAAATCCGATCGTGTGTACAGGGCTTAAAAGGTTCATATCCTGACAATATCCTTAGGAAAAGAACTTAAAGTGAATGTTCGTGCTCCACACCGGCTGCTAGGACCGTGAGAGGGGACTATCCGGGTGAGCAAAACCCACTCAGGCTTGAGTGGCGATGAGAGTAATTAAGTGCTGCGTGCCTGAACCTGCCTCCCTGTTCAACTTTCTCTATCTCCAACCTTTCCTGTCAAGTTGTAAGCAAGTAAAATAAACTATTTTATTGGTTTTAATACTGTCTGGACAATGGCCTTCTTCAAAGAGAGAGAGAATAGACTTTTCCCTACACTCTAGGGACGAGAACCAATGGAAAGAGGTAACTCGCTGCAGGACCCAAAACTATTAACACCGCTCACCCTCTACAAGATGGAGGATATTGGGCATGTGGCATGGTGTGTCCCATCTGCTGGCGGAGGCAAGCAGCAGAGTTAGGGATGTGTGTGCTACATAAAAATGAAGGAACACTATCATCGTTTAAATGTTACAAAGAATATAACAGAATATGTAAATCAAGGATGCAAAAAATCGGAATGAACGACAGATTGCAAAAGATAGGACAAACCACCAAAAATTCTTCAAATATATTAATAGTAAAAAGGTCAGGTCTGAGCATGTAGGCTCTTTACAAAATAATTTAGAGTGGGTGACTGGGGACAAAGAGAAGGCTAATTAATTAAATACTTTCTTCAGCTCTGTGTATACAAAGGAGCATGGGGGAGCTCATGTCCATAATGGGGGTGGTAGTGACACAGCCCCAAATCCACAATGGCTCAAAAGTTATATGGTCTAGAAATATTTAAACAGATAAAGCACCTGGACCAGATGGCATCCACCCACTCTGTCATTCCAAAGCCATTGTTTATAATATTTAGGGACTTGTTAATGACAGGAAAAGTACCACTGGATTGATGTAGGGCCAATGTGGTGCCTATATTTAAAAAGGGATCAAAGTCTTTACCAAGTAACTATAGACCTGTTAGTTTAACTTCTATAGTCCGGAAGATACTGGAGAGTTTAACCACTTAAGGACCGCCTCCAGTAGATATACGTCAGCAGAATGGCACGTACAGGCACATCAACGTACCTGTACGTCCCCTTTAACTGCCCGACGTGGGGGTCGCGCACACCCCTTCACTGCCAGTGTCATTTTTACTGTAACCAGTGCATTTTTATAGCACTGATCGCTGTAAAAATTACAATGGTCCCAAAAATGTGTCAAAAGTGTTCGTCAAAATGTCGCGGTCACGAAAAAAATCACTGATCGCCGGCATTACTAGTAAAAAAATAAAAAAATAAAACCATAAAACTATCCCCTCTTTCGTAAACGCTATAACTTTTGCGCAAACCAATCAAACGCTGATTGCGTTTTTTTTTACCAAAAATATGTAGAACAATACGTATCTGCCTAAACTGAGGAAAATAAATGTTTTTTTATATATTTTTGGGGGATATTTATTATAGCAAAAAGTAAAAAATATTGAATTTCTTTTTAAATTGTCGCTCTATTTTTGTTTATAGCGCAAAAAATAAAAACCGCAGAGGTGATCAAATACCACCAAAAGAAAGCTCTATTTGTAGGGAAAAAATTTTGTTTGGGAGTCACGTCGCACGACTGCGCAATTGTCAGTTAAAGCGACGCAGTGCCGAATTGCAAAAAGGGGCCTGGTCATTAACTAGCCAAAATGGTCCGGGGCTTAAGTGGTTAATAAACGACCACATAGACGCGTTCTTGTTGGAAAAAAAATATTTTAAGCAATAGACAGCATGGATTCATGAATGACAGACGTCCCCCCCCTGCTGTAGCAAATTGGATCATGCTTTGCTGGGGTTTTTTGCCTTCCTCTGGATCAACTGTGGGTGAAGGATTGTTTATATGGGATTGTATTTATTTATTTTTTGGTTGAACTAGGTGGACTTGTGTCTTTTTTTAACCTGACTAACTATGTAACTATGTAAGTGCAGAGAGTTCTCTTCTCACTTCTGACAGCTGAAAAAAATCCAGGCAGCCTGCCAAGTTTCTCACAATATCGCTTAGGTGGAGATAAAGAGAAACATTGTAACATGTAGTTCTTTTAGATCAAAGGAATTAACTTCTGTCTGTAAATGAGGTCAGTTTAACCACTTAGACCAGGAGTGTCCAAACTTTTATCAAAGAGGGCCAGATTTGATGCAGTGAACATGCGTGAGGGCCGACCATTTTGCCTGACATTCTGTGAACCATTAAAATGCGGTTAAGTGTGTTCGTTCGAGCACTAATACACTGCCCAACAAGAATTCTCTTGCCTTTGTGGCTGTGTGTGAGTAAAGAGATGAGCTTTGGCGTATTATTTGGATATACCGTATTTATTGGCGTATAACAAGCACTTTAACTTTAAGAGCGAAGTTTCCGGAAAAAAATAATAATTTTAAATAAAGAACTGTGAAGCAAAATAAGGGTCGGTGCCCATCTTTAGCCTCACAAGTGCCCATCTGCAGACCCACCATTGCCATGAATGTAGCCACACCATTGCTCAGAATGCAGCACCCACCATTGCCAGGAATGCAGCACTCACCATTGCCAGGAATGCACTCACCATTGCCAGGAATGCACTCACCATTGCCAGCAATGCAGCACCATTGCCAGGAATGCACTCACGAGCGCCAAAGATTACCTACAGGAGAGTCTTCTGTTTACACTGCGGCCTCTTTAATAGAAAGTCCCGCCTCCTTTGATCAACAGAACAGTCATCCAATGGCAGCGCCGGAGACGGGACTTCCTATTACAGAGGCCGCCCATAAACAGGAAATTCTCCTGTGTGTGTGCGGCGCTCGTCCTGCCTCCTCCCTGTCCCATCCAAGGCATATACATCTTTTGTGGCCCCGGCGCTGGGAGATTGTCAGGGACCACAAAAGATATATATGCCAAAATAACCAGGCGGGCCATTCAAAACCAGAATGCGGGCCGTGATTGGCCCACGGGCCGGACTTTGGATATGCCTGACTTAGACTAAACCTTTTTTTGACACTTGTTGCTTACAAGTTAAAATCAGTATTTATTGTTGGGAACCCCCAAATATTATATATTTTTTAGCAGAGACCCGGGAGAATAAATTTGCGGTTGTTGCAATATTTTATGTCACACTATTTGCACAGCGGTCTATCAAATGCATTTTTTTTTTAACACACTTTAATGAATTTAAAAAAACTAAACAGTAAAGTTAGCCCAATTTTGTTTGTATAATGTTAAAGATGATGTTACGCTGCGAGAATTGTGATCTTTATTCTAAGCAAAAAAATTGTGATTCTCATTTTAGCCAGTATCGTGCAGCTCTAGTAGAGTAATAGTAAACCAACAGACCCAACAGTCATGACATGCATGCTGCTGATTGGATCAGAAATTCAAAATAATAGCAGTGTGGAGTTGAATTGGTGAGGTCATTCAAAACAGGTGGCCCTTATTTAAGGATGAAGGCAGAAAATGTTGTACATGCTTGAGTAAAATGGGTTATTCCAGACATTGTTCAAAAGAACAGAAAACTTTAGTTGCTTGGACAGGGGAAAACATATAAAGAAGAGCAGAAACTGATAGGCTGCTCAGTTAAAATGATAACAAATCCTTTAAAATGGCAAACAAAACCAGAAAGACTTGGAAGAAAACGGAAAACTACCATTCAAATGGATCTAAGAATAGCCAAAATGGCAATGACTCAGCCAATGATCAGCCAATGATTTAGACTCAGCCAGTGAACAAAGAAGGTCTAAATTTACCTGAAAGTACTGTAACAATTAGAAGATGTCCATGTGAAGCCAAGCTATTGGCAAGAAGCCCCCGCAAAGTCCCATTGTTGAAAAACCGACGTGCTGAAGAGGTTACAATTTGCCAAAGAACACATTGACTGGCCTAAAGAGAAATGGCCCAACATTTTGTGGACTGATGAAAGCAAGATTGTTGTTTTTTTGGGTCTAGGGGCCACAGACAGTTTGTCAGACAACCCCAAAACACTGGATTCAAGCCACAGTACACTGTGAAGTCAGTGAAGCATGGTGGCGCAAGCATCATGATATGGAGATTCTTCTCATACTATGGTGTTGGGCTTATTTATTGCCTACCAAGGATCATGGATCAGTTTGAATACATCAAAATACTTGAAAAGGTCATGTTGCCTTATGCCGAAGAGGAAATGCCCTTGAAATGGGTGTTTCAACAAGACAATGACCCCAAGCACACTAGTAAGCAAGCAGCATCTTAGTTCCAGACAAACAAGATGTGTTATGGAGTGGCCAGCCCAATCCCTGGATCCTAATCCAATAGAAATCTTGTGGGGTGACATCAAAAATGCTGTTTCTGAGGTAAAACAAAAAAAATGCAGTGGAATTGTGGAATGTAGTGTAATCATCCTGGGCTGGAATACCAGTTCACAGATACCAGAAGTTGGTCGACTCCACGCAACACAGATGTGAAGCAGTTCTCAGAAACAGTGCTGATAAAGCAGCACAGTGCTGAATAGCAAAAAATGCTCTATTCAAGAAAGGGGTAGAACCTTACGGAGGTAAAGTGGTTAAAGGAAAGGAGTTGCTTTTAGGTTTGCCAATGGGCATCAATTGGCAAATCTTGCAATACACAGGTGCAATTGGATCTTCTTTTTTTTTTGTTAATGCCTTAAGCCCTGTACACACGATTGGATTTCCTATGGATTCTAATCCGATGGATTTTTCCATCGGAAATCCAATGAAGCTGACTTCCATCAGTCTTGCCTACACACCATCAGTCAAAAATCCGACCGTCCCAAACGCGGTGACGCAAAACACTCCGACAAGCTGAGAAAAATGAAGTTCAATGCTTCTGAGCATGCGTCGACTTGATTCTGAGCATGCGTGGGTTTTTTGTCCGCTTGAGTTCCACACAGACGATCGGAATTTGCTATCGTTTTTTTTCCCATCGGATAAATTTAAAACATGTTCTATTTTTTCTCACTGATGGAAAAAAGACAGATGGGGCCCATACACGATCGGTTTGTCCGATGAGAAAAGTCCATCGGACGGTTTTCATCAGTCAAACCGATCATGTGTACAGGGCATTAGAGTACAAAGAGGAGAAATTCCAGTCCATCATCCCAGTGGCGAATGAGATTGCTGCAGATTCCAGCATGATCAAGTACAGGCAGATGTCTTCCCCATTATTCTCATGGAGACATCCGCATAAAGTGAGTTTGTAATATTTTAGTAAACCATAAGCCCTGAACCCCTTAAATGTATAAACGTATCTAGTTCTGAACACTCCTCGTCTCCCCTGTGTTCTTCCTGCAGATAGCACAGCAGGATGATGTGGCCTGACAGGGGACTTGTACCATCTGGATTAGGTTTTGTGCCTGCTGTATCCTGCAGCTGTACATCATGCAATCTTATGCCAGGGAACTTGGGAGCTGCAGACTGAAGATCACTCTCCCTGTTCAGCTAGGGAAAACACTCTGGGATCTCAGCTCAAAAGGTTCCTATCCTTGGGACCAGGGGAATCTGCCCTTGGCCTTCTCTTGGGACTCAATTAAAACAGCAATTCCATATCAGAGCTGAGAACTGCATTGCAAGTTGTATCATAAAGACATCCAAAGGATATACTGAATATTTCTACCCCCAATGAAGGGTGTAATATCATCACATTTTGTTTCTTCTAAACATTCAAATGACAGGTCATTGTCACACTCTGCTACACGAGTGTCACTGTATGCACGAGAATTTTGGAGTTGAAAGCTATAGCCAAGAGTTGTATTTCTTTACAGGCCTTTCAAATCATACATTGAAATAAATGAACATTACTCGCTTTGTAAAAGCCAATATAAATCACAAACCGACTAGACCATAAGAGTTTTATATTCATCACATTTGAAGATTTTAAGAGCTTTCCAGAACTCACTGAATTTTAAACTGAACTCTAAATACATTTATATGATCCAGCACTCTCAGATCCATTGACCCTATAAATCCCGGGTATTGCAGTGAAGTGACAGATGGGGCCATCAAAACACAAAATCAATACATAGTGATATCACCTGAGGGGTCAACATCCCTTTGTTTATACCACTGCCAATTGTATGCTGGTTCTCCCGCTCTATCTATATATATATATATAGATATAGGTCTATATCTATATATATGTATACACTGTATATATAAACTAAACTACTGTGCAAAAGTTTTAGGCAGGTGTAACAAAATGCTGTAAAGGGGGAGAGGTTGTTCCAAAATTGAAGAATTAACCACAGATCATCTGTGGATGTAGGCTGCCTCCAAATCCTTCTGTCTCTTCATGTAATCCCAGACGACTCACTCCATGATGTTGAGATCAGGGCTCTGTGGGGGCCAAACCATCACTTGTTCTCGTTCTTTCCACTGAAGATAGTTCTTAATGACATTGGCTGTATGTTTGGGGTCCTTATCCTGCTGCAGAATAAATTTAGAGCCAATTAGGCACCTCCATGATGGTATGGCATGATGGATAAGTATCTGCCTGTAATTCTCAGCATTGAGGACACCATTGATCCTGACCAAATCTCCAACTTCATTTGTGAAAATGCAGCCCAAAACATGCAAGGAGCCTCCACCATACTTTACTGTTGCCTGCAGACACTCATTATCCCCTTCACGCCGAGCGTATGCATATATGTGGCCTCGGCTTTAGGGGGTTATACCAGGATGATGCCCGCAGCTGCAGGCATCATCCCGGTATCGTTTTTTAGAGCGGGGGGTCAGCTTTCCAGGGATAACAACCGATGCAGCTAAATGCCACTCGGTTGTTATCCCGCAGGTGCGGGAGGGGACATCCCCCCCCCCGCTGCTCTTACCGGGCCTCCCATCCCACCTGGGAGAAGAGATCCTCGATCCGCCACTTCCGGCAGCTAGAGACAGACTGTCACGAAGCCGGAAATGGCTTTGTTCCAGTCTTCTCTCTGTAAACACTGAAGCGACTTCACAACGTCACTTCCGGTTTACTCGGCTGTCAATGCCGCCGGAGTTTTAAAAAAATACAGTATTCAGAATCGCAGTTTTTGGCGATCTGAATACTTTGAAGTGCAAAAGAGGGATTTGGGGTGACGAGTAATCTTTATGTCACCTATGACTGTGACAGTCATAGGTGGTGACGAGTACTCTTTATGGAGTGATCGGGGGTCTAAAAGAGATCACTCCAAAAAGAGTACTTGTCACCACCTATGACTGTCACAAGCGATGTTTACATGAGTGAGGTAGATAACAACCGTGTGCCAAAGGCGACCACCAACGTCATGCATCGTGTTAAAGAGGGAAGGCAGCACCATCGCCTGAGCAATAACTGACGCTCAGCGTTATGGCGTTCAAACCTCCCTCGTGTTGCACGCAGCTGGATAAGCAAGTCGACGCCCTAACGTCATGGTTGGTGGTCGCCTTTGGCACACGGTTGTTATCTACCTCACTCATGCACTGTGCCAACACCTTGGTCTACTTCATCTGCAATACATTGCTGCACTACCTTGGATTATCCCTCCTCCATACCCCTCCAGGTACTTTATGGGTTATCATACTTACTTGAAATAAAAGATACTAAAATGACCTGGCCCTCCTTCTTAGTATCACTCTGCGCTTATGGATAAAACCTCTGAAGAAACAAGTGCTGAAATAAAACGTAAATACTGACAGCAGCTGCTTAAAAATCAAATCAAAGTCAGAAAGTTAGATTGATGAAGGATGGTTTATTTATGCCTATATTGATTTAATATCTGGTGAGTGCATCCCTATAAGGGGACTTTTTACCCCCCACGCGGTGAATTACACCTTGGTGAAAGAAGCACTGGAACTAGGATTGGAATCTCTTATAACCAGACTCACTGTTCACTATCCACACCACCTATATGATAATTATATAGAAGACGCACATATGAACATTTGTCCGTAGCGCTGCTACAGTTTTACTCTGAACTTTTGATATAAGTTTTTAAGACTGTGTTTACATATCATACTTACTTATTTAACTATACACCACTACCTTGGTCACTACTTTGTTTCTTTTAACGTTCAACAATCTTTCTACAGTATTTCGGCTGTATTATTAGCTTATTGATAATTTATTGTTACAGATATCCTTGGGAATCATCTACATTTTAAACATTACTTAGTACATAATATATAGACCACAGCTGAAAACTGGAGTTTCCATTCACATTCTCACTCTTTGGCTGCTTGTTGCCGCCGCTGTGCCTCAGGTTGTTACCGCCTCAGCTCCCGGGGATGACGTCTTCTATAGTACCCCCCATCATCGATATTATCCACAATTTTACCTATATACTACAATTAGGTGAGAGTGTTTGGGATCTTTTAAGTTTCCCCTCTTCTTTTGGTTTTGAAATTTTCTACCTACATATCATTTTGGCTATTTTATTCCATTATAGTTACTCCCAAAACCCTGCATCTGCTCCTGATGAGTGGTTATGTAACCATGAAACGCGTAGAGATGTCCTATGATGCGACGTCACAGTGTTTATGTTTTATCATTTGTATCTGATTATAGTTTATTTTAATAAATCAATCCATCATTGTTTTTATGCCCATATGTTACCATTTCAATTTTGGTTTACACACCTAAGGTCCATTATTATGTATATCATGTTGAGATAATTATGTTAATCATCAATTGTTTAGGTCATATCTATTGAGACCTAACATTACATTATAATATGTTACATTATTATTTCTTACTATTTTATAGAGTATGTATGCCTTTTGTACTTATTAAACAATGTTTACATTGATTGATTCATTCAACTTGGTAGTGCTGCTTCATATAAAGTCCCACAACTTCTCTTCCTTTCCAAAATACCAGGGATATAGGTAAATCATAGTTATTGCCTCATACAAAGTCACAACTTTATAGCTTGTTCTCAAAAATTGAAGATCGCCGCCATTACTAGCAAAAACAATAAAATATAAATAAAAGTCCCTAAATATATCCCATAGTCTGTAGATGCAATAACTTTTGCGCAAACCAAACAATATACGTCTATTGCGATATTTTTTTACCAAAAATATGTAGAAGAATACATTTTGGCCTAAACTAATGAAAAAATTCATATTTTTATATATTTTTTGGATATGTATTATAGCACAAAGTAAAAAAAAAAAAAAGTATTTTTTTTCAAAATTGTCGCTCTTTGTTTATAGCACAAAAAATAAAAACCACAGAGGTAATCAAATACCATCAAAAGAAAGCTGTATTTGTGCGGGAAAAAAAAGGACAATCAATTTTGTTTGGGTACAGCCTCGCACGACCGCGCAACTGTCAGTTAAAGCTACGCAGTGCCGTATCGCAAAAAATGGCCTGGTCATTAAGGGGGCAAATCCTTTCAGGGCTGAAGTAATTAAACTTACCCTAAAATGAAGCCCCCCCCCACACCGAGAAGTCACCCTCTTGCTTCCGGGTGCGGACTCTAGCTCTGTGACTGGCCAGAGCCGCAATGACATCACTCCCGGCATGCGCCAGGGAGCTGCCGTTCATGGTACAGGGCTCTGAAGGAACGTGGCCGTTCCTTCAGAGCACATGCGCCAGTGACGTAGCTGGCTGCATGGAATGTAAATATCTCCTAAACGGTGCATGTTTAGGAGATATTTACACTACCTATAGGTAAAAACAAAAGATGGAAATTTACTTCCCTTTAAATTATGACTCCTCACTCCAGAGCATCTGCTGACATTTTTCTGCACTGTTTTTGTGCATTGTTGAATCGCTTAGCCTTGTTTCCACATTGGAGGTATTATTATACAGGATTTATTTAGCGCCAACAGTTTACACAGCGCTTTACAATATAAAAAGGGAGACAATACAGTTATAATACAATAAAATACAAGAGGATTAAGAGGGCCCTGCTCAGAAGAGCTTACAATCTAATAGGGTGGGGCAGGTGGTACAAAAGGTTGGAACTGTGGGGAATGAGCTGATGTAAGTGGTAGAAGATTAGTTGGAGACGTGATAGGCTTCCCTGAAGAGATGAGTTGTCAGGGATCGCCTGAAGGTAGCAAGAGTAGGGAATAGCCGGACAGGTTGAGGTAGCGAGTTCCAGAGAATGGGAGAGGCTCTGGAGAAATCCTGGAGACGAGCATGGGAGGAGGAGACAAGAGAGCTTGACAGTAGGAGGTCTTGAGAAGAGCGGATGCAAAACAGGGGGTTAATTAAGCGCACTCTGGATACGGATGCATAAGACAACTACTATATGAGGGGGAAAGGAATTGGTATGGATGTTCAAAGGGGACAATTAATTAGTCCATGTAAATACTCAAAAGGTAGCTTTCCGCAGAGATGGCTGCCAGCTTGCAGATAGAAAAATGATCTGAAACGTAGCAAAAGGGAAAAAAGTGGCGCCTTCTAAGCGTAGCAGTAAAACGGTTTATATAAAAGTTACATAGAAAATAAGAAATACACTCACAAATGAGCAGTAATAGTGGGCATGTCTGATGAAATCATCATCCGCTCTATCCAGGGGGCTGCTTGTGTCCTGGTGTTGACGGACGAGATCCCTGTGTATCCTCACCAATTCCGGCAGCGGGTGGTGGAACCCAGCGCTCACGGCAAATGGGGACGGGAGACAGTATTCCCTGGAACACAGCAGCAGGTGTCATCACTTCCGGATGTAGGGTCAGTGGGGAGGTGCACACGTTCGAAGCATGCGTGCTTCTTCCTCAGGCTCTAAGGGGGCCATCTTGGACAAGGGCACTTATACTGGACTAGATGCTACCTAACTGGCTAGCCCAGTAACCATGGGAACCATATACAAACCGCGGCAATTGACTAAACATGATGGAAATATTCTAGCACTGACAATATTACTAAATAGAAATTGATTAAAAAATGTATTAAAAGAAATCACCATTAGATCAACATGGTACATAAGAATAATAGTAAAGATCTATAATATCATAATGGTATAAAAAAGGGGGATACTTACGCAAATAAGATTATCGATCAATATATAGATATATGCCAATCGGATTATGGATATATATATATAGGGGAATTTGAAAGATTAGTTAATTAATTAATTAGATGGGTATATATAAAGAAGTTATAAAAATTAAATGCAAGAGTACATGATGTGTATTGGGTGCTTATGGTGTGCTCTGCTTGTATTATCTTACACCATAAGCACCCAATACACATCATGTACTCTTCCATTTAATTTTTATAACTTCTTTATATATACCCATCTAATTAATTAATTAATTAATCTTTCAAATTCCCCTATAGATATAGCGCTGTGATAGATAGGCAGAGAACCAGGATAGAGCAGAATCTTGGCTGAGGGGAGAACTTATTTGGGCGGCTTGGTGCCGCACATTACCACCTATTCATTGGGTAAGCTATTTCATCATTATTACGGTATTATCTTTTTATATATGCTGCAGTATTACAATTGTCAAACCACAGTATTTTTTGTTTTACTGTATTATTTGTTTCATATATTGGTCCTCCTGAGGAAGTGGTAACACCGCAAATCTAGTCGAGACCCAGACCACTCTATATTTTGTAATAACAGATATCCCTTGGGGGGAATCCTGCGTTTGTTTTCATTCAATTTTAAAATGTACACTATATATTCTTCTATATGTAATAAACCCTCTTTTTACATAATATGTACAGTTTGTAGTTGTTTATCAGTACCGAGATAGTCCATCAATTCATGGGGCGGGAATGCTATAGGGTCAGCATCAGCTACTGTCCCTTTGTCCCCACCCCCTCCTGTTTCTCTATACTAATTTGGAAGATGGTACGTTACTAAGACTAGTTATCTTTTGATTATACGAGGTTATACTCAAAATCTCTGCAACCTACATATGAAATTGATGATCATTAGCACCTGCTTGGTATAATTGGTTAATCATACACCTGACTCTAATGCTACAAAATCCCTATGTGCAAGTATAAGAATTGATACTTGTTTGAAACCAAAGGGTAGTCACACCAAATATTAGATTATTCTGTCCGCTCACTTTTGCACTTTCAATTCATAAAAATTTGCATTGCAGCATTTCTTTACACCTGCCTAAAACCTTTGCAAAGTAGTGTGTTGGTGTGTGTATACTCATTTTATTCTAATATATAACCACCAGGAATTGCATGTGCTTGTGTATGTGTCATTGCAGAGAAATCATCTAACCTTGATGCCTTTTTATCGTCTGGATCCCAGCCAGTTCCTTTTCCTGGGGACCAGTCCTTTCTACAAGTCTCCTTAATGTTTATTGACTGGTTACCTACCCATCTCTTGTTGGTCTACATAGAAAGGCATTGGGGGTTATTACAAAAGGCAAATCCACTTGGAAGTGCAGTTGCTGTAAATCTGAGGGGAAGATCTGAAATGAGGGGAAGCTCTGCTGATTTTATCATTCAATCATGTGCAAGCTAAAATGCTGTTTTTTATTTTCCTTGCATGTCCCCCCTCTGATCTACAGCGACTGCACTTCCAAGTAGTGCAAAGTGGATTTGCCTTTAGTAAATAACCCCCATTGTGTCTTGATGTAAAGCCTGCTAGAAATGGGTATTTCCAGCAGTACCTGTGGAGGACAATATACTCAAACGGGGAAAAGAGGTGTGTAGGCGCTACAACAATCCCACATAACAGATCCGCCCAGTGCTCAGACTTTGAGGCTGCTGACACCTCCAATGCACCAGAATAAGGAAAGGAATGGTCTGTCAGAACTATTGAAGTTAAAATAATTAATATGAGGCCTAATCATATTATTTTGCATATGTTTCCATGAGCAGAGATAAAGTCATTGTGTGCCGTTTCTTAGGAGGTTAAAGTGGATGTAAACCCACTCATCTCATCTAAACTAAACTACTGCCATAGTGGCAGTACCTATCAAATGTCTCCCCTCTGTCTGTTATGAGACCTGAAAAACTGCAGATTCTGTGGGTGGATCTGTTGTCTGGAGCTCGGTGGGTGGACTAGTAATGTCAGTAGACTCCCCGCCCACCTTTACACTCCCCTTGTCAACATGCATTTTCTCCTGTGTAGTTCTTACACTGAACTTCTGCTATGATCACTAACATCCAGTCAAAACCAAGAAAAGTCACCACATGACTTCAGCATGCTGCGGTGTGCAGCAGAAAATCCTAGGAGAGCTGGAGGAGGGAATCTGAAGTACACAGAATGCCTCTCAGGCTTGTGCATGAGATATGTAAATCACCTGTCATGGCAAGGGGGAAAAACTGACTCCTAGGTCTCTGTGTGTCAGTTTTTATCTCACTGAAAAAAGATAAAGAGGATTGCTCAGAACTGGATTAACTCTCTGCGGCAAGACTGGGCACAGATGACATGAAATCCTATACTGTACAAGGTGCAAGCCTTGGGTTTACATCCGCTTTAAACCAAGTTCATGGCCGATTAATAGACACTGTTCCTAGAGTTTTTTTCCTCTCTTAACCACTTAAATACAGGGCTCTTTTATACCACCTCAATACCCGGCCTATTCTGGCACTTCTCTCCTACATGTACAAATCATCATTCTTTTGCTGGAAAATTACTCTGAACCCCCAAACATTATATATGTTTTTTTTTTTTTAGCAGACACCCTAGGGAATAGAATGACGGTCATTGCAACTTTTTATCTTGCACGGTATTTGCACAATAATTTTTCAAACGCCTTTTTTTGGGGAAAAAAAATTGTTTCATGAATTAAAAATTTACAAAGAAATTGTGCTAACTTTACTTTTTTTGTTAAATATGAAAGATGATGTTACGCTGAGTAAATAGATACCTAATATGTCACGCTTTAAAATTGCGCACACTCATGGAATGGCGCCAAACTTCGGTACTTAAAAATCTCCATAGGCGACGCTTTGAACATTTTTACAGGTTACCAGTTTAGAGTTAGGGTCACCAGTCATCTCTATGCTTCCCATCCGAAGCCAAACGATTCATTCTCCGGGCCCCCGATGGCGTGGGAGAGCACGGAGAAGCACCGGATGGCAGCGGGAGGGGGGAATATCCCCTCCCACCACCTATAAGAACGATCAATCGGCGGAACTTCCGCTATGATTGTTCTTATTGTGCACAGAATCACCGGCAGAAGAGAAGGATATCTGAATGATGCCTCTAGCTGCAGGCATCATTCAGATATACCCCCCACAAAGCCCAGGACGTCATATGACGTGCACCCAGGATGGGAGATCCCATCTGTGGACGTCAAATGACTATGGCTGGGTAATGAAGTGGTTAAAGGATCCAGTACACATTGTCCCAGGTTATGCATTTTTTTTCTAAGGACTGAGAAATGAAAATAAGGCTTATTCAAAAACTACCTTATAAACAAACCTTATTACTCATAAATGATTGTATTAGCATTCATTTCTATTATATTATAATTACATTGTAGAGATTATATGCTTACTTAATTTAATAATTTCCTATATATCTTTGGTTTATGTATTTTTAGAATAATACTTAATTAAAAAAATATAATTTTTTGTACTCACCGTAAAATCCTTTTCTCTTTTCGTCCATGGACAGACACAGATCCTTAAATATTGACCATTGGGCTATGTTCCTGCTCTCCATCCGCACACCGCGTGTGCCTGAGGAACTGTATGAGGTGAACGGCGCCGTTCAGGAAGCCAGCCAGCACTAGAGGCCAAAGCCCACTCCAAAATGGCCGCCGGGTGCCTCAGAGAAACCGAGCGGAACCACAAGAAAATGGCCGCCCGCAATTGCAGGCCTGCATCATAGCGCGGCCACGGCAAAATGGCCGCAATAGGATTTGCAATGCAATGCACAGGCCCCAGAAAAATTGCGCCAGCGCTTCAAAAAATGGCGCCCAGCAAGCAAGGTGGACGAGAAGGCCAGCAGCGAAGGCTTCCCATAATTTACTACCCCCCACACAGAGAGCGGGCCCAGACACCCCCGCCGGGACCTGGAGCCCCCTAAAGGTATTTCCCGGTAGCAGTGAGCCCCGCAAGGGGAGGAGGAAAAAAGGTGATAGGGGCTTCCCCTGCCCTCCCCTTTCTCCCTCTAACGACCCCCATAGGAATGCCCAGCTGTTCCATCCCACCGAAGTAGGAGGAACCGTACTTACCCGTCCTTGCGAGGACCTGCTGGTGCGTTCCTGACAGACCTACAACCGAGCACTACGGAGTAGCTGTTGGCCCGGTCCACTGTGACTGAGACAGCAAGCCGCCCGGTCATTTGTGATCCCTGGAGCATAGCTCACAGGCCACCCCTGGAGCCATGGGGTATGTCATGGCCGACCCCGTACGTAGCTAAGGCCTGCTCGCGGTCGATGGCTGGACTGGGGGGACTACAAGGATCTATATTATCCGGCCTGTCATGCCCAGCCGGCAGTTGATAGAAGATTCTCAAAAAAATAAAATAAAAAGTAAAAATTTCTTCAGGACTCTGGGCCCAAAGGGAGCCAGGTCCTTCTCTACTAGGCAGAAAAAAAACAAGGCTGCTGACTGCAGGGTGGAGGGTTATGTACGGAGGGACCGCCCCCTGGGCAGGGCTGTTCAACTCTGTTAAAGTAACATGTATTAAATATCTAACATGTTCTGCCTAGTCCTCTCCTATAGAACAGGAACATAACCCAATGGTCAAGATTTAAGGAGCTGTGTCACTCCATGGACGAAAAGAGAAAAATATTTTTTTTATATTCATTATATGTTGTTGGATATACTCATAAAAATGTACTAGTATATCTATATTAACCTAAGCAGAGCATGCTTATAATACTATGAATATTTATTTTTAGGAATTTTAAATGAGATTACGTATAATGGTTATTGTATGTCCAGCCACAAATGATCTAATCTTCCAGATATGTGAGGGGGAAAGTTAATTGTGTTGGTTACGAACCATACATCCGAGTTCCAGACAAGAAATCTAGCAAATGTGACATATGAATGCCATCCTCTCATAGTTTATGGCTTTCTTTTAAGACTAAAGCCTCGTACACACGATCGGCTTTTCCGACGGGAGATGTGTGATGACAGGCTGTTGGCGGAAAATCTGACCGTTTGTATGCTCCATCGGACAATTGTTGTCGGATTTTCCACGGTCAAATGTTGGATGGCAGGCTTTAAAATTTTCCGTGGACAATTGTCTGCTGTCGGATTTTCCGATCGTGTGTACACAAGTCCGTCGGACAAAAGTCCAAAGTACAAACACGCATGCTCGGAAGCAATGCTCACCAAACACAACATTAGCAGAAGGTGCCCAAAGGGCGGCACTAAAGAGCTGAAAAAACACGTTTCGTGTTTTTTGGCCGACAATTGTGTGCCGTTTGTATGCAAGACAAATTCCTGGCCAACCCCCTTCAGACAAAAGTCCTACGCTTTGTCCGCGGAAAATCCGATCGTGTGTATGAGGCCTTAGTCAAAGGTTATGTGGCGATTGATTTTGACATGTTAAATAACAATTATAAGATACATTTTAATACAACACCGCCCCCTGTTGATAATTATGTGAAAATCAAAAATGGCTTCCTAGATCGTGTTGTCATGGTTATATGGTAAATGACACCTCAATTGACGTCATCAGTTACATGTTATGCCTTGTACACACAATCGGATTTTCCCTCGGGATAAACTCGGACGTATTTTTCCAACAGAATTCCGTTCAAGCTGTCTTGCATACACACTGTCGCACCAAATTCCGACCGTCAAGAACGCGGTGACGTACAACACTACGACGAGCTGAGTATAATGAAATTCAATGCTTCTGAGCATGCGTCGACTTGATTCTGAGCATGCATGTTTTTTTCCCGTCGGAATTCCACACAGACGAACGGAATTTCCGAATATTTTCACATGTTCTCTTTCTAAATTCCGACGGAAAAAAGTCAGATGGGGCACACACTCGGACGGAATATCTGATGAAAAAATTCCATCGGACTTTCTCCATTGGAAATTCCGATCGTGTGTACAAGGCATAAGGCAAATACCCACATTCTGGGGGGAATATAGAGTGGATACACATGACAGAGGGGAGGGAGAGAAAGGAGAGATTGGAACAACGGAAGGAGAGAGAGCAGGAGAAAAACAGAATGGAAAATGTAGGAGTGGTAGAGATGTCTTTTGGGATACACGGCTGATACCTCTCAAACAAAATAGCCTATTTCTACCTTCAGCATGACATAATATTCCAATTATAAGAGAAATACACATCTTTGTATATCTCCACAAAAGCGAATTCCAAAGGCTATACAATGGTTTTGTTATGATGTATATTTAAACCTAAAATTCATTAGAGAATTATCTTTACCAAAAATATAAATCTGTGCACGGTATAACATCTGGTCCATGCATTTTTAAAGTGTAAGGTTGAAGGTCTATTTGTTTGAGAAGAAATCACATGTGTTGAATCACCACCTGGTTGTTTTCATAGTCTGTTGTGCCACAAAGAAAGTTATTTACAAAGCAGTCACAAAGTGTTGATACTTGATATTTTGCAACAAGAGCTTGTGGTTATTTCCCTCATCATCTGCATCACCCATATATTTGAGATTTAGATTTATATTCTTTGTAGCATCACCAATTTTATTTGATATTATTTTGCACCGAATTGTTTTATATAATAAAACTATTATTATATAGGCACACCGCTGTATTCCTTTTTGTCTTCAAACTAGCATGGATAAACAAATTTAAATTATTTCGTTGATTTTTGGAGACGTGAAAATATTCTTAATCATAGATTTTTGCATGTTTCCATAAATATAATACTGTTAATATTTCAGTATAAACATCTGACAGATCGCCACTTTTTACAGCGTTGAAGAGGTCTTTTCAATAAAGGAATACAATTTTTTGGATGTCACCCTAAGTGCCGACCATTTAAACCTCACCATCATGGGCAAGACCAAAGAGCTGTCAAAAGACATCAGGAACAAGATTGTAGACCTGCACAAGGCTGGAATGGACTACAAGACCATCAGCTAGAAGAGACAACTGTTGGAGCAATTATTCGCAAATGGAAGAAATACAAAATAACCAGTCTGGAGCTCCATGCAAGATTTCGCCTCATGGGGTTAGGATGTTCATGAGAAAAGTGAGGAATCAGCCCAGAACTACACGGGCGGAGCTAGTGAATGATTTCAAGGCAGTTGGGACCACAGTCACCAAACAAACCATTGGTAACGCAATACACCGCCATGGATTGAAATCCTGCAGTGCCCGCAAGGTCCTCTCCCTCAAGAAGGCACATGTACAGACCCGTCTGATGTTTGCCAATTAACATCTAAATGATTCAGAGAAGGATTGGGAGAAAGTGTTGTGGTCAGATGAGACTAAAATTTAGCTCTTTGGCATTAATTCGACTCGCAGTGTTTAGAGGAAGAAAAATGCTGACTATGACTCGAAGAACACCATCCCTACAGTTAAGCATGGAGGTGGAAACCTTATACTTTGGGGCTGTTTCTCTGTTAAAAGGTACAGGCCGACTTTGCCGCATTGAGAGGCCAATCGATGGGGCCATGTATTGTAAAATCTTGGATGACAACTTCTTCCCTCAGCCAGAACATTGGAGATGGGTCGTGGATGGGTCTTCCAGCATGACAATGACCCAAAACATACAGCCAAGGCAACAAAAAAGGGAATGGCTCAAGAAAAAGCACAATAAGGTCATGGAGTGGCCTAGCCAGTCTCCAGACCTTAATCCTATAGAAAACGTATGGAGGGAGCTGAAACTTCGAGTTGTCAAGCAACAGCCAAGGAACCTTAAGGATTTAGAGAAGATCTGTAAAGAAGAGTAGACCAAAATCCCTTCTGAGGTGTGTGCAAACCTGGTAACCAACTGCAAGAAACGTCTTACCTCTGTGCTTGCCAACAAGGGTTTCTCCACCAAGTACTAAGTCATGTTTTGCTTGGGGATCAAATACTTATTTTTCTCACTGAACATTTTTAACATATTTATCATGTGTTCTTTCTGGATTTTTGGTTGATATTCTGTCTCTATCATTTAAAATACACATATGATAAAAATTACAGAACCTTTATTTCTTTGTAAGTGGGCAAAAACTTACAAAATCTGCAGGGAATTAAATAATTAATTTTCCCCACTGGAAGGATGAATTCAGGAGCAATGCAGCACTGGCAGAATCAACAGATATTTGTGGACTTTGCAGACTTTTATGGGAGGCCATAATTCTACTTTACGCTTTTGAATGTTGCCTTATATGTAGCAAACTAAAATCAATGTGCTATAATGTGATGACTGCCAATGAGTAGTTAAATCTCCTAGAACAAAGATTTAATTGCGGCTGCAGCCCTAGGATAAAGGTCTTCTTTGTCTAACAGACCGTTTTTATAAAGCTCCTTGACATGCTAGGGACTGAATGCATTACCACTAAAGGTCCTGTCTCTGTACCTGTGCTTTATAGCTCAGAGGACATCTGTGTGTCCCAATGCCATAGAACACCCTGCCAAGAAATGATTTATTATGTCTGCAATTTACACCCTTTATAGCACGCATTTACTTTCTTCATGACCTCTCTTGTTTGGAAGATCTTTAATGAATTCTGATGGAATCAATTTGAACACTTTGAATGAACCAGGCCGGGAAATGGAATTTCGTTTTTTTTTTTTTCTTAACATTAATGCTTTGCCTTGGCAAAGCTGTTAAACATGTCTTGTGAAATGTATTTGACCCAGACCTGACAAGTAGGCACGCTGCCCAAATGTACATTTTTACGATAAGTAACTGTTCAAGGACAAAATGAGAAACACTTGCAACATTAGGCCAGATTCATGGAAACTGGTCTGGCTGTAATTAAAATGGAAAGCATCACATTGTAGCATTGCTAAAGAGGTGACTATGCATGTTGCTTCTGTATGTGTGATTGAATGGTCTGATCCAGGGGGTCGCCAAACTTTTGCAAGGGCCATATCATATATTTTACAAATATTCATGGGACGAAAAAAAAATTAGAACGAACGAACTTCAGTAAAACAAAGAAATTCACTTGAGCCATTATTAAAGGTTGAACAAAAATAAATTGTTTGCACTTTTCCTATCAGTGTCCCTATTAGAGCCCATCTCTACATCAGTGTCTCCCTAAAAGTCCCTCCTTACATCAGGGTCCCCCTTACCTCTGTTAAAAGGATTACAGAGTTGTGTAGCAGCAGGATGAAAGCGGTAAGGCAGAGCATGACTGAATAGAGGAAGTCATGTCCTCCTGAATGCTGGGGCAGGCATGTCCTTGGTTGCTAGTTCTAGTAACCAATGACACGGGGACACCAATGGTGGGGGGGTAACCTGTACGGGGAAGGTGGTCAGGTGTGCTATTGGGGCACATTTCACACAGATTGGATTTGTGTCTTTTTTTTAACCTCACAAACTATGTAACTATGTGGCCTATGGGCCATAGTTTGGAGACCCCTGGTTTTATATAGAGAGTATAGAAAAGAATCACCCCCCTTTAAAATAATCTGAAGGCAGACACAGTTTTTTTGTTTTATCCAGGTGTGTGTGTGTGTGTATATATATATATATATATATATATATATATATATATATATTTATTAAAAAAAACATTACTGGGTTTCTAAAAAGGATTACCCCACTCTTAAAAATGACTTACAATCAGGTGTAGCTAATCACTTTCTTAATGGCACACAAAGCCATTTGACTTTCAACTGTGATCAGCTGTGGTCATCTTGATTAGCTCAGCATATAAATGGCTTTCCTGGAGCATTTCAGTCCCTGATCGTGCAACTGAAGCAAACAATCAACTATGGGTGGCAAGGCAATGTCAAAAGATCTCCGGGATAAAGCTGTGGACGGGCACAATTCAGGAGATGGATACAAAAAAAATCAAAAGCTTTCTAAACGCCTAGAAGCACAGTCTATTAGGAGTGGAAGATATTGGTACAACACAGACCCTCCCTGGATCAGGACTTTGCTCCAAACTGGATGAAAGAGGCAGGAAACTGGTCCGAGAGGCTACCAAGTGGCCTACAACAATTCTGAAGCAGTTGCAGGAATTTATGACAAAGAGTGCTCATGGTGTGCATGAGACAACAATATCACAAATTCTCCAAAAATGTGGCCTGCATTGGAAGGTTGCAAGAAAAAAGCCACTCCTTAAAACCGACCACATGCAGTCACGACTGAGCTTTGCTAAAATGCACTTTGAAGATTCTGAGGCCACTTGGAAAAAGGTGTTATGGTCAGATGAGACTAAAATTTTATTATTTGGCCTCAAGGTCAAGAACGATGTGTCTGGCGGAAGTCCAATACAGCTCACCATCCAAATAACACGACTCCTACAGTAAAGCATGGAGGTGGTAATACCCCGATATGGGATGGAGCAAAATACCATCAAATTCTTGAGGAAAATTGAAAATCTGCTGCCCTCTGCCAGAAAGTTGTTAATGGGAAAAAAGGTTTAGCTTTCAACATTACAATGACCCAAAGCAAAAATGACCACACAGTAGTTTCAGGAGAAAAAGGGGAATGTCCTTGCATGGCCTAGTCAGAGCCCAGACTTAAACCCCATTGAAAATCTGTAGAATGACTGCAGTCCACAAATGAAAATAAAAGTAGTTGCGCACTAGTATGGTATTGATTACAAAAAACAAATAATAATAAACCATATATTACTGCGGCTGTCACTCATGTGCTCCCACAGATAACAGTAAATAAAAGTGTGAAAGCGCTGTAAAGGTATAACCTGTGAATTGTGCAAAGAAACACTGATTGTGCAATAATAATAAAAAAAGTCCAATAATCAAACAGATTCTTCCACTGGTATGCAAAAGCTTGTGTGATGTTTCTTCAAACAACCTCCATATCCAGAGTGCTCCCCCCACCACATGCAATGCTCGCTCATCTCCTTTACACGACCCTCCAAGGCTCAAACACGCCTTGCACCCTGTGCAAACACTCCCTCCAAGGAATCGTCCAGTAATCTTTGATGGCTCAGGGCATAAAAGGCAACCTATCACTGGGTATGCATTTCTTCCACTGTGCTGCTTCAAACTTTAATCCACATTTGCTACCGGTAAATTCAGAAATACATGGAAAAAACAAGAAAAGGTGCCTCCTGCTCAAAAAACCCACCACTGCTTAGTTATGGATGATGGCAACAACAGGGGATGCCTTGTCGCAGCTTACACACGTAAATGTGTGCATACTAAACCCCTGTTTAAACACAATCTGTTAGACAGGTTAATTCAGTTGGTTGCAGGCTGGCTGACAAGTTGAGCTGAAAATTTTCTTTGATTTTGTTTTACATGTGTTCCGTGCCACTAGGGCCAGTGGCCATCTGTACTTTTGGAATACTGGTGAGGGAACCCACTGGACACCTTTGCTGCCATAGTGCCATGTGCTCGATGTCAAGTGCGCCCTGCGCCCTGAGGGGTGGGCTCCAGGCTCACCTGCCCTTCTGCCTATTCATTATAATGCATGTGCCTTTACTATGGAGGATCTAAAAACTCGTTTTTAACGCAAACTGTTAAGACAGGCTAATTTGGTTGGTTGCAGGCTGGCTGGCAAGTTGAGCAGGGAATTTGCTTTGGTTTTGTTTTAACTTTATTGCACTGTAGTTCAGCAGTACAGTTTATCTGCTTAGTTATGCTATCAGGCAAGAGTACCCAGATAACAAGACTGGGAGGAATAAGAGCATTCCCACTATGTATCAGTATTGTCTATTTTTTAATATGTACCTGTTACATTATGCCAAAAAAAGAGTCATCGCTCTCATTTCTGATCCTTGTACATAGGTGTTATTTATTGTTTAGAAACACTTGTGTTGGCACCACACACACACAAAAAAAAAAAATGTAAAGGGGAACCATGAATATGCAAGTGTATGCAGCACTTTGTTCTTTTCAGAGCCATGCTGTCATTAGGAAATAAAAGCACCATTTTATTTTGTTTCTGCGGTTAGATCCACCCTGGACTGAAGCCCAATTTATGGGCGTTTCCATGGGGGGAGCTAAGAGTACAGCATTAGGTACTGTCTCCTCCACATTCTCTCCATTCATGAACTTGCACATCACCAGCCCGTATTGATGAGAGATGTTGGCGTTTGCTGAGAATGTAGGCTGTGGTCATAGAGATCATAGTGGGACACTAGATGGTGGTCAGTGTTATTGTGAATGACAGCGATTGACTCCAGCACATGCCTGCAACAAGAGAGGAGTGCTGTCAGATCTCATTTGGTATTCTGGCCCTTGTAAACAGCATTGTCCGACAGTTATAGGGGGAGGAAGGGACACGCTGTCAACCACGCTAGCTCAGCACCCAAGGCACCTATCAAGAGGGGGCACTGTGAACTTTTTCCCCCTGGTGGACAGGAAGAAGAAAGTTTCCTGGTGAGACGACTTCTTTAACTCCCATAGCTGGGTGAATAGTAGGGAAGTTTGATGAGAAATGCCCCATGACGTACATAAGTAAATGAATGAACTGGGAGAGTGAATAACCAAAACAAAGACATCAATGACAGTAGGCACACTTACTGATTAAAAATACTTTTTTTTGTAGTTATGCTGAAACAAAAAAAGAGGCACGTCATGTTTTTTTTTTTTTTTTTACTTTACTCAATATGTTCTGCATGTAAGTTATATATTAAAATGAATTCTCATAGAAAGCAAATTGAAGGAACAGTTTTGAAGTGGTTGTCCTTGAACATAATGGAAGAAAAAACAATGGAGGGTGAAGCAATACAAACTCGCACACAAATCTGCAAACGGAACATTACACACATATCTGGGCTTTATATCCCAGTAGAAATATTTGACAGCTGAAAATAATAACACGCAACCAGAACAACAAATATGTTTTCCCATTTTAAAAGCAAAAGGTCAAAACTAAGTGTGCCTGTGATTCATAGCAGACAGACAATGGAGGAAGGTTGCAGGTTGGTAAAGGTGGACATTAGAAACTGGTTCTTTTGGTAGTGAAGGTTTTAATGTATTTGTTTTTTTTTTACAGGTTAAGTAGAAGGCTTGATAACAGTACATACTATAGAAAGGTTAGATTTGTCAGGCCACTGTTGTTGGGAGAATACTGGAATCATAAACCAGTGTGAGACTCCATGTTTTTTCTTTTGGCCCCCTATAGTTTTTTCCAGCTGCTTCATTTCCCCTCAACACCCCCAGAACATAAGTGCTGGTCACAGGGTAGGGCTAGACATTTTAATCTTTTAAAGGTTAATTATTTTTATTTTGTTTGTAATTGCAATGCTTTGCAGGCTGCAATGCAATCTGTGGTTGGTGGCTGGAATGTCTTGGCTCCTACAGACCCTTCCTCCAGCCCCCGTCTGTACGGGTAAGATACACAAGGACCTGTAAGGTACGGACCTTTGGTTACAGGGCTGGAAGAGGTATCAATGGACAAGTTTGGTGTTGTCACTACACTTTTGCTTCATTGAGATCTATGGGTCTTTCTGCCCCTGTGGCAGATGGGGCTTGTAGTAATTTAATTCATGGATCTTTTAAATTAATGATTTGGCTGTAGGTGACACCACACAGTGTTGCCAAATAAAAAAAAAACCAAGACACTCCAGAGGGAAGAACTCCGAACTCTGTAAGGGAGGGGGAGGTTGGGGGGTAGGGGGACTGCAAACTTGGCCCATGTTTCATGTTACACCCTAAATATGGGTGTAACATGAAACATGGTTAGAAAGGTGGACTTACTTAGCTTCAGCCTTCATTCACACAATGAACCGCATGTCAAATCGAACAGGAACCACACCGCATTCCTGTGCAATTCACAAGCGATTCAGTGCGGCGCATTTTGAGCCCATTCATTTTGAATGGGCTCAGATCTCACCACATCGAACCATAGACATGCATGCACCTTTTTATGGAGACGAAACGGTAGTTTGCGACCTGTGTTTGGGGTGTCGTTAACTTTGTATTGAAACCCACAGTAAATCGCAAGGGTAGTGTGGGAAATGTACATGGATCGCAGAGTTTCCCACACCGCATTGGTGTGAACCTAGGCTTAAAGTTTATAGAGAAGATCTCTGGTTTAGGAGACTATAGGGCAGTTACTGAAAGCCTCATGAGACTATTTTAAGGCCCCTTTCACACTGAAGCGGGTAGGTGCAGTGGCGGTATAGAGGCACGATTTTTAGCGCCGCTATACCGGCCGCTAGCGGTGTGGTTTTAACCCCCGCTAGCGTCCGAAAAAGGGTTAATACCGCCCGCAAACCACGGCTACAGACGCGGTTTGCGGGAGGTATTACCGCGGTGTCCCATTGATTTTAATGGGAAGGAGCGGTAAAGGAGCGGTATACACACCGCTCCAAAGATGCGGCCTGCAGGAGATTTTTTCTCCTCCCGCCAGCGCATCGCCTCAGTGTGAAAGCCCTCAGGCTTTCACATTGAGCATACTGGGGCAGGATTTTTTCAGGCGTTATTTATGCGCTAGTTTTAGCGCAAAACATCTGAAAAACTCCTCAGTGTGAAAGGGGCCTGAAAGATAAGTTGGCAGATGATGGACTTTATAGGCATAAAGTCCATCATCTGCCAACTTATCTTTTAAAATCCAACTTAATCGGGACGTGGCAATTTTATTTATTTTTCGTATCCACAGTACCACTCTGTGGTGATACGACCTTTAATTGCTCATGAGACTATTGGTAAAAGAGTACACTATGAATACACTATTAACCAGCAGCCTCATAAATGAGAAACAAATGTCATTAATGCAGTGACACTGTGTAAAGCCTAAACTGCCATGTGAATTTTAGATGCTTGAAGCATGTGACTGATGGCCACCTGCAAAGGATCGCAGACTGATGTAATTAAGCATGGTCCGTATCATAAATATTGATTGCTGTGCTATTGCCAGTAGCAATGATGATTAGCAACTCAAATAAAAAAGTTTTTCAACTGCTTGTTACAAAGTGATTCTGTTGCTCCAAGCAAGGTACAGGGTATCATCATATCCACAAAGTGGGATGTCGGAGACACAAGTACAGTTTTGACATCTGTTACTGAGTGAGGAAATCATGGTTATCCTTACTAGGAATACATACATAGTACAGGTCAGCACAGGGATGCAAATATGTGTACTTTTTTGTCCTACAAAGTGTGGCCTGAAGGCGACAGATGCCTTTAACTGAACTCCAGGCAAACAGATAATACATTGTTGTAATACATATATGGGGGCCATTTTCTTTGCATTTTGTCAAGTCAGTTCTAAGAATTACACAGACCTACACAGATGGCTAGTGACTTTCTCTACGGCTTGTTCTTGAATAATTTGTTTGCCTCCCTGCCCCCACACCCTGACTGGACAATGAAGGAGCAGAAGCATGCTTATGAGTTCATGTCTCTGCTCACAAAGTTCTCTTCTCTGTGCAGAAAAGCCTGATTGACTGTTCGCACAATCTATCCACTCCTAGTCAGAGCCCTACTGTACAAGTCTTTACAGGAGCCAGATACAATGTCAGACTCCGGTACATTTAGAAATATATTTACTGATTTTAATGGCTGAGTTTATGTTGTAACATCTACCTGGAGCTCAACTTTAAGCTGGCCACAAACCTCAGTTTTGCACATTTACTTATATTCAATTAGAATTTTTGATTGTAAAATTTCACCACAACTGATTTTTTGTCAGTCCAAAAAATTTTGCAATTAGAATCGATCTTAATAATTCAAAAGATTTATGTTCTGTATGCCATAAAAATATCACCAAAAAGAATAGTTTGATATACATATTGCGACCCTATGAAAAAAACATGTACATTTTTTCTAATGTCAGGCCATTTTCCTTTTTACAAACACTAAATGTGACTGAAAATTGCACATGGTTCATTTGCTCACAGATACCACTAGAATATGAACTTGATAAGACAAGACTATGTATGAACACATTTATAGTTTGATCATGTAAATAATCCTCTGTGTGCTAGGTGACACAGAAATCAATGTGATGCACAGCGATTAATCACTGGAGGTTTCCCTCCTCAATGCGAACCTCCTGCTAAAATATTGTGCATAGACCAAGGTCACAAGGCTTAAACATCACACTTCCAACATACGCTAAAATATTAATATTTAAAAAACAACCAGCAGTGCGCTGCCTACCATCCCCACTTCCATTCTTCACGAAATATAGTCTGCTGTGACAAGAAACAGACAGGCAAACGGTATTGTTGGACAACAGCTGCAAGTCCAAAGCTTGCCTATCTCAGGAACAGCAGCATGTTTGTTCTACACGGCACAATGAACTATACAGTGCAGTAAAGGTCATGATGACGGCAAAACAATAGTTAAATATATTTATTTTTACCTTCACAATAGATGGAGTGGGCTGCAAAGTAAGAAAGTATGATATGGATCTTCAGCATTATCTGTTGCAGGCACAAAGCAAGCTACCTCCAAAGCCAAAGAGGATGGCTCACTATATAACTTTGGTCCCAACGTCTCATACTTCATTAAATAAGCTCAGTTGTGTAGCTTCTTTTACCATATGTCAAGAAAGTAATGCCCTAATGAAGATAATGGATTATCAGAATTTTACTTATTGTTGTTTACACTTAACCACACAACTGCATCTAAATAGTAGACTGCTGGATATACCTAAAATGGACCTTCATCTTCTTCTTACATTTTCTATATTATTACTCCCCCTTCTATTCAATTGCATATACATTATTTTAATTTTCTTCTTCATGTAAATCGGCCTGCTCTTCTTGGTTTTTCATCTAGGCAAGAATGACAGACCCCAGCTGCCTAAAGATTTCTGGGATAGGTCACACATCCCAGGAGGCTTGAGGGCCATCTACAACACACTGCACATGCATCACATCATCTGGGGGGGGGGGGGGGCGGCTTCAAAATCCTGAGAAGACAGCCACCTCTCGATGACGTAACAGAGGAAGATGGCATTGCGGGACCTGGCATACAGCAGCATTGGTGGATTTCAACAGACAAGGCTGGATTCATTAGGTTTGTGAGTAGGTTAATGGAGGACAACTCAGTTAAAAATGTAGGAAACTAGCAAAGTTCCATTTTAAAAGGTTTCCAATATCATCTCAGACCAGAATGGAACACCCTCTATAGTTAAACCATTTTCTAACGTCTGAAATAAGGTCCCCTTTGCACACCAATGAACATTTCTGCTAGTTTTTAGTGGTTTATTCAGTGGTATTTAAAAGACATGAACAATCTGCTTTAGTGGTTAGATAAGTGAAGACATACTTAAACAAAGCTCTAAAATGCCTTGGCGAAGCAATAGAGACTACTCCAACAGCTCTCGGCATTACCCTGAATTTGGAGCCATCTAGTATTGCAATGGAACCATAAAATATAGCTGCTATTTATTGGAGCCATTGTATTATTATGCTAATTGCAAACTGCATTAGTATGAAGGTCCCACAGATCATCACAAAAGGGACTGTGGATGTGTGGAAGGCCCTTCTCAGTTAGAAAGGCAGACCTCCAAAGCAAAGTATTTCCAGGAAACACCTTTTAAGACTGAGGAACAATTTGGTGAGGAGTCAGTTCTATAATATACCACAGTAGACAGAAAAAAGGCAGAATACTAGGTGATGGCCTTGTTGCCCCACACCAGCAATGCATTATTTGACCATCTATTTTCTGCTAAAGCAACAGGTTATGTGATCGCCTTTATTTTGCCATGCTGGCCACACTATAAACACTTCAGTACTTAGACTTTTCATGCTGTCCTTTCAAGGTTGCAGTGCTGAATACTCTAGTTCAAACAATGGCAGACGGCAGGCTGACTCACACAATATGAAAGGTGCTTAAAACAGAACATTACAGTCTAATAAAACAGCGCTGCAATGTGACATTGTGCATGCTTTCCATACAAATTTTAGAGATGAAAAGGAGAAAACACGACAGTATCATCTAGGACGCATGTTTCAGTTTATGGGAACGCTGTTTCTTTGGTTAAAGTTGGCGGCCCTTTTACTGTAATATTTACAATCATTGAAAAAGCACCAGAATTAGTATCACATGTATCATCCCAATCAGACTCCAACTCCAACTCTGCAAAATTGTGTTCCAAATAAGAAATGCCAATAAAAAATTGTGTTAAGTTAGGGTTGCAAGCATGGGGGGGTTTATCGTAGAAGCGAAACATGACTGAAGTTCTTATTTGGTAAAAGTATGACTGAAGCATTTATCACGGCATCCGATTTTGAAACATCAGCACCTGCTTGACCAATAACCCATCAGTGATCACAGAATTTATAAGATGTTTCTATATAAGAAACATGTCAAAGGAATAGAAGCTGCCCCCACTGATCTCATATAATGAAAATGTAAGTTGAATGGTCGTCATTCTGACCCCGTGGTTTTACTACATTAGAACACTGATTTGAAACATATATGCAGATAAAGATTTTCAAGTTTCCTCCAACTTCCCAATTTTGCATACTTGCTCTGGGTCAGTACTGATGGCAGCAGGCAACCAGGGATGTGGGCAATGGCACATTCCATATTTCCATAATGGCAAGTTTAATTATAACTGGCGTTATTCTACTTCTAAACACTAGAGAAAGAAATTTTTCGAATAAGCTGAAGGCCAACAATAAATCTATCCCAACTAAACGTACACTGCTTAGCTGCAATGCCTGTCCCTGGGCTTGAAAATTTCCCCCCAGTGTGAAGACTGCAATAAATCTGACATACCTTACACAGAATAGCAGTGAATAATTGTATATCAAACTCTATGTGGTAGACACATACAGGCCTGGCTTCCTGCTTAGTAATACTGCACAGTGACTGTGCTTCACTGTTCCTTTCGTTCAATATAAGTCTATGAGCCAAGTCTGACCTGCCTGAAAGTTGTTTTATTACGGTTAATCTAGACTATGTCAGCAATGACGCTTCTATGATGACAGAGCTGTAAAAATCAAAATTTTGTATCGATATGATCTGCATACAGCTAGCATGCAGATTAGCTGGTCCCCTGATCCAACCACCAAGATTCAAGTTGTGGCTAGTCTTGCTTCAATGCAAACCTGTATTGAGGCACAGGTTGCAACTGCTGTCCTCTCCTTATGAAAATTCTAGTTACCAGTCATACATGGTAATCCTCTGGTTCTAGAACTTTCCAGTCACCATCTTGCAACAAGCATGCAGAGATGGACTTTGTTTGCTGCATACCTATAGCCCTGAGGGCTGCAGCTAGCTGGCAGGCGGGAATCTTTCTTTTTTTCAGCCTTGTCATGTGTGTGTTTTCTGAAACGAAACAGTCAGTATAGCTGGAAATTCAGTTTGGCTTCAGCAGCCTGCAGAAGAATAAAACGTATTACTCTACTGTCCTAAGGTTATGTAATTTGCCCAAAAAGTTTAATTTGGGTTAATTAGGGGCCAATTAATAAAGAGAGATTTGACTTGCTCACCGTGAAGGCAGCGCTATTCCAGGAAACGCTGTAGGAGCTGGAAGCGCTCTAATAAATACAAATCAGTTGCTACTAAAAAAAGAGTTCCTTCATTCACTGACTATTTTATGTGAAAACTGTCACTTGCTCTACAAAATGAGTCTGCTGGCCTTACCGAGGCGAGAAAATAGGCATTAAATCCCCAGAAGCTGACAAGATCAGCGCAAAATGTCATTGTGGGAATCTGCTCCGCGGACATTTAACATCCATTTTATGCTGTGCAGCAAATGGGGAGCCTCACAAAACGCTGCAGCTCACGTACATAACATTTAGGAATATCAACATCCAAGAAAATTGTTACCTGCCTTACTACATCTGAGCCAACACGAAGCTGAATGTAACCGAGGAATGACAAAACCTAGTCATTTTCATGTTTTACTGAAAGCATAACAGATTTTACCAATCATTGCTGCCTCTTAAAGTACAATAATGTGGAAAGGTTAAATGGAAAAAAGAAATAAAACAAGAGTGCTGGAGAATCACTTTTCTTCGAAGGTGTGGGAAAATGTTGTTTAATAAGAGAACAGGAATAACTTGCTCCGGTTTAATATCAGGGGAGATGGTTGATTAAATAAAGAACAAATGGAGACGTGGGGCAAAATAGGTGTTAAAAGTAGAGCTAAAAACACTTGGGACTAAAGCCCTGTGTATCATAAACCATTGACTTTATGGCCATAAAGACTCCGCTCTTGCAGCTGAAGTCACCATTCAGGCAAACTTTTTCTTTGATTTTTCAGCTGAAGTTTGTCGAGTCCAATGGTGTTGGCAGAGTCACCCAGAGCTGGAATTTTAGCAGATTCACAGAAATTGGTCGAAACTTGAGCCATGTATGTCCAGCTTAAGAGTGTTTGCTACCTACAAGATTGGCGTGGCTGGACGGCTAGCCTAATCTATACCCAAAAACAGTGTAAAACCGATAGTAGTCTTCCTTTACTGTGTAAAAGAACCTGTGAATATATAAAAATGTCAAAGCTAGCTAAATACAACAGGTAGCTATCAACACATTATTACTGCCCTCAGGCTGGAGTCATTTGAATAGCAATTTTCTCAAAGGTATTACCCTAGGATAAACATAAACCCCACTTACCCACACTGCAATGCCTAGACCTGCTGATCGGTAACTTCGGCTCTGTGCATTGCATCATGAGATGGAGGTGAACTAATATATGCTAAAATGAATTGTTGGAGGCTCTGGCCAGCAAGTTTATGCAGTAGCAAACAAGCGCTGACAGCTTCGCTATTTTATTTTCTTTCACAGGTTTACATACCCTAAAAATTTACCCCAAAAAAACCTACATGGATCCATAGAGAAATAGTGGAAATAAACGAATCAAAAGCACTGGAATAAAAGGAGGTGGCTAGTTAAAGCTCACATTTTTTTCAGGTATAAGGGAAGGTTTTTGACAGAGCTGATGTAGCAGGAATTATTAATGAATGGATAAACAGCTATGATGTTGAAAAGTTGACTAATAAAGTCAACATAACGAAAAACCAAAAATATTACTGGAAGAACCCAAGTCAAATTGAGGAAATACACAACCACTCTACACACACACACACACACCTTTGCCTTGTGTACATAACCTCAATATTCACCATGCAGCATACTTTGGAGCATGCTCAACGATACTACGCCTAAAGTCAAGGAATATGAGGCCTAACTCAGAAAACAGTTATTTTGGTCTATAACAGCCAATCAGGTATTTCCCTTTATTATTCCATACTGCAATTGAAACAAAAAATGTAGAAATCTGATTTGTTGCTGTGGGTAACACAATTGGCTCTCCTGCAGAGACATTTGTGCAGAATACCCACTTTATAATAAAAATGTCAATTTACTAATATCCTGAGGACTGCCTGCAAACAAATGTCTACACAATACAAACATCATGTCAATCTTCCTAATCAATGCCGGTGTTCTGACAAGCTGGTTCCTCCTATCGATATGGTTCCCCCTTGACTGCGCAGGCGCAATCCGAGGCGACGGAAATATCCGAAGTTTAACAGCTGTTAGGCAGCTGCAGACGTGCTCGCTCCCGTTGCTTAGTTACACACGCCGCTTTCTTCTTCATGCCGCTGTATACAGCAAGGGGCGGATAAGATGTGATAATATCTAGCAGTGCGATTTGTTTGTTTATACACGCCGCTCTATACAGCAAGGGGCTGTATTGAGCGTCGTGTATAAACAAACAAATCGCACTGCTCAATATCATACCGCCCCTTGCTGTATAGAGCGGCATGAAGAAGAAAGCGGCGTGTGTAATGAAGCATCGGGGGCGAGCGCGTCCACAGCTGCCGAGCCTATGGTTCCTCCTATCGATCGGGTTCCCTCTTGACTGCGCAGGCCAAGCCGACGGAAATCTCCGAGCTTTAACAGCTGTTCGGCAGCGCCCGCGCAGTCAAGGGGGGAACCATATTGATAGGGGAACCAGCTCGACAAGACACTGGGATAAAATAGAATGAAGGCAATAGGCAACCCTCAAACCTGCATAGAATACAAAGATTTTGAAATATGTATAACAAGTAGGGCTATGTAAACCCAACTGGAGAAGAAAATATCTCCTGCTTATAGTAACCATTCAGAATCCAGCAGTTACATTCCTTCCAGTAAGCTGAAAAACAAAACCAAGTATTTGCGAATTTGCAGTGGGCAAGACCACTTATTTCCCTTTCCCCCAATAAAAACCAGCTATACCAGTCGAGGGGGTCAAATCAGTCAACACTGGTTTCAGCTACAGATGGATGCTTTCAGGTATTAACACTTCGTGCCTACTTATAAATCTAGGGGACCCCAACTGCAAGCTCTACTACTAGTATTCCTGGTTTTGCCAATAACCCCAATACCATAAGAGTTTCCCTCCTCTTGCTCCATTTTCCCAAAAGATGATGTGAAACCTTTCTGCAGTGGTTGCAGCATTTGGACGTACCTCCAAAATCAGAAGCAGAGACCTCATAATAAAAGAATCCATAATAGGTACAGGAAATCTCCAGGAGATAATACCTACCCAAAACAAGAATGAACTGACCCTCTAATAAGCATAAGCACAGAATACAGTTTGGTCACTAATGTAAGTCACACTCAGATGTAACACAAAGAAATAAATAGATACGTTGTAACTTTAAGGCAAACTAATATTTACCAAGGTGCAAACATGTCCCTGAAATATTGATATGAAATAATATTAAAAGACTATGCTGGCTGTTATCTCCACATATAGATGTAGGTGATCTGCTTGTAAGACTTCTTCCTCTCCTGAATCTGAGAGTTCTATTCACCTGTAACAAAAGAACATTCAGACAGGGCTCCACTATAAATGCAACCAAAATAGTTTGATGATAGGATGGGAACAAAAAGGAAGAATGTGTAGGGCTTAAGATACTACCCACAGCCCTGCTTTACAGATTGCTCAAATTGAGAGGAAGAGAACATTGTTAATGCCTGTGCAGAGATAAAACACATGTTCATAGTTTTGTTGGAAAAAGCATTTGTGTGAGGTGACCACAGGTTTGAATTGAGGAGTTCCTAAAAAGCACTCAAGTCCAAGTGTGTATAAGGTTTTTCTGAACAGAACAGCCCTTGTCAGAAGTTTTGCTGCCTGCGCTTTTTGGCGTCCATAGCATCCAGGATGGGTTGCCTCTTTGCTGTGTACCTCTGCCGCAGTTCCTCAATTTCACGTTCCATCATAGGGTCCAAAGCTTTCAGTCTCATCTGCAGCTCCTCGAAGCTGAGATTCTTGAGCTGCAGGCAAAATAAAGAAGCAAATGATTAATAAAGTAACAAGGATATCCTATTATCTTATTCATAGAAAAAAATATACAATGGAATAACATTGTCTGAGAAAGTATGGTATATCACTATATCAGGACACAGATGACAAATCATCCATAGTGGCATCTGTCATCCCTATATAAAAGAGCTCTGATGTTTAAGATAAAATAAACATTAAGTCTAATTGAATTTCCTGCGGCTCCACTGACAGCGGCCATTTCTCATGTGATACTGCTAGAATTCCAGAATGTCAGAGATGGAGAAAAGCTAGTGTGCGGTCATCTGATGAAAACCCATGAATGTTATTGAGTGCGAAAGCGAAGGGCTTTACTAAATTACATCTGTGAAGACCATTGTTCTACAGTAACCCATAACAACCAATTCGAATTCCCATTTCTTAAGCATCATCCTTCAGAATCAGTTGAAGCATGCTAGACTGTCTGCTACACATTGTTGCACTTCACTGTTAGCACCATCTGCAGAGGTATACACAGTATAGATGCTACACCAAATTTCTGGCTACCGTTTGCAAAGATAATATGTATCAATGCTAAAAATAAAAGATTACAGCCTTGGGCTTTCTGTGAGCACCCTAAATGCCACTAATTCAATTAGTTTCTAGAATTACCTCCTAGAGGACTAGTGCCAGAATCAAGCAAAATGTTTGCTTGCCTTCTATATAGAATCTGCTTCAGTATATATACTATATTTATTAGGGTTGCACCAGTGCCAATACTTCGTATTGGCACTAGTACTTGTGCCAATGCCCCGATACCTAAAACTGATAACTTTATGGTGCAATTTGAGTCCTTACAAAATGAATGGACTCAAATTGCACTGCAAAGAATTGCATGCGATTTGAACAGGAGTGTGGTGTGATTCCTGTTCGAATCACATGCGGCTTCCCGCACTGATCCTGTGTGAACCCAGGCTGGTCATAGTGACTTTAGCCTGGGTTCAGACAGGAGCGGTGCAGGTAACCGCATGCGATTCTAACAAGAATCACACTGCATTCCTGTTAGAATCGCATACTATTCTTTGCAGAGCAATTTGAGTCCATTCATTTTGGGTGAGCACAAATCGCACCGCATTGTTAATTGGTATCAGCGAGTACTCACACTTAAAAAAACAGGTATTGGTGCATCCCTAATACTTATCCTTTTCTATGGCTGGTTTTGTACTATTTTACATCATATTGTCTACAAACTGTACTAGGATCTATCTATCTATGTCAAACTGGTGTAAGTAGATAAGTTACCACTGAGGGAAACACATGTGACTGGTGTTGCTACACTGACTGCAACAACCTCAATCTCCCATCTTTAAAATATTTTCGTGTCGAAACATTTGCTTAAAAATCTCAAACAGAAATGTCGGAGTTTGAAATCAAAGATTTCTAATCGCCACACAATATGTAGAGGCATGGGAAAAGGTTAACAAAGCTTTAGCTTCAGTTAAAACAGGGTTACATTTTTTGATTTCTAAAGACAGACAAACAGCAGCTGCCATTGACATCACTGTCACGGAGCAGATTTCAAGTACCCTGCAGGGTGTCATTTCATCTAACATGAGCCTCTGGAAGATGCTATATTATATTGATCGGGAGGTTACATACACTATATTTTCTCAACAAAGCTTCCGGACATAAATAATGGCTTCATGAAATAGCTATCTGACGGATCACAAAAACATTCATTGTGATTAATGCACTTTGTCACAACGACCATTAAAATGTTGCCTCTAAAAGAAGCAATTAAGTAGTTGGAGAGCGAGTCTTTGAGAATCCAACACTGCGGCACCCCATAGTAAATCTTAAAATTTACTTTATTGCATGGCTGGAAGTCACAGAAATTATAGGGTGTTACATAGTTAGTCAGGTTGAAAAGTCCTTCTAGTTCAACCAAAAAAATATCATACAATACCATATACCCAATTCTATACCCACAGTTGATCTAGAGGAAGGCGAAAAACCCCAGCAAAGCATGTTCCAATTTGCTACAGCAGGGGAAAAATTCCTTCCTGATCCCCCGAGAGGCAATCGGATTTTCCCCGGATCAATTTTACCTATAAATGTTAGTACCCAGTTATATTATGTACATTTAGGAAAGAATCCAGGCCTTTTCTTAAAGCAATCTACTGAGCTGGCCAGAACCACCTCTGCAGGGAGTCTATTCCACATTTTAACAGCTCTTACTGTGAAGAAACCTTTCCGTATCTGGAGATAAAATCTCTTTTCCTCTAGACGTAAAGAGTGCCCCCTTCTCCTCTGTGATGACCAAAAAGTGAAAAACTCAACACCAAGTTAACTATATGGACCCGTTATATATTTGTACATGTTGATCATATCCCCCCTTAATCTCCTCTTCTCAAGAGTGAATAAACTCAGTTCCTCTAATCTTTCCTCATAGCCGAGTTCCATCCATGCCTCTTATCAGTTTGGTTGCCCTTCTCTGCACTTTCTCCAGTTCACCAATATCCTTTTTGAGAACTGGTGCCCAAAACTGAACTGCATATTCCAGATGAGGTCTTACTAATGATTTGAACAGGGGCAAAATTATCTCTCTCTCTCTCTGGAGTCCATACTTCTCTTAATACAAGAAAGGAATTTGCTTGCTTTGGAAACCGCAGCTTGGCATTGCATGCCATTATTGAGCTTATGATCTACCAAAACCCCCAGATCCTTCTCCACTACGGATCCCCCCAGTTGTACTCCACCTAGAATGTATGATGCATGCATTCTATGGGGTGTCTTTAACCACTTGCCGACCGCCTCCTGTACATTTACGTCGGCAGAATGGCACGGACAGGCACATCAACATACCTGTACGTCCCCTTAAGTGCCTGTCCGTGTGATCGCGTGCGCCGCTGGCAGCGCGCTCGCGACCCTGCCGCCATCCCCATGAGTCGGACCACGGGTCCCGCGGACTCGATCGCCGCAATCGTCTCATGGAGGTATAGAGCGGGGAGATGCTTGTGTAAACAAGCATCTCCCGGCTCTGCCTAGTGACAATGACCCTGATCTCGGCTCTGTGTACTTGGAGCGGAGATCAGTGTCATGTGACACACAGCCCATCCCCCCTACAGTTAGAAACACTATGCAGGGAACACTTAACCCCTACAGCGCCACCTATTGGTTAACCCTTTCACTGCCAGTGTAATTTTCACAGTAATCAGTGCATTTTTATAGCACTGATTACTGTGAAAACGACAATGGTCCCAAAAATGTGTCAAAAGTGTCCAATGTGTCCGCCATAATGTCGATCACAAAAAAAATCACTTAATAAAAAATATGCTGCGCAAAGATAAAAAAGTGATAGTGACAATGAATGATGCTAAAATGAACAGAACTTCCAATAATCTCTGTAGGTCTGATCCCACATCTAAAAGGAAAAAAGGTTAGATCCAAAGTAATGTCCACAATATACTTCTCCTGTAGGGCTAGCTAAAAAATTACGCTCCTCCAGGGGCCCCTGGATGATGACACCTTTGTCGAAACGACGTAGGGAGGAGCGGCGTGCTGACGTCACCACACTTTACTATCGCACAAGTCCCGGAAGGGACGGGCAGTGAGAGCCGGCCGGCTTTGTAACATACCACCCGCTTATATACCTGATGTACATTGTAAGTGCATTTTTGAATTATTTGAATAAAAAGTCCTATACTGGATTACGCTATGGAATGTCTTTTCTGTCTTATCATGGTCCATTGGGACACCGGGAGTTCACCTATTTAAACATCAGAGGAACCAGGAGAGCTGATTTAAAGAGCCCTTGACAGGGTTAACAGCCGCATGCGTGCACTGATCTCATAACGGGATCAGTACTTTCGGTAAGCGGCCAGTTTAAATAGAGGTGGTGGATTCTTCACTATTCCAAATCAGCACTGTTCTGTGGTGTTCCAGTTTAATGTCACGGATGCATGTTTAGAAGATTGGACATGCGTTTTTATCATACATGTTTTATATTATTTGTATTAGAAGACTTTCTATGCTATCCACCCCAGTCATTTTTTTAGCTAGCCCTACAGGAGAAGTTTATTGTGGACATTACTTTGGACCTAACCTTTTTTCCTTTTAGATGTGGGATCAAACCTACAGAGATTATTGGAAAAAAAAATATATAAAAATGCCATAAATCTATCCCCTATTTTGTAAACGCTATAACTTTTGCGCAAACCAAAAATATGTAGAAGAATATGCATCGGCCTAAACTGAGGAAAAAAATTAAAAATGTATATTTTTTGGGGAAATTTATTATAGCAAAAAGTAAAAAATATTGAATTTTTTTCAAAATTGTCGCACTATTTTTGTTTATAGCGCAAAAAATAAAAAATCGCAGAGGTGATCAATTACCCGTCAAAAGAAAGCTCTATTTGTGGGAAAAAAAGGACGTCAATTTTGTTTGGGAGCCACGTCGCATGACCGCGCAATTGTCAGTTAAAGCGACGCAGTGCTGAATCGCAAAAAAAGTGGCCTGGTCTTTAATCAGCCAAAATGGTCCGGGGCTTAAGTGGTTAAAGCGCATCTGAACTGAAAAACAAAAAAAATATTATTGCAGCTTATTAGGCCTTAGATGTAGTGGCTGCAATAGCTTTCCTTCTTTTTTTTTTTGCCCTCAAATGTCTTCTTTATTCTTACTTGGTAATTCTGTAAACAACATACTTCCCATCTAACCTTTTTTCTTGATTGTGTTTATGGACGGGCAGCCATGGTGGCCATACAGGCTGGCTTCAAATGTCTGCTTGTGTTCATCTCCATTACATGGTGTATGAATGGGACTACACCAACCTATTTAACATGGAGCAACTCTAGAAATAACTTTCCAGCCACACTATGTAAAGCTCATGGTACATTAGTTCAATGGTCACTGGGCAGGATGTTTCTTACATTTGTGGTCATAGAGAAGTACCCCCCTTACAGATTACTAAATGGCTAAACAGATCAATGCTGTCAATGAATATTTATCTAAAGCCTGGTACACATGGGCCCTAAATCTGGCAGTTCAACAAAAATTGTCCAACATTCGGGCCCATGTGTGCACCACCCTGTCTGACAGAAGCCAGCCAAACGGGCATGTTGGAAGACCCGCATCCAATCAGCGATGGCAGCCAGTGTGTTCTGGTGGGAACGGGGGAGATGGGCGGTAGGGGGCAATCCCCCTATCATAACACAATAGCTCAGCGGGGAGATCATTGTACGAACATCAGATAGTACAGTGAGCTTGGAATTTTTTTGCTGAGCCAGCCCGTTGGCTTAAATGAAAAACAAAAACAAACGACGATAGTGTGTACCAGGCTTAAGAGCAAGAAATTGTCCATTGCTCATGGAAACCCTAGAAACCTCTGGAGGAACCCATGTGTTCCATACAACCCTGGTTGAGAAAGGCTGGATTAGACATATAAAAAAAAGAATGATAACATTGTCTTTTCTTTATTCTCTGTTCACAGGAAGCGACAAGGACAATGCATGTCTGGTAATATCAACAGGTATTTTCCCCACACTGGTGAATAAAACTTCCAGAACATACAAGTTGAAGCCTCATCCCAGATCTCCCTGCTCTTGGTTCTGGAACAATAGCATTTTATTGAACGCTGGTTTGTTGGTGTGCAACTTTGTGAATTTGCATTGCCTGCACTCGTGGATTCCTTTTATGTAGCGTGAACTTGTTTTACCCTTGGATGTTTTTTTGTGGATTTGTTCACGAGAAAAATACATTGGCACTAAGCTTATAGTTTTATTTTTATAATTTTAAGTATAATGACCAATTATATCAGTTTTGTGACACCATCTCAAAATGAGTGATGTACTTATTTGCTGAAATCAAAAAAGCGTAGTGCTAATCAAATGAATACATGCCTATAATCATAGGTAAATAATGTGCTCAAATATTGAAAAAATTATGATGCACTGATAAATACACAATTGAATGTCTATAAGGTAAAAAACAATGGTGGCACACAGATACACAACTGAATGTCTGTGATGTGACCAAACTTCAAATATATGAGAAAGTTCAAAACTTGGTGATGGCTTCAAACGAAAACAAATGGTGAAGGTGAAGAAATAATGAAGAAGAAAACCCCCACCAATAGGTAAAAGGCTTACCAGAACATTTGAACCCGAGAGAACATACATTCTATGGGTCAAACAGGCTTTGTTTGGTGAAACCACAATGGGAACTGGATGGTCAAGTACACTCCAAATGGCTGGAAAAAGGATGGCTAAACGCCAACAGGCTTAGAATACACCACAGAGGAGGGCGACGTCCTTGCATGGTAATCTCATTGAGAGTGGTGGTCCAGGAAGTCCCAAGATATTATGGAAGGGTGTGTATCATGTAATAGAAGAAAAAAAGGGGCCACATAGCGTAATTCTGTATTGAGTATGAAAGCTTTAATGAAGTAGGAACACTTACATTTAAGAAGATATTGATAATGTAGTATGGCAACAGTGGAGTCCTCCCGACGCGTTTTGTCTCCTAGGACATCGTCTGGGGTGTCCCTCCACTGCTGCCCTCCAGATATTTATAGAAAATATGACCCCAATCATGAGAAGCCAGCCCCGGGTGCGTTTGCATGGTGAATCGCATTACTTCCTGTTTGGCTCAAGATGGCGGACAGGCGTGCGTTTCACGCCTCCGTCTAAGTGTCAGCAGTGATACCAAGCCTCGTTCTGGCACGCCGTTTGCGTTCCAGGACTCGCTACAGAGAAAGCAAATGCGCTCCACTCCATTACGGCGGCTCTTACAACAGTGAAAGCCGCCCACTGTCAATCTCCAAGAGCACACCGCTCAGAAGGGCGGTGAACTATCGGGAACGCGGGGGGGGGGGGGGGAAGGTTCATGAGTGGATGTATAAAAACCATAACGTTGCCACTTTTACAGTGGACACCGCTAGAAGCAAAGTCATCCATATCTGTAAGAGGAAACATGACCCCTCAAACAGCAATGCATGAATAGCATTGGACTGATCAAATGTGCAATAATATTGTAAAATAAAATGTTTGATTAAAAGAAACTGTCTGTAAATGAATAAAAATTAATATTGATATCTGTGACAAAAAATGTTCAGACACATTTGTAGGTGGGAACACCTCCCAAATGTGGATGTGGATCATGTCAGCACCCGTGAGATGGACTCTCATATGGGGATCATTTACAATAAGAGGTATACATGCATGCTGCTCCGCCATCTTGAGCCAAACAGGAAGTAATGCGATTCACCATGCAAATGCACCCGGGGCTGGCTTCTCAGGATTGGGGTCATATTTTCTATAAATATCTGGAGGGCAGCAGTGGAGGGACACCCCAGACGATGTCCTAGGAGACAAAACGCGTCAGCAGGACTCCACTATTGCCATACTACATTATCAAGAGCTTTTATATCTTCTTAAATGTAAGTATTCCTACTTCATTAAAGCTTTCATACTCAATACAGAGTTACCCTATGTGGCCCCTTTTTTTCTCCCATTACATGATACACACCCTTCCATAATATCTTGGGACTTCCTGGACCACCACTCTCCATGAGATTACCCTGCAAGGACGTCGCCCTCCTCTGTGGTGTATTCTAAGCCTGTTGGTGTTTAGCCATCCTTTGTTCAGCCATTTGGAGTGTACTTGACCGTCCAGTTCCCATGGTGGAGGTTTTCTTCACTTCATTATTTCTTCACCATTTGTTTTCGTTTGAAGCCATCACCAAGTTTTGAACTTTCTCATATTTTTGAAGTTTGGTCACATCACAGACATTCAGTTGTGTATCTGCGCACCGCCATTGTTTTTTTACATTATAAACATTCAATTGTGTATTTATCAATGCATCATAATTTTTTCAATATTTGAGCGCATTATTTACCTATGGATTGTAGGCATGTATTCATTTGATTAGCGCTACACTTTTTTGATTTAATCTTTTTGCTATTTGTCTATTTGCTGTGTCCGTGTCAGAGAAATGGTTCTTCCAGTCGCATCAGCCGTGTCCCTGCGTGCATGCGTGGCGGAACGGCGCATGCGCGTTCGCGGCCAGATGGAATGGTGCGCGCACATGCACACTAGCACACGTCCAACGTGACCCTCCGGCTGGCCTATAAAAGGAGCCCTGGCACACAGTTTAGTTGCTGGTTTGTCTTCAGCTTCCTGTTACCTAGTTCCTGTGTTTGATTACCTGCTGTTACACGGATTGCTTCCGACTCTGCTGATCTTCTCCTGGACCTGACCTCGGCTTGTACTACGGATTCCCCTTGTCTCCTTGTGTTTGACCCTCAGCCTGTGACCCGGACTTTGCCTCTTGCCTCCTTGCCTTGACCTTTTGCCTGTGACCTGGACTTGCCTTGTGTGTTCCCTACACAGTACCTCAACCTGTGCCTGGACTGCTTAACCTACCTGTGTTTGACCCTCAGCCTGGTTTGGACTCTCTGATCAAGTTCTCCCAGCAAGCCACACACCTGCCAGTTTTGACACAGCTGCCTGGCCTCTTGAAAGACCCCTGATTCAAGTCTGCTAGCACCTGCTGGGTAGCCTGTGCCTCTTGGTGCCATTCTCTCCGTCTCACCTCCAGGGGGCGAAGTGCGCTTAGTCGCAAGGGTGAACCGCTTTCCGCATCTCGGCCTTGGTAAGTACTAGTCTGCCCGTGATAGTCAGCTGCTTATCTGAAGGGCAGCGCAGAATTATTCTTTATACCATGTACTTATTTGCTAAAAGTGTTTTTACAATAAAAACAGACTACGTTCTTTGTGAAAAGCATCAAGACACAAGAATGGTGATAATACCATGGGGGGTGATAATATCATGGGGAGGTATGCATCTAAGAGAGACCCATGATGGTGAGAAAAGGGCAAAATCACACAGGGCCTTGAACTGCTAGTTTTGAAATTTGGTGGGCTCTATCCAGTGGCCATTTTTGGGACAGGCCAGGAATACATTTCTCACAAAAATGTTATTATGGTACAAAGCGGCAAAAAAAGTTACAAAGCTCAACCCTTTATGGCAGTGTTTATCAACCTTTTTTCAGTCAAAGCACCCTTTAAAAAATTCTACACAATCTTGAGGCACCCCATTATAAAATGTAAAAAACTAAAAACTAAAAGTTTTACATAATGCAGCAACATCCACACAGTTAGGGGGGCACCCAACGTTAAAAGGTTATTTATTCTTCCAAACCAATTGCTCTTTTGCAGACTGGTTCAGACTAGTATTCCAACATTTCTCTTATCTTTCAATATTTTGCTTGTAGACAGTTTTTGGGCAATTTTTTTTTCCAGGTATTTTGCCAAGGCACACACGACGAAACCTGAAGGCACCCTGGTTGAAAAAGGCTGCTCTATGGCATGAGTGCTCAACCTGTGTCACTCCAACTGTTGTGGAACTACAAGTCCAATGAGGCATTGCAAGCCGCTGACAGTTACAAGCATGACTCCCAAAGGCAGAGGTATGTTGGGACTTGTAGTTCCGCAACAGCTGGAGGGCCACAGGTTGAGCTCCCATACTCTATGGTTAATCAGTAGATTACAAAGAACTCTTTACCAGTTTATGTAACCATTTCCTTTTTCTGGGCCCCAGGTACTGCACCTTCATGTTTGTAATGGGAAATTTACTTGTATCAGCAACAGAAATGCCACAAAAAGATGCAAAATAATGTTCATTTATTAAAAAGATCAGTGCCTTGCGTGAAACATGTCAGAATACAACTTGTGCCTGCTGGCTATTTTAATAAAGGAAGATTATTTTGCATCTTGATGTACGGTATTGCTGTCGCTCATATTGGCGATGTCTTTGGAGGAGGTGAGCGGAGCCAGCATGTGAGATGTGATTGTGCCGTGTAGTGCCTGATCTCACTTGGAGCAGTATGTGAAATATTTGGTAATGGGAAATTCAGTTTGTTTTCACAGAAAACAAGGTTTTACTGCTACTACAATGGGTTTATATTTAACAGTTTTAAATACCAATAGAGCGATAAGATCACAAGCCATTATTTGGGACAATTGTCTCTTCTGCAGTTACAGGATTTTCTGCTTTAGCTGCTAGGCTTTCCACTGTCCTGTCTGTGAAGCAATGATTCAGGGGCAATTTCACACAATGAGACAAACCCGGGTCATTCTCAGTAAATATGCCTCGCAGTTCCTTCCATTTTAAAGTGTGGTAGTGACATCACTGCAGCTCCTCTCCATTAGCGGCTGTCACATACTGGGACTGCTTCTCATTCATAGTGTCAGGGAATAATTATACTCTGATTTACAGCTCTCTGTGCACATCTGTTTTCTACTCTGAAAATGACAAAGGCTAAATGGCTATAGCAGGCCTATATTAAAGAATATCTTTGTTGCAATGGAAATGCAGGATATTATTTTTAAAAGCAGTCACTAAATTATAAACAATTAGTGGTCATAACCATTTGCTTGCAATGTGAGATAAGTAGTATGCATTGCAGTACATGACACCTGGAAAATGATGTTTCTGAGCCCATTAATTCCAACACATCAATCTCTGACAGCATGGTTTGACAATAGGAGTACTTTGTGCATTGTGGTAGTACAGCATTTTTTTCCTTGTTTAGACGTTCTCAGCTATGACACCCAGCTTTTGAGGGACAGCGAACGTGCGCCCCCTGCACCCATTTTACTTTACTATGTAGCCCTGCACCCTTTGCCACTCTCTTACAACAAAGTTCACCTCTGCTTCCCATACCATTTACCCTACAGCTCTCTTCAAGCACTGCTCGCCCCTGCAAACATTGCAGACTGCAGTCTTCTTCTATTGCTCACATTTTACCTGACGTGTTAAAGAGGACCTTTGGTCTTTTAAAAAAAATAAAAGTCAGCAGCTAAAAAAATCCTGTAGCTGCCGATTTTTAATAAACAGACACTTACCAGTCCAGATATCCAGCATTGTCCTCACTTGGGCTAGTTCTTCCCCCTGGGTCACTATGTTGACTGTGTGAAGCCTTGAAAATTCACAGCCAGCTTCCCACTGTGCAGGTGTGTGCCCTGTAAATGGGGAGGTTGTGGGTGGTTTAGAGGGCAGTCAAAAATGGCTTCCCGATCTCCCAAAAATCTTTCTATTAGTGGCAAGGAGTAGGAACAACGGAACTTCAGATTTTAGGTGAAGTTCTGCTTTAAGGCAGGACCCCTGCTCCTGCTGGTGGAGGTGACAGGGGCTGTGGGCAGAGACAAATGCCGCAGCTACCATCGAAAGTCGCCCACACCCTGTAGGTCCAGGCTAGGTAAGTGCAGAAAGGACAGTGATGCCCAGAAGTAGCATGGTTGGTAAGGGGGCTGAAGAGCAGCCAATGGCAAATTTGACGGCCTAGCAGGTAAGAAGCTGCCTCCCAGAGCTAGGCCATGACCCAGTGGTTGAGAAACATTGAACTACACAACCTCTCCAATGTAACAGTGACAATATTGTTCTTCCATAGATAGCATATGGTCAGTGCCCTAGAACAGAAAGTATGTTACTGGAAGGATCTCCAGGTAAAAAAAAAAAAAAGACAGAAGCTCTAGGGCTATAATTATTGCTCTCGCTCCAACGATCGCAGCGATACCTCACATATGTGGTTTGAACACCGTTTTCATATGAGAGCGCTGCTCACGTATGCGGTCACTTCTGCACGCGAGCTCGGCGGGACGAGGTACGTTTAAAATTATTTTATTTTTTTCTTATTTATTTGACCTTTTATTTTTAAATGACAGGATCTATTAAATATGAGATCTGGGGTCAAAAAGACCTCAGATCTCATATTTACACTAAAATGCAATAAAAGAGCTATGGGCAGAAGGGACGTTTTGACGTCGCTTCCACCCTGCAATGGAGACGGGTGGGGGCCACCTTCCCCTCACTCATCTCCATACCTAAACAGGGAGAAGGACGCGATCGCCTCCGGTAAGCGGCGGGGGGCACCAGAGCATGGCGGGAGCGGGGGCGGCCCTCTCCCGCCGCCAAAAGTGATCTTCCGACTAATCCGCTGCAGAGACCACTTATATCTGAAAGCGGACCGCCCACTTTAGAAGAGGATACCAGAGTTATGGTAGCTAGCTGCTGTCATAACAATGTATCCCTCTTCAAATTTCCGATGTATACCAGCGGGCGGTCCACAAGGGGTTACATAATATACCGTAAAAGAAAGGAAGTATAGAACTGTAAACCTACCCAAAATAGAAACACAACCATCTACATTTACTGCTGAAACAGAGCAAGCTAACAAAAGAGGACAAAGATAAAATATATAAACACTTTGTCATTCTAATAGCACTCTAATCGTATTACATGGAGATATTCCACTGATATAGTCATAGAGAAGGAAGTTATTTCAGGTACCCTGATGAATCAGATCCTAAATTTAACATTATGGAAAGGAATATCTCACAGGGAATACTGAATTTTAGGCCAATATGCTGCTTGGGTTTCTGGCAGAAGCAAATGTTCAATAGAGTCATTAGATACTCATTCATCAGTTATTGTCTCTACACTGAGAAACATAAAAAGATACAGTCTGGATACAACATTTTATGACAAACAAAATACTTTAAACATTGGAAACAGTTTCAAATTGCTTCGGACATTTATTCTCAATGCACACACGAGTATTTTTGTAAACATACCAATAGCAACTGGAAGTCCCATAAAGGCAAGCAAAGGACTAGTCCACAGTATTGCCTGTGGTCTCCTTGCGACTGAACTTTTCCCCACGGCTGACTTAGAGCATCATTAAAGCTTAATTTAAAAAAATTAAATAACAAACATGTCATACCCACCTGCACTGTGGTTCTGCACTGAGCAGCCCCAACCCTCCTCTTCTGGGATCTACTGCTGGCGCTCCAGGCTCCTCCTCTTTGGCAAGTGCCTCCATGGTAACCCGCTTCCCATGGGGGGTACCCGTGTGGGCTTGCTCCCGAGCCGTCCTGTTTGCGTCTATTGAGGCAGAGTGGGTGGCTTGGCCCTGCCCCACCGCTTGCTCAGAACAGCATTTGATAGACAGCAATGGGAGTCAATAGCTCCCGCTGCTAATAATCTAGCCAGGGAGAAGGGCGAGAGCAGCTGCTCTTGTGCAGATCGCTGGATGGGGGGGATGATTCTGCAGTAGAATGCATTAAGGTGAAAAATCTTAAAGCTGGGTTCACACTATTGTGAATTGGATGAGTGTTTCTCCACATCCAATTCGCATAGCAGGAGATTGTGACTGGCTCTCTATGGAGCCGGTTCACACATCTCCGCAGTGGCTCTGGTGAGAATTGCACAAGAGTCCTGTGCGTCTTTTGGTCCGTTTTAGGTCCGACTTCAGCCAAAAATTTTGGTTTGAAATCTGCCCTGAAACGGTGAATGGAGACGCACCGGACACCTACTGTGAGCTGCTGCGTTCCAGTGTGAACCCAGCCTAAAGGAGTTGTAAAGGCACAAGGTTTATAATCTTAATGCATTCTATGCATTAAGATTAAAAAACATGTGTGTGTAGCAGCTTCCCTAGCACGCCCCAATTACTTACCTGAGCCCCCTCTCTCCCCAGCCATGCCTACGAATGTCTTAGCCTTCCAGGTCTCTCCTCCTGATTGGCTGAGACACAGCAGAAACACCACTGGCTCCTGCAGCGGTAAAAGTCAGTTAGCCAACCAGGGGAGAGAGGGGGCGAGGCCAAGGCTTTGTGTCTGAATGGATACATGGAGCTGTGCCTCGGCTCAGGTGCCCCTATAACAAGCTGCTTGCTGTGGGGGCACTGGACAGGAGGGAGGGGCCAGGAGCACAGAAGGGGGACCAGTGAATTGGAGGATCTGGGCTGCTCTGTGCAAATCCACTGCACAGAGGAGGCAAGTATAACACGTTTGTTTTTTACTTGAGACTTTACAATCACTTTAAGGCTTTAGAACCACTTTGTCTCTGTGTGTGGAGGCAGTTATATTTGTAGGGGAGTCAGGCTTTGCTTCTTTTTTTATCAGAGCATAGGGAAGACCAGGTGCTCTGGGAGGCACACGAATAATTTTAGTGCTTCAGCTGAGAACTGTATATATGAATTATTCCACAGTGCTACAGAGGCCAGTGAGAGCTAAAATTCTACTTGTTAAGAATATTTAAGTAAATTAGCATCCATAGCCTTCCCACAGGTTTACTGTATCCATATGCTATGCTGCTGATCTAGTGTATCCGGAAAGTATTCACAGCGCTTCACTTTTTCCACATTTTGTTATGCGACAGCCTTATTCCAAAATGGATTAAATTCATTATTTTCCTAAAAATTCTACAAACAACACCCGATAATGACAATGAGAAAGAAGTGTGTTTGAAATCTTTGCAAATGTATTAAAAACAATGAGCTTTGGGTCAGGTTATTCCGCTCCCTGCAGCTCCCTTGAGCTGCAGGGAAGGACCCAGCCCACCATTTACTAGAGTACGAAAAAGCGGGAATTTAAAGTTTCAGTTCGAGATGAGTTTGGAGGATACCCAAGTATCCCCACTTTAAAGATTAGAGTGGTTCCTGATTACATGGTCTCTTATATATGCTATGTTTGAGGATTCCTTGACAAAATACGTTTTTTTTGCCTGCAGATGGCATTTCAGATGCCACTGTAGCCTTAAGATGGCAGTGTGCCCTTCTTTACTACTGCAATTGCTAGATACAATTACGCACTTAACAAAAATACATTACATTTTTATTTTTTTTCAAGATTTTTGTGCATTTGTCAGCCTACAATAAAAAAAACGGAGCCAAATGCTACAATGTACCAAATAAAAGTTGTATGTATCTTTTAAAAAATATAAAAGAAAAGAAAAAAATAAATGAAAAAATAGGATTTTTTGTACTCACCGTAAAATCCTTTTCTCTGACATCCATGGACTGACACGGTGTCTCTTTACACTTTACACGTGGGTTATGTCCCTGCTTGCAGGAGAAGACCTAGGCAGAATGTGAAATGTTATACATACATTCCAAAAGCCAGAGCTGAACAGCCCCACCCAGGGGGCGGTCCCTCCGTACATAACCCTCCCACTACAGTCAGCAGACTTCAGTTCGTAACAAAGCAGTACAAACTTAAAAGGAAGGGTGGGTGCCGTGTCAGTCCATGGATGTCAGAGAAAAGGATTTTACGGTGAGTACAAAAAATCCTATTTTCTCTTACCATCCATGGACTGACACGGTGTCTCTTTACACTTTACACGTGGGATGTCCCAAAGCAGTGTCAAGAGGGATGGGAGCAGTATAAATGGAAAAACCAAAACTTCACTCCAATAAGGCAGAGCTCCTCAACGGAGGAGTCGCAACTTTAAACAGCGGCCTGCAGCACCCTGCGGCCGAAGGAAGCATCCGAAGATGCAGCCACATTAACCTTATAAAACTTAAAAGGCATGAACAGACGATCAGGTCGCCGCCTTGCACACTTGTGCAACCGACGCTTGATGTCGGGAAACCCAGGAAGCACCAATTGTCCTGGTGGAATGCGCCGTGACCGGAAAGGGAGGCGCCCGCCCTTTGAGAGCATAGGCTTGAATGACGGTTTGTCTGATTCCCCTAAAAATGATGGCAGACGAAACCGCTTGGCCCTGTTATGGACCAGAGACAGTCACAAATAGTGAGTCGGACTTACGAATAGAAGCAGTAGCAGACAGGTACACCCGTAAGGCTCGTACCACCTCCAATATGTGCAGCGCAAACTCTCTGGGATGCGATGGGTGAGGACACAAGGACAGGAGGGTAATGTTCTCATGTAGGTGAAAGGTCGACACCACCTTTGGCAAAAAAGGAAGGTCGTGGATGCAACACCGCCTTATCCTTATGGATGACTAAACATGGCGACTTGCAGGACAAAGCCGCCAACTCAGACACTCGTCAAACAGAAGTGATTGCCACTAAAAAGGCCACCTTCTGAGACAAGACAAGAAGGGAATATCCCGGATATTCCCAAAAGGAGGTTCCTGGAGGACCGAGAGCACCAAATTCAGATCCCACGGTGGGAGAGGAGGCTTGACAGGAGGGAGCACATGGCGAACCCAACACAAGGTGCCAACCAAGAAAATGACCCGCTAGAGGTCGCTGAAAGAAGACGGCCAAGGCCGAAATCTGATCCTTGATGGTACTCAAAGCAAGCTTTTGGGTCACTCCACACTGCAGAGGACGCAGGATTCTGGGGACGGAATACGTCCAAGGACGCCAGTCCAGCGCTTCGCACATGGCGATATAAGCTTTCCAGGTACGGTGATAGATCTGCCTGGAGGAAGACTTCCGTGTCCTTAACATGGTCAAAATGACCGAGTCCGAGAGACCTTGGTCCCTCAACACCTGGCTTTTAACAGCCCTGCCGTTAAAGCCAGAGACTGTAAGCCGGATGAAGCATAGGACCTTGAGACTGAAGGTCCTCCATCGGCAACCGCCAGGGAACGTCCGCGACGAGACGTACCAGATCAGCGTACCAGTGATGCTGCGGCCAATCCGGAACAATTAGGATCGCCGTAGTTTATATCAGGCGATAAGGACCCTATGGGGCCACCAACGCATCCGAGGCATCGCCCAAGGATCCCTGGATCTGGCCACAACCTCGACCCTTGCGATTGAGTCGAAAGGCCAGCAGGTCCACATCCGGCGTGCCCCACCGTCGGTAAAGGAGTTGAAATATGCAAGGACCACTCTTCTTGGTCCGGTGTCTGGCGATTGGCGACTCAGATAGTCCGCCTGCCCATTGTCTATGCCCAGAATGTAAAATGGCCTACAGAGCCGGCACGTTTCTTCCGGCCCACTCCAGGAAACGGACTACCTCGGAAGCCGCAGCTGAGCTCCGAGTTCCCCCTTGATGGTTTACATACGCCACCGCCGTGGCGGTGTCCGACTGGCTCCTGATGGAGCGACCCCGTACTCTCTCTGACCTGAGGAGAGACACAGTCCGATGGCCCGTATTACCAGAACAGTGATTGGTAAACGGGCTCGTCCGGAGTCCAAGGAATGAGCCGTCAGGACTCCCCAGACTTCACCCCAGCCTGTCAGGCTGGTGTCCGTCGTGAGTACCGTCCTGTGGATGGGAGGGGAACGCCCTTCCGGACCGAAGAGCCGAGGATCTCAACCACCATGTCAGGGGCGCCCTGACCAGGTGAATCACCTGGATCTGAAGATCCAAGGACAACGGGAATTTGTCCCAGGTGGACAAGATCTCCTTCTGCAATGCCCTGGTGTGTGATTGGGCATACGGAACGGCCGCGAAGGAGGCCACCACGAGTCTCTGGACTCTCATGCAAAAAACGGATTGACAACCATTTTTGGGATGTCAGCACCCGCACCGCAGACTGAAGTGTCAGCAACTTCTCCAGAGGTAGGATACCTTTGCCTCCAAGGAGTCCAGAATCAGAACTAGATACTCCAGACACCCGAGTCGGGACCAGGACTGACTCCTGAATGTTCAAGAACCACCCGAGTCCCTGAGGGTCTAATTGACGATAGTCACCTTTCCTCTAAGTCTGATCCACTTTCTGCTCTTAGCAGAAGATCGTCCAGATAGCCCACGACAGCAATACCTCGCTGTAACAGAAGGCTAGAACCGGAGCAAGCACCTTGGTGAACACCCTTGGTGCCGAGGCTAGGCCGAAAGGAAGAGCCACAATCGATAGTGGACTTCGCTGATCGCAAAGCACAGAAACTTCCGGTGACTTGCGCAGATCGGAACATGCAAGTAGGCGTCCTTGAAGTCCAAGGACGCCAGAAGAAAATCCCTTTGGTGGAGTGTAGCGATCACCGTGCGAATGGATTCCATGCGGAATTTCTGCACCTTCTCGAAGGCATTCAGGGCCTTGAGGTCCAGGACAGGTCGAACCACGTCCTACCTTTGGAACGACAAACAGATTCGAGTAGAATCCCTGAAAACTCTCCTGTGACGGAACCGGCACAATCACTCCGGACCTGATCAAATCCTGTACAGCCCCCAAGAGGGCTGCCCGACAGGTAGGAAGGAGAGGAAGATTTGAGGGAAAGAATCTGTCTGGGGGCCAGGATCGGAATACTATCCTGTATCCTGAGGTGACCTCCTCGCACACCCACCAGTCGGAGATTCGGGAGGACCACCGATTCGTGACCTGCCAAGTCGTCCCCCCACCCCAGAGTCGGGCGGAGGCAAGACTTCACGCGGAGGCGGGCTCGGGAGCCGCTTGTTTGGCTTACGCACCCAGGGGCGCTTGTGCCCACCAGCCGCACTCCGTCAGTCTGGGAGGACCTACCTGTGGACCCGACTGACGAAAAAACCCCTTGTTTGCTGGAAAGGAAAAGGCCCTGTTTGCGGCGGGCCCCCTTACCCTTGCCAGTCTAAGGAAGAAGAGTGCTTTTACCTCCCATGACATCCTTGACGATGACATCCAGAGCAGCACCGAAAAGTCTACCACCTATAAAAAGGTAGATACGTCAGGAGCTTCTTAGAGGCTAGGTCAGCAGACCAGCATTTCAACCAGATAAGACGCCATACCACCGTCGGGACAGAGGCCCTGGATGTTAAAGGGCCCGCGTCCAACGTGGTGTCGCACACATAAACCAGGCCCTGCCCAGTTGGTGGGCCAGAGTAACTGTGTCTGGAGGAAGATTATGCTCCTGTACAGCTAGGTGCAACATTTTTGCCCAACCTGTAAGTGTTTTAAAACACAAGGGTCGCCGCTACCACAGGCCGTAGGGCGGATCCCAACAAGGCAAACATGGCTATGCGCACCACTTCTGACCTCCTGTCAGTGGGGTCCTTAATGCAGGAGTCCCCTCCATCGGGAGAGTGGTGGCCTTGTTCAACAGGGCGACTGGAGGGTCGACCACTGGGGGAGAAGCCCACTTTTTAAGTAGGGCATCTTCAAAGGGGTATCTGATAGACAAACGCCGCGGGACCATAAAAAATTCTTCTGCGGCTTTTTCCAGACCTTATCAATGAGCTTGTCAAAGAAAGTACAATGGAAAAAACCCCTTTAGAAGGCCTGGCCTTAAAAGAACCAAAGGAGACAGTATCCGCCTGAGGTTCTGCATCCGCAGCATTTGAGCTTGAGAGTGTCCCTCACCGCAGTCATGAGTACACTAACAAGCGCCCTGTCATTTACTGACTCAGAACTGGAGTTTCCCTCATAAGGAATGTCCTGTTCAAAACCATCCATACATCCAGAACTAGGGTCCTGAGCGATAGTGGCTAGGCCCATATCTGAATCAGCGCACTGCCCTCGAGTAGATAAAGTGGGGAAAGGGCGCCTTTCTTGTACCTTGCGCTTGCACACAGCTCCCATCCTGGTCAGAAATTGATTCCAGGGCTGCCCACAACAGGTCCATAGGGACCGCAGGTGCTGAAGCACTGCCTGTTGCCACTGACATTTTTAGGGGAAGCTGGTGACAGACTCCATATTGCTCCCCTCTGAGACTCTCTCAGATAAAAAGTCCACCCACAGGCTGTGCTGACTGAGGAGGGGGCGCCCAGGGGACTCACCAAACCGGACCAGGGACCGCTTAGTTCCGCTGTCTGTACCGCGCTGTGTCAGCGCTGGTGAGCTGTGAGGAGACTGAGGAGATTCGCGCTGCTACAGCAGCGCTAGAGGCCAAACTAGTGCTGAAAAGCGCGCGGGCTACAAGAAAATGGCCGCCGCACTTCACTGAGGCGATCCGCGGCAAGATGGCCGCCATGACGCAGTTAAAATGAAACAGCACACACGCACAGCGCCACTCAGGCCCCCCCCAAAAAAAAAAAAACACACAAAAAAGCCCCAAAGCATACATTGCAGACCAGCATGAGCCCCCCCAAGAACAGTGTGACCCCCAAGCACCCCACACAGCCAGCGCCAGTAATGGTGACAGAGAGCGACAATAAAATACAGGGGGAGACAGGGAAAATCCCCCACAGAGAAACACACAGCCTTTTGTACTCACCTGCAGGCAGGAGAGACTACTTACCCGTCCCCTGAGGGACACACTGGTGTTTCTGACAGGACTATCACAGTGCAGTACTGAGTAGCTGTTGGCCCGGTCCACCGCGAAAGATACAGTCAGTCAGGAGCTGTTCAGTCCTGAGAGGACCGTGGGAGCATGAAAGCAAACCCGGCCACCCCTGGAGTCATGGGGCCTGTTGTGAACTGAGTCTCACGCACACAAGGCGAGGATCAGCACGCTCGATGGTCGGACAGGGAAGACTACGAGGATATCTTGTACCCAACCTGTTGCCCAGCCGACAGTTGATAGAAGATTCTCAAAAATAAAATAAAAAAGAATTCCAAAAAGGAAAAAATAGGTCAGGAGACTGGCTCCTGAGGGAGCCACGTCTTCTCCTTCTGCTAGGCAGAAAAAAACTGAAGTCTGCTGACTGTAGTGGGAGGGTTATGTACGGAGGGACCGCCCCCTGGGTGGGGCTGTCCAGCTCTGGCTTTTGGAATGTATGTATAACATTTCACATTCTGCCTATGTCTTCTCCTGCAAGCAGGGACATAACCCACGTGTAAAGTGTAAAGAGACACCATGTCAGTCCATGGATGGTAAGAGAAAAGAGTGTTTAAAACAAGTCAACCAAGGCAGCTCCCTTATTTCTGCCCAGTATGTTGCTGCAGATGTTCTGCCCTAAAAAAACATTTGCAGCAATCTCCATGTTTTGCACACCGTACTTCATTCTTTGTGACATTCTTATGAGTCCAATGCCTTCAAACGTTTTAGATACTGCTGTCTTGCACTTGCACTCACCCTTTGGAAAGGTGCCAAGATATTCTGATATTACCTGTTATGAAACATCGTACATGAACTGTACAATCATCTTTTTTTTTTTTTGCAGTAAAACATGAACTAAAATGTTGCTTGCTGGTGGGCATATCAGGTACAATAAGGCAGCGCACATAAACTTGGACATGGGTTATGGATGTATTAGGCAAGGTAACATGAATATTTAATAACACAAACCCATTAAACGCTGCAATAGCCTGATTTATAGAATAGATAGCCTTCTGAAAATCCAAGCCATTTACCAACTATTAATTACTACATATTTTATGCCCTTTATAAATTAGATCCAATGTTCGCCAATACACAACATATTTATCTCTATGTATGAATATAGCCTGAATTATGTTGTACAGCATCCCTGCATGCTTTTTGTGTTTGTATTCTTCTCCTAAAATTTCCCACCAAAAACGATAGGGTATCTGAGATCCATGATCCATTATGAAACAATCCGGTTTGTTACTGACCACTGGTAAAACCTTAAGCTATAATTCTGGGGTGGCCAACCAGTGGCCCGGGGGCCACATGTGGCCCAGGGAGCCCTCTAATGTGGCCCGCGACCTCTTGCTCTGGAATGCGGGTTGGCAAGCCCAGATCGCAGGTTGCCGACCCACCATACCGCAGCATCAGTGTTGTGAATGAAGCTAGTGGTAGAGGAAGAAAGCAGCTGCAGAGCAGAGCCCCATAAGCCGATGCGTCTTCTACAGCGCCAGCTTTTGCCACAGGCGGAGTCTATGACAAAGTTCAGCTAACCCGCAAGATAGACACAGGTGCACTAAGCTGCGCCCGCGGTGTGGGTAAACCGCAGCACATCAGTGTGAAAGCAGTCTTAGGCCCTTTTCACTCGATCAGCCTAACCAAATGGGACCTTCAATTCACCGCTATAGAGCGACAGATGTCCATTTATGCCCGCATACCTCCAATCTGAAAAACAGAAGGGAATTCGTCCCTTTTCATCTGGGCGGATCGGAGGGCCTATAGAGTAGCCGTGACCTGTCATCCGCCCACTCAGCTCATTGTGGCCCGCGACTGGTTACCAAGTTGCTTAAGTGGCCCTCGCTCTTCAAAAGGTTGAGCACCCCTGCCTTAATTGCTGCTCCCTTTATTGCACTTTAGGTACTACAAGCCAGGATACAACATCTATTCACGATATATCTCAGAAACAAAAAATTAATATATTGCAGCTTACCAGTTCTTAGAGGTGATGGCTGCATTTGTTTTCATCTTTTAAGACCAAGTGCATTTTCTCCATGTAAAAAAATTACCTGTTGATCCCGACAGAAACCCAATGCCCTTGTAATGTATGGTCTGCTGAAGTGCTACCAGCTTTCAAACTATCTTCTGTGAAATACACAAACTCTCCTATGTAATAGAGATGAGGAGAGGGGGAATTGTTTGTAGCCCAAGTCAGGAGGGCAGTCTAGAATGACAATACTTCTGCTCCATAGATACAATACAGTCATAAAAACTGTCACCCTAAGACATGGGTGCTCAACTTGTAGCCCTCCAGCTGTTGCGGAAACTACATGTCCCATGAGGCATTGCAAGCCGCTGACGGTTGCAAGCATGACTCCCAAAGTCAGAGGCATGAAGGGACTTGTAGTTCTGCAACAGCTGGAGGGCCACAGGTTGAGCACCCTTGCCCTAAGACAACAGGTGTATTTTAAGAAGGATTAAAATGTAAAAAAAAAGAAAAAAAAAAAGGAAAAAGTGCAAAAAAAAAAAAACTGACGCAGGCACCATGACTAAATACTGATAAGTAGGGATGAGCTCAGGCGTGTTCGCATTGAACACATGCAGAGCCCACCAAGGAAGGCCTCACTGTCGGAACCGCGCTGCGCTAATCACAGGCAGGGAGACATTGTCCCGATGCTCGGCTGCAGAGATCGGGAAATGTCTCCCTGCCTGTGATTAGCGCAGTGCGGTTCCGACTTCCTTGGTGGGCTCTGCACGTGTTCAATGCGAACACACCTGAGCTCATCCCTACTGATAAGCTGCAATATTTTGGATTTTAATTTTTAAGGATATGTATTAATTGGTATAACAGCAATAAATCCTAACGCAGACTTTCACAGGGGAGACAGTAGTGCTCACAATAGTCCCTATTCCCAAAAACGCATACACATGTATATCCTATCAGTTATATTTACACAAGAGAAACTTCACATTTTTTAACCAGTTAACCAATTAGCATTTTTTGGATCATTAGAGGAAACAGGAGCACTAAGAAGATGTCAAATAACCTTAAGTAGAACATAGCAATACCATTTGGGACACATAGCTATGTCACCAATGCAGGGCTACAGCTATATCAAGTAATAGGAGTAAGAAAAAGGCAACATTCCATAATGCAAGGCTCCTTTACGCTACTGAAAGTGTGTGTATCTTTGAAGAAAACCAGCAGGATTTCAATTACTTATTTATCCCGTGATGAATATTTCAGGCAATGTATGGATTATGCCACTTTCTTTTTCTTGATATCTTACATAAATAACTTACTGATCTCTTTAATATCTCCTATTGGTTCATGTCATAGAGATGATTTAGATTATGATGCAATACATGTTTGAAGTTTCGGCAATTCATCCTCCTCTGTGTGTGCCTTGGGCAGAGATGTAGGGCTTCTTTGATAGAAAACCCAACAAAAAGAAAGAAAAGAGCATGAACTGTACCATTGGCTGTTTTGTTAGAAGCTAAAGCTGCACTGTAGTCTATTTTGGGTACTACAAAGTGGTAAACCTTTGGGAGTTTTCCTGGGTTATGGGTATATATATTAAGTTACCTTACTAAAAATGATCTTGCTAATTTATCTGAGTGTTAGTATATCATGCTACATACAGCTGTGCTCATACATTAACATAATACATTTGTAAGATGTGGACCATACATATTTTTTTTTTTGTTTATGTGAATAAAAATAAAACTTGTTGGCATCCCAGAATAGCACGACCATTAAAGAGATAATAAATTCTCTTTTTTTTTTCTTTAAAAATAACAAACAAACAGCAGGGCCTCTGCTAGCTTGTCCCCCTACTCACAAAGGACTCCAAAAGCATGGTTCAATTAGTGGAAACTATTCTACGACTGTTCCTGCTATCTATAGTTTTAATGGAGGAGGCTCCATTTTTGAGTAATGGACGTTATTGCCCACATCAATATTATTTTTGGTCAGGTAATGCTTCTCATCCTGACCCCAAAGCTATACTTAAGATTTCTCCTAGTTATACTAAATCACAATTTTTACAAAATTTTGAAAAGGTCGAACAAAAATTCTCTATATTACTTAACCACTTCCTTACCGGGCCTATTCTGGCACTCCTCTCCTACATGCAAAAATCATAATTTTTTTGCTAGAACCCCCAAACACTTTTTTTTTTAGCAGATACCCTAGGGAATAAAATGGCGGTAATTGCAACTTTTTATCACAAACAGTATTTGCGCAATAATTTTTCAAACGCATTTTTTTGGGGGAAAAAAAACGGTTTCACAAATTAAAAAATATTAAAACATTAAAGTTAGCCCGATTTTTTTGCATAATGTGAAAGATGAAGTTACGCAGAGTAAATAGATACCCAGCATGTCACCCTTCAAAATTGCACACACTCGTGGAATGGCGCCAAACTTCGGCACTTAAAAATCCTCATGGGCGACGCTTTAATTTTTTTTACTGGTTACATGTTTTGAGTTACAGAAGAGGTCTAGGGCTAGAATTATTGTTCTCACTCCAACGTTCGCTGCGATACCTCACATGTGTGTTCTGAACACCGTTTTCATATGTGGGCGGGACTTACGTATGCGTTCGCTTCTGCGTGCAAGCTACCGGGACAGGAGCACTTTAAAAAAAAAAGTTTTTTTTTTAATTGTTAATTTTACTTTGACACATTAAAAAAATAATTTCATCACTTTTATTCCTATTACAAGGAATGTAAACATCCCTCGTAATAGGAATTAACATGACAGGTCCTCTTTACAGTCAGATATGGAGTCAATAACCCCACATCTCACCTCTAGGCTGGGAAGCCTGAAATAAAAAAAAACACGATCACTGCTTCCTAGCCGGAGCAGCGGTTTTTTGAATGCAGAGGCCGGGCGTGACGTCATAATATTGCGCCCAGCCTCCGAACGATAATAGAGACTCCGGCGACCATCTGGTTCGCCGGAAATCTCTATGGTAGGCAGCCAGGGCCGGCAGATCTGTTCTCCGACTCACCGATCGCACAGGTGAGTCGGTAGAAGCACAGGGAGGGCGGGGGGTGTCCCCTCTCGCTGCCTGTAAGAACGATCAAGCGGCGGAACAGCCGCTATGATTATTCTTACGGTGCACAGAATCGCTGGCTCTACAAAACAATATCTGAATGATGCCTGTAGCTGCAGGCATCATTCAGATATCCCGGCTCAAAGTCAAGGACGTCCAGGGACGTCCATCTGGTAGGAAGTGGTTAATATGTTGTGTTAGAGCAGCGTTGTACAATGCAGCACTGTTGTTTTCGAAGAGTTTATCATTTCTAGTGTTCTATAGTTCAGGTACCATATTCTTCTTTTTTCACGAGTTCAAGAACAATATAGGTAATTATTTTGATTATATGTTTATAGTTTTTGCAACCCCTATGGTAGTAAACATCACATACTATCATATCAGACCAATATACTTCTTGGATAACTATAATGGGGATTAAAGTAATATCACATAATGTTCAAGGTTTTAATTCGCCTAATAAGCGCAAAAAAGCATTCCGTCATTATAAAAGGTTGTGAGTGGATATTATTTTAATGCAGGAAACCCACTTTGCCACCAATAATCACCCACAATATTTTGACAGGTCTTATAATCAACATTATTGTACAGACTATATTTCCAAGACTCGTGGTACAGCCATCTTTATAAAGGAAATTCTAAGCATCTACAAAGACCCAGAAAGTAGATTCCTGTGCCTGAAAGGCATCCTCAATGGTCGTCAAATCACTATTGCCTCAGTTTATGCCCCTAATGAGGCACAATCTACATTTTTTTTTATTGACATCCTGGACAGATATCACTCCCCCCACCTAATAGTGGGAGGAGACTAATGTAGCAGCAAACTCGGTCCTTGATAGAAGTAGAGTTGTCCCCTTGTCCCCTCGTCAAAAGCATTTCCGAAATCTCTTACCCGCTGCCTATACAACCTTCAATTAATTGATACCTGGAGAGATCACAATGTTGGTATAAGGGCTTATACTTTCTATTCTCATCCACATGAAAGCTATGCAAGATTAGACTATATTTTTGGAACCCCGATTCTTTTAGCGAATTCATCCAATGCTGACATTCATACATGCCCCTGATCTGACCATCACATTGTTGCTTTCACTACTTCTCATTTAGGCATGGCACCTACCCCTTATAAATGGAGAATTAATGACTCTTAACAGACCCCAGTATTACCCAACAACTGTCAATACAATTAGCAGATTACTTCATGCACAATGAATCTCCTGACATTGCTTCTACCACATTGTGGACAGCACACAATGCAGTTATGAGAGGCCACCTAATTAATACTGCTTCAGCCAAAAATAAATTAATGGATCTTAACTAGAGAATTAGACAAATTATATTACAAGCATTTCCAATCCCCATCAAATGACTTATATAATCAAATCCAATATAAAAGAAGTACTCTTAATACACTGTTGGCTGAGGACACTGAAAAGTCCTTGAGATGGTCCAAAGCAAAATTCCTATTATATAGCAATTCTGTATCTACAATGTTTGCTAGAAAGCTTAAACAATCTACTAACCCACCACATATAAACAAATTACGCAATGCTAATGGAAATTTAGTCTCTCACCCCCTCATTCTTCACCAAAACAGTCTTCTCAAGATTGGCTTGGAGATATATTGCTTCCCACTCTGTCTGCCCAACAAATTGACAAACTGAACGCACCATGCACCGCTATATAAATTACTGAGATCATTAAGTCCCTAAAAACTTCCACAGCCCCAGGTCCAGACGGATATTCTACCCTCCATTATAAAAAATGCTCCCATATCCTGGCCCCACACTTATCCAAATTATACAATTATATTTTACAAGGCAATAAGTTCCCAGAAGAAATGCTTCTAGCCAACATGTGTCTACTACACAAGCCCCATAAAGATCACACCTCCCCACAGAACTACCGCCCAATTTCAGTTATAAATAATGATCTCAAAATTTTCGGCCGTCTCCTAGCTGACAGAATGGCGGCGGTCATCACATCATTAATTCACCCGGACAAAACGGGGTTTATTCCGGGTAGACAGATCACTGATAACTTAAGGCTGGTCACAAAAATAATACAGGATGCTAACTTACATGCAAACCCACATGCAAACCCATTAGTTATACTTGGCCTTGATATTCACAAGGCCTTTGATAGTGTCAGCTGGTCATACCTGGAACATTTACTCCCCAAATACGGTCCTTGCAATTAATTCATGCACGGCTTTAGGGCTTTATACCAAAACCCCCAAACCAGAATTAGACTCCCTGGGGAAAACTCAGAGTTCTTCACTTTGGTTAGAGGAACAAGACAAGGGTGCCCCCTTTCCCCTCTCTTGCTATAGAACCCCTTGCATGTGCCATACGAAATAATGTCAATATCAAGGGGTATTCCAAAGGCCTAATGGACAACAAATTGAGCCTCTACGCCGATGATGTGTTGCTATTCCTTTCAGACCCCTTAATTTCCCTTCCTAACCTCATCAAAGTACTAGACATTCCAGGATCTCACCAGCCTAGGGGTTAATTTATCCAAATGTACAGCAATGCCTATAAATATTCCACCTCTGTTGTCGTCATCTTTACAGGAAAGATTCTCCTTCTCTTGGACCTCACAATCGTTTAAGTATTTGGGCATCCTACTTACCCCATTTTATAATACTCTGTATCAAACCAATTACCCACCACTATTCACAAACATTAAAACACTTAAAATTATGGTCAACCTATCATTTCTCCTTTTTGGGGAGAATAACGGCAGTCAAAATGGCGATCTTACCTAAATTACTTTTTTATTTTAGAACCCTTCCCATACAGATCCCTAAAAAAACACTACACTCCCTACAGAGAGAAATCAAAAAATGTATATGGCTCAACAAAAAAAAACTGAGGTTCGGTTACCCTCTTATGCACAGATCCCAATCCAATGGTGGCTTGAGCCTTCCCAACTTATGGTATTATTACCTAGCGGCAAGATTTACACAATTGGCTCAATGGTTTGCTCCATCAAATCAAGTTGCGTGGTTACACTTTGAAGAACATTCAATTACACCATTCCACCTTCAAGGATTATTATGGTCCAGGTCGATTCATCCTAGAGAGATCTTTCCCTTAAATAAGGTGGTGGCCTACTCATATCAGTTATGGCATCGTTACAAAGACAAATTTGACTTGATTTCTACCACCCCCCCACTAGCATCCTACATAGGAGACCCACGATTCCCTCCGGCCTTTAGAAATATTACTTTCGGTATATGGAAACTATGTAGCCTCACTACTTTGAAATCCTTATCCAGAAATAACAAATTTCGCCCATTTTTAGAACTATGTGAACAATATAATCTCCCAAGCTCAGAATTATCCAATTATACTCAAATTGAAAAATTCTACCAAAAATTCTTCTCTCTAACATTACATACCCCTTATTCTCAATTTGAACAAATCTGCATATCCTCACCAAGAGATAAGGGCTTGATCTCCCGTATTTACCGCTGTTTGAATGAATTTTCTCTCTCAGAAAAATCAAAACCAATGTTACAGTGGGAAATCGACTTGGACCAATTATTTACACCACCAGAGTGGACCACTATGATACAAAACTTACTAAAATGTACTCGCTCAATCTCGGCGAGAGAATCAGCAATAAAAATCCACACCAGATGGTACCCAACTCCCTCCAAAATAAACGCAAATTATCCCTCGGTATTCTCCACTTGCTTTAGGGGATGTCCAGATCAAGGCACCATCTTACATACCTTCTGAAACTGCAAATTTCTGAACCCTATATGGTCACAAGCAGCAGCCAAGATCGAACACATCATAGGTAAAAAAATTCCCCTCACTCCTAAGGTGTGTTTATTGTTTGCATCTATACCGAATATACCCACACAACATATTAGATTGATTCACACACTCTTTAATTCAATCCACTGGATGATAGCGTTTAACTGGCACTCTTCAACAGTGCCTTGGTCCCAAGTTTTGAGTAGAATGGAACAAATCAAACTCTCAGAGCTAATCCATGATATTGTCTTTGATACAATGCATATTTAAAAAAAAAAATGGTCCCCGTGGGATATACCACAACCCTGAATATCTCCTAACATAGGTGTTAGTTTATGAAGCAGTGATCAGCGGTGATCCCAAGGATCGCCACTGATCACAGTGCATAAACAGTTTATGACACGGAGATAATCGGGGGAGAAGTGTTTGAACATGTTCTCCCGCCGATTATCTCTGCACAGTGAGAAGTCTCTTCGAATGATACAGTAACGGCCAGTTTATGAAGCTGCGATCTCAGCAGTTCACTGGCGATCTGTGTCAGAATTCACACTCCCCGAATCACCAGTAATATTTATGTGTATATATATATATATATATATATATATATATATATATATATATATGTGTGTGTACATGTGTATATATATATATATATATATATATATATATATATATATATATATATATATATATATATTGTATGTGTACATGTATATACAATGTATTTGTGTGTATACATACATATATTATGCAGGGGGACTCGTTATTTTATTAACATTAACCACACCGTCTGTCAGTGTACTGAGCAGTGATTATTTATCACTGCTTACTAAACTGACATCTCTGTTTGTGAATTTCTGGTAGTGTAATCTCGTAAAGTCTCACGAGATTCCAGGATCAGGGGCCGTTCTCCAGTGTTGGAAGCGTTGGTAGATCGCTTCACTCCTCCAAGGGTGAAGCGATCTACTCTGTTTCATAAACTGGCACCTAGAGGAGAAAGATCTCCACTGTGAATGCCGGCGAATGAAGCAGTGAATAGATTTCACTGCTTCATAAAGGCTGGTTTCACACTGGGGCGGTGGCGGTATAGCGCCGCTATTTTTAGCGGCGCTATACCGTCGGGATTGCAGAGGTATTCAGCCGCTAGCGGTGCGGTTTTAACCCCTGCTAGCGGCCGGAAAAGGGTTAATACCACCCGCAAACCGCGGCTACAGCCGCGGTTTGCGGGCGGTATTACCGCGGTATCCCATTAATTTCAATGGGAAGGAGCAGTGTAGGAGCGGTAAACACACCGCTCCTCTCACCGCTCCAAAGATGCGGCTAGCAGGACTCTTTTTCTCGTCCTGTTAGCGCACCGCTCCAGTGTGAAAGCCCTCGGGGCTTTCACATTGGAGAGACAGGAGCCGCTGTTTAGGCTCGGTTTGCAGGCGCCATTTTTAGCAAAATAGCGCCTGCAAACCGCCCCAGTGTGAAAGGGGCCAAACAGACACTATAAACCAATAATACATATCAACATAAAATAAGACTATAATGTAACTGAAATAACCTTGTAATAACTTAGTTCATCTTTATATGTAACATTTATCTCATGTTAAGTACATACTTGATAAGTTTTGAATGTACCTATGCTTCTGTTATACATTTGTATCAAACTATGACCTTTTGACATAATAAAAATTGTTTGTAAACAAAAAAACAAAAACAAACATGTCATACTTGCCTGCCCTGTGCAGTGGTTTTGCACAGACCAGCCCAGATCCTCCTCTTCTCCGGTGCTCCAGGCCCCTCCCTCCTGCCGCATGCCCCCACAGCAAGCAGCTTGCTATGGGGCAGCCGAGCCCAGCCGCAGCTCTGTGTGTCCAGACACAGCGCTGTGTTCGGCCCCGCTCCTCTCTATCCTCATTGGCTAACTGACTTTGATTGACAACAGTGGGAGCCAATGGCGCCACCGCTGTGTCTCAGCCAATCAGGAGGGATAGTCCCAGACGACCGGTCACTGGAACGGGATGGGGCTCAGGTGAGTATTAGAGTGGCTGAGCTGGGCTTAATGGAAAGAACGCATTAGGTTTAAAAAACCTTCTGCCCTTACAACCACTTTAAACTATAGCAATACAGGAAAATAAAAGGTACTACATTTTTTAGCATCAGTGCAGTCTTTCGTGAGAATTGTGAATAAGGACCTTTATTTTCTCATGTACCTCAAGATTCCAGGTCCTTCAAATTCATTACTGGAGATCTCCCCAAAGTGGCTCAATTATGTTAGGTCAGAAGATTGCGATGGCCACTCCACAACCTTTTTTTCTGCTGCAGTCGCTGACAGGTCAACTTGGCTTACATTTTGGATCATTATCATGCTCGAAAGTCCAAATGTGCCCCATGGGCAGCTTTTGACCTGAAGAATGCAATTTTGTTTTCCAATATTTTCTGATAATATGCTGCATTCATCTTATCAATTCGGACTAAACTCCCTATGCCACTTTAACTCACACCCCTTCAAAACTGTAGAGATTCACCTTCATACCTCACAGTAGGGATGGTGTGCTTCATTTTCGGTTTCTTCAACTTATTTTTTTTTGTTCTGGGGCCATGGTCGGGATGCAAGACTGAGAGAATGTGTGGTTTCTGAGGTCCGCTTCGACCTTCATTCTACATCACTTCTACACTGCGCTGTGCATTCCAGCAGGTGTCCACACTGGTTCGCTGTTGCTCCCTGCACGCTCAGTGCCCGCTTTGGAACGTCTCCCAGCAAGCCTAAGCCTGCCCGTATACCTCCTCCTGCGGTAACCTTTTCGGGGAATTCTCCCTCTACAAAGTACAAATCCACTGCTTCACAGACAACCATGGAGGGGAATGAGCCAAGCGAACCTTCGAGCGTTGACATTCCGGTGGCCAGTACCACCTGCAGGGAGGATTTGATATCCAAAATAGACTTCCTCTCTACCGATATTAGCCTCATCTGCAATGAGCTGGACAAATTCAGAGAACACCAATCTGAGGCGGAGGATTGCCATCTCCCATGTGGAGGATGTGGTCAGATCAGACTCCACAGAATTGTGGTTCCCTGCAGTGCCAGGTCAAAGCCCTACAAGAAAAGTCAATAGACAAGGAGAACAGACTTTGCTGCAACATCCATGTGTTGGGGATCCCAGAGAGGGCAGAGGGCCCACATCCCACCAAATTTGTTAAAACCTTTCTTATGACCCTGTTGGATCTCATGGACCTTCCCCAAAAGTGGAAAGAGCAGAAAGGACGCCCCCCACACCTCCAAAGCCTGGAGCTCCACTGCGCCATTTTCTTATCTGTCTGCTAAACTATCGGCACAGGTAAATGATGCTGGTTGCTGCCAGATCTTACATATGAAAATCCCTGTACCCCGACTACTCTTCGGGATACAACAGCACTGGAGATCCTTCACAGAGGTCCACAAATACCTCTGGGACAACGGCATTAAATTCAGTCTGCTATACTGCAGCCACCTTCGCATCATGAATGGCGACACCACTAGATTCTTTGATACCCTGGCCGTAGTGTCTTCTTAGCTGTATACCACCTGACAGCCCCACCTCTCAAAAACCTGGCTGCGTATCTTTTCTATGGATGTCAATAGATGTCTAACCGCAAGTAACTCACCCTGTTTTTGGTTCTCTGTTACAAACCCTCTGTTTATTGTGCTAACTGCGCCAAGAGCCCTGTTGGCTTTTACTATGCTCACCAACTGATTGATCTCATCGTAGTTCGGCTGGAACAGTTCTCGTCTCCTGGAGCTGAGCAGGTTGCCCTGAATAGCAAACGCACCTTAAACTACTTCTCTACTGTAAGCCGCATGTCCCCAAGAGGACTGGTGTTCTTCTACAGACATTCCCCCATAATAGATGAAAGTGTTGGGAAGCAGGTTTTATAGCTTCACCTTTTGGTTTTGGGAATAGGCCCCTTGCTAGTTTAGGTTTTGATTCCGAAAGGGCAAGGAGGTATCTTCATGAGGAGAGTGGGGATTTTGTTTTTGCTTTTTTCTTTGCTGTTTTGGGTGAACACTATTGAATTAGTTTGACCTACTCCACAGTCAGGAGGACATACTGGTCAAACTCTCCAATTTTTATGCCAACTTATATTAATCCATTCTATCTCCAGATTTCGGTCCCTCGGATGTCTCCTCCTTTCTGGACCCCATTGCCGTGGGTTGGTTGTCTAATTCAGAGCTTGAACTCCTTGTGCGTCCCATCTCTCCTGAGGAGGCGACATCTGCACGTCTGCAGTCCCCTGATTCTCTAATAGAAAGGTCCCTGAGCCTGATGGGCTCCCCGTGGAGTTTTAAAACACATGTAGACATTCTCATTTACACTTCATGTTAAGAGCAAGTCTCCCTCCATCAATGAAAGAAGCCCACATCATTTTAATACATAAGCAGCCCAAAGACTCCTCCCTATATTCCTCATACAGGCCTATTGCACTATTAAATTGTGGTCTCAAGATTTGCACTAAACTACTTAATTTCAGATTTACCCAGCTATGACTTTCTGTATTTGGCATTGACTAAAACGTGATTTATGCCCCACAGGGCAACCAATAGAAATATTTGCAGGTGGAAAGTCCTCTGGCCTAGTTCCGTGATCTCCCAGGTAAGGTGATCAGTGATCTGTTTGGTGGTCTGTAGGGCTTTCTGGAGCATCATATTGATTTTGGAAAGAAGATGAGCATAAGTGCCAATGTCTCCTTAAAGAGGAAGTAAACCCGGAATAAAAAAAAAAAAAAGAAAGAAACCCTGCAAAGGAAAGCCATAAGGAGCTAGTATGCGTAGCATACTAGCTCATTATGCTGCACGTACCTGAGATCGAAGCCCCCGAAGTCCTCCTCGGTCCCCTCCGCTGCCGCCATCTTGCCTCGATGTCCCGTCACTGCCGTCAGTGTATCGCCGCACCGCCACTGTGATTGGCCGGAGCGGCGATGACGTCACACGCATGCGCACGGGGCCGGCAATCTCCCATTGAGAAAACCGGCAACGCTCAGTGCGCGCCGTAGACAACGGCGCAGAGTTTTCTGCAAATATCTCCTTAACCGTGTAGGTTAAGGAGATATTTCTTGCACCTACAGGTAAGCCTTAATCTAGGCTTACCTGTAGGTGCAGTTGTGTGGCTGGGTTTACAACCACTTTAAGGGGCGAGAGGGCTCACTTGGATGTCTGTCATTTTCCCCTGGGACAGTGGAGACAGAGCTCGGGGAGGCAGCCGTGCTGGGTTCCTGAAGTGCCATCTTGGGAGCTGCAGCCTGGACTAGTGCATCCTTGATAGAGCGGCTCTGGAGCTTCAGTTTCTGCTTGGACAGGGCAATGCGGGTGAAGGAAAGTGTCAACTGAATTTAGATTTTTTTTTTAAATACCTCTTCTCAAACTACAGAGTACCTGATATTTAGAGATGAAAACGTCTTAATAGTACAGGTAACATTAGTGCAATACAAAAAGGAACCCCAATCACAACCTCATTTAGCGAGAGACCAAATGAAAAATCAATCTTGTATCACAAATACTCTTTGCAACATTTTTAAAGCATAAAGTAAAACCTACACATCCACATAAAAAGCTGAGAAATCAATAGTGAGAAACAATGTACACATGTAATTTATGTTGTGGCTGTGTGTCATGTAGATCACATCGTCCCAAAAAAAATAAAATAATGTTGAGGATGAAAGATAACTCACCCAGAATGGTGAAACACAAAGTAGCTTTGTGTGCACTGATCTAGAGGCCTGAAACTGGATACAGAATACTTCTCTAGCCATGTGCACCATTGTTTCTTTTTCACTTCTTATGAAATCTATCTTTAATATATTTATAATGTACTTAACATTATGCTGTACTGCACCCTCAGACATTGTGTCTTTCACCATATTCTCTTCCAATAAACCTGGTGCTAAACCTGCTTATCTGTAATTGTGCAGTGAAGGACGGTAGAAGGTAAAATAAGAAATGTTGCTCCCTAGTGTGCATTTCAGGTAATACAAGGCACTATATTTGTACAGGAGCAATTGTTCCTAGAATCACAGATTTCTCTGGCTGGTGAGCATCCTTCTAAAAAATAAATGAGGAAACGTGCTCCCCACACATCAACATTACGACTGACAGTACTACGTGCTGCATTTTCACAAAACCAGGCCTGACAAGGATGCAACAAGAACTGCAAGTACAATATATAATTCCCCATCAGACAAACTAATTAAATTCAGAATAAAAGCATTGTTATGCTACTGAAAGTGGATATCCCTCCCGGAGAAGCGACACAGTTGCCTCCGTTATAACAGTTTTTGGGTGGATTCTCTGATGCTTTCTATGCACGTTTTAGAAATACAAGACCCCTTTCACACTGAGGCGCCACTAAAGCACTGTTTTTTGCTGCGTTTTAGCAGGGCTTTTCCAGGGCTAGCGGGGTGGTTTTTATTAGGTCACGTCACAACGTGACCTTAAAGAAAAAAGGAAAAAGCCCATTAATTTCAATGGGCAGGGGTGTTTTGGGAGCGCTATTTATAGCTTTCCCAAACCGCCCCAAAAGATGCTGCTTGCAGGACTTTTTCTAACATCCCGCAAGCGCACCGCCCCAGTGTGAAAGCACCTATTGCAATGAATGGGGGGCAGTTTTCAGGTGCTTTTCAGAGGCTGTTTCTAGTGCTAAAACGCCTGAAAACTGCCATTGGTGTGAAAGGGGACTTATAGTTATTTTTATTCTGCATTACTTTGCTTTCATGTTGCCAGCATTCTTTGGCCTATTGCCTCTCTGTGCGCTCTCTACTGTTGCTATACCTTGCCTTTTTAAATAATAAAAATTATTAAAACAGAAAGTGGATATCTCTCCGAAAACAGGAGCAGACACTTGATTTCTATTGCTTATTACAGTGAATAATTCATGCTACATATGAACATACATGGCTATGCTTTCTCTTTCAAAACAAATTTCATGAATAGCAATTTTGCATGAGCCCTTCTCACAGCCAATCATGTTTCCCATACCATCGGGGAATTACATATTGCTGCTATTCCTTATACATTTATGCATACGAACAACAAATAACTCAGGCAGGCATAATTTGCCATGACCACTCAAAGAAATGAATGTCAATGACTCGTCTGACTGCCATCTTATAGCAAAAAATTAAAATAATGCCAAAAAAGAATAACATTCAATGGAAAACAATATTTCCACTTAGATGACGTGCAATAATAATAATAATAAGACGCTCGTTAAGAGTTAGACAATTTATTTTTCTATTGTACGTTCTCCACTTAAGATGGTGAAGAACGACATGTACCCTTTCTGTACGGAACTTGAGTAACTCTCCAATATCTCTGGAAAGACGCAGTGGATGGTCCAGACAGAAAAACAGAAATTAAAGTGACACATATAATAACGCAGACAGAAAACATTGCTCCGCTTGAGGTTCACATTGTGCTAGAAAATTGGTTGACAAATACACAGCGGTCTATTAAAAAGCAGTGAATGTGACTTATTCTCTGGTGAATCCCAGTGACTGATTCTCTCTGCCATTTAGAATAAATGCACCTGGAAGTTACACCTAGCAAGGATGTTTTCTAAATGTCAGATTTGCTGCTTTATAAAAATGCCCAATAGGTTTAAAAAATGGCAAACGGGAAAAAAGGTGATCTTTGTTGTCCAAATGCCAGAGAAATTCAGGAAGGTGTGATTACCAAGGCCTCAAGTACACCATACATTAGATGGCGGTTACACACAGACTCGTGATTCTGAAAGCTTAACATTTTTGTGTCTCATTTGGGTACCTCCCCTCTGTGGGTGGCATACAGCAGCAGGTCAAGGCATGGGAAGGCGGTGCAAATAGCAAGACACCTTAAAGCGGAGGTTCACCCGATTTATTTATTTTTAAAAGCCAGCAGCTACAAATACTGCAGCTGCTGACTTTTAAAAAATGGACACTTACCGCCGCCATCCTCTGTGAGGGAATCAGGAAGTGAAGCCTTTCGGCTTCACTGCCCGGTTCCCTACTGCGCATGCGTGAGTATCGCGGCGCGCCGTCACTGGGCCCCGCTCTCTCCAGGGAACAGTGTGTTTCCGAGAAGACAGCGGGGGGTGATGCGAAGGGTCGGGACTCCCGAGGGAGTCAGAACCCGGAAGTGGTGCAAATACCTGTTTTATACAGGTATCTGCACCCCCCTCCCCCTGAAAGGTGCCAAATGCGACACCGGAGGGGGGGGGAGGGTTCCAAAAAGCAGAGGTTCACTTTTTGTATGAACCTCCGCTTTAAAGTTTATGCAAACCCAAAGGCATAGCCTTTCTAGTGAAAATGTCTCTGTAGGGTCTTCCTCTACGTGTTCCTTATAAGCTGGCCATAGATTACTCCATTCACACAAGCAAGGTGGATAGAGAAAACTATTTCAATAAGCATGGACAAACATGTCTCAAAATTTGACTGATCCCTGCTGAACTGACCAAATTTCAACCCATCTATGGCCACCTAAGTCAACAGCTACAGTATTTTTAGCTGCTGACTTATTTTTTTCTGACGGAACCTGAAGCTCCTCTTCAAGCATACCACAGTGCTTCTAGACTACAGGTGTATGCCAGATGATATTGTTCTATGCCACTTTCCTACCTGACATCAGAGGGCAGCAGTGCTCATCACTAGAGAACTAGCCCATATTTGCAGGAATTACAATCCAGGGCGATTAATAAAAAAAATAAAAATACCAATCACGGTAATTTAATAAGCAGGGCAGCAAACAAGAGTTATTGCTGGGCATAAACACAATCAGCAGCTAGGCGGTGTCCCCGAGGTTAACCACTTAACGACCGCTCACTGTATATATACGTCGGCAGAATGGCACCGACAGGCAAAGTCACGTACCGGTACGTGACTGCCTTTGTATAGTTGGGGGGTCCAGTGGGACCCCCCTTCTATACAGTGAGCGGTCGTTAGTTGTTCGGGAGCGATCCGTGATGAGGGGACGGCCGTTCGATTCCGGCCACCCCCTCGCGAACGCTCCCGGCGAATGAAAAGCTTCCTCTGCTGTGTAAATGTAAACACAGGCAGAGGAAGTGATGTCATCTCCCCTGGCGGCGGTCTTTTCGTCCGCAGCGCCGAGGAGGGAAGACGCAGGTTAGTGCACCAACAGCCCACTGACACGTAGGCACACATAGGCACACATTTCACCCCCCAGCCACCCCCAGATCACCCCCCAGCCCCCAGGCACAGTGTCACTGATTGCAGTGATCTTTTATTTTACTGATCACTGCATTTAGTGTCATCTGTGACAGTAAAAAGTTGCAGGGCAGTTAGGTTTAGGCCCCTTTAGGTCCAGGGTAGCCCCCTAACCCCCCCTAAAAGGTTTAACCCCTTGATCACCCCCCAGGTAACCCGTTCACCCCCTAACTCCAGCGTCACTAAGCGATCGTTTTTCCGATCGCTGTATTCGTGTCGCTGGTGCCCTAGATAGCCAGTTATTTTTTTTTAGGTTCGCCGCAGGTTTTTATATCGTCAGGTACCCCCATATATTATTTTAACCCCCTGATTGCCCCTAGAGTTAACCTTTTCACCAGTGATCACCGTATAAGCGTCACTGGTGACACTGGTTAGCCAGTTAGTTATTTAGGTTACCCGTCAGGTTTTTATATAGCGTCAGGTACCCCCATATTTAACCTAATTAAGGTTTTAACCCCCTGATTGCCCCTAGTTAACCCTTTCACCAGTGATCACCATATAAAGGTTACGGGTGACGCTGGTTGGTTAGTTTGCTTTTTATAGCATCAGGGCACCCGCCGTATATAACCCAATAAAGGTTTAACCACCTGATCGCCCGGCGGGTGATATCAATTAGGTTTTAGCGCCAGAGAGGGTCTGCGTTGCCCCAGGCAGCATTAGGTTAGTGCCAGTAACGCTAACACCCACGCGCAAAGCATACACCTCCCTTAGTGGTATAGTATCTGAACAGATCAATATCTGATCTGATCAGATCTATACTAGCGTCCCCAGCGGTTTAGGGTTCCCAAAAACGCAGTGTTAGCGGGATCAGCCCAGATACCTGCTAGCACCTGCGTTTAGCCCCTCCGCCCAGCCCAACCCACCCAAGTGCAGTATCGATCGATCACTGTCACTTACCAAACACCTAACACATAACTGCAGCGTTCGCAGAGACAGTCCTGATCCCTGCGATCACTAACAGTTTTTTTTTAAGCGTTTGATACATTTGCTGACAGTCAGGTGCTTTTTTACCTGTGAATCTTACTAGTGTACCCCTAAATTTAGAGCCCAAAATGGCAAATCGAAGGTACACTAGTAAAGAGGCCTACGAGATTCTGAGCATGACAGATAGTGAAGAGGAGGTAACGGATCTGTCAGATTCAGGCTCAGAATATCTTCCCGTAGAAGACAGTGAAGTCAGCAGCTCCACGTCAGATAGCTCTGACGACGAAGGTGAGGTCCCTGCTAAGGTCAGGCGTACCCGATCCCGATCTTCTGCTGTTGTTGAGGAGCAAGAACCGCAGGGCTCTCGTATCATGGAGCAGAGTAGTACTAGTGCCGCTATTCCTTCTGGTGAATTGGCAAGCACCAGCAGCCTAGTACAGCCTGGGCGTACATCCAGCACTGCAGTAACACTTGGTGACGTGGCTAGTCCCATAAGTGCAGTTCAAGCTGGCGAGGTGGTAAGCACAAGTAGTGTCCCACTGCCACCAAGAAGAAGACAAAGGCAGGCCCGTCGTGCCCATAGTGCCCTTCCTGCAGAATTTGCCTATCCTGATTGGGTCCCCACTACTTCTGCAGAACCCGTACTTCCCCTATTCACTGCCCAACCCGGTATTCAGGTGGAAACAGCTGATTTTAAGCCAATTGATTTTTATTCGCTGTTTTTCACGGAAGATCTCTATAGATCTATTGTGGACCAGAGTAATTTATATGCTGGTCAATTTATCGCCACTAACCCCCAGTTGCCTTCCATTGCCAAAAATTGGAAACCAATTACGGTTTCCGAATTTAAAACCTTTCTGGGCCTTTCCCTCAACATGGGCACACATAAATTCCTGTCATTGCGTGCTTATTGGTCCACACACCCAATTGACCACATGCCCGTGTTCTCTGCCTCCATGCCCAGGACACGATACGAGCAGATTTTGCGGTTCATGCACTTCAACGACAATGAACTTTGTCGTCCATGTGGAGACCCTGAATACGACCGGCTCTACAAAATTCGGCCCCTCATAAACCACTTCAACGAACGTTTTGCAGCCTTGTTTATTCCCGATCAAGTTGTCTGCGTTGATGAGTCCCTGATTAAATTTTCTGGCCGCTTGGCTTTCAAGCAGTACCTTCCCAGCAAGCGTGCCAGATACGGGGTCAAGCTCTATAAGTTCTGTGACAGGGCAACAGGCTATGTATGGAGCTTTACGGTTTATGAGGGAAAATATAGACAGGTTGAGCCGGTCAACTGCCCAGATTACATAGGGAGCACTAGCAAGATAGTGTGGAAATTGGTGTCACCCTTATTCGGAAAGGGGTACCACTTGTATGTGGACAATTATTACACAAGCGTGCCACTGTTTAGTCACTTGTTTGATCATCAGATTGGAGCATGTGGCATCGTGCTACCTAATCACCGGGGCTTTCTCCAGCGGCTTGTAGATGCCTGTCTTAGGCCGGGGGAGAGAGCCTGCGTGAAGTGTAATAACTTGCTCGCTATGAAGTGGAGGGACAATAAGAATGTTTTCCTTCTTACCTCCCTTCATGCAGACACGACAGTCCAAATTCGTACGGCGACTGGTGTTGTGGAGAAACCCCTCTGTGTCCACGAATATAACCAAAATATGGGAGGGGTGGACCTCAACGACCAGTTGTTGGTCGCAGTATCTAATTGACCGTAAGGCGAGACGCTGGTACAAAAAAGTGTCTCTATCCTTATTCCAATTGGCTTTGCTGAATGCTCATGTGCTATACAGAGCTTCAGGCGGGACGGTATCTCTCCTAAAATTCCAGGATGAGATAGTCACAGAACTCCTGTATCCAGGCGGTTCTGCACCTCACCATCCCCTACCAAATGCAGTAAGCCGGCTGCATGAGAGGCATTATACGTATGTCCTCGAGAGTACCCCTACCCAACGAACCCCCCAAAAAATATGTCGTGTCTGTAGCAAGCGCGGATTTAGGCGTGACACCCGTTATTTTTGTCCACTCTGTCCTGACAATCCTGGTCTTTGCCTTGGTGAATGTTTTGAACGCTACCACTCAAAAGTGAAGTTTTAGCGTAGGGTACAGCATTTCACAGACTAGGACACACTTACACAGGGTCCTCCCAAGATGCCATTACATTTTGAGAGACCCGAACCATTACAGTTGTTAAAGTTACAAAAAAAAGTGTAAAAAATAAAAAAAATACGTAAAAAACAAAACACAAAAAAAAAAAAAATAAAAAAAAAAAAATAGTTGTCGTTTTATTGTTCTCTCTCTCTCTCTATTTTCTCTCTATTGTTCTGCTCTTTTTTACTGTATTCTATTCTGCAATGTTTTATCATGCTTGCTTTTCAGGTATGTAATTTTTTGTTTTCAGGTACGCCAGTCAACTGCAGAGCGGAATTATTTATCTTGACAGCAACAGCGTTTGCTCCCATGATACATAAAGCCGTGACTCCAGTGCTGTAGGAGGTGATTTCACCACCACAGTTAAAAAAAAAAAAAGAGCACATATGCCGAAGCATGGGGGCAGCAGGGGCGGAGGAGTGATTTTGCTCCTAATGCCGCGTACATACGGTCGAAATTCCGACGGAGGCTTGCCCGTGGAAAAGTCCGACCGTGTGTACGCGGCATAACTTTTTTGCAGGAGGATGCCCCCATGCTTCGGCATATATAAATGGTGCATGTATGCCCATCGTTAGAAGTGGGTGGATGAAGGGAGGTATTCTAATGGTGGGCATACCCACCGATCAATCTCTTTTTTTCGTTCAGCCAACAGGCTGCATGAAAAAAAAGATTACAATACATGTCCAACAAGGACCAGCAACGTACTGGTATGTTGCTGGACTTTGAATGTTTATACCAGAATGATGCCTGCGGGTTTAGGTATCATCTTGGTATCATTCTTTTCAGCCAGTGGCCGGCTTTCATGTAAAAGCAATTCTAGCAGATAATTAGCCTCTAGACTGCTTTTACAAGCAGTGGGAGGGAATGTCCCCCCCCCCCCGGATATAAACAGCGCCATTGGGAAATTGGAAAAGCATTTTATCACACCGATCTTGGTGTGGTCAGATGCTTTGAGGGCAGAGGAAAGATCTAGGGTCTAACCCCCCAATTTTTTTCAAAAAACGAGTACCTGTCACTACCTATTGCTATCATAGGGGATATTTACATTCCCTGAGATAACAATAAAAATGGTAAAAAAAAAAAAAATATGCAAGGAACAGTTTAAAAATAAAATAAAAAAGCAAAATCAATAATAAAAATAAATAAATAAAAAAAAAAACACTGCTGTCCCCCACTGCTCTTGCGCAAAGGCGAACGCAAGCGTCGGTCTAGCGTCATATGTAAACAGCCATTGCACCATGCATGTGAGGTATCACCGTGAAGGTCAGATCGAGGGCAGTAATTTTAGCAGTAGACCTCCTCTGTAAATCTAACGTGGTAACCTGTAAAGGCTTTTAAAAATGAATGTGGTTTGTCGCCGCTGCGCGTTTGTGCGCAATTTTAAAGCATGTCGTGTTTGGTATCCATGTACTCGGCCTAAGATCATCTTTTTTATTTCATCAAACATTTGGGCAATATAGTGTGTTTTAGTGCATTAAAAATAACAAAAGTGTGTTTTTTACCCAAAAAATGCGTTTGAAAAATCGCTGCGCAAATACTGTGTAGAAAAAAAAAATGCAACACCCATTATTTTAATCTGTAGGGCCTTTGCTTTAAAAAAAATATATAATGTTTGGAGGTTCAACATAATTTTCTTGCAAAAAAAAAAAATGTTTTCATGTAAACAAAAAGTGTCAGAAAGGGCTTTGTCTTCAAGTGGTTAGAAGAGTGGATGATGTGTGACATAAGCTTCCTAATGTTGTGCATAAAATGCCAGGACAGTTCAAACCCCCCCCCCCCAAATGACCCCATTTTGGAAAGTAGACATCCCAAGGAAATTGCTGAGAGGCATGTTGAGCCCATTGAATATTTTTTTTTTGTCCCAAGTGATTGAATAATGACAAAAAAAAAAAAAATGTACAAAAAGTTGTCACTAAATGATATATTGCTCAAACATGCCATGGTTATTTGTGGAATTGCACCCCAAAATACATTCTGTTTCTTCTCCTGAGTACGGGATACCACATGTGTGGGACTTTTTAGGAGCCTAGCCACGTACGGGACCCCGGAAACCAAGCACCGCCTTCAGGATTTCTACGGGTGTAAATTTTTGATTTCACTCCTCACTGCCTATCACAGTTTCGGAGGCCATGGAATGCCCAGATGGCACAAAACCCCCCCAAATGACCCCATTTTGGAAAGTAGACACCCCAAGCTATTTGCTGAGAGGTATGTTGAGTATTTTGCAGATCTCGCTTTTTGTCACAAAGTTTTGAAAATTAAAAAAAAATAAAAATAAATGTCTTTCTTCATTTTCAAAAACAAATGAGAGCTGCAAAATACTCACCATGCCTCTCAGCAAATAGCTTGGGGTGTCTACTTTCCAAAATGGGGTCATTTGGGGGGGTTTTGTGCTATTTTGTCATTTTATGGCTTTCAAAACTGTGATAGGTAGTGAGGAGTGAAATCAAAAATTTGCGCCCTTAGAAAGCCTGAAGGCGGTGCTTGGTTTTCGGGGCCCCGTACACGGCTAGGCTCTCAAAAAGTCCCACACATGTGGTATCCCCGTACTCAGGAGAAGCAGCAGAATGTATTTTGGGGTGCAATTTCACATATGCCCATGGTATGTGTTAGCAATATATCATTTAGTGACAACTTTGTGCAAAAAAAAAAAAAAGTTTGTCATATTCCCACAACTTGTGGCAAAATATAAAATATTCCATGGACCCAACATGCCTCTCAGTAAATAGTTTGGGGTGTCTACTTTCCAAATTGGGGTCATTTGGGGGGGTTTTGTGCTAATTTGCGCCCTTAGAAATCCTGAAGGCGCTTGGTTTCCGGGGTCCCATACGTGGCTAGGCTCCTAAAAAGTCCCACACATGTGGTATCCCCGTAATCAGGAGAAGCAGCAAAATGTATTTTGGGGTGCAATTCCACATATAACCATGGCATGTGTGAGCAATATATCATTTAGTGACAACTTTTTGCAATTTTTTATTTTTTTGGGCATTATTCAATCACTTGGGACAAAAAAAAAAAAATTCAATGGGCTCAACATGCCTCTCAGCAATTTCCTTGGGGTGTCTACTTTCCAAAATGGGGTCATTTGGGGGGGTTTTGTACTGCCCTGCCATTTTAGCACCTCAAGAAATGAGTCATAAATTTAAAGCTGTGTAAATTCCAGAAAATGTACCCTAGTTTGTAAACGCTATAACTTTTGCGCAAACCAATAAATATACGCTTACTGACATTTTTTTTACTAAAGACATGTGGCTGAATACATTTTGGCCTAAATGTATGACTAAAATTGAGTTTATTCGATTTTTCTTATAACAAAAAGTAAAAAATATCATTTTTTTTTCAAAATTTTCGGTCTTTTTCCGTTTATATCGCAAAAAATAAAAATCGCAGAGGCAATAAAATACCATTAAAAGAAAGCTCTATTTGTGGGAAGAAAAGGACGCAAATTTCGTTTGGGTACAACATTGCATGTCCGCACAATTTACAGTTAAAGCAGCGCAGTGCAAAATTCTGAAAACACCTCTGGTCTTTTAGCTACAAAATGGTCCGGGGCTTAAGTGGTTAAAATTTAAAAAAAAGTCTGAGATTTTAAAAACATAAATTTGAACTTGTAAAATGCATTCATCACCAACTTCGCCTATTCTGAACACCAGAATAAAATCCAATAACAAAGCACACGAGAAATGTAAAGAAATCAAGTCTCAGGGGCTTTAAAAGGAAAAAAAAAAAAAAAAACTGAAAATGTATGCTGGGCACGCTGAAATTTCAATTCAAGAACTTCACATGCCATGTATCTGCCTTTTATATCAGCCACAGAGCCAGACATCTCTGAGAATATTTGATCTTCTAGATATCTTTTAGGACAAGCTGAGCTATGACTAAGCTGTAAAGTTTAAAATGAAAAATGAAAAAGCAGGGTATTTGACATGTGCCAAGCTTTCCTAAAGCCTTGTAAATTTTTCAGGAGGCTTTTAAAATGATCTTATGTAACATGTATGATGCCCAGAAACATCTGTAGGATATCCAGTATTTACGTTCTACAGTGTGTGTGTGTGTGTGATTTTGGAGCAGTACCGTGCTTCTAGCTGTGGTACATACCTTTTTGAATTTTACAATAAATCCAATAGGGTGGATGTTAGTAACTTAAAACATACACAAAAAATAGACACCATATTTGTAAATGTTGTGGAATCTGACCATCACACCTATAAGAGTTTGCAGAACATCCAATTCCCAAACCATGGGTAGCAATATGGAATAGTGATGCGATGCGGCCGATGCCAGGGCAGGAAGTCGAGTGAGGGCAAGATGGCCCCCACTTGGCTCTATACCCTTGGAGGACTGTAGCGACCTCTGACAGCACTTCTGGTTATTGGGCATAAACAAATGATTTCTTTGTTTTCATTAAAGTCAAAATGTAAAAAAAAAAAAAAATTTTTTGCATAGAGCAGCCCAGATCCTCCCCTTCTCGGGTCCCTCTCATGTGCTCCTGGCCCCTCCCTCCTGTTGAGTGCCCCCACAGCAAGCAGCTTGCTATGGACGCACCCAAGCCGCAGCTCCGTGTCCATTCAGGCATGGAGCCGTGACCCAGCTCGGGACTCTCTCTCCTCATTGGCTCATTGACTGATTGACAGCAGTGGGAGCCAATGGAACCGCACTGCTGTCTCAGCCAATGAGGAGGGGAGTCCCGGACAACCAAGTCTTTTGTGCAACATCGCTGGATCAAGATGGGGCTCAGGTAAGTATTAGAGGGTCTGAGGGGAGGCTGCTGCACACAGAAGGCTTTTCATCTTAATGCATTAAGATAAAAAAATGCTTTTACAAACACTTTAACCATAAATTAGAGATCTGGGGTCTTTTTGACCCCAGATCTCTCAATAAAGAGGACCTGTCGTGCTTATTTCTATTACAAGGAATGTTCACATTCTTTGTAATAAAAATAAAAGTGTTAAAAAAAAAAAAAAATAATAATAAAAAGGGACAGTGTAAAAATAAAAAAAAAATTGTGCTCCATCCCTCCGTGCTTGAGCGAAGAAGTGAACGCATACGCAAATCGCGCTTGCATATATAAACAATGTTCAAACCACACATGTAAGGTATTGCCGTGAACGTTTGAGCAAGAGCAATAATTTGTCAAGTAAAACTGTGTTTAACAGATTTAATTTCTGCATCTTATTGACGTGATAATGTGGCCATACCATCAGGACAGATTGAGATCTATGGAGCTACAGTATGTCCGTGCAAACCATGTCTTTATGGATCTGGCTTTGTGAACAGGGGTGCAGTCATTCAGGGACAGAAAAGGGTCTTCCCCAAACTGACCACATGGTTGGAATTGCACAATTGTTTGAAAATACCTTGCATGCTGCAGCTTTTACCGTACCCTGCACTGGAAACACCTGAGCGCAATCATTTAAAAGGTGTGTCCACTTACATTCGGTCATCAAGTTGTAGCTGTCATGTATCAAAAACGTTGTTTTTGTCCATATATTGTACAGTACTGCATGTTCCTTTTCCATTCTCCTTGGGAAAATCACAGCAATTGAGGTAGGTTTTTAGCAACTTCTACGATTAATGGCCCCCGGGAAATGGGCAGCTGTCAGATGTCTGCCTGCTTACATAGACACTGATGCCTGAACCATTTTTATTTCATGCCTATGGGCAGCTTAACTGTTCCCATAGATTAAAGGAATGTATCCGCATCTTTATTCCTTTATCTTATGCCCCGTACACACGATCCGATTATCGGATGGGTGATCGTCCGGTTTTTTTTGTATGCTATTCTCACGTTGAATCTGATGAGTTTACTAAAGTCACAAAAATTCTCATACGACAGAATAAAAATTGGGAAGTCATGTCACGTGTTGTAATGCATTTGTATTGCATTTTCGAACGACAACTGTACTGCCTAAACGAAAATCGTACGATCTGGCATCGTACCAAAAAAAATTCCGTGCATGTCCAATAGAATAATATCGGATGAACTGTCCTGATCGGCTCTCAAAAGGTCTGTACTAACGATCCGATTATCGTACGATCGATTCGAATGCGGCATTTTTTGTATGATTTTCAGATCACGGGGCTTTAGTCTGCATTTTAACACATAGCTTTCTTCATCCCTTTCCTAATATCAATAATGTTCCAGTATAATCATTGCACCGATTAGCAGGAATTGCTTTTATGTAATCCTATCCTAACACATTCTGCACAGGGTAATACAGATTACCTGAAATATGCTTTAAAAACAGATTAATTTCTGACCACATGCAGTGATATTGTGTGTGATAATAAAGTGCACCTGTCAGTAATAACTAACATTTTCACATTCAACACAAAAAATACCGTATATACTCGAATATAAGCCGACCCAGATATAAGCCGACCCACCTAATTTTACCACAAAAACGTATTGACTCGAGTATAAGCCTAGGGTGTGCCTCACTGTGCCCATGACTAGACCTACGTTTAACAAGGGAGTCTATGGAAGGGGTGCCCGGCTTTGAAAAATCGGTGCTCCCCGGCCGTAGGTCCCCACAGACAAGAAACTTTAAAAACCTGTAGAGGAAGAGTGGGGCTACATGTGTGCGAAGTTTGGGGTCCAGAGGACCTACGACCGGCCAGTACCGGGTCCCCAAATTCACCAGAGAAATTACTGTTTAACATGGGAGTCTATGGAAGGGGTGCCCGGTTTTGAAAAATCGGTGCTCCCCGGGTCCCCCGGACAAGAAACTTTGCACACTTATAGAGGAAGAGTGGGGCTACATGTGTGCCAAGTTTGGGATCCAGGGGGCCTACGGCCAGCCAGTACTGGCTCCCCAAAGTACGGGAGATCAGGCGCAAAAAGGTGACTCGAGTATAAGCCGAAGGGGGCATTTTCAGCACAAAAAATTGTGCTTAAAAACTCGGCTTATACTCGAGTATATACGGTAGATATTCAATACATTTAAGTTTTGGATAGAGTGGGGAGGGATTAGAGCACCTGAGGTTTTTATTGCTGCCTGTATCCCTACTATAGAGGATCTCCCTCTCTCTTTGTCCTGTTTAGCATTATCACCAAGTGTAAAAGTGAAAGCAATACCAAAATTTGTTTTTCACCAGAACAGGACCAGAGGGGAAATCTTCCACTGGGAACACTAGGTCTGGTGACCCTGGTGATTTGAAGAAGGGGATTTCCTCTCACTTCCTGTTTTGACAATGGGACAGGAAGTAAAAAGAAATCTCACCAATCAGCTAAAAATGGCAAAAAAATCCCAAAATAAAAAAACAAACCGTTTCACCTAAAGATCTACTTTAAAGCGGAGGTCCACCCAGAATTTTTTTTTAGCATTAAAAATGTATACTCGCCCGAAATGCCCATTGCTATGCGGAAGTCCCTAATCTGCCTCTTCCTTTGCCTCGGTGGGTCTCCTTCCTCTTCTAGTGAATGGGGCGCGCTGCCTTCTGGGAACTGTGTGTAATCCCAGGAGGCAGCCGCCCATTCACAAAGCACCGTGCGAGTCGCACATGCGCAGTAGGAAACGGGCAGTGAAGCCGTAAGGCTTCACTGCCTGTTTCCCTTAGTCAGGATGGAGGCGCCAGGACCAAGCAATCGCCGTCGGGGGCCCGACATCGCGGGCAAGTAGGACAGGTAAGTGTCCTTATTAAAAGTCAGCAGCTACAGTGTTAGTAGCTGCTGACTTTAAAAAAAAAAAAAAAAAAGAATTTGCGGGTGGAGCTCCGCTTTAAGTTTGTTTTGTCTTGCTTCTCCTTGACAGAATTTGCTCAGAAGGCTTTACTATGCAAATGATAGGGAGGAGATATTTCATATATAGTGTATAAAGGAATGCTCTTAAAATGCTTCGGGAGACAAGCTTTAAGTGGCACTATGTAAATGGTTTATTATCAGTAATTATATTTCTTCAGCAAGAGGTTATTTTACATGGAATAAAAGAGAATAAATAGTTTTTTTACAGTAATTAACTTTAATGTTTAGGATTTAAAATGCGATGCATACTAGCACATTATGCTATTGTCTTGCAGGGTTTTTTTCTCTATAAAAAAAAAAACAAAAAAAACGTGCAGTTTACTACCGCTTTAAAGCTTAAAAAAATAAGAAATTTAGACGCTTTAAGGAGCATTTAGGGGCATTAGCATTACATTCGTTTTTGCAATACATGAAGAATAAAAAATACAAAAAAAAGCTGTTAGTAGTGTAGCGCCCACCCCATTTAGGGGTGCTATATACCCAAATTTAGGGGCTGGTCTGAGATAGTAGTTAGGCTCAGACCATTCTCAATTTGTAGGTTGTGCTGTTTATTTCCAGGAAGGTATACTGGTGTGCAGTTCCCTGTGGCCTGTAGGTGGCACTGCCATAATGGGTCAGGGTTGAACCGCTGGTATTAGTGCTGTGCCTTGGGTGTCCTCTCCCTGCAGCGGTACAGTGGGTGTGGTCGACCTGCTGTGCATGCTGGGAGAGGATACATAAGGGGTAGACGCCGCCTGGGAGGGGTCTTCGGAGGAGGAGGAAAGCCCAAGTGCGTGGCACGGCCCTCCAGGCCATGGGGCCATGTGTGCACCGGTCCCAGGCACCTTTAGCTCTGGGGCTGCATCTTCAGCATTGGGCCCAGCACCTTTAGCTGGAGCCCGCTTCGAGGAGGAGAAGTCCCAGGGTGTCTCTCGCGAGAGAGCCCGCTTCTAAGAAGAGGAGGCCGGGGGAGGACCTTTCTGACGGACCGATGAGAGTTCACGGTGAAGGAAGGGGCCCGGTAACTCTCTGGAGGGATTCTTCTATCCACCAAGGGCCTAGTAATGTGCTGCTGCTGGCACCTGTCCTTAAGTACCAGAAGCTAAGAGGTTCGGGGTCTGATAGATTCTGTGGCAGAGAGTCTCCCGATCGCATCTAGGAAAAGAACTTGATTAAACGTCCGAGCATCACTTCGGCTGCTAGGATCCACTTTGTAGGAGACTATCCGGGTGAGCTAAACCTACTCTGGGATAGAGTAGTGATTGTGATATCCATTTGTGCCTGGACTAACCTCCCAAACCTTGCTGTCCTGTCTCTCATTCACCCTTTACCTACCTGCTGAACATTGAGAAAATAAACTCAACGTTGGAGTTTAAAGTGGTGTGGACATTGGAATTACTGGGGGAATACAGAGACTTGTCCCTATATCCTAAGAGACGGGAACCAACTGATGGAAGAACGTAGCTGTGGGTCCCAAATACATAACACCGCTTAACCTCCTCATCCATGAGGGTATGGGCAATATAGTACGGTGTGCCTTTTTCCTGCAATTGAGCCAAAGCAAGGGAAAAGGGTCCGTGTGCTACAGTAGCTTTTAGAAGCAGTTAGGAGCATTTAGTACTTTTTCCTGCTGGAAAAACGCTCCAAAAAAACCAAAAAACATTTTTTTTCCCTGCTCTTAGACGCTGAAGCTCAAAAAACGCTAATAGCCTAAAGTAGTGTGCGTGGACACATAGGATAACACGATTTAGCTTCTAGGAACAAAACAAAAGGCTAATAACAGCTTCTAGGACAGTGATGGCGAACCTTGGCACCCCATGATGCTCATGCACTCTGCAGTGTAGTTGAGCATCATGGGAAATGTAGTTCCAAAACATCTGGGGTGCCAAGGTTCGCCATCACTGTTCTAGGAGCTTTAAAAATGCAAGTGTGCACGGAGCATTAGTCTGATCTAAGGCCTCTTGCCCACTGCAGCTTGAAAAAGCTCAGTACAGCTTTTCTTTTTTTTTACTGCTCTAAAATACAGCCCATTAAATGTAATGTGCTATGCACACAGGCGTGAAACAAGCGCCGTGCATTCTTCAGTAAAAAAAAAATAATAGAAAAATCTACTTTTTTGGTCATTAACCACTTCAATACAAGGCATTTTCACCCCTTTCCTGCCTAGACCAATTTTTAGTTTTCAGCACCGTCGCACTTTGAATGACAATTGCGCAAAAGTTATAGCGTCTACAAAATAGGGGATAGATTTATGGCATTTTGTAATAGTAATGTCGGCGATCTGCGATTTTTATCATGACTGACATTGCGGCAGACATATCGGACACTTTTGATACTATTTTCGGACCATTTATACAGCGATTACTGTATAAATGTCACTGGCAGGGAAGGGGTTAGCACTAGGGGGCGATCAAGGGGTTAAATGTGTTACCTAGGGAGTGATTCTAACTGTGGGGGGAGAAGACTCACAAGGGGAGGAGACCGAGCGGTGTTCCTCTGTACTGGGAACACACCATCGGTCTCCTCTCACCTGACAGGACGTGGATCTGTGTGTGTTTACACACACAGATCCATGTCTCTGGCTCTGTTACCAGTAATCGCGGGAGCCCGGCGGACATCGCGGCCGCCAGGCACGCGCACCGGCTCCCGAGTGACACGGCGGGCACATGCCCCCCCTAGACGGCCGGGAAGCCCAGGACATCATATGACGCCCGCCCAGGATGGGAGCTCCCTACCTGCGGATGTCATATGACTATACGTGTGTAAAGAAGTGGTTAATTACGCCTCATGCGTGCAAATATGCACAAATGCACGCAAATGACCAGCTACATATTGTGCAGAACGTAAACTTGAAAATATGTTTTCACACATTTTGCACGAAAATGCGCAAAATGTAAATACATACAAAAAAAAATAACCTCTGAAAAATTAGATGCTTAAAACAGGAGTATCATGTGCAAGAGGCCTAACCCTATAGAAATAAAAGATCGCTATACTCGCCTGTTTTGCAGCCGCTCAGGTCCGGTCTCAGACTGAGCTGTCAGTGGCAGCTTCAGGCTGGGTTCGCATCTAAGCCACATGTGGCTCACAGCAGGGGGCTTGGTGCGTCCCCGTTCACCATTTCAGGTCCGATTTCAGACCGAATTTTTGGCTGAATTCAGACCTGAAACTTACCAAAAGACACACAGGACCCCTGTGCTAATTCACACCAGAGCTGCAGCAGAGATATGTGAACCGGCTCTATAGAGAGCCGGTCACAATCTCCTACTATTGTGACTTGGCTGCGGTGAACCTGCATCCAATTCGCACTAGTGTGAACCCAGCCTCAGTGTGTAGGAGAGGCCAACAACGGAAGCCCCATAGTAGGTCTATGGGTGACTTCATTCCCAGCCATTGTCAGCTTTCTCCTGAGCACAGAAGGTGCAGCTGGAGACCAGACCGGAGCAGCTGCAGGACAGGAAAGTATAGCAAACTTTTTCTTTACAGGCCTAGATGGATTAGACTTAGAATGTGGGTGGGAGTAGGTTTAGAGTTAGTTAGGTTTCGTCTTTACTTCCACTTTAACTTTTCTGTTAAATGGGGCAACCAAAACAGTTCTTAGCTTTTACAATGTTTAATAGTTATTCATAAATCATACTTGTTATTACATTCATTTACTCATGTAACCCAATAGAAATCTGTTTGTGCAGCAGTGGTCTACGTTTGTTACACAAAACTAACCATCTAATCAATTGTCTGTGGAAAGATCTATATGAACTTGACAAAAATCTCTTAATTGAAGCCTTCCTTCTGATTGTTCTGATCTTCCCTGCTTCAAATGTTGAAGATTATATTGAAAATATCTCTGATCATAATAGCAAAGCAAGTGAATTATTCCTTTAGACAAGGGTTCATATTTTAAGATACCCCCAGAGAACATTGTTTCAACTATCAAACTTGAACTTGACAATTTATGTAATGCAAATTTTCTGCATCACTAGCAATTCAGTAAAGGATTTAAGAGAATCCCTTAAATAAAATGAAAAAATGTTTTTGTGGTAGTAACCCAGACTTTAGTGCTGACAAACATATACAGGACTAGATAAAAAAAAAAAAAAAAGATAGTTAATACCTTTAAAACATACAGCAAGTTTCCGGCATTTTTTTTTTAACCTTTTCTATACTTGTGATTGAACAGCGCAATCCCTGGCAGCTTTCTTTACTTTCTTTCCTTTTGTGTTTTTGGGCAAATTATCCACCACTTATGTTGTCCATTTAGGACAGTGGTGTTCAAAACTGCGACCCGGGGGCCGGACGTTGTCCTTTGCTTGCTTTTATCTGGCCCTTGGGGCACTATTTCATTCATGGACACCAATGAAGGGCACAATTCCTCCCAATAACATCAACGATGGGGCACAATTCCTACGAATGACATCAAAAATGGGGCACAGTTCCTCCCAATTACACCAACGATAGGGGCACAATGACCCCAATGATTGGGCCACAGTTCCGCGCACTGCCTGGACATTGTTTACTCCCACTGATGCTGGGATATTTTGTACTCCCAATGGCCACAGTCCAGCCTCCCTACAGTCTGAAGAACAGTTAGCTGGCTCTGTGTATATAACGTTTGGAGACCCCTGATTTAGGAGGACCAGAAGGTCTTCAGCCTTTGTTACTGTGAATGTTCTAAAGCTTTTTTGGCTTCTCTCAGAAACGTTGATTCACCAGAATATTTGACTGTATTGCAGAAACTCAGGTATCAAAGTATTAATCCAGAACAATCTAGTTCTAACTTTCAGATTATTATTCGCCCTTTAAATTAGATATAACCTAACCAGGCAACAAACAGGGAACTGTATTTTTTACATTGTCTTATTAAACATTAAAAGAATCTAACGCCACTCAATAATTGTTAATACAGTGGTTTTGTTGTATATATGCATGATTGAATCTTTACAATCATTAAAGACTTGCATATATCCAGTAATAACCCATTCTCTTTATAGATACCAATAAAATAAGAATAGTTTGCCTAGTGGATATTTTTAATTTTGTGACAACCTGGAGCTGTAATCAGTCCAACTCTTTAGACCCTGTAGTGCGAGAAGAACTTTCTACAGCGCCTACATCATATGCATACATTAGTCCTTGCTCTCAAGGAGCACTACAGACACAGATTTAGCCGCTGTGATATACGAGTCAGATGACTAAAATGCGGCAAAATAAAATGCCATTTTAAGTCAAAAGACTAGGACTAAAACTAAATTGAAATTTGACATAAAAATCAACACTGCTGGGGAGATTTCTCCCCACTGAGAACACGGAAAGCATGCGCTAATCAGCATTGATCAATGCAAGGCTGTTGAGTACTATTATGCATAGATTTGAGTGAAGTGTCATTTTGTGACAGATCAATAAAGTAAAAAAATTACAAATTAACAGCACACTCATATAGGGCATGATGGTTGGTGTGAACAGGCCCTTAAAAAATAATGTATTTTTAATGTAGATTGTAATCCTATATGAACAATGGGACAGCCATATTTGCTCACTTCATAAGTAGGCTCTTATCACAATGCCAGTCTATGAATATCCTGGAACCCTGAAAACAATGCACACATTATGAGACTTCAATCTCATCTCACGAGCTGTTCAACTCACCAGCTACACCTGCTTTTCTGCATAGATGTCAATGTCCATTCATCTCTATGAACTGAGCTATTAATCACAAACTGCGACGGTTAGAATACATGGACATTTGCAGTAAAAGGGAAATTAATGGGAATATTTCTTTCCAGAGTATTTCAGAATATCCCTACCTGTCCTCACTCTCATTGTGTTGGAATGACTAGTACATTTGTCCACAGGTACAAATTAAAGTGGTTATAAACCCTTAAATCCACTTTTTGCTACAGGTAAGCCTATAATAAGGCTTACCTATTGTAGCTACCCTGGATTTTTCCTAAACCTGCACGGTTTAGGAGATATCCCCTGTATCTGCATGCGCCGACACGATCAGCACGTGCGCACTGAAGCATTGGCACGTACGTGCCATTGCTTCAGTTTGTGTGCTGTTACCGGTGGCTCCCACGCGCATGCACGGGAGTGACGTCACAAAAACCAGGAAGTAACTCCCGGAGCGATGTCGCTGGCCGGTGCTGTGTACGAGCACTGCAGCGGGGGCTTCGATCTCAGGTGAGTATTACATAATGAGCTAGTATGCTATGCAAAATAGCTCATTATGCCTTTGTCTTTTTTTTCTATGTGGGATTACAACCACTGTAAGCCTGTCATTTGTTCAGCAAAGGCTGCCACCTGCAAGACGCAGTTCACTACCTGCCTAAAAAAAGCTGATCATCTCAACTTGACGTTGACATCCGTAGCCCCGAGAAAGGACTTTAAGATAAATAATGCTTGCCTCTGTTTCCCCCTTACATATTTATCATTTCAAAAGCCAATCATCAGTGTGAAACCACTTCACAAATGCCAGGGTGGCCAGTGGGTACTGAGATCTCCTTGAGAAACAGAAGAAAGCACTAGTTGACTCTCTCCAGCATCTACTAAAATACAATATAGTAGTTTGGGGTTGATTGACCCTTTATTTTACAAGTTTTCAGCTTGATGTATCTGTAAAAAGCTAGAGTCAGAACCTCCAGACCTTGGCTTCAATTTTTAAAATTGTTTATGACAGTTTGACAAAAGGTAGAAGTAGAAACAACAGGAATAAAGGATAAAATATTAACAATATTGAGCAATTATACCCTTCTGTGCTGACTATTGGATGTATTCCAGAAAGCCAAAACACTAATCTTCACCTCCGCTCAGCACAGAGAGCCAAAGGGAGATGTGAAAAGCAGCAGCTGGCTGAAGCCAACAATATATCCGTAATAAAAAAGGAGATAGCAGTTGTGCTCTAGCTGCAAAGTAGGCCATACTACATATAAACCATCTTACTATGCTGCATAGAGCCTTAAAATACCCGTAAAGAGGTATTACAGTGCCTCGAAAAAGTATTCATACCCCTTGTTCACTAAGGTTATCTAACAAACCTCTGAGGGCTTCACAGAAGAACTGTATTTATACTGAGATTAAATTACACACAGGTGGACTCTATTTTCTAATTAGGTGACTTGTGAAGGCAATTAGTCCCACTAGATTTTAGCTAGGGATATCAGAGTAAAGGGGGCTGAATACAAATGTACGCCAAACTTTAGACATTTATTTGTAAAAAAAAAAAAAAAAAAAAGGAAAAAACATTTATCATTTTCCTTCCACTTGACAATTATATGCTACTTTGTGTTGGTCTATCACATAAAATACATTTATGTTTTTGGGGGTATGAAAACTTTTTCAAAGCACTGTAAATCCAAAAACAAAATTGTATTATTTTGCAACTTAAAATTTATAGATGTGCTGGCTGCAGTAGTTTTAGGTGGGCACCCATAAGGAATCAGAGATTCACAATTGGATAAAGTTCTAGTTTTAAAATGTTGTCTATGTATGTTTTTAATGGATTCTTGTTAATAAACTTTGGTTTGTTATCCTTAGGCCCCTTTCACACTACTGCGACTTCAAAGTCGCACGATTTTACCGCGATTTCTGGGAATGCCTGTGTAAGTGGCATCAAAATCGGACCAAAGTAGTGCAGGGACTACTTTGAAGTCGGAACGACTTGAAGTCGTACTAATATGAATGGTTGTCATTGGAAATCATGGGAAACTACTTGTCATGTTACTTTGACATCACAAATCGTGGGACAAGTCGTATAAGTGTGAAAGGGGCCTTAAGCACTTAAAAGGTCTACAGTATCTCTGTATTCTTTCTAAGTTACAGAGGGTGTGGTTCTTTTAAGATTTTATATAAATATTTAAAGAAGCAGTGGGGCCAAAACACCAACCGGCCCTTTCACACGGGGAAAAATACGCCTTGCTCAGCAGGGGATATGTCTGCTGATTCAATGCCAAGCAGAGAAGAGGTCCGGTTCAGCTCCGTTTATGCAAAGCAGATATGGACACAGCCCCCCATTCTGCTCTATAGGTCGGGTGTAAATGGACTGACTGTCCAATCTGCCTAGATGGATGGGAATTGATCCTCTTTCCGTTTTATTTATAGCGGATTGTAGGTAGGCGGGTGTAAATGGATACAAGTCTGTTTACACTTGCCAATCCACAGAAATGCGTGGACCATCTGATCAGAAAAAATAAGATAAAAGAGGACAGCCGCACTCCAATCCAACGTGTGTTTAATGAACAGGCACTACAAAAACCAGCTAGAACAGGATAGCTGACGCGTTTCGCACAAAATCAGTGCTTACTCATGCTATGAGTAAGCACTGATTTTGTGTGAAACGCGTCAGCTATCCTGTTCTAGCTGGTTTTTGAGTAAGCACTGATTTTGTGCGAAACGCGTCAGCTATCCTGTTCTAGCTGGTTTTTGTAGTGCCTGTTCATTAAACACACGTTGGATTGGAGTGCGGCTGTCCTCTTTTATCTTATTTTTTTCTCAATTGCTACGTGCATTGCCGGCACCCAAGGTCTCCGAGAGAAGTACCTCCCTTATCCTATCTGCCTTGAGCGGCAATTTTTGTTTTTGTCTTTGGACCATCTGATCAGGTCTGCCTGAAAAACTGACAGGTGGACATGATCCGATCGCCTGTATGAAAGGGGCCTTACTCCTTCAAAGTACAAAACCTACATGCAGAGGTGAAACCGGAATACCAGAGAAGTTAAAGCTCCCAACTATTCCTTTTCCTGGAATCCAATACCTCTGTCTCTCCCCTCTATCTTCCCCATTTGTCCCTCTTTTGGTGTATGAAGTAACAGCTTAAGGACTAACCAACAGCTTTTCCATATTATTTGTGGTCCACGTAACTGGGGGCTTAGCAGAGGGCAAGTCCCTTACTAGTATACACTGTGCAGCAAGGGGGTTTATTTACTAAAGCTGGAGTGTGCAAATTCAGGCTCACTTCTGCATAGAAACCAATCAGCTTCTAACCTCAGCTTGTTCAATGAAGCTTTGGCAATAAAACCTGGAAGCTGATCGGTTTCTATGCAAAAGTGAGCCTGAATTTACACTAAATAAAGTAAATAAACCCCAAGGTATCCCCATTTCTCAACCTTAGAAAGTTCTTATGGAATGTGTGTCACCAGACATGTTCATTTAGGCCCCTTTCACACGGGGCGGATCCGTGCAGATCCGCCCCGTGAAGCTCCGCTTGCTCAGCGGGGATCGCTCCGTTGATCCCCGCTGAGCCGACGGATGACTGGGCGGTCCCCGCACACTGTGCAGGGACCGCCCTGTCAGAGCGCCGCTCTCCCCTATGGGGAATCGGATGACGACGGACCGTAGAGTCCGTTGTCATCCGATCCGCTCCGCCGACGTAAGGAAAAATAGGGTTTTCCTCCGTCACACTTTGGCGGAGCGGATGTCAGCGGACATGTCTCCGCTGACATCCGTGCCTCCATAGGGGTGCATGGAGGATCCGTTTCAGGTCCGCCTAAAAAACTGACAGGCGGACCTGAACGGACCTCCGTGTGAAAGAGCCCTTACATTGGGAGTCTAGTAAAAAAAAAAAAAAAATCCCTATTAATAGTATGGTAAATATTGTTATCTTTGATATTATTAATTTTATGGCTAGCTTCTTCCTGTTCTTCACCGACAATGCTATCTCCCTTCACCTAAATTTTCTGCCCCCCCCTCCCCCCTTCGATGCGTGCGTCCAGCCCCTTTCTCCTGTGATCGTCTTCATTCAAAGCCCAGCACCGCTATACTGTATATGTGTACTGAACCTCCCTCCCTGTGTGGATGGGTCTTTGTTATTTCTTCATTTTCTCATGAATAAGGATGTAAAATGAGAGAACACTGGGCGGGGACCTATGATCAGCTCCTCGCATCCTGTATACACCCACTGGCTACACAGGAACAGTGTCCCTCCCTGGAAGTGATGTCACTAGCTTTTCAGTAACCACACCCACTGGCTGCTTTGAGACTCAAAAGGAAGTAGAATTGAAGTCATGTGACGGCACTGGATACTGCAAAATAAAGGTAGAAAAACTGGGATTTTTTCATTTTGGAGATATAAGGCTGAATTTAGCTCACATTAAAGATTGCAGTGGAGAATGTGTTAAGAGTGGACTTCCACTTTAAAGTGACACTAAACGCACATTCTTTATAAAAAATAAATTAAATGCACCAAGTCTATGTACAAGTAGAATGTACCTTTGATCTCTCTCTTCCTTTGTTTCATTTCTCAAATGCAAGCTTTTTGCTGTTCTTAGACTTCCTGTTCTAGGGTGTCTACGTTAGTTCTCCATGTCCCCCCTGTGTATGTGAACATTACCACCCTTTCCTGCTTGCCTTTCAGATGGACTACATACTTACCAGGAGACACATTCAGCTCTATGGTAATTGCAGTACAAATAGAGTGGAGCATTGTTCGCTCTACACTAGTAGCAGTGAGGTGCATCAGTGGAGGCTAGGGAGTGTGCAGAGGACAAAAAAGAAGCCTGAAAACAATGGTAAGAGACTTTCTAAACACACACACAAAAAAGAAATAGCCATAGTATACTTGCGATTTTAAAACAACTCAAGTAATAAAAAAAATAATATACCGTATATATATATATATATATATATATATATATATATATATATATATATATATATATATGTAGATTAGAATTTAGTGTAATTCCTAATTGTATAATTATAAGTAATTAGGGGAATACGCAACCACTTTAACCACTTCCATACAGGGCTTTTTGTACCTATTCAATACCGGGCCTATTTTGGCACTTCTCTCCTACATGTACAAATCATCATTCTTTTGCTAGAAAATTACTCAGAACCCCCAAACATTATATATGTTTTTTTAGCAGACACCCTGGGGAATAAAATGACGGTCATTGCAACATTTTTTCTTGCACAATATTTGCGCAATAATTTTTCAAACGCCTTTTAAAAAAAAAAAATGGTTTCATGAATTAAAAAATAACAAAACAGTAAAGTTAGCCCAATTTTTTGGAAAAATATGAAAGATAATGTTACGCCGAGTAAATTGATACCTAACATGTCACGCTTTAAAATTGCACACACTCATGGAATGGCGCCAAACTTCGGTACTTAAAAATCTCCATAGGCGACGCTTTAATTTTTTTTACAGGTTACCAGATTAGAATTACAGAGGAGGTCTAGTGCTAGAATTGTTGCAAGCGCTCTAACGCACGCGGCGATACCGCACATGCGTGGTTTGAACGGCGTTTACATATGTGGGCGACTTACGTGTGCATTCGCTTCTGATCGCGAGCTACCGGGGACAGGGGCGTTTTAATTTTTTTTTTATTATTATTATTTTTTTTTTTTTACTTATTTTTTTTTTTTTTTACAATGATTTTACTTTTTTTTTGATCACTTTTATTCCTATTACAAGGAATGTAAACATCCCTTGTAATAGGAATGTGTGTGACAGGTCCTCTTTATTGAGAGATGCGGGGTCAATAAGACCCCACATCTCTCCTCCAGGCTGGAAAGCATGAGATCAGTGAAAAAATTTTCACTGATCTCATACTTACAGCCGCAATGGCGGCTTTGTTTACATTTGAGACCTGGGCATCATCACATCGCGCCTGGGCCTCCGACGATCATAGAGATGACTGGTGACCATCTGGTCACCAGTCATCTCTATGCTCATCACGTGACCCCACCAACGACGCCGGAAGATTCGCTCCGGGTCCCCGATCGCACGGGGAGCCTGGAGAAGCACCGGATGGCGGCGGGAGGGGGCCCTCCCGCCGCCTATAAGAATGATCAAGCGGCGGAACCACCGCTATGATCATTCTTATGGTGCACAGAATCGCCGGCACTTCAAAAGGATATCTGAATGATGCCTATAGCTGCAGGCATCATTCAGATATCCCCCTACAAAGCCGAGGACGTCATATGACGTCCACCCAGGATGGGAGATCCCATCTGTGGACGTCATTTGACTATGGCTGGGTAGGGAAGTGGTTAAAGGCGCTGGTCGTGCTCAAATTGGTGCATGGGCCTCTTAATCCAGTGCTGGGGGTGGGTAATGGAGACCATTTAATGGCTCAGGAACCCTTTGCAGGTGTTATGGCTTAATTAGCTGATTAGAGTGGGACACTGAGCCTAGAATATTGCACCTTTTCACAATATTCTAACTTTCTCAGATTGCTCATGCCCATGCCACACCGCATTGAGGCAGTAATTGCTGCAAAAGGGGCCCAAACTGAGTACTTATGCATGCTTATACTTTTCAGAGGTCCGATATTGTTCTATGTACAATCTTTGTTTTATTGATTGCATGTAATATTCAAATTTTCTCAGATTGTGGATTTGGGGTTTTCATGAGCTGTAAGCCATAATCATCACAATTATGACAAATCACAGCTTGCACTATCTTGCTTTGCATGTAATGAGTCTATCTCATATATTAGTTTCGCCTTTTAAGTTACATTAGTGAAATAAATGAACTTTTGCACAATATTCTAATTTCACCTGTAGTCAGGTGGCACACTAGGTGTGACGTCACCAACAAGCGATGTCGGACTCACCACAACGAGGCTTGGGATGGAACGCAGATGCAGTGGTAGAGCAAATGGAAAGCTGTTACCAGGCTGTAGTCATGACAAGGCGTTTCAGGGGTAGCCTTTTATCAAATCTTGTGACTTGGACAGCCAAGAACGTTTAGAGCCCTTTCACACTGGGGCCACCCGTGCGCTCCAAAAACCGCCCTAAAGATTGTGCTTGTAGGACTTTTTCTAACATCCTGCAAGCGCACCGCCCCAGTGTGAAAGCACTCGGGCTTTAACATTCAGGAGGCAATTTTCAGGCACTTACAGGTGCTATTTCTAGCGCTAAAACACCTGAAAAGCCAAGGGACATAGAAATTAGGTCCTAAAAAGGTACAAAACATCCTTTTGGCTCACACAGCACCAAGCACCATAACATTATCTTTTGTACAAATTACCATCTTACAAACAAGGCAGACAATAATTAATAAGTAATCAAACCTAAACTTAGAATTTAAGACACAAAACTCAAAAAATTAAAATGAACAAGTAAAATTAATATAAAGTATATATGTTATCATGGATAATAATTATCCTATCCAAAAGACAAAAATCTTTTTGCACTAATTATGCGCATAACATCACACTGAAGAATATTGGCAACAGCCAAGAGGGGGAAAAAAAAAAAAAAGGGGGGGGAGCCCGTAATAAGAAATACCAGTACTTTTAGGAGTACATGGGCATCAATTGCAAGTCTAAGCATGCATCAGTAGCAGATAATTTGCTCTGATCAATCACATTACAGTTTAGTGTAATACCACCTCTTTGCCATGTCTTCCTATACTGTACACAGAAAATAAAAACACCCCAACAGACCACTTCTACTGCAATAGGCAGTATCCTTAATATTGTTTCTTGTTTGTCCATTATGGTCCTTTAATGAATAAAATAACCTAGACATCAACACAATACGATTTTTTCTGTTACCATAGCAACAACAGAGGCCTATTAAAAGAAAAAAAAATAGAATAAGATAGAATCAAGCCAACCATGGAGATGAAAAATGTTGTCAGTGATACAAAGACGCTGTATAGGTAAAACTCAGAAAAACAACATTTCTGCTGTATATAAATCACATGTAACTAATCCGAGGGATGTTAAACTGCAGTCAGAAAGGTTAGCATTACAATTTGTCTGACGCCTTACAAATGAAAACTGCAAGGAAAAATCCTATTAAATGTTACCTGCTCTAATGCTGATCAGTAAAAGCATGTTCTGTCTGGTATAGTGCAATATTGGCAGGGCTGGCAGAATATCTTAGTGCTTATGGGTCGCAGCGGACAATGCAGACAGACACGTCTTCGAAAAACTAGAACATAGTCTTGGTGGTCTTTTACAGATGACCCCCTTTGTTCTGGAAGATTTTCCCCATGATCCATTGATATAGATATGCACATGGTGCATGTTTATAGGAGGGCCGATTTTAAAAATTAAAGACACTTTGTAAGGAAAAGAAATGATGTACAATATTCTTGTTATAATTTACCCCCTTTATTGCCAATGCCTTAAAGGACTTTTAGGGATATACAATCTAGGGCTTGCTTTATGGGAAATCTGATTTTTAAAGCCAGCTAGGCTGAGACCGCTCCCTACTGTTCCTTAACCACTTGCCGACCAGCCACCACAGTTTTACTGCGGCAACATGGCTCGGCTGGGCGAAGCTACGTTATGTTACGTCGCTTCGTCCTGTGGCCACTAGGGGCGCGCCCGCTGTTCGCCCCCGGAGCCGATGACCGCCGGGCACCTGCGATCGCTCGTGACAGAGCGAGAACCGGGAGCTGTGTGTGTAAACACACAGCTCCCGGTTCTTTCAGGGGAGAAATGACGGATCATATGTTCGTACAAAATATGAACAGCGATCTGTCATTTTCCCTAGTAAGTCCCATCCCCCCTTCAGTTAGAACACAGAGGGAACACAATTAACCCCTTGATAGTGTTAACCCCATTCACTGCCAGTGAAATTTTTACAGTAATCAGTGCATTTTTATAGCACTGATCGCTGTTAAATTGTCAATGGTCCCAAAAATGTGTCAAAAGTGTCCTATCTGTCCGCCATAATGTCGCAGTCCCAATAAAAATCGCAGATCGCCGACATTACTAGTAAAAAAAAAAGAAATAATAATAATAAAAATGCCATAATTTTATCCCCCATTTTGTAGACGCTATACCTTTTGCGCAAACCAATCAATATACGCTTATTGCGATTTTTTTTTACCAAAAATATGTAGAAGAATACATATCGGCATAAACTGAGGAAAAAATGTGTATTTAAAAAAATAAATAAAAAATTGGGATATTTATTATAGCAAAAAGTAAAAGATAGTGTTTTTTTCAAAATTGTCGCTGTTCTTTTGTTTATATCGCAAAAACTAAAAACTGCAGAGGTGATCAAATACCACCAAAAGAAAGCTCCATTTGTGGGAAAAAAAGGACGCGCAATTGCCAGTTAAAGCATCGCAGTGCCAAATTGTAAAAAGTGCTCTGGTCAGGAAGGGGGTAAAATCTTCCAGGGCTGAAGCGGTTAACCACTTTAGCCCCGGAAGATTGGGCTGCTCAATGACCAGGCCATTTTTGGCGATACGGCACTGCGTCGCTTTAACTGACAATTCTGCGGTCGAGCGACGCTGCACCCAAACGAAATTGACGTCCTTTTTTTTCCACAAATAGAGCTTCCTTTTGGTCATAACTGGTAATCTCTGCGTTTTTTTTTTGCTCTAAAAAGAAAGAAAAAATTGAAAAAAATAAATAAATAAATAAAAAACACAATATTTTTGACTTTTTGCTATAATACCCCCAATTATTGTTTTTTAAAAGCAAATTTTTACCTCAGTTTAGGCCGATATGTATTCTTCTACATATTTTTGGTAATAAAAATCGCAATAAGCGTAAATTGATTGCTTTGTGCAAAAGTCATAGTGTCTACAAAATAGGGGTTAACCGTGTTCTCTCGTGTGTGTCCTAACGTACAGCTACGACAGATCGCGGGAACGTGCCGACCTGCCGCAGTACAATGACGGCGGCTGGTCGGCAAGTGGTTAAAGTGGATGTAAAGCCTCACATACTGTATACCTAGTGAAGTAAACAGCCTCAGATGATACACAGAAATGAAAATTCTTCCTATCTTAGTTTTACATGTATATCTGCTACCTTCAGCTTTCTAGACTCTTTAGAAAGTGCACATCGTGTTCGACATTTTTCTTCCCATTTCAGCAGTGGGAGGGGTGTCTGGCCATACACTGTGTGTGAGCTGATTGGAGGAAAGTAACACACCACTTCCACATAGGCAGAGAAACAAAAAAACTTGAGCTGTGCTGTGAATAGACCAGTTCTCTGCTTATCTGTCTCTAAGTTACCCTGTCAGAACTTATCATGCTGATAACAGAGGAACGGAGCAGCAGAAAGACACAGCACTTAGGATAGAGACAGGTAAACACTACAGATATCTGTACCCAGGTCAGATTTCATGAATGCGGTTTACATCCACTTTAGGATTGGGCTGTCGGGAGTGCGCCTTTCTCACACTTGCACATACAAGCAACTTCTGGATGAGTACTAGAGATACCGGCAGCCATTTCAGTGTGGATCACTGGAGGAGAGATTTTGGCGCTTTAAAGCTGCGCTCCAAGCATTTCTAACGGGTCCCAGCTATAACAACAACATGCCCAAATTCCACAAAGCTAGATAAGAAAATAAAATGTCATAAACAAGTTTATTAGGACTTTTCAGGTGCTACTTAGCGCAACTTACAAAGAACACCCGTGTGTGCCTATTAAACATTTAAATCACAAATTGTGACATTAACGTTTTATAATGATTTTAACAATAAATAGTATGATTATTAACTATAGATAATGTTTTATTATTCTAATTGCCACCTGAAAAGTCCAGATAAACGTTTTAAGTCAATTAATTTTTTCATGAAATGTAAAAAGTGGTTACCTTTTTAAAACATAAATCCCCGATTTGTGCACCTCTCCAATTTAGTTTGAGGTCTAGATCAAGCACTCTACAACTGCCACCTCCCTGTCCGATGAGAGTAATTAATGGAACAACTACTGAACAAGGTATAGATGGGTCTGATGTTTGACCTAAAAGAATTTGATTAAATCAGTAGGGTCCACAGCTGAAATCGTGTAAGAGGTCAATTTAAAAATGGGTTTAATGCAAATTTAATCCCCAAGTCTGTGCAAATGAATAAGAGCCCTCTACTAACACTTGACTGAGAAACCATTCCCCCAACTAGAAGGGGTGGTCAGACTTTTAAATTATGTGGCAAAAGAGAGCATTGGTGGCCAATGGTATAAGCTTCCTTCAAAGGACCTCCCATGAAAAGTATTAGAGAAGCAAGTGCTCCCTGTTAACCCTTCTCCCTTATCAAATTAGAAAGCCAATCATAAAACGAAAAGAACAAATGAACAAGGGACAGCTTGCACCTATCTCAATCGATAGCTTGGAAGAAGGCAAAATAAATTTGCAACTGGATCGGAACAAAATTTCATTCTAATGCAGAGTTAAATGAAAACAATGGCCTCCTCTTTAAACAGGTTTTGTGCATTTATGTTACAACTAGTCCATTTAAATATTAAAATCTTGCTACAAATAAGCACAATTTGAGATATTACAAGAGAAAGCAGCTGATGCAAAATCTCATCTGTGACCGGAGGAGATAGCTGCTTCTGTCATAGCAATCACTTAGAAGCACAGTGATTCCTGCCTGTGGTGATAGTTAGTTCTGGCATTCTTGATGGTGCTTTAACCCAAATGTATTCAGTAAGATCCTGAACATGAGGAGATTGTAGAGGGATGATTTTGTTAGTACAAGACAGAATATATATTTTTTGCTACCCCCCCAACAATATGACGATTGCTAGTTGATACTAGATTTAATGGGTATTTGACTGAATTTGAACCAATACAGAATATCTATAAACTGTCGATACTAGGTCCAAAAAATACAAAATTCTATTGAAAAGCCAAGGACTATTCACCAGTACTTTCTGTAGGCTCCCTACAGCCAACCTTTCCATCAAGACCAGCTTACCATGACTCATCCCATGCTATGTCTTGGAATGGCGGAAGACATCTTTGTAGAGAAGGAGGAATTTGCCTCCTTATGTCCGACCTCCCCCGGAGTACTAGTGATCTAATGCAGAGTAGCTCATTAATGGTGAACTGAGGACTGGTGGGATGAATGATCAATAGGGTTACAGTTTGCTCTCAAGTTGGCCTTCAGAAAAAAACATGAGCAGTTTAGTGAACATCACCAACTATCACTACAGTGATCAGGGAGAAGCTTCAAATTTCTATAGAATAATTGTGAAAGGCAGGAGTGTGCAGGCAGTGTCTTAAGCCTCGTACACACGATCGGTTTTACAGATGAAAACCGTCCGATGGATTGTTTTCATCAGACAAACCGATCGTGTATGGGACCCATCGGTCTTTTTTCCATCGGTTTTAAAAAATAGAACTTGTTTTAAATTTTTCCGATGGAGCAAAAACCGATGGAAAATTCCGATCGTCTATGGGCAAGTCCATCGGATAAAAAACCCACGCATGCTCAGAATCAAGTCGACGCATGCTCAGAAGCATTGAACTTAATTTTTCGCGGCTCATCGGAGTGTTTTACGTCACCGCGTTTGGAACGGTCGGTTTTTTGACTGATGGTGTGTAGGCAAGACTGATGGAAGTCAGCTTCATCGGATTTCCGATGGACAAAACCATTGGATCAGAATCCATAGGATATCTGATCGTGTGTACGAGGCTTGAGTTTTCACACTACAAAACACAGGAGCGGCTGAGCTATGTCACATGAGGAACAGGAATTTTACTAGATATTTCCTATAGCAGACAAAACTTATTAAAAATTGGCCCCCCCCTTAAAAGGAGAAGTCCAGCCTGAGCTTTTTAGTCTGGGCTTCTTCTATCGGTCACAGGAGTGCAATTAGTTTTGCACTCCTGTGACCCATTTTCAGAGGAGAGTGGTCTGTAATCCGCTCTCTGCTGACGTCACTGCTATCAGTCGAGGTAGCGCCTCCTCCCGACTTCCGAACTCTGGTCCGCCAGCTGCCTTGACTGATGGCAGTCTAAGCGAGGCACTAAAAAGGCTGCTCCCTGCCCCTCCACAGCTCATCGCTCCAATGAGCGTGGAGGATCAGAGCAGGAGAGATGCTGACCGACAGGCAGCATCTCTCCGCCCGGGGAGTGAGAACCGAGCCATCAGCGGTGTTTGGTGGCTCGGTTCTCAGTGCAGAGATGCCGGGGGACAGCTGCAGCATCGGTCTGAGTTTTTTTTTTTTCAGGTGGCCACACTATATGTTACAGCTGCATCAGGGTCAAGGGGGATCTTGACCTCAGGTAACCGTCAACAATGGACCAAACCTTGTCCCACTATACTTAGAGCAAAGAAATCATACTTCCAGGGCTGAGTTTTCTATTAGGAACAGAAGGAATTGGCCTATAGGGTTGACAGGTTCAGTTATTGAGCACTTACGCATTCCCATTAACCACCAAAATACAGTCGAGTCTAATGAGCTTTTATATACGCTGTTATAATATTCTTAGACCCCTTTCATATGGATGTTCGATCCAGATCCATCTGTCAGTTTTTCAGATAGATCCAGACTGAACCAGAATGAATGTCTATGGATGGGCAGATGTAAACAGATGATCATCCGTTTACATCAGTCTACATCTGTATCCATTCAGGTCCATTTTTTAAAACCCGGGATGTGTCCTTTTCTGTTTAGAAAGATCAGAATTGATGTAAACAGATGCCTTCCATTTACATCTGTTCCAATTATGTCCGTTTGTAGGCAAAAAACATTTTTTGTTTATACTTTTGTCACCTCTGATTGGTCTCTGCAACAACGGATGCAAAAACAGATGTAGACTGATCTAAACTGAACTGAAGTACAAACCGATGTAAACCAAGGTTGTCCTTAATGGTTTAGGCTGGAAGAAGGAAAAAAAACCCCGAAATTTTCACCGCAGGAAGACATACGATGCAAGGTTCACCTCTGTATTTTAGAGGAGCTTTATATTATTTTTTTGGGCAGTTCTAAAATTTAAAAACAAAAAACAAAACGTGCTTCACATCTTTTAGTGTCTTCTTCTGGAGCCAGCTTCCCTTTTTTTTATATGAAAACCAGTCCTAAATGTGGTTTACATGGGCAAATATTTTAATTGTAAGTGGTTATAACAAAATGTTCAGACTTGATTGTAAGAAAAACAAAACAATTAATCAAATAACTAAAATCTTTTGATTGCCAAAAGACAGAACCAAAACTATAACGGTTTTCTATTATCTAGGAGAAGGTAGCTCATTCCATTAAGATGTTTTCCATGAGAATAAACACATGATGGGATTCTTCAAACATTCCACAGCACAGCCAAGCTTTCAAACCACAATGTGAGGCTAGCATGAACAAAAAGACATTAAAAGCCATACTTATTCACTTAATTTTTTCACTTTTCTCCTTTTTTTAATCTTTCTTGTGCACTGGATACAATCCACCAAAAATTGATTACAGGTGAAACAGAATTATTGCTTCACATTGTAATGTACCTGGCAATGCAGAAACAGCTCCCGTCTCAAAACTGATCTGTCAGCTCGGCAAGGTTGCTGGCAAATCAAGTAAAAATAAAAAGTCAAGCCTTGAAATTCACACGGGGAGCATAGCCTACTTGAATTTATCCAACGGTTCTACACCAGTTAACTCCACTCTCTTTTATTGGTATTATAATGATTTGGGAGATTATTGTGTTTACTTGTTTGCAGAGGTGAGAAAAGTCAGAAGTAGGCCATTTCTCAGTTTCAATCGGACTAGTGAGAAACCCATGAAGTGATGCTGATATCAGATAAAAGCTACGTTTTAGGCCACTACAAGTAAACGTCAAAGCGGAATTCTATCCAAATGTTGTATTTTAGCAATATAAAAGGCATACAAGGCCCAGCACAAAGGTAAACGTGATCTCAAAAATAGCTAAAATCTGTTTTAGGTCCCCATCAACCAAATAGTAAAAAGAAAAAAAAAAAAACAAAACCTGACGTTATGACAATATTCAGGTGCACTGTCCTCTGAAACCACTATTTTTCCTCTTTCCACTTTGCCCGCTTTCTTTTTTTTCCCCTGCATCTTCAAACCCCCCCCCCCCCCCCTCCTCTCTTTATCTAGGGAGAGATTCTTCATCCTATACCTCAATTGACTGTCGTTACTCCGGTATAATAACCGAGAACTTGTCGTAGATCAGAGGCCTTCCTCACGGTTCCCGAGGTTCTTTCAGGAACATTTGAGCATTGCATTTATAAAATAGATCGGTTTAATTATTCCATATTTTACTTATTGTATCTTTCTTTTATCTTACTGTAATTTGGAGCTATTCTCCAAGTTATGTTGTGCACTCTGAATAATTGTCTCAATCAGTTGGCTCTGTATGTTTTTACGATCTGTTAATAAAAACCTTTGCAAAAAAAAAACACCCCACGAACCAGGGATCCTCAAACTACGGCCCTCCAGTTATACATCCCATGAGGCATTGTAAAACTGACATTCACAGACATGACTAGGCATCATGGAAATTGTAGTTCCTGAACAACTGGAGGGCCATAGTTTAAATACCCCTGCCATAAACTGACCTAAAGACTGCTCCTCAAGGATAAAATGGTTCTACAGATGTTGGGAACGGTTCTGCATACTCAAACATCTGATGAGCAACTCATTTTACTAGTCACTGATAACAAACATTAATTTTCAATGAAGCAACTATCTGTTATTAATTACACTCCTAAATCACCTTGACCAGTGTTTCTCAACTCCAGTGCTCAAGGCGCCCCCCAACAGGTCATGTTTTCAGGCTTTCCATTATTTTGCACAGGTGATTTGATCAGTTTCCCTGCCTTAGTAATTACCAAAGCCGTTTCATCTGAGGGAAATCCTGAAAAAATGACCTGTTGGGGTGCCTTGAGGACTGGAGCTGACCTAGACTGTTCTAATTAAGCTGATGCAGACGTGAATTCAACAAAAACGGAAGCAATTTGTTTTAATAATGGTGCTGGCGCAAAGCTTTAAAGTTTGGAGTGTTTTAAGAAGTTTAATAGACATTTCTATCTGTTAGAGGCTTCACACAATGAACATTTTCAAGAAATGCTATACTCAAATAAATGAATTAAGGTACCTTACTGAAAGCACAAATTATTTAGGCGCCATCATACATGAAAATGTTGACCGGGGATCAGAGAACTTCTGTCGGGTTTTTTTTGCTGCCCAAGTTCCCTTTTTCCTGAAAACAGTAGAAGGGAAAATAATCTTTTATGGATGCCACCAACATGGGAGTAGAGGGGGTATCTGATCAAGAGAAATCCCTCTTGTTCAGGAATAATTCTGCTTATTTCCTGTTGTGCTCCTGGGACACCTCCTTCCTGGGGGCTTAACACATTAAAAGATAAATGACAGAGGTTCTATCCATTTCAATCACTTACTATCCTAAACTAAAAGAAAAAACAATTGGCTCGAGCGCAACATTAAAGGCATTTTTTTTTCTTTTTAAAAATAACAAACTTTCCTGCTATATGCAGTGGTTTTCCACAGAGGAGCCCCGGTCGTTCTCTTCTCAGGTATGCAGGCCTTCCCTCCTGCCGACTGCTCCCAGAGCATGCAGATTGCATTGGGTGCACCCAGGCAGGCTCGCTCCTCCGCTGCTGCTCTGCTTGTCCAGTCACACAGCCGTGGCTCAGCCCTGCCCCCTCTCCTCATTGGCTCACTGGCTGTAATTGACAGCAGCAGGAGACAATAGTTCCTGATGCTATCTCAGCCAATGAGGAAGGAGAGCCAAGGCTCTAGTGCACATTGTTGGATCACAATGGGTCTCAGGTAAGTATTAGGGGGTGCTGCTGAACACAGAAGTTTTTTTTACTTTCATGCATTCCTTGAGCATTTAGAACCACAAGTGTATGAAACAATAAATGTCACTTATTTGCTCCCTTTTGGTCTGTTAATTATACCACAGAGTTACAAACGAACTGTTCATAAATCTTGTAAGCTGGAAACTTCTTTGCTCTCTGTCTCTAGACTGTTACTGTATTATTGTGACAACGCTGCTCAGTATGGTTGTCACTCTGACAGCTGGTGTTTTAAAGGAGGACCATTAAAAAATAATTATATTCAACTTGGTCCTGCTCAAATTCATCTCTCAGCTTCTAAAGAGCGTGGTAAGACAGTTTTTCCTACATTGTCCAACAATGCCGCCAGGAAGAAGACAGCTTTGCTAAGGACAGTTCTAGTCTCTGACAGCAGGGGCTGCTCTGGAGACTAGCGCTGCCGTTCACAAATAAAGATCACACAGCATTCAGTAATGTCCATCAGCCCCTGTAAACATACACAGCTTGGATGATATAGCGTGGTTTTCTGAATGAGCGATAGACGATGTCAAGCTGTGGTATACACTGCACTGGCGTGACATCATGGATCGTCAATTCGTAAAAGTGAAATCTCACACAGTGCTGCAGCACTATGTAATCAAACGCCGGAATGTGTATGTGTACAAGCAGCCACTGACCGATACACAGGCGTTGATTTACTAATGCCGGAGAACGCTAAATTTGATGCAACTCTTCATAGAAACCAATTAGCGATCCATAACTCTGATCAATGATATGTCACTGTTATGAAGGACAAATCAACACTGCTTACTTACTGATAATAGTAAAAGGTCATTCAGAACCATGGCTCTGCGTAAAGTATCTGAGGCTTCTTGTGTACACTCTACTCACACAGGACATTGGCAGATACCTTACACAGAGCCGAAGCTCTGAGTGATCTTTACTATTCTCAAAGAACAAACAGCTTTGATTGTTCATTCCGAAAAGTAAAAGATCACTCAGCTTAAAGCGAAGTTCCACTCGTTTGAAAGTTTATTCAAATTCAGCAGCTAGAAAAAGTGTATCTGCTGATTTTTAATAAACAGCCACTCACCTGTCCCACGGTACAGCGATGCGGCCGTCCGAAGTCTCGCTCCTCCCCCCCCGCCTCTCCGCGGTGCCGGCATTGCAAGCGTGGGCACTCAGCTGTGACAGCTTGCGGCTTCACAGACATGCGTGAGTCGCGCTCTTACTGGCCAGGAAATCTTCTGGGACCTGTCACGTGTCCTAGAAGATTGCAGAGAGGGAAGGGGAAAGGAGGTATCGCCTAGGGGGAAAGGAGTCGCCGTCTAAGCAACAAGAGCAGCAAGTGGAGGCTGGGTACCTGTTCAAAACTAGGTACCCCCCCCAAAAAAAATGACATGCCAAATGTGACATGTAAGGGGGTGAGGAGTGCTTAAAGCGGAAGTTCCACTCTTGGGTGGAACTCTGCTTAAACTACTTGCCACTCGGTCCCAGTAGATTTACTGTGACCTGACAGCAACTACAGGCTTGGCAACATAAATAAATGTTGCCGGCTTACTTCCTGCTAATCCACACTGTGGTTGGACAAAGCACAATTTTGTCAGCAGGTGCCAGCCAATGATTTATGGCCAAGACCTGCTGACCAGGTGTGTCCAATCAGAGCGTGGATTAGCAGGAATTAAGCCGGTGTTCTGCCGGTATGGGTCCCCCGTCAAATAATGCCCGGGCTGGACTGCGCATGCGCAAACGGAGCCGGCGAAAATCTCAGAGGATGATCAGCTGTTGTTCAGGTGTAGATGGTGCATGCGCAAGCAACACGCCGCTCGCTCCCGATGCTCGGAGAGGGTTATACATTCAATTACAAGGGACGGAATACAAGGTGCGGATGTTTTTCTCAAAGGGGCGCATGTATTATTGAGCAGTGCTCTTATGGGGAATGGTTTTCTCAATGAAGTACACGTCTTTGCGGGGCGTGTTTACACCACTGAAGGGTGCCCCTTTGAGAAAAGCATCCGCCCCTTGTAAAGACATGTAGTTTATTGAGAAAACTTTTCCCCATAAGAGCACTGTTCAAGAATACAACCGCCCCTTTGAGAAAAGCATCTGCCCCTTGATGTAATTGAATATAACAAGAGGAAAATAAGATGAAGCTACCCAGTGATTATGCAATTCCAGTGCACCCAATCACATCCCGATTAAATCTAGAAATTTGGAAGGAAATGCCCCTGGGATGGTGCGGATTAGGAAAATTGTCAATTTCAATACTAACATGTATGTATCAAAAATCGAAAATATTTATTAATTATAATAGGCATAGAAATAATATTATACAGAATAAATTATAATTATAAATTATTATTCTGTATAATATTATTTCTATGCCTAGTATAATTAATAAATGTTTTCTATTTTTGATACATACATGTTTGTCAATTCCATACTATTTTTCTAATCCGCACCATCCCAGGGGCATTTTCCTTCCAAATTTCTTGATGTAATTGAATGTATAATCCACCCCGAGCATCGGGAGCGAGCGGCGTGTTGCTTGCGAATGCGCCGTGTACACCCGAAGAACAGCTGATCAGCCTCGGACATTTTCATCGGCTGGTTTGCGCCTGCGCAGAGCAGCCCAGGCATTATCCGATGGGGGACTCATACCGTTAGGACACCGGCAACATTTATTTATGTTGCCAAGCCTGAAGTTGCCGCCCGGACACTGTGTTTACAAACACACAACAGGACTCTGTACACACTCTTCGTAAAAGCAGCACATACTACAGGTTACATTCATTAGGCACACAGTTAACCTTTTGATGTTATCCCTCTTCCCAGATCCGTGTCATTAGTACAGTGGCATTGTACAGTATTATATCTGATCACTGTATTAGTGTCACTATTAATGTGTCAGTTAGTGTTCCTCCAAGCGATGGTCTGTTAGCGCCAGATGGCCTGCCCATTAACACTGATTACCAGTATAGCGTCATAGCTGTGTAAATTCCAGTATATATACCATAGTTTGTAGACACTAACTTTCACACCAATTAATATGCACTTATTGGGATATTTTTTTTTTTACCAAGGACATGTACCAAAATACATTTGGCATAAATGTATGAATACATTTTTTTATTTTTGGTATTTTTTCGTTTAGACCGCAAAAAATAAAAATAACAGTGGTTATCAAATACCACCAAAAGAAAGCTCTATTTGTGGGGGGGTTAGGGAATGATGTAAAATCTTGTGTACTGTTTTGCATGACTGAACAATTGCGCTAAAAAGCAAAACGAAAAAAATTGCCCTTGTCATGGGGGGTTAAACCTTATGGAGGGCAAGTGTTTAAAGAGGGAGTGAGGCTGTATATCCTAACAGGAAGGCCCATAATTCGGGCATTAAAAGAAGGTGGAGCTACAATCAATAATAAAGCGAGTTTAGGGGACAACAGGGCCACCAGTCAGAAATGGGACGAAGTGCTATATGCACTTGGTCTCCTGGTGAGGTAAATAATAATAATATAAAAAAAAAAAGTTTTCCTTTAATGGAAGGTTTACCAGTTGAACTTGAATGTTAAAAAAAAAAAAGGGTTATGCAGCCACCACATCAAAACACCAGTAAGCTGCAATACTATGAATTTTTACGTTTAAATCAGCTTTGAGCTAAGCAATTGTATGTATGTATAGATTTTTTTTTCTCTGTCAAACAAAAGACAAAAAGTAGCTGAAAGCCTGCCTGAGACTTGTAAATAACAATTCTGGCTGTTTCTAATATTAAACAGACCTTGTTTTCTGCCTGTTAAAAAGAGAAAATCTCAGTGGGGTGGCATTGATTATTATCACAAATTCTAAATGCAAATTGTATTATGGAGTAAAAAGTGTTCGAGTGCCAGCCCTTGAACATTATGCATGCATGGAAAATATCTGGCAGACAGATTGGATATATGGTTTAGATGTTGGACATGGCTACATCGAAGTCATGCTTCTATTTAACTTCATTTTGTCCACTCTACATAGATGTAAGACCCCACCGAGTGTGATGCTCTGTCAGACTAGACAGTGCAGCTTCTGAAGATACAGTAAATATATTTTCCATATGCAAACACAGACAATAATTATTAAATATTGTTCGATATCTACAAGGGGTAGACAATCACACAATCGAGTTAAAGCTTAGAAGAAACAAACAAAGCATTGGAAAACATACAGATGTAACAGATTAGAGTGACAGTGAAAAATAAGCAAACATATTTGTGATTTCCCAGCAAATCTGGAGTGGATGATCTACCATTTTACAGAATAAACATGATTATTTTATTTTTTTAACCACTTAAATATGTGCTTTCCATTTACCTGATCCTGAACAAATTTTCATTTATGGATGAGAAAATACTCATTGGCTTGTGCAGACTGCCGTAACTCTACAGTATGGATCAAATGGATAGGAGCAAACCGTGTATGGTTTTAATAAGCAAAACACGTAATTACACTCATTAATGTGGGTTTGGCAAAACTTCTCTTTTGACTTTAAAGTGTCACTAAACCCACATCATAAAAAAAACTATCAATACATGGTGTATTACATGCCGTTCATACTCATTCAGTCACTATGGGATTTGTTTTATGTACCCTGCAAAAAACCTTGTAGATCCTGCTGTTCTCCATATCCCCCTTCTGTTCATGTCCCCAATTCAGCTGAGGATTTTGTAAAAAAAAAAAAGACTACCTCATTAACCCCTATATCTGTAGGCATTGTGAAGAAATTCATTCTCAAAATGTACGGCAGAAAATAAGTTTGCTTTCATTTCAGCAGCTTAGCCCATTCTGTTTCCTCTTGCAATGAGTGAATTCTCAGACTTACAGCTTTCTATTCTATAATGCAGAGGTCTCCAAACCAACAGTGGGATTAAACAATGCTTCTGGATTGGTTGTCAGTAGGGATAGGAAAATTACATGGTGCCTGTGGTCAGTAGGAGGAGAAATAGTGCCCCATCATTGGTATTGGTAGAGGAATAGTGTCCCATTGTTTAAAAATGATTTTTTCCACAGCGCCTTCAGCTCCAGAAGTCAGTAAGAGCTTGTTTTAAAGCAGGGGTTTCCGAACTGTCTAAACAAAGGGCCAGCGTATTGTCCTTCCAACTTTAGGGGGGCCAGACTGTGGCCAGTGGGAGTAGAAAATGTCCTGGAGTCAGTGGGGAGTATACAATGCCCCATTATTGGTATCAATAGGAGGAAAAGCCCCATTGTTGGTATCAATGGGAGCAGTGCTGGCCCAAGACATTGTGCTGCCTGGTACCAAGAATGAAATGCTGCCCCCCCCCCAAAAAAAAATCACGCCCACCAAAATGCCCCCACATCCATCATTTTATATCATGATAACTAAAGTGGACCTGTCATGGCTCTATAAAAAGGACCTGTTATGGCTCTATTCATGTATACAGGAGTATAAAGAGGTCATGGCATTATACGTGTATATAGAAGTATAATGAGGACCTGTCATGGCTCTATACATGTACCGTATTTTTCCTGTCTATAAGATGCCCCCATGTACAAGATTTTTCCAACCCAAAATTAAGAAATCAATATTTTACACATAGGTAAAACAGAACACATTTTTATTTAGTAATTACCGCAGGTAACGTTTAAATACTAGTATATTATGCAGCGGTTGTTCTTCCTGTTTTCTCCACTGTCTGATCATATACTCAGTGGAGGCAAGTCCAAACTGTTTCTCTGCAGCTCTATTCCCATGCTCTTTTTTGCATAGCTGGCTACATTTGGTTTGATTTGGTAGAGTAAGACAATCACTTACTTTTATTAGTTTCTGACATCTTGGTCCCAGAACACTCCGGTCCCTGTTGCATCTGTGCATCTCCACTTCCAACAGGATTGCATCTGATCACTCTCCACCTCCACCCCCAGCTCTAGCTGACGTCAGTAACATACGGCTCGTGATTGGAGGAAGCCGCTTGACAAGCTATGGGCCGCGACGCACCTGCGCGGCTGTCTCCCAGGCTGACTGACCATGTATAAGACGCTGTTCGATTTACAGGCTATTATTTTAGGAAAAAAAAGCGTCTTATACACGGAAAAATACGGTATATAGAAATATAAAGAGGACCTGTCATGGCTCTATACATGTATGTAGGAATATAAAGAGGACCTGTCATGGCTTTATACATGTATGTAGGAGTATAAAGAGGACCTGTCATGGCTCTATACATGTATGTAGGAGTATAAAGAGGACCTGTCATGGCTCTATACATGTATATAGGAGTATAAAAGGACCTGTGCGTGGCCGGCGGCCGCGATGTCACCGGCCACACGTAGTGGATTGTCACTTGCCATGACGCCACCTGTCACACATTGCGGAATGTCACTTGCCACGACGTCACCTGCCACACGTTGCAGATTGTCACTTGCCACAACGCCACCTGCCACACATTGCGGATTGTCACTTGCCACACGTTGCAGATTGTCACTTGCCACTTGCTGTGTCCCAGAGTAAAGGCAGGCAGCAGAGAGATAATGTAATCTCTCTGCTGCCCGCACAGTGGGGGCGGAACTGCAGTGATGCAGGGCGGGCAGTGAGAGATGATGTCATCTCTCTGCTCCCCCGCCCGCTGTTTGGCCAGCAAGCCCGCTCACCTGCTGACTGTCCCGCCCGCTGACTGTTCCCCTGTTCTGCCCGCACGCTCCATTCACCTGGGCCCAAAGCCCAGGTGAATGGAGCGCGCGGGGAGTGGAGCGGGCTGGCCGGCGGGCGGGCATCCAATTTGCCTCACAGTGGAGCGCGGAGCGGGCGGAACGGGTTGGCGACAATTTGCCTCACAGTGCAGCGTAGGGTTGCCACCTTTTTGTCAAGCCAAACCCGAACACATTAGCAGCGCACGCCAATATATATATTTTTTTGTAGTACATCAAATTCATTACCTCTGTACAAAGCAATGCACAGCTAATTTTTTTTATTTAGTATACACTGTACATATATTTTTGTGATTAAATAAAATTTCTAATCATATGGAGTTAATCACAAGAGTCCCCCTTTATATCAGAGTCAACAGAGTTCTCCTTTAGATCTGAATCCGCAGAGTTCCCCTTTACATCTGAATGCACAGGGTTCTGCAGAAGAGAAGTGCAGAGGGTAAGATGGGGGCAGTATGTACAGGAGAGGAGTGCAGAGGATATGATGGGGGCAGTATGCATAGGAGAGAAGTGTGGAGGGTATGATGGAGCAGTATGTATAGAAGAGGAGTTGGGAGGGTATGAGGGGGGCGGTTTGTACAGGAGAGGAGTGTGGAGGGGATGATGGGGGACAGTATGTACAGGAGAGGAATGCGGAAGGGATGATGGGGCGGTATGTACAGGAGAGGAGTGTAGAGGGTATGATGGGGGCAGTATGTACAGGAGAGGAGTGTGGAGGGTATGATGGGTGCAGTTAATACAGGAGAGGAGTTCGGAGGGTATGATGGGTGCAGTTAGTACAGGGGAGGAGTTCGGAGGGTATTATGGGTGCAGTTAGTACAGGAGAGGAGTGTGGAGGGTATGATGGGGCGGTATGTTCAGGAGAGAAGTGTGGAGGGTATGATAGGTGCAGTTAGTACAGGAGAGGAGTTTGGAGGGTATGATGGGTGCAGTTAGTACAGGGGAGGAGTTCGGAGGGTATGATGGGTGCAGTTAGTACAGGAGAGGAGTTCGGAGGGTATGATGGGTGCAGTTGGTACAGGAGAGGAGTTCGAAGGGTATGATGGGTGCAGTTGGTACAGGAGAGGACTTCGGAGTGTATGGCGGTGGCAGAATGGGGAGGGATTTCTTGCGGTGTCTATGGGGTGACCAGGGAGTGATGTTGGGAAGATAGGGGAAGAAAAGTGACCATGAAATGATGTCCCTCAGCTGGGGGGGGGGGGGGGTAGGAAGCAGCTCTGAGTGACGTCTGTATAAAGTGGTCTGGGGGGGTGATGCCAGCTGGGGGGAGTTGAGAAGTGGTCAGGTCTCGATGTATATAATAAAAAAAAAAACTCATCCACTAAAAACATACAACAATAAATCATACAACAGTACTACTAATCCAGCTCCTAGCACTCTGTATACCCAGATAATGTGAAGGTAATTGATGACCATTCATATAACCCTGTGGTATCCAGGCTCTGAGTGTACAATCAGAGGGGTGAACTCACCACATATATACAGGTTACATTAATGGTTATAAATGACTTCACATTATCAAGTCTGAACAATTGGATTGGAGGATGTTTGCACAGACTGTAAATGCTTAGAAGTGATCTGTTAAATGTGATCGGGCTGGTGCAGACCCCCCACACTCAAACTCACTATCTCCTCCGATTCTTCTGTCAACTTAACCCTTCACTGCATCTCCTGAAGAAAAAAACACTTTGAAAGCAACTACTATCCACCCTAGAAAACTTCTCCCAGAAAAAGTCAGCTCACCTCCTCCCTTCCTCTGGCCAGCCCGACAGGAGATCCAGTGAGCTCCGCCTCCCAGTTCTCTCAACACTCCGCACTGGTGATTGGAGGGGGGGAGGTTGATGTCAGAGATAACAGGGACCCCGCACGGCAGGAGACTGGAGGGAGGGGGAAGAGACAGGAAGGAGCTTTGAATCCCAAACACACACCGCAGCCGCAGGCACAGTGTATTCTTTACAATGCCGCTGCTGCTGTTTCACAGTGATAGGTGGAGTGGGGGAGAGGAGCGGGCAGGCGGCAATTTGCCGCCCCCCTGATTGTGCCGCCTGGTACAATGGTACCATCGGGTCCCATGGTAGGGCCGGCCCTGAATGGGAGCAATAGTGTCCCTTAATTTGTGTGACTGGGAGGAAAAGTGCCACAACATTGGTGTCAGTGGGAGTAATAGTGCCCCATTGTTGGTAACAATGGGAAGAATAGTGCCCCATCATTGGTGTCGGTGGGACGATTAGAACCACATTTGTTGGTGTCGGCGGGATGAATAGTGCCACATTGTTGGTGTCAGTGGGAGGAATAGTGCCCCAGCAACAGAGGGGGAAATAATGCCACAAGGGCCGAAAAAAAGCAGGCAAAGTGCCACATCTGGCCACCGAGGTTGGAGAGCGCGGTTTTAAAGCGTTAGGTACTGCTTGTTAAGAAAATGTAAACATTAATAAAAATAAAAAAACCTCTTGGCCAAAAAACATGATATTGTATTAAAATTAGGAGCTACCCACTGGTAGGCTGCAATAGATTACTTCTTTTTTTTTTTTCAATAACCTAGCACAAAAAAAAAAAAAAAAGGTCATTTAGGCTCCATGTACACTGAAGCTGATAAACTGCAGTTTATTGGCGTTTTGGCAGTTTTTTTAAAAAGCCCATTAACTGCACTCTGTTAGCCTATGTGTTCACACATGGTTGTTTTTTTAGCGTTAATGAGCAGTGGAGTTAATGGGCTTTTTTCTGAACGCAAGAAATTCGCGTTCAAAGTGCAGTTTTTCCGCGGGAAAAAAACGCGTTTTGTAGCACTGTTTGATCCATTGAAAAAAAAAAAAGCTAAAAAACGCAACACTGAAAAACGCTAATAAACACCATTGCAAAAACGCAAAAAACGTTGAAAGGCTCCCTGCAAAGCTACTGGCGTTTTTTATAGCTTTTTTTTAGCGTTCAGTGTACATGGAGCCTTAGGCAAACTGACTTTAAAGCAAAGTTAAAAGACCCATGGGGAACACGAAAGGAAATAAGCATCCAATTATTGAGGAAGGATTTACAAGTTTCCCCTTAGGAAAATGTTACATGTTCCACCCCCTATTTAGGGTGGAACATGTCTCAGCTCCTTCCCCCTCTCCCCCCTCCCAATGACAGCAGGTGGGGGTTCTTCTCCCCGCACCCACTTTCACTCGTTAGAAATGCCGTGCGGGACTTGGCTCACACAGCCGCGTCATTCATTCATGCCCGTGAATGCTAAATCTGCAAGTACCGTCTGCCACGGCAACAGACAGACTTGTAGTTTCACTGTGCTGTGGGGTGCTGATGAGCACTCTTGTAGTCCACTGACATGTCCTCCGGCTTTTGAACAGAAAGGCTGTACAGAGCTATGGCCTGATATCCGGAAGACATGTCTGCAGGTGTCCACATTGCAACAGTGATCTACTGGATTGCGGGAGCAATGCTTTCCTGGCTCCTGCAGGAAAAAATAATAAAATGTACTTTTTTTCTGCAAACTTATATGCATTTATTACTTTTTCTGTAAAGGTGAACTTAACCTTTTATAGACTCACTTGCAAACAGAATACTTTCAACATACAGATTGTCCACAACTACATCCGGTTACTTCTGAGGCTGTTTGGCACTATATACAGTGGGAAAAATATTGAATTTTATCCACTGCAGATATTGTAAGTTTGCCCACTTATGAAATTAAGGGTCTATCATTTTTATCATAGGTGTATTTTAAATGATAGAGACCGAATATCAACCAAAATTCCAGCAAAAACACACAATACAAATGTTATAAATTGAGTGGAAGTTCAGTAAGTAAAATAAGTATTTGATCCCCAAGCAAAACATGACTTAGTACTTGGTGGAGAAACCCATGTTGGCAAGCACAGAGGTAAGATGTTTCTTGTAGTTGGTTACCAGGTATGCACACCATGACCTTAATGTGCTTCTTCTTGAGTCACTCCTTTGTTGCCTCGGTGGTATGTTTTGGGTATGTTTTGGGTCATAGTCATGCTGTAAGACCCATCCACGATTCATCTTCAGTGTTCTGGCTGAGGGAAGAAGGTTCTCATCCAAGACTTTACAATACATGGCCCCGTCCATTGGGCCCCTCAGTGCGGCAAAGTCGGCCTGTACCTTTAGCAGATTAACAGCCCCAAAACATCATGTTTCCACCTCCATGCTTGACTGTAGTTTCTTAGGAGTCGAGTTGATGCCAAGGAGCTCAATTTTGGTCTCATCTGACCACAGCACTTTCCCCCAATCCTTCTCTGAATCATTTAGATGTTCATTGCCATAAGGCAAAAGTGATAAAGTGGCTTAGGGAACAAAACATCAAAATTTCTCATTGAGAACTTGTGGTGAAGAGGCGGATGAACAACCCCCCCCCCCCCCCACAAACTCCAAGCATTGATAATGCATGAATGGGCTGCCATCAGCTGTGGCCCAGAAATTGATTGACAGCATGTCGGGGGAAATTGCAGAGGTCTTGAAAATTAATGGCAAAATATTGACATAAACTTAATGAAATTGGCAATAAAAAACAAAAATCCTTCGACACTTATGAAGTGCTTGTAAATAAACTACACAGTATACCATAGTAACATCTGACAAAAAAGATTTAAAAACAATGAAGCAGCAGACTGTAAAAATGTATATTTGTGTCATTCTCAAAAGTTTGGCCGTGGCTGTATGGCAAGGGTATGTCTTCCCTTTATTTTGTAAAGTGCTGCACAAACTTTTGGCACTATATAAATCCTGTATAATAATAGTAAAATGTATTGAAGAAGCTGTGCATGAATAATTGATAGAATGATAAACATCCACATTTAATTAAGGGCAGCATATTTGAAGAGTGAAAAGATGTATACCCACACAATGCACATTCTTGCCTCTAGCTAAACTATTTCTGGAAAATCTTACATAAAATAAAAAAAACTCTGACAATGCGCTTCATGGCACAAATATGCAAACAAGCATAATGCTCATGTCAAGACTCATTCATGTGTCAATTCATCAGAACAGTGAACAGTCTATTGAAGGGTTTACCTGACTGCTAAGAAAAATAATTATTATCTGACTTGCAACTGCTGTGACAGAATACATGCTTTGGCAAAATATAAATACACTCCGTGCATAAGGAAAAAAAGCCCCCCACTGTCAAGCAATATTCAAGCAATTTGCAATAAGGTAACAAACTGCAGGGAGAGCAAGTCTGGTCCGATGATCTAATTCCCAGCAGTATAGAAACATTCAACATATTGCTGAAACTTTCAGAATATTAAAGAGGATATAAATATATCTAAATAATTCTTGATGCTACAGGGGAACTATAAGCACAATATTCTTTAGAACATCACTAGGTCTTAGGCTAGGTTCACATATGCTGTGGCCGCGGTTCACAGCATGGGGTCCGGTGCATCCCTGTTCACCAATTTAGGTGCGAATCAGGTTTTGTGCCTGAATTCACACCTGAATCGGAACCAAAAAAGCACAGGACCCTTTTTAAATGCAGACCGCGGCCGCCCTGAAGCTGTGTGAAGCAGCTCCATCGAGTGCCAGTCACACTCTCCTGTCGTGCGAACTGGAAACCCGCATCCAATTTCGCATATGTGTTATCCCGGCCTTACTTCAATAAGGTTTAAGGCTCATGTACATTAGAATGCATGCTTTACAGAGGCTCAATACGATTGAAGCTATGTAAAAAAATAAATAAAAAACAAGCAAAGGGTAAAAGAACTAGTCACCAGTATTGACCATGGGCTCCCTGCAGCTGATCTTTTTCCCATTACTTATGTATCATGCTTTTGTCTGCAATGAAAATCCTTTAGAGGTAACCAACTTCATAGAGGTGCTGGGTTTGCTTCTTCAGGTCAGAGCTGCCCCCCGATGACCGGTGGGGTAAAAATCAGGAAGCAACAGGAAAGGGTGTTCACTGAAGGATGAGGCAGAAGCTAGAAGGGGCGTGCACTGTAGGTCCCCAGGTACAGATTCCTCTCCAGCATGGAGAACATCGAGGATTACAGTAGTGACATGCCTAAATATCACTCCAAATATCGCAAAACTAGCAGTCAGCATTAACAGTGCCTTAGATGATTCGATATGACAGATATACAACTATGAGGAATAAGGCACAGAAAGTATTTACGGCAATGTGTAAAATATTAAGGGTTGTGTTCAAGTCCAATTTAAAACACATTGACAGGGAAACATGCATTTTTCAAAGACTCTCAGCATACAAGAATGGAAAAAGTAGGTCAATGCACCCAAAAAGCACCATGCAGGACCTTTTTTTCCCAACACAATGCAATTGAATATTTTAAACTGAACAAACATAAAACAGGTATGCATTTAGCTTGTGCTAGAAAATGCAGCAAAAGCCATAATCTTTTCTGAACAAGCCCTCATTTTAGAAGCTAATTTTCAGTATAAAAAATCAAGAATTTTCTAAAACTAGCAATCGTTTGGCATTCTCAGTTAAACAGGGCTTCTTGCTCATATTCACCAAGTGGTAGACACATTTTTTAATGCGTGAATTAAGCTGCTAGGTGGAGGGGAAACAAAAATCCATCTGTTATCAAGGTTTATTGAGAGAAGCATTGAGGCAATTTTCATTTTTAAGCAGACCAGGAACAGTTTATTGGTTTTATGCCTCGTACACACGACCGAGTTTCTCGTAAAAAAACGACAAGAAAACTGGCGAGAGAGCTTTCTTGCCGAGAAAACCGTTCGTGTGTATGGTTTTTCGTCGAGAAAACTGCCGGGAATCTTGACAAGAAAAATAGAGAACCTGCTCTCTATTTTCTTGTCAGGATTCTCGATTTTCTCGTCGGGTTTCTCGTCGGCCTGTTTTGCGACGAGAAAACCGTTCGTGTGTATGCTTTTCCGAGTCTTAAAAAATCGCGCATGCTCAGAATCAAGTATGAGACGGGAGCGCTCCTTCTGGTAAAACTAGTGTTCGTAATGGAGATAGCACATTCGTCATGCTGAACTGAAAAGCACAAGGCTGAAAAGCACGAATCGTCTCTCACCAAATTTTTAACTAACACGCAGTAACACGAGGTCAGCAAAAGCAGCCCAGGGGGTGGCGCCATTGGAATCGAACTCCCCCTTTATACTGCCGTCGTACGTGCTGTACGTGACCGCGCAGAACAACGACGAGATTTTGAATTGACTGAGTGTATGCAAGGAAAGCTTGACAAGAAGCTCGTCAAGCTTGACAAGAATCTCGTAGAGAAAATCGACGGGTTTTTTACGACGAGAAACTCGGTCGTGTGTACGAGGCTTTAGACCAACAAAAGGAGCACAGGATTTTTGTAATTAAAATGATATACATTTATAGTAACACAAAGTAAAAGCATAAATGCATATTATTCAAGCACCCACTTGCTCAACTATGCAGATCACAAAACACACCTATGGCCCAGCTAAATAACATAGGCTTAGAGAAGAGGAGAAAAGTGCTCAAGGGAGAGGGATGATGGAAGAAAGGGAGGGAGTTGGAAGGGGGGGGGGGGGGGGGTTAGGGTAGATAAGGTACTGGAAATAAAGTATGTCAATGTTTTTATATAAATGATACATTTTGATAAAATAAAGAGTAAAAAAAAATAAAAAAAATTACATAGGCTTCCATAAAAGATACTGGTTACGATTTCAGTTTAACTGTAATATTCTTTACCATATTGCATGAGCTTGGGATGGTTTTCTGGTTCACGATGCTATTCACTGATGACTCCAGCAAATATGCTGGATTTAACTTCTTCCCAGGCTTGTACAAAAGCTTTAGCTTCAAATGATTGTGCAGACTCCCCAAGTGCCCTTTTAACAAAACTTTGACTTCATACCAAACTACATTCACAGCCATGGAAAAAGTGAACATCCCTGCAGCATTCTTAAAGTTCACCTGTGCCCACCTATATAACTGCAAAGCAAAAGGAACTCCGCACACAGAATTATTTTAGATCAGTCCTGTATTTCTTTTCTCAAAATTTTAAATTTTATATGCGGTAAACCCTTAATAAATTTCCACCCAGCAACTGACTGGACTCCATTTCTGTTGGTGTGGTCATTGATGCTCCCAGACATGCGGTTATGTTAACAATTTACCTTGTGGTCCTTCTCTAGCACTGGTAAACAAAATAAATCCTGTATGTAGGGATAATTTCACTTTGTGGTCCCTATAGGTACAGGTGCAACTTTAACCACCTAATAACCCGGCCCATAGCCGAAAGACGGCTCAGGGCGGTGTCTTAACTCTGGGAGGATGTCCATGGACGTCCTCCCAGAATCGCACGCACACGAGAGCGGCCGTGACCGCCGGGTCCAGAGGACCCGACGGATCGCAGTAAATAGCTGAGATAGCGGCCGTTTACTACGTGATCGCTCCGTCAAATGACGGAGCGATCACTTGTAAACAAAGGTTCCTCCCTCCCCTCTCTGTACAGATTGGTACAGTGTGGGAGGGGGAGAGAGCAGATGGCAGCAGCTCTGTGGGCTGGATCTGTGACAATTGCATCCCTGCCATACCCTGCGATACCCTGCCATACCCAGCCGTACGCTGCGAAACCCAGCCGTACTCGGCCTCTGTATGTGGCCAGGCTGTGGAAGTCTCACACGTGGTATCGCTGTACTCAGGAGGAGTAGGAGAATCTATTTTGGGGTGTCATTTTTGGTATGTACATGCTATGTGTTAGAAATATTGTATAAATGGACAACTTTGTGTTTAAAAAAAACAAAAAAACAAAAAACAAAAAAAAAGCGTTTTAACCACTTCCCGCCTGCTGGCCGTCATATGACGTCCTTGAATTTGTGCGGGGATATCTGAATGATGGATGCAGCTACAGGCATCATTCAGATATCAGCTTTTTCAGCCACCATAAGAACAATCATGGCGGCTGTTCCGCCGCTTGATCGTTCTTACGGGAGGCGAGAGGGGACGTCCCCCCTCCCGCCGCCCTCCGGTGCTTCTACCGACTCACCGATATGATCGAAGCAAGGATCGTTTTTTTTATTTCAGGCTTACCAGCCTAGAGGTAAGATGAGGGGTCTTATTGACCCCATATCTCACTGTCAAGAGGACCTGTCATGCCATATTCCTATTACAAGGGATTTTTACATTCCTTGTAATAGTAATAAACGTGATCAAAAAAATTATTTTTGGTGGAAAACGTGTCAAACTAAAATAAAGTAAAATGAACAATAAAATATTTTTTGTTTTAAAGCGCCCCTGTCCCCGTGTGCTCGCATACAGAAGCAAACGCATACGCAAGTCCCGCCTACATATGAAAACTGTGTTCAAACCACACATGTGAGGTATCGCTGCGAACGTTAGAGCGAGACCAATGATTTTGGCCCTAGACCCCCTCTGTAACTCAAAACATGTAACCAGTAAAAATATTTAAAGCTTCTGGGATTTTTAAGTAGCAAAGTTTTCCACCATTCCACGAGCGTGTGCAAATTTGAAGGGCGACATGTTGGATATCCATTTACTCGGTGTAACTTCATCTTTCACATTATGCATAAACATTGGGCTAACTTTACTGTTTTGTTTTTTTTTAAAGCAGATAACGCGTTTGAAAAATTGCTGCGCAAATACCGTGCAAGATAGAAAGTTGAAACGAACGCCATTGTATTCTCTAGGGTCTTTGCTAAAAAAAACATAGATAATGTTTTAGGGTTCTATGTAATTTTCTAGCAAATAAATGATGATTTTACACATAGGAGAGAAATGTCAGAATTGGCCTGGGTGCTCCAGAACGCCTGAAGATGCTACCTGCATGTTGGGCCTCTGTATGTGGCCACGCTGTGTAAAAGTCTCACACATGTGGTATCGCCATACTCCGGAGTAATAGCAGAATGTGTTTTGGGGTGTAATTTGTGGTATGCATATGCTGTGTGTGAGAAATAACCTGCTAATATGACAATTTTGTGAAAGAAAAAAAAATTCTTGATTTTGCAAAGAATTGTGGGAAAAAATTACAACTTCAAAAAACTCACCATGCCTCTTTCTAAATACCTTGGAATGTCTTCTTTCCAAAAAGGGGTCATTTAGGGGGTATTTGTACTTTTCTGGCATGTTAGGGTCTCAAGAAATCAGTCAGTACTTCAGGTGTAATCAATTTTCAGATATTGGCACCATAGCTTGTGGACTTTATAACTTTAACAAAGACCAAATAATATACACCAATTTGTACTTATTTTTACCAAAGATATGTAACAGTATAAATGTTGGCCAAAATTTATGAAGAAAAATTACTAATTTGCTAAATTTTATAACAGAAACTACCAAAATACCACCAAAAGAAAGCTCTATTTGTGTGAAAAAAGGACAAAAAAAAGGGATTTTTATAACAGCTTACCTGTAAAATCCTTTTCTTGGAGTACATCACGGGACACAGAGCGACTTAGTCATTACTAATGTATATAGATTACCTTCAGGTGTTGGCACTGGCCAATTCCAGACCGGAAGTACCCTCCCCTATATAAGCCCCTCCCATCCGGGAGCACCTCAGTTTTGTAGCCAAGCAATAAGTGTCCCAAAAAGAGGGGTGGGAGCTCTGTGTCCCGTGATGTACTCCAAGAAAAGGATTTTACAGGTAAGCTGTTATAAAAATCCCTTTTTCTTTTTCGTACATCACGGGACACAGAGCGACTTAGTCATTACTAATGGGACGTCCCAAAGCAATGCCAAATGAGGGGAGGGATACATAAGCTGGGCGCCATCAGGCATGAGGATCTTTTGCAGCCTGCAACACACTGCGCCCAAAGGCGACATCCTCCTGACTTCTAACGTCTACCTGGTAGAATCTAGTAAACGTGTGTACCGAAGACCATGTTGCGGCCTTACATACTTGAGCCAGGGAGGCCTGGCGATGCACTGCCCATGAAGTTCCAACTGCTCTTGTGGAGTGCGCCCTAACTTTGAACGGAGGCGGTCTCTTTCTCAAGCCATAGGCTTGTATTATGACCTGTCGAATCCACTTGGCTAAAGTCGATTTTGATGCTGCCTGACCCTTTTTAGGGCCTTCCGGCAGAATAAACAAAGTATCCGTTCTGCGAATCTGAGCAGTGGCTTTTAGATAAGCTTTAACTGCTCTTACTACATCCAAGGAATGTAATAACTTTTCCTCTACCGAGCTAGGTTTGGGGAAAAAAGAAGGAAGAACCACATCTTGGTTCAAATGAAACCTCAATACCACCTTAGGAAGAAAGGCTGGATGAGGACGTAATATTACTCTGTCCTTATGGACAACCAGATATGGCTCCTTACAGGACAAGGCGGCTAATTCCGATACTCTTTTAGCCGAACAAACGGCTACTAAGAAAATCAATTTCCTGGTGAGAAGAACCAAGGAAATGTGTTGCAATGGTTCAAACGGTTGTTTCTGTAGAACTGACAGAACCAGGTTTAAGTCCCAAGGACATATGGGAATACTAACCGGAGGGCTAATACGCATCACTCCTTGTATGAAAGCTTTGACTAGTGAATGCGAAGCCAAGGGCCTTTGAAAAAATATTGACAAGACCGAAATCTGACCCTTGATAGTACTCAAGGCCAGCTTCCTATCTACAGCCCACTGTAGGAAGTCCAAAATCCTCCCTATCACGTACTTACGTGGATGCCATTTCTTGGCCTCACACCACTTAATGTACGCTTTCCAGATCCTATAATAGATCTGCCTGGATACCGGCTTCCTGGCATTGATCATGGTAGATACCACAGAATTAGAGAGCCCTCTCTTTTTCAGAATGTGGGCTTCAATAGCCAGGCCGTCAAACCTAGGGCTGGTAAGGAAGGGTGGTATATCGGTCCCTGCGACAGCAGGTCCGGACGATGTGGGAGGGTCCAAGGACTCCTCACTGACATTTTTACAATCTCCGCGTACCATGCCCTTCGGGGCCACGCTGGAGCCACCAGAATCACTGGTTTCTTTTCTACCCTGATTCTGCGGAGTAATCGCGGTAACAATTGTGGTGGTGGGAATGCATATATCAGCTTGAACTGATCCCAAGGGAACACTAGGGCATCCGAGCCGCAAGCTAGAGGATCCCTTGTGCGAGACACAAATCTGTCCACCTTTGCGTTGAATCTGGATGCTAGCAGATCTACATCCGGTGTTCCCCACCGCTGGCATATTGCCTGGAAAACCTCGGGGTGAAGAGACCATTCCCCCGGGCATAATTGTTGGCGACTTAAAAAGTCCGCTCTCCAATTTTCCACTCCTGGGATGAAAACCGCGGATATGGCTGGGACATATTTTTCTGCCCACTCCAGGATGCAATTTGCTTCCCTCTGGGCTGCACGACTCCTGGTGCCACCCTGGTGATTGATATATGCCACTGCTGTGGCATTGTCTTATTGAATTCTGACAGGGGACCCTTGGAGTTTGGATGTCCATGCTACTAGGGCATACCGGGCTGCTCGTATCTCTAAGAGATTGATGGGCAGGGCCTTTTCTGCTTCTGACCACTTGCCCTGGAGAGACCATTGCTCCAGTACTGCCCCCCAGCCTATGAGGCTGGCATCTGTAGTGACTACCTTCCAAGAAACCGGACTGAAGGGTTTCCCTTTTTCCAGATTCTGGGGCACCAACCACCAATGGAGGCTCTTGCGAACGGAAGGGGACAGGGACATTGGTAAGTCTAAAGCCTGAACTTTTTTGTTCCAGGCTGACAGTATGGCCTTTTGCAAATTCCTTGAATGGAATTGACCGTAGGGTACCGCTTCGAATGAATCCACCATTTTTCCCAGCAGCCTCATGCAGAGGCGTATGGATGGTTTTCTTTTTGTACCCACTAAGTGGGTCAAATCTTTTAAAGACGACACCTTCTCTGGAGGTAAGAAAATCTTTCTCTGATTTGAATCCAGCCTTAGCCCTAAGTATTCCAGACTTTTGACTGGTCTTAGAGCTGACTTGTCCCGGTTGATAATCCAACCGTGATATTCCAGATACTTGATTGTCTTGTGAATAGCTACTTCCAGCTTTTCCACTGAGTGGTCTATTAGTAGCAGGTCGTCTAGATATGCCATTATCGTTACACCCTGTGTTCTTAGATTGGCCAATAATGGGGCCAGAATTTTTGTGAACACTCGTGGTGCTGTGGCCAGACCGAAAGGTAAGGCTCTGAACTGAAAATGGCGCCCTTCTACTGCAAAGCGTAGAAATTTCTGGTGGGCCGGAAAGATGGGAATATGCAGATAAGCATCCCTTATGTCGATCGAGGCTAACCATTCCTGCCCTTGTAGGGCGGTGGCCACCGATCAGATCGACTCCATCCGAAAAGTCCTGATATTTAGGAACTTGTTTAGCCCTTTTAGATTTAATATGGGCCTCACGTCCCCATTTGGTTTGGGGACTGTGAAAAGGTTCGAGTAAAACCCGAATCCGATTTCTTCCAGGGGAACCTTCATGATTACACCTTGGAGCAATAGTTGTTCTAGTGCCAGAAGGAGGGATCCTCTCTTCTGGGGATCTCTTGGCACGTTTGACCTCATAAATTGGGCAGGAGGAGTGCCTTTTAACTCCAGCTTGTATCCCAGACTTACTGCGGAGAGCACCCATCTGTCTCTGATGGTGTCCCGCCAGGTCTCTGTGAACAACTGAAGTCTTCCCCCCACCCGATTGAGTGGGGGCAACGCTTCATGCCTTGGGGGGAGGTTTTGTACCTCTCTTGATCCAGGGCTTCTTGTTACCCTGTGATTGTCCCTGATTTCTGCCCCCTGAATTTGACCGCGGAGGCCGTCGGAACTGCTTCACAGCCGATGTGCCCGGGACTGGAGAAGTAGGCCTCTTAAAAGAAGGACTTCTACCCTTGTTCTTAACCGGTAAGAGTGAACTTTTACCGGCAGAAATTTTCTGGATATATTTGTCCAGATCTTCTCCAAATAAGCGTTCTCCATGAAATGGGAAGCTAACCAGCAGTTTTTTACAGGGAGCTTCAGCAGACCAGTTTTTGAGCCACAGAAGCCTACGCATATGTACTATAGACAGCGTAAAGCGGGAGGCCTGTTGGATTGTATCCTTTATGGCGTCCACCGCAAAACACAAGGCTCTAGGCAGGTCAGCTAGGGCAAGAGCCTGCTGATCTGGTAAGTCCCTTAAGACTTGTTTCAACTGATCTTTCACTGCTTGGCAGACTCCAATCGCTGCTACCGCAGGTTGTGTCACCATGCTTGCTGTAGAGAAAGCAGATTTTAGTAAAGACTCCAATTTTTTATCTATTGGGTCTTTGAACATTGGAACATTATCTACTGGACATGTCAGTGATTTGTTAACAGAAGAGATGGCTGCGTCCACTGTAGGGACCCTCCATTTTTTTATGAACTTATCCTCCATGGGATAGATCACCGGAAATCTCTTGGGGGGAGCAAATATTTTATCAGGATGCTCCCAATCCTGGTAAATAAGCCCTTCTAATAAAGGGTGGATTGGGAAGGAACAGACAGCCTGGGGAGCTTTTAGCGACCCCAGCGAGGAAACCGTAGTGGATGGTGGTTCCGCCAGAGGCATTTTAAATGCTGATCGGACCATGTTAGTCAGAGACTGAACCCATAATCTTTCAGCCTGAGATGCTGAGAAAGGTTCTTCCACTGTTGATTCCTCCATAACTGAATCAACCTCATCCTGATCCCCTTCAGGTAGGTCGATCTCTGTGTGGGGCTGTTCCTCCACTAACAGGCACTCTGAAGGAGGAGACGGAGATCGGATGCGCTTTTCCTGTGACAGGGAAGCAGCGATCAATGCTGTTAATCTCTCTTCCAATCCTCCCAGAGTTGAGGATAAAACCTCCTCTGTTATATATACAGGAGCAGGTGGACTGGGGACAGCCGCAGCACCAGGCATTCCTGCGGGGTTTCTACGGCTACTGACCTCTGAATTCTCAGGGGAGATTGGTGCAGTACAAGCATGCCCAATATCCTCAGAGCCCGATGGAGACCCCTTTGGCTTCCTGGAAGACCTATTTCCGGAGCGTCTGGACGACATATCCTTTAAGCACAAAGCTGAGGTATTCCCGTCGTCATACACCAATTTTTGCTGGTAATAGTCTAACACAGTTGCTGCTATATACCAGCTGGTGTCCACTAAAGTGCCTTTCTATGGGGATGCCTGCATCAACCGCCTCTGTGTGCCACTGTTTGTTGCTAGCTCTGTTTGCATCCAGCTGACACTTGTACTGTGTCTTTTAACCATGCTGGGACGCCTGCACATGCGCAGAAGAGCCGCGGCGCGCATCGAGCGTCATCCACCCGCCCCGCCCCTTTTTTTTCATAGGAGGCGTGTGCACGCGCCCGCGCGCGCCCGTGCGCCATTTTCGAAATCAAACAGGGACTAGGAGCCAGGGCCCTTTTTACCGGAGGGCCTGTGCGGTGGATGAGCGCAGCAACAGGGCAGAGGAAGTGGATTCCCACAGAGAAACTTACCAACTGCCTGGATCTTTTGACTTGAGAAAACCAAAGATCCACATGACAAGAAAAATGGACTACAGCGGCCTCTAGTGGTTTAACACAGGTACCGCGGTCCCTTTTTTTTTTTTTTCTTGACTACTATTAAAATTTTACATTTTCAGTAGTTACAGGCAAACACAGATATTTAGCGGGAATACCGTTAGGTAACAGACAGAAAGACAAATTAGGCTTGGGGGTCCCCCAATAGAACCAAGTTCCTGGGGGCCCCCACTTACCTGATCCCCGCCGCAGGACTTTGTTTGGTCCACAGAAGTCCAAACTTCACCTATCACGGCAGGCAATGTAATTAAACCTTCAGGGACCGGGTTCCCAAGGATTCCACTCCCCTGGACCTGTATAGCACCCTGCACAGACAACATCTTGGTCGTGGGTATGACCAGAGCTCTGGATCCCAGGGTCCAGCCCTCCTAAGAGAGGCATTACAGGCAAAACCTTGCTCTTCTGCTGCAAGGCCCGGGTACCGACAGTTTAGCTATGAAGCTTTTTTGGTGGGATCCGGAACAGCTTACTAAGGCCCAAAAGAACCTGTACGCAAGCCCAGTGAAAACACATGTTACTCTTTGGCCAACACCTTAGACACTGGCAAAAAACTGAGGTGCTCCCAGATGGGAGGGGCTTATATAGGGGAGGGTACTTCCGGTCTGGAATTGGCCAGTGCCAACACCTGAAGGTAATCTATATAACCCATTAGTAATGACTAAGTCGCTCTGTGTCCCGTGATGTACGAAAAAGAAATTTCATTTGGGTACAGAGTTGTATGACTGAGTAATTGTCATTCAAAATGTGAGAGCACCGAAAGCTGAAAATTGGTCTGGTTATTAAGGGGGATTAAGTGCCCAGTTGTCAAGTGGTTAAACTGCTTTTGCTACATAATAAAGTAGACAGATTTATTTTTTTACCATCTTCATTTTAATATCCCAAGGCATCCCAAATGAAACACCATAAACCTACTAAGAGAGTAACACTTAAAGTGGAACTACACTGTATCTGCACCACAAAGCAAAATGCTATTTACAGTAATTATTTTTTTATTATTTAAAGCAAACTCCCCTGTCCATCCATGTCTCCATGCTTTATTTTGCTGAGAAATCACTTTAAAAAACACCCCCTAGCAATCTTAAAGCGGAGCTCCACCCTAAAGTGGAACTTCCGCTCATCGGAACCCTCCCCCCCCTCCGGTGTCATATTTGGCACCTTTCAGGGGGAGGGGGGTGCAGATACCTGTTTAAGACAGGTATTTGCACCCACTTCCAGGAGTCCTCACTGTGGGAATTCTGCGGGTAGTACGTCACTTCCCGCAGAATACCCATTGTGTTCTGGGAGACACTCGGCTCCCAGAACACAACAGGGACCAGTGAGACTGGCGCAGCGCGACTAGCCCATGCGCCGTAGGGAACCGGGCAGTGAAGCCGCACTTCTTGGTTCCCTCAACGAGGATGGCGGTGGGGGCAGCAGAGTGACGAGTGATTGCTCGTCTTCTGCTGCCGACGTCGCTGGACTCCAGGACAGGCAAGTGTCCTAATATTAAAAGTCAGCAGCTGCAGTATTTGTAGCGGCTGGCTTTTAATATTTTTTGTTTCAGGGGAGCTCCGCTTTAAAATTCAGCCCTCTGTAGGTTGATCATTTTCATTTCCAACAAACAATGTTGCATCCTTTTCTTCCTAACACATCACCCAGTCCATATCAGTATAGATATCCAGAATGATATTTTTCCCCATTGAGATCTGATGTGTTTTCTAAATGTTCCTTGAATTTTTTTGAGCACTGTATTTACTAATGCTAGCCATATGAGGAGTAAAAATAGTCAATGTTGCTTGAGAGTGTGATGTTCCGCTTTAAGTGCTACTTTAAGCCCCTTACACATGGGCAGAATGTCAGGAGATATTTGCCGGTACAAAAAATACCGGCCGACATTCTGCCCGTGTGTATGTTGGACGAGTATGCTGGAAAACCAGCAGCTGACCGACTCCTGATCAGCGCTCTCAGCCAATGGCAGTGAGCACTGATCAGAGTGTTCTGGTGAGGGATCTGTCCCCCTTTCAGAATGCAACAGCTCAGCAGGGGAGGTCGCTGGACTAACCTTGCATGATTAGTACAGCAGCTCACGACCGGAGCGGTCAGTTTTTTTCGTGCAACTCGCGGAGTTGCATGAAAAACCACTGTAGTGTGTACCAGGCTCCAAGTAAATGTTGAGTCAATATAGATTTTTAATTAGTTGCTATTACGTACGGCACATCACCATTCTATGTACCGTTAAAGTGATTGTAAAGTCTAATTTTTAAAAATGAAAAAAAAACATGTTATACTTGCCTCCTCTGTGCAGTTGGTTTTGCACAGAGCACCCTGGATCCTCCTCTTCTTGGGTCCCTCTTTGCTGCTCCTGGCCCCTCCCTCCTGTCGAGTGCCCCCCACAGCCAGCAGCTTGCCATGGGGGCACCCGAGCTGAGTCACAACTCCGTGTATTCATTCAGACACAGAGCCCTGACCCAGCCACGCCCGTTCTTCCCTGATTGGCTGACTTTGATGGACAGCCACAGGAGCCAATGGCACCACTGCTGTGTCTCAGCCAATCAGGAGGAGAGTCCCGGGCGAATAGGACACTCGTGGACATCGCTGGAAAGAGATAGGGCTCAGGTAAGAAAATTAGGGGGTCGTGGGGAGGCTGCTACACACAGAAATAAACTTTCTGCCTTTACAACTTCTTTAAATCTTTCAGTATCACTATCATAAACCTGAGCATAAACCAGAAACTGTGGCTTTACAGCTTGTCATGACGATTCAGACAAAAAGATTACATTTTCCATTAACACCAGGATTTAAACACAGCAGCATTAAAAATAAATAAAAATGATACCTTTGATGGCAATGTTGTCCTGAGCCATGATAGAGCACAGAGAACTGCATGCATCTTTTTAAGTAAAAAATATTTTTTTCCTGAATCAACTTGCGCAGTAAGTAAAGTAAAACAGATGCCGTGCTCAAGTGGAAAACAGAGGGAAAGGAATGTTTCTTCTGCTGCAGCATTAGAGAGGCACATTCCCATAAATAATGCAGAAATGTCACTGTGTGGTTTTGTCTTTATGTGGTAAACATTATACCAATATTTAGATGAAATTAAAGGGAATCTTTTCTCATTTCTTGTAAGGACAGAGTTAGCAGATGATCTCTTCACAATACATTTCCCTATTCTGTCTTTACATCTGCAGAAAAACACACTCCCTCATTAAAAAGAGAAAAAAAAAGTCCCTGGTGGTTTTGAAACAATTACAAATTTTATTAACTCAAGCTAATTTATCACTTCAAAATTGTGTACAAAAGAGGTATAAAAAAAACAGATTATTGCAGCGTTAAGACTACATTTAAAAAAAAAAAATAATAATAATTCTACGAACATTTTTGTTTCAACTTAAAACACAATTTAGCTTGTGGAAACAGAGCAATAGAAACATTTACTTACTTCGATCTGGCACTCAAAGAAAGACCCTAAAAACTTTCTTTGCACCACAGGGTAGCCTTCCTCTATAAAGACATCCCCATTTCATAATCTCCCAACATGTCAGGCCTATACGAGGGGGTTGAGGTATCTTATGACAAGACAGATCAAGAAAAAAAATAGGATTTTTATAACAGCTTACCTGTAAAATCCTTTTCTTAGGAGTACATCACGGGACACAGAGCGACATAGTCATTACTAATGGGTTATATAGATACCGTCAGGTGCTGGCACTGGCAACTTCCAAAACCGGAAGTACCCTCCCCTATATAAGCCCCTCCCATCCGGGAGCACCTCAGTTTTGTAGCAAAGCAATAAGTGTCCCCAAAGAGGGGTGGGAGCTCTGTGTCCCGTGATGTACTCCTAAGAAAAGGATTTTACAGGTAAGCTGTTATAAAAATCCTATTTTCTTTCTCGTACATCACGGGACACAGAGCGACATAGTCATTACTAATGGGATGTCCTAAAGCAATGCCCAATGAGGGGGGGGGATACACCATATATAAGCTGAGCGCTATCAGACATGAGGATCTTTTGCGGCCTGCAACACACTGCGCCCAAAGGCGACATCCTCCTGACTTCTAACGTCCACCTGGTAGAACCTAGTAAACGTGTGAACTGAAGACCATGTTGCGGCCTTACAGATTTGAGCCAGGGAGGCCTGGTGATGCACTGCCCATGAAGTTCCAACTGCTCTCGTGGAGTGCGCTCTAACTTTGAATGGAGGCGGTCTCCTTCTCAAGCCATAGGCTTGTATTATGACCTGTCGAATCCACTCGCTAAAGTAGATTTTGACGCTGCCTGACCCTTTCTGGGGCCTTCCGGCAGAATAAACAAAGTATCCGTTCTGCGAATCTGAGCAGTGGCTTTTAGATAAGCTTTAACTGCTCTTACTACATCCAAAGAATGTAATAACTTTTCTTCTACCGAAGTAGGTTTGGGGAAAAAAGAAGGAAGAACCACATCTTGGTTCAAATGAAACCTCGATACCACCTTAGGAAGAAAGGCTGGATGAGGGCGTAATACTACTCTGTCCTTATGGATAACCAGATATGGCTCCTTACAGGACATAGCTGCTAATTCCGACACTCTTTTAGCCGAACAAACGGCTACTAGAAAAATCAATTTCCTGGTGAGAAGAACCAAAGAAATATGCTGTAATGGTTCAAATGGTTGTTTCTGTAGAACCGACAGAACCAAGTTTAGATCCCATGGACATATGGGAATATTAACCGGAGGGCTAATACGCATCACTCCTTGTATAAAGGCTTTGACTAGTGAATGCGAAGCCAAGGGCCTTTGAAAAAATATTGACAAGGCCGAAATCTGACCCTTGATAGTACTCAAGGCAAGCTTCCTATCTACAGCCCATTGTAGGAAGTCCAGAATCCTACCTATTACGTATTTACGTGGATGCCATTTCTTGGCCTCACACCAGGCGATGTACGCCTTCCAGATTCTATAGTAGATCTGCCTGGATACCGGCTTCCTGGCATTGATCATGGTAGATACCACAGAATTAGAGAGCCCTCTCTTTTTTAGAATGTGGGCTTCAATAGCCAGGCCGTCAAACCTAGGGCTGGTAAGGAAGGGTGGTATATCGGTCCTTGCGAAAGCAGGTCCGGACGATGTGGGAGAGTCCAAGGACTCCCCACTGACATTTTACAATCTCCACGTACCACGCTCTTCGGGGCCACGCTGGAGCCACCAGAATCACTGGTTTCTTTTCTACCCTGATTCTGCGGAGTAATCGAGGTAACCATTGTAGCGGTGTGAATGCATATATCAGCTTGAACTGATCCCAAGGGAACACTAGGGCATCCGAGCCGCAAGCTAGGGGATCCCTTGTCCGAGAGACAAACCTGTCCACCTTTGCGTTGAATCTGGATGCTAGAAGATCTACATCCGGTGTTCCCCACCGCTGGCATATTGTCCAGAAAACCTCGGGGTGAAAGGACCCTTCCTCTGGGCATAATTGCTGGCGACTTAGAAAGTCCGCCTTCCAATTCTCCACTCCTGGAATGAATACCGCAGATATGGCTGGGAAATATCTTTCTGCCCATTTCAGGATGTAATTTACTTCCCTCTGGGCTGCACGACTCCTGGTGCCCCCCTGATGATTGATATATGCCACTGCTGTGGCATTGTCTGATTGAATTCTGACAGGGGACCCTTGGAGTTTGGATGTCCATGCTACTAGGGCATACCGGGCTGCTCGTATCTCTAAGAGATTGATGGGCAGGGCCTTTTCTGCATCCGACCATCTGCCCTGGAGAGACCATTGCTCCAGTACTGCTCCCCAGCCTATAAGGCTGGCATCTGTAGTGACCACCTTCCAAGAAATCGGACTGAAGGATTTCCTTTTTTCCAGATTCTGGGGAACCAACCACCAACGGAGGCTCTTGCGAACGGAAGGGGACAAGGACATTGTAAGTCTAGGGCCTGAACTTTTTTGTTCCAGGCTGACAGTATGGCCCCTTGCAAATTCCTTGAATGGAATTGACCGTAGGGTACTGCTTCGAATGATGCCACCATTTTTCCCAGCAGCCTCATATACAGGCGTATGGACGGCTGTCTTTTTTGTACCCACTAAGTGGATCAAATCTTTCAAAGACAATACCTTTCCTCGAGGCAAGAATATTTTTCTCTGGCCTGAATCCAACCTTAGCCCCAAGTATTCCAGACTTTTGACTGGTTTTTAGGGCTGACTTGTCTCGGTTGATAATCCAACCGTGAGATTCCAGATACTTGATCGTCTTGTGAACGACCACGTCTAGTTTTTTCACTGAGTGGTCTATCAGCAACAAGTCATCCAGATATGCCATTATCATTACACCTTGTGTTCTTAGATTGGCCAATAAAGGGCCAGAATTTTTGTAAACACTCGTGGTGCTGTGGCCAAACCGAAGGGTAAGGCTCTGAACTGAAAATGGCGCCCTTCTACTGCGAAGCGTAGAAATTTTTGGTGGACTGGAAAGATGGGAATGTGCAAATAAGCATCTTTGATGTCGATCGTGGCTAACCAATCCTCCCCTTGTAGGGCAGTGGCCACCGATCGGATCGACTCCATCGGAAAGTCCTGATATACAGGAATTTGTATAGCCCTTTTAGAATTAATATGGGCCTCCCGACCGCGTTTGCTTCGGGACTGTAAAGAGGTTTGAGTAAAACCCGAACCCTCATTCTTCCAGGGGAACCTCCATAATTACTCCTTGGAGCAATAGTTGTTCTAGTGCCAACAGGAGGGACTCTCTCTTCCGGGGATCCCTTGGCACGTTTGACCTCAAAAATGGGAAGGAGGAGAGTCTTTTAACTCCAAACTGTATCCCAAACCTACTGCGGAGAGCACCTATCTGTCTTGATCGTGTCCCGCCAGGTCTCTTGCGAACAACTGGAGTCCTCCCCCCACCCGACTGAGTGGGGGCTTCAATGAATTTAACTTTGGGGGAGGTTTTGTACCTCCCCTGACCCAGAGTTTCTCATTACCCTGCTACTGTCCCTGTTTTTTACCCCCGGGATTTGACCGAGGAGGCCGTCGGAACTGTTACACAGCCGATGCCCCAGGGACTGGAGAAGCAGGCCTCTTAAAGAGGGACCTCTAACTCTGCTTTTAACCGGCAAGAGCGTATTTTTACCGCTGGAAATTTTCTGGATATATTTGTCCAGGTTTTCCCTGAATAAGCGTTCACCATGAAATGGGACGCTAACCAGCCATTCTTTACAGGGAGCTTCAGCAGACCAGTTTTTGAGCCATAGGAGCCTACGCATATGTACTCTAGACAGCGTAAGGCGAGAGGCCTGATGGACTGAATCCTCTATGGCGTCAACCGCAAAGCCTAAGGCTCTAGGTAGATCAGCTAGGGCAAAGCCTGCTGATCTGTCAAGTCCCTCAAGACCTGTTTCAACTGATCCTTCACTGCTTAGCAGACCCCAATAGCTGCTACTGCTGGTTGTATCACCAAGCAGATTTTCATAAGGACTCCAATCTTTTATCTATTGGGTTCTTGAACATTTGGACATTATCCACTGGACATGTCAGTGATTTATACATACAAGAGATGGCTGCGTCCACTGTAGGGACCTTCCATTTTTTTTTTTTGATGAACTTATCCTCCATGGGATAGACCACCGGAAATCTCTTGGGGGAATAAATATTTTCTCAGGACGTTCCCAATCCTGGTAAATGAGCCCTTTCAGTAAAGGGTGAAGTGGAAAAGAACAAACAGTCTGGGGGCTTCCAGCGACCCCAACGAGGATACAGTAGTGGTTGATGGTTCCGCAAGGTGCATTTTTAAATGCTGATCGGACCATGTTAGTCAGAGACTGAACCCATAATCTTTCAGCTTGAGATGCTGAGAAAAGGTTCCCCCACTGTTGATTCCTCTATAACAGAATCAACCTCATCCTGATCCCCTTCAGGCAGGTCGATCCCTGTATGGGACTGTTGCTCTGCTAACAGGCACTCTGAAGGAGGAGACGGAGATCGGGCGTGCTTTCCCTGACAGGGAGGCAGCCTCTCTAATCCTCCCAGAGCTGAGGAAAAAACCTCCTCTGTTACATACACAGGAGCAGGTGAACTGAGGACAGCCACAGTACCAAGTACCCCTGCGGGGTCTCTACGGTCACTTACCTCTGAACTTCAGGGGAGACTGGTGCAGCAGAAGTATGCCCAAGATCCTCCGAGCCCGATGAGACCCCCTTCGCTTCCTGGAAGATTCAGTTCCGGAGCTTCTGGACGGCATATTCCTAAGCCTAAAGCTGAGGTATTCCAGCCGTAATACACCACTTTTACTGAGAATAGTCTAGCACAATTGCTGCTATATCACAGTTGGTGTCTACTAATGTGCCTTTCTAGGGGATGCCTGTATCAACCGCTTGCTGTATGCCTTTAAATGTTGCCAGCTCTGTCTCTGTACTTCATAGCCAGCTCACTACAATATTGTGGTTTTTTTAAACTGCTGGGACGCCCGCACATGCGCAGAAGCGCTGCGGCGCGCACAGAGCGTCATCCCCCAGGCTCCGCCCCCTTTCCCGGCTCACCTCTATATATAGAGGCGCGTGCACGCGCACGCGCGCGGCCACGTGCGCCTTCGGCGCTAATTTCAAAATATGGTAACAAGGGACAGGAGCCAGGGCCCCTCTTTGCCGCAGGCCGGGGGATGGACGAGCACTGCAACATGGCAGAGGAAGCAGTTTCCTATAAGAGAACTCACCATCTGCCTGGACTTTGCTCTGCTGAGAAGAAGCTAGTCCACATGACAAGAAAACATTCCACAGCGGCCTCTAGTGGACAAACACAGGTACCGCAGTCTAATATATTAAATATATATATAAAAAATTTTTTTTTTTTTTTTTTTCTTGACCACCATTAAAAATTATTACATTTTTTTAGTAGTTACAGGCATGCACAGAATTTTGCGGGAATACCATTAGGTAACAGACAGAAAGACAAATTAGGCTTGGGGGTCCCCCAATAGAACCAAGTTCCTGGGGGCCCCCACTTACCTGTTCCCCGCCGCAGGACTTTGTTTGGTCCACAAAAGCCCAAACTTCACCTATCACGGCAGGCATTGTAATCAAACCTTCAGGGACCGGGTTCCCAAGGATTCCACTCCCCTGGACCTGTATAGCACCCTGCACAGAAAACATCTTGGTCGTGGGTATGACCAGAGCTCTGGATCCCAGGGTCCAGCTCTCCTAAGAGAAGCATTACAGGCAAAACCTTGCTCTTCTCTGCAAGGCCCGGGTACCGACCGTTTAGCTATGAAGCTTTTTTGGTCGGATCCGGAATAGCTTACTGAGGCCCAAAAGAACCTGTACGCAAGCTCAGTGAAAAACACATGTTTCTTCTTGGCCAACACCTTAGACACTGGCAAAAAACTGAGGTGCTCCCGGATGGGAGGGGCTTATATAGGGGAGGGTACTTCCGGTTTTGGAAGTTGCCAGTGCCAGCACCTGACGGTATCTATATAACCCATTAGTAATGACTATGTCGCTCTGTGTCCCGTGATGTACGAGAAAGAAATACATGTATGCCTCTCTAGGCAGAAAAATTTCTCATTAAGACCATGATCATTCACAAAAAAAATAATCCACTGCCACTTGGGGCATGGCATCATTACAATGTAATGCATCACATAAACCTAACTAACAAAACAATATTCACTAAAAAATGTTGTTTTAAGCTGGCAAAAAGGATTGAAATTTGGCTGGTTCAGCAGGAACGGGACAAATTTCAAACCCACCAATGGCCATTGATGTAACGGCCAATGTATGCCCGCCCTTAAATGTTCTGTGAAGGTATTTAGCTAGTGTATGGGCTGCTTTTGAGTTTGTAGGCCAACAAGTATTCAAAGACTAGGTTTAGGATGAAAGATGAGGTCACTTAGGGGTATAACTATGCACAACCAAATCAGTCAATAACCAAATAGTCACTCCGAGGACTCCCAAATCTCCTGGCAGAGAGAAAAAAAAAAAAAAAGACCGCTTTGCTAGGGAGCGCAAGAACAGGTAAATTAAAAATGCAATGATAAATGCAGCATTAAACTCACAAACGGCTGTTAAAAACTGCATTTCCATCACAGACGGCTGAGTGGTATGTAAGATGCAGGTCGACAGCAGCGCGTAGCTCCTTCCCCATACGCATTACATTCATAGAACTTTGTCAGCAGGGCAAATAAGTTCTATGAACGCAACGCGTACGGGGAGGAGCTACCCGCTGATGTCACCCGCTGCCGACCTGCATCTTACATACCACTCAGCCAACTGTGATGGAAATGCAGTTTTTTAAACAGCCGTTTGTGAGTAACCATTTTTAAAATAAAGCTGCACCTGGAGTTGTTTTTGCTTCACCTTTTGTATATTCCGAGGAATCTACTGGAGTTCCTGTCTTTGCCTGGATCATTTACCCTATGAAGGGACCTGACTATTTGACAGTCTGTTAATTCAGTGGTCCAGTCCTTAACCACTTGACAACTGGGCACTAAATCCCCTTCGTGCCCGGACCAATTTTCAGCTTTCAGTGCTCTCACACTTTGAATGACAATTACTCAGTCATGTAATACTGTAACCTAATGATTTTTTTGTCCTTTTTTTCATACAAATAGAGCTTTCTTTTGGTGGTATTTGATCACCTCTGGGTTTTTTATTTTTTGCGCTATAAATGAAAAAACACGGAAAATTTTGAAAAAAAAAACGCTTTTTTTAGTTTATGTGATAAAATTTTGCAAATTATTAATTTTTCTTTATAAAATTTAGCCACAATTTATACTGCTACATATCTTTGGTAAAAATAACCCAAATTAGTGGATATTATTTGGTCTTTGTGAAAGTTATAGAGTCTACAAGCTGTGGTGCGGATCATAAACAATTGATCACACCTAATGTACTGGTGGCCTATCTCATTTCTTACGACCCGAACAAGCCAGCAAAGCACAAATACCCCCCAAATGACCCCTTTTTTAAATTAGACATTCCAAGGTATTTAGTAAGATGCATCGTGAGGTTTTTGTTGTTGTAATTTTTTCCCACAATTCTTTGCAAAATGAAGATTTTTTTTTATTTTTTCCACAAAATTGTCATTATAATAGGTTATTTCTCTCACATGGCATGTGTATACCACAAATGATGCCCCAAAATACATTCTGCTACTCCTCCTGAGTATGGCAATACCAAATGTGTGAGACTTTTATACAGCCTGCCCACATACAGAGGCCCAATATTGAAATAGCACCTTCAGGCATTCTAGGAGCATAAATTACTCATCTCATTTCTCAACCACCTATTACACTTTTGAAGGCCCTGGAGCACCAGGACAATGGAAACACCCACAAAGTGACCCCATTTTGGAAAGCTAACACCCCAACGTATAATGTATGAGGCATAATGGGTCTTTTGAACGGTTCATTTTTTTCCTGAAGTTTTTGGAAAATACGGGAAAAAAATGAAAACGCAATTTTTTTTACGCAAAGTTGTCCATTTATAAGATATTGCCAACACATAGCATGTACATAGCAAAAATGACACCTCAAAATACATTCTGCTACTCCTCCTGAGTATGGCGATACCAAATGTGTGAGACTTTTATACAGCCTGCCCACATACAGAGGCCCAATATTGAAATGGCACCTTCAGGCATTCTAGGAGCATAAATTACACTTCTCATTTCTCAACCACCTATTACACTTTTGAAGGCCCTGGAGCACCAGGACAATGGAAACGCCCACAAAGTGACCCCATTTTGGAAAGCTAACACCCCAACGTATAATCTATGAGGCATAATGAGTCTGTTGAACGGTTCATTTTTTTCCTGAAGTTTTTGGAAATTGCGGGAAAAAAATGAAAACGCAATTGTTTTACGCAAAGTTGTCCATTTATAAGATATTGCCAACACATAGCAAAAATGACACCTCAAAATACATTCTGCTACTCCTCCTGAGTATGGCGATACCAAATGTGTGAGACTTTTATACCACATACAGAGGCCCAATATTGAAATGGCACCTTCAGGCATTCTAGGAGCATAAATTACACATCTCATTTCTCAACCACCTATTACACTTTTGAAGGCCCTGGAGCACCAGGACAATGGAAACGCCCACAAAGTGACCCCATTTTGGAAAGCTAACACCCCAACGTATAATCTATGAGGCATAATGAGTCTTTTGAACGGTTCATTTTTTTCCTGAAGTTTTTGGAAATTGCGGAAAAAAAATGAAAACGCAATTTTTTTACGCAAAGTTGTCCATTTATAAGATATTGCCAACACATAGCATGTACATAGAAAAAAATGACACCCCAAAATACATTCTGTTACTCCTCCTGAGTATGGCGATACCAAATGTGTGAGACTTTTATACAACCTGGCCACATACAGAGGCCCAACATGCAAGGTACACCATCAGGTGTTCTAGGGACACATAGCATGAACATACCAAGAATTACACCCCGAAATACATTCTGCTGAGCAAATGGTAAACAAAAGATTACCTGTGGTTTTAGTAGCGCAGTTTTCCACAGGAGGACAGCACTGGTCCAGGCAAGAGGCAGGGACTTGGTCAGCAAAAGCGGTGTGGTCAGTTCATCCGACAGGCAGAGGCATGATGGCATAGGTCCTACAGGCAGTTGGCAGAAGTAGGGCCTCGTTCAGGACTGAATGGGGACAGGGGTAGAGGCTTCTCCCACCCAAATCTCTTTGAAGCCTCCGAGTCTCCAGACCCTAATCTGGGAATGAGAAAAACAAAAACAATTGTTTTCTTCATCCAGAAAAACAATTCTGGAGCCCCTCACATATGTGAGACCCCTGTGTTATGAATCCCACTAGTCCACTGGCAGGGTACAAGATCAGTCCAAGAGGCAGGCAAAAAGCATGGTCAAACAGTCCAGGATCAGTTCCAGATCAGGCAGAGGTATGTACAGAATCGTTAGGCAGAAGCGTGGTCAAATAACAGTCCAGGGTCAGTTCCAGATCAGGCAGAGGTATAAACAGAATCGTTAGGCAGAAGCGTGGTCAAATAACAGTCCAGGGTCAGTTCCAGATCAGGCAGAGGTATAAACAGAATCGTTAGGCAGAAGCGTGGTCAAATAACAGTCCAGGGTCAGTTACAGAGAAAGCAGAGGCATAAGGGGTGTGAACATGAATGGCAGGAAGTGAACTAATAATTTATTTTGGTATGGTAATGGCGGAAGCAGTTGCCTATGCAGAGGCCTGGTTCTGAAGGACATTGGGCACAATGATAAATGGTGTCTCTTCTCTCTCCTCTTTTGGAGCACACCCGGCATTTTTTCTGGCGTTTTTGGCCTGTTGGTCTGGGAGGGATTTTATCTGGGAAGTGGCGCTCGGAGAGACGGCTAACGACATCGGATCTTATGTTTACTGGTGGGCTGTTCGGGTATAAAAGGGCAGTGGTGATTTCCTCCTGGAAGAAAAGGAAGGATTTGGGTCTTCTAGTGGATTTTCGATATATTACATATGAGTTGTACATGGCCAAATTGAACAAATAAATTGAAACTTTCTTATACCACTGGTATGATCTTCTTGTGGAAAGGTAGGGTTCGAGCATCTGGTCGTTGAAGTCGACACCCCCCATGAACTTATTGTAATCGTAGATGCATTTGGGTTTTTGGATCCGGCCATTCCTCCTGGTGACTTCAACAAATTCATTGTTGTGGATGGAAGAAAGCAAGTACACGTCTCTTCTGTCCCTCCACTTCACAGCCAAAATCTCCTCATTACGCAAACTCGCCGTCTCCCCTCTTCTCAATTTTTTGGTGACCAGGCTTTGAGGAAAGCCCTTCCGGTTCGTCCGTACGGTGCCGCATGCTGGAGTCTTCATTCTGTGCAAATTTCGGAACAGGGGCAAACTGGTATAAAAATTGTCCACATACAAGTGGTATCCTTTCTCTAGGAGTGGGTTTATGAGTTCCCAAACTACTTTCCCACTGGTTCCAATGTAGATTGGGCAATTAGGGGGGTTGAGTTCGGAGTCCTTCCCTTCATATATGATGAAGCCATACACATACCCAGTTTCTCTGTCGCACAATTTATACAGCTTCACCCCATAGCGGACCCTTTTGCTGGGTATAAATTGTTTTATGCCCAGCCTGCCAGAAAATTTGATAAGGGACTCATCTATGCATATGTGTTTGTCTGGGGTAAACAACTGGGGGAAGGTTTCAGAAAAATAATTTAGTAGCGGCCGAATTTTATAAAGTTTATCAAAATTTGGGTCATTTCGGGGAGGGCACTGGGTATTATCATTGAAGTGTAGGAATCTCATAATCATTAGATATCTGGACCTGGGCATTACTGAGGAAAAGATGGGCATATGATATATGGGGCGGGATGACCAATATGAACGTAATTGATTTTTTCCATTTAGTCCTATGCAGAATGTGAGGCCCAAAAAAATCCTAAACTCCTCCACTGTAAGGGCTTTTCACACGTAGGGACGGGCATAAGAGGACGTTGGGTTGCTGGTTATAAACTGTTGGGCATATAAGTTGCACTGGGCCACAATTGTTGCCAGCATGTCGTTAGTAAAAATTAAATTAAAAAAATCTATTGGGGAAAAGTTTTCTGTATCCACCTGGACTCCTGGCTGGGCAGTGAAAGGGGGAATGTTGGCTTCTCCTGAATTTGGAGGAAGCCACAAAGGGTACTGAAGGGAATAGGGAAGGCTGGCATGGGACCTAACCCTTTGGGGCTGAGGTGACACCCCACTGGTACGTGGCCTTGCTTCTCGAGGTACTGCGGTGCTGGTGGATGGCACTGCGGTGCTGGTGGATGGCACTGCCTCCTCAGCAGAACGCCTTCGTCTGGCGGGCGGGCCCTCCTCCTCCTCCTCTGCCGTCTCCGTCTCCTCCGTCACTGATCCACTGCTTATGACAGGCTCGTAGTCCACGTCAGACTCATCTGAATATGCGGAGGACTCCGAATCGGAGCGCTCCCCGTTGCTCCCGTCGGCCGCAAGAATTTCATACGCCTCCTCGGCTGAGAATACTCTTTTAGCCATTTGATGAGATGGCACTGACAGGTGGCACTGATGGCAGATGGCACTGGCAGGTGGCACTGGCAGTTGGGACTGGTGGCAGATGGGACTGGTGGCAGATGGGACTGGTGGCACAGATGGCACTGGCAGGTGGCACAGATGGCACTGGCAGGTGGCACTGGCAGGTGGCACAGATGGCACTGACTGGTGGCAGATGGGACTGGTGGCACAGATGGCACTGGCAGGTGGCACAGATGGCACTGGCAGGTGGCACTGACTGGTGTCACTGGTGGCAGATGGGACTGGTGGCAGATGGCACTGGCAGGTGGCACTGGCAGCAGATGGCACTGGCAGCAGATGGCACTGGCAGATGGCCCTGGCAGGTGGAAGATGGCCCTGGCAGGTGGAAGATGGCCCTGGCAGGTGGCACTGGTAGCAGATGGCACTGGCAGGGACTGTGGGCACTGTTTTTTACTTGTGTGTGTGTGTATTTTATCACTCACTATTACAAGCTGCAGCACAGATCTCTCTCTCTCCTCACACGCTGTCTCTGTGTGAGGAGAGAAAGCCGGCAATGAGAGATGATCTCATATGTTTACATTTGAGATCATCTCTCATTGGATAGTGAGATCGAGTGCTGAATGGCCTCTGTGATTGGCCATTCAGCACGATCTGTGATTGGCTGTGTCCAAGGGACACGGCCAACACAGATTTTCCCTGATGCGCGCTCGCGGGGGCGCGCAGGGGGGGGGGGGGATTAAGAGGAGGACGTCCATGGACGTCCAGTCAGCACTTCGGCGCCGCAATGCAGACGTCTTTTGAGCATTGCCCGGGCGCGAAGTGGTTAAAGTGGTTGTAAACCCGAAAAAACAAACAAAAAAAAAAACACCTGCAAGACAAAGCCATAATGAGCTAGTATGACTAGCATACTAGCTCATTATGCATCACTTACCTTAGATCGGGGCCCCCTCCAGCCGTCGTCTCCCCCTCCAGCCGCAGCCATCGCTCATCAGATACCCGGAAGGTTACTTCCGACCACACGGCGGCATTTTAAAGGGGACGTACAGGTACGTGGTTATGCCTGTCCGTGCCGCTCTGCCAACGTATATGTACAGGCGGCAGTCCTTAAGCGGTTAAATGGCCTGGAGGGCCGGATTCGGCCCACGGGCCTTGTGTTTGACACCTGTACTCTAGGTGCTTGCTGGGACTTTTAGTCCTCTTCCCCTCTCGTTGGACTTTTTTGTGATTTCTCTTTTAATACTCATTTATCATTGCATTTTTAATTTACCTGTTCTTGCACTGCACCTTACCTTATGCATTTTACTTGGATTATGTGATGATCTTTTTGTGCTAGCTGCATTCGTTTTTAGGAATAATTTTTTGCGCCGATTGCTTTATTTGTATGTACATTAATACCGTCAGCATGCTAATTACTGGTATTTTTGAAAGAAGAAAGATAAAACAGATGTCCAAATATTGAAAATGGCCTGCCAATTCTCTAGAACATCGCTTGTTTGGATTAGCAAGGATGTTCAATGACAAGCCCTCAACATAGTCCTTTTCCCTGGCACCCTAACATTACTGAATCCTGTCCAGTCAAACCTTTTTAGTCCATGCACATTTTGTGGTCGCATTGTGGTACATTTTTATGAATTTCACATACTGGCCCTCTTATTCTTTTAAGGTATCTTTTTGTAAAAGATGCCACACAGATTTTCCATTGCCTCATCCGTGAGGAATGAACATTGGCAGCCTGTAAAATTTCTTTATACTGAAGCAAATGGAGCCAATACATCAAAATTAGGACATAAAGAGGGTAGAAGATATGTACTTTTAAGAATTTCCTTTGTTACATTCATTGCGTTTCAAGTTTCAAATCTCTCTTTTTGAACCAGAGTGACAAATCCCAGATAAAGGGCTGGTGGTGATTTTATTATTCTTTGGCAGCTTTATATAGTCTTTGTACCTGGGAACAAGGAGTGGACCTGAGCAGTCTTTGTTGCTTTTAAAAAATGCTCATGTGTTTTTCATAAAAGTACCTCTCCGCAATGCATATATCAATATACATTTATTTTTTGATTTTATAATTATGTCTACTATAACACAGATTTTACCAACAGTAGCATTAGTCTTGCAATGTTAGGACCCATGCACACCATATGCATTGGGCTGTGTTGGCAAATGTTGTCCACTGCAGTCTCATAAAAATCTGCCCCATTGTTTCAGTTAAAAAAAAGTAGGACAGGTTTCATCTTTACACAGCATGGCATGTTGTAAGGTGCTACAGTGCAGAGAAATAAAATTTCATTTTGTGAACTATCAATATACTCTATATTCAGTGGTGTATTTAGGTTTTGTGCTGCCCTAGGCCTGACTAAAATCGTGCACCCCTAATTTAAATATGACCCACCCCTTTCTGTTTAAGACCCGCCCTGAAATTTTCCAGTGGGGACACTAGTTCTGAGGGCCTGGGGGGGGGGGGGGGAATGGATTCCCTTAATTTGCATAGATTTCCTCTCACTTCCCGTTTGGCTATGGGGCAGGAAGTGAAGGGAAATCTCTGCAATGGGACAGGGATGGTAAAAAATAAACTGATAGGGGCTATAACCCTCCCTTACTCTATCCAAATGGGGAAAAAAAGTGTTGCCTATAGTTCTGTTTTTAAGCACAAATTTCTGATAATTTTATGGAGAGGACTAAGAAGATATAACCATGCCAATGGTGCAGCAGAAAATATATAGCACAGTGAGGAAGGTTTGTGATCCAGCTTGCTAGGACACTCAAAATTATAAGCAGCACCCCCCCCCCCCCACACACACACACACACACAGTTGCGGAATGCTGGCCGCCCGCATACTAGAAGCAGTGTGGCCGCTTTATGGGGGCGCTAGACTAATTTGCCTCTCAGCCCAGTCTGCCCCATATGACTGGCGCTACACTAACAGTGTAGCGCAAGCCGGCGGGGACTCTTTCTGTGCTGCCCCCCTGCAAAGTGCTGCCCTAGGCCCGGGCCTTGTTGGCCTAGGCCAGGATACAGCGTTGTCTATATTGCCAAAAGTATGGTGGCTGAGCAGCTGCATCCAAGCCTTACATCACTGAGCGCAAAGTGTCAGATGCAGTGGTGTAAAGCATGCCGCCACTGGACTCTAGAGCAGTGGAGACGTGTTCTCTGGAGTGATGAATCATGCTTCTCTGTCTGGCAATTTGATTAACGTGTCTGGGTTTGGCAGTTGCCAGGAGAACGGTACTTGCCTGACTGCATTGTGCCAAGTGTAAAGTTTGGTGGGGGGGGGGGGGGGGATTATGGTGTGTTTTTTTTTTTCAGGGGTTGGGCTTGTCATCTTTGTTACATTGAGGGTAACTCTTAAGGCATCAGCATACCAAGACATTTTGGACAATTTCATGCTCCCAGCTTTGTGGGAACAGTTTGGGGATGGCCCCTTCCTGTTCCAACATGACTGCGCATCAATGCACAAAGTATGGCCCATAAAGACATGGATCAGCGAATTTGGGGTGGAAGACATTGACTGGCCTGCACAGAGTTCTGACCTCAACCTGATAGAACACCTTTGGGATGAATTTGAACGGAGACTGCAAGGCAGGTCCTTCTTGTCCAACATCAGTGCCTGACCTCACAAATGCGCTTCTAGAAAAATGGTCAAACATTCCCATAGACACTCCTAAACCTTGTGGACAGCCTTCCCAGAAGAGTTGAAGATGTTATAGCTGCAAAGGGTGGGCCAATGCAATATTGAACCCTACAGACTAAGACTGGGATGCCATTGAAGTCCACGAGCGTACCAATACTTTTGGTAATATAGTGTGGTTTAATTTAAAAAAGGTACAAAAAAGGTACCAGCGTGTGTGCATTATACAGAGCATAAAATGCATCCGCTGGTGGAAATGGGCGCTTACAGGTACTGTGCTACAGAAGTTGACAATTTCCCAAGCCCAACGTACTGCAAAATGCCAGCTTTCCTTTTTATCAATGTGTGAACTGAGCATGGATCCCTCAGAATTGAGAACAGATGGGGGGTTTGGTTTGATTGGACTGCATCTAAGTAGATTTTTTAATATTTGATCTTGCCCAGTTGGAACAATTTTAGAGGGTTTCGCCTTACCAGAACCTTGTAGGTAATCCTGGAAAAATATTTGCATGCATAACCATGAACAACATATGTTGAATACAGTAAATCAGGGCTTGTAGAAGAAAGCACAGTTGTAGAAAACAAAAGAAAACCAAACCCAACACTAAAGCTTAATAGCTCTAGGAGGAAACATGCTGAACAACTAACAGACGCAGAGATATTTAGTCACAGAAACAATGATTTATTCCACCGCATAAGATGACGACCAGAAGATTCCAGATTTTATTCAGACAGTGGTTAGAAAATTAACAAAAGAGCTATTAAAAGGGGGGGGGGGGGAAACACAATAAAGAAACAAAACACAAAGAGACCACATTAAAATGTAATGCTATATATGGATAAAAGAGAGGCCATTTAAATGTATAAGTCACATTAGGACATATGTTATTTTATTTTTTTCATTCCTCCCCGAGATTTCCAGTTTACTGAAATACCAGGACTTGTCAAAAGCAGGCAGTATCAAAATTGGTCAAACTGTGGCATGGTTTGAATACACAGAGGGTGGATTTTTGCCCATCATGGCTCCTTATATATACATCCCAATGGCTTCAAAGAAAGCTTAAATGTCAAACAGCTCTTTAGACTGTTTTACAAACTAATTTACTATTAATCAAACAGAATTGCATATTCTACTAAAAATTAAAGCTAAAATGCCTCACAAACATTCAAACCATAATCTTTCTTGCAGGATCTGCTGGCTGGCTTGCTGTAAAACAAACCTAGATGACCTGCTGGCCTCCAGCTGTTGAGGAACCACAAATCACAGTTTATCCAGTCTAATTTTTAACATAAAAGTCTGTGTAGCACTGCAGCCTTTCATGCTGGCTGTAATTGCTCTACAACTGACAAAAGGTCTATAGCTATACAAACATGTGCTACTTGGCATTTATACAGCAGATGCATCCAATATTTCTTCAAGATCTTCCACTATAAGCTGTACACACAAATAATCAAAAATGAGGGCGTTCTCGGACAAATCATCACAACTCTCAACTGGACAAGGACTGGGCTACGTAGGGGCTGATGAGCTAGTAAAAATAACCATTACTTCCAGGTGCCAGGAAAAGTTTATCAAAGTTTATCAAAAAAGAACATTTAATAAATGTTGGAAAAGCTCCAAAGGATGGCCAGTGATTGAACTGGACAAAAAGACAAACTCTCTGTAGAGTGTTTAAGACCAAGTCAAGAAGAATCATGGAAAGCCTCAGCAGCACGGTGATGGAGTTGGGGCTTCTCGCGAACTCATCTCAGCCCAAACTCAAAACTCGCTTTTTAACTCAAATGAGCAGCGTTGCGGGCCATTCCTATCCACAGCTGAAGTAAACTAACTGGGGTTCCTTCAAAGATAGAGAGAAGAAAGAAAAAGAAAAAAAAAAAAAGACAGAGGCCACGGGAGAGTTCCTTATGGTGTAGTAATTTGACAGATAATTGGATGAAACATAGGAAAGAGAGAAGATAAAGAGAGAAACTAAAATACAATGGTGTACTCAAATCTGTGAGGTTGCTACGTTCCCTAATAGAGGATCAAACAAGTGAAAGCCTGTAGGGAATAGGACTGTCCCTGCACTCAGTAAGGTCGCTCTCAATGCTTGGTGGGTGATCTGAACGATCCTATGCTCTGTGGTCTGAGGATTCTGGTGTGTGCACAGTAGGAGATCTATGAAAGCCAGAGAGGTTTTGCCACGGAGTTGCATGCAACTCTTCTGAACTTAGCATCAGCTTGTGCCTCCCATCCTATGGTACTGGTAATCCATTTCTCAAGCTTCTCCTTCACATTCGGGTGCCTCTGCTGACCCCACTTTCCCATCTTTTGGGGCTCATATACCTTTTACAAGTAAACAAACAGGCAGGCTGCAGGTGGGAAGTGGGAATGACCCAAACTACAGCTCATTGGAGTAAAAAAAAGTATATGATTTCGGCGAGAGATACATTTGGAGGCTCATCTGTACTCTCACCACCAATAGGCTTGTATGGATGCACTAAGATAGTAAAGGTACACACATGTATTTGCAGTCAGTTATCTGCTCCGCTTTGGTCAACCTACAGACATAAGTGAATAATATCTAGATCCAGCCACTTATGTTCAGGTCAGGGAATATTAGCATGTCTGTAGGTATTCCCCGACTCCAATGGAATACTTATTGAAGGTCAGTAACCAAGAGTACTGAAGCTACTGAATCAGCATGACAGTAAGTCAACTGCCATTTTCAGAAACAGCAATGGCAGTCTCTATATTCCTCACTCTATAGGCTTCCCTTAAGTGGTACCTTCGCTTTTGAAATTATTGTATTCATCGTCCTGTTTTTCCATGAACAGAAGTAAAGATAAAACTTTAGATTATTATGAATATGTGGTATAATCACTGGGTTTAATTTATCAAAACTGGAGAGAGCAAAATCTGGTGAAGATGTGCATGGTAGCTAATCAACTTCTAACTTCAGCTTGTTCACTTAAGCTTTGAAAATAAAACCTGATAGCTGGTTTCATTGCACAGCTGCACCAGATTTTGCACTCTCCAGGTTTAGAAAATCCCCCCAATTATCTCTATTAAGCTGAAAAAAAGGTCATACAATAAAAAACATGCAATTTTCCTGGAAAGCCAAGCGTTTGGTTTCTGTACTACTGGACACTCCTGAAGAACTAGAAGCCCCCTTTCACATGGGTGATCCGATCAGGTCTGCCTGTCAGTTTTTCAGGCGGACCTAATCGGACCCTCCAGTCTCTTCTATGGAGCGACGGATGTAAGCGGACACCTGCCGCCATCCGATCTGATCCTGTCTGCCAAAAACAGATGGATAGTGGTCCTATTTTCCATCTGTCCGGATAGGATGGCATCTGATGGAAATAGACAGGCAGTCCATTTCCATCCAATTGCCTCATAGATGAGAACGAATACAGACCTATCATCCGCCTGCTCAGTGGGAATCAGCAGCGAGATCCCCCGCTGAGCAAGCGGATCCCGATTCACGGAGGCACCTGTGTGAAAGGGGCCTAAGCTTTAAAACCCAGAATCAAACTAAAATCAGGAAATTTCAACCTTTTATTGACAATGTATGAGTAATGTTCAGTTAGCCATAAAAGTGCAAAAATTAAGAGCTGTTCAACGTACAAATTGAAAATAAAAATACGGCTCAGTAAAATATGCAAGCATTAATGAACAATGCTTCCATGTTCATACAAACCTACAAAAAAACAGCCGTTCAACAAGTAAAGCCAAAAGTCCCTACTGACATGGATTATATTCTCTCTGTATATATAAATTATGACCTTAAGTGGATGCCAACAAGTTCTAATAACCGTACGAGCAGAGCCGGTCACCTGACAGCACAGTGCCGTCAGTCCTGACCAAACCAGACAATGGAATATTCTGCTAAGCAGCAGGCTTCCGGACTATTTATTACTGGGAGGTTTGATCTGCTGATGTTTTCTAGCAGCTGCTGCATATTCTCCACATTTCCTTAAAATGACATAATTACTGTGACATACATTTGGTACAAGTAGAGTCGTAATGTTTAATTTAAGACAGTTTTTAGGAATCAAAACAAAATGTTCCTTTGAGTTTCTGTGTTTTTGACTTCGCAGTGTTCCAGATCAAAAAAAAGCGACAATTGTGAAAAAAAAAAAAAAAAAGTACTTTTTGCTATAATAAATATCCAAAAATGTAAAAAAAAAAAAATTCTTCCTCAGTTTAGGCCGTCATGTATTCTTCTACATATTTTTGGTAAAAAAAAAAAAAGAATCGCAATAAGCGTATATGGATTGGTTTGCGCAAAAGTTATAGCGTCCACAAAAAAGGGGAAAGATTTATGGCATTTTTTTTTTTTAATAGTAATGGTGGCGATCAGTGATTTTTATTGTGACTGCGACATTGCGGGGGACAGATCGGACACTTTTGACACTTTTTTGGGAGCAGCAACATTTATACAGCAACCAGAGCTAAAAATAGCCACTGATTACTGTATAAATGTCATTGGCAGGGAAGGGGTTAACACTAGGGGCGATCAAGGGGTTAACTGTGTTCCCTAAGTGTGTTCTAACTGTGGGGGGGTGGGAGTGATTAGGGGAGGAGACCGATTGGTGTTCCCACTTAGTAGGAGCACACGATCTGTCTCCTCTCCCCTGAGAGAACCGAGATTTTCGTGATAACACACACAGATCCCAGTTCTCGCTCTGTCACAAGCAACTGCGGGTGCCCGGTGATCATCGCGGCCGCTGGGCACGCGCGTCGGCTCCAGGGACACGCGCCTGCTAAAGCATCTTAAAGAGCCGACGTACAACGACAGCTCACGCAGGGGAGGCAACCTGCAGCAGTATAACTGCGGCGGTTGGTCGTGAAGGGGTTAATAAATTTACATACAATAACGATTATATACACAAATATATATTAGATATATCTATCTATATCAAAGTGAGTCCATCTTTCAGTGTCAGTCCAAAAAGATATACAGTGGAACCTCGGATTACGAGCATAATCCGTTCCAGGAGAATGCTCTTAATCCAAAGTACTCGCATATCAAAAAGAGTTTCCCCATTGAAGTCAATGGAAATGAAAATAATTTGTTCCGCATTGACTGCAATGGCATGCAATACCGCATGCGGCCAGAGGCGGGGGAGCGCCAGAGAGCCTCGGAAACGGCCAGAGGACACCTCGGAAAGACTTTGTTCCCGAGGTCAGCCATGCTGTCCTCGGGCCTTTCCGCGCATTTCTCGGCTCCAGCGCCCCCCCCCCCCACCTCAGGCCAAACGTGGTACTGCACACCGTTTTGGCCTGAATCGTGCTCGTTTTGCGAGACAACACTCGCAAACCGAGTTACGATTTTAAAAAATACAGTGCTTGTATTGCGAAACGCTCGTTAACTGCGTTACTCGCAATCCGAGGTTCCACTGTACATGTATAAAATTTGTGAATCATGTAATCCCATACACCAAAAACAATCCTGTGTGCATTGCCCTTCACCCTACCTAAGGGTATCTTCTCACCTGCTTGGGTGGACCCCATTACCTAAAGGAGGTTAGTATGCGCCTTTGCAGTGTAAAAGTGGAACTGCTTCCACTGACAGATCAAATCCAGTCTACAGCTCTTAGCCTAGTGTCATATGTAAGAGGCAAGAAGAAAAAAAGTTTTACACTGCAAAGGGGCAAGCTGGTAAAAAGACACCCTTAGGTGGAGTGAAGGGCACCATGGTGAACAAAGTTCGATGCACACAGGGTTGTTTTTAGTGTATGGGATTACACGCTTCACAATTTTTATACATATATATATATATATATATATATATCTATTGACTGGCACTGAAAGTTTGACTCACTTTGATATATTTATATATATACTGAATATATTTGTGTATAAAATAGTTATTGTATTTTACTAATACTATTTTGATCACTGATGAACTTTACATATTAATTAATTTATGCACTTAACATATTGACTGAGAGCGCTGCACCCTTGAAGGTAGTAGAATGTAAAAAAAAAAAAACGCAAATTTTGGCTCTTCCCCAGAAAAGTAATAGAGGGGAAATCTTCCAATGGGGCACTAGTTCTGGTAACCTGGGGGTCCCTAAGGAATTCCCTTAATTTGCATGGATTTCCTCTCAATTCCTGTTTGGCTATGGGAAAAGGAAGCAAAATCTCCACAATGGCACATAGATGGTCTTTAGTCTATATGGTCTATAGTGCTGCTTTAACTCTATGAAACAAAAAGCATCCCAAGAACCACCCTTAGGCCCCAATCAAACTAGTGTGATTTCTCCTGAGTCTGCCATCGCACTGCGACGCACAAAGGAAATCATAATATTCTCTATGGTGCCGGCTCACATCAATGCAATATGGTGCCGTGCGCTTTTTTTAAAAGGTGTAGCATAGTGCGTTTTTTGCCCCAAAGACTTAAATGGGAGAGCATGAATACACATGTGTAGTATGTACATGTGTATTTGACGTGTTTTTGGCTGGGTTTTGTATTTCGTTTCTTTATTACAGGTACTTAACCACTTGAGATCCCGAAGACTTTTACCCAACCAGGACATTTTGTGTTATTTAGCACTGTGCTACTTTAACTGGTAAACACCCAAAGAAAATGTATATAATTTTTTGACATAAAGAGCTTTCTTTTGGTGGTAGTTGATCACCACTGGTTGTTTTTTCAAACGAAAAAAGACCAACATTTTTGAAAATATATATATATATTTTCTACTTTCTGCTATTAAACATATCAAATAAAAAATATTAAGAAAAATTTCCAAGTCAACATGATTAAAATGTTAGCTCCCATGCTATGCTGGATCTGAAGCTATGGTCTTGCTAGAGACCAGCTACCACTATATATGTGTATGGTTATGTTCCTTTTTTTTTTCCTTTCTCCTGTTTTGTTTTTTCCTGTCCCGAAGATCATGACTGTCTATGCTCAATGTGCTGATTTGTTGTACAAGTGTAAACTTTGAACTTTGTAAACCATTTTCTCTTTAATAAAACTTTTATTGACAAAAAAAAAAAAGAAATCATATTTCTTCATAAAATTTAGGCCAACATTTATTCTGCTACATGTCTTCGGTAAAAAAAATCCCAATAAGGCTCCATGTACACAGAAGCTCAAAAACGGTCGTTTTGAACGCCAGATTTCTGGCAGAAAAAGCTGCTTTAAAATATAGCTTTTATCAGTGTTTTTTACTAGCGTTTATTAGCGTTTTTCAGTGTGGTGTTCTTTAGCTTTTTTTTTTTTCCAATGGATCAAAAAACGCAAAAAAAAACACTGGCGCCCAGCGTTTTTGAGCGTTTTGCGGGTTTCCCGCCGAAAAACGGCACTTTGAACGCAAATTTCTTGCGTTCAGAAAAAAGACCATTAACTCCACTGCTCATTAACACTAAAAAACGCTATGTGTACATCAGGGGTCTCAAAATGTCAGCCCTCCAGCCTTGCAATGCCTCATGGGACTTGTAGTTTCGCAGCAGCTCCAGGGCCGCCAGTTTGAGACCCCTGGTGTACATGAACACATAGGCTAACATAGCGTGCAGTTAATGGGCTTTTTAAAAAAAACGCCAAAACGCCAAACTGCAGTTTATCGGCTTCAGTGTACATGGAGCCTAAGTGTATATGAATTGGTTTGTGTGAAAGTTACAGCGTCTACAAGCTATGGGATAAATACTTGATTCTTATTTTTTTTTATACTAGTAATGGCAGTGATCAGTGACTTATTTATGGGACTGTGATAGTGCGGCGGGAAATTTGACAATAACTGACATCACCAGTGACACTAATACAGTGATCAGTGCTAATAACATACACTGTCACTGTACTAATACTGGCTGGGAAGGAGTTAACATTTAGAGGCAATCAAAGGGTTTACTGTGTGTATGTGTGCTGCTATTACTAAGATGTGACTGTTTTTACTCCCTGCTTTGAAGAGAGAAAAAAAATACAGCCACATTGCTGCACTCTGTAGAGAGCCCTGTGTTCTTGTTTTTTTTTAAATCAGTAAAATGTTTTATTGAGAAAACCATATAGCAGACAAGTACATTCTAGGCATATATCAGAATCAATCACAAAATACAGATTTCAATCAGTTGAGTCTCATATACAGTAGGTACGACATTCAGTAGGCATGTAACCGCTATCTGCACATAACAGGTGAGTAGTCGTCCCTCCTTAGGCCCCTTTCACACGGACGTTCCGTATGTCCGTTTTTCATCCATCCGTTTTCGGATGAAAAACGGACGTACATGTATCTCTATGGAATAGCGGATGTCAGCGGATGAACATCCGCTGACATCCAACGACATCAGTAAAATCCTACTTTTCCATCCGTCTGCGGATCGGATGAAAACGGACAGACGGTCCGCCCATACAGGAAAGCGGCGTGTGCAGTATGCAGAGACGGACAAGTCATCCGCCGGCTCAGCGGGGATCAACGGAGCGATCTCCGCTGAGCAAGCGGATATTCACGGAGCGGATCATGACGGGATCCGCCCGTGTGAAAGAGCCCTCAACTGCGTACTCAGTATAGATAGCAAAGTATGGATACCAAGACTAAAGGCTAGATTCAGTTTGCAAGTGCTCAAATAATAAACAATTACTGATATAACATAAAACAGCAAAAGAAAGAAAAATTACAAAAACAAAGATGAAACATACCAATCTTCAAACCATTGGGCTTGGGCAAACTTCCCCATAGAAAACTTTTTTCAGAGAGATATCAGCCACCATGCCTCATTCGCCCCTTCCCGAGACCCACCACTACAAATACAGGAAATCAAGAATAATATATATATACCAGACATTCCCTTCCCCTCCCCCCCTTAACCTCTCCTTCCCATGTATACTCCCAGTCTCTTCCCCCTCCCTGAATTCGGCCCAGAGAACGCATTATAAACCAAGAACCTATATCTGTGTATATCTATATAGTGCCTAATTTTTTATATTTAGGTTCATCGTGATTGATATATTTTTTAGTTTAGTTTTAATTTACATTTTTTGGTTTTGTAATTTTTGGTATATTTTGTTTGTAGTTTATTTTTATTATATTTATTTTCATTTATTTATTTTTATCTTTATATTTATTTATATTTATTTTTATTTTCATCTATTTTATTTTTAATTTAATTTTTATTTTATTTGTATTTTTCATTTTTGTTAATTTTATATGTATGTTTAGAGAGTATTTTAATGTTCACTCATTAAGATTTTTTCACAGTAACATCTTAGTTAATGAGTTTATTCTTATAGGTTTTTTGAGGCATGTTTTTTTAGTATGCCTCCATTACACTTTTTTTCACTTCTAATTCACTTTGCTCATTTAAAAATTAGTTTAATCATGTTTCAGTACACATTAAATTCACAATGTGCTCCTATGTTCAACAAGGGCATTGATATACATTATTATATATTTCTTGGATTAATTGAGTGTTTCTCACGCACTAGCACATAGCTTTTCCTTTATTGTGGTAAGCAGCAAGGGAATGAGGACCAAAGACGCTGGCGTTTTTTCTCCTTGTCCCATGGAGTTTTTAGCTTTTTCTTTTGACAAATAGGGTTGCTCTGCCCGATCTTTTGAGTTTTTTTCTGATTTTAAACGAATACATTTTAGTGAAAACTAATTTCTGTGCCGCTACTCGTCAGTGTGAGGAGTATTGGCATGATGCCCATAATCAAGATGGCGTCCGCTGAACCCAATACTGGCATCTCAGAGCGAGGCTTGGGTTTGTCTATTTATTGTGGTGAGTCAATGTGTGCCCTATCCCATTGAGAACGTCATATATGACGAAACGCGCCTGGAAGACACGTAGTGACGTCACCACGCAGCTCGACTGAGGAAGGGCTTTCGTTAATGCCGGCCGGCATGTTTTAATGCTTCATACTATTTTATGTTTGTAAGTACGCTACTTTTATTCAATAAATGTTTTTGAGGGTATTACTCTATGGTCTCCCCCCCTCCTTCTTTTGGAATTGTATATGGAATATCGGTGGCACTTTGGTACCTGTGAGGAGAGTTCCGTGAATCTGAATCGGGCCAATTCGTGCAGGACATAGGCCGTGGTCAGATTATAGTTGATCGTGAGCCCTTTCCTTGCGTCCGGTAAGGAGCCATTACTATCAGGGTGCTATTCACGTTTGGTTTCCACATTCACGGTGGTGGTGCTTGACTTTCCTATACCTGTGAAACGGTATTATTCTATGTCCCCTCTTCTTTATTTTTGTACCATTGAGCCATCAAGAGGTCCCTAATTATTGGAGGAGTGTCTGTGGTAACCTTGGATCTCCCTTCTATGTAAAGGCCGCAGCTGGGTCATAGCCGACTGTGGTTATTTGTCCTTTATCTGGTAAGCAGCCACTGCTAATGGTGTTGATGCCCAGCAGGATGTGTTAATGTACAGGACTGTTGGATAAACTATAGCCCATTGATTTTTCTTCCCTGGATTTTCTCCATCTGGAGGATACACCTCTTTGGACTTGTATATCCCACATTAGGATATTTTCATTTTTGGCTCAGTTTTTTTCTTTATATAAAGAACCTATATCTGTAAGAGCCTATCTTTGATAAGTTGAGAAGGGCCCAGACCAGGGGTATCAAGCCATGGCTGCCACATTGAGTAGAACTTTTTCAGAGCACTCCTATGCAGATAGGCAAGTTTCTCACGTATCAACTGGCTGTTTACCATCTCCACCCCCTGCCCTCCCGTTGGTACTCTCGAAGATATTAAAAGTCTTGCAATCGCCTTCCGGGCTATATATAGGAGACAAAGTATTGCAGTATATCCATGGGGCGAGAGCGAGGGTATCTCCAACGCACCAAGCAAGCACACAATGGGTTCCTGTGGCATCGGTATTTGGTACACCTGTGAGATAGAGGAGAGGATATACTTCCAGTACCGAAAAAGTTTCGGGCATTTCCACATCATGTGTAGCAAATCTCCATCGTGTATGCAGCACTTGAGACAAAGTGGCGTGTCCCGACAACCCCATTTATATAAACGAAGTGGAGTCCTGTATACTCTATGAAGCAAAAACAAATGAGATAATCTGCGGGACGCAGAAACTGATACCAATGGTGCGGAGGTAAGGCACAATTCCCAGGTTTCTCCATCTATGGGGCCTAAATCTTTTTCCCATCCCTTTCTGCAGGGAAGTTTGGAGGCATCATGAGATGCATCAAGTAGTCTAGCATAGATCCCTGAGATCATTCCCTTCTTTTCTTCAGCCAGGAATACCACATTCATCAAGGGATGTGCCAGCAGCCTGAAATCAGAAATCCGAGACTCAGCCTGGACAGCATGCCTCAACTGCAGATATCTATAAAATTGAGACCTGTGGAGGGCAAATTCCTCCTCCAGATCAGAAAATGATTTAAGGATCGATCCCCTGAACAGTTGTGTAATAAAATGTATGCCTGCAAGTTCCCAAGAGCGGAAATCTTTAAGTTTGAAGAGTTCAGGAAAGTATTTATTTCCCCATATGGGGGTGAATGAACTTACCCCCCTGATCTTCAGGAGGGACCTGGTATACTTCCAAAGGGCATTTAATAGATGAATCGTGGGGAGGGAACTAGATAGATGATTAAGTCCTGCATCTAGGTGGGATAGTGCAGACAGCTCCGATCCACTAGGGACCAATAACGATTGTATGGATACATCTGCATCCTCCCCACCCCAATTACCCAGATGCTGTAATTGGGAAGCCACATAATAGTATCGAGCGTGAGGAACTGCCAATCCGCCCTGATCCTTGGCCAGTTGAAAGGAAGAGAGGCTGATGCATTTTGACTTATTTCCCCATATTAGGTCTCTAAATTGAGAATCTATTTGGGTGAACCATCTATGGGGTATCCAAATGGGAGCATTGTGAAAGATGTAAAGAAGTTGTGGGGCCCAGATCATTTTCACTAGATTAGCCCTCCCCATGACCGAAAGAGGCAGCTTCGTCCACGCCGTATATTTAGCCCGGAGTTTACGAAGCAATGGTGCCAGATTCAGCAACAGGTACTGGGTTGGGTCTGGGGTCACCTGTATGCCCAGGTAGCGGAATTCCTCCACTATTAAAATATCCCGAGCACAGACAGGAACGGGGCGAGTCAGAGGGTCCAAGGGCATAAGCACCGATTTGTTCCAATTAATACTAAACCCCGACAGCTCTCCGAAGCCTGCGATCAGTCGCATCACATTCTCTGAAGAGCGGCCAGTGTCACCTAGGTAGATCAAGGTGTCGTCTGCATATAAAGAGACCACCTCCTCACTGGGACCTCTACAAAATCCTGTAATGTCTTGCGAGGCTCTTATATGTATGGCCAGTGGCTCTAAAGCAAGGGCGAACAGCAGGGGTGAGAGCGGGCACCCCTGCCGTGTGCCCCTCGAGAGTCTAAATGAGTTGGATATATCCCCATTAATTCGCATTCTAGCTGAGGGGGCGCTGTATAATAATTGCACCCATCTAAGAAATGTGTCGCCCACCCCAAATCTCGACAATATCTCCCATAAATAGGGACATTCGACGCTATTGAACGCTTTAGCTGCATCCAAAGAGAAGATGGCCCTATTACCGGGGTTGTCCACCGGTATTTGAATGTAGAGAAACAGTCTACGCAGGTTCTGAGATGTGGATCTCGATGGGATAAATCCAGATTGGTCCCTATGTATCACATGGTGGATACATTTGGACAACCTGGTGGCCAAAACTAGCCAGCAACTTAATATCATATGTGAGCAGGGAAATAGGTCTATATGAGTCCGGGGACATAGTGTCTTTGCCAGGTTTCAACAACACCACTATAAGGGCTTCATTCATGGAAGGGGGAAGCATTCCTTTTTCAAAGGCTTTGTTATAAACTTTTAAAAGTATTGGCAGGAGCTGTTCCGTATATCTTTTAAATACCTCAGCCGGTAAGCCATCCGCACCCGGAACCCGCCCATTTTGAGCAGACGCCAGGGCCTCTAGGAGTTCATCCTCAGTCAATGGGGCACTGAGTAGGGCCACATCAGCCGACAAGAAGACCGGAATGGGGAACCTATACAAGAAGGAGGAAAGCTCCTCCCGGGTGGGCTGAACCTTTGATGAATAAACCTCCTGAAAGAACCTGGAAAAGCTGTCCATAATGGACCGAGAGGAATAACAAGGTGTCCCCTGTGCATCATTTACAGCGACTATGTGAGAAGTAGATTGCTGCGATTTGGCAATCATCGCTAACATATGTCCTGTATTCTCCCCCTCCTCAAAGTATTTCTGTTGCAGAAAGAAACGTTTGTTCTCTGCCAGCTGTAGGGACACTTGCCCAAGTACAGACTGGGAGGCCAACCATATTCTTTTAGTGTTATCATTGGGGTCAGCAACATAGGCAGCCTCAGAGCGCTGCGCTTCTGCAAGTAGAAGCATCTCCCACTCCTTAGTTTTGGTCTTAATCTGGGAAATAAGTCTAATAAATTGCCCCCTTAAATAGGCTTTTGCCGTGTCCCATACTGTACCAACATCTGCGGAGCCCAGGTTATGTTTAAAGAAGTCCTTCAGAAGTCCCGGAATGGGATCAGGATCCAGTATCATAGACAGCCAAAATGGATTAAGTTTCCATAAGCTATTCCCCCTAGTGGCTCCCAACCTGAGATCTACCGAAAATGGCGAGTGGTTTGAGGTCTGTCTGGGGTGGTATTGCGAAGAGACAACCAATGGTAACAGCAAATCAGTACCCAGTCCCGTGTCAATCCTGGACAGGCCCCCCACTGAGGTAGATTGACAGGAATAAACTCTGGCTTCAGGGTTATGCATTCTCCAAATATCTGTGAGACCTAGTTCCAGAAGAAGCCGAGCAAAAGGAGTAGCCCCTGTACCTGGCAGTGTCGGTCCTAAGATACGGGAACTGAGTTTAGCCCTGTGTTTACCAACACAGAGCTCTCTTCTGTTATTCGCTCAGCAGGTACTGCCCATAAATCATTGGCTGGGACCCGCTGATAAACTAGTTCTGCAGCCAATGGCAACTCAGGTTTCCGGGCGCACGCGTGAGCAAACTCGAAAGAAAGCCCCAATGTACAGGTACATTACAGTGCCTGTAAAAGCTGCCCCACCACAGTATAAGTACTGCAGCATGTCAGCAAGTGGTTAAAATAGTGGCATCAATTTACGCAGCACTTTACACATACATTGTACATTCACAACATTAACAACTAGTCTCCTCCTAAAATGCCTGAAGCATGAAAACTCATAAAACTTGCTACAAATAAACACAGTGGAAAACACATGATTATGCAACAGCGGTAGTGTGAACCTAGGCTAAAGCTACACTGCAGGCGAATGTTAAAAAGAAAACCAGGTTTAATCAAGTAACAATTTAATAATGATTGAATGCATTGTAAATACGACCAAGTGCAAGTACCTGAAATCAGCATTTAAATTAACTCCCATAATCTTCTACACATCAGGAGGCAGGAAAAGCAGTGTTAACCAACCAATCTCTATTTCATTAAAGTACAGGTTTACCTCAAACATTTAGAATATTATCTAAAAGTTTATTTATTTCAGTAATTCAATTCAAAAATTTAAACTCATATTATAGAGATTCGTTACACACATGGTGATATATTTCAAGCATTTCTTTCTCCTAATTTTAATGATTATGGCTTTTTTTGTCAGCACAAGTCTGATCATTGGAAGAGAGCAAAGCTAGAAAATTGACTTGACTGTGCCCTCATGCTTAGCACGTTCAGTTTTAAGGCCTCATGCACACTGGTTTATTGTAAATTCTGTTTCTCCAGATAGATGAAAATCTGTTTTTTTTTTAAATGCATTTAGGCGCTTATTTAACTGGCCAGAATTTGAATTTATTATGGCCAGTTGAAATTAATAAATGGCTTAATAAATGTTGAAGCGCTAAGCGCACCTACAGTAGAGATTAGGCTTGAATGTGATTATTGTTCATTTATAGTCACCTCTCAAATTGGGAGAAACAGAAAATTGTGTGTGTGGGGGTTAGAGGATCAGAGTTCAGGTTGGCTAACTATCCACTTCAAGAAGAGATAAAGTGACTAAAAGTCTAAAAGTCTAGGTTTTGAACCCGTAACCTGTACTGAAAGACATAACGCAGCATTTTTCTATTACAGTAAAAAAAGGCTCAATAGCGCAAGCAGAGGGTGGGAAGAACCCCCACAAAAGCCATAAAGTCTATATAGTAAAGAAGGTACAAATTAAAAGTCCACTATAGTGATTGCTGCTGCACTTCTCAGGATAATGGATCTCCTCTATACACTGTAAAAACAAAAAGGAAACAAAGGTGGACATGTGACAGACGTTGTAACTGTGGGGAATAAGCTGATGAAAGTGGTTAAAAGATTAGTTAGAGACGTGATAGGCTTCCCTGAAGAGATGAGTTTTCAGGGATCGCCTGAAGGTATCAAGAGTAGGTGGATATCCGGACAGGTTGAGGTAGCGAGTTCCATAGGCTGGGAGAGGCTCTGGAGAAATCCTGGAGATGAGCATGGGAGAAGACGAGAGAGCTTGAGAGTAGGAGGTCTTGAGAAGAGTGGAGAGGACGGTTTTAGTGAGATTTGAAGACAAGATTGGTGATGTAGCTTGGGGCAGAGTTGTGAATGGCTTTGTATGTTGTGGTTAGTATTTTGAATTTAATTCGCTGGGTGATGGGAGCCAGTGTAGAGATTGGAGGAGAGGGTTGGCAGACACTTAGCGGTTGGTTAAGTGGATAAGTCTGGCAGCAGCATTCATGATAGACTGAAGAGGGGATAGCCTATGGAGAGGTAGGCCAATGAGAAGGGAGTTGTAATAGTCAAGGCGAGAGATAACAAGGGAGTAAATGAGTAGGTTTCATTTGTTAAAAAGGGGCGAATTTTAGAGATGTTACGGAGGTGAATTCTACAAACTTTTGACAACGATTGGACTTGAGGCTGAAATGACAAGTCAGAGTCTAGGATTATACCTAGTACCCTGGTGTGAGGGGAGGGACTGATGGTTGCATTGTTGCTCAGTTTTAGAGAGAGATTTAGTTTGAGGAATTGGTGCGACATCCATGCTGATATGTCAGTTAGTAATGTGAGAGGAGACTGAAGGCGTGATGTGAGGAGTAGACAGATGGATTTGGGTGTCATCGACGTACAAGTGGTAGGGATGAGCTCCGGCGTGTTGGCATTAAACACGTGCAGAGCCCGCCAGGAAGTCAGCACCGTGCTGCGCTAATGACAGGCAGGGAAATATTTTTCCCGATGCTCGGCTGTAGAGATCGGGAAATGTCTCCCTGGCTGTGATTAGCGCAGCGCGGTGCCGAATTCCTGGCGGGCTCTGCACGTGTTCAATGCCAACACGCCGGAGCTCATCCCTAATAAGTGCTACTGGAAGCCATGGGCAGTTATATCAAGTGACCAAGGGAGGAGGTGTAGATAGAGAAGAGAAGGGGTCCAAGAACAGTGCCTTGGGGGACCCAATGTATAACTAAAGACAAAACTTTTTCTAGTTTTGGATAGAAGTGGAGAGGGATTAGAATACCTGTCAGTTTTCATTGCTGTCTGAGCCACCGCTGGGGAGATTCACCCTCTCTATTAGCCCTGTTTTACTGTTATATCAATGAAAGTAAAAGAAAATCTCAAATTTTGGGTTGCCGTTAGATAAGTAACTGTGCATTCTCATTTAGGGAAGCACAGCACTCACACAGGAGTATGCTACGGTTCACTCCATGTGAATGAGGCCTAGTGCCGCGTACACACGATCAGAAATTCCATCAAGAAAAGTTGTGAGCTTTTGGTCGGAAATTCCGACAGTGTGTAGGCTCCAGTGGACATTTTCTGTCGGAATTTCCGACAACAAAAATTTGAGAGCTGGTTTTCAAATTTTCCGACCAGAAAAGTTCTTGTCGGAAATTCCGATCGTCTGTATGCAATTCCGACGCACAAAAAAAAGGGATTTTTTATAACAGCTTACCTGTAAAATCCTTTTCTTGGAGTACATCACGGGACACAGAGCGACTTAGTCATTACTAATGGGCTATATAGATTACCTTCAGGTGCTGGCACTGGCCACTTCCAAACCGGAAGTACCCTCCCCTATATAAGCCCCTCCCATCCGGGAGCACCTCAGTTTTGTAGCAAAGCAATAAGTGTCCCAAAAAGAGGGGTGGGAGCTCTGTGTCCCGTGATGTACTCCAAGAAAAGGATTTTACAGGTAAGCTGTTATAAAAATCCCTTTTTCTTTTTCGTACATCACGGGACACAGAGCGACTTAGTCATTACTAATGGGACGTCCCAAAGCAATGCCAAATGAGGGGAGGGATACATAAGCTGGGCGCCATCAGGCATGAGGATCTTTTGCGGCCTGCAACACACTGCGCCCAAGGCGACATCCTCCTGACTTCTAACGTCTACCTGGTAGAATCTAGTAAACGTGTGTACCGAAGACCATGTTGCGGCCTTACATACTTGAGCCAGGGAGGCCTGGTGATGCACTGCCCATGAAGTTCCAACTGCTCTTGTGGAGTGCGCCCTAACTTTGAACGGAGGCGGTCTCTTTCTCAAGCCATAGGCTTGTATTATGACCTGTCGAATCCACTTGGCTAAAGTAGATTTTGATGCTGCCTGACCCTTTCTAGGGCCTTCCGGCAGAATAAACAAAGTATCCGTTCTGCGAATCTGAGCAGTGGCTTTTAGATAAGCTTTAACTGCTCTTACTACATCCAAAGAATGTAATAACTTTTCCTCTACCGAGCTAGGTTTGGGGAAAAAAGAAGGAAGAACCACATCTTGGTTCAAATGAAACCTCGATACCACCTTGGGAAGAAAGGCTGGATGAGGACGTAATACTACTCTGTCCTTATGGACAACCAGATATGGCTCCCTACAGGACAAGGCGGCTAATTCCGATACTCTTTTAGCCGAACAAATGGCTACTAAGAAAATCAATTTCCTGGTGAGAAGAACCAAGGAAATGTGTTGCAATGGTTCAAACGGTTGTTTCTGTAGAACCGACAGAACCAGGTTTAAGTCCCATGGACATATGGGAATACTAACCGGAGGGCTAATACGCATCACTCCTTGTATGAAAGCTTTGACTAGTGAATGCGAAGCCAAGGGCCTTTGAAAAAATATTGACAAGGCCGAAATCTGACCCTTGATAGTACTCAAGGCCAGCTTCCTATCTACAGCCCACTGTAGGAAGTCCAAAATCCTACCTATCACGTACTTACGTGGATGCCATTTCTTGGCCTCACACCACGTAATGTACGCCTTCCAGATCCTATAATAGATCTGCCTGGATACCGGCTTCCTGGCATTGATCATGGTAGATACCACAGAATTAGAGAGCCCTCTCTTTTTCAGAATGTGGGCTTCAATAGCCAGGCCGTCAAACCTAGGGCTGGTAAGGAAGGGTGGTATATCGGTCCTTGCGACAGCAGGTCCGGACGATGTGGGAGGGTCCAAGGACTCCTCACTGACATTTTTACAATCTCCGCGTACCATGCCCTTCGGGGCCACGCTGGAGCCACCAGAATCACTGGTTTCTTTTCTACCCTGATTCTGCGGAGTAATTGCGGTAACAATTGTGGCGGTGGGAATGCATATATCAGCTTGAACTGATCCCAAGGGAACACTAGGGCATCCGAGCCGCAAGCTAGGGGATCCCTTGTGCGAGAAACAAATCTGTCCACCTTTGCGTTGAATCTGGATGCTAGCAGATCTACATCCGGTGTTCCCCACCGCTGGCATATTGCCTGGAAAACCTTGGGGTGAAGAGACCATTCCCCCGGGCATATTGTTGGCGACTTAAAAAGTCCGCTCTCCAATTTTCCACTCCTGGGATGAAAACCGCGGATATGGCTGGGACATATTTTTCTGCCCACTCCAGGATGCAATTTGCTTCCCTCTGGGCTGCACGACTCCTGGTGCCACCCTGGTGATTGATATATGCCACTGCTGTGGCATTGTCTGATTGAATTCTGACAGGGGACCCTTGGAGTTTGGATGTCCATGCTACTAGGGCATACCGGGCTGCTCGTATCTCTAAGAGATTGATGGGCAGGGCCTTTTCTGCTTCTGACCACTTGCCCTGGAGAGACCATTGCTCCAGTACTGCCCCCCAGCCTAGGAGGCTGGCATCTGTAGTGACCACCTTCCAAGAAACCGGACTGAAGGGTTTTCCTTTTTCCAGATTCTGGGGCACCAACCACCAATGGAGGCTCTTGCGAACGGAAGGGGACAGGGATATTGGTAAGTCTAAAGCCTGAACTTTTTTGTTCCAGGCTGACAGTATGGCCCTTTGCAAATTCCTTGAATGGAATTGACCATAGGGTACCGCTTCGAATGAAGCCACCATTTTTCCCAGCAGCCTCATGCACAGGCGTATGGATGGTTTTCTTTTTGTACCCACTAAGTGGGTCAAATCTTTTAAAGACGACACCTTCTCTGGAGGTAAGAAAATCTTTCTCTGATTTGAATCCAGCCTTAGCCCTAAGTATTCCAGACTTTTGACTGGTCTTAGAGCTGACTTGTACCGGTTGATAATCCAACCGTGATATTCCAGATACTTGATTGTCTTGTGAATAGCTACTTCCAGCTTTTCCACTGAGTGGTCTATTAGTAGCAGGTCGTCTAGATATGCCATTATCGTTACACCTTGTGTTCTTAGATTGGCCAATAATGGGGCCAGAATTTTTGTGAACACTCGTGGTGCTGTGGCCAGACCGAAAAAGGTAAGGCTCTGAACTGAAAATGGCGCCCTTATACTGCAAAGCGTCAAAATTTCTGGTGGGCCGGAAAGATGGGAATATGCAGATAAGCATCCCTTATGTCGATCGAGGCTAACCATTCCTGCCCTTGTAGGGCGGTGGCCACCGATCGGATCGACTCCATCCGAAAAGTCCTGATATTTAGGAACTTGTTTAGCCCTTTTAAATTTAATATGGGCCTCACGTCCCCATTTGGTTTGGGGACTGTGAAAAGGTTCGAGTAAAACCCGAATCCGCTTTCTTCCAGGGGAACCTTCATGATTACACCTTGGAGCAATAGTAGTTCTAGTGCCAGAAGGAGGGATCCTCTCTTCTGGGGATCTCTTGGCACGTTTGACCTCATAAATTGGGCAGGAGTGCCTTTTAACTCCAGCTTGTATCCCAGACTTACTGCGGAGAGCACCCATCTGTCTCTGATGGTGTCCCGCCAGGTCTCTGTGAACAACTGAAGCCTTCCGCCCACCCGATTGAGTGGGGGCAACGCTTCATGACTTAGGGGGAGGTTTTGTACCTCTCTTGGTCCAGGGCTTCTTGTTACCCTGTGATTGTCCCTGATTTCTGCCCCCTGAATTTGACCGCGGAGGCCGTCGGAACTGCTTCACAGCCGATGTGCCCGGGACTGGAGAAGTAGGCCTCTTAAAAGAAGGACTTCTACTCTTGTTCTTAACCGGTAAGAGTGAACTTTTACCGGCAGAAATTTTCTGGATATATTTGTCCAGATCTTCTCCAAATAAGCGTTCTCCATGAAATGGGAAGCTAACCAGCAGTTTCTTACAGGGAGCTTCAGCAGACCAGTTTTTGAGCCACAGAAGCCTACGCATATGTACTATAGACAGCGTAAAGCGGGAGGCCTGTTGGATTGTATCCTTTATGGCGTCCACCGCAAAACACAAGGCTCTAGGCAGGTCAGCTAGGGCAAGAGCCTGCTGATCTGGTAAGTCCCTTAAGACTTGTTTCAACTGATCTTTCACTGCTTGGCAGACTCCAATCGCTGCTACCGCAGGTTGTGTCACCATGCTTGCTGTAGAGAAAGCAGATTTTAGTAAGGACTCCAATTTTTTATCTATTGGGTCTTTGAACATTGGAACATTATCTACTGGACATGTCAGTGATTTGTTCACAGAAGAGATGGCTGCGTCCACTGTAGGGACCCTCCATTTTTTTATGAACTTATCCTCCATGGGATAGATCACCGGAAATCTCTTGGGGGGAGCAAATATTTTATCAGGATGCTCCCAATCCTGGTAAATAAGCCCTTCTAATAAAGGGTGGATTGGGAAGGAACAGACAGCCTGAGGAGCTTTTAGCGACCCCAGCGAGGAAACCGTAGTGGATGGTGGTTCCGCCAGAGGCATTTTAAATGCTGATCGGACCATGTTAGTCAGAGACTGAACCCATAATCTTTCAGCCTGAGATGCTGAGAAAGGTTCTTCCACTGTTGATTCCTCCATAACTGAATCAACCTCATCCTGATCCCCTTCAGGTAGGTCGATCCCTGTGTGGGACTGTTCCTCCACTAACAGGCACTCTGAAGGAGGAGACGGAGATCGGACGCGCTTTCCCTGTGACAGGGAAGCAGCGATCAATGCTGTTAATCTCTCTTCCAATCCTCCCAGAGTTGAGGATAAAACCTCCTCTGTTATATATACAGGAGCAGGTGGACTGGGGACAGCCGCAGCACCAGACACTCCTGCGGGGTTTCTACGGCTACTGACCTCTGAATTCTCAGGGGAGATTGGTGCAGTACAAGCATGCCCAATATCCTCAGAGCCCGATGGAGACCCCTTTGGCTTCCTGCAAGACCTATTTCCGGAGCGTCTGGACGACATATCCTTTAAGCACAAAGCTGAGGTATTCCCGTCGTCATACACCAATTTTGCTGGTAATAGTCTAACACAGTTGCTGCTATATACCAGCTGGTGTCCACTAAAGTGCCTTTCTATGGGGATGCCTGCATCAACCGCCTCTGTGTGCCACTGTTTGTTGCTAGCTATGTTTGCACCCAGCTGACACTTGTACTGTGTCTTTATACAAGCTGGGACGCCTGCACATGCGCAGAAGCGCCGTGGCGCGTATCGAGCGTCATCCACCCGCCCCTTTTTTTTCATAGGAGGCGCATGCACGCGCCCGTGCACCATTGGCGCCCTTTTCGAAATCAAACAGGGACTAGGAGCCAGGGCCCTTTTTGCCGGAGGGCCTGTGCGGTGGATGAGCGCAGCAACAGGGCAGAGGAAGTGGATTCCCACAGAGAAACTTACCAACTGCCTGGATCTTTTGACTTGAGAAAACCAAAGATCCACATGACAAGAAAAATGGACTACAGCGGCCTCTAGTGGTTTAACACAGGTACCGCGGTCCTCTTTTTTTTTTTTCTTGACTACTATTAAAATTTTACATTTTCAGTAGTTACAGGCATACACAGATATTAGCGGGAATACCGTTAGGTAACAGACAGAAAGACAAATTAGGCTTGGGGGTCCCCCAATAGAACCAAGTTCCTGGGGGCCCCCACTTACCTGTTCCCCCGCAGCAGGACTCTGTTTGGTCCACAGAAGCCCAAACTTCACCTATCACGGCAGGCATTGTAATTAAACCTTCAGGGACCGGGTTCCCAAGGATTCCACTCCCCTGGACCTGTATAGCACCCTGCACAGACAACATCTTGGTCGTGGGTATGACCAGAGCTCTGGATCCCAGGGTCCAGCCCTCCTAAGAGAGGCATTACAGGCAAAACCTTGCTCTTCTGCTGCAAGGCCCGGGTACCGACCGTTTAGCTATGAAGCTTTTTTGGTGGGATCCGGAACAGCTTACTAAGGCCCAAAAGAACCTGTACGCAAGCCCAGTGAAAACACATGTTACTCTTTGGCCAACACCTTAGACACTGGCAAAAAACTGAGGTGCTCCCGGATGGGAGGGGCTTATATAGGGGAGGGTACTTCCGGTTTGGAAGTGGCCAGTGCCAGCACCTGAAGGTAATCTATATAACCCATTAGTAATGACTAAGTCGCTCTGTGTCCCGTGATGTACGATAAAGAAACATGCATGCTCAGAATCAAGCAGAAGAGCCGAACTGCGTATTGAACTTCATTGATCTCGGCTCGTCGTACGTCACAGCGTTCTTGACGGTCGGAATTTTTGACAACGTCTGTGTGCAACACAAGTTTGAGCCAACATTCCGTCGGAAAAAAAATCCACGGTTTTCTTGTCGGAATTTCCGATCGTGTGTACGCGGCATAAGAGTAAGAAGTCAAGGCACATGGTCCTAAGCATCTATGTGTCCTTGAGTGGATAAATGCAGCCCTCATACTGATGAATGCTATAGTACGCCTCATGTGAGCAAGGCCTTAGAGAGTGATCTACCAGTCAGTCTATAGTCACCTAAAATGTTAAGCTGCTGCTACAGTAGCTTGAGCCAGTTAATTTAAAACCCTCTTGCCCAAAGGCAATCATTCTACAACAGAGAGCATAACAAACTTGCAAGACATGCTGTGGGCATGCAACATAAGTAATTAGGTGGTGAATTAAAGACATACCACATGGGTGCTAGGTCTGCTAATAAATATTTATATTACCAGTGGTCTGAACAAAGCTATACAAAGCTCAGCGGAGTGGAAAAAGTGATGGTTTGCAATTAAAATTGAATAAACTAAATCTGCAGGAAGAAGAGTTTTTGCTGTACCCAGGCCAAGGTTTGGCGATTCTTTATTAATCACATACAGCAAGAACATCTCCACATGCTTTGTAACCAGTAGCCCCCATGTTCCACATTACTCTGGAAGACTTCAGCCCTGTGTGGCAACCTTAGCTTAAGGTCACAACTCCCGTGTTTCTCAATCAGCCATGTTTCCAATTTATTTCCTCTGCTCATTAGAACACTTAAATATTCTGTCTCGCTTAACAGATGGTTCTTTCAAGTTTTGTTACTATTCCAAAATCTTTAGAGGACTTCAAATTTGTGTACTTAAAACAGGAAGCTTACTGAAAAGAAAAAAAAAAAAAAATGTGCATATTCGCGTCTAATGCCAAACAATCTGGAAACCATGGCCGCTTGGAAATAGTTCCATCAAAGTGACAGAAATCATTACACTGGTGGTGTTGCTGCAATAAACAGATTTCCATTCCACATGGTACTCAGCTTGTGCTGAGCAGGCTGATAGAACGTAGTAAACTTTTTTTTTTCCTTCCTCTGCTGCAGCTATAACTAATTGATTCAATCATTCCAGGAATGGAAATCCCTCAGGTGTATGAGAATCTTTACAATTTGATTTGATTGTAATGCTGATTGCTTTAAATTGTGCTATTAAATAAGCATATTAATCATAAATGTACAATGTAAAGAAACGTTACACAAATGAAAACTAAGATCCATACAAATTTGCAGTAATAATGTTACAGAAAATCATCAGCTTCAATAAATGGTCTAATTTAAACTTAAATTAAAGTGGTTCTAAAGGCAGGTGTTTTTTTTTCTTTATCTTATGGCATTCTATGCATTAAGATAAAAAGCCTTCCTTGTGTGTGAAGCAGCCCCCCTAATACTTACCTGAGCCCTATCTCGATCCTGCGCTGTTGAACGAGAGCCTCGGCTGTCCGGGACTCTCCCTCCATTGGTTCCCACTGCTGTCAATCAAAGTCAGTGAGCCAATGAGGAGAGAGAGTTGGGGCCGAGCCACGGCTCCATGGCTGAATGGACACACACAACAGTGGCTTGGCTTGGGTGCCCCCAAAGCAAGCCTCTTGTTGTGGGGGGCACTCGGCGGGGGGGGGGGGGCAGGAGCGCAGAGGAGGGACTAGAAAAGAGGAGGATCTGGACTGCTCTGTGCAAAACCACTGCACAGAGTAGGTAAGTATAACTTTTGTTATTATTAAACAAAACAAAAACAAGACTTTAATATCACTTCAAGCAGAAATCCCTTTCAAGGAGACACTTTTCCCAGTAAGTTCAATGTGAAAATTTGTGCACATAGTAATCCCGGCATTTATACTTACCCGGCCACACTCCCTGCAATGCTGGAACCCTTGATTAAAAAAAAAGCAGGGTTTCTGGGTATGGAGGAGCACAACTATGTTCCAGTGCTTGTGCCAGAGTAGCCAATCACATGGCTTGAGCATGGTGACATGGAAAGTGCCATGATGTTATCTCTTTGTCTAAGCATCATCAACCAACAAAGGAGAAAGGCAGGCAAAGATACTACAGCAGGGAGGGAGCGTAGGTAAGCATACACACCTGGGGGGATGAGCTGACAGTGTCCATAGTGAAATATCCGATAACTGATTACGGTAATTGTTTTGGGGGGGAAAATATATTTAAAAAAAAATTAAATACAAAACTTGGAGATATCAAATTACATATTTTAAAAGAATGTAGAATTCAAGGTATTTCTTCACAAAATACAAAAGCCTGGCAAAAGCCAGATCTAGTCCTACTGGGGGAGATTTACCATAACTGATGCAGCTGTGCATGGTAACCAATCAGCTTTAAACTTTAGCTTGTTCAATTAAGTTTTGACAATAAAACCTAGAAGCTGATTGGTTACTATGTGCAGCTGCACAAGGTTGTGTGTGCACCAGTCCAGTTTTGGCAAATCTCCCCAATTGTGTCTCGACATCAGAAGTCTTCCTTACAGCCCCATTCTGGCCAAAGTAGGAACCCTCAACCTCCACATGAAGATGCAAAAACAAAGAGTAAGGATGAGCTTCGGCGTGTTCGCACAGCCCACGTGCAGAGCCCACCAGGAAGTCGGCACTGCGCTACGCTAATCACAGGCAGTGAGACATTTCCCGATCTCTGCAGCCGTGCATATGGACAATGTCTCACTGCCTGTGATTAGCGCAGCGCCGACTTCCTGACGGGCTCCGCACCTGGGCTATGAGAACACGCCGGAGCTCATCCTTAATAAAGAGAGGCATGTGAAATGAAAGCAGGAATTCATATAATGAATGCTATCATAACTAGTTAAAATTTGAACAACAACATTTAATATATAAATTCCTTCTTTCACTTCACATGCCTCTATATAAAAGACCTTGAAAAAGTATTCATACCCCATAAAATGTCAACATTTTGTCATGTTACAGCCAAAAACGTAAATGTATTTTATTAGGATTTTATGTGATAGACCAACACAAAGTGGCACATAATTGTGAAGTGAAAAGGAACATGATAAAAGGTTTCAATTATTTTTTACAAATAAATATCTGAAACGTGTGGCGTGCTTTTGCATTCAGCCCCCTTTACTCTGATACCCTTAACCACTTAACGACCGCTCACTGTATATATACGTCGGCAGAATGGCACCGACAGGCACAATCACGTAGAGTGTACGTGATCGCCTTTGTACAGTTGGGGGGTCCGATCGGACACCCCTCCTATACAGTGAGCGGCCGTTTATCGTTGGGGAGCGATCAGAGATGAGGGGGTGACCATTCGATTTCGGCCACCCCCTCGCGATCGCTCCCGGCGAATGAAAATGCTTCCTCCGCCATGTGAAGTAAACACAGGCAGGAGGAAGTGATGTCATCTCCCTCGCGGCGGTCTTTTCGATTCCGGCGCCGAGGAGAGAGGAAGCAGGTTAGTGCACCAACAGTCCACTGACACATAGGTACACATAGGCACACATTTCACCCCCCAGTCACCCCCAGATCACCCCCCAGGTCACCCCCCAGCCCCCAATCACAGTGTCACTGATTGCAGTGATCATTTATTTTACTGATCACTGCATTTTGTGTCATCTGTGATAGTAAAAAGTTGCAGGGTAGTTAGGTTTAGGCCCCTTTAGGTCCAGGGTAGCCCCCTAACCCCCTCTAATAAAGGTTTAACCCCTTGATTGCCCCCCAGGTAACCCTTTCACCCCCTAACGCCAGCGTCACTAAGCAATCGTATTTTCGATAGCTGTATTTAGTGCCGGTGGTGCCCTAGATAGCCAGTTATTTATTTTTAGTTTCGCCGCAGGTTTTTAGAGTGTCAGGTACCCCCATATATTATTTTAACCCCCTGATTGCCCCTAGAGTTAACCCTTTCACCAGTGATCGCCGTATAAGCGTCACTGGTGACACTGGTTACCCAGTTAGTTATTTAGTTATTTAGGTAACCCGTCAGGTTTTTATATAGCGTCGGGTACCCCCATATTTAACCTAATAAAGGTTTTAACCCCCTGATTGCCTCTAGTTAACCCTTTCACCAGTGATCACCATATAAAGGTTACGGGTGACGCTGGTTGGTTAGTTTGCTTTTTATAGCATCAGGGCACCCGTCGTATATAACCCAATAAAGGTTTAACCCCCTGACCGCCCGGCGGGTGAGATCAATTAGGTTTTAGCGCCAGAGAGGGTCTGCGTCGCCCCAGGCAGCGTTAGGTTAGTGCCAGTAACGCTAACACCCACGCGCAAAGCATACACCTCCCTTAGTGGTATAGTATCTGATCAGATCTATACTAGCGTCCCCAGCGGTTTAGGGTTCCCAAAAACGCAGTGTTAGCGGGATCAGCCCAGATACCTGCTAGCACCTGCGTTTAGCCCCTCCGCCCAGCCCAGCCCACCCAAGTGCAGTATCGATCGATTACTGTCACTTACCAAACACAAAACACATAACTGCAGCGTTCGCAGAGACAGTCCTGATCCCTGCGACCGCTAACAGTTTTTTTTGTAGCGTTTGATATATTTGCTGACGACAGTCAGGTGCTTTTTTTCCTGTGAATCTTACTAGTGTACCCCTAAATTTAGAGCCCAAAATGGCAAGTCGAAGGTACACTAGTAAAGAGGCCTACGAGATTCTGAGCATGACAGATAGTGAAGAGGAGGTCACGTATCTGTCAGATTCAGGCTCAGAATATCTTCCCGTAGAAGACAGTGACGTCAGCGGCCCCACGTCAGATAGCTCTGACGACGAAGTTGAGGTCCCTGCTAAGGTCAGGCGTACCCGATCCCGATCTTCTGAGGTTGTTGAGGAGCAAGAACCGCAGGGCTCTCGTATCATGGAGCAGAGTAGTACAAGCGCCGCTATTCCTTCTGGTGAATTGGCAAGCACCAGCGGCCTAGTACAGCCTGGGCGTACATCCAGCACTGCAGTATCACGTGGTGACGTGGCGAGTCCCATAAGTGCAGTTCAAGCTGGCGAGGTGGCAAGCACAAGTAGTGTCCCGCTGCCACCAATAAGAAGACAAAGGCAGGCCCGTCGTACCCATAGTGCTGTTCCTGCAGAATTCGCCTATCCTGATTGGGTCCCCACCACTTCTGCAGAACCCGTACTTCCCCCATTCACTGCCCAACCCGGTATTCAGGTGGAAACAGCTGATTTTATGCCAATCGATTATTATTCGCTGTTTTTCACGGAAGATCTCTATAGATCTATTGTGGACCAGAGTAATTTATATGCTGGTCAATTCATCGCCGCTAATCCCCAGTTGCCTTCCATTGCCAAAGATTGGAAACCAATTATGGTTTCCGAATTTAAGACCTTTCTGGGTCTTTCCCTCAACATGGGCACACATAAATTCCCGTCATTGCGTGTTTATTGGTCCACGCACCCAATTGACCACATGCCCGTGTTCTCTGCCTCCATGCCCAGGAAACGATACGAGCAGATTTTGCGGTTCATGCACTTCAACGACAATGAACTTTGTCGTCCACGTGGGGACCCTGAATACGACCGGCTCTATAAAATTCGGCCCCTCATAAACCACTTCAACGAACGTTTTGCAGCCTTGTTTATTCCCGATCAAGCTGTCTGCGTTGATGAGTCCCTGATTAAATTTTCTGGCCGCTTGGCTTTCAAGCAGTACCTTCCCAGCAAGCGTGCCAGATACGGGGTCAAGCTCTATAAGTGCTGTGACAGGGCAACAGGCTATGTATGGAGCTTTATGGTTTATGAGGGAAAAGATAGTCAGGTTGAGCCGGTCAACTGCCCGGATTACATAGGGAGCGCTGGCAAGATAGTGTGGAACTTGGTGTCACCCTTATTCGGAAAAGGGGAACCACTTGTATGTGGACAATTATTACACGAGCGTGCCACTGTTTAGTCACTTGTTTGATCATCAGATTGGAGCATGTGGCACCGTGCGACCTAATCGCCGGGGCTTTCCCCAGCGGCTTGTAGATGCCCGTCTTAGGCTGGGGGAGAGAGCCTGCGTAAAGTGTAATAACTTGCTCGCTATGAAGTGGAGGGACAATAAGAATGTTTTCCTTCTTACCTCCCTTCATGCAGACACGACAGTCCAAATTCCTACGGCGACTGGTGTTGTGGAGAAACCCCTCTGTGTCCACGAATATAACAAAAATATGGGAGGGGTGGACCTCAACGACCAGTTGATGGCGCCATATCTAATTGACCGCAAGGCGAGACGCTGGTACAAAAAAGTGTCTCTATCCTTATTCCAATTGGCTTTGCTGAACGCTCATGTGCTATACAGAGCTTCAGGCGGGACTTTATCTCTTCTAAAATTCCAGAATGAGATAGTCACAGAACTCCTGTATCCAGGCGGTTCTGCACCTCACCATCCCCTACCAAATGCAGTAAGCCGGCTGCATGAGAGGCATTATACGCATCTCCTCCCGAGTACCCCTACCCAACGGAGCCCCCCAAAAAAGATGTCGTGTCTGTAGCAAGCGCGGATTTAGGCGTGACACCCGTTATTATTGTCCACTCTGTCCTGACAAACCTGGTCTTTGCCTTGGTGAATGTTTTGAACGCTACCACTCAAAAGTGAAGTTTTAGCGTAGGGTACAGCATTTCACAGACTAGGACACACTTACACAGGGTCTCCCAAGATGCCATTACATTTTGAGAGACCCGAACCATTACAGTTGTTAAAGTTTAAAAAAAAAAGTGTAAAAAAGAAAAAAAAACGTAAAAAACAAAAACACAAAAAAAATATAAAATAAAAAAACCAAAAATAGTTGTCGTTTTATTGTTCTCTCTCGCTCTCTCTATTTTCTCTCTATTGTTCTGCTCTTTTTTACTGTATTCCATTCTGCAATGTTTTATCATGCTTGCTTTTCAGGTATGTAAATTTTTGTTTTCAGGTGCGCCATTCAACTGCAGCGCGGAATTATTTATCTTGACAGCAACAGTGTTTGCTCCCACGATACATAAAGCCGTGACTCCAGTGCTGTAGGAGGTGATTTTACCACCACAGTTAAAAAAAAAAGAGCATATATGCCAAAGCATGGGGGTAGCAGGGGCGGAGGAGCGATTTTGCTCCTAATGCCGCGTATATACCGTCGAAATTCCGACGGAGGCTTGCCCGTGGAAAAGTTTGACCGTGTGTACGCGGCATAACCTTTTATGCCCCCTACATACGGTCGAAATTCCGACGGAGGCTTGCCCGTGGAAAAGTCAGACCGTGTGTACGCGGCATAACTTTTTTGCGGGAGGATGCCCCCATGCTTCGGCATATATATATTTTAGGCACAGGTTGCGTTAAAAAAATGTTTTATTTTTTACTAGGTTTTGTTTTGGCATTTGCTTTTCAGGTATGGTATGGTAAGGTCTTACTGTTGTACTGTAATGTTACTTTGTTTTAATGTTAACCATCATTTGCTTAGCAGGTACGCCATTCAGTTGCATCGCGGATTTATTTATCTTGACAGCAACAGCGTTTGCTCCCACGATACATAAAGCCGTGACTCCAACGCTGTAGGAGGTGATTTCACCACCACAGTTAAAAAAAGAGCATATATGCCGAAGCATGGGGGCAGCAGGGGCGGAGGAGCGATTTTGCTCCTAATGCCGCGTATATACGGTCGAAATTCCGACGGAGGCTTGCCCGTGGAAAAGTCCGACTGTGTGTACGCGGCATAACTTTTTTGCGGGAGGATGCCCCCATGCTTCGGCATATATGCCCATCATTAGAAGTGGGTGGATGAAGGGAGGTATTCTAATGGTGGGCATACCCACCGATCAATCTCTTTTTTTCGTTCAGCCAACAGGCTGTATGAAAAAAAAGATTACAATACATGTCCAACAAGGACCAGCAACGTACTGGTATGTTGCTGGACTTTGAATGTTTATACCAGAATGATGCCTGCAGGTTTAGGTATCATCTTGGTATCATTCTTTTCAGCCAGTGGCCGGCTTTCATGTAAAAGCAATTCTAGCAGATAATTAGCCTCTAGACTGCTTTTACAAGCAGTGGGAGGGAATGCCCCCCCCCCCGGATATAAACAGCGCCATTGGGAAATTGGGAAAGCATTTCATCACACCGATCTTGGTGTGGTCAGATGCTTTGAGGGCAGAGGAAAGATCTAGGGTCTAACCCCCCATTTTTTTTTCAAAAAAAAGAGTACCTGTCACTACTTATTGCTATCATAGGGGATATTTACATTCCCTGAGATAACAATAAAAATGATTAAAAATAAATAAATATGGAAGGAACAGTTTAAAAATAAAATAAAAAAGCAAAATAAATAATAATAAAAAAAAAAGCACCGCTGTCCCCCCCTGCTCTTGCGCAAAGGCGAACGCAAGCGTCAGTCTAGCGTCATATGTAAACAGCAATTGCATCATGCATGTGAGGTATCACCGCGAAGGTCAGATCGAGGGCAGTAATTTTAGCAGTAGACCTCCTCTGTAAATCTAACGTGGTAACCTGTAAAGGCTTTTAAATGCTTTTTAAAATGAATGTAGTTTCTCGCCGCTGCGCGTTTGTGCGCAATTTTAAAGCATGTCGTGTTTGGTATCCATGTACTCGGCCTAAGATCATCTTTTTTATTTCATCAAACATTTGGGCAATATAGTGTTTTTTAGTGCATTAAAAATAAAAAAAGTGTGTTTTTCCCCCCAAAAATGCGTTTGAAAAATTGCTGCGCAAATACGGTGTGGAAAAAAAAAATGCAACACCCACCATTTTAATCTGTAGGGCCTTTGCTTTAAAAATATATATAATGTTTGGGGGTTCAACATAATTTTCTTGCAAAAAAAATATGTTTTCATGTAAACAAAAAGTGTCAGAAAGGGCTTTGTCTTCAAGTGGTTAGAAGAGTGGATGATGTGTGACATAAGCTTCCTAATGTTGTGCATAAAATGCCAGGACAGTTCAAAACCCCCCCAAATGACCCCATTTTGGAAAGTAGACACCTCAAGCTATTTGCTGAGAGGCATGTTGAGCCCATTGAATATTTTTTTTTTTGTCCCAAGTGATTGAATAATGACAAAAAGAAAGAAAAAAAAACGGGGATACCACATGTGTGAGACATTTTGGGAGCCTAGCCGCGTACAGGACCCCGAAAACCAAGCACCGCCTTCAGGATTTCTATGGGTGTAAATTTTTTATTTCACTCCTCACTGCCTATCACGGTTTCGGAGGCCATGGAATGCCCAGATGGCACAAAACCCCCCCAAATGACCCCATTTTGGAAAGTAGACACCCCAAGCTATTTGCTGAGAGGTATGGTGAGTATTTTGCAGATCTCGCTTTTTGTCACAAAGTTTTAAAAAATTGAAAAAAGAAAAAAAAAATATGTCTTTCTTCATTTTCAAAAACAAATGAGCTGTAAAATACTCACCATGCCTCTCGGCAAATAGCTTGGGGTGTCTACTTTCCAAAATTGGGTCATTTGTGGGGGTTTTGGGCTATCTTGGCATTTTATGGCCTTCAAAACTGTGATAGGTAGTGAGGAGTGAAATCAAAAATTTGTGCCCTTAGAAATCCTGAAGGCGGTGCTTGGTTTTCGGGGGCCAGTACGCGGCTAGGCTCTCAAAAAGTACCACACACGTGGTATCCCCGTACTCAGGAGAAGCAGCCAAATGTATTTTGGGGTGCAATTCCGCATATAACCATGGCATGTTTGAGCAATATATCATTTAGTGACAACTTTTTCTCCATTTTTTTTTCTTTTTGTCATTATTCAATCACTTGGGACAAAAAAAAAATATTCAATGGGCTCAACATGCCTCTCATCAATTTCCTTGGGGTGTCTACTTTCCAAAATGGGGTCATTTTGGGGGGTTTTGTGCTATCTTGGCATTTTATGGCCTTCAAAACTGTGATAGGCAGTGAGGAGTGAAATCAAAAATTTACGCCCTTAGAAATCCTGAAGGCGGTGCTTGGTTTTTAGGGCCCCGTACCCGGCTAGGCTCCCAAAAAGTCCCACACATGTGGTATCCCCGTACTCAGGAGAAGCAGCAGAATGTATTTTGGGGTGCAATTCCACATATAACCATGGCATGTGTGAGCAATATATCATTTAGTGACAACTTTTTGTACATTTTTTCTTTTTTTTTCTTTTTGTCATTATTCAATCATTTGGGACAAAAAAAAAATATTCAATGGGCTCAACATGCCTCTCAGCAAATAGCTTGGGGTGTCTACTTTCCAAAATGGGGTCATTTGGGGGGGTTTTGTGCCATCTTGGCATTTTATGGCCTTCAAAACTGTGATAGATAGTGATAGGTAGTGAGGAGTGAAATCAAAAATGTATGCCCTTAGAAACCTTGAAGGCGGTGCTTGGTTTTTGGGGTCCCGTATGCAACTAGGCTCCCAAAAAGTCCCACACATGTGGTATCCCCGTACTCAGGAGAAGCAGCAGAATGTATTTTGGGACGTAATTTCACATATGCCCATGGCATGTGTGAGCAATATATCATTTAGTGACAACTTTGTGCAAAAAAAATAAAGTTTGTCATATTCCCTCAACTTGTGGCAAAATATAAAATATTCCATGGACTAATCATGCCTCTCAGTAAATAGCTTTGGGTGTCTACTTTCCAAAATGGTGTCATTTTGGGGGGGTTTTGTGCTATTTTGGCATTTTATGGCCTTCGAAACTGTGATAGGTAGTGAGGAGTGAAATCAAAAATTTGCGCCCTTAGAAATCCTGAAGGCGGTGCTTGGTTTCCGGGGTCCCGTACGTGGCTAGGCTCCTAAAAAGTCCCACACATGTGGTATCCCCGTAATCAGGAGAAGCGGCAGAATGTATTTTGGGGTGCAATTCCACATATAACCATGGCATGTGTGAGCAATATATCATTTAGTGACAACTTTTTGTAATTTTTTTTTTTTTTGTCATTATTCAATCACTTGGGACAAAAAAAAAAAAAATATTCAATGGGCTCAACATGCCTCTCAGCAATTTCCTTGTGGTGTCTACTTTCCAAAATTGGGTCATTTGGGGGAGGTTTTGTACTGCCCTGCCATTTTAGCACCTCAAGAAATGAGATAGGCCGTCATAAATTAAAAGCTGTGTAAATTCCAGAAAATGTACCCTAGTTTGTAGACGCTATAACTTTTGTGCAAACCAATAAATATACGCTTATTGACATTTTTTTTACTAAAGACATGTGGCTGAATAAATTTTGGCCTAAATGTATGACTAAAATTGAGTTTATTCGATTTTTCTTATAACAAAAAGTAGAAAATATCATTTTTTTTCTAAATTTTCGTTTTTTTCCCGTTTATATCGCAAAAAATAAAAATCGCAGAGGCAATCAAATACCATTAAAAAAAAGCTCTATTTGTGGGAAGAAAAGGACGCAAATTTTGTTTGGGTACAACATTGCATGTCCGCACAATTTACAGTTAAAGCAGCGCAGTGCAAAATTCTGAAATCACCTCTGGTCCTTTAGCTACCAAATGGTCCGGGGCTTAAGTGGTTAACTAAAATCTAGTGGAACCAATTGCCTTCAGAAATCACCCAATTAGTAAATAGAGTCCACCTGTGTGTAATTTAATCTCAGTATAAATACAGCTGTTCTGTGAAGCCCTCTGAGGTTCGTTAGAGAACCTTAGTGAACAAACAGCATCATGAAGGCCAACTAACACACAAGACAGGTCCGGTATAACGTTTTAGAGAAGTTTAAAGCAGGGTTAGGTTATAAAACAATATCCCAAGCTTTGAATATCTCACTGAGCACTGTTCAATCCATCATCCAAATATGGAAAGAGTATAGCACAACTGCAAACCTACCAAGACATTGCTGTCCACCTAATCTGTCAGGCCGGGCAAGGAGAGCATTAACCAGAGAAGCAACCAAGAGGCCCATGGTAATTCTGGAGAAGCTTCAGAGATCCACAGCTCAGGTGGGAGAATCCGTTTAAAAGGACAACTATTAGGCCTCATGCCCATGGACGTTTTTACAGCCGCGTTTTTTACAGCTTAAAAACACCTGTCCCCATGTTAGTCTATAGCTTCATGCCCACCTAGGCGTTTTTGAGCTGCAAATAGCATAGGCGTTTTTTAAGCTGTAAAAAAACCCAGGACCCGTGCGTTCCTCAGGGTCGGCGTTAGGCATAAAAAAAGACGCAAAGCGTTAAACGCTAGAAAATGCGCAAAAATGCCACAATTGCGTTTTGGAGCTCCGACGGTCAAAAAATGTATACAACATGCACAGGCGTTTTTAAGCTGTAAAAAACGCTCAAAAACACGGCTGGAAAAACGTCTGTGGGCATGAGGCCTTAGTCGTGCACTCCACAAATCTGGTCTTTACGGGAGAGTGGCAAGAAGAAAGTCATTGTTGAAAGAAAGCCATAAGAAGCCATGTGGGGTGCAAAGCAAACATGACAAAGAAGGTGCTCTGGTCAGATGAGACCAGCAATAAACTTTTTGTCCCAAAAGCAAAACGCTATGTGTGGCAGAAACTAACGTTGCACATCACCCTGTACACACTATCCTGACCAAGAAACATAGTGGTGGCAGCATCATGTTGTGGGGATGCTTTTCTTCAGCAGGGACAGGGAAGCTGGTCAGAGTTGATGGATGGAGTCAAATACAGGGCAATCTTAGAAGAAAACCGGTTAGTCTGCAAAAGACTTGAGACTGGGGCGGAGGTTCACCTTCCAGCAGAACAACAACCCTAAACATACAGCCAGAGCTACAATGGAATCCTTTAGATAAAAGCATATTCATGTGTTAGGATGGCCCAAAGTCCAGACCTAAATCCAATTGAGAATCTGTGGCAAGACTTGAAAATGGCTGTTCATAGACGCTCTCCATCCAATCCAACAGAGCTTGAACTATTTTGCAAAGAAAAATGGGCAAAGATTTCACACTCTAGATGTGCAAAGCTGGTAGACACATACCCAAAAGACTTGCAGCTGTAATTGCAGCGAAAGGTGGTTCTACAAAGTATTGACTCAGTGGCTATATACAAATAGGAAAGGCATGGATTCTGTGTTCCTGCAAAGCAGGGACATGGATCCATGTCTTCCCCTAGTAAAAGCACCTCCCACAAGTTAGAAAACACAAGCTAGGCACACGTTTAACCCTTTGATCCCGCCTGATGTCAACCCCTTCCCAGCCAGTGTCATTCGTACAGTGACAGTGCATATTTTTTAGCACTGGTCGCTGTATTAGTGTCACTGGTCCCCAAAAAGTGTCAATTAGTGTCCAAATTGCGCACAGCAATATCGCAGTCCCGCTAGAAGTCATATTAACATATTGGCCTAATATTATGAAGAAATTAGATTTTTTTTTCTGTCAGTTCATAGCGCACAAAATTAAAAAACGCAGAGGTGATCAATACCACCAATAGAAAGCTCTATTTGTGGGGGTGGGGGGTGGGGGGGAGACAATTTCTATTTGGGTACAACGTCGCACAAGCGCAATTGTCAGTTAAAATAACGCAGTGCATCGTCTCAAAAAATGGCCTGGTCATGAAGGGGGTAAATCTTCTGGAGGCCAAGTGGTTAAAGTAGTAATAAAGTCAAAATTTTGACTAGATACATTTTGTAGTTAACTCAGATTGGTTGTGTATTGTCTTGTTTTTTCTTTTTGTTGATATTACTTTGAGATTACACCCCACTGATTTATAGGGTGAGTACTACAATTTTAATCAGTGGGATTACAATGTTCTTTTATGTTTTGCAGTTTAAAAATTCTAACTTTTATTTGCCTTTATACGGCTTTAACTTGCACCACTTAATTAGTAGATAAGGTAGATATGAAATAATATCTGCGCTTAAATGGACGGTCCCGGCTGCTGCCCCCTCTCAATTGTCCTATATTAGGAACTGATAAAAAGTGAAAAATGGAAATTAGGGGTGTTGGCGCTGCCTTCTCTATAAACGTTGAACAGCAATCTCTAAAAGAGTGAGAAAACTCCTGAAGTGTAATGTGTTCTCTCAAAGTAAATGGTTTCCTATATCTATGCAACTGACCTTCCTATATGCGATCTTATTGCGGGGCATGTCTGGGACGGTGGTTATAGGAAACCATTTACTTTGAACCCGAGGTGAGGACCGGTACTTCTGGAAGCGCAACGGCATAAGAAGCGGCCACTAGCGAGCAGAACAGCCCATCCACTACCCCCTGATGTGCCTTTCACTTCTGCAGGGGTACCAACGTCTGGTGAGTGCGGACTCATAAGGGGGGGGAGCACCTTTGTCACCTGTTTCAAATTGATGACAGTCCAGCCATGAAGTTCACTAAAGTCATCTAATTTCTGTTGGAACTGCCATCTGTGATATTAACGTCCATTACTGCTTGACTGATTACCGTATATACTCGAGTATAATCCGAGTTTTTCAGCACATTTTTTTGTGCTGAAAATGCCCCTTGGCTTATACTCGGAGTCACCTTTTAGCGCCTGATCTCCCGGAATTTGGGGGCCCGGTACCGGCCGGCCATAGGTTCCCTGGACCCCAATCTTGGCTACATGAGATGCTCGAGTCCGCGGGTCCCGCAGGCACGGTCACAGAGCTCGCGGCAGGGGCATGGCGAGACTTTTAAAGTGTCGTATATATACACACCCTGCCCCAGGACAGTGCCCTAGCTCACCAGCTCTCAAGCCGCCACCCGCCGCATTCGGCATCATCTCCACCCGCAGCCGCCATCAGGAAAGTCAGCGGCTGCGGCCTAGTTGCGGCCATAAGTATCCCCTCTCCTACAGCCGGACCTTCAGTAAGCCGCTGCACCCCCCGCAATCGGAGCCAAGCCCAGGCGCCAGATGGCCCCCGAAGCAGCACTAGCAGCTGCCTGGCCCGACAGGATAGTCTGCGGCTTCGGCCTAGCCCCGGCGGCCATCTTGGGCCACCCAGCCTCGGCCCTTAACACCCTCTCCCGGCCCCCTTGGACCACTCCGACCCGGTATAACCACCGGATGGCACCCCCTCACTAACCAATTGCCCGTGGCCCCCACTGGATCACTCCCAAAAGGCTGCCAGGAGGACGAAACAGAGATCCGGCCTGGTAAGCAGTGGCCATCTTGGTACACCCAGGAGCTTGCCTCAACACTGACACAAAAAAAAACTTTTCTTCTTTTTCTCTATATATCCTACTGATATTGCCCCCCCACCACTATTCTTCACAAACTCTCTAAAAACTCTTTCTCCACTTATTACGGTTCTCCCCCACCCGGCGCACTCAGGCTACCCCAACCTACAGCTCCGACCACCGCTACTACGCAATCTCCCCAGATCCTCACACACGGTCAAGCATAACGGACGTTGTAACAGGACCCCTAACCTCATCGCTTCACAGAGCAATCCACACACATGGTCAAACGTAACGGACGTGTGTGACAGGAGCTCTGACCTCACCGCTTCACAGAGCAATCCACACACATGGTCTAGGGTAACGGACGTGTGTGACAGGAGCTCTGACCTCACTGCTTCACAGAGCAATCCACACACATGGTCTAGGGTAACGGACGTGTGTGACAGGAGCTCTGTCCTCACCGCTTCACAGAACAATCCACACACACGGTCAAGCGTAACGGACGTGTGTGTGGCAGGAGCTCGGACCATCCAGGACCCGCCCTGGACTCCTCCGTTTCACTCCCCCAACAAACGTAAACCTGACGACCTGGGACTTCCCCTGGACCCCACAGCTCACTATCACGTTGCCCGCAGCCGCCGACTGCCCTCTGTCGCCATCTGGGCACCCGCCTCTAGACTGCTAGACCTGCAGGACAGACAGGGGCTGCGGCCTAACTCCGACCATCCCATCACCCTCTCCCCATTTCGCTCTCCAGTGGGCCTGTGTGCCGACCTGGTAAGTACACTGGGGCACCTCCAACCAGTAGGAAGTTGATCCAGGGTTTACCCGATCGCCTCTCGGGGGGTCAGGAAGGAATTTTCCCCTGTTGTAGCAATTGGCCTTGACTCGGCTGGGGTTTTTCGCCTTCCTCTGGACCAACAGGGGGGTGGCTAGGTCATTGGGCCCTATTCACCATCCCACCACCTTTTTTTCTTCCCATCATGTGCAACTTTAAATACTCAGCGGACACCCTCCACAGGCTAAGGAATACTGCCTCAACATTACCAACCTCCACCCAAAAAATACTACGAAAAGAACAACTGCTAAGGATCAATCGACAATCAAAAACACCACTTTAACTACAACATTTATCATGCGCCCTGATCAACACCAGATCGGCAGTCAAGCACAGACAGGAAATTCACGACTTCATCACGCAAAACGACATAGATTGCCTCTTTATCACGGAAAGCTGGCTAACACCAGACTAACACCATCCTAACAGAATTAGTACCTGAGAACTACTGCATCCTAACCGAGCACATAATAGGACAAAGAGGAGGAGGCCTAGCAGTGATCTTCAAATCTCACCTCTCCATCGTCAAACCAACTCTACAGAACTCATTGCCGTTCATGGAGACACTCACTCTGCAACTCCAAACAACACCCCAGGACACCATTCACATACTGCTATGCTACAGACCGCCAGGACCAAAGACAAATCTCCTCACACCCTTTATCGAATTCATCTCGACATACACTTTAAAAACCAAAAACTTCTTATTACTCGGGGACTTCAACCTCTGGGCTAACTCCACTCAAGACCCCATCGCCACCTCCTGCATCAACCAATTGGAAGAATTAGGTCTGCAGCAAATGATAAATGCCCACACGCATGGATCGGGTCACATTCTTGACCTCATCTTCAAACAAAATCAGGACATCAACACACTGGACAACATGCCGTTACCATGGACGGACCACCACACTATCAAATTTAAAATTACCACAAACACCATATCCCAAAAACCGGAACACTCAATAACAACATACTGGACAAGATCTCAGAAGAAACTATACTCTGAACTCTTCAAAACTACTCTATCAAAAAAAATAGGAACGCAAAATCACAACCACTCAACGGAAAAAAACACTCAACTCCTTAAACAAAGCATTACTACAAACAGCAGACACAGTCGCTTCGCAAAAACAACTCGGGCTGGTTTAATGACACTCTTACTCTACTGAATCAAGAACGCAGTAGAGCTGAAGGAGCCTGAAGAAGAAACCCAACTAAGGAAAACCACATTAATTACAAAGCACTCACTAAGAAATATCACAAAGCAATTTTCAAAGCAAAAAAGGAACATTTCTCTAACACCATCAAAAAAGGCCTAAACCGACCACGTGAACTCTTCAAACTAGTTACTCAGACTATGAACCCTACCTGCCTAGAACCTCCAGCAAACGAAACCCAAGAGTTATGCAATGAGCTATCAGATTTTTTTTAATCGACAAAATCGAAAACATTCGGGAAATAATTCAACAGAAAAAAACCAACCAACCCTGCTCTGCCAAAGCAAATAGAGGAAATCAATACGAACATTATACAATTGACAAAATTTTCGCTGGTCCCGATCACCATCGACACCACCAAAAATATAATCAGAAGCCTCAGAGACAGCACATCTCCAAATTACATCATCTCTACAAAACTCCTGAAAGAATGTACCGACATTTTAGCACCCACCATAACACACCTCGTAAATCAATCATTCAAAGAAGGGATTGTTCCGATCTCTCTCAAGCAAGGCATAATCAAACCCCTCCTAAAGAAACCCAACCTCGACCCCAAAGACCCAAACTACCGCAGACCGGTAACAAGCCTCAGCACCATCTCCAAGATTATGGAGAAAGCAGTAGTACAACAGCTACAACTCCATTTGGACACTTACAAACTCCTGGATCCACTACAATCAGGCTTCCGCCCAGGCCATGGCACAGAAACAGCACTTCTTAAAATATGGCATGACACCCTCAAAGTAGCAGATGACGGAGAATCATGTCTCCTGGTGCTGCTGGACCTCAGTGCAGCGTTCGACACAATAGACCACAAAACGCTACTCATTCGCCTTAAGTAGCAGGAGTCGCAGACCCTGACCTACCCTGGTTCGCATCCTTCCTAGATAATCATTCCCAGACAGTGAAACTAGTAGCCTTCACCTCTAAAACTCGCGCAATTACTTGCGGAGTCCCTCAAGGATTACCCCCGTCACACGTGCTCTTTAACATCTACCTCCGCCCACTCCTCAAAATCATCAGCAAACAGGACCTGTGTTACCACTCATACGCTGACGACGCCCAACTCTACTTTCGTATCACCGGGAAAAAAGACCAATATCACGGATTGGAAAACTGCCTTACAGTGATCGAAGATTGGATGACGGAGAATTCCCTCAAACTCAACGGATCCAAAACAGAACTCCTTCTCCTCCACGCAAATCGAAAGACAAAAACTAAAACTTCTTGGACACTCCCCACCATTCTTGGACAGACCATCACCCCAAGTACCAAAGTCAAAAGTCTCGGAGTCACCTTTGACTCGGAGATGTCGATGGATGCACAAATTGGATCAGTAGTCAGCGGATCTCACCATCTCCTCCGCCTGCTACGTAGACTCATCCCCTTCATCCCAGAAGAGGATACAGCAGTAGTAGTTGGAACAATTATCAACTCCCGACTCGATTACGCAAACGCCCTATACCTCGGACTACCCAAATACCAGATTTTGCGCCTACAAGTCGTCCAGAACACGGCTGCCAGGCTGGTAACGGGAAAAAAAACCTTGGGAATCCATCACCCCATCGCTGAGGACCCTTTATTGGCTAACCGTAAAGGATCGAATCACATTCAAGACCCTCTGTCTCACCCACAAGTGCACACAGGGAAACGCTCCACAATATCTATGCAAGAAGATAAAACACTACACCCCCAAATCGCACTCTCCGATCAACCAACCAAAACCTCCTTCACATCCCCAAGTCCCGCTACAAATCAAAGGGAGAACGAAGATTTGCAGTTCAAGGACCACGGCTATGGAACGCTCTACCCACGGATATCCGCATGGAAGAAAACCATCGAGCCTTCAGGAAAAAACTGAAGACCCACCTATTCTGATGGACCAGGATGTCACTGGATGCAAAGCGCCTTGAGGCGATTTAGTTTGCAGTTGTAGCGCTATACAAGTTATTCACTCACTCACTCACTCACACGTTACTCTGCCCAGCCGCGTCATTCTGCCGACGTATATGTGCAGGATCCAGTCTTTCACTGGTTAACCTGTATTTTATTTTCTAAGTTTATCACTACCTTAAACAATAACAAATGATAAAAAAAAATCCCCTAAGGCTTTAAGCCAGTGAAGGAGTAGCAGCAGACTAATTAGGTTATCCGTGTCCTCTCTCCTTCTATTAGAATAGTCCTTCTCTTCAGAAGTACATGCGCCTGATTGGCTACTAATATCTCTCCCAATCTGCATGCTGCTGTACAGGGGGTTAGAAGATCCCGATAAGTCAAATGCAACATCAATATCATAAAAATAAAAAAAATACATTTAATTAATATATAAAATACACTTTCACACCTTAACTTTTTATTTTCTATAACACATGCCTTTCTATACAGCTGGAAAAAAATCTCCCCTTTCAAACAGAGTCCCTTGCCCTTCATAGTTTTACTTGAACTCCCCTGGTAATTATTATTACCTGAACAATCCATGGTAGGAAAAATCCTCTTTGGAGCTCTAAGCAACCCACTGCAATGCTCAGAACAAAAAACCCCAAGGCTTTTCTATAATACATTTCTATAGAAAAGGAATGCTAGAATGAAGAATGAAAGGAGTGCAAATACTTACAAAGTCAAAGTCACCATCTGGAGGAACCTTCCAGTTGTCGGGGAACACATTCTTGGATATAAGGAACTGGTCATGGACATTCTGGTTATGATTCTCATGGGGCTTATTTTTGGAATCTTGTTTATCAAAGTAATCCATAAATGACGGTCGCGGCACTTGAGGAGAAGTTGCATTTCCTTAAAAATAAAAGAGTTACATGTATATCAGCTTGGCAAGACAAACATTCTTTACAAAAAATACACGAAAATTAAAGAATATTAATCATACTTCAATGAACCAAAGGTTTAATTAGAGCGATTTCAGCAACAAGTGAAAAAATAGTGATTCAGCATTTTGCTCAGTATGCCTTAGAGAGTTAGTGGTAGTACCCTAAAGAATAAGCACACGCTACTCTACTGAGAGGGTCAGTCAGAAGGCAATGGGGGTCTAGTACCTGAAGCCTGTGCAGTGTAAATCCCCCCCTCTCTCTTTCTGCCTACATCTCAGATCATTTTCAAAGCATGTTTTATCATTATATAAACAGTGAAAAATATCTGCGCTAATAGTGAAATGAAATATAAATATAAATGTAAATGAATAAATAGCAGCTAGCACAGTCTGTAGATAGCAAACACAAATAATAAAGTCCAAAATGCAGCGCTATATAAAAAAGTGAAAAGAGTCCAAAAAATTGAAACCAATCAATATTGGATGAACGTGAAAATGATGTAGTCCCACCACCAAACTTCAGTGTGCAAAAAGGTTTTTGAAGCACACCACACCAACGTGCTCACAATCTGCTTAACAGAAAGTGGAAATAAGTAGACAATGTATTCAAATGATGTAGAGGGTCAAACGATGACAGCAGAAACTCCAGATCAGGTAATCATAGAAAAGACCAACATCAAGGAAATTTCCAAATCTCAGCAGGCGAAAATGCGTGTAGAGCAAATCTCAGCCAGAAAATTTTACCCAATGTAAAGAAAAAAAGGCACCTCTGATGATATCCACATAGGATGAAACATGTCAGGCTGGCCGATGCAAGCACGCTGAGAGCCGCGGAACGGTTTTTTATATGCCTTGATGTTTTCTGCTATCTGTAAGTAGACTACAATAAATGTTTGTGCCTTTTACCTATGGGCTTCACTATGCTGCCTTTTTTTCTTTACATTGGGTAAAATTTTCTGGCTGAGATTTGCTCTACACGCATATTCGCCTGCTGAGATTTGGAAATTTCCTTGATGTTGGTCTTTTCTATGATTACCTGATCTGGAGTTTCTGCTGTCATCGTTTGACCCTCTACATCATTTGAATACATTGTCTACTTATTTCCACTTTCTGTTAAGCAGATTGTGAGCACGTTGGTGTGGTGTGCTTCAAAAACCTTTTTGCACACTGAAGTTTGGTGGTGGGACTACATCATTTTCACGTTCATCCAATATTGATTGGTTTCAATTTTTTGGACTCTTTTCACTTTTTTATATAGCGCTGCATTTTGGACTTTATCATGTTTTATCATTACTGGAGGCTGAGAGAAACTTCTTGTATTGCCATTTTTAAAATACATTTTCTGTGAGAGGCAACAAAGAGGGTGTTCCAGCATCACCAGGAAGCGTGTTCCAGCATCACCAGGAAGCGTGTTCCAGCATCACCAGGAAGCGTGTTCCAGCATCACCAGGAAGCGTGTTCCAGCATCACCAGGAAGCGTGTTCCAGCATCACCAGGAAGCGTATTCCAGCATCACCAGGAAGCGTATTCCAGCATCACCAGATTACCAACAAAAGACAGTCTGATTAACTGATGCAGAATAACAATGATCGTATGAAAACCTAAACTAATAAACAGATTTTCAATTTTGAGTATAGTAAAAATTGTTAAATATTAAAGTGGTTCTAAAAATCAAAAGATTTTATTGCTTGCATTAAGTTAAAAAAATAAAACCCTTTCAGTAGTAGTTCCTCTCGCTTCCCAAATACATACCTGCGTCCTGTACCGATCCCTCGCTGTGCCCGTCTGCAGCAGCACTGCTCTTTCTCCCTGGTCTAAGAGGGTCGAGTGGTGGCTATTGGCTCCTGCTACTGTCAATGTAATTCAGTGAGGAGGGAGAAAAGGGGAGGGGCGGAGCTGTGTCTATAGATACACACAGCCTGGCTTGGGAGCAAGTTTGCACATGTGCCACGATAGGAAGCAGCTTCCTTTGATGGCGCATGGAGAAAGGGGGGCCTAAAGTGTTGGTGGTGAAACCCAGGAAAGGAGGTTCCGGGCTGCTACGTGCAAAACTTTGCACAGAGCAGGTTGGGTATAACATGTTTATTATTTGAGTAAAATAAAAAAAGTTTACAAGTGCTTTAAAGAAACAGGCTACCTAAATTAAAACAGCAATACTTAGAGGGAATGTAAAAATGTGCAGTAATCTGGTCCAGGAAATTACACCTTTCACAATGCATAGGTAATTGTCTGGTTGCTATGGGATATTGCACCTTCCACATTTCTATCTGCCTTATCATACAAGCCTGTAAAAGTAGGTATAGTAAGGATCGGAGAACTATACCACAACATTAAAACAGAACCCAACTCAAAAGGGATATTTTTTTTCTACTTTGAGCCTTGCCGCAATCGCCTAGGCCAGAATAATGTGTACCTAGTCCTGTAGGCTGCTGAGATACTTACATCATATCTACCAGGCGAAATCAGGATCAGCAGCCCAAAAAACAAAAAAACAAAAAAACATAGGGCAAAAAGCTATGTGTAAAAAAATAAAATCATGGTCCATACAGTTAAAGTGGTTCCGCCGCTTGATCGTTCTTATAGGTGGCAGGAGGGGACATCCCCCTCCCCTCCAGCCGCCATCCGGTGCTTCTCCGGGCTCTCCCGTGCCATCGGGGGCCCGGAGAATGAATCGTCCGGCGCCGGAGGTGAACCATAGAGATGACTGGTGACCAGATGGTCACCAGTCATCTCTATGACCGTCGGAGGCCCGGACGCGATGTGATGACGTCACGCCCGGGTTCTCAGACGTAAACAAAGCCACCATTGCGGCTAGTAAACATGAGATCGGTGAATTTTTTTTCATGATCTCATGCTTATCAGCCTGGAGGAGAGATGTGGGGTCTTATTGACCCTGCATCTCTCCATAAAGAGGACCTGTCACACACCATTCCTATTACAAGGGATGTTTACATTCCTTGTAATAGGAATAAAAGTGATAAAAAAAAAAAAAAATGTAAAAAAAGTGTCAAAATAAAAAAATTAAGTAAAATAAAGAAATAAATAATAATAAAAATAAAATAAAAAAACGCCCCTGTCCCCAGTAGCTCGCGATCGGAAGTGAACGCACACGCAAGTCCCGCCGGTCAAACCACATATGTGAGGTATCGCCGCGTGCGTTAGAGCGCGTGCAACAATTCCAGCCCTAGACCTCCTCTGTAACTCTAACCTGGTAACCTGTAAAAAAAATTAAAGCGTCGCCTATGGAGATTTTTAAGTACCGAAGTTTGGCGCCATTCCATGAGTGTGCGCAATTTTAAAGCGTGACATATTAGGTATCTATTTACTCAGCGTAACATCATCTTTCATATTTTACAAAAAAATTGGGCTAACTTTACTGTTGTGTTATTTTTTAATTCATGAAACCATTTTTTTTTCCCCAAAAAATGCTTTTGAAAAATTATTGCGCAAATACCGTGCAAGAAAAAAAGTTGCAATGACAGTAATTTTATTCCCTAGGGTGTCTGCTAAAAAAACATATATAATGTTTGGGGGTTCTGAGTAATTTTCTAGCAAAAGAATGATGATTTGTACATGTAGGAGAGAAGTGCCAGAATAGGCCCAGTATTGAGGTGGTAAAAAAAGCCCGGTGTTGAAGTGGTTAAAGCTTGTAGGAGGAGTTTTCATTCTCCCCCGATTGTCCTATGAGGCTGCAGGACTTCTGACCCTCTGACTGGACATTGCTGATTGGCCCTGTGCCAATCGCATGCACCCTCCCAAGGAAAAATAAAAAAATTCTCTAGCAACACACACCAAACTGAGCATGTGCAGAGTGCCCCCAAGGCTCTGTACTGTCAGTAGATGGATTGGGGACAGTGGAAGAAGGTGAGGATCAGAGAAGACAGGATCAAACTGCCTATTTACACAATTCACAGGATTAACCCCTTAGGTTCCACAGCGAGTATAACAAGCATGCATGGTTTTATGGTTGTAGGTTTAGTAACACTAAGTTTCATTGTCTCAGAACACTGCAATTTTAAAAAGCACTAAGCTTCAAATATGTACTCCCCACCCCAGATAGGAAATTTGAATCCCATAGCCCTTGATTGATAATAAAACTCCTGCCTTTCAGTATTCAGTGATCCAGAGGATTGCGTTGTAGAACCGTACCCCTATAAAATAGCCATACAGTATACTGTTACGGTTTCTTCTAACATGTCCTGTCCTTGCGACAGATTAATGTACATGCTGGTAAGATGTATACAAATCTCTTGCAACTCTGACAGAACTGCAGCTAAATTTCAACCTTCTCCAAAGTAAAATAGATCTTTTCTGTTCATATAAAAAAACTGTCAATTAGATCATTTTATATTTGTAAAACCGCTTATAAAGGCTTATTGGTCGTGACTCATATCATTAGTCCACTTCAGGACAAGTGTACTCCTGGACCAGAGCAATTTTAACAACTGTTTTTTTACTTAGAAACAAAGGCTGAGTTTACAGATGGATTAATACAGATTTATCATACATCCGGAGACCATATACAATTCTTTACATTCTGGTCAACTGGTAAATAAGGTCACAATATAAAACAGTGGTGGTATTGGCGCTGTGTTTAGAACAAAAAAATATATAGTGGTAGGAAAGTGAACTAGTGTGACTGATAACACACTAAACCTCAGTGCTAATTAAAAAAAGATATAAAACTGATGAAAAAATACACTCAAAAGTGAATATGGACAATTAGCTAATTGTCCAACACAAATCAACCGTGATGAATTCACACACACAGCACTAATGTGATAACCAATGAAAATACTGTGTCCAATTATAAGAAAATAATAGTCCAAGTAGTCCTGTTCAGGTGTAAAATCCAAATAGTAAAGTGATTCCCATCACCAAAGTGATACAATAAAAAACACACGTTTGTGCAGTGCTCCAAATTCTTTCTTCAGTGTTTCACCTCCGTGCCTGTAAGCAGCTCACCTTGTTGCTGATAAAATACAGCATAAACAGGTCACAGGGTGTTGGTCACTGACGAGTAGTGAAGATCGTAATAGTCTCCCTCCTATTGCTGCAGTTCTCTCAGACACCGCATGAAAAGCCAGAAAAACAATACAATCATGGTGTAGATCAAATGTTGTATAGAGACACACACACACACACGTTGGGCTAGTGATGCACTCACATTGGAGAGAGAAACCGCGGATATATCTCCACGAGTACCGAACTCGTCGTCCCTCTATTAGATAGCTCTGTGTGTGTCCCGATACAGCGAAGATTCCCAGGAAGTAATGGTGCTCAGTAAAATAAAAAAACATAAGGCAGACATCGCATAATCCCGTAAAACAATTTTAATGAAATAGACAATAAAAAACAAACTCACAGTAAGCATGAAACACCGATGCAGGGTATCCTTACGAGCGCCTCACTCGTCTGCCTGCTCGGGTCCTGGTGTGCCAAGAATGCTCCAATCCCTACGCGTATCGTCACGTATCACGTGACTTCATCAGGGGATTTTTTTATTTTACTGAGCACCATTACTTCCTGGGAATCTTCGCTGTATCAGGACACACACAGAGCTATCTAATAGAGGGACGACGAGTTCGGTACTCGTGGAGATATATCCGCGGTTTCTCTCTCCAATGTGAGTGCATCACTAGCCCAACGTGTGTGTGTCTCTATACAACATTTGATCTACACCATGATTGTATTGTTTTTCTGGCTTTTCATGCGGTGTCTGAGAGAACTGCAGCAATAGGAGGGAGACTATTACGATCTTCACTACTCGTCAGTGACCAACACCCTGTGACCTGTTTATGCTGTATTTTATCAGCAATAAGGTGAGCTGCTTACAGGCACGGAGGTGAAACACTGAAGAAAGAATTTGGAGCACTGCACAAACGTGTGTTTTTTATTGTATCACTTTGGTGATGGGAATCACTTTACTATTTGGATTTTACACCTGAACTGGACTACTTGGACTATTATTTTCTTATAATTGGACACAGTATTTTCATTGGTTATCACATTAGTGCTGTGTGTGTGAATTCATCACGGTTGATTTGTGTTGGACAATTAGCGAATTGTCCATATTCACTTTTGAGTGTATTTTTTCATCAGTATTATATCTTTTTTTAATTAGCACTGAGGTTTAGTGTGTTATCAGTCACACTAGTTCACTTTCCTACCACTATATATTTTTTTGTTCTAAACACAGCGCCAATACCACTACTGTTTTATATTGTTTTGAGTTTCTTTGAATTGGGATTCCCAGGTGTTTGGCAGCAGTACCCCCCCCCTATTAGTTACTGGTTCACCTTCACTATATATTAGGGCAGCGCGGGAGTTCCCCCACATTATAAGGTCACAATAGTAGTGTGAACTGCATTATAGTGATAACTTTATTGGAATCTCTGTAACCATACTGAAAAAGTTGTAATAATATTCAGTAAGGACTGGGGGAATTTAGGCACATGGAGAAAAGGAGTAGATAGTGCCGGTGGGAGACCCCAGAAGAGGTGGTAAGGGGCCGCTCTGCAAAATATCCTTACAAGTCTGATCTGCAGTAACTGCTACAATGGTGCAGCTTTATTACAGTTCAATGTAAGAAACTGATACAGCAATCAATGAAGAAGCTTTAGAAAATTGCATTAATAACTCTTGCTAGATACCTGAGACTTTAGCCTTGGCCATCAAACAGTTCACAGAGGGAAGTAGATATTGGTGTATAAATGTTTTGAAGCCTAAATGAAGTCCTACAGGAGGTTAATATAAGTGAATAATATGGGTACTCATGTTACCTCTCACACTCCTAAGACATGCTGGTAGGTTGGTTAGCTCCTGTCTAAATTGGCCCAAAATGTGTGCGTAGCAATGTGATACAGGGACGTATTGTAGGCTTCTCGAGGGCGGGGGCTGATGTGACTGTACAATATGTAAAGTACTATGAAAATTGTTGGTGCTATATAAATACATGTAATAAACAAAAGCATCTTTGTAAAATAACTTCTTTTTTTAGATGTACAATTTTAGTATGAGTAATGCAGCTTTTGTTTTGCTATACACAAAAACCCATATTGGCTTGCTCTGTGTGAATTGCCTGCAGGCTTCTAGACCCTACTAGCAGGCTCTGAAAATTTACATTTATTTGCCAGCTCCCATGAATAAATATTCAATAATATAAAGCATAAATGATCCTAAATTATCTATAGGTCTACAGATTGCAACAGCCTGCATAACACTGAGAAACAAAGGAAGCATGACCACCTGTTTCCATTATTCCAGGGGATGTTACATGAATGAATGAATGAATGAATGAATGACTGCTATCAGAAACTGCCCCTTTCTCACTTGTAACAGCTTAGAAAAATGGCTTCCAATGTAATTACCTTACAGTTAAAATGATTGCACTATATCACCAATAAAGCATCTTACTCCACGTGAATATTACTTTAACTTTCTCAAGCTTGGTTAAAAGTAACAGATGCCCCTAGAAAACTATTTAGTAAAATTTCAGCTCCCCTTATCTTCTGAAGTCCCTAGAGAAACAACATGGCATATGTAAAGGCAAAGGAAGAGCATTAAAAAAAAAAAAGGTCTAGTGGAAAAGCTTAATGCACAACAAGGAAAACAGACTAGTAACTGTTTTTTATTAGAGTTATAATTAGCTTGTCCTCAGAATGCCAGATTTTCCTTGTATAAAGATCCTTACTACATAAAGATATACCGTATTTCTCTCGTACATCACGGGACACAGAGCGACATAGTCATTACTAATGGGTTATATAGATACCTTCAGGTGCTGGCACTGGCAACTTCCAAAACCGGAAGTACCCTCCCCTATATAAGCCCCTCCCATCCGGGAGCACCTCAGTTTTTTGCCAGTGTCTAAGGTGTTGGCCAAGAAGAAACATGTGTTTTTCACTGAGCTTGCGTACAGGTTCTTTTGGGCCTCAGTAAGCTATTCCGGATCCGACCAAAAAAGCTTCATAGCTAAACGGTCGGTACCCGGGCCTTGCAGAGAAGAGCAATGTTTTGCCTGTAATGCTTCTCTTAGGAGAGCTGGACCCTGGGATCCAGAGCTCTGGTCATACCCACGACCAAGATGTTTTCTGTGCAGGGTGCTATACAGGTCCAGGGGAGTGGAATCCTTGGGAACCCGGTCCCTGAAGGTTTGATTACAATGCCTGCCGTGATAGGTGAAGTTTGGGCTTCTGTGGACCAAACAGAGTCCTGCGGCGAGGAAAAGGTAAGTGGGGGCCCTCGGGAACTTGGTTCTATTGAGGGACCCCCAAGCCTATTTTGTCTTTCTGCCTGTTACCTAAGGTATTCCCGCTAATATTCTGTGTATGCCTGTTACTACTGAGAAAATGTAAAAATTTTAATAGTAGGCAAGAAAAAAAAAAAAATGTAAGACCGCGGTACCTGTGTTAGACACTAGAGGCCGCTATGGTTCTTTTTCTTGTAATGTGGATTTTTTTCGTCCAGAATCAAATCCAGGCAGTTGGTATGTTCTCTCCTGGGAAGCTGTCTCCTCTGCCCTGTTGCTGCGCTCATCCATCCCCGGGCCCTGCGGCAAAAGGGACCCTGGCTCCCATCTAGCTCCTTGTTGTTTTCAAAAAAGGCGCCGAAGGCGCACGTGCCCGCGCGCGTGCACGCGCCTCTATTCATAGAGGCGATCTGTAAAAAGGGGCGGAGCGGGTGGATGACGCTCAGGTGTGCGCCGCGGCGCTACTGCGCATGTGCGGGCGTCCAGCGTGTTTTAAAGCACATTATAGCTGGCTATTGAAGTGCACAGACAGAGCTAGCAACAGTATAAAGGCACACAGAGGCGGTTGATGCAGGCATCCCCTAGAAAGGCACTTTAGTAGACACCAACTGTGATATAGCAGCAATTGTGCTAGACTATTCTCAGTAAAAGTGGTGTATTACGGCTGGAATACCTCAGCTTTAGGCTTAGGAATATGCCGTCCAGAAGCTCCGGAACTGAATCTTCCAGGAAGCGAAGGGGGTCTCATCGGGCTCTGAGGATCTTGGGCATGCTTCTGCTGCACCAGTCTCCCCTGAAGTTCAGAGGTAAGTGACCGTAGAGACCCCGCAGGGGTACTTGGTACTGTGGCTGTCCTCAGTTCACCTGCTCCTGTGTATGTAACAGAGGAGGTTTTTTCCTCAGCTCTGGGAGGATTAGAGAGAGATTGTCAACATTGATCGCTGCCTCCCTGTCAGGGAAAGCACGCCCCATCTCCGTCTCCTCCTTCAGAGTGCCTGTTAGCAGAGCAACAGTCCCATACAGGGATCGACCTGCCTGAAGGGGATCAGGATGAGGTTGATTCTGTTATAGAGGAATCAACAGTGGGGGAACCTTTTCTCAGCATCTCAAGCTGAAAGATTATGGGTTCAGTCTCTGACTAACATGGTCCGATCAGCATTAAAAATGCACCTTGCGGAACCATCAACCACTACTGTATCCTCGTTGGGGTCGCTAGAAGCCCCCAGACTGTCTGTTCTTTTCCACTTCACCCTTTACTGAAAGGGCTTATTTACCAGGATTGGGAACGTCCTGAGAAAATATTTATTCCCCCAAGAGATTTCCGGTGGTCTATCCCATGGAGGATAAGTTCATCAAAAAAAAAAAAAATGGAAGGTCCCTTCAGTGGACGCAGCCATCTCTTGTATGTATAAATCACTGACATGTCCAGTGGATAATGTCCAAATGTCAAGAACCCAATAGATGAAAGATTGGAGTCCTTATGAAAGTCTGCTTCTTTCTACAGCAAGCTTGGTGACACAACCAGCAGTAGCAGCTATTGGGGTCTGCTAAGCAGTGAAGGATCAGTTGAAACAGGTCTTGAGGGACTTGACAGATCAGCAGGCTTTGCCCTAGCTGATCTACCTAGAGCCTTAGGCTTTGCGGTTGACGCCATAAAGGATTCAGTCCATCAGGCCTCCCGCCTTACGCTGTCTATAGTACATATGCGTAGGCTTCTATGGCTCAAAAACTGGTCTGCTGAAGCTCCCTGTAAAGAATGGCTGGTTAGCGTCCCATTTCATGGTGAACGCTTATTCAGGGAAAACCTGGACAAATATATCCAGAAAATTTCCAGCGGTAAAAATACGCTCTTGCCGGTTAAAAACAGAGTTAGAGGTCCCTCTTTAAGAGGCCTGCTTCTCCAGTCCCTGGGGCATCGGCTGTGTAACAGTTCCGACGGCCTCCTCGGTCAATTCCCGGGGGTAAAAAACAGGGACAATCGCAGGGTAATGAGAAACCCTGGGTCAGGGGAGGTACAAAACCTCCCCCAAAGTTAAATTCATTGAAGGGTTGCCCCCACTCAGTCGGGTGGGGGGAGGACTCCAGTTGTTCGCAAGAGACCTGGCGGGACACGATCAAAACAGATAGGTGCTCTCCGCAGTATGTTTGGGATACAGTTTGGAGTTAAAAGACTCTCCTTCCCATTTTTGAGGTCAAACGTGCCAAGGGATCCCTGGAAGAGAGGGTCCCTCCTGTTGGCACTAGAACAACTATTGCTCCAAGGAGTAATTATGGAGGTTCCCCTGGAAGAATGAGGGTTCGGGTTTTACTCAAACCTCTTTACAGTCCCGAAGCAAACGCGGACGGGAGGCCCATATTAATTCTAAAAGGGCTATAAAAATTCCTGTATATCAGGACTTTCCGATGGAGTCGATCTGATCGGTGGCCACTGCCCTACAAGGGGAGGATTGGTTAGCCGCGATCGACGTCAAAGATGCTTATTTGCACATTCCCATCTTTCCAGTCCACCAAAAATTTCTACGCTTTGCAGTAGAAGGGTGCCATTTTCAGTTCAGAGCCTTACCCTTCGGTTTGGCCACAGCACCACGAGTGTTTACAAAAATTCTGGCCCTTTATTGGCCAATCTAAGAACACAAGGTGTAATGATAATGGCATATCTAGATGACTTGTTGCTGATAGACCACTCAGTAAAAAAACTAGACGTGGTCGTTCACAAGACAATCAATTATCTGGAATCTCACGGTTGGATTATCAACCGAGACAAGTCAGCCCTAAAAACCAGTCAAAAGTTTGGAATACTTGGGGCTAAGGTTGGATTCAGGCCAGAGAAAAATATTCTTGCCTCGAGGAAAGGTGTTGTCTTTGAAAGATTTGATCCACTTAGTGGGTACAAAAAAGACAGCCGTCCATACGCCTGTGCATGAGGCTGCTGGGAAAAATGGTGGCATCATTCGAAGCAGTACCCTACGGTCAATTCCATTCAAGGAATTTGCAAGGGGCCATACTGTCAGCCTGGAACAAAAAAGTTCAGGCCCTAGACTTACAATGTCCTTGTCCCCTTCCGTTCGCAAGAGCCTCCATTGGTGGTGGTTCCCCAGAATCTGGAAAAAGGGAAATCCTTCAGTCCGATTTCTTGGAAGGTGGTCACTACAGATGCCAGCCTTATAGGCTGGGGAGCAGTACTGGAGCAATAGTCTCTCCAGGGCAGATGGTCGGATGCAGAAAAGGCCCTGCCCATCAATCTCTTAGAGATACGAGCAGCCCGGTATGCCCTAGTAGCATGGACATCCAAACTCCAAGGGTCCCCTGTCAGAATTCAATCAGACAATGCCACAGCAGTGGCATATATCAATCATCAGGGGGGCACCAGGAGTCGTGCAGCCCAGAGGGAAGTAAATTACATCCTGAAATGGGCAGAAAGATATGTCCCAGCCATATCTGCGGTATTCATTCCAGGAGTGGAGAATTGGAAGGCGGACTTTCTAAGTCGCCAGCAATTATGCCCAGAGGAAGGGTCCCTTCACCCCGAGGTTTTCTGGACAATATGTCAGCGGTGGGGAACATCGGATGTAGATCTTCTAGCATCCAGATTCAACGCAAAGGTGGACAGGTTTGTCTCTCGGACAAGGGATCCCCTAGCTTGCGGCTCGGATGCCCTAGTGTTCCCTTGGGATCAGTTCAAGCTGATATATGCATTCACACCGCCACAATGGTTACCTCGATTACTCCGCAGAATCAGGGTAGAAAAGAAACCAGTGATTCTGGTGGCTCCAGCGTGGCCCCGAAGAGCGTGGTACGCGGAGATTGTAAAATGTCAGTGGGGAGTCCTTGGACTCTCCCACGTCGTCCGGACCTGCTTTCGCAAGGACCGATATACCACCCTTCCTTACCAGCCCTAGGTTTGACGGCCTGGCTATTGAAGCCCACATTCTAAAAAAGAGAGGGCTCTCTAATTCTGTGGTATCTACCATGATCAATGCCAGGAAGCCGGTATCCAGGCAGATCTACTATAGAATCTGGAAGGCGTACATCGCCTGGTGTGAGGCCAAGAAATGGCATCCACGTAAATACGTAATAGGTAGGATTCTGGACTTCCTACAATGGGCTGTAGATAGGAAGCTTGCCTTGAGTACTATCAAGGGTCAGATTTCGGCCTTGTCAATATTTTTTCAAAGGCCCTTGGCGTCGCATTCACTAGTCAAAGCCTTTATACAAGGAGTGATGCGTATTAGTCCTCCGGTTAATATTCCCATATGTCCATGGGATCTAAACTTGGTTCTGTCGGTTCTACAGAAACAACCATTTGAACCATTACAGCATATTTCTTTGGTTCTTCTCACCAGGAAATTGATTTTTCTAGTAGCCATTTGTTCGGCTAAAAGAGTGTCGGAATTAGCAGCTATGTCCTGTAAGGAGCCATATCTGGTTATCCATAAGGATAGAGTAGTGTTACGTCCTCATCCAGCCTTTCTTCCTAAGGTGGTATCGAGGTTTCATTTGAACCAAGATGTGGTTCTTCCTTCTTTTTTCCCCAAACCTACTTCGGTAGAGGAAAAGTTATTGCATTCTTTGGATGTAGTAAGAGCAGTTAAAGCTTATCTAAAAGCCACTGCTCAGATTCGCAGAACGGATACTTTGTTTATTCTGCCGGAAGGCCCCAGAAGGGGTCAGGCAGCGTCAAAATCTACTTTAGCCAGGTGGATTCGACAGGTCATAATGCAAGCCTATGGCTTGAGAAGGAGACCGCCTCCGTTCAAAGTTAGAGCGCACTCCACAAGAGCAGTTGGAACTTCATGGGCAGTGCATCACCAGGCCTCCCTGGCTCAAATCTGTAAGGCCGCAACATGGTCTTCAGTACACACGTTTACTAGGTTCTACCAGGTGGACGTTAGAAGTCAGGAGGATGTCGCCTTTGGGCGCAGTGTGTTGCAGGCCGCAAAAGATCCTCATGTCTGATAGCGCTCAGCTTATGTATGGTGTATCCCCCCCCTCGTTGGGCATTGCTTTAGGACATCCCATTAGTAATGACTATGTCGCTCTGTGTCCCGTGATGTACGAGAAAGAAAATAGGATTTTTATAACAGCTTACCTGTAAAATCCTTTTCTTGGAGTACATCACGGGATACAGAGCTCCCACCCCTCTTTAGGGACACTTATTGCTTTGCTACAAAACTGAGGTGCTCCCGGATGGGAGGGGCTTATATAGGGGAGGGTACTTCCGGTTTTGGAAGTTGCCAGTGCCAGCACCTGAAGGTATCTATATAACCCATTAGTAATGACTATGTCGCTCTGTGTCCCGTGATGTACTCCAAGAAAAGGATTTTACAGGTAAGCTGTTATAAAAATCCTATTATACGCGAGTATAAGCCGACCCGAATATAAGCCAAGGCACCTAATTTTACCACAAAAAACTGGGAAAACGTATTGACTCGAGCATAAGCCTAGGGTGTCCATCGGCATGCCTCACTGTGCCCATGCCTCACTGTGTCCATGACTAGACTGTTGTTTAACATGGGAGTCTATGGAAGGGGTGCCCGGATTCGAAAAATCGGTGCTCCCTGGCCGTAGGTCCCCCGGACAACAAACTTTGCACACTTGTAGGTCTACATGTGTGCCAAGATTGGGGTCAAGGGGACCTACGGCCAGCCGGTGCCGGGTCCCCAAAGTCCGGGAGATCAGGCGCAAAAAGGTGACTCGAGTATAAGCCGAGGGGGGCATTTTCAGCACAAAAAAAAAGGTGCTGAAAAATTTGGCTTATACTCGAGTATATACGGTAACTGTTATTTTACAAACTCCATGAAAGTAAACTGCTTTTAGAATCTTTATTCTAAATCAGAGATGTTATAGGTTTAGTGCATCATAAAATGATCAGGAAAGTCATAGGTGGATCGTGGTGAAAGGTGACCCTTCAGTTGTCTAAAGGCCCGTACCCCAGATACTATAATTGGAGGCATAATTTTGTCGGAACGAACGATCTGCAGATTTTCGGATCGTTAGTATGGTGCTTTCGACAGTTGATTCCAATTTATCAGAATGTGCAGACTATAAAATTTTTGGCGTACGTGAACACGTCCGATTTTCGTTTAATTAGTATGGTTTTCGTAAAAAAAAAAAAATCGGAAGAGCAAGACTAAACATACACGGAAACGAAAGAATACATACAAAGCTATTCAACACATGACGTCACTTCTGAAGTCGTATTCTGTCGTATGAGAATTTTTGTACGGTGAGTAACCTCTTCTCTTTCGACACGAGACAAGCATGCAACAAAAAACTTACGAATGGTCGTCCGAAAATCTGATTGTGTGTATGAGGCTTAACACCTCTTTCTCAGTCTTGTCAAAGTCTATTCTGGGGATTTCTAGTGCTTATACCTCTCTCCAGTTTCCTCTATAAAATATTAAAGGGCTAAGGTTACCACATAAGACACAAAAGAAATCCTTGTTTGTGGATGAAAACATGCTTGACCAACAGATATGGTAAGGGTTCTTTACTGAAACAATTGTGAAAATGGTCTTCCAATGGAACTATTTGTAACACATTCAAACCTTTCAAAGGGTTTACGAAATACCAAACCACATAAATGGCAATTTGCTGTTTACTTGCCACTCTCCAAAGTAAAGGAAAATAGGATTTTTATAACAGCTTACCTGTAAAATCCTTTTCTTGGAGTACATCACGGGACACAGAGCGACATAGTCATTACTAATGGGTTATATAGTTACCGTCAGGTGCTGGCACTGGCAACTTCCAAAACCGGAAGTACCCTCCCCTATATAAGCCCCTCCCATCCGGGAGCACCTCAGTTTTGTAGCAAAGCAATAAGTGTCCCCAAAGAGGGGCGGGAGCTCTGTGTCCCGTGATGTACTCCAAGAAAAGGATTTTACAGGTAAGCTGTTATAAAAATCCTATTTTCTTTCTCGTACATCACGGGACACAGAGCGACATAGTCATTACTAATGGGATGTCCTAAAGCAATGCCAAATGAGGGGGGGGATACACCATATATAAGCTGAGCGCTATCAGACATGAGGATCTTTTGCGGCCTGCAACACACTGCGCCCAAAGGCGACATCCTCCTGACTTCTAACGTCCACCTGGTAGAACCTAGTAAACGTGTGTACTGAAGACCATGTTGCGGCCTTACAGACTTGAGCCAGGGAGGCCTGGTGATGCACTGCCCATGAAGTTCCAACTGCTCTCGTGGAGTGCGCCCTAACTTTGAACGGAGGCGGTCTACTTCTCAAGCTATAGGCTTGTATTATGACCTGTCGAATCCACTTGGCTAAAGTAGATTTTGACGCTGCCTGACCCTTTCTGGGGCCTTCCGGCAGAATAAACAAAGTATCCGTTCTGCGAATCTGAGCAGTGGCTTTTAGATAAGCTTTAACTGCTCTTACTACATCCAAAGAATGCAATAACTTTTCCTCTACCGAAGTAGGCTTGGGGAAAAAAGAAGGAAGAACCACATCTTGGTTCAAATGAAAACTCGATACCACCTTAGGAAGAAAGGCTGGATGAGGACGTAACACTACTCTGTCCTTATGGATAACCAGATATGGCTCCTTACAGGACATAGCTGCTAATTCCGATACTCTTTTAGCCGAACAAATGGCTACTAGAAAAATCAATTTCCTGGTGAGAAGCACTAAGGAAATATGCTGTAATGGTTCAAATGGTTGTTTCTGTAGAACCGACAGAACCAAGTTTAGATCCCATGGACATATGGGAATATTAACCGGAGGACTAATACGCATCACTCCTTGTATAAAGGCTTTGACTAGTGAATGCGAAGCCAAGGGCCTTTGAAAAAATATTGACAAGGCCGAAATCTGACCCTTGATAGTACTCAAGGCAAGCTTCCTATCTACAGCCCATTGTAGGAAGTCCAGAATCCTACCTATTACGTACTTATGTGGATGCCATTTCTTGGCCTCACACCACGCGATGTACGCCTTCCAGATTCTATAGTAGATCTGCCTGGATACCGGCTTCCTGGCATTGATCATGGTAGATACCACAGCATTAGAGAGCCCTCTCTTTTTTAGAATGTGGGCTTCAATAGCCAGGCCGTCAAACCTAGGGCTGGTAAGGAAGGGTGGTATATCGGTCCTTGCGAAAGCCGGACGACGTGGGAGAGTCCAAGGACTCCCCACTGAAATTTTACAATCTCCGCGTACCACGCTCTTCGGGGCCACGCTGGAGCCACCGGAATCACTGGTTTCTTTTCTACCCTGATTCTGCGGAGTAATCGAGGTAACCATTGGCGGTGTGAATGCATATATCAGCTTGAACTGATCCCAAGGGAACACTAGGGCATCCGAGCCGCAAGCTAGGGGATCCCTTGTCCGAGAGACAAACCTGTCCCCCTTTGCGTTGAATCTGGATGCTAGAAGATCTACATCCGATGTTCCCCACCGCTGACATATTGTCCAGAAAACCTCGGGGTGAAGGGACCCTTCCTCTGGGCCTAATTGCTGGCGACTTAGAAAAGTCCGCCTTCCAATTCTCCACTCCTGGAATGAATACCGCAGATATGGCTGGGACATATTTTTCTGCCCATTTCAGGATGTAATTTACTTCCCTCTGGGCTGCACGACTCCTGGTGCCCCCCTGATGATTGATATATGCCACTGCTGTGGCATTGTCTGATTGAATTCTGACAGGGGACCCTTGGAGTTTGGATGTCCATGCTACTAGGGCATACCGGGCTGCTCGTATCTCTAAGAGATTGATGGGCAGGGCCTTTTCTGCATCCGACCATCTGCCCTGGAGAGACTATTGCTCCAATACTGCTCCCCAGCCTATAAGGCTGGCATCTGTAGTGACCACCTTCCAAGAAATCGGACTGAAGGATTTCCTTTTTTCCAGATTCTGGGGAACCAACCACCAACGGAGGCTCTTGCGAACGGAAGGGGACAAGGACATTGTAAGTCTAGGGCCTGAACTTTTTTGTTCCAGGCTGACAGTATGGCCCCTTGCAAATTCCTTGAATGGAATTGACCGTAGGGTACTGCTTCGAATGATGCCACCATTTTTCCCAGCAGCCTCATATACAGGCGTATGGACGGCTGTCTTTTTTGTACCCACTAAGTGGATCAAATCTTTCAAAGACAACACCTTTCCTCGAGGCAAGAATATTTTTCTCTGGCCTGAATCCAACCTTAGCCCCAAGTATTCCAGACTTTTGACTGGTTTTTAGGGCTGACTTGTCTCGGTTGATAATCCAACCGTGAGATTCCAGATACTTGATCGTCTTGTGAACGACCACGTCTAGTTTTTTCACTGAGTGGTCTATCAGCAACAAGTCATCCAGATATGCCATTATCATTACACCTTGTGTTCTTAGATTGGCCAATAAAGGGCCAGAATTTTTGTAAACACTCGTGGTGCTGTGGCCAAACCGAAGGGTAAGGCTCTGAACTGAAAATGGCGCCCTTCTACTGCAAAGCGTAGAAATTTTTGGTGGACTGGAAAGATGGGAATGTGCAAATAAGCATCTTTGATGTCGATCGTGGCTAACCAATCCTCCCCTTGTAGGGCAGTGGCCACCGATCGGATCGACTCCATCGGAAAGTCCTGATATACAGGAATTTGTATAGCCCTTTTAGAATTAATATGGGCCTCCCGACCGCGTTTGCTTCGGGACTGTAAAGAGGTTTGAGTAAAACTCGAACCCTCATTCTTCCAGGGGAACCTCCATAATTACTCCTTGGAGCAATAGTTGTTCTAGTGCCAACAGGAGGGACTCTCTCTTCCGGGGATCCCTTGGCACGTTTGACCTCAAAAATGGGAAGGAGGAGAGTCTTAACTCCAAACTGTATCCCAAACCTACTGCGGAGAGCACCTATCTGTCTTGATCGTGTCCCGCCAGGTCTCTTGCGAACAACTGGAGTCCTCCCCCCACCCGACTGAGTGGGGGCTTCAATGAATTTCACTTTGGGGGAGGTTTTGTACCTCCCCTGACCCAGGGTTTCTTATTACCCTGCTACTGTCCCTGTTTTTTACCCCCGGGATTTGACCGAGGAGGCCGTCGGAACTGTTACACAGCCGATGCCCCAGGGACTGGAGAAGCAGGCCTCTTAAAGAGGGACCTCTAACTCTGCTTTTAACCGGCAAGAGCGTATTTTTACCACTGGAAATTTTCTGGATATATTTGTCCAGGTTTTCCCTGAATAAGCGTTCACCATGAAATGGGACGCTAACCAGCCATTCTTTACAGGGAGCTTCAGCAGACCAGTTTCTGAGCCATAGGAGCCTACGCATATGTACTATAGACAGCGTAAGGCGGGAGGCCTGATGGACTGAATCCTCTATGGCGTCAACCGCAAAGCCTAAGGCTCTAGGTAGATCAGCTAGGGCAAAGCCTGCTGATCTGTCAAGTCCCTCAAGACCTGTTTCAACTGATCCTTCACTGCTTAGCAGACCCCAATAGCTGCTACTGCTGGTTGTATCACCAAGCAGATTTTCATAAGGACTCCAATCTTTTATCTATTGGGTTCTTGAACATTTGGACATTATCCACTGGACATGTCAGTGATTTATACATACAAGAGATGGCTGCGTCCACTGTAGGGACCTTCCATTTTTTTTTTTTTTTTTTTTTTATGAACTTATCCTCCATGGGATAGACCACCGGAAATCTCTTGGGGGAATAAATATTTTCTCAGGACGTTCCCAATCCTGGTAAATGAGCCCTTTCAGTAAAGGGTGAAGTGGAAAAGAACAAACAGTCTGGGGGCTTCTAGCGACCCCAACGAGGATACAGTAGTGGTTGATGGTTCCGCAAGGTGCATTTTTAAATGCTGATCGGACCATGTTAGTCAGAGACTGAACCCATAATCTTTCAGCTTGAGATGCTGAGAAAAGGTTCCCCCACTGTTGATTCCTCTATAACAGAATCAACCTTATCCTGATCCCCTTCAGGCAGGTCGATCCCTGTATGGGACTGTTGCTCTGCTAACAGGCACTCTGAAGGAGGAGACGGAGATCGGGCGTGCTTTCCCTGACAGGGAGGCAGCGATAAATTTTGACAATCTCTCTCTAATCCTCCCAGAGCTGAGGAAAAAACCTCCTCTGTTACATACACAGGAGCAGGTGACTGAGGACAGCCACAGTACCAAGTACCCCTGCGGGGTCTCTACGGTCACTTACCTCTGAACTTCAGGGGAGACTGGTGCAGCAGGAGTATGCCCAAGATCCTCAGAGCCCGATGAGACCCCCTTCGCTTCCTGGAAGATTCAGTTCCGGAGCTACTGGACGGCATATTCCTAAGCCTAAAGCTGAGGTATTCCAGCCGTAATACACCACTTTTACTGAGAATAGTCTAGCACAATTGCTGCTATATCACAGTTGGTGTCTACTAATGTGCCTTTCTAGGGGATGCCTGTATCAACCGCTATGCTGTATGCCTTTAAATGTTGCCAGCTCTGTCTCTGTACTTCATAGCCAGCTTATCTGCAATAATGTGGCTTTTTAAAAACCTGCTGGGACGCCCGCACATGCGCAGAAGCGCTGCGGCGCGCACAGAGCGTCATCCCCCAGGCCCCGCCCCTTTTTCCGGCCACCTCTATATATAGAGGCGCGTGCACGCGCACGCGCGCGGCCACGTGCGCCTCGGCGCTAATTTTCAAACATGGAAACCAGGGACAGGAGCCAGGGCCCCCTTTGCCGCAGGCCGGGGGATAGACGAACACTGCAACATGGCAGAGGAAACAGTTTCCTGTAGGAGAACTCACCAGCTGCCTGGACTTTGCTCTCTGAGAAGAAACTAGTCCATATGACAAGAAAAACATTCCACAGCGGCCTCTAGTGGACAAACACAGGTACCGCAGTTTAATATACTAAACATATATAAAAAAACATTCTTTTTTTTTTTTTTTTTTTCTTGACCACCATTAAAAATTATTACATTTTTTTAGTAGTTACAGGCATGCACAGATATTAGCGGGAATACCGTTAGGTAACAGACAGAAAGACAAATTAGGCTTGGGGGTCCCCCAATAGAACCAAGTTCCTGGGGGCCCCCACTTACCTGTTCCCCGCCGCAGGACTTTGTTTGGTCCACAAAAGCCCAAACTTCACCTATCACGGCAGGCATTGTAATCAAACCTTCAGGGACCGGGTTCCCAAGGATTCCACTCCCCTGGACCTGTATAGCACCCTGCACAGAAAACATCTTGGTCGTGGGTATGACCAGAGCTCTGGATCCCAGGGTCCAGCTCTCCTAAGAGAAGCATTACAGGCAGAACCTTTCTCTTCTCTGCAAGGCCCGGGTACCGACCGTTTAGCTATGAAGCTTTTTTGGTCGGATCCGGAATAGCTTACTGAGGCCCAAAAGAACCTGTACGCAAGCTCAGTGAAAAACACATGTTTCTTCTTGGCCAACACCTTAGACACTGGCAAAAAACTGAGGTGCTCCCGGATGGGAGGGGCTTATATAGGGGAGGGTACTTCCGGTTTTGGAAGTTGCCAGTGCCAGCACCTGACGGTAACTATATAACCCATTAGTAATGACTATGTCGCTCTGTGTCCCGTGATGTACGAGAAAGAAAACTCTCCAGAAAGTTATTGCCAGAACAAATGCCCCAACTGAAAGAATTCCCCTCTATTCCTTTTCCAGTGATGTTGCAAGTGGATTATAGCTTCCTCTCTTGTGGCTGATCAAGGGGGTGAGGAAACAAATACACCCGAGGGAGAAGCAGATACACCCGAGGGAGAAGCAGCATCACTGGACAATGAAGCCTTCAGTAAAGTGGTGCAAGTGCACTGTACAGAGGTTGGAACGAACACTCTCCTAGCACTTCGTCATCACATGGAGCACAAGCCATCTCCATAGTAATGTCTTTCAAGGCTCTGCATCTTTCTAAAGCTTTCTCGAGGAAGAGCCACATAAATGGCAGGGCTCAAAGCATTACACTGATTTAGCTGGCTTGCCTTATTCCCATTGTGCATTCTGGTGCCATCTCTTCCTCAGGTAAGTGATGCCCACACATCCAGCCATCCAAGTGATGTAAAATTAAACATGATTCACCAGACTAGGTAAACATTCTTGCTTTGTAGTCCAGTTCTGATGCTCATGTACACGGGTCAGCATGGGCCCCCTCACCCGTGCAACACAACCAAAACTTTGATGCTCTATATGTTCTGACACTTTTTAATCAGAACACGCATTAACATTTTAAGAAATTTGTGCTACAGAAGCTCTTCCATTGGATCAGACAACATGGGCCAGCTCTTCACTACCCACAAGCACCAATGAGCCTTGACTGCCATAGCCTAGTTACTGGTTCTCCTTCCTTGGTCCATTTTTTGGTAGTTCCTGGCCACCACAGACTTGGAACATCCCAAAAGAGCTGCAGTTTTGGACTTGCTTTGACCCAGTTGTCTAGCCATTACAATTTGGCCCTTGTCAAAATTGCTGAAATCCTTATGCTTGCCCATATTTTCTGCTTTCAACAAGTCAGCAGGGACTAGGGACAACATGGTTGATGAGTGCAACAGGAGATTAAAGAAAATAGTGCTGTGAAAATCCTCTTTTACATTTTCCATATGTAGCACATAGTGTTTACCATTTGATTTTCTAGGTAATATTTGCTCGTCTTTTCCCCTTCATTCGAACGGATGGTAAGATCAACCAAACCATGTTATAACCATACCGCAGAGTAAGGTTCTCAACTAAAAGGCAAGAGATCCTTCACCAAATTATTTTGTATTAGAATATCTGCTTAGCTGAGGGTAAAATCAGTGCTGGGTTAGAAAATTATGGTGATCTACAAAAGTGCAGACAAACGTATCATCTCCTGTCATTTGTGGTGAAGATCTGCCATAACCTAGCAAATAGTGAACTCCAGTCAAAGCAAATAATACTCATATGTAATAGCATCCCCTACTAAGTGTCTGCCACAATCTATTTATTTTTTTCTTTTAACAGTGCAGCAGTCACCAATTATAGTTGTGCTTGAAAGGACTAACTTCTGCCACTATCCGGTTATAAATTATGGTCATCATAGGGCTCTCTTCCTCTTCTCGGTTACCTCTTCTGTGCTCCTGGCCTCTCCCCTCCTGTTCAGTGTCCTCACAGCAAGCAGCTTGCGATGCAAGCACCAGAGTCACAGCTCCCTGTGTCCATTCAGACACGGAGCCCTGACCCGGCCCTGTTTTACACGCGTTTTTTTTTTTTTTGGGAAAGCGAAAATGGAGCACATCCTGGAGTCCAGGTTCAATACTCTCCACCCAAAGCTAATATTGTATTTTTTTGTCATTAATGGCTTGAGTAGGTCTTTTGTAAAATTCCAAGGATAAAAATTCCTTGCAGTGGCTTGCCTCTCCTTCCCAATACCAATTCCATAAAGAAGACCTTTTGCAGCTGCAATACCAAATTACCGTATTTGTTTTATCGTCATTCTGGAAATTTTATCCGAGGGGAAAGAAACCTATATTTGGCCTTTAAAAAGCAGGGAAATTGGAAACCTGGTGATAATAACCTACCACCGGAGTCCCCAATCACTACAACAAGTCATCATCCAATTCACCTTGCCAGCAGCCAGGCAAAACTGAAATAACAATTTTGGGTGGAGCTTGGAAAATACATATGGACCATCAAGCCAAAAGCTTTGCTTGTAATATGGCACTAGAGACTCTGTATGAAGATTTTGCACTGCAGCCAAACTGTCAACACTATTGTACACCATGGTGATAGCTCAAGAAAATAATGCGGATTATTGGGATTGATTTATTCCACACTTGAGCTGAAGTGCTAATCTCATTTTCCTTTGTCCCCCATGTGAGAAAATAGTTTAGCGCTGTTTTCCACGATTCAGTACTTCTGAACGATCCCCTTGCTGGAACGAGCCCACGCTTCTCATGTCCAAAATCTTTTTAGCACATTGGTTTGAGGTGGGATCAGTGTTTTGTATTAAAATAAAACAGATGAGGGGAGCAGTTTATTATTACTGGATCAAACAGTGAATTTAAAGCTTTAGGAGCAGAGACCCCAAGTGTATCTGAAAACAATTAATATTAATATATCGCATTAATTATTTAGATCCAACCAAGAGCTTGAGGGGAAAAAAGCAGCTAAAGAATAATAAATTAAATATCAGCCTTTTAAATGAAATGCTATACAAAATCAAGGCAGGGAAAGCAGTGCACCACAATATAAAGTAACAGCACGAAAGTGGAGTTTGCTAAAAATGGTGCAAACCCGATACTCGGGGCTCATCGTCACCAATGACCAATAAGAATGATGAGTAAGGAGATATTGGAGGCTAATGCATATTGCTGCAGGCAAGTGTCGTTTATATACAGCGCGAAACAGTCAATTAGCGCTCAACCTTCACTGTCAGTGCAGAAGGATGTCATGGTTTTGCCTAGAGGATGTGCTGATGGGAAAGAGCTCAAACAGCAGGATTCGCTGTATGTGGGCGGCAAGAGGGAATAAGTGCAGTTTTCTACAGTGAAAAAATGCTGACGTGATGCTGCAGAACTGGTGTGTAGTGTTTATTTATAACAGATGGTCAGCCAACAAGGAACGTATATCCTTTACATCTCTGTTAAGGGTTAAACTACATGGGCAACTTTAATCTCATTCCACTTAATGATTTAACAGCTTGTATAAAATTATCTTGTTGAAATCAATATACTTCAACGATGGGTTAAAATGCTCACACAATAGAACAACATCTCCATGTTTAGCCCTAAAGACTGCTTATGCCTTCTGCTAGTGTGACTGTTCTTCAAGATGCTTGGTTAAAGCCGAACTCCAGTAAGAAGAAAGAAACCGTACTTTCAGAAAGGTTAGCAATGGCAGCTTCCATATTTTCTCAGCATATGTCTAGTAAACATCAGTGTTCTGCAAAGTTCTTAGCATTGTTCTGCATCAGGTTGCAATTGTCTGGCAACCTACGATGCTTTGACATACTGCTTCCTAAATATGCCATCTCACATGTAGCATCTGGTCACATGATCCTATGGTCTGTAACTTTCCTTGCCCTTTTAAGAAACAGAAAGGAGCCAACAAAGGGTGCATTCATAATTACCTGGTCTGCAAACTCTGAGGTTCAGGAACTGGTGCTCCCATCACACAACAGGTGTGACAGTGCAAGGTCCTGCCATGCTGTAAATTTAGGTAGAAAGGACAGTGTATTTTCAAAGTTACGGTTTGAGAGGCTCCAGCATGTTTATTGTGAGCGGAGGGTGTTGTAATTCTGGACTGGGACCTGGAGTTTGAAGGTTCTGAAATGCCGTGGGTGGGAAGGAACCTTCAATCCTGTATCTAGGCTTTGCTAGTTCCCTGCAGCCTGTGCACAGGATCATTATAAACAAGGTCTAAGGCCGGCCATAGACAGAGCAATTTTCTTACCTGCAACCATAAGTTGCAGTTGCTGCCATTCAGACACAAAACCTGTGTGGAGATAGCGGTGTGCTCTTGCCAGGAAGGGCGACATTCACAGAGACAAGACCCTATGTTGGGGGGACTTCCAGGCCATTGGACATGGAAAGTCAGGACAGCTATGCAGGTCTGGAGAGCTGAGGTGACTAGCAAGTTCACAGAGGGGGTTGGAGGAAGCCCTGTGTTCTTGAGAAGTGGGAGAGCCAGGGGTGCTGGAAGAAACCTATCCTGAGGCCAGTGCAGTGTCTGCAAGCATAGGGTGAGAGAATGAGAGAACCTGAGAAGCCCATGGCCTGAGAGACTGGAGTGAGCAGCGGAGAGGCAGACAAGAGAGCCAGGTGGCTGGGAATTTTCATTCAACATTGTTTTGTGTGAAGTTGAAACACCCGCGTGGGAATCCTCATGTTGTAAGGACTTTCTTTTTCTTTTTAATAAAAGTGGCCTGCCGAGCCCATAACTATAATTCCTGTCCGACATGAACTCACTTTAAAAATGCTCACCACCTCTGAGGTGAGTTAAACATCCCCCATATAACACAGGTTATTGGTTAAAAATAAAGGATAAGCTGGGAAATCCTCCCAACTCATATGTAACCTGAACTCCTGCTATTCTGCTCTACAATGAGCTGAGGTTTGGGTCATTTCTCGCTCAACAGATTCTGTGACTTTTATGTCAAGTATTGACCCAGCCCGCAGCTCACTGGAGTACAAAAAAGTTGGGTTTGGGGTTTAGGTTAGAGATGAGTTCAGATAATTGGCCATGCTCATCTCTAGTTACAAGTCAGATTTAGCACTACAGTTATGCCTGGACAATAAGAAAAAAAAAACTTCTGGTAGACTTAAGCCATTAAGCAATTTCAAAGCTTAATTAACTTGAATTTAAGATTCTTCTGTGGGGAAAACACAGTCTTTAAGAAACTATCAACTCAATCAATGCAATTTGACTTGGAAATATGACTGGTGATAAATCAAGCTGAAAGAGAGAAAGGTAAACACAGTTCACATCTAAGGAGTTATGGGAATTACTGTATTTATTGGCATATAACTCACTTTTTTACCCTGAAAATAGAGGGTAAACTGTGCCTGTGTGTTATAGGCAGGGGGCTGTGGAAAGTTTTTTTCCTGAAAGTTCCCGCTAAAAGTTAGGGTAGGGGGGCGTGTCCAAGATGGCGACGTGAGCGGTCGCTTCCTCCACGAGCTCTGCTGACCCTCTTCTACTTACCCGGCTCCACGGCCTGTATAACTCCTGAACTCATTACCGGCGACACCTGGATGCGGCGGAGATCTTCCAGGTCACGGTCCGGGAGGGGCAAAGTGCTGAAGTTCTCCCCGTTCCCGGAGGACACGCCATCATCTCCCGGCCTGCACGAGAAGCTGCGCGCCAGGCCTGCTCCCCTCATGGCCTCGATGACTACTCCTGTGGAGTCCCCGGACTCCAGACCTCCCTGGCTAGCGGAGGTGATGGCTGCTATTGCCACCTGCCAATCAACCCTGACGGCCAAAATAGAGGAGGTGCAGCTGGATGTCAGCCTCATCCGTCAGGACATTGATAATCTCCGCTCCAGAGTCACGGAGACGGAGCAACGAATAGGGCTGGTGGAGGATGAATCCATGGAGCACTCGGCGTCTCTCCGCTACCTCCATACCAGAGTGAAGGCCCTGGAATACAGAGCGGAGGATGCCGAGAACAGAAATCGGAGGAACAACCTCCGAATCATCGGCCTCCCGGAGGGGGCAGAGGGGGGGACCCGACGTCCTTTGTTGAATCCCTGCTGCGTTCCCTCCTCCCTGAGGCGCGCTTCTCACCCCACTACACTGCTGAAAGAGCGCATAGGGTCCCGCCGAAGCCGGGCCCTCCGGGGACCCCCCCGAGAACCTTCATACTTCGCCTCCTCAATTTCCGGGACCGGGACGAGGTCCTCCGGGCTTCCAGGTTGAAGGGTGACCTCCGCTATCAAAATGTCCGGCTGATGATATTCCCGGACTACTCCGTCGAGACTCAGAAGCTCCGTAAGTCCTTCGATCAGGTAAAGGGGGCTCTTAGGGCCCGAGGCATCAAATACAGCGTACTGTTTCCGGCCAGGCTCCGAGTCCAGGACGGCGAAACATCTCGGTTCTTTCATTCCCCTGCTGAGGCCTCGACCTGGCTGGATTCCTTGCCCCCACACCGTTGACTGCACTAATTGTGAGTACTTTCCATCCTGTGTGCTTGTGGGTCAGCGGGTGGGGATCCTGTCTAAAACTAATGATTTTTCCTTCTTGCAATGGCCGCCTGCTGAGCCCCACTCTGATTGCTATTTGCTGCCCCCCCCCCTTGCCCCACCTGGGGATACGGTTAATCTGCTGTGCCCCTCCTGGATCTGGAAACCCATGCCTGTTCACTCTCCTCCGGGGGTCCTTTGGTATTGCTGTCCTGGGGGGTTGGGGGGGTGGGCTTCTTCCCCCCCCTTTTTTTGGGTTTTTTGTTTTTGTAACACAAGTTTTCTGCCCCTGACGAGTTCAGGTGAAACGTTATTTAGCAAGAGGAAGGAAAACGTCCCAGGAACTTTGTATTTCCGTTGGAAGCCGTTTACCCTGCAGTGGGGTTTGTGGAGACTTTTACACCTTGACTCACCCTTATCTGATTCATACAGCCCCACTGCTTCTTCTGATTTGAGGGAGGAGTCGGCGGAGGGGGGAGGACGCGCTCACTTGGACACCCCCGGTTGAGATCCGGTGGGCTCCAGCTCGCCTCTTGGCCTTATCCCCCCTTTTGCAGCCCGTGTGCTGAGTTGGGTTTGGGGAATGGAAGCTCTTCCCGGTTTTGGGGGAAAGAGCAGGGTGGGGGGGGGGTTTATTGCCCTTTTTGGGCTTTTTTGGTTTGGTTTTTTGTTTATTTGTTTTAAGTTTAGATGTTTTATTGCTTATGCACTATTTAACACACTGTATTGCTTTATTTTCCTTGGGGTGCGAGATTCTGTCATTGTCCCGCCCCGGACTTCACCGCCAGGTCGCCTGAGCTTCGCACTACTGAATCCTATTTTTCCCTTAAAATTTGGCTACCATGTCGGCTCTTAATATTCTGTCTTGGAACACCAGGGGCCTTAACTCTCCGCTCAAGAGATCACTGGTGTTTCAATTCATTAAATCACATTGTCCCCACATATGCATTCTTCAAGAGACCCACCTGGTGGGTAGTAGAACCCTAGCTCTCAAGAAACCGTGGGTGGGCAGTCACTATCATGCTACCTACTCTACCTTTGCTAGAGGGGTAAGCATCCTGGTTAATAAATCGTTGCCGTTTAAAGGAGCACTATACCTTTTTTTTTTTTTGCTTTAAAATAACAAACATGTTATACTTACCTCCACTGTGCAGCTCGTTTTGCACACAGTGGCCCCGATCCTGGTCTTCTGGGGTCCCTCGGCGGCTGTCTTGGCTCCTCCCCGCAAGGACTCCACACCTTAAGGCGAGTGAGCTCGCATGGTGTGGAGTGATTGCGGGCGCGCTCCCGTGATACAGCGGCGGCCATAGCCGCCGACTGTATCACTCGGCCCCGCCCCCCGGCGTGCCGCGTCATTGGATGTGATTGACAGCAGCGCCAGCCAATGGCTGCGCTGCTTTCAATCTATCCAGTGTAGCCAATCGGCGGCCAGGCAGAAAAACGAAGAGGATGACGGGGACGAGCATGGGACTTTCGAGGGGCCAGGTAAGAAAAACGGGGGCTCGGGGGGGGGGGGGGCGGTATTGTCGAATGTTTTTTCACCTTAATGCATAGGATGCATTAAGGTGAAAAAACATGCAACTTTACTACTCCTTTAAGCTCCTTGACCTGGCGCTGGACCCGGACGGCCGTTATGTCATTCTTCATGCCAGAATCCTATCTCAGACTTGGTCTATTGTGGGCTTATACCTGCCTCCCCCGGCTTCGCTCACGCTGCTGAACAAAATAACGGCTATCTTGGCTGATTTTGCCGCAGATCACATGATGCTGCTGGGGGACTTCAATATGGCCCCTGATCCAGCTGTCGACAGACTGGCGGGTGCGGGTCCCCTTGGCCCTGGGTTGTCAACCTGGGCGGCAACCTATGGCCTGACAGATGTCTGGAGGTGGAGACACCCTCGGGAGCGGGCCTACACCTGCCACTCTGCTTCACACGGTTCCCTCTCCCGAATTGATTTGGCCTTCGCTGGTCAATCGACCCTGTCCAAGGTCAGGGACGTTAGGATACTGCCTAGAGGTATTTCTGACCATGCTCCACTGCTGGTGTGTGTGGGTAACCCCGGGTCCCAGAGCAGGCTGTGGCGGCTATCGCGGTTTTGGGTCTCAGATCAGGACGTGGACTCCCGGTTCTCCGGGGCGATGGGGGAGTTTTTGGGCAGTTAACCCGGACTCCTCCTCGCCCATGGTGGTGTGGGATGCCTTCAAGGCATTTACCAGGGGTCAGTACCAGGCCATCATAGCTAGGATTAGACGGGAAAGACGGTCTGCTCTGGTTGATGCAGAATCGGCAGCCAGTACCCAGGAGGCACTTTTCATTCGAACGCGTGACCCCCAGGACTACATCAGACTTCAGACTATGACCAGAGAGGCTCTCTCCATCCGGATGTCCCTGACTCAGAAGAGACTTCTCGCTCAGTCCCATCGTATATTCGAACAGGGTGAGAGGTCTGGTAGGCTCCTTGCTTGGCTCTCCAGGGAGCACTCGGGTGGGTTTAGTGTTCCCCACATCCTGGGCCCTAGTGGTGATCTCCTTTATACCTCTGAAGAGATCAACAAATGTTTTGTCGCTCTACACGTCCAAAGTGACGTTCAGGGATGAGGAACTGGTCGGCTACCTTGACGAGGTGGACGTTCCGGTCTTAACTGACAAATGCAGGGATGGCCTGGACGGGCCTATTTCCCTGGACGAGATACTTAAAGCCCTTAAATCTATGCAACCGGGCAAAACCCCTGGCCCGGACGGGATTCCTGTAGAGCTCTACAAACAGTGCCCTGACACTCTGGCCCCTAGGCTTCTTACAATGCTGATGGCTGCTGAACAACTGCATTCACTTCCGCACTCCATGAGTGATGCGGTCATTATTGTTATCCCAAAGCCAGGTAAAGACCCTTCTTTACGCCCCTCCTATAGGCCAATCTCGTTGTTGAATGTTGACGCTAAAATACTGGCCAAGGTTCTGGCTAATAGATTGAATACGGTCATCACGGCACTAGTGCACCCCGATCAAACGGGATTCATGCCAGGAAGGGGCACAGACATAAACCTCAGAAGATTATTTACTCACATAGCCAGGGCGGAGGGGGTGGGCCAGAGTCTCGTGGCCTCTCTGGACGCCGAGAAGGCCTTCGACTCTGTTGAGTGGAGGTATTTGTGGGCGATTCTAAATTCGGTTTTGGTAACAATTTTATCTCATGGGTGAAACTACTATATGCGGCTCCCCGGGCCAGGGTATACACCAATTCGTGTCTCTCAGAACCGTTCCCGCTGGGTCGTGGCACGCGTCAGGGTTGTCCCCTATCTCCGGGCCTGTTTGCCCTGGCAATGGAGCCCCTGGCTGCCCTTATCAGGGCGGATGCTGAGATAAGAGGTATACAGGTTGGGACTCTCCACGAAAAAATCTCCCTTTACGCAGATGATGCCTTGCTATACTTGGCGGACTCTTCTGCTTCCCTTGATAGAGTCTTGGCCCAATTTGACCGATTTAGTGGTTTTTCGGGGGTACGCATCAATTGGGACAAATCTGAATTGTTCTCGCTCCATCTTTCCCCCATCGGCTCCAACTCCCAGACGCGACTTAATTGGGTGGCGGAACTTAAATATTTGGGGATAACGGTCACAGCGGACTTGGGGAAGTATATGGCCCGAAATATCCACCCTCTTATGCAGCAGGTCACCATCAAATGTGCGGCGTGGCGCTCCCTTCCCCTTACTCCTGTGGGCCGTGTTAATCTCCTTAAAATGGTGCTACTTCCCAAATTCCTGTACTTTTTCAGGAACACCCCCGTCCACATCCCCAAGACATTTTTCCGGAGGCTGGAGAGACAGTTGGGGACTTTTATCTGGGCCGGGAGGACTCCCAGGGTGGCGAGGCGGACACCCTTTCTGGTGGTGGTTTGGCGCTTCCCAACTTTCAAATTTATTACTGGGCTGCCATTTTGGTCACTGTCCGTTGGTGGTTCTCCCAACCCAGACTGAATCCGGCGGTTACACTGGAGGCTGCTGTACTCGGGTCGTATGCCGCTCTTAGCAATCTTGCATTTCGAGGTGAACGGGCCGCCCCCTCTGTTACTACCCCCATGAAGACCACGATTAGAGCCTGGCGCGAGGCCAGAGTCATTTACACAAAGCCCTCTCATGTATCCCCTTATACACCCCTTTGGGGCAACCCTACCCTCCCCCACTTCCACTCCCTACCAGATCCCTCGGTGTGGGCTGGGAAAGGAATATTGACCCTGAAACACATACTTAGGGAGGGCAAACTTATGAGCTTCCAAGACATGAGACACCGGTACTCGCTCCCGGCGAGATGGTTATTCCGCTATTGGCAGCTGAAGCATGCATTCGCCGCCCAATTCCCGGACGTACTTACGTTGGAGTCGGACTCCGTTGAGCGTCTCCTGACTTCCAGTGCGATGGGACGGCCTCTCTCCTCCCTGTACCTCTACCTGACGGTAGCTTACGACACCAAGCTGACCAAGACCCTTCTGAAATGGCGGGCTGACCTGCCCGATCTGGATGACGAGACCTGGGAGGACTGTGTGTCCACGTATATACCGACCCTAATAGCGGCTAGAGACAGATTTATACAGCTTAAGTTTTTGCACAGAGCCTACTTCGCCCCACTACGATTGGCCCGAATGTTTCCGGACAGGGACCCCCTCTGCCCTAGGTGTAGGCGGGAGGATGGCTCCTTCTGGCACATGGTTTGGTCGTGCCGGGAGAGCCAACCTTTCTGGACACAGGTGGTGGACACTTTGAGCGCGGTCTCCGGACTCAAGGTCCCCTTAGACCCCCTGACCCTTCTCCTGAGCCACTTGGACGAAAATCTTGGGGACAGATACACCAAACTTTTTCTGACTTTCTCCCTGTTCTATGCTAGACGTGAGATTCTTCTTAAATGGAAGTCGGGGAGCCCGCCCAGACTGGACTCCTGGATTACTACTGTCAACTCAGTGTTGCCCCTATACAGACTCACTTATGAGAGCAGACAGTGCCCAACGAAGTTTGATAAGATTTGGTCGGGTTGGATTGATGCTAATGGTTGAGGTAGACCACCAGGGAGGCTCACATGGTTATACAGTCGAACATGCTTGTCTCTCTCTTAGCCCCCCCCCAAGAAAGGGGATTTACCTGTCTATTTTCCGGTTTGGTAACCTGGTTAGGGTATCTACAACACTCATGCTGATTAATTACCCTAGTTGAAGATGGGGCCTGGCTGCCCTCCCTATAGTGGGAAGTTGTGTGCTTTGCTTGTAACTCGGGTACACTGCTTAACCTTACTGAGTCTGCTGTAACGTTCTGATTGCGATTTCTTCTGCATGTGTGACTGTAATCCTGCTTTGTCTTTCAATAAAACATCTCTGTTAAAAAAAAAAAAGTTAGGGTACGTGTTATACGCCGATAAATACGGTATATATCATTTGGATCAGGGTTTCTCAACTGGGGTTCCACTGCTATTGCAACAAATTTATATCCACCCAATGAGGTGATTCTCGTTTCCTCCTACAGCCACCATTTATTTAATATTGTCTGGCGATAATGAATAGGGTCGATGCTAGTTCCAATTCCTGATGACCGTCATCCAGAAAATATCTATAGCCCCATCAGTTACAAGATGGGTGGCTGCCAGGCTGTGATGCCCCAGATAGAGCAGGTAAGGTACGGCAGCCCATATTTCCCTAAAACTGTCACTGCTATAAAATACTACTAAAAAGGTTGCGCTTACCCTCAAATATACAAAGTCCTCTTCTCATGCGGTCAGCATGAGTAAATGAGTGCCTATAACCAGGTTCTCTAAAAGGGATATGTGCACTGATTATCAGTGTCCCAATTATCAGTGCATTCCAAACAGTGCCCCCCAGTGCTGCCAATGTGTGCCCACCAGTGCTGCCAATCATTGCTCTATCAGTGCCCACCAGTGCAGCCCATCAGTGCCCACCAGTGCAGCCCGCCAGTGCAGCATAATCAGCGCACATTAGTGAAGGACAAAAATTGCCGTTTCCAAAATTTTATAACAAACGTTTTTATGGGGTTTTTTTTCAAAATTTTCAGGCTGTTTTGGTTTATTTAGCAAAAAATAAAAAACCCAGTGGTGATTAAATACCACCAAAAGAAATCTCCATTTGTGCCAGAAATATGCTCTCAAAAATGCAAAACAGAAGGGGCTTTTCTCCCTGCCCTTAAATGCCTGTAGACTACCTAATGTGCATGGACACATAAGACAACATTAGTTGCTTCAACAGGCAAAACACTAAAAACTCTTCTAGGAGCAGCATGTTTGTTAAGCTAGTGTGCATGGAGCCTCAATGCTAATGGTAAACAGGACAAAACGAGAGGGTGAATCTCCCTAACTGGGACACGGACAGCAATAAAAACTGTTGGGGGTTCCAATCCATCTCCACTCTATCCAAAACTAAAAACAAAGTTTTGCCTTTAATTATACTTCTATTTCAAGGACAATATGTAATAGCTATATTTAGATTTTAGAAGTTCCAGATTGCAAGGTCCAAGATCGATGTAATAAATTAACCAGTATGCAAAGATTTCATTAAAATAGATATGGGGAAGAAATACTATTACTGTAAAACACAGAACTGCATGTATTTTCCATATCTGAAACACATCGCTTTAAAAACGTAAGCAGAGACAAGAACATGTACACCATGTATGCTTAAGGCTATGGATAATCTCAGCTAGGGACAGAATGAACAAAAGTTTTTGGCTGCTCCCAAGCCTATTATGTTGGGTCACTCCCCCGGCTGACTGGGTGCCAATGTCATACAGAGGTTCGCCCTTACCACAAACTATCAGTATATCCAAAGGAAAGAAGCTAGCGGTACCCTGTAAAATCCAACGCTTGTAAAGCTTTATTATTCTGCACAATCAACACAAAGCTCAGTCTGGAACCACCTCCTCTGACGTTTTTCACCCACGACTGGGCTTAATCGTAGTGATGAGGAAGGCATTTAAACATCCCTAATAAAGCTTTACAAGCATTGGATTTTATAGCGTGCTGCCAGCTTTTCTTTGGACTTACAAGGACAGAACGAGTTTGATGTTGATACTAATAAAGCAGCAATCCGCCACAACTTGCCTGTGCTATGGTTCTCTTGAGGGAACTATATTTCGCAAACAAAACGGCACTAGGAGAATTGGTACCAGAAGCAGAGTTCTGATGTGTGATGGAAAATTAGATAGCCAGACAGCTAGTACAACACATTCCCTTCCCCATGTGCTATGACAGGTCTTACAGAGCAATACATAATAACAGGATGATATAATTAACCCAAAGAGATGCACACAGGGACGGAACAGGACATCCAAGGCATGCAACTGGACTCTTGAAAACATTCATAAATTAATGTTGAGTTTTTAGTCTCAATAACTGGATATTAGCAGGTGTGGAGTAAACCTACTTTCCCTTATCATCCATAGCAAATCTAATCAAAGGTAACAAGGTTTCATTGTGCTAATGGCCTGTGAAATGTATCCTCCCCGTCCACAGCCTACCAGATGAATCAATCATTAAATCTTTGGTTGGCCTTGAATATAATCCTAACAAAATGCACACAAGATGGTGACAGGTTTTAGCAGAGCCTCTTTACAAGCCTTCCTCAGCTTTAAAGCTGAACCCCGAGAAAAAAAAAAAAAAAGACGACTCCCTGCAGTGCAAGGGTTAAGCAGTATTAAACCCAAAACCAAAAATATAAAATATTGCAGCTTACCAATCATTAGATGTGGTGGCTGTATTTGTTTGTTTTGCCTTTTTCCCCCTCTGTTTTCAACTGGTGATCTAGCCAGTAACAACTCATGTATTAGTGAGACACAACTCTGGAGGAATGCGAATAGGAGGCACAGCAGACCGCTGTATTGTCAGTGGGGGGGAGGGGGGACAAACTAAAGCCAAAATCCAGTGTACACTTTATAAGCACTTCCAGCAAACCGTTTTCCCTTTAGGGATAAAGGTTTTACATGAATAAATAAAACCTGAACATTTTAATCACCCCCGTCAGACTTAAATGGTCTGTCTCATTCATGTAAACTGATTCTGCTGGTGAGCTTGTGCTTTTGAAAAACAACAGACTTGCTGGCTGGATCACCAGGTGAAAATAGAGGCAAGAAAGTCTAAAAAGGAAACTAATACAGTCATCACACAGTGGAGGCTGGTGCTCCATTTGGGGGGGGGGGGCAGCAAACAAACCCCCGCCCTTACCCCATCCACAGCAATTCACTGATCACACATGGCACTATAGAAGGACAAGAGACTTCCCTGGCTGGAGCTCACTCTACACATGCCGCTCATAGTATTATTATAGAGGAAGGCAGGCTATGACATGGGCTTCCTCCTACCTGCTCAGTGCCCATACCGGGTGAGATCGCTCCTCCACCAGCCGGACACCCCATGGTCCCTCAGCCCCTGCAGGATCCTCACCACCATCTTCAGTATCAGAACCCCGGCCAGCAGCAGGCCCCTGGACTCCACCATGTTCTACTGTGTACAGCGGAGTGTGTAATGTGGGGGAGGGAAGGACTGCCAAGCCTCAGGCATCTTGCTTAAGGGAATTCTCGCCGCAGAGGCCGCACTCGCTCTTCTCCATCCGGTTGGCACACGGCAACTCTGCCTCTGCACTGCATACGTCACCGCCAGAGACTGCACGCTCATTGGCTGCCACCAGCATGCCCGCCTTCTCTTCCTCCGCTCCAACTACCGCACAAGTGGGTGGACCCAGTGCTCTGCGCCTCGACCCTTTTTTTAAGCCAATTAGAGCCCCAGGCTCTAATCATGTGCTTAAAAATAAAAAACCCATTGAAATCCATGCGTCCAGCGCCCTGACAGTGTGAATAGGGAAGTAACTCTGTTATTCCTTACCTGTGCAAAGGTGTGTAGAATAAAAATTATATAGGTAGGTACAGTGCCTTGAAAAAAGTATTCATACCCCTTGACATTTTCCACATTTTGTCATGTTACAACCAAAAACGTAAAAAAAAAATTATTGGGATTTTATGTGATAGATCAACATAAAGTGGCACATAATTGTGAAGTGGAAAGAAAATGATAAACGATTTTTAAAATTTTTTACAAAATAGATATGTGAAATCAATACTTTGTCCGTCACCGGCTCTCTGCTCTGCCCCTCCTTGCTCACTGGAGCGCTGGCTGTGGGAGCAGCTGGCTCAGGCTCTCAGCGTCTCGCTGACAGGTTGAGCCAGCTGCTGTTCAAGGCTCCTGGGTGGATCCCGACCATATGGTCATGATCTTTATCCAGCCTGGACCAGCTCTGTGATGTCAGCCAACAGTGGACTTTAGCCTGCTGTCTGTTGAAAACGGGTCACAGGAGTTCAGAACGAACTGCACTCCTGTGATCCACAGGAGAAATACAGCCAAAAGAGCTTTGGCTGTACTTCTCCTTTAATGACACTAAGTGCAGTTTTACTTGCCTTATCCCTTGCTCCTACAGACTTCCTTCTCTCCATGTGTCCGGTCCTCTGAAGCCTCTTATCTTCTGCGCTCCATCAGTTTGCTGCATCACGTACAATTCAGGACCAGCAGTCCTGCATTGTAAGTGATCGGCTCTGAGAGTCTGCCCACAACCCAGAGCTTCAGAGGGAAGGGAGGAGCACAAGCTGGGGAGGGAGAAAAGGGTAATGTTACCATAGACGAAAATGCATTTAGGTGGAAATTCCCCTGCACTGTAAGGGTAGTTTAACTTTAATCTGTGTTCACCTTTACCCACAGAGACTTTAGAACAAGGAGACGGCTTCATGGCATAAATTTGAAAAGAGGACGTAGTAATTTCTAGTATCGTGAAAAGCTTATTAAATTTGGCTTCACTGAGCAATTACATTTCGATAAGGGTAAACTGACATTTTTCTGTTCCTAACCATACTAGACTGTTTCATGGGTAGCAGTATAGTCGCTCTTTAGCTTCTAAACGGTTGAAGTGATCCCCTGAAATAAGCTTTATTGTACACTCAAATCACCCATTATACAGATAGAGCTTACATGTTTAGGCCCAAAAGGGCTCTGATCATAGCTATGGTTAACATTCTTTTAGGCTGAAACACAAACTGTACCTGTATTATGGGTGCCTCGTCAAGCTTATTTAGGCGGATCACTTCAAATTTTGGAGTGTTTGTAAGCTGTTTAGTTTTAGCCTGGAGAGGGGACTGATAACTGTTAACCGACAGAGTAGAGCAAGGATGGAGTAGGCAGGTTTCCTGTAGCATGATCCATAGCTTGTGTGTCAAAGGATCTCACTAGACAAACAGCAGGCAACGGAAGCCCCTGAAAGGGGTTGAGCACTTCTGGACTTCGAAATCCCTAAGTTTCATCATTTATTGTGCGTTTGGTATGACAACAAAACACTGTATAAAACACACGTGGTGTGTGTGCGCCAGGCAGAAAAGTGGTTATTGTGGATGCCTTGCTGCGCTGGAGACCCATGCTCCAAGTTCAGACCCACCAGTATACTGCGTGCAAGGGGTCTGTGTAGTCGCCATGAAAGTCTAAGTTTCCTTGGGTTGCTCTTGCTTCCTACCACAATACAAAAATCCCATAGGTAGATTAACGTGCAGTTACCAAAAATTCCCATAGAATTAAAGACTGGATGGGGTTTTTATACTACCTTAGTAGTATAAAACTATTATAAGTACCTTAACACAAGATTCATTTGCAAAGTAAGCTCATGCAACAGGCAGGCGCTATATGAACCCTGTAAACAAAAAATAAAACTAAAATCTGAAATAATAGGATTTTTATAACAGCTTACCTGTAAAATCCTTTTCTTGGAGTACATCACGGGACACAGAGCGACATAGTCATTACTATGTGGGTTATATAGATACCTTCAGGTGCTGGCACTGGCAACTTCCAAAACCGGAAGTACCCTCCCCTATATAAGCCCCTCCCATCCGGGAGCACCTCAGTTTTGTAGCAAAGCAATAAGTGTCCCCAAAGAGGGGTGGGAGCTCTGTGTCCCGTGATGTACTCCAAGAAAAGGATTTTACAGGTAAGCTGTTATAAAAATCCTATTTTCTTTCTCGTACATCACGGGACACAGAGCGACATAGTCATTACTATGTGGGATGTCCTAAAGCAATGCCCAATGAGGGGGGGGGATACACCATACATAAGCTGAGCGCTATCAGACATGAGGATCTTTTGCGGCCTGCAACACACTGCGCCCAAAGGCGACATCCTCCTGACTTCTAACGTCCACCTGGTAGAACCTAGCAAACGTGTGTACTGAAGACCATGTTGCGGCCTTACAGATTTGAGCCAGGGAGGCCTGGTGATGCACTGCCCATGAAGTTCCAACTGCTCTCGTGGAGTGCGCCCTAACTTTGAACGGAGGCGGTCTCCTTCTCAAGCCATAGGCTTGCATTATGACCTGTCGAATCCACTTGGCTAAAGTAGATTTTGACGCTGCCTGACCCTTTCTGGGGCCTTCCGGCAGAATAAACAAAGTATCCGTTCTGCGAATCTGAGCAGTGGCTTTTAGATAAGTTTTAACTGCTCTTACTACATCCAAAGAATGTAATAATTTTTCCTCTATTGAACTAGGTTTGGGGAAAAAAGAAGGAAGAACCACATCTTTGTTCAAATGAAACCTCGATACCACCTTCGGAAGAAAGGCTGGATGAGGACGTAACACTACTCTGTCCTTATGGATAACCAGATATGGCTCCCTACAGGACATAGCGGCTAATTCCGACACTCTTTTAGCCGAACAAATGGCTACTAGAAAAATCAATTTCCTGGTGAGAAGAACCAGGGAAATATGCTGTAATGGTTCAAATGGTTGTTTCTGTAGAACCGACAGAACCAGGTTTAAGTCCCATGGACATATGGGAATATTAACCGGAGGGCTAATACGCATCACTCCTTGTATAAAGGCTTTGGACTAGTGAATGCGAAGCCAAGGGCCTCTGAAAAAATATTGACAAGGCCGAAATCTGACCCTTGATAGTACTCAAGGCAAGCTTCCTATCTACAGCCCACTGTAGGAAGTCCAGAATCCTACCTATTACGTGGATGCCATTTCTTGGCCTCACACCAGGCGATGTACGCCTTCCAGATTCTATAGTAGATCTGCCTGGATACCGGCTTCCTGGCATTGATCATGGTAGATACCACAGGATTAGAGAGACCTCTCTTTTTTAGAATGTGGGCTTCAATAGCCAGGCCGTCAAACCTAGGGCTGGTAAGGAAGGGTGGTATATCGGTCCTTGCGAAAGCAGGTCCGGACGATGTGGGAGGGTCCAAGGACTCCCCACAGACATTTTTACAATCTCCGCGTACCATGCTCTTCGGGGCCACGCTGGAGCCATCAGAATCACTGGTTTCTTTTCTACCCTGATTCTGCGGAGTAATCGAGGTAACAATTGTGGCGGTGGGAATGCATATATCAGCTTGAACTGATCCCAAGGGAACACTAGGGCATCCGAGCCGCAAGCTAGGGGATCCCTTGTCCAAGAGACAAACCTGTCCACCTTTGCGTTGAATCTGGATGCTAGCAGATCTACATCCGGTGTTCCCCACCGCTGACATATTGTCCGGAAAACCTCGGGGTGAAGGGACCATTCCCCTGGGCATAATTGTTGGCGACTTAGAAAGTCCGCCTTCCAATTCTCCACTCCTGGAATGAATACCGCGGATATGGCTGGGACATATCTTTCTGCCCATTTCAGGATGCAATTTACTTCCCTCTGGGCTGCACGACTCCTGGTGCCACCCTGATGATTGATATATGCCACTGCCGTGGCATTGTCCGATTGAATTCTGACAGGGGACCCTTGGAGTTTGGATGTCCATGCTACTAGGGCATACCGGGCTGCTCGTATCTCTAAGAGATTGATGGGCAGGGCCTTTTCTGCATCCGACCATCTGCCCTGGAGAGACCTTTGCTCCAGTACTGCTCCCCAGCCTATAAGGCTGGCATCTGTAGTGACCACCTTCCAAGAAATCGGACTGAAGGATTTCCCTTTTTCCAGATTCTGGGGAACCAACCACCAACGGAGGCTCTTGTGAACGGAAGGGGACAAGGACATTGGTAAGTCTAGGGCCTGAACTTTCTTGTTCCAGGCTGACAGTATGGCCCTTTGCAAATTCCTTGAATGGAATTGATCGTAGGGTACTGCTTCGAATGATGCCACCATTTTTCCCAGCAGCCTCATGCACAGGCGTATGGACGGCTGTCTTTTTGTACCCACTAAGTGGATCAAATCTCTCAAAGACAACACCTTTTTTCGAGGCAAGAATATTTTCTTCTGGCCTGAATCTAGCCTTAGCCCCAAGCATTCCAGACTTTTGACTGGTTTTAGGGCTGACTTGTCTCGGTTGATAATCCAACCGTGAGATTCCAGATACTTGATTGTCTTGTGAACGACCACTTCTAGTTTTTTCACTGAGTGGTCTATCAACAAGTCATCTAGATATGGCATTATTATTACACCTTGTGTTCTTAGATTGGCCAATAAAGGGCCAGAATTTTTGTAAACACTCGTGGTGCTGTGGCCAGACCGAAGGGTAAGGCTCTGAACTGAAAATGGCGCCCTTCTACTGCAAAGCGTAGAAATTTTTGGTGGACTGGAAAGATGTCGATCGAGGCTAACCATTCCTCCCCTTGTAGGGCAGTGGCCATCGATCGGATCGACTCCATCGGAAAGTCCTGATATACAGGAATTTGTTTAGCCCTTTTAGAATTAATATGGGCCTCACGTCCCCGTTTGCTTCGGGACTGAAAAGAGGTTTGAGTAAAACCCGAACCCCATTCTTCCAGGGGAACCTCCATAATTACTCCTTGGAGCAATAGTTTTTCTAGTGCCAACAGGAGGGACTCTCTCTTCCGGGGATCCCTTGGCACGTTTGACCTCAAAAAATGGGAAGGAGGAGAGCTTTTAACTCCAATCTGTATCCCAAACATACTGCGGAGAGCACCTATCTGTTCTGATCGTGTCCCGCCAGGTCTCTGCGAACAACTGGAGTCTTCCCCCCACCCGACTGAGTGGGGGACCCTTCAATGAATTTAACTTTGGGGGAGGTTTTGTACCTCTCCTGACCCAGGGTCATTACCCTGCGATTGTCCCTGATTTTTACCCCCGGATTTGACCGAGGAGGCCGTCGGACTGTTACACAGCCGATGCCCCAGGGACTGGAGAAGCAGGCCTCCTAAAAGAGGGACCTCTAACTCTGTCTTTAACCGGCAAGAGTGTATTTTTACCGCTGGAAATTTTCTGGATATATTTGTCCAGGTCTTCCCTGAATAAGCGTTCACCATGAAATGGGACGCTAACCAGCCATTTTTTACAGGGAGCTTCAGCAGACCAGTTTTTGAGCCTACGCATATGTACTACAGACAGCGTAAGGCGGGAGGCCTGATGGATTGAATCCTTTATGGCGTCAACCGCAAAGCATAAGGCTCTAGGTAGATCAGCTAGGGCAAGGGCCTGCTGATCTGGCAAGTCCCTCAAGACCTGTTTCAACTGATCCTTCACTGCTTAGCAGACCCCACTGCTGGTTGTGTCACCAAGCTTGCTGTAGAAAGAAGCAGATTTTCATAAGGACTTTATCCACTGAACATGTCAGTGATTTATACACACAAGAGATGGCTGCGTCCACTGTAGGGACCTTCCATTTTTTGATGAACTTATCCTCCATGGGATAGACCACCGGAAATCTCTTGGGGGGAAAAAATATTTTCTCAGGATGTTCCCAATCCTGGTAAATGAGCCCTTTCAGTAAAGGGTGAAGTGGAAAAGAACAGACAGTCTGGGGGCTTCTAGCGACCCCAACGAGGATACAGTAGTGGTTGATGGTTCCGCAAGGTGCATTTTTAAATGCTGATCGGACCAAGTTAGTCAGAGACTGAACCCATAATCTTTCAGCTTGAGATGCTGAGAAAGGTTCCTCCACTGTTGACCTCTATAACAGAATCAACCTCATCCTGATCCCCTTCAGGCAGGTCGATCCCTGTATGGGACTGTTGCTCCGCTAACAGGCACTCTGAAGGAGGAGACGGAGATCGGGCGTGCTTTCCCTGACAGGGAGGCAGCGATCAATGTTGACAATCTCTCTCTAATCCTCCCAGAGCTGAGGAAAAAACCTCCTCTATTACATACACAGGAGCAGGTGAACTGAGGACAGCCACAGTACCAAGTACCCCTGCGGGGTCTCTACGGTCACTTACCTCTGAATTTTCAGGGGAGACTGGTGCAGCAGAAGCATGCCCAAGATCCTCAGAGCCCGATGAGACCCCCTTCGCTTCCTGGAAGATTCAGTTCCGGAGCTTCTGGACGGCATATTCCTAAGCCTAAAGCTGAGGTATTCCAGCCGTAATACACCACTTTTACTGATAATAGTCTAGCACAATTGCTGCTATATAACAGTTGGTGTCTACTAAAGTGCCTTTCTAGGGGATGCCTGCATCAACCGCCTCTGTGTGCCTTTTTACTGTTGCTAGCTCTATCTGTGCACTTCAATAGCCAGCTTGATTGTGCTTTAAAACACGCTGGACGCCCGCACATGCGCAGTAGCGCCGCACACCGAGCGTCATCCACCCGCTCCGCCCCTTTTCCAGATCGCCTCTATATATAGCGGCGCGTGCGCCTTTTTTGAAAAAAATAAGGAGCTAGATGGGAGCCAGGATCCCTGCCGCAGGGCCCGGGGATGGATGAGCGCAGCAACAGGGCAGAGGAGACAGCTTCCCAGCAGAGAACTTACCAACTGCCTGGATTTGATTCTGGAAGAAAAAAAATCCACATTACAAGAAAAAGAACCATAGCGGTCTCTAGTGTCTAACACAGGTACCGCGGTCTTACATTTTTTTTTTTTTTTTCTTGCCTACTATTAAAATTTTTACATTTTCTCAGTACTAACAGGCATACACAGAATATTAGCGGGAATACCTTAGGTAACAGACAGAAAGACAAAATAGGCTTGGGGGTCCCCCAATAGAACCAAGTTCCTGAGGGCCCCCACTTACCTTTTCCTCGCCGCAGGACTCTGTTTGGTCCACAGAAGCCCAAACTTCACCTATCACGGCAGGCATTGTAATTAAACCTTCAGGGACCGGGTTCCCAAGGATTCCACTCCCCTGGACCTGTATAGCACCCTGCACAGAAAACATCTTGGTCGTGGGTATGACCAGAGCTCTGGATCCCAGGGTCCAGCCCTCCTAAGAGAGGCATTACAGGCAAAACCTTGCTCTTCTCTTTGCAAGGCCCGGGTACCGACCGTTTAGCTATGAAGCTTTTTTGGTCGGATCCGGAATAGCTTACTGAGGCCCAAAAGAACCTGTACGCAAGCTCAGTGAAAACACGTTACTTCTTGGCCAACACCTTAGACACTGGCAAAAAACTGAGGTGCTCCCGGATGGGAGGGGCTTATATAGGGGAGGGTACTTCCGGTTTTGGAAGTTGCCAGTGCCAGCACCTGAAGGTATCTATATAACCCACATAGTAATGACTATGTCGCTCTGTGTCCCGTGATGTACGAGAAAGAAAAGACGCCCTTGAACAATCGCAAGATGATACACCTCTGATCACATCAGGTCACATCCCCAGAAATATTTCTGTCATTCCTGGAAATAAAGGACCACTCCATGGAAAATGGATATTTGCCAGCTTCCTTTATTAATGGTGATTAATAACCTACCAGCTTCTAACTGCATAACAGCAACGATTTTCCAGCAGTAGGTTCTGTGTTAGATGGACACGAGAAAAATGTTGCCTTTCTGCTGGACTTTTGAATGCTACATTATGATGATTTCACTGGTGGTGTAATCTGGTGGGACTAGGAGATCCAACAGATGTTATTTTGTGGGCTTTGCTGATGAATTCTAAGTCAACTGCAAACTATCTGACAAGCATGCAAAGAAGAAATACCAGTTTGGACATACCCAAACCTTTAAAGTAAAACAGTTACTCTATTTAAAGCAGAATTAAAACACAAAAATTGTAAAGAGTTCTGACAAGTAGGGTTTTTATGAAGAAAAGACCCAGTCGGTCTCTTCTGTAATAAAACCTTCTCCCTGCTTGTCATGTGCAGGTCAGCATACATTTATTACACCACTGTGTACCATGAAAATGTGTGAGTGACATCATTGCGGGCCAGAAACTAAAGTGGCCGAACTGAGTGAACCCATAAGGAGGACACGGAGAAGATGGGAGCTGCACCGAGATGGTTTATTACCCCAATTCATAGAAGGCATTAAAGCGGAGTTCCAGTCTCCTAGCCAACATTATGCTAGCAAAATCACCAGAACCACAACGGAAAGTGATGCCCATGTGCACATTCTAATTATTTACAATCCAATTAGTTATCTTTTTCTCTCCCTCGATTCGGTTGTGGTCATGGAGGATGTGGGCAGCTGAAGCCCTCCTGGCTTCATTTCTGTGTTTTCGCGCAGCTGCCGTCTCCCATTCTCGCGCCTGTGCAGTCGCGAGGAACATGCCCGCACAGTAGTCCCGTAGATGCAGTCAGAAAATATTGTGATAATACGAGATACCTAAAGACTTCTGGGATCGATGACATATATATCCCAGGAGTCAACAGGCCAGGCTGCTGACGTAGTCGCCTAGGCACCCACGACCAGAGGTCAAGGGGAAGACTAACTAAAAAAGCTCGCTTTAGAAATTTCAAGATTTAACTAGCCAAACATTACAGCACTATGGGTGGACTTTACAATGAGGCCAAGTATTAAAAATGAGTGGAACTCCGCTTTAGGATCAAAAACATTCTGCCTTTACAACCACTTTAATGCCAAAAAGAAACCAAGATCAGAGTGGCACAGAAAATGTATGTTTAAAGGTTTACAATGGTTGAAAGGTTTCTTAAAAATTCAAAAAGCAGGTATCCCATTAACTGGAGCTTAAAAAGATGGTACTTGAAAATGGCATCATAATAAGTGTGGGGAAACAATGATACAATGTAAGCTATTGTATATAACATTCTTTTCAGTACTAGACTGGAAATAATTAGTATCCTGGCATATAAAGCACACAACCCATTACTCTCCATGTTTCTTGTTAAGTCCAAGAAGCCAACAATGATTTTCAATAAAATCACATTTCATTCTGTAGGTTTTGGGGCCTGTATAAGTTGCAATAAATTGTCCAAATACTTGAAATCAGGGCTGCAGTTGGCCACACAGATTAAAAAGTTTGGTCAATTTCCCTTAAATGTACATCCAATACCACTGAGTGATGGTGCACCTGAAAGGACTATTAACATTTTTTTTTTCTTTTTTTTTTATCATCATTTGTAACAATACTGAAAATCATCTCTTTACAGTCTTTTAAAAGGATTCCACAAGTCAAATATTTGAACATATTTCTAATAATTACAGCTAAAATAAATTAATTGTTCAGGAGCTCTTGGCCCACTATCTAATCCATTAGTTGCTCTTCATTTCCACCTAGTGGTTAAATAGGTTATGGCAGGATTCCAACTAGATATATCTAGCTAATGATCAGAGCCTGAGAGTTTAATTAGCACACATCAGAAAATGCTTTTGTTTAGCTCTGCTAGAGGTAAATATTGCTAATTCCCAAACAAAACGTTTGTTTTTTATAAAGATTCAGGTATGCAGTGCCAATAAGTAGTGATTAAGCCGTGCCACATATGATGAGAATATCAGATTTTTTTTCTTCTTCTTTGCATTCTAATATATTGCAAATGAATAGGTTACTAGAGTTAAAAAAAAATTATCCCAAGTCAGAATACAACTTCCCGTGATGATATAATGTATTCTTTGCTTATGAGCATGCACGGTCTTGGTCACATGATATTTTTTAGGGACGAATACTGTATGGATTAACCACTTGACCCCCAGAAGATTTATCCCCCTGCATGACCAGGCCATTTTTTGAGATACAGCACTGCGTTACTTTAACGGACTATTGCGCGGTCGTGCGACACTTTGACCAAAATAAACTTCATGCCTTTTTTTCCCCACAAATAGAGCTTTCTTTTGGTGGCATTTGAGCACTTCTGCGTATTTTTTATTTTTGGCGTTAAAACCCCCCCCAAAAAAAAACTGACAATTTGGAAAAATTTCTGCGGTCACAGGAAGAGAGGGGAGTGGCTGCAACGTTGGGAACATGCAACATGTTCCAACCCAAAAACGGATAGAACATGTTGCAAAAGGTGACTTATCCTTTAATGAAGGGTTTCCGATGTGCTGGCTGCTGCCTCCTGGGAGAGATCTTCCCTCCACTGGTGCTGCATATCCCCCACATTTTTTTGCAGGTAAAGAAATATGCATTCTCTCTCTCTCTCTCTCTCTCTATATATACATACATACATATACATACACACAGTGGGTACGGAAAGTATTCAGACCCCCTTAAATTTTTCACTCTTTGTTATATTGCAGCCATTTGCTAAAATCATTTACTGTATATACTCGAGTATAAGCCGACCCAAATATAAGCCGAGGCACCTAATTTTACTACAAAAAAATGGGAAATGTATTGACTCGCGTATAAGCCTAGGGTGTCCATCTGCATGCCTCACTGTGTCCATGAGTCACTGTGCCCATGCCTCACTGTGCCCATGCCTCACTGTGCCCATGCCTAGACGGACAAAAAACTTTGCACACTTGTAGAGGAAAAGTGTGGATAAATTTCTGCCAAGTTTGGGGTCCAGGGGACCTACGGACGGCCGGTACCGGGTCCCCAAAGTTCGGGAGATTAGACACAAAAAGGTGACTTGAGTATAAGCCGAGGGGGGCATTTTCAGCACAAAAAGAAATGTACTAAAAAACTCGGCTTATACTCGAGTATATACGGTAAGTTAATTTTTTTCCTCATTAATGTACACACAGCACCCCATATTGACAGAAAAACACAGAATTGTTGACATTTTTGCAGATTTATTAAAAAATAAAAACTGAAATATCACATGGTCCTAAGTATTCAGACCCTTTGCTCAGTATTTAGTATTTGCACCCTTTTGATCTAATACAGCCTGAGTCTTTTTGGGAAAGATGCAACAAGTTTTTCACACCAGGATTCGGGGATCTTCTGCCATTGCTCCTTGCAGATCCTCTCCAGTTCTTTCAGGTTGGATGGTAAACGTTGGTGGACAGCCATTTTTAGGTCTCTCCAGAGATGCTCAATTGGGTTTAAGTCAGGGCTCTGGCTGGGCCATTCAAGAACAGTCACGGAGTTGTTGTGAAGCCACTCCTTCGTTATTTTAGCTGTGTGCTTAGGGTCATTGTCTTGTTGGAAGGTAAACCATCGGCCCAGTCTGAGGTGCTGAGCACTCTGGAGAAGGTTTTCCTCCAGGTTATCCCTGTATTTGGCCGCATTTATCTTTCCCTCGATTGCAACCAGTCATCCTGTCACTGCAGCTGAAAAACACCCCCACAGCATGATGCTGCCACCACCATGCTTCACTATTGGGACTGTATTGGGCAGGTAATGAGCAGTGCCTGGTTTTCTCCACACATACCGCTTAGAATTAAGGCCAAAAAGTTCTATCTTCGTCTCATCAGACCAGAGAATCTTATCCATCTTGGAGTCCTTCAGGTGTTTTTGAGCAAACTCCATGCAGGCTTTCATGTGTCTTGCACTGAGGAGAGGCTTCCGTCGGGCCACTCTGCCATAAATCCCAGACTAGTGGAGGGCTGCAGTGATGGTTGACTTTCTACAACTTTCTCCCATCTCCCGACTGCATCTCTGGAGCTCAGCCACAGTGATCTTTGGGTTCTTCTTTACCTCCCTCACCAAGGCTCTTCTCCCCCGATAGCTCAGTTTGGCCGGACGGCCAGCTCTAGGAAGGCTTCTGGTTGTCCCAAACATCTACTATTTAAGGATTATGGAGGCCACTGTGCTCTTAGGATCCTTAAGAGCAGCAGAAATTTTTTTGTAACCTTGGCCAGATCTGTGCCTTGCCACAATTCTGTCTCCGAGCTCCTCAGGCAGTTCCTTTAACCTCATGATTCTCATTTGCTCTGACATGCACTGTGAGCTGTAAGGTCTTATATAGACAGGTGTGTGGCTTTCCTAATCAAGTCCAATCAGTATAATCAAACACCGCTGGACTTAAATTAAGGTGTAGAACCATCTCAAGGATGATCAGAAGAAATGGACAGCACCCGAGTTAAATATATGAGTGTCACAGCAAAGGGTCTGAATACTTAGGACCATGTGATATTTCAGTTTTTCTTGCTGTGGGGTGCTGTGTGTACATTAATGAGGGAAAAAATTAACTTAAATGATCTTAGCAAATGGCTGTAATATAACAAAGAGTGAAAAATTTAAGGGGGTCTGAAAACTTTCCGTACCGCGTGTGTGTGTGTGTGTGTGTGTGTGTGTGTGTGTGTATATATGTGTGTATATATATATATATATATAATTTAGAGATCTGTAAAGCATTTCAATATCAGATCCTGTACACTGTCTGCCCGTACCTCCGATATGAGCAGACAGTTACACTCTTACAAGAAGCTCAGTGAACTACCTAGAGTGAGCAACATCGCTCTGATAATTCAATAAGAAATACAAGTCGGGACTTGTAGTTTTCGCCTTCACAGAACACTGTAAAGCAGGGGGCTCAAACTGGCGGCCCGCCAGCTGTTGCAAAACTACAATTCCTATGAGGCATTGCAAGGCTGATAGTTACAAGCATGACTCCCACAGGCAGAGGCATGATGGGACTTGTAGTTTTGAAAAAAACTGAAGGGCCACTAGTTTGAGACCCCTGCTGTAAATGGATGACAAGGGTGGGCGGGCAGTGCCCCTCATGGCCCTTTTTTTAGTTTGTGAAAGCTTGGGGGGAGAATACCACTCGCTACCTTTGAAAACAGTGACTCGGGGGGTAGTGGGTTGTTGTGCTGGAGCATTTGTAACATGTTACACCCTGAATACTGTATGGGTGCATCATGTAACATGTTACAAAAGGTGACCTTATCCTTTTTAAAACATTTGTTTAACGCAATGTATAGTGTAAAGGAGAGGTTAAAAATATCTAAAAGTTCTTAAAATTACATTAAACACAGAGCTTATATGAGGTTTTATGGATTGAGTTTATTCCCATGTCATAAAACTCAAACTTACAAAAGCCATCCCCCCGCAAGAAGATGAAAGCCCCCGGAATAAAATCAGCCACACAGACTATTAACATTCGCTTAGGGGTAGGCTGAAACACATGAGAATTAATTCATAGTGCTCAGCTAGAACCCAACTCTGTCCTTGCTGTCACTTTCATCAGAGTACTGTGTGCATCACTGGATAACAATAAGTCCCCTAAATCCTTAGCACTTCCTCTTCTCTGATTGCAGAACTCTTTAAAAAAATATATAAACCTGTGATGTGTTATTTCTAAATTTGCTTGATTGATTTAGGTGTGGAAGTTTTAAAGCCAGCTATTTCGACACAAGTTTTGCCATGAATAATTTTCTTCTGCACGTGTAATGGAGTTATCACACTGTATGCATGTTTTAGAATTAAACTGGAACTATAGACTCCCACGAAAAAAAAAAAAAAAAAAAAAAGATACCGTACTCACCCTGAAAAGTACCACGTAATACCTGCTGAGTCCACCAGTGACGCTTCCCTTAAAAGGATTCCTGTGATGGGTGGCAACGATGCTGCACTGCTTCTGAATTAAGAAGAGAGTTGCCACCCTCATATGTGCTGTGCTTGCTTACACTACAGTGGGAGGAGATGATACTGCAGTGGTTTGGCTATCATTGTAACCGCGGACTCAAAAGCCTCTAGCTTATCAATTAGGGTTCATGCGCACTTGAATTTCCCTAGACACCTTTCTCCTGGCAGCAGAGAAACACTGGCCGCTGGTAAACGTGTGAACCACATTTAGACGTATTTGACCCATGTTTAGCAGGGTCCAGCGCTTGGGCGTGAATTCATTTAATTGGACAGAATAATAATTTATTCTGTCCATTGAAATGAAAGCGCTAAACTCGCCTAGCGTTATCACGTGTTTAGACGCGTCTGGCATTTTTTCCGGCAAAATTCTCCTCTCCTGAACGCAATTCTTCTGCATTCAGGAGAGGAGTGTTTTGCTGCCGCTAAATGCAGTTGTTCCTAAACTCCGATAAAAGTCTATTTGTGCATTGAGGTTGATTTACTAAAACTGGAGTGCGCAAAATCAGGTGTAGCTCTGCTAAGAAACCAATCAGCTCCTAGGCTTTTCTTGTCACCGTGGACAGCTACACCAGATTTTGCACTCTCCTGTTTTAGTAAATCAACCCCCCCTTATGCCGTGTACACACGATAGTTTTTAATGTAATTTTCAAAAACGACGTTTTTCTCGACGTGATTTTTCTTGTTTCCTCTCAAGCCTTGCATACACACGTTCATTAAAAAAAGCGCTTGAGCTAAGCGCAGTGACGTACAACGGCACTATAAAGGGGAAGTTCCGTTCGAAAGGCGCCACCCTTTATGTTAGTAAAGTTTGTTGAGCGATGATTCGCGCTTTTCAGTCTTGTGCTTTTCAGTCCGTTACAGCGTGACGAATGTGCTATCTCCATTACAAACGCTAGTTTTACCAGAACGAGCGCTCCCGTCTCATACTTGATACTGAGCATGCGCATTTTTTCCCCATCGTAAAAGCATACACACTACCGTTTTTCACGTCGTTAAAAAAAACGACGTGAAAAAATGGAGCAGGTTCTCATTTTTTTAGGCCATTTTTCACGTCATTAAAAATGCTCTGGAGCATGCACACGATCGTTTTTAATGCCCAATTTAAAAAATGTCATTTTTAACGACGTGAAAAACGATCGTGTGTACGCGGCATTAGGCTTTTTTTGAGTTGTGTTCAGGGGCTTTGCCAAAAATGCCAAAAGCTCCAAAAACATGAGTTTAGGAGCAACAGTGTGTATGAGGCCTTAGCACCTAGGAACCTTTAAACCTGCACATTGCTTTCTAGATGGCAGCACTGCTTCAGTTCCTGAAATTATCCCACTGTGTGCTGCAGTGTCTGGGAGGGGGGGGGAGCATGCGAGACAAAATGAAGGAGTATTTGGTTCAGTCAGGGAAGCTGAAGGACGTTTTGTTGCTTGTACATCACAGAGTAACTGGTTCTGGTACTTATTTAGATCGTCATATAGGGGCTTTTAATTTGACGTCCACCCATTACTAACAGTGAGGCTCAGGATATGGGAGGAGTCAGGACCAAGCTTAACTTCTACAAGAAAAGACAGAAGAACATATGCAAATTTTGACCTAACAGTCAATTTTCTAATCCTTCAATGTTGTTGCATTTGATCATTTTATATGCAGTGTGCACTGGCCAGATTTGAGTACTTTACATTCTGCCATTCCTTGCATACATTTGCAAATAGCCACATCAAGGCACCTCTGATAAGTGTGGTTCCCATCTAAAAACTATCTGAGTCCCCAATTATGGGACATACTGTATATATCAATGCACAGAGAGCAGGCGTACCCCTGTATACTATATGTATCATAGTGAGAGTTAAGCACTGCCACATCAAAATACTTATCAGGGGTGCCATGACGCAGCAGTTTGGATTCCATGTGTAATTACAAATGTATGCAACCAAAATCTGTTTTTACCGGAGTAGTTGAAACAGTTTAGTTAGGTTTTTTTGTCTAGCTTTAAACTTGTGTTTTGTGGGCCTTTTTTTTGTATCACAGAGTGTTCTCTGCAGCATACCTTTGACAAGTAAACCTTTTTACTCTTGGGCCCCTTTCACACAAGGCAGACTCAGTTTTGATCAGCAGGAGATCTGTCCTCTGATGCCTTACTGATCAGTGCAGAACTGGCAGATGATTGCTCTGCATAAACTGAGTGGACACAGACCTGACACAGACCGAGCCACTCTGCTCTATGGGTGGTCCAGTGAAAACAAATTTCCTTGTCTATTTACACCCAAAATGCCCTCTGATCCGCTTTGCCTAGACAGAGGATGATGGATCCCCTTCCGTCTTTTATTTTAGAGGACCGTATTGGATCGGAGGTAGCCAAGTGTAAATGGACACAAGTCCGTTTACACCCACCGGTCCATAGAGGTGAATAGATGGTCCGATCAGATTCTCCTGAAAAACTGACAGGCGGGCCTGATCTGACCCTTCGTGTGAAAGAGACCTTATGGAAAGCTCTGACAGACGCCGCAATCTCTTCCTTGAGGCCTGTTTATGATGAAAGACTGTAAACAAAATAATCAATTCATAAAACTAAAATGCATGCATCATTTCCTGTAAGAATCATTTACAGTAAATATTTAAATTTGCAGTAAATAATGATCATTATGGCAAAAAAAGCTTGAGTTATAGTTTTGAACATTGATTGTAAGGACTGAGAGCAGGAGACCAAAAAATGACGCAAATGGCAATTAGCTGATTAATATAAGCTTTTCATAATGTTCACGCTCATAGAATACCTCACTGGACTCATATTGATCTTTTTTGGGGATTTTTACACGCTGAACAAGCAAATTAGACTCCAGAACCGCTAATTCCAAACTGCTTTGAAATATTTGTTTGAGAATATGATGTATGCCATGTATAACAAAACCTACTCTTCATCGTGCCATCCTCCTCTTCTTCTTCCTCCTCCTCATCGCTGTTTATGACCATGGTCCCCAAATCCGATTCCAGCATGGTGCTATTATGTTCAATCATGGTCTGAGCTCCTTCGCTCATGGTGCTCGCTGCTCTCATGGTCCCCACACTCTCAGAACTGGTCTTGACCATTGTGTGAGAGTCCAGCTCGTCCTCTTCCTAGACACAAAAGAAGACAGGAACACAAAGGGTTACTAAAGTCCAATTCCATGATTAGCCTTCATGGAAACACTTTGAAATATTATACCCCGAGAATAAAGATCAGTTTATATAAATTTATTTCCCCCGAAACCACATCACAAAAACCTCAAACTGACATAAATACTAAATGTCCCAGGCTGGAAAACAATGAACTTTAACCACACATTTTATTAGTTTGACTACTTTTCTGGGTCGTAATTTACAATTAAAGTGCAGCAAAGACAGTAGGGTTGGAGAGGCACACCAGGAGGCACCTTTGTGCTGCAAACATGAAGTGTGATGTCAATTTATAGACGCTGCCATATTTTACTACTCTCTCATCCCCAGAAAAAACAAGCAAGTCATTTTTAGTAACAGAAAGATCTGCTCAGCAGATGCTGGGGGAATTGTTGAAAAGAACAGATTCCAGCTTTGGATACAACAGCATTTCCAATCAGTGGCAGTAATGTTCCTGGAATGCACAGCCGAACTGATGATAATCCAGTGTATGATTCATAAACCCCATATGGAGCACAAATATTTGAAAACAAAGGAAAAAAGATATTGCTTCTCCCACACTTTGTTTTATGTATAAGGGACTATGGACACTTCCACATTTTCAGCTATGACATGTACAGTAGTATCCACACACACACAAAACACAGCAAACAGCTAGGGCTCAGTCCAGGAATGATGCAAATAAAACTGTGTTTTCCCGCCATTCTGGACACTTTGGAGGCCTTCCATGTGATCCACTGCATGTACAGAAAGTACAGCGATACCCTTATGCCTTGTACACACGATTGGATTTTCCGTCGGGATAAACTCCGGCGGATTTTTCTGATGGAATTCCATTAAAGCTGTCTTGCATACACACTGTCACACCAAATTCCGACCATCAAGAACGCGGTGACGTAGACTACGACGAGCCAAGAAAAATGAAGTTCAATGCTTCCGAGCATGCGTCGACTTGATTCTGAGCATGCATGTTTTTTTCTCCGTCGGAGTTCCATACAGATGAACGGAATTTCCAATAGAATTTTTTTTCGTCGGAAAAAAAGAGAATATGTTCTCTAACTCCGTCGGAATTTCCGACGGAAAAAGTCCAATGGGGCACACACAGGGTCGGAATATCCGATGAAAATATTCCGTCTGACTTTTTTCCATCGGAAATTCCGACCGTGTGTACGTGGCATAAGGCTGGGCTCAAATCTGAGTGTTTTGTGCACATGCGCTAAGGAGCCCATAAACTGCATGTCATTCATTGTAAACAGCACTCCAAATGCAGCAAGCAGGCAAATGAACCTCAATGCCCAAAAAGCAACATTAGCCGTTTGAGTGTGTTTGTTGCAAGTGGTGCAGCCCATTAAAATGAAACTAATGAGGTTGTACAAAAGGCTAGGTGTAAACACAGCCTTAAAGAGACTTAAAATATAAGGACACTTACCTGTCCAGGGATCCAGCGATGTCCTCACCCAAGCCGATTTTTCATTTAGCTTCAGGCACAGTCATCCTCTTTGGGGGAAACTTCACAACCAGCTTCCATCTGCGCGTGCCATGCTTCAATTCGTTATTGGTCCTGCAGTCTTCTGGGAACTGTGATGTGTCCCAGAAGGCTGCAGGAGAAAGGGGGGGGGGGGGGTCACCGATATGGCAAAATCAGGTACCCATATATATATAAAAAAATAAAATAAAAAAAAAGTGCCAAATCTAGAGGAAGAGGAGGAAGAGCGAAACCTCCCCTTTTGGGTAAAGTTCCGCTTTAAGCTTGCCATACACACCACCAGTCCACCAGGGATTGCAAATACAATCGAAAGTCAACTGACCACAATAATTCTGCTGATTATTAAAAATAGGCTTTAACCACTTAAGGACCGGAAGAATTTCCCCCTTAATGACCAGGCCATTTTTTGCGATACGGCACTGCGTCGCTTTAACTGACAATTGCGCTGTCGTGGGACGCTGCACCCAAATAAAATTGATGTCCTTTTTTTCCCCACAAATCAAGCTTTCTTTTGGTGGTATTTGATCACCTCCGAGTTTTTTTTTTTAGCTGAAAACAATAGTTTTCAGTTTAGGCCAATATGTATTCTTCTATATATTTTTGGTAAATAAAAAAAACGCAATACGCGTATATTGGTTTGCGCAAAAGTTATAGCGTCTACAAAATTGGGGATAGATTTATGGCATTTTTATTATTATTATTTTTTTTACCACTAACGGCGGTGATCAGCAAATTTTTAGTGGGACTGCGACATTGTGGCGGACAGATCGGACACCTTTGACACATTTTTGGGACCATTAACATTTATACAGCGATCAGTGCTATAAAAAAACAATGATTACTGTATAAATGTCACTGGCAGGGGAGGGGTTTACACTAGGGGGCGATCAAGGGGTTTAATGTGTTCCCTGGGAGGTGTTTCTAACTGGGGGGGGGGATTACAGAGAAATCGCTGTTCCTAATCACTAGGAACAGACGATCACTCTGAACTCCCCTGTCAGAACAAAGATCTGTTTGTTTACATTGAGGCGCAATTGCGGCTGCCGGCCACGTGCATCGGCTTCCTTGCCGCGGCACGCGTGCGCCCGCTATACAGCTATGGCGATTTGTGGGAACGAGTCGACCTGCCACTGTATAATGGTGGTGGGCTGGTCAGCAAGTGGTTAATGATCTAATGGTGCTTTCAATTATTTTTTCTGTTACTAACTTTTCTGTCGCTATATGGTTTGAAAGACAGCTTCAGATTTGAAATACTTAAAGTGGTTGTAAACCCTCACATATACCCAGTGAAGTGACTAGCCTCAGGTGATACGAAGAGATGAAAGAAATCCTCCTACATGAGTTGTACCTTTTTTATCTGCAGTCTTCTCTACATCCGTTCAAAGTGCAGAATCAGGAAAAAAATGGCTGGGGCGATTGGAGAGAAGGAACACCCCCCCCCCTCATACAGCACACAGGAACAGAGCTGGGGCGTTGTGCTTGAGGTTCCTCCCCATCACCTTTTATCTCTTGGTGTCATAAGGGATTCATGCCGATAGAGGAATGATAGAGGAATGAAGCAGCAGCCAGAAATTACACTAATGCCCTGTACCGACTATCGGATTTCCGATGGATTTTTCCATCGGAATTCCGATGAAGCCGAGTTTCATCAGTCTTGCCTACACACCAGCAGACAAAATTCTGATCGTCCAAAACGCTGTGACGTACAACACGTACGACGGCACTATAAAGGGGAAGTTCAAATCCAACGGCACCACCCTTTGGGCTGCTTTTGCTGATTTCGTGTTACCGCGTGTTAGTAAAAGTTTGGTGAGAGCCGATTCGCGCTTTTCAGTCTCCGTGCTTTTCAGTCCGTTACAGCATGACAAATGTGCTATCTCCCTTACGAACGCCAGTTTTACCAGAACGAGTGCTCCCGTCTTGTAATTTAGTCTGAGCATGCGTGGATTTTTCTCCGATGGAGTTCCCCACAGACGATCGGAATTTGCCAACGTTCTTTTTTCCCATCGGTAAAATTTAAAACATGTTCTATTTTTGGAATGGATGGAAAAAAGACCAATGGGGCTCACACACTATCGTTTTTTCCGATGAAAAAAGTCCATCGGTCTTTTTTCATCAGAAAAACCGATCGTGTATACGTGGCATTAGTGGTCTGGATTGAGGCAAATACACAATATAGAGGGATATGCTTTGTTAATATTTCATGTCTGAGGTTTACAATTACTTTAAAGTGGTTGTAAACCCGATTTAAATAAAAAAAAAAAAAACTGCAAGACAAAGGCCTGGCGGCTACAGGAACAGGGGAAAGCTCATTAACCGTGCAGGTTTAGGAGATATCCTGGGTAGCTACAGGTAAGCCTTTAATATAGGCTTACCTGTAGCATAAAGTGGTTGTAAGGGTTTACAACCACTTTAAAGCTTCTTACTTGTTGATGCAAGGCTTCGATAATAAAATGGTATTAAAATGGTTGATAACTTGGATCATACAAAATGCACTTGCTTAAAACAGAACTCCCACCAAATTATTTGCTGTTTTTTTTATAAAAGATTGGGAAAAGCCAAAACCAAGAGAAGCGGCAAAGCATGCAGAGAATCCGGGAAGTTGTGGAAAGAGAATGTCGCAGACAGGCAGAACTCACAACATTAAAGGAGATTTTTTTTTAAGTAGACTTATATGGGATTGTCAAAAATAATGATCGTTTGTACTGTTATTACAGTGATGATGTTCTAAAAAGAAAATGTATGATGTGACCATAGATTTCCTTTAGGTTGCTGTCCATTGTTTTGTTGGCAACACTTGGTGACCACACCCTTTCCTTGCCAGCACATGTGGGTACTTGGCTGGTGATAAAAAGCCTACCAATTTGTCCTCTTTCACCATTGAATTAAATGAAGACCTAAACACCATTATGGATATTCTGTCACGTTGCCATTATAAATACAACTGTGCTTTGTGGAAATCTTTATAGTGTATTATAGTCCTAGATGTTGTCCTAACATTAAATGTCTTAGGACTACAGGACATCTCCCCCTATCATGATCTTCGTAACATAGGGGAGAGGTGTTCTGTATTCTACAGAGTGAATTGGGTACAATGCTAACCGATACCCATGCAGCAGAGGCTGGGAGCACAGGGTGTTTTCACTTTACAGGATTTTTGACAGGATCAACGTTTTTTTTTTGTTCTTACTTAACAATTACACTTTAAAGTCACTCAAAGGTTGATTTTTTTTTTTAACCTGAACAAATCCTCAGCATTAAGCTAAAAAATCTTTTGAATGCATCCTTACACCCCCCCCCCCTTCACCCCCATACATACCTGAACCCAATCAAGATGCAGCGATGTGCCAGAGAGCAGCAGTTTTCACAGCTCTTTCCCTTCTCAAAGTCTCGGAGACGACAGCAAAGCCACTGGCCCCTGCTGCTGTGAACCACAGCCATCGTGGACTGCACCCCTGCACTACGTGTCAATGGATACACAGAGCGTGGCTCAGGAGTGAGCATGCACGAGTGCCCCTATAGCAAGTGGATTGCTTTGGTGGGCACTTGGCAGGAGGGAAGAGCCAGGAGCGCCGGCAAGGGTTCCAGAGAAGAGGAGGATCAGGGCTGCTCTGTGCAAAACCATAACACTGAGCAGGTAAGTATGACTATTTAAAAAAAAAAAAAATTGGGTTTACAATCACTTTAACCACTTGCTGACCAGCCGCTGCAGTTTTACTGCAGCAGGTTGGCTCGGCTGGGCAACTCAACGTTATCTTGCGTCGTTCGCGATCGCTCGTGACAGAGCAAGAACCGAGATCTGTGTGCGCAAACACACAGATCCCGGTTCTTTCAGGGGAGAATTGACTGATCGTGTATTCATACAAAGTATGAACAGCGATCGGTCATCTCCCCTTCAGTTAGAACACAGAGAGGGAACACAATTAACCCCTTGATCGCCCCCTAGTGTTAACCCCTTCCCTGCCAGTGACATTTTTACAGTAAATCAGTGCATTTTTATAGCACACAGATTGCTGTAAAATTGTCAATGGTCCCAAAAATGTGTCAAAAGTGTCAGATGTGTCCGCCATAATGTCGCAGTCCCGATAAAAACCGCAGATCGCCGCCATTACTAGTAAAAAAAATAATAATAAAAATGCCATAAAACGACCCCCTATTTTGTAGACGCTATAATTTTTGCGCAAACCAATCAATATACGCTTATTGTAATTTTATCAAAAATATGTAGAAGAATACATATCGGCCTAAACTGAGGAAAAAAATTGTTTTTTTGAAAGAAAAAAAAAAAGAGTGGGATATTTATTATAGCAAAAAATATATATTTTTTTCAAAATTGTCGCTCTTTTTTTGTTTACAGTGCAAAAAATAAAAACCGCAGAGGTGATCAAATACCACCAAAAGAAAGCTCTATTTGTGAGAAAAAAAGGACGTCAATTTTGTTTGGGTACAGCGTCGCACGACCGCGCAATTGTCAGTTAAAGCAATGCAGTGCCGGATCGCAAAAAGTGCTCTGGTCGGGAAGGGGGTAAAACCTTTCCGGGGCTGAAGTGGTTAAATTGCATGTTTAAACGGCCAAAGGGAGCAAAAAAAATAGGATTTTTATAACAGCTTACCTGTAAAATCCTTTTCTTGGAGTACACCACGGGACACAGAGCTAGTCATTACATAATGGGTTAAGGGTCACCAGCGGTGATTGGACACTGGCACAACCAATGGAAGACAGTTCCCCTCCATATAACCCCTCCCATCAGGGAAGTACCTCAGTTTTGTAGCAAAGCAGTAAGGTTCCCATAAGAAGGGTGGGACCTCTGTGTCCCGTGGTGTACTCCAAGAAAAGGATTTTACAGGTAAGCTGTTATAAAAATCCTATTTTCTTTATCGTACACCACGGGACACAGAGCTAGTCATTACATAATGGGACGTCCCAGAGCAATGCTCATATGAAGGGGGGGAGACACAGATCAAACCGACCGCTTGCGGACCAGAAGCCCTATACTGCTGCCTGCAGCACACTTCGCCCGAAGGCGGAATCCTCATGTCCTTTCACATCTATTTGATAGAATTTGGAAAATGTATGGACTGAGGACCAAGTTGCAGCCTTACAGATCTGAGCCATCGAAGCCTGGTGGTGCACTGCCCATGAAGCACTTATCGCCCTGGTAGAGTGCGCCTTAACAGGAAAAGGAGGAGTCCTGTTCTTTAAACCATAAGCTTGAACAATTACTTGTCTAATCCACCTGGAAATGGTGGATTTTGATACCGCTTGGCCCTTCTTGGGACCATCTGGTAAAATAAACAAAACATCTGTTTTACGTATCTGAGCGGTTGCTTGCAGATACACCCTTATCGCTCTCACTAGGTCTAGAGAGTGTAATAATTTTTCCCCCGCCGTCCGCGGGTTTGGAAAAAAGGAAGGCAGAACAATGTCTTGATTCAAGTGAAAAGCCGACACCACCTTAGGCAGAAAAGCCGGATGGGGTCGTAGTACGATCTTGTCCTTGTGACAAATTAGATAAGGCTCTTTACAAGAAAGAGCTGCTAGCTCTGATACTCTCCAAGCAGAAGCTATAGCAATCAGAAAGGCCAATTTCCTACTTAATATAATTAAAGGAATATGGCGAATAGGTTCAAAAGGTTGCTTTTGCAACACTGACAATACCAAATTCAAATCCCATGGACACAAGGGAGACCTGACTGGAGGATTTATCCTCAGTACCCCCTGAATGAATGTCCGAACTAGGGAGTGAGATGCCAATGGTCTCTGAAAGAAGACTGATAGAGCCGATATTTGCCCTTTGATGGTGCTAAGGGCTAATTTCATATCCACTCCTAACTGGCAAAAAGCAAGAATCCTACTTATTTCATATTTCAGAGGATTCCAACTTCTGGATTCACACCAGGAAACGTATGCTTTCCAGACTCTATGATAGATGAGTCTGGAGGCTGGCTTTCTAGCATTAATGAGCGTAGAAAGAACCAGGCCAGAGACCCCTCTCTTTTTCAAAATGTGGGTCTCAGCAGCCAGGCCGTCAAATTTAGCCTTTGTAAGGAAGGGTGGAATACTGGACCCTGTGACAACAGGTCGTGTCGAAGTGGAAGCTTCCAGGGCCTTCCTATCGCCATTTTTACGATCTCGGCATACCAAGGCCTCCTGGGCCAGTTTGGGGCCACTAGGATTACTGGTATTCCCTCCTCCTTGATCCTGCGAAGCAGTCTTTGTAGAAGAGGGATCGGAGGGAATGCATAGATCAGTGAGAACTGATTCCATGGAGTTATTAGAGCGTCTGTCCCGTAGGCTAGAGGATCTCTCGTTCTGGACACAAAGTTGTCCAATTTCTTGTTGAACCTGGAAGCTAGCAGGTCTACATCTGGGTTTCCCCATCTCAGACATATGGCCTGAAAGATCTCTGGGTGAAGAGACCACTCTCCTGGTAGCAGCTGCTGACGACTCAGGTAGTCTGCCTGCCAGTTTTCTATCCCTGGAATGAAGATTGCAGAGATGCAAGGTACATGCTCTTCTGCCCATGCCAAGATCCGGTTCACCTCTCTTTGGGCTGCCCGACTGTGGGTGCCTCCTTGGTGATTGATGTAAGCTACTGCCGTAGCATTGTCGGATTGAACCCGAACTGGGTAGCCCTGTAACCTGTATGTCCAGGTTTTGAGGGCTAGATATACCGCCCGGATCTCTAGCACATTGATGGGCAGGATCCCCTGAGTCTTGGCCCAGGTTCCCTGGGTAGAAGCCTCCTCGAATACTGCACCCCAGCCAGATAGGCTGGCATCCGTAGATACCACCTTCCAGGCCACTGGGAGGAAGGACTTTCCCTTCCGTAAATTCCTGGCTTCTAGCCACCAATTGAAGCTGTGGCGTACTTGTGAGGACAGGCGCATGGGTATATCCAGAGCTTGGCTCTTCCTGTTCCAGGAGGCTAAAATATTGCCTTGAAGTAGTCTCGAATGAAACTGGGCGTAAGGGACCGCCTCGAAGGAGGCTACCATCTTTCCCAATAGTCTCATGCAAAGGCGAATAGACGGCCTCTTGTTTGCTTTGACCTTGTGGATCAGGTCTTTCAGAGACTGTATCTTTGGCTCTGGCAGGTATACCCTGTTTTGGGCTGTATCTATGATCATGCCCAGGTACACTATCCTTCTTTGGGCCTGGAGAGAGGATTTTTGTAAGTTTATAATCCATCCTAAATGCTCCAGGTATCCTACTGTAGTGTCTACAGCGTGATCCAATCCCTCCTTTGACTGATCTATTAATAGTAGATCGTCTAGATAGGCTGTTACCGCAATGCCCCGTGTTCTTAGGTTTGCTAACAGAGGAGCTAGCACCTTTGTGAATACTCTGGGCGCGGTGGCTACACCAAATGGCAGGGCCACAAATTGAAAGTGGCGATCTTCTACCGCAAACCTTAGGAATCTTTGGTGAGCGGGGAGGATTGGTATGTGTAGATATGCGTCTTTGATATCTATGGACGCAATGAATTCTCCGCCTTTTAAAGTAGCGACCACGGATCGAATCGTTTCCATTCGAAAATGGCGAACGTTCAGAAACTGGTTTAGATTTTTTAGATCCAGGATGGGTCTGACTTCTCCGTTCGGTTTTGGAATCACAAAGAGGTTTGAGTAAAAACCTGAACCTTGCTCCTTTTGGGGTACCTCTGTAACCACACCTTGAGCTATTAAGTGATTCAAACCTTTGAAGAAGGATCCTCTTTTTTGTGGATCCTTGGAGAGTCTTGAACTTCGGAATTGAGAAGATGGGATCTCTCGAAATTCCAGTCTGTACCCTGAGGATATTGTGGATACCACCCATTTGTCCTGGGTTTCTGTCCGCCAAGTCGCTGAGAACTGACGAAGCCTTCCCCCCACTCGGCCGAGCGGGGGCGCCCCTTCAATGAGAGGTTTTGGGGGCTTGCTTATTAGCTCTTGAACCCCACGGCTTCTTGTTCTTCTGAGCCTGTTCTTTGGCTTTTTTGGGCGGCTGAAAAAGCCGTCGCCACTGGCTGGAGTCAGATTTCCCGGGAGCTGGGGAGAGAGTGTGTTTAAAACAAGGTCTCTTGTTTTTCTTTTTCTCAGGTAAAAGTGTCGTTTTACCACTTGATATCTTTTGGATATATCTTTCTAAATCTTCCCCAAAAAGGCGTTCGCCATGGAACGGGAAACTTGCCAACAACTTTTTGCATGGGGCTTCCGCTGACCAATGCTTAAGCCAAAGTACTCTGCGCATCTGTACCAGCTGGAGTGTAAGGCGTGATGCCTGTATGATAGAATCTCTCATGGCATCCACTGTGAAGCATAAGGCTTTAGGCAAATTCTCCCAATTTTTAGCCTGCTCTGAAGGCAGCTCCTTCAGCCCCTGCTTTACCTGTTGGCTGACGACCTGACACATACCGACTGCTGCTACTGCAGGTTGGATAATTGAGCCGGCCAAAAGGAAGGAGGATTTCAGTAAGGATTCCAACTTCTTCTCAGAAGGATCTTTAAACACTTGTACATTATCCACTGGACATGTCAGGTTTTTATTTACACAAGAAATAGCCGCATCTACCGTAGGCAGGCTCCATTTCTTTAAAAAATTTTCCTCCATAGGATAAAGAATGTTAAACTTTTTTGGAGGTGAAAAACGCTTATCTGGATGTTGCCAGTCTGCGTACAATAGATCCTCTAGTAACGGATGAACCGGGAAGGAGCATGCACCTTGCAGGGATCTTAATGATCCTAGGGAGGAGACAGGTGATTCTGTTACCTCCAAAGAGGGTAACCTAAATGCAGCTCGCACGGCTCCTGCATAGCATTGCACCTGTGACTTTAAAATCTGGGATACCGAAAAAGGCTCATCCGATATCCCTGATCCGTCTGACTCCTCATCCTCTGCTGATGTAGCCTCCTCCTCATCCTCCTCCTCCTCAGGTACTTCTGAAGGGAGGTCCAATACTGGAGGAGATCTGCTTCGCTTATTGTCCTTTTTAGAGGATTTAGCGATTAAAGTAGCAATTTTCTCCTCCAGATTATTTAGGGCAGCTGATAAAGTGTCCTCAGTGACATATGCAGGCCCAGGCTTCACTGGGGAAGCCGCCATACCTGACAGAGGTAATGGCTCATCCTGTACAGGTGCTTTTGGCAACACAGGAGAGGAAGGTACCGAGTCAGCACAGCTAGAGCCCCCTGTCTCAGGCGGCGGTGCTCTTTTATCTCTTTTTGTCCGCATTACTTCCCCTGGAAGACTTACTGTTTAGACAAAATACAAGGTACCTAAATGCATATACTACCGTGTTCAGTTTAGCAAATACATTAAGTATGCAACTTTTAACACATAACTATGCATAACATGGATGTCTTCTAGGAAGTACCCAATCCAACCACATGGAGTCTTACGTCCCTGTATAGCTGCTGTGTTTCTCTGCCAGGAACAAGAGAACTAACGAGCTTGCTTGCTGCTGCAGTGCTTTTTACACTGACAGTCTTTTAAATTTGGCGCCGTTTCTGTGCCTGCGCGCGCCGCGTGCCCGCGCACGCCTCGGCCCCCCCCTCCGATAAAGCGCGCTCCCGCGCGCGCGCCCTTTAGCGCTATGGTGGTGGCCATAGTGAGAGAGGACTCTCATCAGCCCCTGTCCCCACTTACCTGCATCTGCAGGTGTCTGTATCGGCCACCGGAAGGAGGAGCGGGGTGCTCAAGCAAGCTCAGCAGCGGAGGTGACGAGCAGTGTACTTCGCCGAAGCCGACACTGAACAGAGTGAGGTGAGTATATTCAGCTCTTTACTCCCCCCAGTGGTGGAAAAAAAGAAGACATCCACTTTTTGAAAAAGGTCCCAACCTAGTTATGGACCTTCTAATCTCACCTTATCCACGCCGCAGGTTTTTCTGCTGAAAGTTTTCAGACAGATACCAAACTTCACCCTTCACGGTGGGCTATGTGTGCCAACCTTCAGGGATATGGGTTCCTATTTAAAGGATACCTCTCCCCTGGGCCTTGTACAAGACTCTTACCAGGACTTTATAGCGAAATAGCGAAAGTGCTGGATCTTAGAGCCCAGTCCTCCGAAGAGAGACATTACAGGCGACGCCTCATGGATGAGGCCCGGATCCCATCCAGATTCAGCTCATTTGTAGGCGTCTTGGATGGATCCGAAAGCATAGCTCTTTTACCCCCAGAGGGTCTCTTTGGTAGAGCTTTCCTTTAGCACCACCTAACGCGTCCAACACCTTTCGACACTGGCGAAAAAAATAGGATTTTTATAACAGCTTACCTGTAAAATCCTTTTCTTGGAGTACACCACGGGACACAGAGCTAGTCATTACATAATGGGTTAAGGGTCACCAGCGGTGATTGGACACTGGCACAACCAATGGAAGACAGTTCCCCTCCATATAACCCCTCCCATCAGGGAAGTACCTCAGTTTTGTAGCAAAGCAGTAAGGTTCCCATAAGAAGGGGGGGACCTCTGTGTCCCGTGGTGTACTCCAAGAAAAGGATTTTACAGGTAAGCTGTTATAAAAATCCTATTTTCTTTATCGTACACCACGGGACACAGAGCTAGTCATTACATAATGGGACGTCCCAGAGCAATGCTCATATGAAGGGGGGGGAGACACCGATCAAAACAGGCCGCTTGCGGACCAGAAGCCCTATACTGCTGCCTGCAGCACACTTCGCCCAAAGGCGGAATCCTCATGTCCTTTCACATCTATTTGATAGAATTTGGAAAATGTATGGACTGAAGACCAAGTTGCAGCTTTACAGATCTGAGCCATCGAAGCCTGGTGGTGCACTGCCCATGAAGCACCTATCGCCCTGGTAGAGTGCGCCTTAACAGGAAAAGGAGGAGTCCTGTTCTTTAAACCATAAGCTTGAATAATTACTTGTCTAATCCACCTGGAAATGGTGGATTTTGATACCGCTTGGCCCTTCTTGGGCCCATCTGGTAAAATAAACAAAACATCTGTTTTACGTATCTGAGCGGTTGCTTGCAGATACACCTTTACCGCTCTCACTGGATCTAGAGAGTGTAATAATTTTTCCCCCGCCGTCCGCGGGTTTGGAAAAAAGGAAGGCAGAACAATATCTTGATTCAAGTGAAAAGCCGACACCACCTTAGGTAGAAAAGCCGGATGGGGTCGTAGTACGATTTTGTCCTTGTGACAAATTAGATAAGGCTCTTTACAAGAAAGAGCTGCTAGCTCTGATACTCTCCTAGCCGAAGCTATAGCAATCAGAAAGGCCAACTTCCTACTTAATATAATTAAAGGAATATGGCGAATAGGTTCAAAAGGTTGCTTTTGCAACACTGACAATACCAAATTCAAATCCCATGGACACAAGGGAGTCCTAACTGGAGGATTTATCCTCAGTACCCCCTTAATGAATGTCCGAACTAGGGAGTGAGATGCCAATGGTCTCTGAAAGAAGACTGATAGAGCCGATATTTGCCCTTTGATGGTGCTAAGGGCTAAATTCATATCCACTCCTAACTGGCAAAAAGCAAGAATCCTACTTATTTCATACTTCTGAGGATTCCAACATCTGGATTCACACCAGGAAACGTATGCTCTCCAGACTCTCTGATAGATGAGTCTGGAGGCTGGCTTTCTAGCATTAATGAGCGTAGAAAGAGCCGGACCAGAGACCCCTCTCTTTTTAAAAATGTGGGTCTCAGCAGCCAGGCCGTCAACTTTAGCCTTTGTAAGGAAGGGTGGAATACTGGACCCTGTGACAGCAGGTCGTGTCGGAGTGGAAACTTCCAGGGCCTTCCTATCGCCGTTTTTACAATCTCGGCGTACCAAGGCCTCCTGGGCCAGTTTGGGGCCACTAGGATTACTGGTATTCCCTCCTCCTTGATCCTGCGAAGCAGTCTTTGTAGAAGAGGGATCGGAGGGAATGCCTAGATCAGTGAGAACTGATTCCATGGAGTTATTAGAGCGTCTGTATTATTAGAGCGTCTGTCCCGTAGGCTAGAGGATCTCTCGTTCTGGACACAAAGTTGTCCAATTTCTTGTTGAACCTGGCAGCTAGCAGGTCTACATCTGGGTTTCCCCATCTCAGACATATGGCCTGAAAGATCTCGGGGTGAAGAGACCACTCCCTGGTAGCAGCTGCTGACGACTCAGGTAGTCTGCTTGCCAATTTTCCATCCCTGGAATGAAGATTGCAGAAAGGCAAGGTACATGCTCTTCTGCCCATGCCAGGATCCGGTTCACCTCTCTTTGGGCTGCCCGACTGCGGGTGCCTCCTTGGTGATTGATGTAAGCTACTGCAGTAGCCTTGTCGGATTGAACCCGAACTGGGTAGCCCTGTAACCTGTATGTCCAGGTTTTGAGGGCTAGATATACCGCCCGGATCTCTAGCACATTGATGGGCAGGATCCCCTGAGTCTTGGCCCAGGTTCCCTGGGTAGAAGCCTCCTCGAATACTGCACCCCAGTCCGATAGGCTGGCATCCCTAGATACCACCTTCCAGGCCACTGGGAGGAAGGACTTTCCCTTCCGTAAATTCCTGGCTTCTAGCCACCAATCGAAGCTGTGGCGTACTTGTGAGGACAGGCGCATGGGTATATCCAGAGCTTGGCTCTTCCTGTTCCAGGAAGCTAAAATATTGCCTTGAAGTAGTCTCGAATGAAACTGGGCGTAAGGGACCGCCTCGAAGGAGGCTACCATCTTTCCCAATAGTCTCATGCAAAGGCGAATAGACGGCCTCTTGTTTGCTTTGACCTTGTGGATCAGGTCTTTCAGAGACTGTATCTTCGGTTCTGGCAGGTATACCCCGTTTTGGGCTGTATCTATGATCATGCCCAGGTACCCTATCCTTCTTTGGGCCTGGAGAGAGGATTTTTGTAAATTTATAATCCATCCTAAATGCTCCAGGTATCCTACTGTAGTGTGTACAGCGTGACCCAATCCGTCCTTTGACTGATCTATTACTAGTAGATCGTCCAGATAGGCTGTTACCGCAATGCCCCGTGTTCTTAGGTTTGCTAACAGAGGAGCTAGCACCTTTGTGAATACTATGGGCGCGGTGGCTACAGCAAACGGCAGAGCCACAAATTGAAAGTGGCGATCTTCTACCGCAAACCTTAGGAATCTTTGGTGAGCGGGGAGGATGGGTATGTGTAAATGTGCGTCCTTGATATCTATGGGCGCCATGAATTTTCCGCCCTTTAAAGTGGCGGCCACGGATCGGATCGTTTCCATTCGAAAATGGCGATCGTTCAGGAACCGATTTAGGGATTTTAGATCCAGGATGGGTCTGACATCTCCATTTGGCTTTGGAATCACAAAGAGGTTTGAGTAAAAACCTGAACCTCGCTCTTTTTGGGGTACGTCTGTAACTACCCCTTGAGCCATTAAGTGATTCAAACCTTTGAAGAAGGATTCTCTTTTTTGTGGATCCTTGGAGAGTCTTGAACCTCGGAATTGAGAAGATGGGATCTCTCGAAATTCCAGTTTGTACCCTGAGGATATTGTGGATACTACCCAATTGTCCTGGATTTCTGACCACCAAGTTGCTCAGAACTGACAAAGCCTTCCTCCCACTAGGCCGAGCGGGGGCGCCCCTTCACTGAGAGGCTTTGGGGGCTTGCTTATTAGCTCTTGCACCCCACGGCTTCTTGTTCTTCTGAGCTTGCCCCTTGGCTTTTGTGGGCGGCTAAAACAGGCCGCCGCCACTGGTTGGAGTCAGATTTCCCGGGAGCTGGGGAGAGAGCGTTTAAAACAAGATCTCTTGTTTTTCTTTCTCTCAGGTAAAAGTCGTTTTACCACTTGATCTTCTGTATATATTTTTCTAAATCTTCCCCAAATAGGCGTTCGCCATGGAACGGGAACTTGCCAACAGCTTTTTGCATGGGGTCTCCGCTGACCAATGCTTAAGCCAAAGTACTCTGCGCATCTGTACCAGCTGGAGTGTAAGGCGTGATGCCTGTATGATAGAATCTCTCATGGCATCCACTGTGAAGCATAAGGCTTTAGGCAAATTTTCCCAATTTCTAGCCTGCTCTGAAGGCAGTTCCTTCAGCCCCTGCTTTACCTGTTGGCTGATGACCTGACCCATACCGACTGCTGCTACTGCAGGTTGGGTAATTGAGCCGGCCAAAAGGAAGGAGGATTTCAACTTCCTCTCAGAAGGATCTTTTAAACCCTTGTACATTATCCACCGGACAAGTCAGGTTTTTATTTACACAAGAAATAGCCGCAACTACCGCAGGCAGGCTCCATTTCTTTAAAAAAATAAAATAAAAATTTCCCCCATAGGATAAAGAATGTTAAACCTTTTTGGAGGTGAGAAACGCTTATCTGGATGTTGCCAGTTTGCGTATATTAGATCCTCTAGTAACGGATGAACCGGGAAGGAGCATGCACCTTGCAGGGATCTTAATGACCCTAGGGAGGAGACAGGTAATTCCGTTACCTCCGCAGAGGTTAACTTAAATGCACTGCTATAGCATTGTACCTGTGACCTTAAAATCTGGCTCCTCATCCTCTGCTGATGTAGCCTCCTCCTCCTCATCCTCCTCCCTCAGGTACTTCTGAAGGGAGGTCCAATACTGGAAGAGACCTGCTTCGCTTATTGTCCCTTTTTAGAGGACTTAGCGATAAAGGTAGCAATTTTTTTCCTCCAGATTATTTAGGGCAGCTGATAAAGTGTCCTCAGTGACATATACAGGCCCAGGCTTCACTGGGGAAGCCGCCATACCTGACAGAGGTAATGGCTCATCCTGAACAGGTGCATTCCACGCCGCAGGTTTTTCTGCTGAAAGATTTCAGACAGATACCAAACTTCACCCTTCACGGTGGGCTATGTGTGCCAACCTTCAGGGATATGGGTTCCTATTTAAAGGATACCTCTCCCCTGGGCCTTGTACAAGACTCTTACCAGGACTTTATAGCGAAATAGCGAAAGTGCTGGATCTTAGAGCCCAGTCCTCCGAAGAGAGACATTACAGGCGACGCCTCATGGATGAGGCCCGGATCCCATCCAGATTCAGCTCATTTGTAGGCGTCTTGGATGGATCCGAAAGCATAGCTCTTTTACCCCCAGAGGGTCTCTTTGGTAGAGCTTTCCTTTAGCACCTCCTAACGCGTCCAACACCTTTCGACACTGGCGAAAAAACTGAGGTACTTCCCTGATGGGAGGGGTTATATGGAGGGGAACTGTCTTCCATTGGTTGTGCCAGTGTCCAATCACCGCTGGTGACCCTTAACCCATTATGTAATGACTAGCTCTGTGTCCCGTGGTGTACGATAAAGAAACTGAGGTACTTCCCTGATGGGAGGGGTTATATGGAGGGGAACTGTCTTCCATTGGTTGTGCCAGTGTCCAATCACCGCTGGTGACCCTTAACCCATTATGTAATGACTAGCTCTGTGTCCCGTGGTGTACGATAAAGAAAGAGAAGTTCTTTGAGACGTTAATTTGAGAGAAGCTGCATTAATTTGTGTCTTTTAGGTCTGTCTGGAGTTCACCTTTCATATGCCTCTTGCACAGTAAACACAAGCTAATGAGTAACTAGTTTGCAGGTATATGTTATTTACTATCTTTAGTATACATTTTTAAAACGGTAAATGTATAATAGCAAAGATCAGTAACTTAAATAACACATTTTCAAAAAGTTTCAACCAGTAAATAGAGTTCTTATAGATCGCCATTTCCCCCCAGCAATCTGTATATTATAATAATAGTGGTAGTAAAACTTGACATGCCGCTTATGACACAACACTTTCTTGAGAGGGATTAGACTGCAGTAATAAGTACAACATGTAATATTTCATTTGTAGTACAGGGCAAACATAACTTGTTAGCAGTATATATTTCAATAACCGTTATATGAAAGGACAGCCAGCAATTAACAATGACTTAAACAGTAAAGTAAGCTTGAATTCTCCTCCTATCTGCATTATTTCACAATAGATGATGCAGCCCAACTGGCAGAATGTTGCTGCTTGTCAGATGGTCCCAATTAGCTAAACTCGATGACCGTTTGTGATATCCTAATTTCTTTTACAGCATGTTCCTGCCTGTCCATGAGCTCTGATTCTCTTCCATGTCATGAAAACAGAATGCCATCAGAGTAGAAACAGAGGAGACAGATGGAAGAAAACTTTTTGGAGAAGCGACTTTCAATTGAACACATTCAAATAAATTGTGTTCTTCAACTAGGCAAGAAACATCTACATCGTGGTGGCATGAACTGTGGGTCAGACCACCAAAACTGAATTCAGCCTTACATTGTGTTCCAGATACTAGACATTTGATACGTGTACATCTGTGGTCTTGGAGAGAAAAAAAATTCTGCATAATAAATTGGTATCAAAGGTAGTTACAGCCAAAGATTATGAAGGTCCTTGGGTATTTTAGAAGGGTAATGCTTATATTGCTATGGCTATTTTAGTGATTTTTATAGCATAAATATGGAATAACATTTTAAGACCATGTATTGTTTAAAAACGAAGATTCTTCCACTGAAATGCTAACGAACGTGTTGGACTGGTTCATGAAGCTCAGGATAGGAAATTATGCTAGGGGGAAGGGGAAAAGGACTTGAACAAACCATGTGGCTTGAGACAAAACAGCAGTACTGGTTGTTTGTGCTAAAGAAAGAAGTTAGCTTTGCAGGACTCTGAGAAGCAAGAGGCAGTCTGGAGGAGCCTGGGAGAAGACTACCACCATTAAGTACCAAGTTAAGTAACGGTTTAGCTTTTCGTACAAGATATTAACTCTGCAGAGTGCCCAAACTTTTGCAGACGCCATTTTTTTGTTTTCTGTAATTTTGAAAGTGTAAATGATGGAAATAAAATCTAACTTTTTTTGACATATTATAAGAATGTCTAATCTGTAATTTGATGCCATTTGGAGATTTTTCCATCTTTCCTTGGCTTCGTTATGCACATTAATACACATTTTTACCTGGGGTGCCCAAACTTTCAATCCCCACTGTACAGTGTTGCATGGCCAAATTGTCAAAGCATTGAAAACTGAAAAAAAGCCCAATAATGAAGGGGTATCACAGGCTACTACTGAAGTGGTTAAGGCTTCCTGTCAACTAAGTATGGAATATCAAGCAACTTTACTAGACATGCTGACAATTCTTGAAAAATGATCAAACTCATCCAAATGTCTTCTCCAGTTCATTGAATAAACAGATGGACTGAAGAAGACACTTGCAATACAGGTGAAACATTTTCAAAAATAAGCTTCCAATCCAGTTGTGTTTAACCACTTCTGTGGTTCATATGATGTCCTGAGCTTTGTGCGGGTATATCTGAATGATGGGTGCAGCTACAGACATCATTCAGATATCAGCTTTTTCAGCCGGCGATTCCCTACACCACAAGAATGATCATAGCGGCTGGTCAGCTGCTTGATCGTTCTTACAGGCGTGCTAGAGGGGAGTCCCCCCTCCTGCTGCCCTCCGGTGCTTCTACCGACTCACCCGTGCCATCGGTGAGTCGTAGAACCGATCCCACAGTCCGGGATGTTTACCATAGAGATTTCCGGTGGACCAGATGGTCGCCGGAGCCTCTATGATTGTTCAGGGTCGGGCGCGATGTTAAGACGTCACGCCCCGCCCTCTGCATTCAAAGAAACGGCGCCGCCTTGACTGGGAAGCCGAGTTCGGATTTTTTTTGATTTTTGTTTTTTCAGGCTTCCGAGCATAGAGGTGAGACGTGGGGTCTTATTGACCCCATATCTCACTGTAAAGAGGATGATTATGCCATATTCCTATTACAAGGGATGTTTACATTCCTTGTAATAGGAATAAAAGTGATCCAAAATTATATATCTTTTTAAAAAGTGTCAAACTATTTTTTTTTAATTAACCACTTAGCAACCACCTGCCGACAAATAATGTCGACAAGGTGGTTGCTTGACTCTGGCAGGACGTTCTACAACGTCCTCCCAGAATCGCGCTCCCGCGCGCCCCCTGGGGCGCGCACACGGGAAACTCCGTGACCGCCGGGTCCAGAGGACCCGGCGCATCACGAATCGCGGTAAATCGCCGCTGCTAGCGGCCGTTTACCACATGATCGCTTCGTCAAATGTCATGTGATGACGCCGGTTCCTCTCTCCCCTCTCTGTACCGATCGGTACAGTGTGAGAGGAGAGGGGAGGGAGCAGATCAAGGCAGCAGCGCTGTGGGCTGGATCTGTGACAATTGCAGTCACAGATCCAGCCATCCATCCATCCCTCCCTGCTCAGCCATCCCTGGTGCAATACCCTGCCAATACTCTGCAAAATACCCTGCGCAATACTCTGCAAAATACCCTGCGCAATACCCTGGTGCAATACTCTGCAATACCCTGCGCAATACCCTGCAATGCCCTGCGCAATACTCTGCAATGATCATTCTTACGGGAGGCGAGAGGGGATGTCCCCCGCCACCCTCCGGTGCTTCTACCGACTCACCGCTACGATCAAAGCCAGGATTGTTGTTTTATTTTTTTCAGGCTTCCCAGCCTAGGAGGTGAGATGTGGGGTCTTATTGACCCCATATCTCACTGTAAAGAGGACCTCTCATGCCATATTCCTATTACAAGGGATGTGTACGTTCCTTGTAATAGGTATAAAAGTGATCAAAAAAATTTTTGGGGCGGAAAAACATGTCAAACTAAAATAAATAGAGTAAAATGAACAATAAAAAAAAATATTTTTTTTAAAGCGCCCCTGTCCCCGTGAGCTTGCATACAGAAGCGAACGCATACGTAAGTCCCGCCCACATATGAAAACGGTTTTCAAACCACACATGTGAGGTATCTCTGCGAACGTTAGAGCGAGAGCAATAATTTTGTCCCTAGACCTCCTCTGTAACTCAAAACATGTAACCAGTAAAAATATTTAAAGCGTCGCCTATGGGGATTTTTAAGTAGCGAAGTTTGGCGCCATTCCATGAGTGTGTGCAATTTTTAAGGGTGACATGTTAGGTATCTATTTACTCGGCGTAACTTCATCTTTCACATTATGCAAAAACATTGGGCTAACTTTACTGTTTTTTTTTAAGCACAAAACATTTTTTTTCCGTAAAAAACGCGTTAAAAAAATTGCTGCGCAAATATCGTGCGAGATAAAAAGTTGCAACAACCACCATTATATTCTCTAAGGTCTTTGCTAAAAAAACATATATAATGTTTTGGGGTTCTATGTAATTTTCTAGCAAACAAATGATGATTTTTACATGTAGGAGAGAAATGTCAGAATTGGCCTGGGTGCTCCAGAACGCCTGAAGGTGCTCCCTGCATGTTGGGCCTCTGTATGTGGCCACGCTGTGTAAAAGTCTCACACATGTGGTATCGCCATACTCGGGAGTAATAGCAGAATGTGTTTTGGGGTGTAATTTGTGGAATGCATATGCTGTGTGTGAGAAATAACCTGCTAATATGACAATTTTGTGGGGAAAAAAAGAGAAAAAAATAATCTTGATTTTGCAAAGAATTGTGGGAAAAAATTACAACTTCAAAAAACTCACAATGCCTCTTTCTGAATACCTTGGAATGTCTTCTTTCCAAAAAGGGGTCATTTGGGGGGTATTTGTACTTTTCTGGCATGTTAGGGTCTCAAGAAATGAGATCGGCCGTCAGTACTTCAGGTGTGATCAATTTTCAGATATTGGCACCATAGCTTGTGGACTCTATAACTTTCACAAAGACCAAATAATATGCACCAATTTGTACTTATTTTTACCAAAGATATGTAGCAGTATAAATTTTGGCCAAAATTTATGAAGAAAAAAATAGTAATTTGCTAAATTTTATAACAAACGCAAAAAAAATATTTTACAGAATTTTCAGTCTTTTTTCTCTTGTAGCGCAAAAAATAAAAACCCAACAGTGATTAAATACCACCAAAAGAAAGCTCTATTTGTGTGAAAAAAAGGACAAAAAATTCATATAGGTACAGTGTTGTATGACTGAGTAATTGTCATTAAAAATGTGAGAGCACCGAAAGCTGAAAATTGGTCTGGTTATTAAGGGGGTTTAAGTGCCCAGTGGTCAAGTGGTTAACCACTTAACGACCGCTCACTGTATATATACGTCGGCAGAATGGCACCGACAGGCACAATCACGGTGTACGTGATTGCCTTTGTATAGTTGGGGGGTCCAATCGGACCCCCCTTCTATACAGTGAACGGTCGTTATCCGTTGGGGAGCGATCCGGGATGAGGGGACGGCCGTTCGATTCCGGCCACCCCCCCCGTGATCGCCCCCGGCGAATGAGGCGCTCACATATACCGAGCGCCGTACAAGAGAAGACACACAGGTTAGTGCACAAACAGTACACTGACACCAGGACACATAGGAACATAAATCACCCCCCCCAGCCCCCAGTCACAGTGTCACTGATTGCAGTGACCATTTATTTACTGATCACTGCAATCAGTGACATTTGTGACTGTAAAAGTGTCACTACAGTTAGTTTTAGGTCCAGTGTAGCCCCCTAACCCCCCCTAATAAAGGTTTAACCCCCTGATCACCCCCCAGATAACCCTTTCACCCCCTAGCACCGCCGTCACTAAGCAATCGTTTTTCTGATCACTGTCTTATTGTCGGTGATGCCGATAGGTAGCCAGTTATTTTTTTTCGGTTCGCCGCAGGTTTTTATAGCGTCAGCTACCCCCATATATTACCTAATAAAGGTTTAACCCCCTTGATCGCCCCCCAGGTAACCCTTTCACCCCCTATCACCACTGTCGCTAAGCAATCGTTTTTCTGATCGATGTCTTAGCGTCGGTGATGCAGATCGGTAGCCATTATTTTTTTTTAGGTTCGCCGCAGGTTTTTATAGCGTCAGGTACCCCCATATATTATCTAATAAAGGTTTTAACCCCCTAATTGCCCCTAGTTAACCCTGCGTCACACCCCAGGCAGCGTCAGGTTAGTGCCAGTAACGCTAACACCCACGCGTGAAGCATACACCTCCCTTAGTGGTATAGTATCTGAACAGATCAATATCTGATCAGAGCTATACTAGTGTCCCCAGCAGTTTAGGGTTCCCAAAAACGCAGTGTTAGCGGGATCAGCCCAGATACCTGCTAGCACCTGCGTTTTGCCCCTCGGTCCAGCCCAGGCCACCCAAGTGCAGTATCGATCGATCACTGTCACTTACAAAACACAACACACATAACTGCAGCGTTCGCAGAGACAGGCCTGATCCTTGCGACTCCAGTGCTGTAGGAGGTGATTTCACCACCACAGTTAACACAAAAAAAAAGCATATATGCCGAAGCATTGGGGCAACAGGGGCGGAGGAGCGATTTTGCTCCTAATGCCGCGTACATACGGTCGAAATTCCGACGGAGGCTTGCCCGTGGAAAAGTCCGACCATGTGTGTGCGGTATAATTTTTGCGGGAGGATGCCCCAATGCTTCGGCATATATAAATGGTGCATGTATGCCCATCATTAGAAGTGGGTGGATGAATGGCGGTATTCTAATGGTGGGCATACCCACCGATCAATCTCTTTTTTTTGTTCAGCCAACAGGCTGCATGAAAAAAAAGATTACAATACATGTCCAACAAGGACCAGCAACGTACTGGTATGCTGCTGGACTTTGAATGGTTATACCAGATTGATGCCTGCGGGTTTAGGTATCATCTTGGTATCATTCTTTTCAGCCAGCGGCCGGCTTTCATGTAAAAGCAATCCTAGCAGCTAATTAGCCTCTGGAATGCTTTTACAATGTCCCCCCCCCCCCCCGGATATAAAAAGCGCCATTGGGAAATTGGGAAAGCATTTTATCACACTGATCTTGGTGTCGTCAGATGCTTTGAGGGCAGAGGAAAGATCTAGGGTCTAATAGACCCCAGTTAAAAAAAAAAAAAAAAAAAGAGTACCTGTCACTACCTATTGCTATCATAGGGGATATTTACATTCCCTGAGATAACAATAAAAATGATTAAAAAAAAATATGGAAGGAACAGTTTAAAAATAAAATAAAAAAGCAAAATTAATAATAATTAAAAAAAAGCACCCCTGTCCTGCCCTGCTCTTGCGCAATGGCGAACGCAAGCGTCGGTCTGGCGTCATATGTAAACAGCAATTGCACCATGCATGTGAGGTATCACCGCGAAGGTCAGATCGAGGGCAGTAATTTTAGCAGTAGACCTCCTCTGTAAATCTAACGGGGTAACCTGTAAAGGCTTTTAAAAATGTATGTAGTTTGTCGCCAATGCGCGTTTGTGCGAACATTTAAAGCATGTCGTGTTTGGTATCTATGTACTCAGCCTAAGATCATCTTTTTTATTTCATCAAACATTTGGGCAATATAGTGTGTTTTAGTGCATTAAAATTAAAAAAAGTGTATTTTTCCCCCAAAAAATGCGTTTGAAAAATCGTTGCGCAAATACTGTGTGGAAAAAAAAAATGCAACACCCACCATTTTAATCTGTAGGGCCTTTGCTTTAAAAAAATATATATAATGTTTGGGGGTTCAACATAATTTTCTTGCAAAAAAAAAATATGTTTTCATGTAAACAAAAAGTGTCAGAAAGGGCTTTGTCTTCAAGTAGTTAGAAGAGTGGATGTAAGCTTCCTAATGTTGTGTATAAAATGCCAGAACAGTTCAAAACCCCCCCAAATGACCCCATTTTGGAAAGTAGACACCCCAAGCTATATACTGAGAGGCATGTCGAGTCCATGGAATATTTTATATGTTGACACAAGTTGCGGAAAAAAATACAATTTATTTTATTTTTTATTTTTTTTTGCACAAAGTTGTCACTAAATGATATATTGCTCAAACATGCCATGGGCATTTGTGGAATTACACCCCAAAATACATTCTGTTGCGTCTCCTGAGTACGGGGATACCACATGTGAGACTTTTTGGGAGCCTAGCCGCGTACGGGACCCCAAAAACCAAGCACCGCCTTCAGGCTTTCTAAGGGTGTAGATTTTTGATTTCACTTCTCACTGCCTATCACAGTTTCGGAGGCCATGGAATGCCCAGATGGCACAAAACCCCCCCAAATGACCCCATTTTGGAAAGTAGACACCCCAAGCTATTTGCTGAGAGGTATAGTGAGTATGTTGCAGATCTCGCTTTTTGTCACAAAGTTTTGAAAATTGAAAAAAAAAAAAATTATTTTCTTTCTTCATTTTCAAAAACAAATGAGAGCTGTAAAATACTCACCATGCCTCTCAGCAAATAGCTTGGGGTGTCTACTTTCCAAAATTGAGTCATTTGGGGGGGGTTTTGTGCTATTTTGGCATTTGATGTCCTTCGAAACTGTGATAGGTAGTGAGGAGTGAAAAAAAATTTGTGCCTAGAAATCCTGAAGGCGGTGCTTGGTTTTCGGGGCCCCGTACGCGGCTAGGCTCCTAAAAAGTCCCACACATGTGGTATCCCCGTACTCAGGAGAAGCAGCAAAATGTATTTTGGGGTGCAATTCCACATATAACCATGGCATGTGTGAGCAATATATCATTTAGTGACAACTTTTCATAATTTTTTATTTTTTTTTGTCATTATTCAATCACTTGGGACAAAAAAAAAATATTCAATGGGCTCAACATGCCTCTCAGCAATTTCCTTGGGATGTCTACTTTCCAAAATGGGGTCATTTGGGGGGGTTTTGTACTGCCCTGCCATTTTAGCACCTCAAGAAATGAGATAGGCAGTCATAAATTAAAAGCTGTGTAAATTCCAGAAAATGTACCCTAGTTTGTAGACGCTATAACTTTTGCGCAAACCAATAAATATACGCTTATTGACATTTTTTTTACTAAAGACATGTGGCTGAATACATTTTGACCTAAATGTATGACTAAAATTGAGTTTATTCGATTTTTCTTATAACAAAAATAGAAAATATCATTTTTTTTCAAAATTTTCAGTCTTTTTCCGTTTATATTGCAAAAAATAAAAATCGCAGAGGCAATCAAATACCATTTAAAGAAAGCTCTATTTGTGGGAAGAAAAGGACGCAAATTTTGTTTGGGTACAACATTGCATGTCCGCACAATTTACAGTTAAAGCAGCGCAGTGCAAAATTCTGAAAACACCTCTGGTCCTTTAGCTACAAAATGGTCCGGGGCTTAAGTGGTTAAAAACAACAATAAAAAAAACTTTTTTTAAAGTGCCCCTGTCCCCGTGAGCTCGCACGCAGAATCGAACGCATATGCAAGTCCCGCCCACATATGAAAACGGTGTTCAAACCACACGTTAGGTGTCGCCGCGAACGTTAGAGCGAGAGAAATAATTCTAGCCCTAGACCTCCTCTGTAACTCAAAACATGTAACCAGTAAAAAAAATGTAAGGGTCGCCTATGCGGATTTTTAAGTACCGAAGTTTGGCGCCATTCCACGAGCGTGTGAAGTGTGACATATTAGGTATCTATTTACTCGGCGTAACTTCATCTTTCACATTTCAAAAATTGGGCTTACTTTACCGTTTTTTTTTCTTTTTAAAAAAAACGCGTTTGAAAAATTGCTGCGCAAATACTGTGCGAGAAAAAAAGTTGCAACGATCGCCATTGTATTCTCTAGGGTCTCTGCTAAAAAAACATATATAATGTTTTGGGGTTCTATGTAATTTTCTAGCAAAACAAAATGATGATTTGTACATGTAGGAGAGAAATGTCAGAATTGGCCTGGTTGGCCTGGTTGGCAAGTGGTTAATTTACTGTCACCAGTGGTTATAGAAAATCTTGGAGCAAAAACTCAACTATACAGGATGATTAATGGTAAGAAAAATATGTTTACACAAAAAAAATAGTATTAATTTTTAAAGTTAATCACATGGATAAAAGTTTTCCTTTACAAACCCCAGTATTTAACCCTCAATTCTATCAGCTAAAAATGTTACTGGTCTGTCACTTAAAATTTTGATACATCTTAGGTAACTTATACATATCCCTTCGTACTAATTAAATGGTAGTTGAAGGCACTTGCCTTGCCCCTGTCTGCAGTCATCTGATTAGGTCTGTGCACATAACACACATCAAAACATACCTAAAGTGTACACACACAGGGCTGCTGCTCACAAGAATGTCTCCTAAATGGTGCAGGTTTAGGAGATATTAAATTTTACCTACAGGTAAGCTTTATTAGAAATATATATATATATATATATATATATATATATATATTATAAATTATAATTTCAGGGTTTACTACCACTTTAAAGCTAGCATTTTTACACTACATAGCAGCAATCATGACCTAGGATTATCAATCATTAGAGGCAATTCTTTTGTACACAGCACAATTTAAAAACAATGTTTTTATTGAACTTCCAGGAAATTGCAGCAGCTGCCCAAAGTACACGATTTATCTGACCATTAAACCAATGCTATAAGTTAAGCTTGTTAGGTAATACTAAGAAAAGAGGAACTGCTCAGATAGCCTTCATACCATCAAAATAAATTATACATATATTAGAATATATTATATATATTGTAAATCTTACCTGACCAAAAAAATAATTATTTTAAATAACATTTAATAAAAGCTGCAGATTTTATTTTATTGAAAACCGTTTTAAAATTAATTTAATATGTGTAAGTACATACACATACTTTCGGAGTTTCAAAGAGGGCAAATTGTTGGTGCCGGCTTAGCTGGTGCCTAGGACGTTGCCAATTTATTTGCGTTGTTGTGAGGTACAGTATTTAAAGGTTATGGCAGCATTTACAGCTTCTGGGGAAATGTCGTCTGATAAGCATAATCGCGGTCAACAAGGTCAACTGACCGTAAGAGACAAAAAGGACATTGCGCAGGATTGTGACCCAGATTTTTGCATGGAGAGTGGTATCAGATTCCACTATGCTCCATCCAAGACTTATATTTGTCAATTCTCAGGAGAATTCATGCCATCTTGGATGCCAAAGGTGGTCCAACACCATATTACGTAACGATTTCATTCTTTTACCATACTTGTTTCCATAATTTTGTTCAACCCGTGTGTGTGTGTGTGTGTGTGTGTGTGTGTGTGTGTGTGTGTGTGTGTGTGTGTGTGTATATATATATAATATATATCTATACACACACACACACACACACACACACACACACACACACACAGTGATATATATATATATATCTATCTCTCTCTCTCTCTCTATATATATATATATATATATATATATATATATAGATATATATACATACACATACCATATATAATTAACATGTTTCTATTATTGCATTTACCAGCTGCACCTTACTAGATGCATCATTTGTACCCCATCATCTTACTGTGCCTTTTCTACAGATGCCCTGAAAAGAACACGCTGGTGGACAGCCGAGTATGTATAAGTAGTAATTAGCTATAATATGTTTGGATCTATTATCACCAGTCATAGTCAAGGAGACCCATTTGGAATAAGGAAAAGTTTGAGAAATGTTCTGTGTTCATTTCAGCCAAGTGACACTAGGAGGTGCCAGAGACAACAGTATAAGCTTATCTTGTAGACTTAACCGTAAAAAAAAAAAAAAAAAAAAACAATAAGGAAAACTACACTGTCTTATCCATATTGTTAATAGTTCAATATTAGTAATAGTGACTGATATATTCAACATGATGCAACAGAAATAGTTACTTTTTGATTCTGCACATTGTAATCCTACACTTTTTAGGATAGAAATGGAAATATCGTATATACTCGAGTATAAGCCAAGTTTTTAAGCACAATTTTTTGTGCTGAAAATGCCCCCCTCGGCTTATACTCGAGTCACCTTTTTGCACCTGATCTCTCGGACTTTGGGGAGCCGGTACCGGCCGGCCGTAGGTCCCCTGGACCCCAAACTTGGCACACATGTAGCCCCACTTCCTCTATAAGTGTGCAAAGTTTCTTGTCCAGGGGACCTACGGCCGGGGAACACCGATTTTTCAAAACCGGGCACCCCTTCCATAGACTCCCATGTTAAACGGTAATTTCTCTGGTGACTTTGGGGACCCAGTACTGGCCGGTCGTAGGTCCTCTGGACCCCAAACTTGGCACACATGTAGCCCCACTCTTCCTCTACAAGTTTGCAAAGTTTCTTGTCCGGGGGACCTACGGCCGGGGAGCACCGATTTTTCAAATCCGGGCACCCCTTCCATAGACTCCTATGTTAAACGTCAGTCTAGTCATGGACACAATGAGGCATGGGCACAGTGAGGCACACCCTAGGCTTATACTCGAGTCAATAAGTTTTCCCAGTTTTTGTGGTAAAATTAGGTGCTTCGGCTTATATTCGGGTCGGCTTATACTCGAGTATATACGGTACCCTTTTTTTTTCAAATTCAATTTTTTTTTTTTTTTGCTGCTGTGATCTGACTTTCTGTTAGAATATGGCCAAGTTCACTCTCCATGTTCCCCCTGTATGTAGGAACATAGCCACCCTCTCTTGCTTGGACCCGAGATTTGTTGTGTGCACATAACTGCAACGAACGTGCAGCGCTCATGCCAAACCAACTGAAGTGAGGGGAAAAAGGAGAAGGTTGGGAGCTCATTGAGGATGTTACAAGTAGGCAAATCACACAGTAAGGGCTTGTATACAAGAGCCATAAAAAAAGCGTACATCCATTTAGGGTCGCGTTTACCCGCACAGGGATGCACAGGTGTATTCCTGTGCAGGCAGTCCTACTGATGTCATTTGGGACGCCACGGCTGCACAGACAGACGCTACTCTCAGACTGACATCCACGAGAGCGCATGGCTCGGAACGCAGACAGTGTGCATTCAGGGCCATACACCTGCATGGATGTCAGATTGGTAGAAGCCTCTGTATCCGCACAGCCGCTGCATCCCAGCTGACATCAATGGGACTGCCTGGACAGAACACCTGTGCAGGTAAACAACGCCCTCGCACTAACGCCCGTGTGAGAACGAGGCTTAAAAAAAATATTTCGGGAAACAGGTTACAAGACAATTAACCACTTAAGCCCCGGAAGAATTTACCCCTTAATGACCAGGCCATTTGCGATGCAGCACTGCGTTACTTTAACTGACAATTGTGTGGCCATGTGACACTGTGACTTTAATAAAATTAATGCCCTTTTTTTCACACAAATAAAGCTTTCTTTTGGTGGTATTTAATCACCTCTGCAGTTTTTATTTTTTGCACTATAAACAAAAAAAGACCGAACATTTAGAAAAAAAACACCAATATTTTTTACTTTCTGCTATAATACATATCCAAAAAAAATATAAAAAAACTAAATGTATTCATCAATTTAGGCTAATATGTATTCTTCTACATATTTTTGGTTTAAAAAAAATAAAAAATTGCAATAAACGTATATCGATTGGTTATAGCATCTACAAAATTGATTTATGGATTATAATTTTTTTTTATTGTTTTTACTGCTAATGGCGGTGATCTGCGATTTTTAGCAGGACTGTGACATTGCCGCTAACGAATCTGACTCTAAAGGCCCATACACACGATCTGACTTTTTGACAACAAATGTCCGACGGACGTGTTTGATCGGACAATCCGACCAATCGTACAATTGTTTTCGCTTTTTCATCAGACAAATGTTCGGTGTGAATGCGCTCAAACTTTTCGGCAACAAACATCCGACGGAGGCTAATCCAATCGTGTGTACAGAAGTCCATCGGACTAAAGTCCAAAGTACAAACACGCATGCTCAGAACCAATGCTAAATATCAGACAATAGCAGAAGTTGCCCAAAGGGTGGCACTAAAGACCTGAAAAACCACGTAGTACGTCAATTATGTCACTACGTTCGTGTTTGTTGGCTGAAAATGTTCTGCCGTGTGTATGCATACCAAGTTCACGGCCAACGCCCCTTTGGAACAAAATCCACGGAAAAGTCTGATGGAAGTCTGATCGTGTGTATGAGGCTTTAGTGACACTTTTTGGGGACCAGTGACACCAATAAAGTGATCAGTGCTTAAAAAAAAAAAATGCACCGATTACTGTACAAATGACACTGGCAGGGATCGATCCAAGGGTTAACGGTGTTCCTAAGTGTGTTTCTAACTGTGGGGGGTCCTGAAAGGAACACAGAGATCACTGTTCCCGATTACTAGGAACAGCAGATCTACATGTTGTCCCCCGTCAGAACTAGGATCTGACTTGTTAAATAGGCAGATCCCTGTTCTTCCCCTCTGTACGGCGATCACGCGTAGCCGGCAGACATCGGGTCCGCGCATCGGCGGCTCCTCCTTGCAGCAGACGCGCCCACACTATTGCATTCAACGATGTACAGGAACGTTGTTTCACGCAATAGAGCCGCCCTGCCGCAGTTTATGTGTAGTGGGCGGTCTTTAAGTGGTTAAAGTGATTGTAAAATCTTGTTAAAAAAAAAACAAAAAACATACATGTTATACTTAACGCCTCTGTGCAGTTGGTTTTGCACAGAACAGGCCCGATCCTCCGTTCTCGGGTCCCTCTTTGCTGCTCCTGTCCCCTCCCTCCTATCGAGTGCCCCCCCCCCCCAGTCAGCAGCTTCCTATGGGGGCACTGGAGCCGAGTCACAGCTCCATGTGTTCATTCAGACCCCTTTCTCCCCTAATTGGCTGCCTGACTGATTGACAGCCGTGGGAACCAATGGCGCCGCTGCTGTGTCTCAGCGAATCAGGAGGAGCCTCCCAGACGGCTTAGACATTCGTGGACATCGCTGGAAAGAGAGGCGGCTCAGGTAAGTAATTAGGGGGGTGCTGGGGTGGCTGCTACACACAAAAGGTTTTTTATCTTAATGCAAAAAATTCTTCCTTTACAACTCCTTTACGGAGAGGATATGTATGGATTCTTTTTGAAGAATAAGATCGGCCATAGATGGTGCAGGAGAGAAAATCCCTCAATTCCCCCAACAAGACAGTCGGTGTTGGAGGGGAATTCTTCCTGTGGAGCTATTGTGTTCTCTCGGCATGCTGGTTGTACCCAAGTTTAAATCGGCAGATTGGGTACATTCAGCCTGCCCATACATGGTTCGCATCTTGAGCAGTCTCTGCTGAACTGAAAGACTGGATCCATCTATGGCCGGCTTAAGGATATCATTTAACGTCAACTTACAATAAGCAAATTATGTAAAAAACCCTTGCTACTTTATAATTCCACAATCTTTATGTGAGAAAACAATCCATTAGGACCCAAAACTACTGCTGCATGCCAACGTTTGGTAATCTCTGTATAGACTACAGATTTTTATATTATTTAAGTTAACACCGAAGGAGTGAACATAACCTCTGCAGGGAACTAACTTAAACAGGCTCTAATTCTGCTTTTAATAATACAAAATCTTCTGAATTCAGCAGACTGGATTTTTTTTTTCAAAAGGGCTGCATAACGACGATGCGATCCAGTAACATGCAGCAAAAAAACTTTTACCACATTGGCACAAAAACAGTTTGAAGTGCATTGGGGTGCCATTCATTTAGGATACACAGTGCATCCGGAAAATATTCAAAGCACTTCACTTTTTTCACATTGTTATGTTACAGCCTTATTCCAAAATGGATTAAATTCATTATTTTGTTCAGAATTCTACAAACAATACCCCAAAATGACAACGTGCAATAAGTGAGTTTGAAATCTTAGCAAATTTATTAAAAAAATTAAAATACGAAAAAAAGCACATGTACATACAATACAGTAAGTATTTACAGCCTTTGCTCAATACTTTGTTGAAGCACCTTTGGCACCAATTACAGCCTCTTCTTTTTCAGTATGTTACAAGCTTGGCACATTATTTTTGGGCAGTTTCTCCCATTCTTCTTTGCAGGACCTCTCAAGCTTTATCAGGTTGGATGGGGAGCGTTGGTGCACAACTATTTTCAGATCTCTTCAGAGATGTTAAATTGGGTTCAAGTCTGGGCTCTGGCTGGGCCACTCAAGAACATTCACAAAGTTGTACCGTAGCCACTCCTTTGTTATCTTGGCTGTGTGCCTAGGGTCGCTGTTCTGTTGGAAGATGAACCTTCGCCCCAGTCTGAAGTTCAGAGCGCTCTGGAGCAGGTTTTCATCAAGGATGTCTCTGTACATTGCTGCATTCATCTTTTCTTTGATCCTGACTAGTCTCCCAGTTCCTGCCACTGAAATACATCCCCACAGCATGATGCTGCCACCACCATGCTTCACTGTAGGGATGGTATTGGCCAGGTGTTGGGCGATGTCTTGTTTCCTCCAGACATGACGTTTGCCATTCAGGCAAAAGAGTTTAAAGAGGAAGTAAACCCTCTAGAAATTTTCCTAAAAAAAAAAAAAACCCTGCAAGAGAAAAGCATAATGAGCTAGTATGCATAGCATACTAGCTCATTATGAATGAGTTATCTGAGATCGAAGCCCCAAAGCGCTCCTCGTTCCCCTCCTCCGCCATGTCTCCTCCGAGAGCCTTCCGGGTATCGCCACTCCGGCGCTTTGACTGGCCGGAGCGGTGATGACGTCACTCCCGCGCATGTGCACGGGATCGGCAGACACAACACGCTCAGAGCGCCTGCGCCGTTATCTACGGTGCGCATGCGGCGTAGACATCGGTGCATTATTTTTGCAAATATCTCCTAAACCGTGTAGGTTTAGGAGATATTGCAAACACCTACAGGTAAGTCTTAATCTAGGCTTACCTGAAGGTAAAAGTTGTCAGAGAGGGTTTACAACTACTTTAATCTTTGTTTCATCAGACCAGAGAATTTTGTTTCTCATTGTCTGGAGAGTCCTTCAGGTGCCTTTGCCTTTTGGCAAAGTCCAGGTGGGCTGTCATGTGCCTTTTACTGAGGATTGGCTTTCATCTGGCCACTCTACCATACGGGTCTGATTGGTGGAGTGCTACAGAGATGGTTGTTCTTCTGGAAGGTGCTCCTCTCCCCACAGAGAAACACTGGAGCGCTGTCATAGTGAACTTTAAGTTCTTGGTCACCTCCCTGACTAAGAGCCTTCTCTCCCAATCGCTCAGTTTGGCCAGGCGGCCCGCTCTAGGAAGATTCCTGGTGGTTCCAAACTTCTTCCATTTACAGATGACGGAGGGCACCGTTTTCATTGGGACCTTCAATGCTGCAGACATTTTTCTGCACCCTTCCCCAGATCTGTTCCTTTGATACAATCCTGTATCGAAGGTCTACAGACAATTCCTTGGACTTCATGACTTGGTTTGTGCTCTGCCATGCACTGTTAACCTGAGCTCAATTTTTAGTTTCATGGCAAAGGCTGTAAATACTTATGTACATGTGATTGTTTTTCCGTTTTTAATTTTTAATAAACTTGCAAATATTTCAAACAAACTCCTTATGGGGTATTGTTTGTCGAATTTTGATGAAAATAATTAATTGATAACAAAATGTGGAAAAAGTGAAGCACAATGAATACTTTCTGGATGCACTGTAAACCAGAATTTCTATGGCTGCAGGTACCGTTTTAGATTTACACTATTGATTAAACAGGCAATTAAATATTGTAGGCAATTCTTAGCTGGTTTGAAGGCTAAAAATCACCTTTGGAGCATTTTACAGGTTATAATTTTCGGGATCCATTTATGTGACTGATGAAAAGCCCATTATAAGGGATGTACGAATTGAGAACTGGCGCTCTCTGCGCCACATTGATAATTTATGTTTGTTTGAGCCATTGGCTCCCAGTGCTATCAACCAAAGCCAGTGACGAGGGAGCGGGGGACAGGACCATGTCCCACTGTCTGTGTCAATGGACACAGTGGGGTTCGGGTGCGAGCAGCCTCCCACTGGACAGAGGGGAGGGGGGAGGGGCCAGGAGCGCCGGCGGGGGAACCGAAAAGAGGAGGTTCGTGGCCGCTTTGTGCAATTCCATTGCACAGAGCAGGTAAGTATAGACAGGTTTCTTATTTAAAAAAGAAAAAAAAAATACCTTTACAATCACTGGATCTGTGTTCAACATTTACAAACTGGAGCTGAATGGTACTTTAAAATCTTCAACAAAGCTCGCTGAAAGCTCTGCAAATGCTTTGTCAAAGTTTGCTGTTCACATTGCTCTAATACAAGCTGAAGCCTGTGCAAAACAGGCCTTAGTGTCCTGGTTGGCATTTGAACCGAGTACCCTGATGCTGCAAGGAGAAAGTGCTAACCACCAAGTCACTGTCATTACTACCTATTAAATGTTTAACCACTTAAGGACCGAGCCTCTTTGAGATTTGGCGTTTACAAGATAAAAAGTTTTTTTTGCTAGAAAATTACTTAGAACCCCCAAACATTTTTTTTTCTAACACCCTAGAGAATAAAATGGCTGTCATTGCAATACTTTTTGTCAAACCGTATTTGCGCAGCGGTCTTACAAGCGCACTTTTTTTTGGATAAAATTCACTTTTTTGAATAAAAAAAAAGACAGCAGTAAAGTTAGCCCAATTTTTTTTTATATTGTGAAAGATAATGTTACGCCGAATAAATTGATACCCAACATGTCACGCTTCAAAGTTGCGCCCGCTTGTGGAATGGTGACAAACCTTTACCCTTAAAAATCTCCATAGGTGACGTTTACATTTTTTTTTTACAGGTTGCATATTTTGAGTTACAGAGGAGGTCTCACATGTGTGGTTTGAACACCGTTTTCATATGCGGGCACTGCTCAGGTACGTGTTGGCTTCTGCACGTGAGCTTGGCGGGACCGGGCACGTTTAAAAAAAAAAAATATTTTTTCATTTAATTTACCTTATATTTTTACACTGTTCTTTTAAAAAAAAAATGTAAACATCCCTTGTAATAGAAAAAAAAATAACATCACAGGACCTCTTAAATATGAGATCTGGGGTCAAAAAGACCTCAAATCTCATATTTACACTAAAATGCAAAAAAAAAAAATAATGTAATTAAAAAAAAAAAAAAAGTCCCTTTAACCACTTAAGCCCCGGACCATTTTGTAGCTAAAGGACCAGAGGTGTTTTCAGAATTTGGCACTGCGCTGCTTTAACTGGAAATTGTGTGGACATGCTGTTGTACCCAAACGAAATTTGCGTCCTTTTCTTCCCACAAATAGAGCTTTCTTTTAATGGTATTTGATTGCCTCTGCGATTTTTATTTTTTGCGATATAAACGGAAAAAGACTGAAAATTTTTAAAAAAAATGATATTTTCTACTTTTTGTTATAAGAAAAATCGAATAAACTCAATTTTAGTCATACATTTAGGCCAAAATGTATTCAGCCACATGTCTTTAGTAAAAAAATTGTCAATAAGCGTATATTTATTGGTTTGCGCAAAAGTTATAGCGTCTACAAACTAGGGTACATTTTCTGGAATTTACACAGCTTTTAATTTATGACTGCCTATCTCATTTGATTGAAGAATGACTAAAAAAAAATAAAAAAATTACAAAAAGTTGTCACTAAATGATATATTGCTCACACATGCCATGGTTATATGTGGAATTTCACCCCAAAATACATTTTGCTGCTTCTCCTGAGTACGGGGATACCACATGTGTGGGACTTTTTAGGAACCTAGTCGCGTACGGGACCCCGAAAACCAAGCACCGCCTTCAGGATTTCTAAGGGCACAAATGTTTGATTTCACTCCTCACTACCTATCACAGTTTTGAAGGCCATAAAATGCCAAAATAGCACAAAACCCCCCCAAATGACCCCATTTTGGAAAGTAGACACCCCAAGCTATTTGCTGAGAGGTATGGTGAGTATTTTACAGCTCTCATTTGTTTTTGAAAATGAAGACTTTTTTTTTCTTTTTTTTTCAAACTTCAAAACTTTGTGACAAAAAGCGAGATCTGCAAAATATTCAGCATACCTCTCAGCAAATAGCTTGGGGTGTCTACTTTCCAAAATGGGGTCATTTGGGGGGGGGTGCCATCTGGGCATTCCATGGCCTTCGAAACTGTGATCGGCAGTGAGGAGTGAAATCAAGAATTTACACCCTTAGAAAGCCTGAAGGCGGTGCTTGGGTTTCGGGGTCCCGTACGCGGCTAGGCTCCTAAAAAGTCCCACACATGTGGTATCCCCGTACTCAGGAGAAGCAGAAAAATGTATTTTGGGGTGCAATTCCACATATAACCATGGCATGTGTGAGCAATATATCATTTAGTGACAACTTTGTGCAGAAAATATAAAAAATTGTCTTTTTTCCGCAACTTGTGTCAACATATAAAATATTCCATGGACTCGACATGCCTCTCAGTATATAGCTTGGGGTGTCTACTTTCCAAAATGGGGTCATTTGGGGGGGGTTTTGAACTGTCCATGCATTTTATACACAACATTAGGAAGCTTACATCCACTCTTCTAACCACTTGAAGACAAAGCCATTTCTGACACTTTTTGTTTACATGAAAACATTTTTTTTTTTGCAAGAAAATTATGTTGAACCCCCAAACATTATATATTTTTTTAAAGCAAAGGCCCTACAGATTAAAATGGTGGGTGTTGCATTTTTTTTTCACACAGTATTTGCGCAGCGATTTTTCAAACGCATTTTTTTGGGGAAAAAATACACTTTTTTTAATTTTAATGCACTAAAACACACTATATTGCCCAAATGTTTGCTGAAATAAAAAAGATGATCTTAGGCTGAGTACATAGATACCAAACACGACATGCTTTAAAATTTCGCACAAACGCGCATTGGCGACAAACTACATACATTTTTAAAAGCCTTTACAGGCTACCACGTTAGATTTACAGAGGAGGTCTACTGCTAAAATGACTGCCCTCGATCCAGGGTTGCCAACTTTCAGTAAATTTACAAACAGTTTGTAAAATCCATAATTGTTGCATCTGTCCATGAATGTCAGTTACGGACATGCAGCCTACATGTCTGTAATGGACATTCATGGACAGATACAAAAAGTAAGGATTTTACAAACGGTTTGTAAATTCACTGAAAGTTGGCAACCCTGCCTCGATCTGACCTTCGCGGTGATACCTCACATGCATGGTGCAATTGCTGTTTACATATGACGCCAGACCGACGCTTGCGTTCGCCATTGCGCAAGAGCAGGGCAGGACAGGGGTGTTTTTTTTTTTGTTTTTTTTATTAATTTTGCTTTTTTATTTTATTTTTCAACTGTTCCTTCCATATTTATTTATTTTTTATCATTTTTATTGTTATCTTAGCAATAGGTAGTGACAGGTACTCTTTTTTTGAAAAAACTGGGGTCTATTAGACCCTAGATCTTTCCTCTGCCCTCAAAGCATCTGACCACACCAAGATCGGTGTGATAAAATGCTTTCCCAATTTCCCAATGGCGCTTTTTATATCCGGGGGGGGGGGGGACGACATTCCCTCCCACTGCTTGTAAAAGCAGTCCAGGGGCTAATTACATGAAAGCCGGCCGCTGTCTTTAAAGAATGATAACAAGATGATACCTAAACCCGCAGGCATCAATCTGATATAACCATTCAAAGTCCAGCAACATACCAGTATGTTGCTGGTCCTTGTTGGACATGTATTGTAATCTTTTTTTTCATGCAGCCTTTTGGCTGAACGAAAAAAGAGATTGATCGGTGGGTATGCCCACCATTAGAATACCGCCCTTCATCCACCCACTTCTAATGATGGGCATACATGCACCATTTATATATGCCGAAGCATGGGGGCATCCTCCCGCAAAAGTTATGCCGCGTACACATGGTCAGACTTTTCCACGGGCAAGCCTCCGTTGGAATTTCGACCGTATGTACGCGGCATTAGGAGCAAAATCGCTCCTCCGCCCCTGCTGCCCCAATGCTTCGGCATATATGCTTTTTTTAACTGTGGTGGTGAAATCACCTCCTACAGCACTGGAGTCGCAGGGATCAGGCCTGTCTCTGCGAACGCTGCAGTTATGTGTGTTGTGTTTTGTAAGTGACAGTGATCGATCGATACTGCACTTGGGTGGCCTGGGCTGGACGGAGGGGCAAAACGCAGGTGCTAGCAGGTATCTGGGCTGATCCCGCTAACACTGCATTTTTGGGAACCCTAAACTGCTGAAGACGCTAGTATAGATCTGATCAGATCAGATATTGATCTGTTCAGATACTATACCACTAAGGGAGGTGTATGCTTCACGCGTGGGTGTTAGCGTTACTGGCACTAACCTGACGCTGCCTGGGGCGACGCAGACACTCTCTGACGCTTAAACCTAATTGATATCACCCGCCGGGCGATCAGGGGGTTAAATCTTTATTGGGTTATATACGGCGGGTGCCCTGACACTATAAAAAGCAAACTAACTAACCAGCGTCACCCGTAACACTTATATGGTGATCACTGGTGAAAGGGTTAACTAGGGGCAATCAGGGGGTTAAACCTTTATTAGGTAATATATGGGAGTACCCGACGCTATAAAAACCTGCGGCGAACCTAAAAAAAATAACTGGCTACCTATCGGCATCACCGACACCAAGACAGCGATCAGAAAAACGATCGCTTAGTGACACTGGCAAAAGGGGGTGAAAGGGTTACCTGGGGGGGGGCGATCAAGGGGTTAAACCTTTATTAGGTAATATATGGGGGTACCCGACGCTATAAAAACCTGCGGCGAACCTAAAAAAAACCTGACTACCTATCGGCATCGACACTAAGACAGCGATCAGAAAAACGATCGCTTAGTGACAGCGGTGCTAGGGGGTGAAAGGGTTACCTGGGGGGCGATCAAGGGGTTAAACCTTTATTGGGTAATATATGGGGGTACCCGATGCTAGAGCTGCACGATTCTGGGAAAAATGAGAATCACGATTCTTTTGCTTAAATTAAAGATCACGATTCTCTCGGTCCTCCCTATGTCACCATGCACCACCCACAGATCTACAACTCACCGCTGCACTGCTCCTGTCACGTACGAAATTCAAAACAATACATAGAAAGCACTTTAACACACTAATCCACTGAATACATTAAATACAGTACCACCACTAATCCCGACTATATTAAATACTTTACCACTCGCCGCTGCACTGCTCCTGCACGCCTGTCACCTATGAAATTCAAAAGCACTGATCAAAAGCACTGCACGCTACACTAAAATAAATTAAATACAGCGCCTGTCACCAACGAAATTTTTTATTTTTTTGCTTTTGAATTTCTTAATGTATTTAATTTATTTTAGTGTAGCGTGCAGTGCTTTTGAATTTCATAGGTGACAGGCGTGCAGGAGCAGTGCAGCGGCGAGTGGTGTTAAAGTATTTAATATAGTCAGGGGATTAGTGGTGTTACTGTATTTAATGTATTCAGGGGATTAGCATGTTAATGTGCTTTCTATGTATTTTGAATTTTGTACGTGACAGGAGCAGTGCAGCGGCGAGTGGTGTAAATGTATTTAATTTATTCAGGGGAATTAGCGCGTTAATGAACGACCGCGCAGGCGCACTGTGAAGTTGGAGACTAATAGGAAGACGACGTGAATCACATTGACGTCCTCTGACAGAACAGCGGCGCATCACGCTCTCTGCTCTGACGTCAGTTCCGGTATCGGCGCCATTTGCGTTCCACGATGGTTCCGACAGCTTCTCCTCCGGTCCAGGCTACATCCCGGGAGAATCGCGGTAATCCGGGCTGGAGATCGCCGGGGGGGTGAATCGAGATCGCGATCATACGATTAATCGTGCAGCTCTACCCGACGCTATAAAAACCTGCGGCAAATCTAAAAAAAGTAACTGGCTACCTATCGGCATCACCAACACTAAGACAGCGATCAGAAAAACGATCGTTTAGTGACGGCGGTGCTAGGGGGTGAAAGGGTTACCTGGGGGGCGATCAAGGGGTTAAACCTTTATTAGGGGGGGTTAGGGGGCTACACTGGACCTAAACTAACTGCCCTGACACTTTTACAGTCACAAATGTCACTGATTGCAGTGATCAGTAAATAAATGGTCACTGCAATCAGCGACACTGTGACTGGGGGCTGGGGGGTGATCTGGGGGTGTCTGGGGGGGCGATTTATGTACCTATGTGTGCTGGTGTTAGTGTAGTGTTTGTGCACTAACCTGTGTGTCTTCTCTCATGCGGCGCTCGGTATATGTGAGCGCCGCATGAGGGGTGACATCACTTCCTCCTGCCTGTGTAAACATTACACAGGCAGAGGAAGCATTTGATTCGCCGGGAGCGATCGCGAGGGGGTGGCCAGAATCGAATGGCGGCCCCCTCATCACGGATCGCTCCCGAAGCGATCCCGGCCGATCACTGTACCAGAGGGGGGTCCGATTGGACCCCCCTCCCATACGAAGGCAGGCACGTACAGGTACGCGATTGTGCCTGTCCGTGCCATTCTGACGACGTATAATTACAGTGGGCGGTCGTTAAGTGGTTAAGAGCATTGGGCGGAAGTGACGGTTTGACGTCGCTTCCGCCCTGCAATGACATGGAGACGGGTGGGGGCCATCTTCCCCTCACTCATCTCCATGTCAGGCTAGGGAGAGGATCCGATCGCCTCCAGTAAGCAACGGAGTGCACCAGAGAGCGGCGGGAGGGGGGCCCCATCTCCCGCCGCCGATAAAAGTGATCTTGCAGCGAATTTGCCGCGAAGACCACTTTCATCTTGAAGCGGACTGCCGGCTCTTGAAGAGGATACCGGGGTTATGATAGCTACCATAACGGTATTCCCCTTCAAAGTAGCGACGTAAAACGACGGCGGGCAGTCCGGAAGTGGTTAAACTACTTATTAAACATTGAAAGCCAATGGGCTGAGTTACAAGAGGACTTCTTATATCTCAGGTGTAAATATTTCCCTGAGGGGAGTGTGTGTTTAACGACTTCAGCCCCGGAAGGTTTGGCTGCTTAATGACCGGGCCATTTTTTGCGTTACGGCACTGTGTCGCTTTAACGGTCATGCAACGCTGAACTCAAACAAAATTTATGTCCTTTTTTCCCCACAAATGGAGTCTTCTTTTGGTGGCATTTGATCACCTCAGCAGGTTTTTAACTTTTGCCCTTTAAACAAAAAAAATGCGACAATTATGAAAAAAACCCACAATATTTTGTACTTTTTGCTATAATAAATATCACCAATTTTTTTTTTTTTAAAACTAATTTTTGTTTAGACCGATATGTATTCTTCTACATAATTTTAGTAATAAAAATCGCAACAAGCGTATATTGATAGGTTTGCGCAAAAGTTATAGCGTCTACAAACTATGGGAAAGATTTATGGCATTTTTTTTTTTTTACTAGTTATGGTGGTGATCTGCAATTTTTATTGGGACTGTGACATTATGGCAGACAGATCGGACACTTTTGACACATTTTTGGAACCATTGACATTTATACAGCGATCAGTGCTATAAAAATGCACCAATTACTGTGCAAATGTCACTGGCAGGGAAGGGGTTACCACTAGGGGGTGATCAAGGGGTTAACCGAGTTCCCTCAGTGTGTTCTAACTGTAGGGGTTTGGAGTGACTAGAGGAGATGACAGATCGTTGTTCCTAGCTAGTAGGAACACACAAACTGTCTCTCCTCAGCTCACTGAATAGGGATTTGTGTGTTCACACACACACACAAACACACACACATCCCTGTTCTGCCTCTCGTGCCTGCGATTGCACGTGGCCGTCGGTCATCGCAATTACTGTGCAAATGTCACTGGCAGGGAAGGGGTTACCACTAGGGGGTGATCAAGGGGTTAACCGAGTTCCCTCAGTGTGTTCTAACTGTAGGGGTTTGGAGTGACTAGAGGAGATGACAGATCGTTGTTCCTAGCTAGTAGGAACACACAAACTGTCTCTCCTCAGCTCACTGAATAGGGATTTGTGTGTTCACACACACACACACACATCCCTGTTCTGCCTCTCGTGCCTGCGATCGCACGTGGCCGTCGGTCATCGCGACTGCCGGCCACACGCATTGGGTACCGCACAGTGCAGCGGGCACGCGCACGCCTGCTATCCCCGCTTAAAAGGCCGACATACAGCTACGACGGCTCGTGGGAACGCAGTATAATAATGGCGGCTGGTCGGCAAGCGGTTAATACTCCAACAGGGTCCTAATAATGGTGTTCTCCAACAGTCGGACTCTTCGGTTACATGTGTACTCCATTGACAATGCGTGAAACTATCATTTAGTTTTGCAATATCTGCACCAGTTTAGTAGTACGGGGAACATTGTTCATTGATCTTCCCAAGAAAAAAAAAGCCAGCATGGAATTCAACTTGCCAGAAAAAGTTTAAAATATTTATAATTTATAAGTGGTGTTTGTCTTTAACATGTGGGGGCATCTAAATATGGCAGCGCAGAGAGGCTGCTTATATGAAGTTGAAAGTCAGTTTTTTTAAGAATCCGCAACAGGGATTTAAATAGTGAAAATACCCCGGAGTTCAGACTTTTATTTCTATTACAAAAACAATTTTTTTTTTTTGTTTGTTTTTTGTTAATGGGTCTGCACTAGAGATTTTTTTATTTATTTTTTCCTTGGCACTTCAACACTAAGGCTCCATGTACACAGAAGCTCAAAAACGGCCGTTTTTAAAGCAGCAGAAAAAGCTAGCTTTTATCAGCGTTTTTTTTACTAGCTTTTATTAGCGTTTTTCAGTGTAGCTTTTTTTAGCTTTAAAAAAAAAAAAAAAAATTTTCAATGGACCAAAAAACGCTCGAGGCCAGCGTTTTTGAGCGTTTATGAGCGTTTTTCGGCGTTTTGCGTTTTTTTCTGCCGAAAAACGGCACTTTGAACGCAAATTTCCTGCGTTCAGAAAAAAGCCCATTAACTCCACTGCTCATTAAAGCTAAAAAACGTTATGTGTACATGAACACATAGGCTAACATAGAGTGCAGTTAATGGGCTTTTAAAAAAAACGCCAAAACGCCCATTAACTGCAGTTTATCAGCTTCTGTGTACATGGAGCCTAACACCAGTACAGCGAATAAGGGGAGAGCTATGCTAATGGGGACATACGTCAGGAATAAGTACTGGATGGAAATTCTAACAATCGTTTCAAAAACATAAAAAAATTTAATAAACACACATTTTAAATAGAGCTTCACTTACAAAAAAAATAAAAAAAAATAAAGCCTAAAATTAAAAAGGTTAAATGCTCATTAAGTCTAGGGGGTAGAGGAAGGGGCTGCATTATCTTACTCCTCATACCGACTTGTGGACGGGCCCTTTGTGTCATCAGGTACAGTAGGTGCCGCCGATATTGTATATCTATCGCGCTCCCATCGCCGAGATTCTCGGCGACAGGAGTGCCGAGATCTTGGCAGCAGGGTGGCGACACGTGTCGCGCTCGCTGCAATGGCGAGGAGACGCGACACTGTATTGAGCGGGGATCCGACGCGGATTCCCGCCAATACCAGGCACTGCGTTTGGTATGAATCATGAGCGGGAACTCCACGCCAATTTTTAAAGAAAAAAACGTGCCCCGGAGCATGTGACGTCATGGGACCACGTGACTGTGACGTCATGTGAAGCCTATATTAATCTCTGCGGACCGAAGATTTATCATTACTGCGAGAGGAAGCGTCGAGTCAACATCGAGGAGGAGAAGAGGGAAGAAGACGCCGACTGCGACGACGGGAAGACCGGCTCCTCCACTAGCAAAAGAGCTACCAAGGAGTTAGTGGAGGGGCCGGCAGAAGGACAACGGAGAGCCGGACGAGACGACGGAGAAGACCGGGCCTCCGCTAGCAAAAGAGCTAAAAAGAAGTTAGCGGAGGCCCGGCGGAAGAAAGAACCGGAGAGCGGGAGAAGAACCGGAGAGCGGGAGAAGAAGGCGGCGACGGAGAAGACCGGGCCTCCGCTAGCAAAAGAGCTAAAAAGAAGTTAGCGGAGGCCCGGCGGAAGAAAGAACCGGAGAGCGCGGCGACACGACACCGGAGACCCACGAAGTCGGAAGAAGACCTCCGGAGCGGTGCAATAAAATACTTTTAAAAACCGTGTTGTGTTTTTATTACCATTTTTTTCCCACCAGGTGAATGGGTAGGGGTACGATGTACCCCATACTCATTCACATAGGGTGGGGGGGCCGGGATCTGGGGGCCCCATTATTAAAGGGGGCTCCCGGATTCCGATAAACCCCCCGCCCGCAGACCCCGACAACCAACGGCCAGGGTTGACGGGAAGAGGCCCTGTCCTCATCAACATGGGGGTAGGGTGCTCTGGGGTGGGGGGGCCGCAGGTCGCCCCCCTGCCCGAGAGCACCAAACCCCCCATGTTGAGGGCATGTGGCCTGGTACGGTTCAGGAGGGATGGGGGGCCGCTCCCTCGTCCCCCCCTCTTCCCCTGCGGCCTGCCAGGTTGCGTGCTCGGATAAGGGTCTGGTTTGGATCTTGAGGGGAACCCCCACGCCATTTTTTTTGGCGTAGGGTTCCCCTTCAAATCCAGACCAGACCCAAGGGCCTGGTATGCTCCTGGAGGGGGAACCCACACCGGTTTTTTCTTTAAAATCTGGCGTGGAGTTCCCGCTCAGGATTCATACCAAACGCAGTGCCTGGTATTGGCGGGAATCCGCGTCGGATCCCCGCCTATCGGCAATGCGTGTCGCTCATCGTGAAAGGAACATTTTTTCCTTTCCCGATGACGAGACAGCTGGGCGCTGGCTCTAGCGACGGAGCTCATAGGGTGTCAATCTCGCCGCTAGAAGCGGCGAGATTGACACAATATCGGCAGCACCTACTGTACCATGGAGGGCTATCAATCTTACATTTTACTTGATGCAACTGCCGAACAGAGGAATCTGCAGTGGACTAGTCACACAGATGGAGAGAGGGAGGGAGGCAAGTATTACACCTTATTCCTCTATCCCTAAACTTATCAAGCATTTACCCGTTGCAGTATGGGGGGGGGGGGGATGGGGTTTGACTGCAAGGGTATTAAGCTTTCCTGTGCTCAGATTTGGGCTTTAAATGTATCACTTTTTTACTAGGTTTGACTGCAGTATTCTACCCACCAAGGAGTATAGGTGACAGGTCCACTTTAAGATGGTGGTCAGCACTGCGCACATGTCAGGAGATTTTGCAGTGCCGAGTGCAGTGACCAAATCCAGCTATTTGTTCTTAATGGATTTAAAATATTATTGGCCTGAGCCTTATGATGGAAACGCTTTGTGACAGGCTGACATGTTTTGATAGGTGCTGAGGTAAGTAAACAGATTTTTTTAATTAGCTGAAAACAGCAAGCAAAGTATTCTATGGGGGGGTCATTGAGATCTGAAAGTTTAAATGTTAGTTTAAGCATGCTGACTATGACTGGCCTCTTCTAGGGAATTTTAATTTTTTTTGGATAGGATTTTGATTCAGGAGGTCAAGCAGCTGTGCGGTGGAATGTATCACAATCAAACCTCAGTTCATGACAGCTTGCAGGGAACATGTCCAAATATTTATTACCTTAAAGAACAGGGTCATTCTATTTTCCCTTTTTATAGTACTTCTGCCGAGTTAGGCCGATTCAGTTGCAAATATCCCCCTTTCCAAAATAGATTTCACATATGCAGGTTTAAACAAATTCCTCTAAGCATTTAAGGGCGATAAATCCTATGTAAATTCACAAGAACCATCCCTTTCTTAGTTCAGCGGGAATCAGCCAAAATTTGGTCCTGGTATGGCCAACATAAAGCCGAACTCCAGGTTTACTATGACTTCAAAGAGTTTTTTGGATTAATCAAACTTTTTTCTTTACTAACAGATGCGCCCACTGGAATCGTGACATCATCCGCCCACCTCTCCATCGCCAAGGCTTCCTACAGATGGCTGAGCAGCACTCAGTCCGACTCGGTTTTGTTCCAAGAACGGGACAGGGAGTCCCCATACCGGTGCCAGAACACAGCTCTGTATACTGTATGTAGCTGATGCTGCATAACGTTTATACAGCGCTGACAATGGATACATCTATTAGTAAGAAAAATGTAAAAAAATATTTAAAGTCAAAGTAAACCTGGAGTTAGGCCATGGTTGCTCAACCTGCAGCCATACAGCTGTTGTGGAACTACAAGTCCCATGAAGCATTACAAGGCTGTCGGTTAAACAAGTACGACTCCCAGAGGCTGAGGCTTGATGGGACTTGTAGTTCCACAACAGCTGGAGGGCCACAGGTTGAGTACCCATGAGTTAGGCTTTAATACAGGGGTGTTCAACCAATTGACTTTCCGGTTCCACATTGGAAGAGGAGGAATTGTCTTGGGTCACACATAAAATCCACTAACAATAAAAAGAGCTGATGAGCAGAAAATGTTGGGCAGATCACAAGTTAACAATCACCGATATAGATAAATGTACCTACCCAAGTAATAAAGCTTCATTTTTCATAATAATTTTTTTTATTATAAGAGTAAAAGTCGACAACATAAAACCATACTTTCCAACTTTCTGAGATGGGAACGAGGGACACCTATTAACAAAAGTATCCTATTAACAAAAGTATGTAGGCATAGGACAAACCCCTGCCAAGCCCACTTAAAGGTGAAATACACAAAAAAAAAATATTAGTTAAACCCACAAGTGTTTTTGTTTTTGTTTTTTACCACTGCTATTCCTTTATATTGGCTTTTGAAATTTACAAATGCAGCATTATAGAAATTGAATGAAAGGTTGAGCACTAGGAAACACTTTTTGAAAGACAAAAAAGTGCGTTTTATATACAACTATATCGAGATCAGACCAAAATGAGGGACAAATGAGGAGGCAAGAGGAGGACAGAGGGACTTTGTTGCACATCAGGGAACGCCTCTCTAACTCAGGGACAGTTGGGAGCTACGATAAAAACGATTGTGATATTTGACCCAATTTTCGATAAACGCATTCATTTCTGGTTGGATGAATGTAATAGAAATTTTCAATGCATTCTCAAGGTATACTCATCAATTATTGTGGTTCTAATTTTGCCCTTTGTGAGCTTCATCCTTGAAAATAAGTATTCACAAATATAGGCGAAAACTGTTGACATGAATGAGGTGTGATTATGAAGAGTGGGAGATTTTTCTTTGGGAAGATAAAACTTATAAAAGTCCAGACAAAACAGTGTCTGCTAAGTGTAAACGCATTTTTTACAAAAAAAACAACACTTCACTCTCCCAATCAACATTGATTTAGAATCCTTATGCTACTAGCATTAGTAATAGATAAGTAAATATGTTATATTTTCCTGTTTTAAACTTTATTTCTTTAGGTACTTCATGTTTATTTTTTGCTTAGGCAAATTATGTCATGATTATGTAGTAAATGCTACATGAATCTTTTGCCCTTATTTAAGATGGCCACGGACAGAAATGCAAGGGAGTTGATTTTCAAAGTGATTTCTCAACCAAATAAAGCATGGAGACATACAGTTGTGCTCATAAGTTTACATACCCTGGCAGAATTTATGATTTCTTGGCCCTTTTTCAGAGAATACGAATGATAACAAACATTTTTCACTCATGGTTAGTGTTTGGCTGAAGCCATTTATTATCAACTGTATTTACTCTTTTTAAATAATAATGAAAACAGAAATGACCAAATGACCCTGATCAAAAGTTTACATACCCTGGTGATTTTGGCCTGAGAATATGCACACAAGTTGACACAAAGAGGTTTGAATGGCTATTAAAAGGTAACCATCCTCACCTGTGATCTGTTTTCTTGTAATTAGTGTGTGTGTGTGTATAAAAGGTCAATGAGTTTCTGGGATCCTGACAGACCCTTGCATCTTTCATCCAGTGCTGCACTGACGTTTCTGGATTCTGAGTCATGGGTAAAGCAAAAAGAATTGTCAAAGCACCTGCGGGAAAGGGTAGTTGAACTTTATAAAACAGGAAAGGGATATAAAAAGATATCCAAGGAATTGAGAAAGCCAATCAGCAATGTTAAAACTCTAATCAAGAAGTGGAAAATTAGGGATTCTGTTGAAACCAAACCACAGTCCGGTAGACCAACTAAAATTTCAGCCACAACTGCCAGGAAAATTGTTCAGGATGCAAAGAAAACCCCACAAATAACTTCAGGTGAAATACAGGCCTCTGAAAACATGTGGTGTGGTTGTTTCAAGATGCACAATAAGGAGGTACTTGAAGGAAGATGGGCTGCATGGTCGAGTCGCCAGAAGAAAGCAATTACTACACAAATGCCACAAAGTATCCCGCTTACAATACACCAAGCAGCACAGAGACAAGCCTCAAACCTTCTGGCACAAAGTCATTTGGAGTGATGAGACCACAATTGATCTTTTTGGCCACAACCATGAACGCTACGTTTGGAGAGGAGTCAACAAGGCCTATGATGAAAGGTATGGAGGTGGATCGCTGATGTTTTGGGAATGTGTGAGCTACAAAAAGGCACAGGAAATTATTGGCAAGATGAATGCAGTATGTTATCAAAAAATACTGGAGGAACACTTGCATTCATCAGCCAGGAAGCTGCGCATGGGACGTACTTGGACATTCCAACATGACAATGATCCAAAACACAAGGCCAAGTTGACCTTGTCATTGGCTACAGCTAGGGATGCACCGAGATTACGGCCGCCGAAACATATTAGCCGAAAATGGCCCTTTCAGCAATTTACCAAAAGAGAAATCTCGCCAATAACGGCGCCGAAAATGAGGCGGGGCCACGACCCTGGTGCCGCCGAGTACAGGGGTGTCGTTCTGGAGCATCCCAGTCCTCTCCTCTCTTCGACGAGGTGGCTGAAAGTGCTCTATGTAGGAAAGCTGTCAGCAAACACTGCGTTATGGAGAAGCTTATCGGTATGATCAGTGGGGGGAGCATTATCAGTGTGCAGTGCCGCGTGGGTTTAAGAGTGCAGGACTTGTTTGACATGCTGTTAGAAACAGTAAGCCGGCTCGCTTCCGAGTGGGCTCACTGTTTTTAACAGCATGTCAAGCAACAAGTCCTGCACTCTTAACCCCCGCAGCGCTGCACACTGATAATGCTCCTCCCGCTGATCATACAGACAAGCTGCTCTTTAACGCGGTGTGTGTGCCGACAGCTTTCCTCCATAGATAGGCAAAGCCAAGAACACTGCTATTGCCAACACTGCCCTGTCCCCCTTACTGACATACTAAGGCATGCTGCAAATTATGGGCACTGGCAGGCTGCTGGGCACTGGTAGGCTGCATTTAAAGGAACTTGGTGAGGCTGCACTGATCTCCTGTGCCACGTCTGCCGTCTCTGACCATCTCCTGTGCCACGTCTGCCATCTCTGATCATCTCCTGTGCCACGTCTGCCGTCTCTGATCATCTCCTGTGCCACGTCTGCCGTCTCTGACCATCTCCTGTGCCACGTCTGCCGTCTCTGACCATCTCCTGTGCCACGTCTGCCGTCTCTGACCATCTCCTGTACCACGTCTGCCGTCTCTGACCATCTCCTGTACCACGTCTGCCGTCTCTGACCATCTCCTGTACCACGTCTGCCGTCTCTGACCATCTCCTGTACCACGTCTGCCGTCTCTGACCATCTCCTGTACCACGTCTGCCGTCTCTGACCATCTCCTGTACCACGTCTGCCGTCTCCGGACCATCTCCTGTACCACGTCTGCCGTCTCCGGACCATCTCCTGTACCACAGAAAACCAAATTCCAAAAAAATCCGCGCCGCCTAGTGAGATAGCAGCTCACACAACCAGTTGAAAATGGTGAAGAACTAACAAAACAAAAATGTGTAGCGCTAAACTAAATGAGGACTGCACTCTGATCAAGTGCAGTATAAAACAGTGAAATTTGATTAAACAATCAACATAACATCTAACACAGATATGTGAAAACATTCAAATAATCCACCGTGATAAAAATTGAATCACACAATCCACAGTGATGTGAATTGTGTAACATTGAAAGTCATCAGAAAAAATTCATTAAATAAAAATAAAATAAATAAATGCTGATGAAAAAATTGTGAATGACAGTCAAATTAATAGTGCTCCCAAAAAACTTGACGTGAAGTGACCACCACTAATCGATTGTAGAAAAGGCTTACCGGAGAGAGTGGACCCCAAAAACATACGTTCAAAGGGTCAACCAGGCAAGGGTTTGCGTTGAATATTAAAATGAATTAAATAGTGTTTTTGGTTTGTGGTGCTCAGATGCAGTGAAGATCCGCTTTAGGTTAGTTTATGATTATGTGTTGGGCCATATTCATAGCCGTCTTGGGCTGCATGCAGCATGTAGGCCACAGGTTGGACACTCAAAGAAAATATCCAATCTACTAATCAATGCTTCCCCCAGTATAGTCACCAAGGCAAACTAGTTGAACAAACTGAAATATTTTAGGCAGAGGGAAGTAAACATAAAAAAATAAAATATGGTTGTATAAGTGTGCACACCCTTAAACTAATACTTTGTTGAAGCAACTTTTGATTTTATTACAGCACTTAGTCTTTATGGGTATGAGTCTATCAGCATGGCACATCTTGATTTGGCAATATTTACCCACTCTTCTGTCAGATTGCGAGGGCATCTCCTGTGCACAGCCCTCTTCAGATCACCCCACAGATTTTCAATCGGATTCAGGGCTGGGGGGTTCATGTTCAGCTTTCTAGCAGAAGCCTGAAGGTTTTGTGCCAATATTGACTGGTATTTGGAACTGTTCATAATTCCCTCTACCTTGACTAAAGGCCCTGTTCCAGCTGAAGAAAAACAGCTCCAAAGCATGCTGCCACCACCATGCTTCACGGTGGGAATGGTGTTCTTTTGGCGATGTGCAATGTTGTTTTTGCACCAAATATATCTTTTGGAATTACCCAAAAATTCAACCTTGGTTTTATCAGACCATAACACATTTTCCCACATGCTTTTGGGAGACTTCAGATGTGTTTTTGAAAAATTTAGTCGGGCTTCATAAGAAAAGGCTTCCGTCTTGCCACTCTACCCCATAGCCCAGATATATGAAGAATACGGGAGATTGTTGTCACATACACCACACAGCCAGTACTTGCCAGATATTCCTGCAGCTCCTTTAATGTTTCTGTAGGCCTCTTGGCAGCCTCCCTGACCAGTTTTCTTCTTGTCTATTCATAAATTTTGGAGGGACATCCAGTTCTTCAATAATGTCACTGTGCCATATTTTATCCACTTGATGACTGTCTTCACTGTGTTCCATGGTATAGCTAATGCCTTGGAAAGTCTTTTGTACCCTTCTCCTGAAGATCATGGCTTTTGCTGTAGGAAGCGACTAAGAAAATGTCAGGGAAGACCTACTGGAACAACTGAACTTTATTTGGGGTTAATCAGGGGAACTTTAAATGATGGCAGGTGTGTACTGACTCCAATTTAACATGGATTTTGATTGCTTAATTCTGAACACAGCTACATCCCCAGTGATAAGAGGGTGTGCACAATTATGCAACCACATTATTTCAGTTCATTTTTAACATCACAGAAACCTGTCATTTTAACAGGTACTATATATATATATATATATATATATATATATATATATATACACATATATATAAATACATGCACACACACATCTATTGTGTTTTGGAAGGACTGGGTAAAGCTTGGCTGATGCCATTGAGACTTCTTACGACTTAGGAGTAAATATCAATTTTCCTCTATAAAACTCCACAGGGTGGACCATTCCCAAAAGAAATATGATGACTGCAGAGCCTAACAATGCAATCACATCTTCCTAAGAAACACAATTATCTGGATAAGTGGAGATGGTTATTACTGCTGCTTACGATATAGACCATCACACTGATTAATCAGTGTCGCTAACTATTTAATATATCAGTGTCACACCATGGTCGGTGAACTTCCGGCAAGCAACTAAATGCACAGCTGAAATACATACATATATGGGAATTGTTTATCTGCCAAATGATATATAATTCTATGCAGCTAGTTTTGTAATATGGGCCCCTGTCAGTACAACCTGATCCTCCACCTATAAATGAAGCAGAAACTCCGCTTCTTCAAAAACATATCCTCCCTAATCTGCTGACTAGACAATGAAGGAGGAGAATCACATAAAGAAACCCATGCCTCTGCTCACTCCACCCATCAGTATGATCATTACCAGTACATGTCCACAGCTTCAGAGCCCGATTGGTTCAGAATGAAACTGCTGTTTAGAGCAGGGGTCCCCAACCCCAAGGCCGCAGACTGGTACAGGTCCGTGGCCTGTCAGATGCTGGGCCTCACTTCCACTGGGAGGAGACTCATCTACAGCCAGCGGCGGAAGGGGTAATCATCTTCCCAGGATCTGGTGTGTCGGAGGTAAGGCAGCGCAAGGCCGGCCTGCTCCGACACTGCTGTAATCAAAGGCAGATAGAAGAATTCTCCTTGAGCAAGGATGGCAGGGGGAGCCAGACGGGGGTGCAGACACCTGGCGGCACACAGACAGGCCTCTATGTGAGCATCTGGTGGCAGCCAACGGTTGGCATGCTGCATCTGACGACAGGCGGCAAGCTGCATCTGGTGGCAGGCAATGGTGGCAAGTGACACGCTGCATCTGGTGGCAAGTGACACGCTGCATCTGGTGGCAGCGACAGAGGCAAGTGACAAGCTTAGGGCTCCCACTGATTCTGCATTATGGTGAGTTTAACTATTTCATTATATATTACAATGTTGTAATAGAAATAATGTGATTCAATCATCCTGACACCAAAACAACAATGCTGTCGGGATGATTGAAACGCTAACACCAGCCATTTGCCCGACAAATCTCCCACTGCTGAATTCCCGGTCAACCCCAACTAAAGCATCCAGTGGTCCTTTGCCACATTTTCTTCCAAGAAACCGATTCCCTATTCCAAAAAGGTTGGGGACCACTGGTTTAGAGGATAACAGGAGACCTGGAAATTAGCTTTAAAAGCAGGGCAGATAAAGAGTTTCACTTGGCTGCTTCTTGTTTCCATACCATTCCAAAAAAGCTGTGAAAGCTATACAGTAAGCCTATACAGTTTCCTTAACCTGACAGTGCTGGTAACCTAAGAGGCCAAACACTAATCACAAGTGTAATAACTTTCTCCCTTTCCCCATCCAACATCTGGGTATCTGAGCAGCCAAACACCAGCACATTCACACTGAGGGCATTTCTCTTCCTTTCTGAAAGCTGAGTGACCAACGGGAAAGCAAATGCAGGGTAAAAGCACTCATTTGGGTAGGACACCAGGTAAAGTGGAGTTCCACCCATTTAAAAGTAAGCAGCTACAAAAAGTGTAGCTACTGACTTAATAATCAGACACTCGCCTCCCCCCCTCCTCTCTGTGGCGACGGCATGCTAACTGTGGGCGCCCAGCTGTTATTTCACAGCAGAGCGCGACCCGCGCTGCGTATTGTGAATGGCTGGGCAATCTTCTGGGACCTGTGACGTGTCAAAGAAGATTGCAGGGAGGGGGGAGAGGTGAGCTTCCTTTCGGCGCAGCTGCGCCAGGGGAGGAAGTGGGAGCTGGGTGCCTGTAAAAACAGGGTATGCGCTCCTCCCCCAAAAAAATGGCATGTCAGGGGGTCACCAGCACTTAAAGCGGAGGTTCCATTTTTGGGTGGATCTTTTGTACTACCCTACATGGAACAAAGCACAGGTTAAAGATTTGTAAAACAGTGAATGCAAATTTCAAACATTTACTGGTGGTGAATTAATTACTGTCATTTAAAAACACAAGAACCTGGAAGATTTAACTACAGAGAATGTTTTGTGAATGTCAAATTCCCAGATTTATAAGTAAGCTCCTAGAGGTCTAAGGATGGCCATACATGGTTGATTTTCGAAAAATTTTTTTTTACAAAATCAGAAAATTGGTGCGTTTTGTGATCTGATGGTGCCAACATTGAAATTCAACCAACCAAGCCTTCAATTTCACCTCTTGCTACAGAAAAAAAAATTGTGGCTGGGAATCTTCTTTTTTTCTGGGAATTTTCTTTTCTTGCACATGCCAATTTCTTTTTCGATTACATTGCTCGCACGATTCTGCTATCATTGATTAGAAAATCGTTTGTTTTTCTAAAAATTTCCAACATGTCCGATTACTCAAATTCGATGGCTGCACGAAAATAAACTTGTTGCTGCAGCCCACTGATGGTGCGAAATACGAACGAAAATTCTTAGATAAGATATTTGAAAGAAAATGATTTCGAAGTTCGCCCCATGTATGACCTACCTAAGGCACTTTCTGCAAATGATACAAATCTTAGCTGTTTAAAAAGTGACTTGGATGGATATTTCTATGGTTTAAACTTTATTAGCCTGCCTAGGAGCAAGAAACATCAGTTAGCTAGAAAATCTCTTCAGTACACTCTTCTGATCTGCATTCACATTTTCCGGGGCTAAACTTCCTCAACTTTGGATTGAAAGCTTGTTAAACTCCACCCACCTACAATTTCTCTGACCAATAAGAGCATCAACAAACAATAAATGCCCCGTCATTGGACAGTGAAGTAGCAGCTAGAGAGCACCTAGTCTCAAAGGATGGGGTGTGAAAAGTTATGGAAATCCATTTATGAGTTCAACAAAGCTTTTTCTAGCTATGAAAGGTAACAGCAGAACAATAAGCAGAACTTTTACTTACATAATTTTATTATGGTTGATAAGTTTACTTGAAGTTCCATCCACTGACAACTAATGAACTGCATTTCTTAAAGCTACTTTCACACTGAGGCGCTTTACAGGAGCTATAGCGCTACAAATAGTGCCTGCAAAGCACCTCTCCTGTCATTCTAGTGTGAAAGCCAGAGGGCTTTCACACTGGAGCGGTGCGCTGGCAGTACTCTAAATAAAAACTTTTTCGGCCACTAGCGGATGTTAAAAGCGCCCCACTAGTGGCCGAAAAGTACCGATAAAACAATGGCAAAGCGCCGCTAAAAATAGCGCAGGTGTCCGCCCGCCCCAGTGTGAAGGTGCCCTAAAGAAGAATTCCAGCTTTGACCATGTACAATAAAAGAATTGCCCTACTCCCCTTAAAATAATCAAATTTTGTTGCTTTGCAGACTGATCCAGCAAAGCATGCATGAAGATATAAAAAAAAAAAACTTCTGACCTCAGAACCACTTTTAGTCTGGGCTCTGACTAGGCCATGCAAGGACATTCAACTTTTTCTCCTTCAACCACTGTGTGGTCATTTTGGCTGTGTGCTTTGAGTCATTGTCATGCTGGAAGGTAAACCTTCTTCCCATTGACAACTTTCTGGCAGAGAGCAGCAGATTTTCCTCAATTTAACAGTATTTTGCCACATCCATTTTTCCTTCTATCGTGTCAAATGCTCCAGTCCCTGCTGCAAAAAAACACCCCCATAACAGGATATTACCACCTCCATGCTTTACTGTAGGAATGGTGTTATTTGGATGGTGAGCTGTATTGGTTTTCCCCCAGGCCTATCGTTTGGTGTTGAGACCAAATAAATCAATATTAGTCTCATCTGACCAGAACACCTTTTTTCCACGTGGCCTCAGAATCTTCAAATGTGCGTTTTGGCAAAGCTCAATCTTGACTTGACTGAGAAATGGTGGCCGACGAGACCGCCAGGCCTTTGTTTGGACCAGTCACCGACACAGTGTGTCTGACCTCCGAAACGGAGCCGTAGCAGACAGATACACCCTCAGAGCACGTACCACGTCTAAGAAATGTAACGCAACCTCTTTGGGATGCGACGGCCGAGGACACAAGGATGGAAGTACAATGTCCTCATTCAGATGAAAAGCCGAAACTACCTTCAGAAGAAACGAAGGCTGCGGGCGTAGGTCTGCTTTATCCTTATGGAGGATCAAGTGGGGGGACTTGCAAGACAAGGCCGCCAACTCAGAAACCCTCCTGACAGATGTAATGGCCACCAGAAAGGCAACTTTCTGAGATAGTGTCAAAAGAGGAATCTCTCTGATGTTCTCAAAGGGAGGTTTCTGAAGTACCTAGAGCACCAGATTCAAACCCCACGGAGGTAGTGGTGGTCGAACCTCTTGCACAAATGTACTCACCAGTGAATGAGCCACCAAGGGTCGTTGAAAGAAAACAGCAAAGGCTAAAATCTTCCCCTTAATGGTGCTTAAGGCAAGGCTGTAAAAACAGCAGGATCCTGGAAACCGAATATGCCCGTGGACGCCACCCCATCTCCTCACAAAGAGATGTAGGCCTTTCACAAGTGATGATAGATCTTCCAAGAAGATGACTTCCGTGCCCTCAGCATGGTTTCAACAGTCATGCCGTTAAAGCCAGCGACTGTAAAGCAGGATGAAGTATAGGACCATGCGACAGAAGGTCCTCTCGCATCGGCAGTCGCCAAGGGGTATCTGCCACCAGGCGCACTAAGTCGGCATACCATGGACGCCGAGGCCAATCTGGGGCAATTAGAATCACCGGAATCCCCTCGGTCTCCACTCTGCGGAGCAGAGGAGGAAGAAGTTTCAGTGGGGGGAAAGGCATAAATTAGCCGATACTGTCCCCACGGGGCCACAAACGCCTCTGTCGCTTCTGCCCAGGGATCTTTTGACCAGGCCACAAACCTCAATACCTTCCGATTGAGTCAAGAAGCCAGGAGATCCACATCTGGCATGCCCCATTTCAGACAAAGGAGTCGAAACACATCCGAGTGTAGCGACCATTCTCCTTGGTTCAGCATCTGGTCGACTTGAGTATTCCGCTTGCCGGTTTTCTACGCCTGGAATGTATACGGCCGATAGAGCCGGCACGCTCCGTTCTGCCCTGGACGCCCCTGTAGCCTCTGTGACCATGTGGAGAGGCACTGCCTGATCGCCTGAAGTTCCAGTACATTGATCAGCAGGCGGGATACTTCCTGTGTCCAGCGACCTTGCGTCGACTGAACACCCCAAACTCCCCCCCAACCGGTCAGGCTGGCGTCCGTCGTGATCACCGTCCAGTGATAGGGAAGGAATGACTTTCCGGACTGAAGGGCCGGAGATCTGAGCCACCAGACCGGGGAAGTCCTGAATAGTTGACTCACCCGGATTTGACAATCCAGGGACAACAGAGACTTGTCCCACTTGGACAGGATCTCCTTCTGCAAGACTCAAGTGTGGAATTGAGGCTACCATGAGACCCAGGACTCGCATGCAAAAGAGCAGCGACGACCACCTGCAGGATGCCAACAGCTTCACTGCCACCTGAAGAGTCTGCAATTTTTACAAAGGGAGAAAAACCTTTGCCTCGGATGAGCCCAGAATCAAGCCCAGGAATTCAAGGCGCTGAGTCGGCACCAACACTGACTTCTGGAGGTTCAGTACCCAACCAAATTCTTGAAGGGTCTGACTGGCAATCGTCACATCCTCCTCTAATTCCGAGTCTGAAGCAGCTCTCAGAAGGAGGTCGTCCAGGTAGCCCACAATAGCAATTCCTCGCCGTCTTAGCAAGGCCAGAATCGGGGCGAGCACCTTGGTGCCGATGCCAGGCCAAAAGGGAGAGCCACAAATTAGTAGTGATCGTCCCCGACTGCAAAGCGCAGAAATCTCTGATGCCCGACATATATGGGGACATGCAAGTATGCGTCCTTGATGTCCAAGGATGCCAGAAAATCCCCCAGATGGAGAGCAGCGTTCACAGAGCGAACTGATTCCATCCTGAACCTTCGTACCTTTACAAAAGAAGTTGAGGGCCTTGAGGTTCAGGATTGGACGGACCCCGTCCTTTTTTGGGACCACAAACAAACAGATTGGAGTAAAATCCCTGAAACCTTTCCGGCAGTGGCACAGGTACTATTACCCCGCGCCCCAGCTGGTCCTGTACTGCCCCAAATAGGGCGTTCCAACAAGCCGGAGGAAGATGAAGGTTTGAGGGAAAAAATCAGTTTGGTGGCCAAGAAAGAAACTCTCTTGTACCCTGATGAAACCGTTTCGCAAACGCACTGGTCGGAAAGCAGGGAGGTCCATCGAGCTGCAAACTTGCAAAGGCGACCCCCCACCTGAGAGCCGGGCAGGGGCAAACCTTCATGCTGTAGTAGATTTGTTCGCAGGCCTTTTTGGCTTGCGAACCCAGGAATGCTTTTGTCCCTCAGATGGCCCCTTGTCGGCCTGGGAACCCTTACCTGCGGGTCCAGACTGACGAAAAAAACGATTCTGAGCGGAAAAGGGGGGCCTTGGCCTACGGCGTGGCTCCTTACCCTTTCTTGATTGTGGGAGCAGCGTGCTCTTACCCCCAGTAACATCCTTAATAATGTTGTCCAGTGAGGCACCAAATAGCCTCTCTCCCTGGAAGGGCAAATCCGCCAGAGCCTTCTTGGAAGTCTGGTCCGCGGACCAGCATTTTAGCCAAATTAGGCAACGCAGTACCACAGTAGATACTGAGGCTCTGGAAATCAGGGGAGCTGTATCCAGGGCTGCATCGCAGACATATTTAAGGCCATGCACCAACTGGTTGGCCAGTCTTAAGCAGATCAGGGAAGTCTGTTGCTTCTCCAACTCCCGGTGCAACAATTTTGCCCATTCGGTGAGTGTTTGTGAAACCAGGGCCGCAGCCAATACTGGACGTAATGCTGACCCCAGCATGGTGAACATGGACCGGGCCACCGCCTCAGCCCTCCTGTCTGCAGGGTCCTTAAATGCAGGGGTCCCCACCACTGGAATCGTGGTTACCTTGTTTAACCTGGATACCAGGGGGTCCACAACAGGGGGAGATGCCCATTTTTTCAGAAGGCTCTCCTCAAAAGGGTAACGGACCGCCATGCGTTTTGGGACCGAAAAGGTCCTCTGCGGTCGTTCCCATTCCTTGTCTATAAAACGTATCAAAATAAGTTACATAAGGAAACACCTTAGTAGTGTGGGCCGGCTTGTGGGACCCAAAAGGGACCGACACTTCAGTAGATGCCCCAGCCGCATCCTCCAGCTTGAGGGTTTCCCGCACTCAGGTGATAAGTGCTCCAACAAGCGCCTTCTCCTGCGCTGACCCGGACACAGAGTCTCTCTCACTGTCCAAATGGTCCTGGTCCCCATACTCTGACCCTTCAGAACAGGGGCCCTGTTTCACAGCCAGGCCCGAGTCTGAGTCAGAGCTTTCCCCAGAAGATGGTGGGGGGAGCGGGCGTTTTTTACCCCACTTTGGACCACACACCGCCTCCACCCTGGCAACAAATTACCATAGGTACCGCAGGTGCAGGGGCACCGGTTGCCAACACAGGGATGTCGAGGGAAGAAGAGCCAGCTTCTGACGCCATGCTGACCCACTCACCTGACAGCCACTCAGGGACTAAGTCAAGGTACAAAAAAAGGCCCACCCTCCTAGCTGCCCAGACCGAGGGGTATTCCCATGGGACTCACCGCCCTGACCCAGGCACTGCTCAGCGCTGCCTTCTGCTCTAACTCCCGCACAGTGTGTGCCTGAGGTGTCTCTGAGGTGATCGGACGTTCGCGCCGTTCAGAATGATAAACTAGCGGTAGAGGCCAAGCCAATGTTAAAAGCCCAAAAAAGAAGGCCGCCGGGTGCCTCAGGAAAAAAGAGCGCGCGCTACAAGAAAATGGCTGACCGCTGTATTAGCCACCATAGAAACAGCGCGGCTACAGGAAAACGACACCAGCGCATCCAAAACGGCGCCGAATCATTTCTGAGGTAAAATAAAGGCCACAAACACACTGGGTACCCAAACAGAGGCAACCCAAAAGGCCACCACACGCAGCTAGGACCCGGAGCCCCCCTCAGGGACCCCCCCGGCGAGGTACACAGCAGGCCCAGCAAAGTATGGGGAGGAGGGATGGACGGGGAGAGAGGAGAGGAAATGGAGGACTAAAGACCCCCTAAATCGACCACCCCAGAAATGCCCAGCTGTTCCATCCTGCCAAAACAGGAGGAACCTTACTTACCCATCCCTGCGAGGACTGCTGGACGCATTCCTGACAGACCCATCACCGAGCAGTACGGAGTGGCTGTCGGCCACTGCCCACTGTGACTGGACAGTAGTAGCCCGGTCATATGTGGGCCCCGGAGCATATAGCTCACCGGCCACCCCTGGAGCAAACGGGGCATGTCGTGGCCGACCCAGCGCGTAGCTAAAGGCCTGCTCACGTTCGATGGCCAGACTGGGGAGACTACAAGGATCTATATTACCCAGCCGGCAGTTGATAGTAGATCCTCAGGATCAAAAATAAAAGTAAAAAGTTCTCCAGGACCAATGGGCCCCTAGGGAGCCAGGTCCTTCTACACTAGGCAGAAAAAAACTGAGCTGCTGAATGCAGGGTGAGGGGTTATGACCAGAGAGACCGCCCCCTGGGTGGGGCTGTCCAGCTTTGGTATAATTACATGTTTTTATATATCCAACATGTCTGCCTAGTCCTCTCCTAATAGACGGAACATAACCCTAATGTCAAGACTTAAGGAAGCTGTGTCCGTCCATGGACGAAAGAGAAAAAAAATCCTCTCTGGGTGATCTATGTACATTGAAAGGATTACAACCTTTGTTGCAGATTCCTACCTTTTGTTATTCTGTGCCTCTGTACTGAGTGAGTCTAATGGGAGTGATTTCATAATTAACTGTCAGTTGTGCAGTTGCAGAGCACCAATGAGGAAAAATGCTGGGCCTGCATCCCTTTAGACATGTTCCTATTTAAAGTATCTCTCCAAAAATGACATTTTTGTTGCAGGAGATGCCCAAAATATGACTTGTATCTTAGGCAGACTTCTGGGAAAAACACAAGCAGTAAATTATGTTTCTGGGGAGTGGTCAGTACACACACTGTACAGAACATCACAAGGTAGCCATATTGCATTGCATTCTCAGAAAATTACAGCAGCTGTAGATTGAAAAGGAAAGGTAATTTTTAATAACATTCAATTACAATAGGACTTGTGTCGCAATTATATGCGCTATATTATTATTTTTTTATTTGCTATGTTTTTTCTCCACAAAAGTGGAGTTACCCTTTAAATGCAAATATAAAAAAAAAAAAAATGCCCCTTTAAGGCTGTTGAGCTGAAGTGACGTTTGACGTCACTTCAGCCATCCAACGGCATTGAGTCGAGTGGGGGCCATCATTCCCCCACTCGACTTAGTGCCTCAGAAAAAAAAAAAAAATCAGATAATCTCCATCGGCTAGCGACGGGTTCGGTAAGCGGCGGAGATGACCGTAACGTGGCGGGAGGGGGATGGGCACCTCTCCCGCCACTGATAAAAGTGATCTTGTGGTGAATGCGCCATGGAGACCACTATTATCTTAAAGCGGACCGCCCGCCGTTTCAGAAAATACCGGGGTTTATGGCCCCAATCTGCTGCCATAACAATGGTATGCAAGGTCAAATTACCGACGTATAACGGCGGCGGGTGGTCCGGAAGTGGTTAAACAGCTATGAAGAGAGTTCGGTAAGCTGGTTTAGAATTAATGGAAAGCGGTTTTATTTTTGCAAAATAAGTACATTAATGCTATAATGGTACATTTAGGGGGAAAAAAAAAAGGTGAACAAAAAGGTGAAATTAGCCTTTAAGTAGACGCCACTGCTCCAGTAATCTCCACTTGCTTCTGGGTCCTGTGCCGAGCGGCTGCCCTGCTGCACTGTGAACACAGGTCAGCTGCTTGACACAGGCAACATTCAAAGAATGCTTTGCATTCTCTGAGTGAATGCAAGGCATTTTCTGATTGGATGAGGTGGCGAGGCAGGGTGGTGATGTCATGCTCACGACATCATCCAGAAAAGGCTGTGCATGCATTCAGAAAATGCCAAGATTTACCTGGATAGTACCAAGGCTGAGCGGACGTCCTATTGTGCTCACAATGCAGCAGCTTGGTGCAGGACCCAGAGGCAAGTGGTGATTAGTGGTGCATATTTCAGGGATTTCCAGCTTCCAGAAGCATCGGCTAGGTATAATATATGCATAGTTACATCGCTTAAAGCTGGACCAATGTAACTGTATAAAGTATCCATACCTGGATTTCCTCTATAACCACTTAAGGACCCCTCACTGTATATATACGTCGGCAGAATGGCTCGTACAGGCACAATCACGTACCTGTACGTGGCCCTTTAACTGCCGACGCCGGCGGCGCGCTCGCGAACCCCTGCCTTCCCCGCGAGTCGGACCGCGGGTCCCACGGACTCGATCGCCGCGGGGATCCCCACGAACGTCTCACGGAGGCATGGAGCGGGGAGATGTTAGTGTAAACACAACATCTCCCATCTCCCCTACTGACAATGTCAGCGATCTCCGCTCTGTGTAATCAGAGCGGAGATCGGTGACGTGTCACTCGAAGCCACGCCCCCCTCAGTTAGAAACACGCCCCTAGGCACACTTATCCCCTCCAGCGCCCCTAGTGGTTAACCCCTTCACTGCCAGTGTAATTTTTACAGTAACCAGTGCATTTTTATTGCACTGGTCGCTGTAAAAATGACAATGGTCCCAAAAATGTGTCAAAAGTGTCCGATGTGTCCGCCATAATGTCGCAGTCACGAAAAAAAATCGCTGATCGCCGCCATTACTAGTAAAAAAATAAAAAAATAATAAAAATGCCTTAAAACTATCCCCTATTTTGTAAACATTATAATTTTTGCGCAAACCAATCAAACGGCGATTGCGTTTTTTTTTACCAAAAATATGTAGAAGAATACGTATCGGCCTAAACTGAGGAGAAAAATAGGATTTTTATAACAGCTTACCTGTAAAATCCTTTTCTTGGAGTACATCACGGGACACAGAGCGACATAGTCATTACTAATGGGTTATATAGATACCGTCAGGTGCTGGCACTGGCAACTTCCAAAACCGGAAGTACCCTCCCCTATATAAGCCCCTCCCATCCGGGAGCACCTCAGTTTTGTAGCAAAGCAATAAGTGTCCCCAAAGAGGGGCGGGAGCTCTGTGTCCCGTGATGTACTCCAAGAAAAGGATTTTACAGGTAAGCTGTTATAAAAATCCTATTTTCTTTCTCGTACATCACGGGACACAGAGCGACATAGTCATTACTAATGGGATGTCCTAAAGCAATGCCAAATGAGGGGGGGGGGATACACCATATATAAGCTGAGCGCTATCAGACATGAGGATCTTTTGCGGCCTGCAACACACTGCGCCCAAAGGCGACATCCTCCTGACTTCTAACGTCCACCTGGTAGAACCTAGTAAATGTGTGTACTGAAGACCATGTTGCGGCCTTACAGATTTGAGCCAGGGAGGCCTGGTGATGCACTGCCCATGAAGTTCCAACTGCTCTCGTGGAGTGCGCTCTAACTTTGAACGGAGGCGGTCTCCTTCTCAAGCCATAGGCTTGTATTATGACCTGTCGAATCCACTTGGCTAAAGTAGATTTTGACGCTGCCTGACCCTTTCTGGGGCCTTCCGGCAGAATAAACAAAGTATCCGTTCTGCGAATCTGAGCAGTGGCTTTTAGATAAGCTTTAACTGCTCTTACTACATCCAAAGAATGCAATAACTTTTCCTCTACCGAAGTAGGTTTGGGGAAAAAAGAAGGAAGAACCACATCTTGGTTCAAATGAAACCTCGATACCACCTTAGGAAGAAAGGCTGGATGAGGACGTAACACTACTCTGTCCTTATGGATAACCAGATATGGCTCCTTACAGGACATAGCTGCTAATTCCGATACTCTTTTAGCCGAACAAATGGCTACTAGAAAAATCAATTTCTTTCTCGTACATCACGGGACACAGAGCGACATAGTCATTACTAATGGGTTATATAGATACCGTCAGGTGCTGGCACTGGCAACTTCCAAAACCGGAAGTACCCTCCCCTATATAAGCCCCTCCCATCCGGGAGCACCTCAGTTTTTTGCCAGTGTCTAAGGTGTTGGCCAAGAAGAAACATGTGTTTTTCACTGAGCTTGCGTACAGGTTCTTTTGGGCCTCAGTAAGCTATTCCGGATCCGACCAAAAAAGCTTCATAGCTAAACGGTCGGTACCCGGGCCTTGCAGAGAAGAGCAAGGTTTTGCCTGTAATGCTTCTCTTAGGAGAGCTGGACCCTGGGATCCAGAGCTCTGGTCATACCCACGACCAAGATGTTTTCTGTGCAGGGTGCTATACAGGTCCAGGGGAGTGGAATCCTTGGGAACCCGGTCCCTGAAGGTTTGATTACAATGCCTGCCGTGATAGGTGAAGTTTGGGCTTTTGTGGACCAAACAAAGTCCTGCGGCGGGGAACAGGTAAGTGGGGGCCCCCAGGAACTTGGTTCTATTGGGGGACCCCCAAGCCTAATTTGTCTTTGTCTGTTACCTAATGGTATTCCCGCAAAATTCTGTGCATGCCTGTAACTACTAAAAAAATGTAATAATTTTTAATGGTGGTCAAGAAAAAAAAAAAAATATTTTTTTATATATATATTTAATATATTAGACTGCGGTACCTGTGTTTGTCCACTAGAGGCCGCTGTGGAATGTTTTCTTGTCATGTGGACTAGTTTCTTCTCAGCAGAGCAAAGTCCAGGCAGATGGTGAGTTCTCTTATAGGAAACTGCTTCCTCTGCCATGTTGCAGTGCTCGTCCATCCCCCGGCCTGCGGCAAAGAGGGGCCCTGGCTCCTGTCCCTTGTTTCCATTTTTTGAAATTAGCGCCGAAGGCGCACGTGGCTGCGCGCGTGCACGCGCCTCTATATATAGAGGTGAGCCGGGAAAGGGGGCGGAGCCTGGGGGATGACGCTCTGTGCGCGCCGCAGCGCTTCTGCGCATGTGCGGGCGTCCCAGCAGTTTAAAAAAACCACAATATTGTAGTAAGCTGGCTATGAAGTACAGAGACAGAGCTGGCAACATTTAAAGGCATACAGCAAGCGGTTGATACAGGCATCCCCTAGAAAGGCACATTAGTAGACACCAACTGTTTCTTATAGCAGCATTTATGCTAGACTATTATCAGTAACTGGTGTATTTCGGCTGGAATACCTCAGCTTTGTGGCTTAGGAATATGCCGTCTAAAAACTCCGGGACTAGAAATTCCAGGAGGAATAGGGGGTCTCCATCGGGCTCTGAGGATCTTGGGCATGCTTTGGCTGCACCAGTCTCCCCTGAAGAATCAGAGGTTAGTGACCGTAGAGCACCCTCAGGAGTACCTGGTACTGTGGCTGTCCTCAGTTCACCTGCTCCTGTGTATGTAACAGAGGAGGTTTTTTCCTCAGCTCTGGGAGGGCTGGAAGAGAGATTGTCAGCATTGATCGCTGCTTCCCTGTCACAGGAGAAAAGCGCTCGATCTCCGTCTCCCCCCTCAGAGTGCCTGTTAACAGAGCAACAGTCCCATACAGAGGTCGACCTACCTGAGGGGGATCAGGATGAGGTTGATTCGGTTGCAGAGGAATCAACAGTGGAAGAGCCATTCTCAGCATCACATGCTGAAAGGTTATGGGTTCAGTCCCTGACTAATATGGTCCGATCAGCATTTAAAATGCCACTTGCGGAGCCATCCTCCACTTCTGTCTCCTCGTTGGGGTCGCTAAAAGCTCCCCAGACTGTTTGTTCCTTTCCGATCCATCCTTTACTGGAGGGACTCATTTACCAGGATTGGGAGCATCCTGACAAAATATTTACTCCCCCCAAGAGATTTCCGGTGGTCTATCCCATGGAGGATAAGTTCATCAGAAAATGGAGGGTCCCTACAGTGGACGCAGCCATCTCTTGTGTGAATAAATCACTGACATGTCCGGTGGAAAATGTCCAAATGTTCAAGGACCCAATAGATAAAAAATTGGAGTCCTTATTAAAATCTGCTTTTTCTACAGCAGGATTGGTGACACAACCAGCAGTGGCAGCTATTGGGGTCTGCCAAGCAGTGAAGGATCAGTTGAAACAGGTCTTAAGGGACTTGCCGGATCAGCAGGCTCTTGCCCTAGCTGATCTACCTAGAGCCTTATGCTTTGCGGTGGACGCTATAAAGGATTCAATCCATCAGGCCTCCCGCCTTACGCTGTCTGTAGTACATATGCGCAGACTTCTATGGCTCAAGAACTGGTCTGCTTAAGCTCCCTGTAAAAAATTGCTGGTCAGCTTCCCATTTCATGGGGAGCGCTTATTCGGGGAAGACCTGGACAAGTATATCCAGAGAATTTCCAGCGGTAAAAGTACACTTTTGCCGGTTAAAAATAGAGTTAGAGGTCCCTCTTTTAAAAGGCCGGCCTCTCCAGTCCCTAGGACATCGGCTGTGAAACAGTTCCGACGGCCTCCTCGGTCAAATCCCGGAGGTAGAAATCAGGGACAGTTGCAGGGTAACAAGAAGCCCTGGAGCAGGAGAGGTACAAAACCTCCCCCAAAGTCAAATGCATGAAGGGTTTCCCCCACCCAATCGGGTGGGGGGAAGACTTCAGTTGTTCACAGAGACCTGGCGGGACACGATCCGAGACAGATGGGTGCTCTCCGCAGTAAATCTGGGATACAAATTGGAGTTAAAAAACGCCTTCTTCCCGCTTTATAAGGTCAAACGTGCCAAGGGATCCTCAGAAGAGAGGATCCCTCCTGTTGGCACTAAAACAATTATTGCTTCAAGCAGTAATTATAGAGGTTCCCCTGGAAGAGTGGGGGTTCGGGTTTTACTCAAACCTCTTTACAGTTCCGAAGCCAAACGGGGACGTGAGGCCCATACTAAATCTAAAAGGGCTAAACAAATTCCTGCATATCAGGACTTTCCGGATGGAGTCGATCCGATCGGTAGCCACTGCCCTACAAGGGGAGGAATGGTTAGCCTCGATCGACATCAAGGATGCTTATTTGCACATTCCCATCTTTCCAGCCCACCAAAAATTTCTACGCTTTGCGGTAGAAGGCCGCCATTTTCAGTTCAGAGCCTTACCCTTCGGTCTGGCCACAGCACCAAGAGTGTTCACAAAAATTTTGGCCCCATTATTGGCCAATCTAAGAACACGAGGTGTAACGATAATGGCATATCTAGACGACTTGTTGCTGATAGACCACTCAGTGGAAAAACTAGAAGTGGTTGTTCACGAGACAATCAAGTATCTGGAATATCACGGTTGGATTATCAACCGAGACAAGTCAGCCCTAAAACCAGTCAAAAGTCTGGAATACTTGGGGCTAAGGCTGGATTCAGACCAGAGAAAATTTTTCTTGCCTCAAGAAAAGGGGTCGTCTTTGAGAGATTTGATCCACTTAGTGGGCTCAAAAAGACAGCCATCCATACGCCTGTGCATGAGGCTGCTGGGAAAAATGGTGGCATCATTCGAAGCAGTACCCTACGGTCAATTCCATTCAAGGAAATTGCAAAGGGCCATACTGTCAGCCTGGAACAAAAAAGTTCAGGCTCTGGACTTACCAAGGTCCTTGTCCCCTTCCGTTCGCAAGAGCCTCCGCTGGTGGTTGGTTCCCCAGAATCTGGAAAGAGGGAAATCCTTCAGTCCGATTTCCTGGAAGGTGGTCACTACAGATGCCAGCCTTATAGGCTGGGGAGCAGTACTGGAGCAATGGTCTCTCCAGGGCAAGTGGTCAGAAGCAGAAAAGGCCCTGCCCATCAATCTCTTAGAGATACGAGCAGCCCGGTATGCCCTAGTAGCATGGACATCCAAACTCCAAGGGTCCCCTGTCAGAGTTCAATCAGACAATGCCACAGCAGTGGCATATATCAATCGTCAGGGGGGCACCAGGAGTCGTGCAGCCCAAAGGGAAGTAAATTACATCCTGAGATGGGCAGAAAGATATGTCCCAGCCATATCTGCGGTATTCATTCCAGGGGTGGAGAATTGGAAGGCGGACTTTCTAAGTCGCCAACAATTATGCCCAGGGGAATGGTCCCTTCATCCCGAGGTTTTCTGGACAATATGTCAGCGGTGGGGAACACCGGATGTAGATCTGCTAGCATCCAGATTCAACGCAAAGGTGGACAGGTTTGTCTCTTGGACAAGGGATCCCCTAGCTTGCGGCTCGGATGCCCTAGTGTTCCCTTGGGATCAGTTCAAGCTGATATATGCATTCCCACCGCCACAATTGTTACCTCGATTACTCCGCAGAATCAGGGTAGAAAAGAAACCAGCGATTCTGGTGGCTCCAGCGTGGCCCCGAAGAGCATGGTACGCGGAGATTGTAAAAATGTCTGTGGGGAGTCCTTGGACCCTCCCACATCGTCCGGACCTGCTTTCGCAGGGACCGATATACCACCCTTCCTTACCAGCCCTAGGTTTGACGGCCTGGCTATTGAAGCCCACATTCTAAAAAAGAGAGGGCTCTCTAATGCTGTGGTGTCTACCATGATCAATGCCAGGAAACCGGTATCCAGGCAGATCTACTATAGAATCTGGAAGGCGTACATCGCCTGGTGTGAGGCCAGGAAATGGCATCCACGTAAATACGTAATAGGTAGGATTCTGGACTTCCTACAATGGGCTGTAGATAGGAAGCTTGCCTTGAGTACTATCAAGGGTCAGATTTCGGCCTTGTCAATATTTTTTCAAAGGCCCTTGGCTTCGCATTCACTAGTCAAAGCCTTTATACAAGGAGTGATGCGTATTAGTCCTCCGGTTAATATTCCCATATGTCCATGGGATCTAAACTTGGTTTTGTCGGTTCTACAGAAACAACCATTTGAACCACTACAGCATATTTCCTTGGTGCTTCTCACCAGGAAATTGATTTTTCTAGTAGCCATTTGTTCGGCTAAAAGAGTATCGGAATTAGCAGCTATGTCCTGTAAGGAGCCATATCTGGTTATCCATAAGGACAGAGTAGTGTTACGTCCTCATCCAGCCTTTCTTCCTAAGGTGGTATCGAGTTTTCATTTGAACCAAGATGTGGTTCTTCCTTCTTTTTTCCCCAAACCTACTTCGGTAGAGGAAAAGTTATTGCATTCTTTGGATGTAGTAAGAGCAGTTAAAGCTTATCTAAAAGCCACTGCTCAGATTCGCAGAACGGATACTTTGTTTATTCTGCCGGAAGGCCCCAGAAAGGGTCAGGCAGCGTCAAAATCTACTTTAGCCAAGTGGATTCGACAGGTCATAATACAAGCCTATGGCTTGAGAAGTAGACCGCCTCCGTTCAAAGTTAGGGCGCACTCCACGAGAGCAGTTGGAACTTCATGGGCAGTGCATCACCAGGCCTCCCTGGCTCAAATCTGTAAGGCCGCAACATGGTCTTCGGTACACACGTTTACTAGGTTCTACCAGGTGGACGTTAGAAGTCAGGAGGATGTCGCCTTTGGGCGCAGTGTGTTGCAGGCCGCAAAAGATCCTCATGTCTGATAGCGCTCAGCTTATATATGGTGTATCCCCCCCCTCATTTGGCATTGCTTTAGGACATCCCATTAGTAATGACTATGTCGCTCTGTGTCCCGTGATGTACGAGAAAGAAAATAGGATTTTTATAACAGCTTACCTGTAAAATCCTTTTCTTGGAGTACATCACGGGACACAGAGCTCCCGCCCCTCTTTAGGGACACTTATTGCTTTGCTACAAAACTGAGGTGCTCCCGGATGGAAGGGGCTTATATAGGGGAGGGTACTTCCGGTTTTGGAAGTTGCCAGTGCCAGCACCTGACGGTATCTATATAACCCATTAGTAATGACTATGTCGCTCTGTGTCCCGTGATGTACTCCAAGAAAAGGATTTTACAGGTAAGCTGTTATAAAAATCCTATTTTCCTGGTGAGAAGCACCAAGGAAATATGCTGTAATGGTTCAAATGGTTGTTTCTGTAGAACCGACAGAACCAAGTTTAGATCCCATGGACATATGGGAATATTAACCGGAGGACTAATACGCATCACTCCTTGTATAAAGGCTTTGACTAGTGAATGCGAAGCCAAGGGCCTTTGAAAAAATATTGACAAGGCCGAAATCTGACCCTTGATAGTACTCAAGGCAAGCTTCCTATCTACAGCCCATTGTAGGAAGTCCAGAATCCTACCTATTACGTATTTACGTGGATGCCATTTCTTGGCCTCACACCAGGCGATGTACGCCTTCCAGATTCTATAGTAGATCTGCCTGGATACCGGCTTCCTGGCATTGATCATGGTAGATACCACAGCATTAGAGAGCCCTCTCTTTTTTAGAATGTGGGCTTCAATAGCCAGGCCGTCAAACCTAGGGCTGGTAAGGAAGTGTGGTATATCGGTCCTTGCGAAAGCAGGTCCGGACGATGTGGGAGGGTCCAAGGACTCCCCACAGACATTTTTACAATCTCCGCGTACCATGCTCTTCGGGGCCACGCTGGAGCCACCAGAATCACTGGTTTCTTTTCTACCCTGATTCTGCGGAGTAATCGAGGTAACAATTGTGGCGGTGGGAATGCATATATCAGCTTGAACTGATCCCAAGGGAACACTAGGGCATCCGAGCCGCACGCTAGGGGATCCCTTGTCCAAGAGACAAACCTGTCCACTTTTGTGTTGAATCTGGATGCTAGCAGATCTACATCCGGTGTTCCCCACCGCTGACATATTGTCCGGAAAACCTCGGGATGAAGGGACCATTCCCCTGGGCATAATTGTTGGCGACTTAGAAAGTCCGCCTTCCAATTCTCCACTCCTGGAATGAATACCGCAGATATGGCTGGGACATATCTTTCTGCCCATCTCAGGATGTAATTTACTTCCCTTTGGGCTGCACGACTCCTGGTGCCCCCCTGACGATTGATATATGCCACTGCTGTGGCATTGTCTGATTGAACTCTGACAGGGGACCCTTGGAGTTTGGATGTCCATGCTACTAGGGCATACCGGGCTGCTCGTATCTCTAAGAGATTGATGGGCAGGGCCTTTTCTGCTTCTGACCACTTGCCCTGGAGAGACCATTGCTCCAGTACTGCTCCCCAGCCTATAAGGCTGGCATCTGTAGTGACCACCTTCCAGGAAATCGGACTGAAGGATTTCCCTCTTTCCAGATTCTGGGGAACCAACCACCAGCGGAGGCTCTTGCGAACGGAAGGGGACAAAGACATTGGTAAGTCCAGAGCCTGAACTTTTTTGTTCCAGGCTGACAGTATGGCCCTTTGCAATTTCCTTGAATGGAATTGACCGTAGGGTACTGCTTCGAATGATGCCACCATTTTTCCCAGCAGCCTCATGCACAGGCGTATGGATGGCTGTCTTTTTGAACCCACTAAGTGGATCAAATCTCTCAAAGACGACCCCTTTTCTTGAGGCAAGAAAAATTTTCTCTGGTCTGAATCCAGCCTTAGCCCCAAGTATTCCAGACTTTTGACTGGTTTTAGGGCTGACTTGTCTCGGTTGATAATCCAACCGTGATATTCCAGAAACTTGATTGTCTCGTGAACAACCACTTCTAGTTTTTCCACTGAGTGGTCTATCAGCAACAAGTCGTCTAGATATGCCATTATCGTTACACCTCGTGTCCTTAGATTGGCCAATAATGGGGCCAGAATTTTTGTGAACACTCTTGGTGCTGTGGCCAGACCGAAGGGTAAGGCTCTGAACTGAAAATGGCGCCCTTCTACCGCAAAGCGTAGAAATTTTTGGTGGGCTGGAAAGATGGGAATGTGCAAATAAGCATCCTTGATGTCGATCGAGGCTAACCATTCCTCCCCTTGTAGGGCAGTGGCTACCGATCGGATCGACTCCATCCGGAAAGTCCTGATATGTAGGAATTTGTTTAGCCCTTTTAGATTTAATATGGGCCTCACGTCCCCGTTTGGCTTCGGAACTGTAAAGAGGTTTGAGTAAAACCCGAACCCCCATTCTTCCAGGGGAACCTCTATAATTACTGCTTGGAGCAATAATTGTTCCAGTGCCAACAGGAGGGATCCTCTCTTCTGGGGATCCCTTGGCACGTTTGACCTTATAAAGCGGGAAGGAGGGGAGTTTTTTAACTCCAATTTGTATCCCAGATTTACTGCGGAGAGCACCCATCTGTCTCGGATCGTGTCCCGCCAGGTCTCTGTGACAACTGAAGTCTTCCCCCCACCCGATTGAGTGGGGGCAACCCTTCATGCATTTGACTTTGGGGGAGGTTTTGTACCTCTCCTGCTCCAGGGCTTCTTGTTACCCTGCAACTGTCCCTGATTTTTACCTCCGGGATTTGACCGAGGAGGCCGTCGGAACTGTTTCACAGCCGATGTCCTAGGGACTGGAGAAGCCGGCCTCTTAAAAGAGGGACCTCTAACTCTATTTTTAACCGGCAAAAGTGTACTTTTACCGCTGGAAATTCTCTGGATATACTTGTCCAGGTCTTCCCCGAATAAGCGCTCACCATGAAATGGGAAGCTGACCAGCAATTTTTTACAGGGAGCTTCAGCAGACCAGTTTTTGAGCCATAGAAGCCTGCGCATATGTACTACAGACAGCGTAAGGCGGGAGGCCTGATGGATTGAATCCTTTATAGCGTCAACCGCAAAGCATAAGGCTCTAGGTAGATCAGCTAGGGCAAGAGCCTGCTGATCTGGCAAGTCCCTTAAGACCTGTTTCAACTGATCCTTCACTGCTTGGCAGACCCCAATAGCTGCCACTGCTGGTTGTGTCACCAATCCTGCTGTAGAAAAAGCAGATTTTAATAAGGACTCCAATTTTTTATCTATTGGGTCCTTGAACATTTGGACATTATCCACCGGACATGTCAGTGATTTATTCACACAAGAGATGGCTGCGTCCACTGTAGGGACCTTCCATTTTCTGATGAACTTATCCTCCATGGGATAGACCACCGGAAATCTCTTAGGGGGAGTAAATATTTTGTCAGGATGCTCCCAATCCTGGTAAATGAGCCCTTCCAGTAAAGGATGGATCGGAAAGGAACAAACAGTCTGGGGAGCTTTTAGCGACCCCAACGAGGAGACAGAAGTGGATGATGGCTCCGCAAGTGGCATTTTAAATGCTGATCGGACCATATTAGTCAGGGACTGAACCCATAACCTTTCAGCATGTGATGCGGAGAATGGCTCTTCCACTGTTGATTCCTCTACAACCGAATCGACCTCATCCTGATCCCCTTCAGGTAGGTCGATCCCTGTATGGGACTGTTGCTCTGTTAACAGGCACTCTGAGGGAGGAGACAGAGATCGGGCGCTTTTCTCCTGTGACAGGGAAGCCGCGATCAATGCTGACAATCTCTCTTCCAGCCCTCCCAGAGCTGAGGAAAAAACCTCCTCTGTTACATACACAGGAGCAGGTGAACTGAGGACAGCCACAGTACCAGGTACTCCTGAGGGTGCTCTACGGTCACTAACCTCTGATTCTTCAGGGGAGACTGGTGCAGCCAAAGCATGCCCAAGATCCTCAGAGCCCGATGGAGACCCCCTATTCCTCCTGGAATTTCTAGTCCCGGAGTTTTTAGACCGCATATTCCTAAGCCACAAAGCTGAGGTATTCCAGCCGAAATACACCAGTTACTGACAATAGTCTAGCATAAATGCTGCTATAAGAAACAGTTGGTGTCTACTAATGTGCCTTTCTAGGGGATGCCTGTATCAACCGCTTGCTGTATGCCCTTTTTTAAATGTTGCCAGCTCTGTCTCTGTACTTCATAGCCAGCTCACCACACAAAATTGTGATTTTTAACATGCTGGGACGCCCGCATATGCGCAGAAGCGCTGCGTCGCGCACAGAGCGTCATCCCCCAGGCTCCGCCCCCTTTCCCGGCTCACCTCTATATATAGAGGCGCGTGCACGCGCGCAGCCACGTGCGCCTTTGGCGCTAATTTCGAAAAATGGAAACTAGGGACAAGAGCCAGGGCCCCTCTTTGCCGCAGGCCGGGGGATGGACGAGCATTGCAACATGGCAGAGGAAGCAGTTTCCCATAAGAGAACTCACCATCTGCCTGGACTTGCTCTGCTGAGAAGAAACTAGTCCACATGACAAGAAAACATTCCACAGCGGCCTCTAGTGGACAAACACAGGTACCGCAGTCTAATATATTAAATATATATATAAAAAAAATTTTTTTTTTTTTTTTCTTGACCACCATTAAAAATTATTACATTTTTTTAGTAGTTACAGGCATGCACAGAATTTTGCGGGAATACCATTAGGTAACAGACAGAAAGACAAATTAGGCTTGGGGGTCCCCCAATAGAACCAAGTTCCTGGGGGCCCCCACTTACCTGTTCCCCGCCGCAGGACTTTGTTTGGTCCACAAAAGCCCAAACTTCACCTATCACGGCAGGCATTGTAATCAAACCTTCAGGGACCGGGTTCCCAAGGATTCCACTCCCCTGGACCTGTATAGCACCCTGCACAGAAAACGTCGTGGGTATGACTAGAGCTCTGGATCCCAGGGTCCAGCTCTCCTAAGAGAAGCATTACAGGCAAAACCTTGCTCTTCTCTGCAAGGCCCGGGTACCGACCGTTTAGCTATGAAGCTTTTTTGGTCGGATCCGGAATAGCTTACTGAGGCCCAAAAGAACCTGTACGCAAGCTCAGTGAAAAACACATGTTTCTTCTTGGCCAACACCTTAGACACTGGCAAAAAACTGAGGTGCTCCCGGATGGGAGGGGCTTATATAGGGGAGGGTACTTCCGGTTTTGGAAGTTGCCAGTGCCAGCACCTGACGGTATCTATATAACCCATTAGTAATGACTATGTCGCTCTGTGTCCCGTGATGTACGAGAAAGAAAAAACGTTTTTTTTTATGTATTTTTTTGGGGGATATTTATTATAGCAAAAAATAAAAAATGACATTTTTTTCAAAATTGTCGCTCTATTTTTTTTATAGCGCAAAAAATAAAAACCGCAGAGGTGATCAAATACCACCAAAAGAAAGCTCTATTTGTGGGAAAAAAAGGACGCCAATTTTGTTTGGAAGCCACGTCGCACGACCGCACAATTGTCAGTTAAAACGATGCAGTGCCGAATCGCAAAAAGGGGCCTGGTCATTATGCTGCGTATTGGTCCGGTCCTTAAGTGGTTAAACTTTCATGAAAAATTGGGAGGAATTTTGTCAATGTGAACGTGTGTCACCAGTCTGTGTGTCAATTTGGGTGTATTTGAGGGAACTGCATACCCCCCCTTTGATAGCTCATTTAGGAAAAGTAGACTGGACTGGACTTCTACAACAGAACATGAAATTAAGCCCCTTTGACGCTTTAGCTTGAGTCAGAGGTCACCCGAGGTCTGACAGCTGCTGCCCGATACCCCCAAGTCTCAAAGTACCTCTTTGTTAAAAATTTATATAATTGGGTGCAAAAGAAGCCCACTGTAGGCATTAGGAATGTACAGACTACTTTATGTCTAATGTATAAAAAACATTATTCCATTCTTAATCATATCACTATGATCTTATCTGAGCTCCTATTTAATCTTCACCCTTGGCTTGCTGTGTGTGTATAATCTTTACCCAAATACATAGTTATGCCATAAAATTATAGCACTTACTGTCATTTATTCCTCACATATTTGTGTCATTAAGGTGCTAAAGCAGTGAAATGACAAAGGTTGACATATTTTCACTGTAACTAGTTGTCTGTATGAATAGCACCAAGCTTTGTACGTGTATAAAGTCACATCACAACATAATAGGGAATTCTGGCTTACACAATGTTGTTTCAAAGAGCACAAACAAGCCAGCGATGTTACTTTGTCATACATAAGCAGTTAGATAACCAAAGCCACAAAAGGAATACTATAAAAAGAGTCACTCTTATTTTTAAAATTTGTTTAAAAGGAGAAGTAGAAGTTTTTTTGGCCATACTTACCCTATGGATCACTGTGGTGCACTTAGTACCGCACTCCTGTGAACTGCAATCAGCCAACAGCAGGCTAATGTCCGCTGTCAGCTGATGTCCCAGAAGCGGTCCAAACTCTGGAAAGAGCTCGCTGAGAGCCTGAGCCAGCCACTCCCACCCACTCCACAGCCTGGAGCTCCAGTGAGAGCTGGAGGGGCAGAGCAGAAAGCTAGGGACCAAGTCACTGCTCTCTAACCACTGAAGACTGAGAACTGAGCGATCAGCAGTATTTGATTACTCAGTTTTTGATGTAGAAGCAATGGGGGACAGATGCAACATGAGATCAATGCTGCAGCCAGCTAGGAGACAATGATTGTTCATTTTCATTTCCCCCCGCTTCTCTTTTAAACGTAATGCTTTTAGATACTATTCATACAAACTAGTATTTTATAAATAAACATTTAAACTGTTACTAAACCCACAACAGTAAAATCAGTCTGTATTTGCAGTAAAGAATGCTTGTTATACTCACTGTGGATCCTAAGGGGTTAATCTTTTGCATTGTGTAAAAAGGCTGTTTGATCCTGTCTTCTCTGGTTCTCCCCTTCTTCCACAGTCCCCAATCCATCTGCTGATAGTACAGAGCCTTGGGGGCAAGCTGCACATGCTCAGTTTGGTGTGTATTGCTAGAGAGTATTTTTTTTTATTTCTTGGGAGAGTGCATGTGGTCAGCACAGGGCCAATCCGCACTGTCCAGACAGAGTCATGGGTCCTGCAGCCTCATAGGACAATCAGGGGAGAATGAAAACCCCTCTTACAAGCTTTAACCAGACACTGCTGATGGAAAAAGGTATTTAGCCATTTATATTGACTAAAATATTTGCATTTCCATGTTCTGTGTATTGTGGGAAACCAGATATAGTGAATAAAGGGTCCTGGGTTTAGTAACACTTTAACCGCTTCAGCCCAGAAGATTTTACCCCCTTCCTGACCAGAGCACTTTTTACAATTTGGCATTGCGTCGCTTTAACTGACAATTGCGCAGTCATGCAATGCTGTACCCAAACAAATTTTGCGTCTTTTTCCCCCCCACAAATTAAGCTTTATTTTAGTGGCATTTGATCACCTCTGCGGTTTTTATTTTTTGTGCTATAAACAAACAAAAAAAACCCGCCAATTTTGAAAAAAAAAAATGTTTTTTAAACTTTTTGCTATAATAAATATCCCGCAAATAAAAAAATTTCATCAGTTTAGGCCAATATGTATTCTTCTACATATTTTTGATAAAAAAAAATTTTTAAAAAATTACAATAAGCGTATATTGATTGGTTTGCACAAAAGTTACAGCGTCTATAAAATATGGGAAAGATTTATTTTTGGGATTTATTTTTGGGACCAATGACATTTATACAGTGATCAGTGCAATAAATCACCACTGATTAATGTGTAAATGCCACTGGCAGGGAAGGGGTTAACACTAGGGGGCGATCAAGGGGTTAAATGTGCGTTTTAACTGTATGGCCATAGGACTGACTAGGGGAGGAGACCTATTGTTGTTCCTACTTGGTAGGAACACACAATCTGTCTCCTCTCCCCTGACAGCACAGGCATTTGTGCGTTTACACCCACACACAAATGCCTGTGCTGGCTATCGTGCATGTGATCGCACGTGGCCAGCGGCCACACGCATCGGGTCGGCTGCTGTGCAGCGGGCGCACCCTCTGGCGGCTCTCCTGGGCAAAGCCGTTCCAGTATGGGATTTCGCCCAGGAGAGCCATTCTGAAGCAATAAAAGTATGCGAGCTGGTCGGGAAATGGTTAAAGAATTCCAGAGTGGACCAATGTAGCCATATTTATACCATACCAGTCTGTTAACCCCTGGGAGCTAGAAATCACTGAAGACACCGCTACTGCAGTGATCTCCCTTTGCTTCCGGGTCTATGGTGTAGTGGTGTTTACTTCAGTGATTTCCAGCTTCCATGGGCATTGGGCAGGTATGGTATATGCATAGTTACCAAGCTGGGCCAAGGTAACAATGTAAAAATATACCATACCTGGAATTCTTCTTGTATACAGGAAGCACCCATGGTATGGGATTTTCAGTGCACTATGCTAGAGATACAAGGACAGATTTATTATCTTGCTCCTGAGAGATTCAAAGGACATTTCCGTTTTAATACACATATTCTTTAATAGAGTGCCATGCTATCCAGCAATTTTCAGTTTGTGGCCCTGCCCAGCGCAGAGGTCATCCACATCAGAAAATATTTATTCCTCACTAAGTACCAGCTTACCCTCTGACTTGACATTCTCAATTTTGGGCACATCGCCCACTGAGTAACAGAAGGAAGTGCGATTTACATACATGGTAGAAAACCAAAAATATCGACTTTTTCCTGGTTTGGCCTTAGAACTTCCAGGATCCCGTGTTTATATGTAAAGTATGCATGTATTAGAGGATGCTTAATCGAATTTAAAATCCCTAGGATATTTCCTAGAAAGGGTGTACGAATAGCTTGCATCTCACAGATAACACAGTTATCTACAACATCAGTTTGAAATAGGAAACAGACACATACTGAATTTTCATCTTCCTCTTCCAGCTCCCTCTGTTGCTCCTCGTGCCTTTTTGCTTTGATTTCCATTGCTTCTGTGATGAGGTCTCTGAGAATTGAGACAGGTTTCGCATTTTTGATGAACGTGTGCTGTAGATTAAAGAAAGAAAAAAAAAAGATTCCTTGAAGCCACATGTAAGGAAATCACAACAAGCTAAGTGAGGTGAAATGGTTTTGTAAAGGTTCACATAGATCAGGGGTCTCTAAGTGATGGCCCTCCAGCTGTTTTAAAACTACAAATCCCATCATGCCCCTGCCTGAGGGAGTCATGCGTGCAACCGTCAGCCTTGCAATGCCTCATGGGACTTGTAGTTTCGCAACAGCTGGAGGGCCGCCAGTTTGAGACCCCTGACATAGATATTAGGTGATCATTGTCCAACACCAGTAAAACCAGAAGTATGAAGTGATGTTTGGAATGTTCCACTGATCTCAGGAGGCATCTCTGAGAAGGAAAGGTTTGTTGGCCAGGTTGGAAGTTTTTTGAATGAAACCCTTGAGGAAAAGCAGTCTAGAGGACTAAATGATGAGGGGTTATACACTTAAATTGGATACAGCAGAAAAAAGCTGAACATGAAAGTTGGGCACCACACATAAAAGTTTCAGATTTAGAATATTTTATGAATCCCAAAGGAAAATTATTAAATTTCTATTCTTCATAGCTGGGCATATATTTTCTCAGTGGGAGAAGCTGTAATACAATGCTGACAATATGGTGCAAGTGTGAGAACCAGCTTAGTAAATTTCCATAAAAAAAACAAAACGCATCTATGATGGCCAAAGTAAATGGTCATTGACCATTTATGACCTCCTTGGTGGAGAACTTGACAAAATACTGTACACAATGCTTCCATAGGAGCATAGCTAGCTATTAATCAAGCAGTTTATTCCTAACAAAGTAAACATTTAATTTGTCCATGAAGGACAAAATAAAAGATTCACTAAGCCATGCCTTCCTTCAGCATATACTCAACTTTCTTCATTCCCTTGCTACTTACATTCAAATGCCAGGACCAGGAAAAGCCCCTGAAAAGTACAGACAAAGCCCTGTGTACATCTCAAATCAACTGGTTGGAGCTCATACTGAGCTATGGACTCTTTGGCTGAAATAATGTGACAGCATTAGGGCCGAAACAAATAATCGACAACTAATCGATTATGAAATTAATTGATTACTATTTTCATAATCGATTAACTGGCCAGTAACATAATGGGGTTAAAGTGGTTGTAAAGTCATTTTTTTAACTTTTACCTACAGGTAAGCCTATACTAAACCTTTACGGTTTAGAAGATATTCCCCTCGCAACGCACCGCTGACAGCAGCGGCGCATGCGCACAGGGGATTCTCGGGCTGAAGGCTCGGCAGACGCCGAGCCTCGCCGGAACGAAGTCTCCCGCACACACGCGCGGGAGTGAGACATCGCGGCTCCAGCCACTCACAGCGCTGGAGCCGCGATACCCGGAAGACACGCCGAGGCAACATGACATCTCCCTCGGCGTGGACCAGGTAAGTTCCCGACGCCTCGTTCTAAGGTAAGTATTTCATAATGAGCTTGTATGCTGTGCATACAAGCTCATTATGCATTTTCCTTTACAGGTGTAAAAAAAAAAAAAAAAAAATAGCGGGTATACAACCACTTTAAAAAAAAAAAAAAAAAAATTGCCCCTTTATAGTACAAAAAGAGCAAATCGTTACTGTAACTATTACTTTCACTGTCCCACAGTAAAAAATTAACCCCTTACAGTAGCGATTATTTGTTCTTTTGATAAAAATATATATATATATATATATATTAGTAACTCCATTATGTTACTAAACATCTCAGGCCTGGGTCACACCTCTGTGTTTTTTTGCAGAAACACACTACAGTTAATTTACATGGTTTCCTATGGGACACGTTCACATCCAGGATTTTTTCAGCTGCTGCGTATTTGGAAAGGGCAAGGACTTTTTTGAACGCAAAACGGTGCTATTTTGTTTTTTTTTGTTCAATATACTTTAATGGAGAAGCTGCAGAAAAGCATGTAATAATGCGTTTTTGTGGCAATTTGTGTTTTTTAATCTGCCCAACAACAAACTGGCCAAAAAAATATGTAAAAATGCAAATCACAGCAAAAATCACCCTTTTTTTTTAAAGGTTATTAACCGATTAATCGAAACAATGATTGGCCAACTAATCGATTATGAAAATAATCGTTAGTTGCAGCCCTAGACAGCATCATTCTATATTAAAGTGGTTGTAAAGTCACATCTATTATATTCTTTTATTTTATGTTTTAGGAACATATTATATACAGTGTGTGTTTTTTTCTTTTGAATTATGACGCTAAATACCTTCCTTGCCCAGTTCTGCTGTGAGGTCACATGTCCTCCCTCTTCTCTACTTCTCAATCAAAGGAGTACAGTAGGAGGGGCTGAGATTCCCCTCTGACATATGCAGGCTAGCAGAGAGAAGACATGTCACCACACAGCAGAGCTGGGTAAAGAAGGTATTTAGCATTATAATAATAAAAAATAAAAAAATCCACACACACACTGTAGACACTGAATACACAGCAGGATGACAGTGGCACGTAAACTAACCACACTATCATGGGTCTGCAGCCATGCGAAGCATGGTCAGATTACAGAGGGGAAGACAGGATCAGACAGGTATTGCACAACATGGAATGAGACAAATGACACTACAAAAGCCTTATGCTATATATAGGGCCTTAAAGGGGCAGGGGATTTTTTATTTTTTTTGGGGGTGGTTACAACTACTTTAAATCCCTACTAAAAAACCTAGCCCCCTATTAAAATCCAGATGAAAGTTCCCTGTAATAGAACACTTATTATACTCTTCCTCCTTCGCAGTCCTTGTCTCATATCTTCTCTAAGTACAGGTGGTCCCCAGGTTATGAACAAGATATAGGACTGTAGGTTTCTTCATGTCGAATTTGTTTGCAAGTCAGAACAGTACATTTCTAAGTAACTCCAGCCTGTGCTGTGATGTGGGATGTTCCGGGTGCTTCTGCGCATGCAGTCATGCTAATTGGGGCTCTACAGTGTGGGATGTGTCCGGCGCTGCAAGATGGCTGCTCTGTGGTATCTGGGACCAGTGTGGAGCACAGGCAGCCGGCAGTGATGTCACACTACCTCTGTTCCTAAGTAGGTGTCGCTCATAAATCTGATGTTCCCAACTCTGGGACCTGCCTATACCAGCACTGCATTCTCCATCAGGCTCTTCAGCATTCAACACTTCCTAGAATTTTGAATAAATGTGCACCCTGCCATGCACCATGGTTCCATTCTCTGACCCACCACGGCTGTGTCCTGATGTGATGCAGGGGTTGAAAGATGGAACAACAGCCTGCAGAGGAAATGTAAGGCACCTGACACTCTCAGAAGAGTCAAATGCTGAAACCGACAGGAGTTGCAGTATTTGAACAGAAGCATGGCATGTGACATGGGCCACCGGAGAGGCGAGCATAAATACGCTTCTATTGATGGATACTTTTTGAATTTCTTTTGGTTGCTTTAGGTCTTATAAAAACCTTACATGACTAACATACCTAATGATTCTTTACGCACCACATCAAATAAACTGTTCAAGGAAAGAGCACATTTTTGCTTAGTAAATCAAATAAGAGCATTAAAATGGTAATTTCATATCAATGGCAATGTATTTCAGTACACATGACAAACATAAGTCACTTGTGCCTTTTTTTACAAGCTAATGCTTTTATATTCTTTTTTTACAAGATAACATTACAGTTTAGAAGCTGCATTTAGGTAGCACTCGCTGCTGCTTCATTCATGATGTGTTTCAAGACTGTAAGAACAGTGAATCTGTAACCTGAACCATGCAACAGGAAAAATAAAAAAGGGGAAAAAAAAAAACGATAATATCTTCTGTAAACAAGGAAAGAGCTTAATTTGAGTCATTCCCAAAATATCTTTAAACCCAATTACAATGCAATTAGCTGGGTTTAAATGCCATGTGGACAGGCACATGTGTAACTCTACACTGTATACTTACACTAAGGAGAAATGTACATTAAATGTAAACCCTAGAGAGCTCCCAGTTGTATTAAAGTTTGACCACTTCAAAGGACCCCGTAGTTTGCCAAAGGCTGGTGCACTTTATACGTTCATAAACTCAATGTCTGTTTAGTGCTGGGAAAAGTTAGGCTGCTTACCTTTTAATCCTGTAATAAAAAAATATGTGTTTCATTGAGTAAATTACACACTCAATAAAATAATCGTGAGAGTTGTGAATAATAGGCATGATTGCTTAGTTCTCATTAGACTAATCGTTCGATCAAACAGATTCTGCCCTGTGTTCAGGCAAACCAACATTCAGGAGTGTATTGTCAGCCTAATTCATGCCAAAAAAATAGATATAAAATCATCAAAATGTTTTAGAATGCATCTTTAAATGCTGTCATAAAAGAGAACACGATTTTATTTAAACGGGACCCAGAGCTTTGTACATACAACACCTTGAAGTACCGTATATATCTTAAAGTGACACTAAAGGTTCGCAGAATTTTTTTTTTAAATAACAAACATGTCATACTTGCCTCCACTGTGCAGCTCGTTTTGTACAAAGTGGCCCCGAAAACCGTCTTCTGGGGTCACACGGCGGCTGTCTAGGCTCCTCCCCACCTCAGATAACCCCCTCTGGAAAGCACTCTCCCAAGGGGGTTACCTTGCGGGCGCGCTCCAGAGTCCTGTGGTCGGCGTCCATTGCCAAAGAGTATAGGACTCAGCCCCGCCTCTACGTCACTGGATTTGATTGACAGCTGTGCGAGCCAATGGATGCATTAAGGTGAAAAAACATATCTTTACAACCCCTTTAAGGACCATTGGAGCTGAGGGCATCGTAATGTGCAATTTCCATTTATCTATGTGGTGTGCTTTGAAGAACTGCTGTCAAATCTTGCTTCCCAGAGGTAGCATTACTATTACCTGCAGCTTCTGGGTTTTGGCACTCTACTCTGCATAAAAATTGCAGCCGTCAGGCTCATATACTTGTATGGACAACTTTGGCAATTCTAACAGTGTCTATGAACTAGGAGCTGTGGGTTATGGTAGCACTACCGATGGCATGCAGGTTTTGACAGTTATCACAAGAAGAATACCATGGCTGTGCACTGCAAGGCAGTTGTGCAGTTCCTTTGCAGTGTACATGTGCATTAAAGCGTTTGTTACCCCAACACTTCATATTCCTTTTATGTGCCTGCTGTACCATGTACAGTGGATATAAAAAAAACTATACAGACCCCATATAAAATATCAGGTTTCTGTGAGGTTAAAAAAAAATTAGACAAAAATAAATAATTTCAGAACTTTTTCCACCTTTATTTGTGACCTATAAACAGTACAACTCAGTGGAACAAACTGAAATCTTTTAGGTGGAAGTAAAAAAAAAAAAAAAAAAACAACAACATGGTTGCATAAGTGTGCACACCAATACTTTGTTGAAGCGCCTTTTGATTTTATTACAGCACTTAGTCTTTTTGGGTATGAGTCTATCAGCATGGCACATCTTGAGTTGGCAACATTTGCCCACTCTTCTTTGCACTCTTCTTTGCAAGGGCATTTCCTGTGCACAGCCCTCTTCAGATCACCCCACAGATTTTCAATTGGATTCAGGTCTGGGCTCTGGCTGGGCCATTCCAAAACTTTAATCTTCTTCTGGTGAAGCCATTCCTTGGTTGATTTGGATGCATGCTTTGGGTCACTGTCATGCTGAAAGAGGAAGTTCCTCTTCATGTTCAGCTTTCTAGCAGAAGCCTGAAGGTTTTGTGCCAATACTGACTGGTATTTGGAACTGTTCATAATTCCCTCTACCTTGACTAAGGCCCTTGTTCCAGCTGAAGAAAAACAGCCCCAAAGCACGATGCTGCCACCACCATGCTTCACGGTGGGTATGGTGTTCTTTTGGTGACGTGAAACGTTGTTTTTGAGCCAAACATATATCTTTTGGAAATGGAGTTCAACCTTGGTTTCAGAAGACCATATCACATTTTCCCACATGTTTTGGAGAGACTTCAGATGTGTTTTTGCAAAATTTTGCCGGGCTTGGATGTTTTTCTTCGTAAGAAAGGGCTTTCTTCTTGCCAATCTACCCGATAGCCCAGTGTTTCTCAACTCCAGTCCTCAAGGCGCACCAACAGGTCATGTTTTCAGGATTTCCCTTAGATAAAACAGCTGTGGTAATTACTAAGGCAGTAAAACAGATCAAATCACCTGTGCAAAATAATGGAAATCCTGAAAACATGACCTGTTGGTGCGCTTTGAGGACTGGAGTTGAGAAACACTGCCATAGCCTAGACATATGAAGAATATGGGAGATTGTTGTCACATGTACCACACAGTACTTTCCAGATATTCCTGAAGCTCCTTTAATGTTACTGTAGGCCTCTTGGCAGCCTCCCTGACCAGTTTTCTTATCGTCTTTTCATCAATTTTGGACGAACGTCCAGTTCTTGGTAATGTCACTGTGGTGCCATATTTTCTCCACTTGATGATGACTGTTTTCGCTGTGTGCCATGATATATCGAATGCCTTAGAAATTCTTTTGTACCCTTCTCCGGACTGATACCTTTTAACAATGAGATCCCTCTGATGCTTTGAAAGCTCTCTGCTGACCATAGCTTTTGTTGTAGGATGCGACTTAAAAAACTGTCAGGAAAGACCTACTAGAACAGCTGAACTTTATTTGGGGTTAATCAGAGGCACTTTAAATGATGGCAGGTGTGTACTGACTCCTATTTAACATGAGTTTAAATGTGATTGCTTAATTCTGAACACCGCTACATCCCCAGTTATAAGCGTGTACATTATACAATCACACTATTTTATTTTTACCCCCCCCCATAAAAGATTTCTGTTTGTTTTTTAATTAAGTTGTACAGTTTATAGGTCACATTAAAGGTGGAAGGAGTTCTGAAATGTATCTTTGTCACAATTTTTTACATCACATTTTAGACATGTAGACTTTTTATATCCACTGTACTTGCATGAGAAAGTATCCTGTTCTCGTTGCATTGATTCCTTTATGTGAAATCCCTTGTTTTCTTGCCAGCCCCTCTGCTTTCCAATTAAAAAACTGACCACACTAAGCAGGAGGGCACATTCTATGCATTAAGATAAAAAAACTATGTGTGGCAGCCTCCCCAGCACCCCCTAATTACTTACATGAGCACCATCTCTCTCCAGCGATGCCCATGAGTGTCTTAACTGTCCAGGACTCTACTCCTGATTGGCTGAGACACAGCTGCGGTGCCATTGGCTCCCGCAGCTGTCAGTTAGCCAATCAGGGGAGAGAGAGGGCGGGGCTCCGTGTCTGAATGGACACAAGGAGCTGTGACTCTGCTCAGGTGCCCCCATAGCAAGCTGAAGAGGAGGATCCGGGTTGCACTGTGCAAAACCAACGTCACAGAGAGGGCAAGTATAAAATGTTTATTTTTTTTTTTAACCAAGCCTTTACAATCGCTTTAAGTTGTTAATACAAAAATGTTTTGCCTGTGATTTCTATTTTAATCTTCACCCTCCGTTACAAGTGGCCTCTCATCCACTGCACAAAATATGGCTTTATTTTTATTTTTTTATTTTCAATAAATACTCTGGCCCGCTCCCCCCCCCCCCTGCACATCATTCACCTAAGGGGGCAGGGCCTATGGGCATCACAGAGAGCTTCCGGCTGAACCTGGAGGAGCCGGCAGTTTCCCGATGATATCACAGAAGAAGATTGAGGCGTGGGAGAGGGGGGCTTAGTATGGGCAGAGTTAGCAGAAAGCTCAATGGATTACGAGAGCGCTTACCAGGGCCCTCACAAGTAAAATGAGAACTACATCAGCCGCAATGGAAACTGTGAATTAATTATGCTGTCTCAGGGAGGGGATGCAAGAGCTGCAGATGCTGGAACATGTGCCAAAAGTGTAACACATGCATTCTTCGCCATGTTTTATCCTTTTAAAAATTCTGCAAATACAGAAAAATACCTGTTGAACTGCCAGAAAACGAATGTGCTCCTGACTTCCTGTTTGAGCTGACATCTGTTGTCAGCTCTGCCCAGCTTTCCCTTCTGAACTACAGAACACTGCCCCCTCTTCTCATCTCCAAAATATAAAGGGGAGGTGTCGAGTTATTACATGGCTAAATTATTTTCAGTGTTGTAGATCTGGCACAATGGGTTAAATCCCACAGAAAAGTCTTCTTTATTAAGATTACATATTTTCAGGACAGGACACTGCTATTGCTTACTCAAGAAATTTGTTTTTTACCTAATAACATTACCTTTCACTTGATATGATGTGTGCATGTGCCTAACCATAGTAGAAACATTAGATTGTCTGGTTAGTGGCAGGGACTGACGTAAAAGGAGAAAAACACTTTCCTAAGCTATTTTGCAGTTATCCACCATCGCCCCAATCCACACTATTTCAACACTTGGGGCTCCTTCACACAGGTGGCAAAAAACAGGTGATTGAGCCGCAAATCTACCACCCTCCGATCGTCCACCTAAATTCCACCATTACAGCATGACGGTGCTAAACACTTGCAGTGGCAAGTTGAACTTGGCTAGCAAAGTTTGATAGGCAGCATTGCCTGTCAAATGCCCCCAATTCAAGTCAATGGCAGCACTAAGCAAACATGAGCCAAATGCTTGCCTTACAGTTGTGGTGCAGTATTTTAATACAAAACCCGCTTGAAAAACAGGATTATCACCACCTGGAAGGCGTTAAAATACTGCCCTAGGCTGGTAGGCATTGCCGCCCATGTTTAACAGCCTTGAATGCTACCAAATCTCCAAAAGCTTGGAACTCACACAGCAGAGGGCACATGGCTGGTGTCAAGGGTTGGGGGTCCGTGTTCAAGCTGAGCCACTTACTGGATCTGCCTAAAGTCAATTACAGCTTAGGACACACATTAAAAAAGGGCCAGAATAATCCAAAACACTGTGCTATATCTTGAAGCTATAAGGATTCTAAAATGGCAATAGATAGGCAAATCCTGGTATTATCAAACTCTTTTCATCACTGAACTATTATTTTATATTGTCGAGTTAGTGGTTCTGGTGAGATCCCAGTAAGCAATTCCTGGAGTTGTGAAGCAATCCACAAAGTATTTCTACTTTCCTGCCAAGAGTCACCCTTTGGCAGTGCCCATGGGACCCCCACCTTCGCAGCTGTGCTCCTGTGCCAGCAGCTAAAAAGAGCTTGAAGTTGTTGGATAAATATTTAAGTGCTTTCCATGTTCCACAAGGGGTAGAAAAGAAATAGGGGCTGTAAAATAGTTTAGATCAACTGAGTGTTTAAATCCACATTAATGTTCGATTCACTACTGCAGAGTTTGCTAGTGTTAAAAAAAAGCTAAAAAGGTTTTATGAACTAGCTTCTGTGGAAAACACACACACACACACGGGAATTCCTAGAGAAGTCTACACAACAAATGTAGGGAACAGGTAAGTGAGGCTAGATTGTCCATAAGGGGGGGGGAGTCAGACTAGGCAAGAGGAGGAAGGGGGGGGGGGTCGGCCCGGCAAGAGGAGGAAGGGGTCGGCCCGGCAAGAGGAGGAGGGGGGGGGAGGTCGGCCCGGCAAGATGAGGAAGGAGAGTGCGCACAGGAGGCAGAAGGAAGGAGAGTGCGCACAGGAGGAAGGAGAGTGCGCACAGGTGGCAGGAGGAAGGAGAGTGCGCACAGGAGGCAGGAGAGTGCGCACAGGAGGCAGGAGGAAGGAGAGTGCGCACAGGAGGCAGGAGGAAGGAGAGTGCGCACAGGAGGCAGGAGGAAGGAGAGTGCGCACAGGAGGCAGGAGGAAGGAGAGTGCGCACAGGAGGCAGGAGGAAGGAGAGTGCGCACAGGCGGCAGGAGGAAGGAGAGTGCGCACAGGCGGCAGGAGGAAGGAGAGTGCGCACAGGCGGCAGGAGGAAGGAGAGTGCGCACAGGCAGGAGGAAGGGGAGTGCGCACAGGCAGGAGGAAGGGGAGTGCGCACAGGCAGGAGGAAGGAGAGTCAGCATTTAAGAATAAAATGTAATTAACCCTTCCACTTTAATGAAATGTCTCTATTGATATTTCAATAAAGCCAGTGTGATTTCCAGCGCACAACAGTGATCATGTGTGTGTTGGTGTGAATTAGCCTTAATACTAGGCACTTTAATTTCACTGCTTTACAGACCTTCAGTTATTTATATGGACAATGTAAGCACGCCACGATCTATGGACATTTTATGATATTCCTTGTCTATTATCCATCCATGGAAATGGGAGTGTGCTGTGTATATTTTTTTAAATAAAAATTGTGTTTTTTAAGCAATATCACACTATTGTGGTGCGCTTACATTTTTTGAGGACAAACGGCTACTGTATATTCATATATACATCCACTTGCATGAAGAAAGCGCTTCCTGGGCTGGGATCGTGTCTCCTATAGATGAAAGGATCTTGAGTGATGCAGTTACAGATGTTCATCTTTATATCACATGCGTTCCCTGACTTTTTATAATTTGAGAGTCAACTTCCTCTGGTAAGCAGGATTGCCTCTACACACTGGTGGTGACGAGTGTATTCAACCCCTTTTCACACTGCTGGGACTTTCACCAACCTATCATCCATCATTGTTGGCGATTTTTGGATAGGACTGTTTATCAACAGATTTTATATTGCAATTTTTCCTTATTGGCGCTGCACCCTCATTTTATATATATATATATATATATATATATATATATATATATATTTGCTTTTAGTGGTTCTACGATCATAACCTTTATTGCTGGCTGCCGTGGTCATTCTTATTTTTATTTGTTTTATCTTTTAGCCAAAGCGCAGATATTATTTGTTTTTTATTTATATGCATACAATGGAGGGCCAGAGAAGTTTATGTTGATTCTTTTCAAGGAAATAAAAAGGTAAGCAATAAAGAAGTACTTTCACCCCTATTAAAGCTCAGTTGGTTGAAGCGGTGGAAATTACGCTGTGATAGAAATTTTTGCGGGCTATAAAAGCCATTTCTGACAGCCACCAGTAACTCTGCAGCTGAGAAAGCGTTAAACCTCAGTTTGCCTTGAAGTGACGGTGCACAGATCCCCCCTCATATCCAGACTGTATTTCCACATAGGAAACAGAAAGTTTGCCATAATCTTAGATGTTGCCCTTCATATGTGAGTGTAGTGCATTCCTCGCACTCTATGTCACTGACCTAGAATAAGTCACTGAGAGGGCCGAGCTCCAGAATCTGTTAATCATTTGGGCAAATCAGTGAACACCAGCACTTAGAGAGCTGATATTTATTTCATTTGGAATGCTTCCATGTTAAATCAGATAGCTGAGTAACTAGCTCATAAAAGTTATTCAATACCAAAATAAGAAGTGTTATCTTCAGAAAGATGAGGCCAGTGATATGCTGTCAATTTCAGTGTCATGAAAGAACAATTTTTTAGTTTGCAATAGAAATTGGGTCCCTTCAGTTACTGTTTTATATTTGGAGTTGTGTAGAAGTTAGCCGACTTCTCATCACCTATTACTGGTGGCTGATGTTTGCCAGCATCCTGTCAAAATCAATGACAGGCAGAAATACGTAGCGTACGCTGGATGCTGTTGCAAATGGCACTCATAAACTGGGCCATATGCGCGGATCATGGACTTGTTGGGTCATACATCCCTGTCCGCAAGTACCACTAGGAACAACGTACAGCTATTGCATATTGCAACCTGTAATTGAGTTTGAAAAGCTGCTGGCAGTGGGATGTATGTTGCACTTTTGTCTCCTGGGTGCCCAAAACGTGCACAGATTTTTGCTGTTGGGGACAAACTCAAGTGCATGCCGCATAAAAGCACTCATCTCTGTATCTGAAAATATAAAAAGAACACTCCTATGGCCACATCCGTATGGGAATTTGGTGTAAAATAGGGCATAAAATAGTCCAAAGGTCGGACTTTAAAAAGGCACAATGGACAGTAGAAGATATTAAAAAAAAAAAATCTATTTATTACAATACATGGTACAAAAAGCAAAAAAAGGGTAAAGAATTAAAAACATATACCGTATTTATCGGCGTATAACACGCACACCAAGTTTAGGAGGGAAGTTTAAGAAAAAAATAAACTTACATTTAAATGCAGCCTTATCAGTGTCATTTGCAGCCTTGTCACAGTGCAGCCTTGCCCCAGTGTCCATTGCAGCCTTGTCACAGTGCAGCCTTGCTCCCCAGTGTCCATTGCAGCCTTGCCCCCCAGTGTCCATTGCAGCCTTGGCTGAATTTAATATTGGCGCCGCCAAGATCGCCACCGAGACAGGGCGGAGCGGGACGAACGCCGCCGAGAACACAGGGACTGCAGGGACTGGGCGGAGCCTAGATACACATAGCCGAGTGTACTCGGCTCCGCTCACAGTCACGCCGAGTTCCGCCCTATGATGGACATAACACAGGTCCAATGGCAGGACTGGGCGTGACTGTGAGCGGAGCCAAGAAAAGCCGAGTACACTCGGCTATGTGTATCTCGGCGGCGATCGCTCCGCTCACAGTCAGCGGAGATCGACGGGGATAGGTGGGTATTGGCGTATAACACGCACCCACGATTTTCCCCTGATAAATACGGTACATAATACATGACAGAGATGAACATGCATAGTATGCATTAGTGAGACCCTGTGCGTCAACGCGTTTCGCTATCTAGCTTCGTCAGGGCACACTCAGGGATGGTTGGAGAAAAACAGGTCTCACTGTCTTGCAAAGGGGTCCACGAAAGATGGTCTCACCAATAAAACTTCAAGTATTCTCAACTATAGTATTTCAAAATTGATAATATAGTTACCATATGGCACGTTGAGCCATTGGCTCTGTTTTATGAATATTCAAGTACTTGAAATACTATAGATGAGAATACTTGAAGTTTTATGGGTGAGACCATCTTTCATGGACCCCTTTGCAAGATAGTGAGACCTGTTTTTCTCCAACAATCCCTGAGTGTGCCTTGACAAAGCTAGACAGCGAAACGCGTTGATGCAGAGGGGCTCACTACTACATACTATGCATGTTCATCTCGGTCATTTATTATGTATACATTTTTAACGCTTTACCTTTTTTTGCACCATGTATTGTTATAAATAAAAATATATATTTTTTATATCTTCTACTGTCAATTGTGCCTTTAAAGTCCGACTGTTTGGCTATTTTATGCCCTATTTTTTCATCTCTGCATCTATATGCACTGTAGGAAATTCAAATTTTCAAGGTCCAAAACAAAGGCACGGAAAACTTTTTTTTTCTAAGAGATCCTGGCAGACTGCCAACTTTCTAATATAAACACGTAGAAACGGAATGAAAAAAAGTAAGTTATTTATTTTAAGATAACAACGAAAACTAGACATTAACCACTTCAGCCCCGAAGGATTTGCCCCCTTAATGACCAGGCCATTTTTTGCGATACGTCACTGCGTCGCTTTAACTGACAATTGCGTGATCGTGTGACGCTATACCCAAACAACATTTACGTCCTTTTCATTTCCCCACAAATGGAGCTTTCTTTTGGTGGTATTTGATCACCTCTGCAGTTATTTTTTGCGCTACAAACAAAAAAAGAGCGACAATTTTGAGGGGGGGGAAAAAACAATATTTTTTAGTTTTTGCTATAATAAATATAAAAAAAAAAAAAAAAAAAAAAAAAAAAAAATGTATTCATCAGTTTAGGCCAATATGTATTCTTTTGATATTTTAGGTAAAAAAATAAAAATAAAATCGCAATAAGCATATATTGATTGGTTTGCGCAAAAGTTATAGCATCTACATAATAGGGGATAGATTTATGGCATTTTAATTATTTTCCTACTAGTAAAGGCGGCGATCTGCGATTTTTAGCAGGACTGCGACATTGCGGTGAACAGATCGGACACTTGACACTTTTTTGGAACCATTGACATTTATACAGTTATCAGAGCTAAAAATAGCCACTGATTACTGTATAAATGTCACTGGCAGGGAAGGGGTTAACACTAGGGGGCGATCAAGGGGTTAAGCGTGTCCTAGGGAGGGGTTTCCAACTGTGGGGGCAGTGTAGTTACTATATGAAAAAGTGTAGCGCTTATTTTTGTGAAAGAGTCAGTTACCAACACATAACAAATGTTGCAAACATGCATATATATTAATTTCAGTGACACCAAGTGACTGAGTGTGATCCGTGAAAGAAAATATATGTAACAAATAAATCAGAACGAAGCAGTCCTCTATTGTGACCACACAAAAATGACAGTCCAAAAGTGTAGAAAAAACTGCAAGGTTGAAATAAAGAGTCCCACATGGATACATATGACCCTCTCTGTGAAAGGATAGAGACACCACCACCGATATAAGGAGGAGGCTTACCAGATGGTATTGACTTGGTAAGGTGTATACCACCCAAGTCAAAACAGGCTTAAATAATCAGTCAGCAAGGTGTATCCAGCTGGTCCTGAATCCGCATATGCCTGAGAAATGTATGTTCTCTTCCTGTATTGTTGCTTCTGTTAAGACAGTGATCCGACTTCCTCTGAAATCAATGGGTATAAGTTGCCTACAAGTCGCCAAGAAGTCGGATTGAAGTAGTACAGGAACCTTTTCTGAAGTCGGAGCGACTGCAGTAGTGTGCATTAAGATGGCTCCATTCACTTGCATTGATTTTCTCATGCAGCACGACTTGAAGAAGTCGGATCCAAAGTCGTCCCTGTGTGAATGGGCGCTAAATACAGTATTTGTAAATACGATGGACTGTTTAGATGTTAAATTTTAAAAGCAGCAGCAAACCTGCTGACCTTACATGGTTGCTAATGTGACAAAACACCTCTGATTTTCACATTTAACTAACAAATACTGTATTCAAGCATATAAGCTCAGTTTTGTGTTGAAAATAACTGTGAAATCTAAAACTCTGGTGGGCGAGTGAGTGAATAACTTGTATAGCGCTACAAATGCAAACTAAATCGCCTCAAGGCGCTTTGCATCCAGTGACGTCCTGATCCATCAGAAGAGGTGGGTCTTAAGTTTTTTCCTGAAGGCCCGATGGTTTTCTTCCATGTGGATGTCCGTGGGTAGAGCGTTCCATAGCCGTGGTCCTTGGACTGCAAATCTTCGTTCTCCTTTTGATTTGTAGTGAAACTTGGGGATGTGCAGGAGGTTTTGGTTGGTTGATCGGAGAATGCGCTTGGGGGTGTAGTGTTTTATCTTCTTGCATAAATATTGAGGAGCGTTTCCTTGTGTGCGCACTTGTGGGTGAGACAGAGGGTCTTGAATGTGACCCGATCCTTTACAGTTAGCCAATGAAGGGTCCTCAGTGAAGGGGTGATGGATTCCCAAGGTTTTTTTTGTGTTGCCAGTCTGGCTGCCGTGTTCTGGACGACTTGTAGGTATTTGAGTAGTCGTGTCGGGAGTTGATAATTGTTCCAACTACTAATGCTGTTTCCTCTTCTGGGATGAAGGGAATGAGTCTGCGAAGCAGGCGGAGGAGATGGTGAGATCCGCTGACTACTGATCCTATTTGTGCGTCCATCGACATCTCCGAGTCAAAGATGACTCCAAGACTTTTGACTTTGGTGCTCGGGGTAATGGTCTGTTCAAGAATGGTGGGTAGTGTCCAAGAAGTTTTAGTTTTTGTCTTTCGGTTTGCGTGGAGGAGAAGGAGTTCTGTTTTGGATCCGTTCAGTTTGAGGGAACTCTCAGTCATCCAATCATCAATGTGAGGCAATTTTTCAATCCGTGATATTGGTCTTTTTTCCGATAAAACGAAAGTAGAGTTGGGTGTCATCAGCGTATGAGTGGTAGCACAGGTCCTGTTTGCTGATAATTTTGAGGAGCGGGCAGAGGTAGATGTTGAAGAGCACGGGTGACGAGATCCTTGACAAGATGTCCGCTTGCCTCCTTCTCACTCTATCATTACTGTGCAGGAGCGTGGGGTGTAGCAAGATGGCGACAAAACGTCACTTCCTGACGAGACAGCGGCCACCGCCGGGTGTGCCAAGATGGCCGCCGCTCCGAAGCTAGGCCAAAGCCGCTGCCTTTCCCATGGCAGAGGCAGCAGAGCGCTCCGCAGATCGCGTGGTGTGCCGATCCGAACAGGTTGACCCGTTCGGATCATGGATCGGTGACGATCCGTTGCACCACTACTATTGGACCACTGATATCTCCACCGCCCTTAAAAGCATCTGAGCACACCAAGGTTGTTTTCGGTTTCCTATGATTGGATTGGGGACCTTATAGTCCTTGATAAGCTCTCTCTCGTAAGCCGGAAAAAACCCCAACCCCTGCAGGGGCCTCTCTTGACCCTAGCATCCCACCGGCGAGTCCAGAATGAAGCCGGCAGTTTCCCAGCTTACCAGAGAACCGATCAAGGACCAGAAGATCCCCAATCAGCTCTATGGTATAGGAAACCAGAAACAACCTTTGTGTGATTAGATGCTTTTAAGGGCAGAGGAGACATCAGTGGTCTAATAGACACCAGATCTCACTGCCTATTGTTAATTAGCTGCTAGGATGGCTTTTACAAAAAAGCTGGCCACTGGCTGCAGGCATTATCATGGTATACTACTTGAAACCAACGTAAATGTACGTTAGGGGGTTGCATGTATTTAACGCACCACAGCAGTCCAGGCTGGTGTTAATAAAGCCATAAAGCTTTTTTCACTGCTTGCTTATCATATGCCAATAGTTTAATGTCAATAGTCTGGACACATATGCAATTTAAATACTGGCAGAAAAGTACTAATTTAAGAAATAATTGATAAATAAAATTGACATTAACGCAATGAGTAAAATTAAATATTTTTCATGCCATTCCTGCTCTGTGGTCTTTACCAAGGCAAACTAAATATACCATTTAGTAAAATAGATGCCTCATCTGTTTGGGGACAACAGATGTCCCATAGTTACCATAATTTCCCAGGTGAACTGAGCTCCATCAATATAAGTACTAAAGCACTGCTATAATTGGGTCAGCAAACTGCACGGCTACATATTCAGTAAACAGAAATTTCTATTCTCAGCAAGCCATAACCATATAGTAGATAGTAGTCATTTACCTTTATTACTCCATAAAACTTAGAAAAACACCATTAAAGTCCACACTGCTGTGAAATCCACATTGAAATTACATGTTGGCAACTAGTGTAGCGAACAGGCTGTTAACTAGCACAAACAGATTGCGAGCAATAGAGGATCTGTGCTAAGCAGCAGGAGCTGCAACACAACCATTCCAGATGCAACTGTGCGGTCAGCTAAATCAGCACTGTAATAGTAAAGGCCATACCTTCTACTGTACAAAGAACACACTGATTTAAAGAGGAAGTAATCCCTGCAAAGTAAAAGCATAATGAGCTAGTATGCATCGCATATTAGCCCATTATGTGCCACTTGAAAGTGGCCGTGTCCATCTTCACCCCTCTTCCTTCCGGGGCCGTGGACTGTGACTGGCCGGAGTCGTGCGGGAGCTGACGGTCAAGGCACGGGCCCTGTAGAAATGGCACAATTGTGCCCTTTCCTCGGTGTACCGATGTCGGCGCAAGCATTTATGGCAAATATCGCCTAAACCATGCAGGTTTAGGAGATATTTCCAGTACTTACAGGTAAGCCTCAATATAAGCAAGTAAAAGTGGTATGTAAGGGTTTACAGCCACTTAAATGTTGATGGAGCTTGCTGTGCAAGCAGAAACCTGTGCTACCCTTTGTGTAAACAAAAAGAGGCTACCAATTTATGTGGCTATTTAAAGTGGACCTCAGTTTAAGAGTGAAGAAGATTTGCCATCTTAGGAATCATGCACTCTGGAGCTCAAAAACGCAGCTCCTACAGGATTGTGAGCGCTTGTTTTCTTTATCGTACACCACGGGACACAGAGCCAGTCATTACATAATGGGTTAAGGGTCACCAGCGGTGATTGGACACTGGCACAACCAATAGAATGCAGTTCCCCTCCATATAACGCCTCTCATCAGGGGAGTTCCTCAGTTTTTTCGCCAGTGTCTAAAGGTGTTGGACGCGATAGGATGTGCTAAAGGAAAGCTCTGCCAAGGAGACCCTCTGGGGGTAAAAGAGCTATGCTTCTGGACCCATCCAAGACGCCTAAAGTAAGCCAAAACTGGATGGGATCCGGGCCTCACGAGTGAGGCGTCGCCTGTAATGTCTCTCCTCGGAGGACTGGGCTCTAAGATCCAGCACTTTCGCTACTTCGCTAAAGTCCTGGTAAGAGTCTTTTACAAGGCCCAGGGGAGAGGCATCCTTTAAATAGGAACCCATATCCCTGAAGGTTGGCACACACAGCCCGCCGTGATGGGTGAAGATTGGTATTTGTCCGATTTTCAGCAGAAAAAAGCCTGCGGCGAGGATAAAGGTAAGAGGTTAGAGTCCTAAACTAAGTTTAAGGACCTTTCCTAAGGATAAGTGGATGTCTTCTCTTATGCCGCCACTGGGGGGAGTAAAGAGCTGAGTGTTAACTCACCTTGCTCTGTTCAGTGTCTGTTTCCTGGGACAAGCACACTGTGAGTTTCCTCTGCTGCAGAGTCTTGCTTGGCCACCTCCCTCCTCCTCTCGAATGGCCGACCAGACACCTGCAGAAGCCGGTAAGGATGGCAGGGTGCTGGATAAGGGAGCTTCCCTTGCACCGTAGTCGCCGCCATTGAGCTCTAGGAGCCGCACGTGCTCACGGGGGCGCGCTTTATCGGCGGCAGGAGGGACGGGAGGTCACGAGCATGCGCGGGCACGTGAGCGCGCAGGCACGTGAAAACGGCGCCTGTTTACAAAGGCATAAAGGTCTGCAGTGACCAGCAAGCTCACTCCTTTTGGGATACAGCAGCATTACAGGGATTTAAGACTCCATGTGGACAGGCTGAGTACTACCGAGACAGACACCCACTTTTGTGCATAAAACTGTGTGTTTAAAGTTGCATACTTTATGTAGATTGCTAAACTTAGCACAGTAGTATATGCATTTTTGGTACCTTGGTTTTTTCTTAGCAGTATGCCTTCCAGGGGAAGAAATTCTGACAAAAGAGATAAAAAAGCACCGCCGCCTGAGACGCAGCTGTACAGGATAAGCCATTACCACTATCAGGTATGGCAGCTTCCCCAGTGAAGCCTGGGCCTGCGTATGTCTGAGGACACTTTGTCAGCAGCCCTAAATAACCTAGAAGAGAGAATCGCCACATTAATCGCTAAGTCTTCTAAAAAGGACAGAAAGCGAAGCAGATCTCCTTCGGTGGTTGACCTCCTTTCAGAAAAAACTGAGAATGAGGAGGATGAAGAGGATGCTACACCGGCAGAGGATGAGGAGTCGGACAGATCAGGGATATCAGATGAGCCTTTCTCTGCATCCCAGATTCTGAAGTCGCAGGTGCAATGTTATGCTGGAACAGTGCGTTCTGCATTTAAGTTACCCTCTTCGGAGGTAACTGAATCACCTGTCTCCTCCCTGAGTTCATTAAGATCCCTGCAGGGTGCATGCTCTTTCCCGGTTCATCCATTACTAGAGGATCTAATGTACGCAGACTGGCAACACCCAGATAAGCGTTTCTCACCTCCAAAAAAGTTTGACATTCTTTATCCTATGGAGGAGAAGTTTTCAAAGAAATGGAGCCTGCCTTCTGTAGACGCAGCTATTTCTTGTGTAAATAAGAACCTGACGTGTCCGGTGGACAACGTACAAGTGTTTAAAGATCCTTCTGAGAAAAAGTTGGAATCTTTACTTAAATCTTCCTTTCTTTTAGCTGGCTCAGTTACCCAGCCTGCTGTAGCAGCAGGGGGGATGTGTCAGGTCATCAGACAGCAGGTAAAACAGGGGCTGAAGGATCTGCCTCAGGCACAGGCCAAATTATGGGAGAATTTGCCTAAACCCTTATGTTTTACAGTGGATGCCATGAGAGAGTCTATTCTACAAGCATCACGCCTTACACTCCAGCTGGTGCATATGCGCAGAGTTCTTTGGTTAAAGCATTGGTCAGCAGAAGCTCCATGCAAAAGACTCTTGGCCAGTTTCCCCAAAAGATATCAAGCGGTAAAACCACTCTTACCTGAGAGAAAGAAAAACAAGAGGCCTTGTTTTAAAGGTTCTCTTTGCCCGGCTCCGGGGAAACCTGCCTCCAGCCAGTGGCGGCGGCATTTTCAGCCAGCCACAAAAGCCAAAGGAAATCAGGCTCAGAAGAACAAGAAGCCATGGGGTTCAAGAGCTAACAAGCAAGACCCCAAAGCCTCTCTGTGAAAGGGCGCCCCTGCTCGGCCGAGTGGGAGGAAGGCTTTGTCAGTTTTCAGCGGCATGGCAGACAGAAATCCAAGACAAGTGGGTAGTATCTACAATATCCTCAGGGTACAAACTGGAATTTCGAGAGATCCCATCTTCTCAGTTCCGAAGTTCAAGACTCTCCAAAGATCCACAAAAAAAGAGGATCCTTCTTCAAAAGTTTTTGATCACTTACTGTCTCAAGGGGTGGTTACAGAAGTACCCCTAAAGGAGCAAGGTTCAGGTTTTTATTCAAACCTCGTGATTCCAAAACCAAATGGACATGTCAGACCCATCTTGGATCTAAGATCTCTAAATCGGTTTCTGAACATACGCCATTTTCAAATGGAAACGGTTGGATCCGTGGTCGCCTCCTTACAAGGCGGACAATGCATGGCGCCCATAGACATCAAGGACGCATATTTACATATACCGATACATCCCGCTCACCAAAAATTCTTAAGGTTTGCGGTAGAACATCGCCACTTCCAATTTGTGACCCTGCCCTTTGGTGTGGCTACTGTGCCCAGAGTATTTACAAAGGTCCTAGCTCCTCTGTTAGCAAATCTGAGGACACAGGGCATAGCGGTAACAGCCTATCTAGACGATCTACTTGTAATAGATCAGTTGGTGGCAGGATTAAATTGCGCTGTGCTCACTACAGTAAAGTATCTGGAGCATTTAGGATGGATTGTAAACCTACAAAAATCCGCTCTGCAAGCCCAAAGAAGGGTAGAGTATTTGGGCCTGATCATAGACACAGCCCAAAGGAGAGTATTCCTACCAGAGCCAAAGATACAGTCTCTGATAGACCTGATCCACAAGATCAAGGCAAAAAAGGGGCCATCAATTCGCCTTTGCATGAGGCTACTAGGGAAGATGGTGGCCTTGTTCGAGGCTGTCCCTTACGCCCAGTTTCATTTGAGACTACTGCAAAGCAGTATCTTAACTACCTGGAACAAAAAAGATTCAAGCTCTGGATATTCCCATGCGCCTGTCTCCACAAGTGCGCCAAAGTTTCAACTGGTGGCTAGAGACAAAGAACCTACGGAAGGGAAGATCCTTCCTCCCAGTCACCTGGAAGGTGGTGTCTACAGATGCCAGCCTATTGGGCTGGGGAGCAGTGTTCGAAGAAGCTTCAGCCCAGGGAACCTGGGCCAAGACACAAAAGAGCCTGCCCATCAACGTACTGGGGATCCGGGCAGTATATCTAGCCCTCAAAACCTGGACACACAGGTTATAGGGCCACCCGGTTCGGATTCAATCCGACAATGCTACTGCAGTAGCTTACATCAATCACCAAGGAGGCACCCGCAGTCAGGGTGCTCAGAAGGAGGTGAAGCGAATTTTAGCATGGGCAGAAGATCATGTTCCTTGTCTATCTGCAATCTTCATCCCAGGGATAGAAAACTGGCAAGCGGACTATCTAAGTCGCCAGCAGCTATCACCAGGAGAGTGGTCTCTCCATCCAGATATCTTTCAGGCCATATGCCAGAGATTGGGGACCCCGGATGTAGACTTGCTAGCTTCCAAGTTCAACAAGAAGTTGGACAACTTTGTGTCCAGGACAAGAGATCCTCTAGCCTACGGAACAGATGCTCTAATAATTACCTGGAATCAGTTCTCACTGATCTATGCATTCCCCCCGATCCCTCTCTTACAAAGACTACTTTGCAGGATCAAAAAGGAGGGAATACCAGTAATCCTAGGGGCCCCAAATTGGCCCAGGAGGCCTTGGTACGCTGAAATCGTAAAGATGATGGTAGGAAGACCCTGGAAGCTTCCGCTGCGACACGACCTGCTGTCCAGTATTCCATCCTTCCTTACAAAAGCTAAATTTAACGGTCTGGCTGCTGAGACCCACATTTTGAAGAAATGAGGGGTCTCTGGTCCAGTTCTTTCTACGCTCATTAATGCTAGAAAGCCAGCCTCCAGACTTATCTACTATAGAGTCTGGAAAGCATACGTTTCCTGGTGTGAATCCAGAAGATGGAATCCTCAGAAATATGAAATAAGCAGGATTCTTGCCTTTTGCCAGTTAGGAGTGGATATGAAATAAGCCCTCAGTACCATCAAGGGTCAAATATCGGCTCTATCAGTCTTCTTTCAGAGACCATTGGCATCTCATTCCCTAGTTCGGGCGTTCATTCAGGGGGTACTGAGGATAAATCCGCCAGTCAGGTCTCCCTTGTGCCCGTGGGATTTGAATTTGGTATTGTCAGTGTTGCAAAAGCAACCCTTTGAACCTATTCGCCATATTCCTTTAATTATTTTAGTAGGAGATTGGCCTTTTTGATTGCTATTGCTTCTGCTAGAAGAGTATCAGAACTAGCAGCTCTTTCTTGTAAAGAGCCTTATCTAATTTTTCACAAAGACAAAATTGTACTACGACCCCATCCTGCCTTTTTACCGAAGGTGGTGTCGGCTTTTCATTTGAATCAAGACATTGTTCTGCCTTACTTTTTTCCAGACCCGCGGACGGCGGGGGAAAAGTTATTGCACTCTCTAGATCTAGTGAGAGCGGTAAAGGTGTATCTGCAGGCAACCGTTCAGATACGTAAAACAGATGTTTTGTTTATTTTGCCAGATGGTCCCAAGAAGGGCCAAGCGGCATCAAAATCCACCATTTCCAGGTGGATTTGACAAGTAATTGTTTAAGCTTATGGTTTAAAAAACAGGACTCCTCCTTTTTCTGTTAAGGCGCACTCTACCAGGGCGATAAGTGCTTCATGGGCAGTGCACCACCAGGCTTCGATGGCTCAGATCTGTAAAGCTGCAACTTGGTCTTCAGTCCACACATTTTCCAAATTCTATCAAATAGATGTGAAGGGACATGAGGATTCCGCCTTCGTGCGAAGTGTGCTGCAGGCAGCAGTATATGGCTTCTTGTCCGCAAGCGGCCTGCTTGATCTGGGTCTCCCACCCTTCATATTGAGCATTGCTCTGGGACGTCCCATTATGTAATGACTGGCTCTGTGTCCCGTGGTGTACGATAAAGAAAACAGGATTTTTATAACAGCTTACCTGTAAAATCCTTTTCTTGGAGTACACCACGGGACACAGAGGTCCCCCCCTTCTTATGGGAACCTTACTGCTTTGCTACAAAAACTGAGGAACTCCCCTGATGGGAGGGGTAATATGGAGGGGAACTGCATTCTATTGGTTGTGCCAGTGTCCAATCACCGCTGGTGACCCTTAACCCATTATGTAATGACTGGCTCTGTGTCCCGTGGTGTACTCCAAGAAAAGGATTTTACAGGTAAGCTGTTATAAAAATCCTGTTTTTTCTGCCTAGAAACTCCCCTCTGTTAGCCAATGTGTCAATGCACACTATGGCTTTTTCAGGCATATGCTCCTACAGGCAGAAAAAACACTCCCACCAAACCCACATTTTTTGAGAGGAGCTAGTGCCCCAAAGAAATAAAAAAAGCCCAAAGAAGCTCGAAAACGCACGGAAACGTTTGTTCCAGCTTTTTGTTTTGTTTATACAGTGGTTAAGAAAATACTACAGTGGGGAAAATTATGATAAGTTTGCCCAATTTCAAAGGAATGAAGGGTCTAGAATTTTTATCATAGGTGTATTTTAAATAATATAGACAGAATATCAACCAAAAAGACAGAAAAAAAACACACATTACAGTATACAAATTTTATTTTACTCATTGAACTGCAACTCAATTTATAAGTAGTTGATCCCCAAGCAAAACATGACTTAGTACTTGGTGGAGAAACCCTTGTTGGCACGCACAGAGGCAAGAGGTTTCTTTTAGTTGGTTACCAGGTTTGCACACATCTCAGGAAGGAATTTGGTCCACATTTTTTAAAGATCTTCTCCTAATCATTAACCACTTCCCGCCCAGTCAATAGTGAATTGACGTCCGGGAAGTGGTTGCATTATCCATACTGGACGTCATATGACGTCCTGCAGGATAATGCCTTGCGTGCACCCGCGGGGGCGCGCAGCGCGGTGATCGGGGACGGCATGTGTCCCTCGGACACAGCGCTTCCCCGATCACGGTAAACAGCCAATTTCATTGGCTGTTTACCATGTGATCGGCTGTGTCAAAGTCACAGCCGATCACCTGTCAAAACAGACTCGGCGGCGCGCTCCGTGCGCGCCGCCACAGGCTTGCAGAGCGGGGATCGGGGAAGGCGAGTGTCCCTTGGACACAGCGCGTTCCCGATCAGAGTAAACAGCCAATGAATTGGCTGTTTACCACGTGACCGGCTGTGTCCAATCACAGCCGGTCACAAATGTAAACAAACTCCACAGGAGTTACTACCTGATCCCTGCTCTCTCCTCACACACCGATCTGTGAGGAGAGAGAAGAGATCAGTAAGTTAGCTCAGTGTAGTTTGTCTACATAAGTTTACAGTGCACAACACGCCCCCCCCTCCCATAAAGAGGACCTGTCACACAGCCCAGCACATCAATCAGCCCAGCCAATCAGCCCATCTGTCAATCAGCCCATCTGTCAATCAATCAGCCCATCTGTCAATCAATCAATCAGCCCATCTGTCAATCATCTGTCACAGGCCCACCTCCATCGGTACCGCCATTGGTACCGCCACACAGGCTACCAGTACCGCCTACCGCCACCAGTACCGCCACCAGGCCCAGCAGCTATACTGCCACACAGGCCCGCTACCAGTATCACCACTAGTGCCGCCATCGGTACCACCACCAGTACCACCACCCGTACCACCGTCGGTAGTGCCACCACCACCTGTACCACCACCCGTACCGCCATCGATACCACCACCACCCGTACCGCCATCGGTACCACCACCACCCGTACCGCCATCGGTACCACCACCACCCATACCGCCATCGGTACCACCACCACCACCCATACCGCCATCGGTACCGCCGCCACCACCACCACCTGTACCGCCATTGGTACCACCACCACCCATACCGCCATCGGTACCACCACACAGGCCCACCACTAATACCTCCATCGGTACTACCACACAGACCGCCACCACTACCACCAGCAGTACCATTACACAAGCCCACCAATAAGCACTGCCATAATGTCCCAAAGGGTTTACACACCTGAGGAGGCATATGCCATTCTTGCCATGTCAGATGATGAGAGCAGCGGGGAGCTCCCATTATCCGATTCTGGTTTGGAATACGAGCCAGTGGAGGATAGTGGCTCAGAGTCCGAGTCCCCGGAGGAAACCGTCCCTCCCAAAAGAATGCGATCAGCACCAAGATCAGGAGAACTGCCCACCACCAGCAGCGCCATACCCCAGGAAGAGGAGCTCAGTACAAGTAATGGAAATGCACGCCCAACCCGAAGAATCCAGCCCCAATCCTACCTTCCCGATGCCCTGGCAAACCCCTTATGGTTGCCTGCCAACTCAGGATCCGCTATCATCCCCCCTTTCACCGCACAGCCAGGTGTGCAGCCCGACACTACAAATTTTTCTAAATTTGATTATTTTTGTTTATTTTTCCCACAAGATTTGCTGCAGAATATAGTGGATCAAACGAATCTGTATGCATCCCAATTTATTGCTGCCAACCCCGATTCTTCCTACGCCCGCATGTTCCAGTGGCGGCGTCTAACATTGGAGGAATTTAAATTATTTTTGGGCCTTATGTTCAATATGGGGCTTACAAAAAAGAACGAAGTCCATTCATATTGGTCCAAACGTCCCATCCAACACATGCCCATATATTCCGCTGTCATGTCCAGGAAAAGATACAACATGATTATGCGCTTTCTCCACTTCAATGACAATTCACAGTGCCCTCCCCGAGATCATCCCAACTACAACAAATTGTACAAGATACGCCCCCTAATCAATGCCTTTTCCCAGCGATTTGAAGAAGTTTTCATCCCAGACCAAAAAATTTGTGTGGACGAGTCCCTCGTACATTTCACCGGCCGACTGCAGTTCAAGCAGTACATACCAAGCAAGAGAACCAGGTATGGGTTAAAATTAAATAAATTATGTGATCGAGCCACTGGATACGTCTGCAAATTCAGGATCTACGAAGGCAAAGACTCCCAGCTCCAGCCCCATGATTGCCCCACATATATTGGAACCAGTGGGAAAATTGTCTGGGAGTTGGCATACCCCCTGTTCGGAAAAGGTTACCATTTATATGTTGATAATTATTATACCAGCCTGCCCCTTTTTCGCCACCTTTACAGTAAACAAACCCCGGCCTGCGGTACCTTCAAAAAAAAACGGAAGGGATTCCCACAAAATTTATTGACAAAAAAATTGCGACCTGGAGGATCGGCATCCATGCGGAACGAGGAGGCGTTGGCCATGAAGTGGAGGGACAAGAAAGATGTCCACATCCTCTCTACGATCCACAATGACACCATGGTGGAGATCCCAAGAAGACGCGGCTCCATTGTAAAGCCCGAATGTGTCCACGACTACAATTTGTACATGGGGGGGTGGATTTAAACGACCAGATGCTACAGCCCTACTTAACCAGAAAGTCCCGTTATTGGCACAAAAAAGTTGCGTTTCACCTGGCCCTTTTTAATTTGTTTGTCTGCTACCAAAAAGCAACTCAAAATCACCAACTCCACTACCTCCAATATATCGAAGATATCATCGATGCCCTCATTTACCAACAAGATCCCGCCCCAGGAAGCATTCGCTCTGATAGTGTGAGTTGGCTTCACGAGCGACACTATCCCTTTAGCATCCCCCCCACAGAATCTGGAAGAAGACGCCAAAAGAAATGCCGTGTATGCAGCAGAGGAGGAGTAAGAAGAGACACCAGCTATTATTGTCCCGATTGTCCCTCCCAACCTGGCCTGTGCATCGGAAATTGCTTCAAAAATTATCATACATCCATTAGTTCCCCTTATTATTAACAGACTGCCATTTCCCCATTTGCCTGCTACCATGTTACTAACTACCTTCCATGTTAATTAACTGACCCTGGCCTGTTTACCGACGATGTCTTTGCTTGCCGATTTAAACCACGTTTCTGACCTCCACGTGCACCAACCTCATCCTGTTTACCAACGATGCCTCTGCCTGCCGATTTAAACCACGTTTCTGACTTCCATGTGTACCGACCTTGGCCTGTTAATCGACCATGTTTTTGCCTGCCACTTGGACTGATCTTTTGGCCATCTACTTTTAGTACACAGGGGTCTCACATATGTGAGGGGCTTCAGAATAGCGTTCTGAGTAGAGAAAACCAGTTTTTCGTTTTCTGTGCTCCAAGAACAGGGTCTGGTTGCCCGGAGGCTTCAAAGCGATTTGGGTGGGAGAAGCCTCTACCCCTGTCCCCCTGGCCCTAAGCTTGATGGTCCTTCCTGCTGCCTGGACCAATAATTTGGCTGTGCTGACCATATTACTGCCTGTAATGACCCATGACATTATGGACCATGTTTCTTCCTGCTGCTTGGACCAATACTTTGGCTGTGTTGACCATATATCTGCCTGCTGCCTCTACTGACTTTGGACAGCATTTCTGCCGGGACACCTCTGCCTGCTACCTGGACCTGTGCTTTGGCTGTGCTGACAGTATCTCTGCCTGCGCAAACTATGGACAGTATTCCTGCCTGCTGCCTGGATGATTGCTTTTGCAGTCGCTGACCTCATCCCTGCCTGCTGCCTGGACCGATGCTCTCCTCTGTGGACCACTGCACTTCTAAAACCACAGGTAATCTTTTGTTATTTGGTATGTACCTGCTATGTGTTAGATATATGAAGGGCCTTCAAAAATGTGATCGGTAGTCAGAAAATGATATGTGCAATTAATGCTGCTAGAATGCCTGGAGGTGCTACTTGGATGTTGGGCCTCTGTATGTGGCCAGGCTGTGTAAAAGTCTCAAACATGTGGTATCACCATACTCAGGAGGAGTAGCAGAATGCATGTTGGGGTGTAATTTTTGCTATGTACATATTATGTGTTAGAAATATCTTATAAATTGACAACTTTGTGTAAAAAAAATGCATTTTAATTTTTTCTCCACATATTCCAAAACCTTCTGGAAAAAAATGAACCGTTCAAAAGACTCATAATGCTTCATAGATTATACGTTGGGGTGTGTGCTTTCCAAAATGGGGTCATTTTGTGGAAAATTCCATTGTCCTGGTGCTCCAGGGCCTTCAAAAGTGTAATAGGTGGTTGAGAAAGGATATGTGCGATTTATGCTTGTAGAACGCCTGAAAGTGCTACTTCAATGTTGGGCCTCTGTATATGGCCAGGCTGTGTAAAAGTCTCACACATGTGGTATCGCTACACTCAGGAGGAGTAGCAGAATGTATTTTGGGGTGTAGTTGCAATTATGCATATGCTGTGTGAGAGAAAAAAACTGTTAATATGACCAGTTTGTGTAAAAAAAAAAAATAATAATTTAAATTTTCCCAAGAATTGTGGGAAAAAAATACAACTTCAAAAAACTCACTATGCCTCTTAGTAAATACCTTGGACTGTCTACTTTTCAAAAAGGGGTAATTTTGGGGTATTTGTACTTTCCTCGCTTGTTAGTGTCTCAAGAAATGAGATATCCCTTCAGTACATCAGGCGTGATCAGATGTGATAAATTTTCAGTGATTGCCACCATAGTTTGTAGACTCCATAACTTTCACAAAGACCAAATAATATACACTAATTTGGGTTCATTTTACCAAAGATATGTAGCAGTATACATTTTGGCACAAATTTATGAAGAAAAATTACTTATTTGCAAAATTTTACAATAGAAACTAAATAAAAGTGTTTTTTGTTTTTTTTAAATTGCTGTTTTTTTGCTTATATCGCAAAAAATAAAAAACCCAGTGGCGATTAAATACCACCAAAAGAAAGCTTTATTTGGGAGAAGAAAATGATAAAAATTTTGTTTGGATACAGTGTAGCATGACTAAGTAATTGTCATTCAAAGTGTGAGAGTACTGAAAGCTACAAATTGGTCTGGGCGGGAAGGTGCATAAGTGCATGGTATTGAAGTGGTTAAGGTTTCTTGGCTGTAGCTTGGCAACTCGAAGTTTCATCTTCCTCCATAAATTTTCTATGGGATTAAGGTCTGGAGACTGGCTATGCTACTCCATGACCTTAATGTGCTTCTTTTTGAGCCACTACTTTGTTGTCTTGGTGGTATGTTTTGGGTCATTGTCATGCTGGAAGACCCATCCATGACCCATCTTCAGTGTTCTGGCTGAGACCCCTTTCACACTGGAGCGTATTGCAGGCGCTATAGCATTAAAAATAGCTGCACCATTGTCTCCTGTGTGAAAGCCAGAGGACTTTCACACTGGAGCGTTGCACTAGTAGGACGGTAAAAAAAGTCCTGCTAGCCGCATCTTTGGAGCGGTGTGTTTACCGCTCCTCCACCGCTGCTGCCCATTGAAAATCAATGGGACAGCTATACCGCCCCGCAATGCGCTGCTTCAGCAGCGCATCGCGGGCGGTTTTAACCCTTTCTCGACCGCTAGCGGGGGGTAAAAACCCCCTGCTAGCGGCCAAGATGCGCCGCAAATCCGCCCATAGCGTTTTACCGCCGACGCTATGGGCGGCTCAGTGTGAAAGGGGGTCTAAGGGAAGAAGGTTCTCATCTAAGATTTTACAATACATGGCCCCATCCATCGGCCTCTCAATGTGGCAGTCAATCTGTACGATCTGCACCATGCAGAGAGACAGCCTCAAAGCAGGTTTCCACCTCCATGCTTGACTGCAGGGATGGTGTTCTTAGGGTCACAGTCAGCATTTTTCTTCCTCCAAACACGGCGAGTCCCCCTTCTCAAGAAAGCACATGTACAGTCATACCAATGAACATCTAAATGATTCAGGGAAGGATTGGGAGAAAGTGCTGTGGTCAGATGAGACCAAAATTTTGCTCTTTGGCATTAACTCGATTCGCCATGTTTGAAAGAAGAAAAAAAAAAATGCAGATTATGACCCCAAGAAAACCATCCCTACAGTCAAGCACGGAGGTGGAAACATTATGCTTTGGGGCCGTTTCTCTGCTAAAGGTACAGGCCGACTTTGATGGGCCAATGGACGAGGCAATGTTTTGTAAAATCTTGAATGAGTACTTTCTTTCCTCTTCCCTTTCAGAACACGGAGGATGGGCTGTGGATGGTTTTCCAGCACGAGAATGACCCAAAACATACTGCTATGGTAACAAAGGAGTGGCTGAAGAAGAAGCTCTTTAAGGTCATGGAGTGGCCTAGTCAGTCTCCAGACCTTAATCCTATAGAAAATGTATGGAGGGAGTTAAAACTTCAAGTTGGCAAGAGACAGCCAAGAAACCTTAAGGATTTAGAGAAGATCTGTAAAGAAGCGTGGACCAAAATCCCTCCTGAGATGTGTGCAAACCTGGTAACCAACTACAAGAAACATCTTGCCTCTGTGAGTGCCAACCAGGGTTTCTCCAAGTAATAAACCATGTTTTGCATGGGGATTAAACACGTATTTTACTCACTGAACTGCAACTTAGTTTATAGCATTCATTCTATGTGTTTTTCCTGGATTTTTGGTTGATATTCTGTCTCTACCATTTCAAACAGACCTATGATAAAAATTATAGACCCTACATTTCTTTGTAAGGGAGCAAACTTACAAAATATGCAGGGGATCAAATACAATTTTTTCCCCTCTGTATCTAAGAGGGTTTGTGAAAATAAAAATGCTTATGCTCAAAAAAGTTCAAAGAAGCGTGAAGAAGCTCAATAAAAAAATGTGCACAAGAGCACAAAAAAGCACAAGCTTCTTCAAGCTTAAATAAAAGCTTAAATGCCTTTTATTTTTTTTAGCTGCAGTGTGCATGAGCCCTAATAGGGAGCACATAGAATATGCTATATATACGAGCCACTGAGAGCCTGAGCCAGCAGCTCCTGCCCCCTCCACATCCCATACTCCAGTGAGTGGCGGGGGGATCAGAGAGTGGTGACTGATGGTCACAAGCTCTCTGCTCAGGGAGCCCTGAAAACCGAGCGATCAGCGGCATTTGATCGCTCGGGTCTCAGTGTTCGAGACAGATGCAGAATTGGACCGATGCTGCATCCATCAAGGCAAGTATGATTGTGCTTAAAAAAAACATGCTTCTCTATTAAATAGCATTAAAAGCGTGCTGCATGACATGATTGAGTCTGATGCCTGAGTATACTGATTCTAAACCCTTAAGGTAAGATACCACAGATGAGGTGTCTTTACCCGTAGACGTGGTGTATCTGGCTTTTGCAAAGGCATTTCATACAGTTCCCCATAAACGTTTACTGTACAAGGTCTGTCAGCATGGAAAAAAGGGCGAGTACATGGATTGAAAACTGGCTACAACAGGGGCTAGTTCAGAGGGTAGCTATATATGGGGAGTACTCAGAATGGTCAGGGGTGGGTAGTGGGGTCCCCCAGAGTTCTGTCCTGGGACCAAGCCTATTAAATTTATTCATAAATGATCTGGAGGATGGGATAAACAGCTCAATCTCAGTATTTGCGGACTATACTAAGCCAAGCAGGGCGAGAACTTCTCCACAGGATGTGGAAACCTTGCATGAAGATCTGAACAAATTAATGTTGTGGGCAACTACATAGCAAATGAGGTTCGAATGTAGAAAAATGTAAAATAATGTATATGAGTGGCAAAAACATGAATGCAATCTACTCACTAGGGGGAGAACCTCTGGGGGAATCTAGGATGGTAAAGGACCTGTGGGTCCTTGTAGATGACAGGCTCAGTAAAGGCATGCAATGCCAAGCTGCTGCAAGCAAAGCCAACAGAATTTTAAAATGCATTAAAAAAGGAGAGATAAAATGTTAATTCTCCCACTCTACAAGACTCTGTTTTGGTTGCACCTGGAGTATGCCATTCGGTTCTGGGTACCAGTCCTCAGGAAGGATGTGTTGGAACTGGAGAGTCCAGAGAAGGGCAACAAAGCTAATTAAGGGCTTTGTTTGTAGTCTTTCCCCATAGCCGACGATCTCAGTAATGCGGAAAGACTACAAGCACTGAACTTATTCTCTCTGCAGATGAGAAGCTTGAGAGGGGATACGATTTCAATGTACAAATACCGTACTGGTGACCCCACAATAGGAATAAAACTTTTCCGTGAAAGGGAATAAAAAATAAAAAAAAAGACACACGGCCATCAACTAAAATTAGAAGAGAAGCCGTTTAACCTTAAACTGGTTAGGAGGGTTCTTTACTGTAAGAGCGGTGAGGATGTGGAATTTTCTTCCACAAGTAGTGGTTTTCAGCGGGGAGCATCGATAGTTTCAAAAAACTATTAGACAGGCACCTGAACGAGCACAATATACAGGGATATACAATGTAATACTGACATAAAAACACACACAGGTTGGACTTAATGGACTTGTGTCTTTTTTCAACCTCACCTATTATGCAACAGTTCAAATAAGACAAAACAACTGATCATGAACAAGTTATGTGACACAATCAGGGCATTCCGTATTTCAGAAATGTGAACGAATGTAATTCCTACCTGCAGGAGCTGTGTGGCCGTGGCTCTTTGTTCCGGGTTCTTCACCAGACATTTCTTTACAAAATCTGTAAATTCATCTGACCACAGCTCAGGTTTCCTGAAGGTAGGTGGGGGATTTGTGGGAATCATAAATATTGCCTGCAAAAATAAAAAATAAATAAATCGACATGCAGGTGTCAAAAAACTTGAAATCAGATACGGTAATTTAAACATTGGTCTTTGGATGCTGGTTATTTCAATACTGGTTATAATACTGGATTTAAAAGATCAGCTCCAGTCAACAGCTAAAAACACAGATTAAATACATATAGGGAAACTATTTTACTAGTCAAATTATTTTGCTCATCCCATCCTAAGCCCTGACTTTGAAATCATGCGACTTCAATTGAAATCACACAATTTCAAAGCCGCATGTCAGTGCAACTTGGCTGATATCTGTGTGGCTTCATGCACAGAGGTCCATGAAAGTCGCACCTGAAAGTCACATAAATATTGCATGAAATTTTTTTTTTAATCGGTATGGCACAGCAAAGTCGGCATCGCACCGATTTGAACCGATCCAATGCCGACAATAGGGTGCGAGTTGTCATGTGATTTGGACCTGTCAAATCGCATTACAAGTGACACCGGTGTGAATGGAGGCTGAGATTTACACACCTCTGCCAAAGAGCACAGCCAGGTGGATGATACAACATACAATTAAATAATACAAGGGTGTCCTCTTCTCCTCCCCCTGCATTCTTACTAGTCTGGGTAAGAGCAGCAGCAGACTGATGAGGTGATCTCCTGACCGAGTTTGCTCTCTCCTCCCATCAGCATGCTCCTTGTAAACATAGTTCAATGCAGCATATCAGATTAGTTACCAGTCCTGCTCTATAGAGGATTACAAGATGTAGATATCAAGTCGAATATAGGTACTTACACTACACGCAACTGAAAACAAAATATTAATGAACACGCAGCTGCATTATTTTAGATCTCTTAAATCTGCTACAACAGACCTAAAAAATTTTTTTTTTTTTTTAAAGAAAATCTAGTGATTATGAAGAATCCACTGGAAGCAAACCACCAGCCTGTGGCTTTCAGAATATGAAATGGATAGAAGTTGACATTATGGTGGAATTATCTAGACAATCCTGAAAGGCGTAAAACCTTGCCAGCGTGCACAAATGCTCATTTTTGGCTGTAAATACCAGACCTGAAATGAGCTGAATTCAATAAAAAAACAAAAGGGCACTATCAGCTATAAATTTACACTCTAAAATCGTATATGCAGCTATGGCCATACAAAGTAAATAGTTTTAAGAAGGCTTAGCTAATCTGAATGCCAATTCTCCACCTCAGCAAAGACCACATGCTTAGGAGTTTGCTCAGATGATCAATCACATTTTAAAAGGCAAGTATTTTAGAGCTTTCCTTAAAGTAGGCCAATAACACACCCACCCAATTAATGTGGCCACCCTGTTTCCTTGAACTTCAACCCATTAACTTGGAACAAAACATTTTTTTCTCTATACTTGGATATAGCGGGGGAGGGGTTATAACCCCTAGCAGGTTTTTTTATTTTTTTTGCAATCTGTGCCCCATTTGGGTCATTTCCTTTTACTTCCTATACCACAGTCAAAACAGGAAGCGAAAGGAAATCCCTCCGCTTTGAAGATTCCCATTGGAAGATTCCCCCTCTATTCCTATTCTGGTGACAAGCCAAAACTTAAAATTTTCTTTCACAGTAAACAGGGTTTTGAGAAATAGACAAGGTGAATGTCCCTAATAGGGGCACAGACAGCAATAAAAACCTGACAAGTGTTACAATTCTTCTCCACTCTACCCAAATTAGAACTTAGAATTTTTTAGGAGTAGGGAGCAGAGTAGCCACGTTAGTGGGTGGGGTGTGTCCTTGGACTTTATCTCGACTTAAATGTATTATATATATATATATATATATATACACATACACACATACATACACACACACACACATACCATATATACTCGAGTATAAGCCAAGTTTTTCAGCACATTTTTTTGTGCTGAAAATTCCCCCTCGGCTTATACTCAAGTCATCTTTTTGCGCCTGATCTCCCGGATTTGGGGACCTGGTACCGGCCGGCCATAGGTCCCCTGGACCCCAAACGTGGTACACATGTAGCCCCACTATTCCTCTACAAGTGTGCAAAGTTTATTGTCCGGGGAGCACCGATTTTTCAAAGCCGGGCAGCCCTTCTATAGACACCCATGTTAAACGTCAGTCTAGTCATGGGCACAGTGAGGCATGGGCACAGTGAGGCATGCGCATGGACACAGTGAGGCATGCAGATGGACACAGTGAGGCATGCAGATGGACACAGTGAGGCATGCAGATGGACACCCTAGGCTCGAGTCAATAAGTTTTCCCAGTTTTTTGTGGTAAAATTAGGTGCCTCAGCTTAGATTCGGGTCGCTTATACTCGAGTATATACGGTACTCACAAACACTGGCCCTTCCTAAAACCAAGCGCTTGTGGGGGCAGTGAAAACAATATGCTATAGGTCTATATAAAGCTTAAAATCTGAAGCGGAAGATGCTAAATAATCAAACAACTCAATATCAATAAAAAATTACACATTAAAACAGTAGTTAAATATGTAAAAAATATATTGGATATATATATAAAAAAATTACTGTATATACTTGAGTATAAGCCAACCCAAATATAAGCCGAGGCACCTAATTTTACCACAAAAAAAATGGGAAAACTTATTGACTCGTGTATAAGCCTAGGGTGTCCATCTGCATGCCTCACTGTGCCCATGTGCATTCCTCACTTTGCCTTATTGTGCCCATGCCTCACTGTGCCCAATCTCCCTACCTGATCTCCGGCGCTGTGCGACTAGACTGACGTTTAACATGGGAGTCTATGGAAGGGGTGCCCGCCTTTGGAAAATCGGTGCGCCCCGGCCAACAAACTTTGCACACTTGTAGAGGAAGAGTGGGGCTATATGTGTGCAAAGTTTGGGGTCCAGGGGACCTACGGCTGGCCGGGATAAGGCGCACAAAAGGTGAAGATGGACACAGACTCAAGTATAAGCTGAGGGGGCATTTTCAGCACCAAAAAATGTGCTGAAAAACTCAGCTTATACTCGAGTATATACGGTATGTAAAAAATAATAAATGAACGTCCTATTGTAAATATATGTTAAAACAAGATTAATAATCACTAATAAAACAATTAACATCTAGTTGGACGTTCATTCCCTTTGGTGTCAGTGTGTCCATGAGAAATATCCACCGAGTTTCTCTCTTTGATATTTCTCGCACCATGTTAGATCCCCTCCAGTTGGGGTGTATGCAATCCACACCCCAAAATTTTAGACCAGAGGGGACTTGACTATGGAAATTTTTAAAGTGTAAGGACACACTGATACTTGAAGCCAATCTCGATGTTATGTATGTGTTCAGAGATCCTAAATTTTCAATTTTCTTTTTGTTCGACCAACATACATTAAGTTAGAAGGACACTAACACATACACTACATGTGTAGTGTTGAATGTAATAAATTCTGAAATGCTGAAAGTCTTATTATTACCAGTGGACACGAATTCTGACAAACCTCTAATCGGATTATTTCATTGTAGACATACACTGCACTTTGTACATGAATAGAAGCCAGTGCACTGCCAGAACATCCTTTTTTTGGCCAGAGGATCCAGTACTTTCTGAACAACTTTATCTCCGAAATTAGGGGCTTTCTGGTAGATAAATGGTGGATGCACTGGCAATGCACATCGTAAGACTTTATCCAAACAGTACATGCCAATGATGTTTGAAATTACTTTCAATCTCTTTATACTGTATATGAAAATTAGAGATGAAACCCCATTCTTGTCTGGGATTTAATAACTGATTTCTGTCATTTAGACACATATCTCGCTGGGTTTCCGCAAATTCTTACATTATCTTCCAAATGTTGTTCTTTATAACCCTTTTGTATAAATCTAATCTCTAATGACCTTTGAATGTATAATAAAAACATTATCTGTGGTACAATTCCTTTTTACTCTCATCAATTGGCCTTTCGGTGAATTTTTCAACCAATGCGGGTGATGTCCGCTAATTAGCGGAAGGTAACCATTTCTGTCCGTCAGTTTGAAATGGATGGTAGTAATCAATGACGACCCCTGTATAAATCACATCTACATCCAGGAAGTGAATATGTTTTGCAAATACAAACTTGTCCTCCCATTCCCCCATAAATAGGTTGGCGATACTGGGAGCAAATCTTGCTCCCATCGCAACAACTCTTTTCTGGGAGTAAAATTTGTGATTGTACCAAAAGTAATTAAGAGACAGGCAGAAATCCAGTCCCTGTCTGAAAAAAAACGTCCTGCTCAGAGAATATCCTCACGTTGGCATAAAGCCCAATTTAGTGCCAGCAGAGCATCGTCATGCTGGATGATAGTGTACAAAGACGACACATCTGCTGTCACCAGATCAACATCGGTCTTTCCTGCTAAATCAATCTCACTGATGAGTTGTAGAAAGCTCTTAGTATCTTTTAAATTGGCCTTAGTCTTTAACACACTGGCCTGAAGGAACGTGTCCAGATATCGTCCCAATCTGGCCGTGACAGAGCCTATAATGTTTACAATTGGGCGAGCCAGAGGATTTGCCAGGTATTTATGCACCTTGGGGAGTGTGTAAATAGTCGGGATACGACAAAAACTAGGAGTTAAACACTTCTATTCCTTCTTATTCAGAACTCTCGTCTCTCCCCAAATCAACCAGCTTCCGTAAATCCGCAAGATATGCATTCGTGGGATCATTCTATAGCTTGACATACGTATTTTCCGATAGCATTCTGTCAAGCTGGGTGTCATAATAGATCTTAACCAGTATGACCACCCCACCCCCCTTATCTGCTGGGCGTATGACTAGATTTTTCCTCTCTTGTAATTGTTCCATTCCTTCCTGGATATGTAAAGGGTTAATGTTTTTCTTTGGCACAACTCGGTCCAGATCTTTCAAAACCAAGTTTTTGAACACTTCTACATGTTGGTTAGCGGAATTTGATGCATTGAACAGGGATTTTTTAAACCACTGTCCACACCTATTATATTGGTATTCGCTGGGTAATTACTACTCGGTCCACTGTTCAAAAAATACTTTTTCATGTTTAATTTCCGGAAGTATTTATGGATGTCCATATACACATCAAATTTATTTAGGGATTTTTTAGGAGCACACTTGAGCCCTAAATTTAATATATTTAACCCTTTATGAGTAAGTTCAATAGAACAGAGATTATATATTCCAGTTATTCCCTCCTTTTTTTGCTGTTTAAACTGCATCATCCTGCCTGCCCTGCATCCTCTCCTTCCCTTTTTGTTAGTTCCGGTGGGTATGGGCCATATCGCCATTCTTGCTGGGGTCTCCACCATCCCTGATGGTTCTGTGGGGGGTATGACTTCCCGGGCGGCCTACCCCTGTGACCTCGAAATCCCCTCTTGCCTTGTCCTAAAAAAGGAGGGTGTGGGGATCCAGGGGATTCATCATTATATGACAAAGGATCAAACCTGTTATGGGTGGGCAAAGCATACTGATAATCATAAGGTACAGTTGCACATACACAGACACAGTATCTCACAAAACTGAGTACACGCCTCACATATTTGTGAATATTTTATTATATCTTTTCATGTGACAACACTGAAGAAATTACACTTTTCTACAATGTAAAGTAGCGAGTGTACAGCTTGTATAACAGTGTAAATTTGCTGTCCCCTCAAAATAACGCAACACAGCCATTAATGCCTAAACCGCTGGCAACAAAAGTGAGTACACTCCTAAGAAAAAGATTCCAAATTGGGCCCAATTAGCCATTTTCCCTCCCCGCTGTCATGTGACTCGTTAGTGTTACAAGGTCTCAGGTGTGAGTGGGGAGCAGGTGTGTTAAATTTGGTGTTATCGCTCTCACTCCCTCATACTGCTCACTGGAAGTTCAACATGGCAACTCATGGCAAAGAACTTTCTGAGGATCTGAAAAAAAGAAGAATTGTTGCTCTACATAAAGATGGCCTAGAAGTTTGCCAAGACCCTGAAACTGAGCTGCAGCACGGTGGCCAAGACCATAAAGCGAGTTAACAGGACAGGTTCCACTCAAAACAGGCCTCGCCATGGTCGACCAAAGTAGATGTGCACACATGCTCAGCGTCATATCCAGAGGTTGTCTTTGGGAAAAAGACGTATGAGTGCTGCCAGCATTGCTGCAGAGGTTGAAGGGGTGGGGGGTCAGCCTGTCAGTGCTCAGACCATATGCCGCACACTGCTTCAAATTGGTCTGCATGGCTGTCGTCCCTGAAGGAAGCCTCTTCTAAAGATGCTGCACAAGAAAGCCTGCAAACAGTTTGCTGAAGACAAGCAGACTAAGGACATTGATTACTGGAACCATGTCCTGTGGTCTGATGAGACCAAGATAAACTATTTTGGTTCAGATGGTATCAACCAGATGAGGAGTACAAAGACAAGTGTATCATGGATACAGTCAAGCATGGTGGTGGGAGTGTCATGGTCTGGGGCTGCATGAGTGCTGCCGGCACTGGGGAGCTACAGTTCATTGAGGGAACCATGAATGCCAACATGTACTGTAACATACTGAAGCAGAGCATGATCCCCTCCCTTCGGAGACTGGGCCGCAGGGCAGTATTCCAACATGATACCGACACCAAACACACCTCTAAGATGACCACTGCCTTGCTAAAGAAGCGGAGGATAAAGGTGATGGACTGGCCAAGCATGTCCCCAGACCTAAACCCTATTGAGCATCGTCAAACCAAAGATGGAGCAGCACAAGGTCTCCAACATCCACCATCTCTGTTATGTCGCCATGGAGGAGTGGAAGAGGACTCCAGTGGCAACTTGTGAAGCTCTGGTGAACTCCATGCCCAAGAGGGTTAAAGGCAGTGCTGGAAAATAATGGTGGCCACACAAAATATTGACATTTTGGACCCAATATGGACATTTTCACTTAGGGGTGTACTCACTTTTGTTGCCAGTGTTTTAGACATTAATAGCTGTGTGTTGAGTTATTTTTAGGGGACAGCAAATCTACACTGTTACACAAGCTGTACACTCACTACTTTACATTGTAGCAAAGTGTCATTTCTTCAGTGTTGTCACATGAAAAGGTATAATAAAATATTTTCAAAAATGTGAGAAGTTCACTCTGTAAAATACTGTTTATACACATAGATAGATAGTTCGAGATTGATAGATATACAGCTTTTTTCCCCCAGAGAATAGGTGCAGGTACTCCTCCCTTCTGAGTCACCCCTTTTCGCCACCCCCTACCCACCTCTCAGCACCGTCTCTTGGTTCCACCTTCCATCCACCTCCCAGTATCACCCCTTTTGGAAAATACAGAACCAAGTATCATTTTTTGGTGCTACGTAATTAGTATGGCATATGTTAATTAACAAGGAAAGCAGTAAAAATAGATTCCCTGCAGCCGACGCCAATAGACACACACCACCCCCCCCCCCCAGCACCAATACACCTTCTTCCCAAAAACAATACATCCACCCAGCATCAACAGACTCCCCTCCTCACTCAATAGTAGATCCCTCCCAGCAACAATACAGGTCCTTCTCAAAAAATTAGCATATTGTGATAAAGTTCATTATTTTCTGTAATGTACTGATAAACATTAGACTTTCATATATTTTAGATTCATTACACACAACTGAAGTAGTTCAAGCCTTTTCTTGTTTTAATATTGATGATTTTGGCATACAGCTCATGACAACCCAAAATTCCTATCTCAAAAAATTAGCATATCATGAAAAGGTTCTCTAAACGAGCTATTAACCTAATCATCTGAATCAACTAATTAACTCTAAACACCTGCAAAAGATTCCTGAGGCTTTTAAAAACTCCCAGCCTGGTTCATTACTCAAAACCGCAATCATGGGTAAGACTGCCGACCTGACTGCTGTCCAGAAGGCCATCATTGACACCCTCAAGCAAGAGGGTAAGACACAGAAAGAAATTTCTGAACGAATAGGCTGTTCCCAGAGTGCTGTATCAAGGCACCTCAGTGGGAAGTCTGTGGGAAGGAAAAAGTGTGGCAGAAAACACTGCACAACGAGAAGAGGTGACCGGACCCTGAAGAAGATTGTGGAGAAGGACCGATTCCAGACCTTGGAGGACCTGCGGAAGCAGTGGACTGAGTCTGGAGTAGAAACATCCAGAGCCACCGTGAACAGGCGTGTGCAGGAAATGGGCTACAGGGGCCGCATTCCCCAGGTCAAGCCACTTTTGAACCAGAAACAGCGGCAGAAGCGCCTGACCTGGGCTACAGAGAAGCAGCACTGGACTGTTGCTCAGTGGTCCAAAGTACTTTTTTCAGATGAAAGCAAATTTTGCATGTCATTCGGAAATCAAGGTGCCAGAGTCTGGAGGAAGACTGGAGAGAGGGAAATGCAAAAATGCCTGAAGTCCAGTGTCAAGTACCCACAGTCAGTGATGGTCTGGGGTGCCATGTCAGCTGCTGGTGTTGGTCCACTGTGTTTTATCAAGGGCAGGGTCAATGCAGCTAGCTATCAGGAGATTTTGGAGCACTTCATGCTTCCATCTGCTGAAAAGCTTTATGGAGAAGATTTCATTTTTCAGCACGACCTGGCACCTGCTCACAGTGCCAAAACCACTGGTAAATGGTTTACTGACCATGGTATTACTGTGCTCAATTGGCCTGCCAACTCTCCTGACCTGAACCCAATAGAAAATCTGTGGGATATTGGGAAGAGAAAGTTGAGAGACGCAAGACCCAACACTCTGGATGAGCTTAAGGCCGCTATCGAAGCATCCTGGGCCTCCATAACACCTCAGCAGTGCCACAGGCTGGTTGCCTCCATGCCACGCCGCATTGAAGCAGTCATTTCTGCAAAAGGATTCCCGACCAAGTATTGAGTGCATAACTGAACATAATTATTTGAAGGTTGACTTTTTTTGTATTAAAAACACTTTTCTTTTATTGGTCGGATGAAATATGCTAATTTTTTGAGATAGGATTTTTGGGTTTTCATGAGCTGTATGCCAAAATCATCAATATTAAAACAAGAAAAGGCTTGAACTACTTCAGTTGTGTGTAATGAATCTAAAATATATGAAAGTCTAATGTTTATCAGTACATTACAGAAAATAATGAACTTTATCACAATATGCTAATTTTTTGAGAAGGACCTGTAGATCCCCCTGCAACAATAGATCTCCAGAGATGGCAGATACCACAGCAGCCAGTAATAGACCCTTCTGCACACCCCAGCACCCCTTACCATTACATACATTCAGTGCAAGAACTAATTATACATATATATACACACACACACATATACATATATATACACACACACATACATACACAGTGGTGCCTTGGATTACGAGCACAATCCGTTCCAGGAGAATGCTCGTAATCCAAAGCACTCGCATATCAAAGCGAGTTTCCCCATAGAAGTCAATGGAAACTAAAATAATTTGTTCCGCATTGACTTCTATGGCATGCAATACCGCATGTGGCCACATGTGGGGGGGCGCCGGAGAGCCTTAAAAAGGCTTGGGGACAGCTCGGCTGAACTCGGAAAGGCTCAGGAACGGAGTATTCGAGTTTTTCCGAATATTTTCGAACGGCTCCGGCGCCCCCCGCACCTCTGGCCAAATGCGGTACTGCACACCGTTGTGGCTTGAATCCTGCGCGTTTTGAAAGACAACACTCGCAAACCGAGTCAGAATTAAAAAAAATAAAATGCTCGTATTGCGAAACGCTTGTTAAACGCGTTACTCGCAATCCGAGGTTTCACTGTATTTATTTATTCTGTTATTTAGGTCTAGGCATTCCTAAAAGAAAAGTGGTCTGCAGTTAGCCATTTAAACTTGTGTAAGATAAAATTATGCTAACAAAAATATATGTTTTTATGCCCTGGCAACAGAATACTGAGGATTAAAAAAGTTCTACATATTGTGAGGGGGTTAGCTCGGCAGCGGGTATGTGTGACCCCCGGGATGGGCTCCCCACCCAAAAACAGGCCCAGCAGACGGAGGTTGTGGTTTTCAAAATCAAAAAGGTGCGGTTTATTTTCTATTTACAGTGACAAAAACACAGCAAGGCAAAAAAAACATAAACAAAATAAATCCTGGTCAACTTGACCTCTGACTAAACATACAGGTTTCCTAACTAACAACTGGGATCAGCCTAGTGCTGTCCTAGTCCCTGGTTTTAAATGTCCAAGCAAAATATAGCCACACAGGCTTTCTCTCACCGCACAGGGGTTCACTCTCCCTAGACAGTCCACACAGGTCTGGTTCCAGGCATGAGCTAACATCTAATGAAGCTGGGCTTTCTTATAGAGGCCTAAATGAGCTGACAAGGTTCAGCTGGTCTCATCAACTCCCTGTCTGCACGACGCCCAGCCCTCTCCCTAGAGGTATGAGTCATCCATGAGCACACTAGCCTTATACAACTCTCCACCTAGTTGTACAAATCGGCGTAAAGCCTGAATCTGGGCGAAATATATCTACCCCCCTGGATGCAACCAGGTGACTTTACCTTCCTGCTGTCACATACCCCCCCCTCTTGTTTTAACCTCGGGGTTGGAACACCAGCAATCAGGCATTCATGTACTCGAGACAAAGCATCCACATTCCCCATTTGAACGCCAGGGCGATGCTTTACTGTGAAGTTGAATTCCTGGAGGGCCAGGAACCACCTATTCACTCTTCTATTTGTTTCCTTGTTTTGAGCCATCCACTTTAACGGAGCGTGATCCGTAACCATGTCAAAGTGCCTACCTAGCAGGTAGTACCGAAGGGAATCTAGAGCCCACTTCACCGCTAAACACTCCTTTTCAACGGTGGCGTAATTTACCTCATGGGACTTCAACTTCCTGCTGAGGTAAATGACTGGGTGCTCTTCCCCGTTCCAGACCTGGGACAATACTGCTCCTAACCCCACATCTGACGCATCACTTTGTACGACAAAGTCTCTAGAGAAGTCGGGTGAGTACAACACTGGCTGGCTACATAAGGCTTGTTTCAAGAATTGGAATGCTGCCTCAGCCTCGGGGGTCCATTTAATCATGACCGACCCTTTCCCCTTCGTCAGGTTGGTTAGGGGCACAGCCTTAGAAGCAAAGTGGGGAATGAATCGCCGATAATACCCAGCGATTCCCAGAAAGGCTCGTACCTGCTTCTTGCTGTTGGGACGTGGCCAACTCTGGATGGCCTCGACTTTGTTGAGTTGGGGTTTTATTACTCCCCTCCCAATGGTGTACCCAAGATATTTGGCCTCCTCCTGCCCAATGGTACACTTCTTGGGGTTAGCCGTAAACCCTGCTTCCCGAACAGAGTCCAGGACTGCTTGCACTTTTGGCAGATGTGAGGCCCAATCTGTGCTATGGACAATTATGTCATCCAGGTAAGCCGCAGCATACTTCCGATGGGGCCTCAGCATCTGGTCCATTTTCCGCTGGAATGTGGCCGGCGCATTCTGTAACCCGAACGGCATTCTTTTATATTGGAACGCCCCGTCTGGGGTTACAAATGCGGTTTTCTCTTTGGCCGACTTGGCCAGGGGGATTTGCCAATACCCTTTTGTGAGGTCAAGAGTCGTCATGTATCGGGCTGTTCCCAGCCGGTCGATCAACTCATCTATACGTGGCATGGGGTAGGTGTCAAATTTTGTAACTTTGTTCAACTGACGAAAATCGTTACAAAATCGCCAGCTCCCATCCGGTTTAGGCACCAACACAATGGGACTAGACCAATCACTTTGGGACTCCTCTATCACCCCTAAGTTCAGCATTTTCTGTACTTCCTCCCGTATTGCCTCCCGTCGGGCCTCTGGGATCCGATAGGGTTTTAACTTCACCCTTTCACCGGGCGGGGTAATAATGTCATGCTCTACCCCAGATGTTTGTCCCGGCAGCTCAGAGAATACCTCCTTGTTGCGAAGCACAAACTCCTTAACCTCCTGTTGTTGGGGTTGTGACAAGGTGGCTGCGATTCCAACCTCAGGAATCACGCAACCAGTTTGAGCTGGTGACCAAGTGTCTGCGACTAGGGACTCTCTATCCCTCCAGGCTTTCAACAGATTAACGTGATAGATCTGTTCGGGCTTTCGCCTTCCTGGTTGTCTGACCTTGTAATTCACTTCGCTCACTTTTTCCATTATCTCGTAGGGGCCTTGCCATTTGGCAAGGAATTTACTTTCAACCGTAGGGACAAGTACCAATATCCTATCCCCCGGGGAAAAGGTACGGGTCTTGGCTCCACGGTTGTACACTCTCTGCTGTGCCAACTGCGCTTGGGCCAAATGTTCCTTCACGATGGGCATTACCTGTGCAATTCGATCTTGCATCAGGGCGACATGCTCAATCACACTCCTGTGGGGAGAACTCTCACTTTCCCAAGTTTCCTTGGCAATATCCAACAGCCCTCTTGGGTGTCTCCCATACAGTAACTCAAAGGGGGAGAATCCCGTAGAGGATTGGGGCACCTCCCTAATAGCAAACATCAAATAAGGAAGTAGACAGTCCCAATCCCTTCCATCTCTATCCACCACTTTCTTCAACATTTGTTTTAGGGTTTTGTTGAATCTTTCAACCAGCCCATCGGTTTGGGGGTGATACACAGATGTACGCAATTGCGTCACTTTGAACAATTTACACAGCTCTTTCATAACCCGGGACATAAAGGGTGTACCTTGGTCCGTAAGCAGTTCTTTACAAATACCCACCCGGCTAAAAACAAGAGATAGCTCTTTGGCTATGGTTTTGGCCGAGGTATTTCTGAGAGGGATCGCTTCTGGATAACGGGTGGCATAGTCCATTATAACCAATATGTACTGGTGCCCCCTAGCGGACTTGATTATAGGACCTACCAAATCCATTGCGATTCTCTCAAACGGGACCTCAATGATGGGTAGAGGGACCAGCGGGCTACGGAAATGTGGCATCGGGGCCGACCTCTGACACACAGGGCAGGAGGAACAATAATTTTCTATGTCCTTCATCACCCCAGGCCAATAGAATCTCTGTAATACCCTCTCTCGGGTTTTCTCTGTCCCCAGATGACCTCCAAGAATGTGCCCATGGGCCAACTCCAACACCAACTTCCTGTAAGGTTTGGGCACCACAAGCTGCTCAACGGTTTCTTCTGCCCTTTTTGCCACCCGATACAGTAGGTCCTTCTCTACGCTGAAGTATGGGTAAGTGCCGGTATTATCTGGGTTCACTAACTCGCCATCTATTTTCACTACGTTTTCCCGTGCCTTTATTAGGGCGGGGTCTTTCAACTGTTCTGTGGCAAAGTTTTCCCTGTGAACCTCAAGATCAGAAAACTCCACAGACGGTAGGTTTTCGTCTGAGGAGGTGGGCTCCTCTCCAGTTTCTTGAGTCTCCCCTGCCAATACTGACAAGGGAAATTCCGGAGAGTCCTCACCACTCTCAGGGGAGTTCTGGCTATCACATTCCTGGTACATAGGGGCACCAGTGGGGGGCTCAGGATCATCCCACAGTTCCCAGAACTTCGGAAAATCCCTTCCCACAATGGCGTCATGCGGTAACTGAGATACTAAGCCCACTGGATGAGAGAGGGTACCTTTGGGGGTCTCGAAACACACTGTAGTCACTGGATACTCTCGGGTGTCCCCATGCACACAAATAACGGCTACCTTGCTATTCCCAGAGACCTCTGTTTTAACTAACTCAGCCTTTATCAGGGTCACAAGGCTACCTGAATCCAGCAATACCACAACATTTCTACCATTAATACACATTTTGCATAAATGTTTCTCAGTTCCCCGAATGGCAGTGCATGCGACTGTCGCACACAGCGACTGACGTCTGCCCGTCAGAAAGTCACACTGCATGGGTTCCTCCACAACCGGGCAATTTGCTGCAATATGTCCCGCTTGCCGGCAGCGGTAGCAAACGATCCTTCTTGCGGCCTCTTGAGCCGCTGATTTCCCAGGCTGTTCTCGCCAAACTTGGGGTAGAGCTCCCACCCTCTCACTCTCTCCACCCTCACCCCTTGGAATCCTCTTATCCGCCCCTGGGGATGGTCTGGTCTTAGGGTGGAAAGTCCGAGTGTCTCTGGAAGAGGCCGTCAGGTTCTCTGTAGCCAAGTATTTCTCCACACGATCCACAAGACCATCGGCCGTCTCTGGGTCTCCATGGCTTACCCACTTTTGGATGGCAGTAGGAAGAGCTCTCAAAAACCGATCCATTACAACACGTTCCACAATCTTTGGTGCGGACAAAGTCTCTGGCTGTAGCCACTTTCTGCTCAGGTGAATGAGATCATACATTTGAGACCTGGGGGGTTTTCCAAGCTGGAAAGTCCAGTTATGCACACGCTGAGCCCGGACAGCCAGGGTGACACCCAGCCTTGCCAATATTTCAGCTTTTAGCATCACATAGTCTTTTGCTTGGTTAGGCTCTAGGTCATAGTAAGCTTTCTGCGATTCACCAGTTAACAGAGGAGCCACTAGTCCAGCCCACTGCTCCTCAGGCCACTTTTCTCTTTCAGCGGTCCTTTCAAATGTGGTCAAAAATACCTCTGGATCATCCTCTCCAGTCATTTTTGTCAATAAACGACTCACCCCAAAGGACGCGGTATTAGTGGGACGGCTTTCCTCACTGGTCTGCGGACGTTGCTGCATTACTGCTTCCATCTGTTGTTGTAGTCTCTGCTCTTGCTTCTGCAACAGGTCTATGAAGCGGGCCTCAGATTGCTGTTGGGCTTGTTGCTGAGCCTCCAGACTCTGTTGTAAAGTTGCAAGGCTCTGTTGATGAGCTTGCTGCTGGGCTGCAAGGCTCCTTTGCAAACCTGCATTTGTCTGCTGTTGATTGGCATTTGCTAGAGCCAGCTGTTTCAGTATCTCCTCCATGCTGGCTTAAAAAAAAACTGCCACTGGTTCTCCACCAACTGTGAGGGGGTTAGCTCGGCAGCGGGTATGTGTGACCCCCGGGATGGGCTCCCCACCCAAAAACAGGCCCAGCAGACGGAGGTTGTGGTTTTCAAAATCAAAAAGGTGCGGTTTATTTTCTATTTACAGTGACAAAAACACAGCAAGGCAAAAAAAACATAAACAAAATAAATCCTGGTCAACTTGACCTCTGACTAAACATACAGGTTTCCTAACTAACAACTGGGATCAGCCTAGTGCTGTCCTAGTCCCTGGTTTTAAATGTCCAAGCAAAATATAGCCACACAGGCTTTCTCTCACCGCACAGGGGTTCACTCTCCCTAGACAGTCCACACAGGTCTGGTTCCAGGCATGAGCTAACATCTAATGAAGCTGGGCTTTCTTATAGAGGCCTAAATGAGCTGACAAGGTTCAGCTGGTCTCATCAACTCCCTGTCTGCACGACGCCCAGCCCTCTCCCTAGAGGTATGAGTCATCCATGAGCACACTAGCCTTATACAACTCTCCACCTAGTTGTACAAATCGGCGTAAAGCCTGAATCTGGGCGAAATATATCTACCCCCCTGGATGCAACCAGGTGACTTTACCTTCCTGCTGTCACAATATAAACTCTTCTATTACCGAAATGACAGCCAATTATCATACCGTGAACCTAAGTACCCTAAGTTGTATCTTAATCTTTTGATGATCATGAGTTAAATGTAACAGCAATTCAGTAGCTATTAAAAGCCAAAACTGTAACCTTCCTTAACAGCTGTTATCTCCAACCCTAAATCACATACTCCGTGTGCAGTGTTATGATGGGTTGTAAAGCGCTGATCACCCTGTGCCGTGCAGAGCTCTTGTACTTGATGCTTTTTCCAATCGATATACAGCAGCACAGCGGCTTATCAGAAATCAATAACCTCTCTAATGACCTGGGGTTGATAGACAGTTTAATGACAACTCATGAAACTGCAAGTCATGTAACACAAATTAGTGTCTGCATAAGCTGCGACATTCCATTTAAAGGATACCCACTTCAGTGAATAAAAAAAATACCCCCACATACACACAAATACATATTTGTATTTAAGGGAAAAAAAGATCTTTCATTTTTAATTGAAAGCCCAGTATGATTTTCTAAAACGGACTAAAAGCAGGGGCGGCCCTGTATGTATGTGTATAGCACACCGCAAGACATGGCATTTCCTGTACATGCGATTGCTCACTGCCTCTGCAGTATTTCTGTTATTGCTACAGGACTGAAGATCTTCCCTCTAAGCACTTCCATATAGGGGGTGAGTGGAAAGCAGGTGTCAGTTTGCTAAAATCCTTGCAATGCAACCAACATGGAACATATTTTTTCTTCAAACCCAACTCCAGAATATTAGCAACCCCCTTCTAACGAACCGTTGGTATGGGTGGGGGGGGGGGGAATCTAAATGCCCATTTTACTTAAAGCAGAACTGAAGCAAAAACAAAAATTAAAAATTGCAAACAGGCATGCTCTTTATTGCAGGAGAGAAATGCAATGTCTCTTCTGCAACAGAACACACTTACCTGCCTGATCACAAACTCCTGTAGAATGTACACTGAGCTGTGGGAGTGATGCCACATTGTGTCGACCAAGACGGCCGAAAGACTGGCACCTGGAAGGAGCCAAGGAGAAGATGCCAATGTCGGTGAGAGACCGAGGTACGTATTAGGCCCCTTTCACACGGGACGGATCCGTGAGGATCCGCGCCGTGAACCTCCGCTTGCTCAGCGGGGATCGCTCCGTGGTTCCCTGCTGAGCCGGCGGATGACAGGGTGGTCCCCGCACACTGTGCAGGGACCGCCCTGTCAGATCTCCGCTCTCCCCTATGGGGGGATCGGATGAACACGGACCGTCTGTCCGTGTTCATTCGATCCGCTCTGCAGACGGATTGAAAAATAGGATTTTCCTCCGTCTGCAGAAACGGGGGATTGCGGACACGGATGAGATCGGATGTTCATCCGCTGACACCCGCAATTTCATCCGTAAACGGATGGATGAAAAAGCGGACATACGGTCCGCTGGTGTGAAAGGGGCCTTACTGCCTTTTTTCCCCACATGAAGCCATGGTCACATATGATGATCCTTCGTTCTTCTAGTTACATCCAGGGGTCTTTTTTGGGTGTCCACATAACTGCCTGCTTGATGTGCACACACCTCCTCTTGCTAGTAGCCGCAACACTTCCAATGGCCCGGTCCTCTCTTATAGTCTCCAGAGGCAGGAGAACTCATGGAGGCGCTCAGGAACCAGTGGACAAGAAGATACCAAGCAGGGAAAATGTCAGGTTCTCAGGGCAGGATATTGGCTTGGCTCATGGAGGAAACCGACGCTGACCCATTACACTGGGGAATGGTTTAGGAAGAGTGATATGAAATCAAGAGGAATAAGGCAAGTGACACACAATGCACAATTTTTTCTTAGAGTTGGGCTTTAATAAAATATATATTTTAAAGTGTTACTAAACTAAGGACCCTGCGTTCTCTATAGCTGGTCTCCCACAGTACACAGAAATGCAATAGTTTTTGTAAATATAAACTGCCAAATGCATTTTCTCATCAGCAGTATATAGCAGTCTTGTGACTTCTATCAGTGTCTGGTTAAAGCTTGTATGAGGAATTTTAATTCTGCTCCAACTGTCCTATGAGGCTGCAGGATCCCTGACCCTCTGTCTGGACAGTGCTGATTGGGCCCTGTGCTGACTACATGCACTCTCCCAAGAAAAAAAAAAAAAGAACTCCTCTCTAGCAATACACACCGAACTGAGCATGTGCAACTTGTCCCCTAGCCTCTGTCTTATCAGAAGATAGATTGGGGACTGCAGAAGAAGGGGAGGAACAGAGAAGAAAGGATCAAATAGCCTTTTTACTCAATGCAAAGGATTATTCCCTTAGGTTCTATAGTTCGTATAACAGCATACACAGACTGATGTTACTGTTGTGGTTTTAGCAACACTTTAAGCTTTAGGTTTAACCATAAGCTCAGAATGCCATTGTGCCAAACTGTAAATTAAATACATTTTATGCTGTGCCGTTCCTTTTCTATTCTCCAATAGGCTCTGGAAAAAAAAAAAAGACGATGCATAAATCAGGCAACACTCAATATCTATTTAAAGGGGTTGTAAAGGTTCCTTTTTTTTTTTTTTTTTAACAAACATATCAAACTTGCCTCCACTGTGCAGCTCGTTTTGCACCGAGTGGTCCCGATCCTCATCTTTTGGGGTCCCTCGGCGGCTGTCTCGGCTCCTCCCCGCAAGAGCTAACCCCCTTCTGGGAAGCGCTCTCCCAAAGGGGTTAGCTTGCGGGCACGCTCCCGTGATACTGCATCACCCGGCCATGCCGCATCATTGATTTGATTGAAAGCAACGGGAGCCAATGGCTGCGCGGCTATCAATCATCCAATGAATGAGCCGAGAAGCCCGGCCAAGAAGCCAGCGCGTTCACGATGCAGGACTTCCGAGGACTCAGGTAAGAAATAGGGGGGGGGGGGGTGGGCGCTAATCGTCGGATGTTTTTTCACCTTAATGCATAGAATGCATTAAGGTGAAAAAACATGTACCATTACAACCCCTTTAAGCTCATTTTAACCACTTAACGACCGCTCACTGTATATGTACGTCGGCAGAATGGCACCGACAGGCACAATCACGTACACTGTACGTGATTGCCTTTGTACAGTTGGGGGGTCCGATCGGACCCCCCTCCTATACAGTGAGCGGTCGGTATTCGTTGGGGAGCATTCCGACATGAGGGGGCGGCCATTCGATTCCGGCCACCCCCCCGCGATCGCTCCCGGCGAATGGAAATGCTCCCTCTGCTGTGTAATGTTTACACAGGCAGAGGAAGCAGGAGGAAGTGATGTCATCTCTCATGCGGCGCTCACATATACCGAGCGCCGTACAAGAGAAGACACACAGGTTAGTGCACAAACAGCACACTGACACCAGGACACATAGGCACACAAATCACCCCCCCAGATCACCCCCCAGCCCCCAGTCATAGTGTCACTGATTGCAGTGACCATTTATTTACTGATCGCTGCAATCGGTGACATTTGTGACTGTAAAAGTGTCACTACATTTAGTTTTAGGTCCAGTGTAGCCCCGTAACCCCCCCTAATAAAGGTTCAACCCCTTGATCGCCCCCCAGGTAACCCTTTCACCCCCTATCACCACTGTCACTAAGCGATCATTTTTCTGATCGCTGTCTTAGTGTCGGTGATGCAGATCAGTAGCCAGTAAATTTTTTTAGGTTCGCCGCAGGTTTTTATAGCGTCGGGTACCACCATAAATTATCTAATAAAAGGTTTAACCCCCTTGATCGCCCCCCCAGGGTAACCCTTTCACCCCCTATCACCACTGTCGCTAAGCGATCATTTTTCTGATCGCTGTCTTAGCGTCGGTGATGCAGATCGGTAGCCAGAATTTTTTTTTAGGTTCGCCGCAGGTTTTTATAGCGTCAGGTACCCCCATATATTATCTAATAAAGGTTTTAACCCCCTAATTGCCCCTAGTTAACCCTTTCACCAGTGATCACCATATAAGTGTTACGGGTGACGCTGGTTAGTTAGTTTGCTTTTTATAGTGTCAGGGCACCCGCCGTATATATAACCCAATAAAGGTTTAACCCCCTGATCGCCCGGCGGGTGATATCAATTAGGTTTTAGCGTCAGAGAGGGTCTGCGTCACACCCCAGGCAGCGTCAGGTTAGTGCCAGTAACGCTAACACCCACGCGTGAAGCATACACCCCCCTTAGTGGTATAGTATCTGATCAGATCAATATTTGATCAGATCTATACTAGCGTCCCCAGCAGTTTAGGGTTCCCAAAAACGCAGTGTTAGCGGGATCAGCCCAGATACCTGCTAGCACCTGCGTTTTGCCCCTCCGTCCAGCCCAGCCCACCCAAGTGCAGTATCGATCGATCACTGTCACTTACAAAACACAACACACATAACTGCAGCGTTCGCAGAGACAAGCCTGATCCCTGCGACTCCAGTGCTGTAGGAGGTGATTTCACCACCACAGTTAAAAAAAAAAAAAAGCATATATGCCGAAGCATTGGGGCAGCAGTGGCGGAGGAGCGGAGGAGCGATTTTGCTCCTAATGCCGCGTACATACGGTCGAAATTCCGACGGAGGCCTGCCCGTGGAAAAGTCCGACCATGTGTGTGCGGCATAACTTTTTTGCGGGAGGATGCCCCCATGCTTCGGCATATATAAATGGTGCATGTATGCCCATCATTAGAAGTGGGTGGATGAAGGGCGGTATTCTAATGGTGGGCATACCCACCGATTAATCTCTTTTTTCGTTCAGCCAACTGGCTGCATGAAAAAAAAAAAGATTACAATACATGTCCAACAAGGACCAGCAACGTACTGGTATGTTGCTGGACTTTGAATGTTTATACCAGAATGATGCCTGCGGGTTTAGGTATCATCTTGGTATCATTCTTTTCAGCCAGCGGCCGGCTTTCATGTAAAAGCAATCCTAGTGGCTAATTAGCCTCTGGACTGCTGGATATAAAAAGCGCCATTGGGAAATTGGGAAAGCATTTTATCACACCTATCTTGGTGTGGTCAGATGCTTTGAGGGCAGAGAAAAGATCTAGGGTCTAGAAGACCCCAGTTGTTTCAAAAAAGAGTACCTGTCACTACCTATTGCTATCATAGGGGATATTTACTTTCCCTGAGATAACAATAAAAATGATTAAAAATAAATAAATATGGAAGGAACAATTTAAAAATAAAATAAAAAAGCAAAATGAATAATAAAAAAAAAAAAAAAAGCACCCCTGTCCTGCCCTGCTCTTGCCCAATGGCAAACGCAAGCGTCTGGCGTCATATGTAAACAGCAATTGCACCATGCATGTGAGGTATCACCGCGAAGGTCAGGTCGAGGGCAGTAATTTTAGCAGTAGACCTCCTTTGTAAATCTAACGGGGTAACCTATAAAGGCTTTTAAAAATGTATGTAGTTTGTCGCCAATGCGCGTTTGTGCGAAATTTTAAAGCATGTCGTGTTTGGTATCTATGTACTCGGCCTAAGATCATCTTTTTTATTTCATCAAACATTTGGGCAATATAGTGTGTTTTAGTGCATTAAAATTAAAAAAAGTGTATTTTTTCCCACCATTTTAATCTGTAGGGCCTTTGCTTTAAAAATATATATAATGTTTGGGGGTTCAACATAATTTTCTTGCAAAAAAAAAAATGTTTTCATGTAAACAAAAAGTGTCAGAAAGGGCTTTGTCTTCAAGTGGTTAGAAGAGTGGATGTAAGCTTCCTAATGTTGTGTATAAAATGCCAGAACAGTTCAAAACCCCCCCAAATGACCCCATTTTGGAAAGTAGACACCCCAAGCTATATACTGAGAGGCATGTTGAGTCCATGGAATATTTAATATGTTGACACAAGTTGCGGAAAAACGACAATTTTTTTTTTTTTTTTTTTTGCACAAAGTTGTCACTAAATGATATATTGCTCAAACATGCCATGGGCATATGTGGAATTACATCCCAAAATACATTCTGCTGCTTCTCCTGAGTACGGGGATACCACATGTGTGAGACTTTTTGGGAGCCTAGCCGCGTACGGGACCCCAAAAACCAAGCACCGCCTTCAGGCTTTCTAAGGGTGTAAATTTTTGATTTCACTTCTCACTGCCTATCACAGTTTCGGAGGCCATGGATAGCCCAGATGGCACAAAACCCCCCCAAATGACCCCATTTTGGAAAGTAGACACCCCAAGCTATTTGCTGAGAGGTATTGTGAGTATTTTGCAGATCTCGCTTTTTGTCACAAAGTTTTGAAAATTGAAAAAATAAATAAAAATAAATGTTCTTTCTTCATTTTCAAAAACAAATGAGAGCTGTAAAATACTCACCATGCCTCTCAGCAAATAGCTTGGGGTGTCTACTTTCCAAAATGGGGTCATTTGGGGGGGTTTTGTGCTATTTTGGCATTTTATGGCCTTCGAAACTATGATAGGTAGTGAGGAGTAAAATCAAAAATTTGTGCCTAGAAATCCTGAAGGCGGTGCTTGGTTTCCGGGGTCCCGTACGCGGCTAGGCTCCTAAAAAGTCCCACACATGTGGTATCCCCGTACTCAGGAGAAGCAGCAAAATGTATTTTGGGGTGTAATTCCACATATAACCATGGCATGTGTGAGCAAATCATTTAGTGACAACTTTTTGTAATTTTTTGTCATTATTCAATCACTTGGGACAAAAAAAAAATATTCAATGGGCTCAACATGCCTCTCAGCAATTTCCTTGGGATGTCTACTTTCCAAAATGGGGTCATTTGGGGGGGGTTTTGTACTGCCCTGCCATTTTAGCACCTCAAGAAATGAGATAGGCAGTCATAAATTAAAAGCTGTGTAAATTCCAGAAAATGTACCCTAGTTTGTAGACGCTATAACTTTTGCGCAAACCAATAAATATACGCTTATTGACATTTTTTTACTAAAGACATGTGGCTAAATACATTTTGGCCTAAATGTATGACTAAAATTGAGTTTATTCGATTTTTCTTATAACAAAAATAGAAAATATAATTTTTTTTCAAAATTTTCCGTCTATTTCCGTTTATATCGCAAAAAATAAAAATCGCAGAGGCAATCAAATACCATTAAAAGAAAGCTCTATTTCTGGGAAGAAAAGTACGCAAATTTCGTTTGGGTACAACATTGCATGTCTGCACAATTTACAGTTAAAGCAGCGCAGTGCAAAATTCTGAAATCACCTCTGGTCCTCTAGCTACCAAATGGTCCGGGGCTTAAGTGGTTAAAGGACAATTCATGAGATGTGGAAACCTAAAGGCTAGTAACAGAATACAGCCAAAAGGTCATTGTTTTTTGCACGATTAATACAAAGGCTGTTCAGCTATTCTAAAAACAAATGCAGCCACCACAACTAAGAACTGGTAAGCTGCAATAGATTTCATACTTCTTAGATTTAGATCCATTTAACCGATCGTCACAAGTTCCTGCTTCCTAAGTTTACTACAAGTGTTCCCTGTTTCCAAGTCTTCAATTATACAGGCCAGAGAATACCAAGTTACTAACCCCTCCCCCATTGGGTGGAAGACATCTTATAATAAGTGCACTCATCCTTGTTATAAATAAATACTGCTAGGATCAATAAAAGCATTTGTTGAAGGGAGCTGTAGCTTTGGTAGAGAAAGGCCAGTACAGGAGAGGACAAGTAACAAGAGGCATCAAAAAATCCCCAGTGAATCTAACTGCAAGGCTCATGGAAAAAATTATATAAAAAACTTAAAGTTGTTGTAAACCTTTACAGACCACTTGGCCCTACATGTAAGCCTAGATTAAGGCTTACCTGTAGGTGCAAGAAAAATCTCCTTAACCTACATGGTTAAGGAGAAATTTGCAGAAAAGACAACGGCGCAGGCGCACTGAGCGTGCCGTTAGTGAAGGCGATTGTGCCGTCACTAGAGGCTCCCACGTGCATGCGCGGGAGTGACGTCATCGCTGCTCCGGCCAGTCACAGCGCTGGATGAAGTGATACCCGAAAGTCACTCCGGGTATCATGGCGGTGGAGAGGAACGAGGGCCGGTGCGGGGGCTTTAAACTCAGGTAAGTAATTCATAATGAGCTAGTGTGCTATGCATACTAGCTCATTATGCCTCTCTCTTGCAGGATTTTTTTTTTTTTTTTAGGAACATTTTTACAGGGTTTACTTCCTCTTTAAAGTGGTTGTAAAGGTAGAAGGGTTTCTTTATTTTCATGCATTCTATGCATGAAGATAAAAAACATTCTGTGTGCAGCAGCCCCCATAATACTTACCCAAGCCCCCTCTCGATCCAGCTATGTGCACAAGTGTCTTGGCCATGAGGGACTCTCCCTCCTGATTGACAGACAGCAGCGGTACACCATTGGCTCTCACTACTGTCAAAGTCAGCTGATGAGGAGAGAGGGGGCGGGACCGAACCGCAGCTCCGTGTCTGAATGGACACAGAGCTGCGGCTCAGGTGCCCCCATAGCAAGCTGCTTGCTGTGGGGGCACTCGACAGGAGGGAGGGTCCAGGAGCACCTTAGAGGGACCCGAAAAGAGGAGGATCTGGGCTGCTCTGTGTAAAACCACTGCAACAGAGCAGGTAAGTATAACATATTAAAGAGAAAAAAATAAATAAAAAATAAACTATTTAACAATCCATAGACAACTATACTTTTTGCACAGCTGTTTTTTAGAAGTCTATCTGTGAAACCAAAAGGAGCAAAATGCTTAAAGCTTCTGGCCTGCATGACCCAGCACAGCCTTTGCTCAAGAAAAAAAGGCCCGACAGGGCCATGCGCAATGCAGCTTCATTCTATCCTATGGAGGGTCTCTACTCCTCTGGATGGCTTGATCTGCTATTAAGAAGCAGCTGTTCCTGTTTTTACTGAAAAGCACTACATAGTTCTGCTGGTCATTTAGCTGTAAACTAAAGAACTGATTTTTAATTTTACTCAATCCATCTTGAGTTCACAGTGCCCTGATGAAGTGGGTGTGATGTTGGCTTCAAAACATGTCAACTGGTCCATGTGATCATATGATAAATTAGAGTAGAGTTAAACTTCACGATACTTTGCTATTCTTCAAAACTTGTAAAAAAACAATATTAAAAACACTCAAATTAAGAGTCCTCAGTAATACTGTAGCAGCGCTTGTCGTCAACTCAATGTTTAACGAAACTTCCGTATGTTGTGTCCATACGCCTTCAGACGAAGTCAGAAGTGACGAAACGCGGCAGGGACGTGATCACGCTGAAACCGGAAGTGACGTTTGCGTTCCACGGACCGCGGATGAACCAGGAAGTGGAGTGTACGGCTGACGTACACAGTGGCATCCCCTCCAGGACCGTGGTAACCGGGCGCTCACGCTCGCTCCATTTACCTTACAATCTGCCTTGTTATTTTAACTTGTGGTACGCATGTACAATAAGGGGGATTTTTTTTTTTTGGGGAATCATTCATTAAAATTTAAGCAGTATCACGCTATGTGGATTATTCTTTTTTCCTACATATGATCGCTGTGCCCCTATAAAGGCTTATCTGGTTGGTGAAGTGCAGTGGAGTAAACATCAGTCATATCAAAGGCGCATTACATTCAGGCTTGTGGTGAGTGCATCCCCTAGAGGGGATATGTGATTCCCCCCCCCTCACGTGGTGAAGCTCTGGTGTAAGGTGCACAGATTTAAACTGACAGTCACTCCAAACACGTCATCAAATTTGCACTTTATTACCTGTATGGACACAACATACGGAAGTTTCGTTAAACATTGAGTTGACGACAAGCGCTGCTACAGTATTACTGAGGACTCTTAATTTGAGTGTTTTTAATATTGTTTTTTTACATGTTTTTTAATATATTTTAAGCAGCTGCTTTTATCATTTTATTATCTTATCTGGTTCATTTCAGCTAATTTAATTGCATTTACACATTCATGTCATATGGTTTAAATTGTATATTTAGACTCTCTACTTCAATAATATCCTGAAGCGCTGAGTTTCAAGCATCCCACATATACTATTCTTCAAAACTGTCCAACATCCCTCGCCGACCCCGACATCTTTTACACGGCCTCTTCCAGGTGCCAGGCTGCATCCACCTTCATTGGCCAGGGCAGGGTGACATCACTTCTGCACATGTGCAAAAGTGCTGTTTTATGACAGGAGCGAATCAGGCAGTGGCAGGCATGTAAGCACAGGGAACAGACGGGACTTTTTTGGAGCAAAGGTTTTGTGCTACCAGCCAGAGCCAGACAGGGAAGATCTCGGGAGTGGGGCTGAAGGTTAGTATTTTACTATGCAAGTTCCAACAATAGGGGTAGGGGAAAGCTTTAGAGGGGGAACTTTACTAAAAGGAATGTCCACTAAATGAGCTGATCTTTAATGCTTCTTGGATATACTCATCGTCAAATTATTATGCTGGTTGCCAGGGGTATCTTTTGTATCTGACAAACAAGGTATTTTATTATAAAGGAGTAAGCATTTTTGTTCAAAATCTAGGAGTGTAGGAATATATATTTTAATGTCAGACTATGAATCAGAACAGTTCTTTATAGTTGCAAGAGATGTACACAAACATTGGAATAATTTATCATACAAACAAGCTGTGCTAAACACGTTTTAACCCATAAATATTCTGCAACAGCAAGTACTGCTCTAGATGAACTCAAGCCACATGAGAACACAGTTTATCGCCTTATCTTCTCTGCCTTCATAAAAAATAACTACTGCAAATATTTCTCTAGTCAGCAGTTTGTTTGGATAAAAAGAAGAAACAGAAGCTTAGACACAAGAAAGGATTACAGGATAAAGTCCCCACTAACAGCATTTAACGTTATCTTATCTCAGGAAGGACTGGGATAGAAGCAAAGAAATGTTGACAGAGACGGGAGATTTTTTTGTTATTTTCTTCCACATTAGGGAAACTAAATAAAAATAAAATAAAAAAAACAACCACAATCATTTTAAAGTGTAAATATTTTTTAAAGCGTACAAGATTAACATTTTTAACCACTTGCTTACTGGGCACTTAAACCCCCTTCGTACCCAGACCAATTTTCAGCGCTGACGCATTTTGAATCACAATTGCGCGGTCATACAACGCTGTACCCCAAATAATATTTTTATTATTTTTTTACCCATAAATAGAGCTCTCTTTGGAGGGTATTTGATCACCTCTGCGGTTTTTCTTTTTTGCGTTATAAACAAAAAAAAAATTTGAAAAAAAAACAATATTTTTTTACTTTTTGTTATAATATCCCAATTTTTTTTAAAAAAACAATTTTTTTTCTCAGTTTAGGCCGATATGTATTCTTCTATATATTTTTGGTAAAAAAAATTGCAATAAGCGTATTGTGATTGGTTTGCGCAAAAGTTATAGCGCCTACAAAATAGGGGATAGAATGACATTTTTATTATATTTTTATTTTTTTTACTAGTAATGGCGGCGATCTGCGATTTTTGTCAGGCCTGCGATATTGCGGCAGACATATCGGACACTTGACACTATTTTGGGACCATTCACATTTATACAGCAAACAGCGCTATAAATATGCATTGATTACTGTATAAATGTAACTGGCAGGGAAGGGGTTAATACTAGGGGCGATCAAGGGGTTAAATATGTTCCCTATTAGTGATTTTTACTGTGTGGGGGAGGGGACTGACTGGGGGAGGTGACCGATCTGTGACCCTATGTACAAGGGACACAGCATCGGTCTCCTCTCTCCCTGACAAGACGTGGATCTCTGTGTTTACACACAGAGATCCACGTTCTGCCTCTAACAGACGATCGCGTGTACCTGGCGGACATCATGGCCGCCAGGCACGCGCATCGGCATCACGTGATGCAGCGGGCACAGCTGTTCCTCGGCGGCGCCCGGGGGATGTAAACACAGCAGGACGTCCATCCGGCACTTGAGAGCCGTGCTGCAGACGTCTTTCGTCTATAGCGCGGGTCTCAAGTGGTTAAATGTTATCTTATTAAATGCTTAAATTACAAATAATAATTCAGAGTGCTCCCATATTGAGCAAACTGTAGAAGCCGTTTGCCTTCAGACAGTCGCTTTCTAACTGAAACTTGTACAAATCCATAGGAGGGGAGAAGAGAAAAAAAAACAAAAACACTCATTCAGCTATTTGTAATATAAGCTCAAACTGTATTTCTGGGGAAAAACTTTTGTTTTAAATGACCTTTTTATAGTTGCCCATGTCTCTATTGGGGAGATTCTCTTAGTACTGGTGACCACTGTCACAAAAAGTGAGGGGAAATGTGAATTTTTAGGCTTCATGTATACTATACCAACTTGAGTTTAGGAGCTTTTGGCTTTTTTTTGCCAAAGCTCCTAAACTCAAATCCATAAAAGCCTATGTACACATAGGCTTTTAAGAGAGTTTAGGAGCTGCCGCATTTAGGTGAGCTTAAATCGCCCTCTCCTGAACATGGAAGAATCACGTTCAGGATATGAACGTCTTGACCGCCGGTCAGGGTAGGCTAGTGTACATGTAGCCTTACAGTTGTCCCCAGAACAAGAAGAAATCCTCAAGAAGGAGGCACCTGTTCTAGCTTAAACTGTCCAATAAGGAAATTCCCTTCCCATTGGGACACTTCTAACGTGTTAAAGTTGTCTGAAAAGACCTGGCTTGTACAGCGAGTGAAAAAAGTATTTGATCCCCTGCTGATTTTGTACATTTGCCCACTGACATAGAAATGAACAATCTATATATTTAATGGTAGGTTTATTTTAACAGTGAGAGACAGAACAAAAACAAAAATGTCCAGAAAACCGCATTTAAAAAAAAAAAAAAAAGTTATAAATTGATTTTGTATTTTAATGAGTAAAATAAGTATTTGACCCCTTTGCAAAACATGACTTAGTACTTGGTGGAAAAACCCTTTTAGGCAATCACAGGAGGTCAGACGTTTCTTGTAGTTGGCCACCAGGTTTGCACACATCTCAGGAGGGATTTTGTCCCACTCCTCTTTGCAGATCCTCTCTAAGTCATTAAGGTTTCGAGGCCTACGTATGGCAACTCGAACCTTCGCTCCCTTCACATATTTTCTATGGGATGAAGGTCACTCTGGGACCTTAATGTGCTTCTTCTTTAGCCACTCCTTTGTTGCCTTGGCCATGTGTTTTGGGTCATTGTCATGCTGGAATACCCATCCACAACCCATTATTAATGGCCTTGCTGAGGGCAGGAGTTTCTCACCCAAGATTTGATGGATGTCATTTCCCCTTAGCAGAAAAATAGGATTTTTATAACAGCTTACCTGTAAAATCCTTTTCTTGGAGTACATCACGGGACACAGAGCGACATAGTCATTACTAATGGGTTATATAGATACCTTCAGGTGCTGGCACTGGCAACTTCCAAAAACGGAAGTACCCTCCCCTATATAAGCCCCTCCCATCCGGGAGCACCTCAGTTTTGTAGCAAAGCAATAAGTGTCCCTAAAGAGGGGTGGGAGCTCTGTGTCCTGTGATGTACTCCAAGAAAAGGATTTTACAGGTAAGCTGTTATAAAAATCCTATTTTCTTTCTCGTACATCACGGGACACAGAGCGACATAGTCATTACTAATGGGATGTCCTAAAGCAATGCCCAATGAGGGGGGGGGGATACACCATACATAAGCTGAGCGCTATCAGACATGAGGATCTTTTGCGGCCTGCAACACACTGCGCCCAAAGGCGACATCCTCCTGACTTCTAAAGTCCACCTGGTAGAACCTAGTAAACGTGTGTACTGAAGACCATGTTGCGGCCTTACAGATTTGAGCCAGGGAGGCCTGGTGATGCACTGCCCATGAAGTTCCAACTGCTCTCGTGGAGTGTGCCCTAACTTTGAACGGAGGCGGTCTCCTTCTCAAGCCATAGGCTTGCATTATGACCTGTCGAATCCACTTGGCTAAAGTAGATTTTGACGCTGCCTGACCCTTTCTGGGGCCTTCCGGCAGAATAAACAAAGTATCCGTTCTGCGAATCTGAACAGTGGCTTTTAGATAAGCTTTAACTGCTCTTACTACATCCAAAGAATGTAATAATTTTTCCTCTACTGAACTAGGTTTTGGGAAAAAAGAAGGAAGAACCACATCTTGGTTCAAATGAAACCTCGATACCACCTTCGGAAGAAAGGTTGGATGAGGACGTAACACTACTCTGTCCTTATGGATAACCAGATATGGCTCCCTACAGGACATAGCGGCTAATTCCGACACTCTTTTAGCCGAACAAATGGCTACTAGAAAAATCAATTTCCTGGTGAGAAGAACCAGGGAAATATGCTGTAATGGTTCAAATGGTTGTTTCTGTAGAACCGACAGAACCAGGTTTAAGTCCCATGGACATATGGGAATATTAACCGGAGGGCTAATACGCATCACTCCTTGTATAAAGGCTTTGACTAGTGAATGCGAAGCCAAGGGCCTTTGAAAAAATATTGACAAGGCCGAAATCTGACCCTTGATAGTACTCAAGGCAAGCTTCCTATCTACAGTCCACTGTAGGAAGTCCAGACTCCTACCTATTACGTACTTATGTGGATGCCATTTCTTGGCCTCACACCACGCGATGTACGCCTTCCAGATTCTATAGTAGATCTGCCTGGATACCGGCTTCCTGGCATTGATCATGGTAGATACCACAGGATTAGAGAGCCCTCTCTTTTTTAGAATGTGGGCTTCAATAGCCAGGCCGTCAAACCTAGGGCTGGTAAGGAAGGGTGGTATATCGGCCCTTGCGAAAGCAGGTCCGGACGACGTGGGAGAGTCCAAGGACTCCCCACTGACATTTTACAATCTCCGCGTACCATGCTCTTCGGGGCCACGCTGGAGCCACCAGAATCACTGGTTTCTTTTCTACCCTGATTCTGCGGAGTAATCGAGGTAACAATTGTGGCGGTGGGAATGCATATATCAGCTTGAACTGATCCCAAGGGAACACTAGGGCATCCGAGCCGCACGCTAGGGGATCCCTTGTCCAAGAGACAAACCTGTCCACTTTTGCGTTGAATCTGGATGCTAGAAGATCTACATCCGGTGTTCCCCACCGCTGACATATTGTCCAGAAAACCTCGGGGTGAAGGGACCATTCCTCTGGGCATAATTGCTGGCGACTTAGAAAGTCCGCCTTCCAATTCTCCACTCCTGGAATGAATACCGCAGATATGGCTGGGACATATCTTTCTGCCCATTTCAGGATGTAATTTACTTCCCTCTGGGCTGCACGACTCCTGGTGCCACCCTGATGATTGATATATGCCACTGCCGTGGCATTGTCTGATTGAATTCTGACAGGGGACCCTTGGAGTTTGGATGTCCATGCTACTAGGGCATACCGGGCTGCTCGTATCTCTAAGAGATTGATGGGCAGGGCCTTTTCCGCATCCGACCATCTGCCCTGGAGAGACCATTGCTCCAGTACTGCTCCCCAGCCTATAAGGCTGGCATCTGTAGTGACCACCTTCCAAGAAATCGGACTGAAGGATTTCCCTTTTTCCAGATTCTGGGGAACCAACCACCAACGGAGGCTCTTGCGAACGGAAGGGGACAAGGACATTGTAAGTCTAGGGCCTGAACTTTTTTGTTCCAGGCTGACAGTATGGCCCCTTGCAAATTCCTTGAATGGAATTGACCGTAGGGTACTGCTTCGAATGATGCCACCATTTTTCCCAGCAGCCTCATGCACAGGCGTATGGACGCCTGTCTTTTTTGTACCCACTAAGTGGATCAAATCTTTCAAAGACAACACCTTTCCTCGAGGCAAGAATATTTTTCTCTGGCCTGAATCCAACCTTAGCCCCAAGTATTCCAGACTTTTGACTGGTTTTTAGGGCTGACTTGTCTCGGTTGATAATCCAACCGTGAGATTCCAGATACTTGATTGTCTTGTGAACGACCACGTCTAGTTTTTTCACTGAGCGGTCTATCAGCAACAAGTCATCTAGATATGCCATTATCATTACACCTTGTGTTCTTAGATTGGCCAATAAAGGGCCAGAATTTTTGTAAACACTCGTGGTGCTGTGGCCAGACCGAAGGGTAAGGCTCTGAACTGAAAATGGTGCCCTTCTACTGCAAAGCGTAGAAATTTTTGGTGGACTGGAAAGATGGGAATGTGCAAATAAGCATCTTTGATGTCGATCGCGGCTAACCAATCCTCCCCTTGTAGGGCAGTGGCCACTGATCGGATCGACTCCATCGGAAAGTCCTGATATACAGGAATTTGTTTAGCCCTTTTAGAATTAATATGGGCCTCCCGTCCCCGTTTGCTTCGGGACTGAAAAGAGGTTTGAGTAAAACCCGAACCCCCATTCTTCCAGGGGAACCTCCATAATTACTCCTTGGAGCAATAGTTGTTCTAGTGCCAACAGGAGGGACTCTCTCTTCCGGGGATCCCTTGGCACGTTTGACCTCAAAAATGGGAAGGAGGAGAGTCTTTTAACTCCAATCTGTATCCCAAACATACTGCGGAGAGCACCTATCTGTTTTGATCGTGTCCCGCCAGGTCTCTTGCGAACAACTGGAGTCCTCCCCCCACCCGACTGAGTGGGGGCAACCCTTCAATGAATTTAACTTTGGGGGAGGTTTTGTACCTCCCCTGACCCAGGGTTTCTCATTACCCTGCGATTGTCCCTGTTTTTTACCCCCGGGAATTGACCGAGGAGGCCGTCGGAACTGTTACACAGCCGATGCCCCAGGGACTGGAGAAGCAGGCCTCTTAAAGAGGGACCTCTAACTCTGTTTTTAACCGGCAAGAGTGTATTTTTACCGCTGGAAATTTTCTGGATATATTTGTCCAGGTCTTCCCTGAATAAGCGTTCACCATGAAATGGGACGCTAACCAGCCATTCTTTACAGGGAGCTTCAGCAGACCAGTTTTTGAGCCATAGAAGCCTACGCATATGTACTACAGACAGCGTAAGGCGGGAGGCCTGATGGATTGAATCCTTTATGGCGTCAACCGCAAAGCCTAAGGCTCTAGGTAGATCAGCTAGGGCAAGGGCCTGCTGATCTGTCAAGTCCCTCAAGACCTGTTTCAACTGATCCTTCACTGCTTAGCAGACCCCACTGCTGGTTGTGTCACCAAGCTTGCTGTAGAAAGAAGCAGATTTTCATAAGGACTCCAATCTTTTATCTATTGGGTTCTTGAACATTTGGACATTATCCACTGGACATGTCAGTGATTTATTCACACAAGAGATGGCTGCGTCCACTGTAGGGACCTTCCATTTTTTGCAGAACTTATCCTCCATGGGATAGACCACCGGAAATCTCTTGGGGGGAAAAAATATTTTCTCAGGATGTTCCCAATCCTGGTAAATGAGCCCTTTCAGTAAAGGGTGAAGTGGAAAAGAACAGACAGTCTGGGGGCTTCTAGCGACCCCAACGAGGATACAGTAGTGGTTGATGGTTCCGCAAGGTGCATTTTTAAATGCTGATCGGACCATGTTAGTCAGAGACTGAACCCATAATCTTTCAGCTTGAGATGCTGAGAAAAGGTTCCCCCACTGTTGATTCCTCTATAACAGAATCAACCTCATCCTGATCCCCTTCAGACAGGTCGATCCCTGTATGGGACTGTTGCTCTGCTAACAGGCACTCTGAAGGAGGAGACGGAGATCGGGCGTGCTTTCCCTGACAGGGAGGCAGCGATCAATGTTGACAATCTCCTCCCAGAGCTGAGGAAAAAACCTCCTCTGTTACATACACAGGAGCAGGTGAACTGAGGACAGCCACAGTACCAAGTACCCCTGCGGGGTCTCTACGGTCACTTACCTCTGAACTTCAGGGGAGACTGGTGCAGCAGAAGCATGCCCAAGATCCTCAGAGCCCGATGAGACCCCCTTCGCTTCCTGGAAGATTCAGTTCCGGAGCTTCTGGACGGCATATTCCTAAGCCTAAAGCTGAGGTATTCCAGCCGTAATACACCACTTTTACTGAGAATAGTCTAGCACAATTGCTGCTATATAACAGTTGGTGTCTACTAAAGTGCCTTTCTAGGGGATGCCTGCATCAACCGCCTCTGTGTGCCTTTATACTGTTGCTAGCTCTGTCTGTGCACTTCAATAGCCAGCTATGATTGTGCTTTAAAACACGCTGGACGCCCGCACATGCGCAGTAGCGCCGCGGCGCACACCGAGCGTCATCCACCCGCTCCGCCCCTTTTTCCAGATCGCCTCTATATATAGAGGCGCGTGCACGTGCGCCTTCGGCGCCTTTTTTGAAAAAAATAAGGAGCTAGATGGGAGCCAGGGTCCCTGCCGCAGGGCCCGGGGATGGATGAGCGCAGCAACAGGGCAGAGGAGACAGCTTCCCAGCAGAGAACTTACCAACTGCCTGGATTTGATTTTGGAAGAAAAAAATCCACATTACAAGAAAAAGAACCATAGCGGCCTCTAGTGTCTAACACAGGTACCGCGGTCTTACATTTTTTCTTTTTTTTTTCTTGCCTATTAAAATTTTTACATTTTCTCAGTAGTAACAGGCATACACAGAATATTAGCGGGAATACCTTAGGTAACAGGCAGAAAGACAAAATAGGCTTGGGGGTCCCTCAATAGAACAAAGTTCCCGAGGGCCCCCACTTACCTTTTCCTCGCCGCAAGACTCTGTTTGGTCCACAGAAGCCCAAACTTCACCTATCACGGCAGGCATTGTAATTAAACTTTCAGGGACCGGGTTCCCAAGGATTCCACTCCCCTGGACCTGTATAGCACCCTGCACAGAAAACATCTTGGTCGTGGGTATGACCAGAGCTCTGGATCCCAGGGTCCAGCCCTCCTAAGAGAGGCATTACAGGCAAAACCTTGCTCTTCTCTTGCAAGGCCCGGGTACCGACCGTTTAGCTATGAAGCTTTTTTGGTCGGATCCGGAATAGCTTACTGAGGCCCATAAGAACCTGTACGCAAGCTCAGTGAAAAACACATGTTACTTCTTGGCCAACACCTTAGACACTGGCAAAAAACTGAGGTGCTCCCGGATGGGAGGGGCTTATATAGGGGAGGGTACTTCCGGTTTTGGAAGTTACCAGTGCCAGCACCTGAAAGTATCTATATAACCCATTAGTAATGACTATGTCGCTCTGTGTCCCGTGATGTACGAGAAAGAAAAAACCCCCAAAGCATAATGTTTCCACCTTCGTGTTTGACGGTGGGGTAGGTGTTCTTGGGGTCATAGGCAGCATTCCTCCTCCAAACACGGCGAGTTGAGTTGATGCCAAAGAGCTTGGTTTTGGTCTCATCTGACCACAACCATTTCACCCAGTTCTCCTCTGAATCATTCAGATGTTCATTAGCAGACTTCATACGGGCCTATACATGTGCTTTCAGGCCTTCATGGCATAGTGTGTTACCAATTGTTTTCTTGGTGACTATGGTCCCCGCTGCCTTGAGATCATTGACAAGACTCTCCTGTGTAGTTCTGGGCTGATTCCTTACCATTCTCATGATCATTTTAACTCCACGAGGTGAGATCTTGCATGGAGCCCCAGACTGAGGGAGATTGACAGTTATTTTGTGTTTCTTCCATTTGCAAATAATCACACCAACTGTTGTCACCCTCTCACCAAGCTGCTTGGTGATGGTCTTGTAGCCCATTCCAGCCTTGTGTAGGTCTCCATCTTGACCCAGACATCCTTGGACAGCTCTTTAGTCATGGCCATGGTGGAGAGATTGGAATCTGACTGATTGCATTTGTGGACCGGTGTCTTTTATGTAGGTAACAAGCTGAGATTAGGAGCCCTCCCTTTAAGAATGCTTCTAATATCAGCTCGTTACCTGTATAGAAGACAACTGGGAGCCAAAAGTCTTGCCGATTGTTAGGGGATCCAATACTTTTTTTCACTCATTAAAATGCAAATACATTTTTGTTGTTATTCTGCCTCTCACTGTTAAAATAAACATATCATTAAAATTTATAGACCGCTCATTTCTTTTTCAGTGGGCAAATGTACAAAATCAGCAGGGGATCAAATACTTGTTTCCCCCCACTGTAGTTGGTATACCAACTCTTTCCAATTGAGTACAATAGCACTGAAGGCAGAGCTCTGGGCAGGCCACTCGAACTCCTACACATTAAAGTGATACTAAAAGGCTCCCTCTTTTTTTTAAATTAAATAACAAATATGTCATACTTGCCTCCAGTGTGCAGTTTGTTTTGCACAGCGTGGCCCCGAACATCCTCTTCTGGGGTCCCTCGGCGGCTCTCGTGGCTCCTCCCCACATTAGAAAACCCCCTCTGGGAAGCTTTCTTCTGAGGGGGTTACCTTGCAGGTGCACTCCTGAGTCATACACTCAGCATACAAAGACGCCGAGTGTATGACTCGGCCCCGCCCCCGGCACACGCGTCATTGGATATGATTGACAGCAGCGGGAGCCAATGGCTGTGCTGCCATTAATCTATCCAATCAAAGCCTGGACTCCGTGGAGAGGGCAGCGGGGACGCGCCGAGCAGGTGAACTGGCTCAGGTAAGTAAAACAGGGGGGGCTGGGGGGCCGGTGATTGCAAGGTGTTTATTCACCTTAATGCATAGGATGCATTAAGGTGAAAGACGCACAAACCTTTACAACCCCTTTAAGCTAATCCAACCTTATCTTAAGTTGGTTAAAGATCCAACATGTTGGTTTTACCCAAGTTGATCAATCAATGTGCGTACAATCAGACTGACCATACAGTGGCACAGTCATGCTGGAACAAAAAGGGGCCTTACTCAAATGGAAGTACACAATTGTCTAAATGGTAAGTGTACAGTCCAAAGCACTCCCCCACCATTATTGCTATTGTTACCTTATGTTTTGAGTCTTGCCTTATAAAGTAATGCTGCATCTGCCTCTACTTTTTATTTGCAACTTTGCTAAACTAGCATTCCCTATAATTTACAGAAACTTCAGCTTGTACACTGTTGTAATAACAAGTCAGAACAACTATTTGTCTTCTTATAAAAGTTTTATAGGGCTTAAACCAGACTATATGGCCCATGTTTATGTAGAGTTTAGTTTTCCATCCGTAGAAAATAAAACAGTTGCTTTACGTCAATATAGTAGTTTCAATTCACAAAAGAAAAAGTTAAGCTTTTAGAGAATCTTAGCCAAAAGCACCAAGACTTACCACAGCAATATCACAAATGTTGTGGAAACCGGATATCTGCACTAAAGCGGATTGCTTAAAGTGATACTAAACACATATTAAACAAAGACAAAAAACTTACGCTAGGATATGTAATATGATGACATAAAAAAACGTGAATTGCAGCTGCTATACAAAGTGCTAATCACCCAAATCCATAAAAATAGGATTTTTATAACAGCTTACCTGTAAAATCCTTTTCTTGGAGTACATCACGGGACACAGAGCGACATAGTCATTACTAATGGGTTATATAGATACCGTCAGGTGCTGGCACTGGCAACTTCCAAAACCGGAAGTACCCTCCCCTATATAAGCCCCTCCCATCCGGGAGCACCTCAGTTTTGTAGCAAAGCAATAAGTGTCCCCAAAGAGGGGCGGGAGCTCTGTGTCCCGTGATGTACTCCAAGAAAAGGATTTTACAGGTAAGCTGTTATAAAAATCCTATTTTCTTTCTCGTACATCACGGGACACAGAGCGACATAGTCATTACTAATGGGATGTCCTAAAGCAATGCCCAATGAGGGGGGGGGATACACCATATATAAGCTGAGCGCTATCAGACATGAGGATCTTTTGCGGCCTGCAACACACTGCGCCCAAAGGCGACATCCTCCTGACTTCTAACGTCCACCTGGTAGAACCTAGTAAACGTGTGTACTGAAGACCATGTTGCGGCCTTACAGATTTGAGCCAGGGAGGCCTGGTGATGCACTGCCCATGAAGTTCCAACTGCTCTCGTGGAGTGCGCCCTAACTTTGAACGGAGGCGGTCTCCTTCTCAAGCCATAGGCTTGTATTATGACCTGTCGAATCCACTTGGCTAAAGTAGATTTTGACGCTGCCTGACCCTTTCTGGGGCCTTCCGGCAGAATAAACAAAGTATCCGTTCTGCGAATCTGAGCAGTGGCTTTTAGATAAGCTTTAACTGCTCTTACTACATCCAAAGAATGCAATAACTTTTCCTCTACCGAAGTAGGTTTGGGGAAAAAAGAAGGAAGAACCACATCTTGGTTCAAATGAAAACTCGATACCACCTTAGGAAGAAAGGCTGGATGAGGACGTAACACTACTCTGTCCTTATGGATAACCAGATATGGCTCCTTACAGGACATAGCTGCTAATTCCGATACTCTTTTAGCCGAACAAATGGCTACTAGAAAAATCAATTTCCTGGTGAGAAGCACCAAGGAAATATGCTGTAATGGTTCAAATGGTTGTTTCTGTAGAACCGACAGAACCAAGTTTAGATCCCATGGACATATGGGAATATTAACCGGAGGACTAATACGCATCCCTCCTTGTATAAAGGCTTTGACTAGTAAATGCGAAGCCAAGGGCCTTTGAAAAAATATTGACAAGGCCGAAAACTGACCTTTGATAATACTCAAGGCAAGCTTCCTATCTACAGCCCACTGTAGGAAGTCCAGACTCCTACCTATTACGTACTTATGTGGATGCCATTTCTTGGCCTCACACCACGCGATGTACGCCTTCCAGATTCTATAATAGATCTGCCTGGATACCGGCTTCCTGGCATTGATCATGGTAGATACCACAGGATTAGAGAGCCCTCTCTTTTTTAGAATGTGGGCTTCCATAGCCAGGCCGTCAAACCTAGGGCTGGTAAGGAAGGGTGGTATATCGGTCCTTGCGAAAGCAGGTCCGGACGACGTGGGAGAGTCCAAGGACTCCCCACTGACATTTTACAATCTCCGCGTACCACGCTCTTCGGGGCCACGCTGGAGCCACCAGAATCACTGGTTTCTTTTCTACCCTGATTCTGCGGATTAATCGAGGTAACCATTGTGGCGGTGTGAATGCATATATCAGCTTGAACTGATCCCAAGGGAACACTAGGGCATCCGAGCCGCAAGCTAGGGGATCCCTTGTCCGAGAGACAAACCTGTCCACCTTTGCGTTGAATCTGGATGCTAGAAGATCTACATCCGATGTTCCCCACCGCTGACATATTGTCCAGAAAACCTCGGCATAATTGCTGGCGACTTAGAAAGTCCGCCTTCCAATTCTCCACTCCTGGAATGAATATCGCAGATATGGCTGGGACATATCTTTCTGCCCATTTCAGGATGTAATTTACTTCCCTCTGGGCTGCACGACTCCTGGTGCCCCCCTGATGATTGATATATGCCACTGCTGTGGCATTGTCTGATTGAATTCTGACAGGGGACCCTTGGAGTTTGGATGTCCATGCTACTAGGGCATACCGGGCTGCTCGTATCTCTAAGAGATTGATGGGCAGGGCCTTTTCTGCATCCGACCATCTGCCCTGGAGAGACCATTACTCCAGTACTGCCCCCCCAGCCTATAAGGCTGGCATCTGTAGTGACCACCTTCCAAGAAATCGGACTGAAGGATTTCCCTTTTTCCAGATTCTGGGGAACCAACCACCAACGGAGGCTCTTGCGAACGGAAGGGGACAAGGACATTGTAAGTCTAGGGCCTGAACTGTTTTGTTCCAGGCTGACAGTATGGCCCCTTGCAAATTCCTTGAATGGAATTGACCGTAGGGTACTGCTTCGAATGATGCCACCATTTTTCCCAGCAGCCTTATGCACAGGCGTATGGACGGCTGTCTTTTTTGTACCCACTAAGTGGATCAAATCTTTCAAAGACAACACCTTTCCTCGAGGCAAGAATATTTTTCTCTGGCCTGAATCCAACCTTAGCCCCAAGTATTCCAGACTTTTGACTGTTTTTTAGGGCTGACTTGTCTCGGTTGATAATCCAACCGTGAGATTCCAGATACTTGATTGTCTTGTGAACGACCACGTCTAGTTTTTTCACTGAGTGGTATATCAGCAACAATTCATCTAGATATGCCATTATCATTACACCTTGTGTTTTTAGATTGGCCAATAAAGGGCCAGAATTTTTGTAAACACTCGTGGTGCTGTGGCCAAACCGAAGGGTAAGGCTCTGCTGAAAATGGCGCCCTTCTACTGCAAAGCGTAGAAATTTTTGGTGGACTGGAAAGATGGGAATGTGCAAATAAGCATCTTTGATGTCGATCGCGGCTAACCAATCCTCCCCTTGTAGGGCAGTGGCCACCGATCGGATCGACTCCATCGGAAAGTCCTGATATACAGGAATTTGTATAGCCCTTTTAGAATTAATATGGGCCTCCCGTCCGCGTTTGCTTCGGGACTGTAAAGAGGTTTGAGTAAAACCCGAACCCTCATTCTTCCAGGGGAACCTCCATAATTACTCCTTGGAGCAATAGTTGTTCTAGTGCCAACAGGAGGGACTCTCTCTTCCGGGGATCCCTTGGCACGTTTGACCTCAAAAATGGGAAGGAGGAGAGTCTTTTAACTCCAAACTGTATCCCAAAGCTACTGCGGAGAGCACCTATCTGTCTTCATCGTGTCCCGCCAGGTCTCTTGCGAACAACTGGAGTCCTCCCCCCACCCGACTGAGTGGAGGCTTCAATGAATTTAACTTTGGGGGAGGTTTTGTACCTCCCCTGACCCAGGGTTTCTCATTACCCTGCTACTGTCCCTGTTTTTTACCCCCGGGATTTGACCGAGGAGGCCGTCGGAACTGTTACACAGCCGATGCCCCAGGGACTGGAGAAGCAGGCCTCTTAAAGAGGGACCTCTAACTCTGTTTTTAACCGGCAAGAGCGTATTTTTACCGCTGGAAATTTTCTGGATATATTTGTCCAGGTTTTCCCTGAATAAGCGTTCACCATGAAATGGGACGCTAACCAGCCATTCTTTACAGGGAGCTTCAGCAGACCAGTTTTTGAGCCATAGGAGCCTACGCATATGTACTATAGACAGCGTAAGGCGGGAGGCCTGATGGACTGAATCCTTTATGGCGTCAACCGCAAAGCCTAAGGCTCTAGGTAGATCAGCTAGGGCAAAGCCTGCTGATCTGTCAAGTCCCTCAAGACCTGTTTCAACTGATCCTTCACTGCTTAGCAGACCCCAATAGCTGCTACTGCTGGTTGTATCACCAAGCTTGCTGTAGAAAGAAGCAGATTTTCATAAGGACTCCAATCTTTTATCTATTGGGTTCTTGAACATTTGGACATTATCCACTGGACATGTCAGTGATTTATACATACAAGAGATGGCTGCGTCCACTGTAGGGACCTTCCATTTTTTTTTTTTTTTTGATGAACTTATCCTCCATGGGATAGACCACCGGAAATCTCTTGGGGGAATAAATATTTTCTCAGGACGTTCCCAATCCTGGTAAATGAGCCCTTTCAGTAAAGGGTGAAGTGGAAAAGAACAGACAGTCTGGGGGCTTCTAGCGACCCCAACGAGGATACAGTAGTGGTTGATGGTTCCGCAAGGTGCATTTTTAAATGCTGATCGGACCATGTTAGTCAGAGACTGAACCCATAATCTTTCAGCTTGAGATGCTGAGAAAAGGTTCCCCCACTGTTGATTCCTCTATAACAGAATCAACCTCATCCTGATCCCCTTCAGGTAGGTCGATCCCTGTATGGGACTGTTGCTCTGCTAACAGGCACTCTGAAGGAGGAGACGGAGATCGGGCGTGCTTTCCCTGACAGGGAGGCAGCGATAAATGTTGACAATCTCTCTCTAATCCTCCCAGAGCTGAGGAAAAAACCTCCTCTGTTACATACACAGGAGCAGGTGAACTGAGGACAGCCACAGTACCAAGTACCCCTGCGGGGTCTCTACGGTCACTTACCTCTGAACTTCAGGGGAGACTGGTGCAGCAGAAGTATGCCCAAGATCCTCCGAGCCCGATGAGACCCCCTTCGCTTCCTGGAAGATTCAGTTCCGGAGCTTCTGGACGGCATATTCCTAAGCCTAAAGCTGAGGTATTCCAGCCGTAATACACCACTTTTACTGAGAATAGTCTAGCACAATTGCTGCTATATCACAGTTGGTGTCTACTAATGTGCCTTTCTAGGGGATGCCTGTATCAACCGCTTGCTGTATGCCCTTTTTTAAATGTTGCCAGCTCTGTCTCTGTACTTCATAGCCAGCTCACCACACAAAACTGTGGTTTTTACATGCTGGGACGCCCGCACATGCGCAGAAGCGCTGCGGCGCACACAGAGCGTCATCCCCAGGCTCCGCCCCCTTTCCTGGCTCACCTCTATATATAGAGGCGCGTGCACGCGCACGCGCGTGGCCACGTGCGCCTTCGGCGCTAATTTTGAAAAATGGAGACTAGGGACAAGAGCCAGGGCCCCTCTTTGCCGCAGGCCGGGGGATGGACGAGCATTGCAACATGGCAGAGGAAGCAGTTTCCCATAAGAGAACTCACCATCTGCCTGGACTTGCTCTGCTGAGAAGAAACTAGTCCACATGACAAGAAAACATTCCACAGCGGCCTCTAGTGGACAAACACAGGTACCGCAGTATAATATCTTAAATATATATAAAAAAAATTTTTTTTTTTTTTTTTCTTGACCACCATTAAAAATTATTACATTTTTTTAGTAGTTACAGGCATGCACAGAATTTTGCGGCAATACCATTAGGTAACAGACAGAAAGACAAATTAGGCTTGGGGGTCCCCCAATAGAACCAAGTTCCTGGGGGCCCCCACTTACCTGTTCCCCGCCGCAGGACTTTGTTTGGTCCACAAAAGCCCAAACTTCACCTATCACGGCAGGCATTGTAATCAAACCTTCAGGGACCAGGTTCCCAAGGATTCCACTCCCCTGGACCTGTATAGCACCCTGCACAGAAAACATCTTGGTCGTGGGTATGACCAGAGCTCTGGATCCCAGGGTCCAGCTCTCCTAAGAGAAGCATTACAGGCAAAACCTTGCTCTTCTCTGCAAGGCCCGGGTACCGACCGTTTAGCTATGAAGCTTTTTTGGTCGGATCCGGAATAGCTTACTGAGGCCCAAAAGAACCTGTACGCAAGCTCAGTGAAAAACACATGTTTCTTCTTGGCCAACACCTTAGACACTGGCAAAAAAACTGAGGTGCTCCCGGATGGGAGGGGCTTATATAGGGGAGGGTACTTCCGGTTTTGGAAGTTGCCAGTGCCAGCACCTGACGGTATCTATATAACCCATTAGTAATGACTATGTCGCTCTGTGTCCCGTGATGTACGAGAAAGAAATATCATTACAGCACTTGCAAGAAATTGAACGTATTATAAATTGTGAAATACTAGTAATGAAATCACAAATAAAAGTCCCAATGAAAGTGCTCTTGTGCTCCAATCTTCAGTAAAGTGCTCAAAAACTTCACTCAGTGATGTGGCACACACCCCTCTGGCATCCCTACAGAAATCAAGGACTCCCAGCTTTTCAGTCTGGGGGTCAAATAGGCGGGCAATAGATGACAGTCCAGTAGGGATCTCCCCCCAACGTTAATCCACAGGACTCAAGATACTCAACAAAAACGGAACAAGAGGAACAATAGTGAAGTATTGCAAACACTGGAAGGTTTATTGCGCATAAAAGTTGTACTTACAGGACATCAGTGAAAAGACAAGCATGTAGAAAACAAGATCTTTGGTCTGGGATCGCCGTAGCCAGCGTGCGTTCCACCACAACCGGAAATTATGTCAACACGTTTTCACCCTCCCACAGGGCGTCATCAAGCACATGAACACACTGTTTAATTTACCATGTCCCTTCTATTTCTGTATATGGATGAGGGCACTTTATTTTAATAAAAAAATAAAATAAAAAAACAAACATCTAAGTGTCTTTTTCCTAATCAATAAACAGCCGTCACATGACTCCGATCTTTCCCAGCCAGTCTGCAGTAAAACATAAGCAGAGGGGGCTTCTAGTCCTCTGCTGCTGGACACGTTAAAAAATAAATAAAAAAAACCTGCTTTTGGAATAGAGTAAAAATAAATGGTATAAAAAATAGGATTTTTGTACTCACCGTAAAATCCTTTTCTCTGAGAGGGGGCGGTCCTACTGGCTATATCCCCTCAGCAGCTCAGTTCGTCAAAAGCAGAACAAACTTAAAAAGGGGGGGTGGGTGCTGTGTCCGTCCATGAACTCAGGAGAAAAGGATTTTACGGTGAGTACAAAAAGCCTATTTTCTCTTTCGTTCATGGATGGACACAGCCTTAATTTTGACAAAGTGGGACGTCCCAAAGCAGTGTCAAAAAACGAGGGGTGGGAACAGCATTAAAACAACTTCACCCCAAAACAAAACAGAGGAGTTGCAACTCTAAACAGCCGCCTGCAAAACTTTGCGGCCGAAGAAGCATCTGAAGATGCACTCGCATCAACTTGTAAAGTTTAGTGAAAGTGTGAACGTTCGACCAGATCGCCGCCTTAAACACCTGGGAAACCGACGCTTTGTCAGAAAGTCCATGAGGCACCTATTGCCCTGATCGAATGCGCCGTGACAGGAAAGGGGGGCGCCCGACCCTTTATGGCGTAAGCCTGATCACGATCTGTCGGATCCACCTCGGAATGGTGGCCGACGAGACCGCTGGGCCCTTCTTGGGGCCAGCCACCGAAACAAACAGCGAGTCTGAACTCCGGAACGGAGCAGTAAAAGACAAGTATACTCTCAGAGCTCGGACAACGTCCAAGGAATGCAACGTTGTCTCCTTAGGATTCGACGGATGGAGGACACAAGGATGGCAGTACAATGTCTTCCTTGAGATAGAAGGTCGAAACGACCTTAGGAAGAAAAGAAGGCTGCGGACGCAGCACCACCTTACCCTTGTGGAAAATCAGATAGGGAGCCTTGCATGACAAGGCTGCCAGCTCAGAAACCCATCTTAACTGACATAACAGCCACCAAAAGGACCACTTTCTGAGAAAGTGTCAACAAGGGAATCTCCCTGATATTCTCAAAAGGTGGTACCTAGAGGCCATGCCGTTAAAGCCAGTGACTGTATGCAGGATGGCGTATGGGACCTTGCGACAGCAGGTCCTCTCGTAGCGGTAGATGCCAAGGGACATCTGCTACACAAGCCCCACGGAGGTAGTGTAGGGCGGACCGGAGGGGGCGCATGCCGAACCCCCTGTACAAACGTTCTCACCAGAGAGTGAGCCACCAGGGTTTGTTGAAAAAAGACAGCCATGGCAGATATCTGCCCCTTAATTGTACTTAGAGCAAAATTTTTGGTCCGCCCCATGCTGTAAGAACAGCAGGACTCTGGAACCCAAATAAGTACGGGGATGCCACCTCATTTCCTCACAAATGGATATGTAGGTCTTCCAAGTGCGATGGTAAATCTTCCTAGAGGACGATTTCCAAGCGCTCCTCTCGGTAGAGATCACTGAGTCTGACAGGCCCCGGTCTATTAGCACCTGGCTCTCGATAGCCATGCCGTTAAGCCAGTGACTGTAAAACAGGATGGCGTATGGGACCTTGCGACAGCAGGTCCTTTCTAACGGTAGATGCCAAGAGGCGTCTGCTACCAGATGCACTAGATCGGCGTACCAAGGACGCAGAGGCCAATCCAAAGCAATTGGGATCATTGGAATCCTCCAGTCTGCGAAGCAGATGAGGAAGGAGCTTCAGAGGAGGGAAGGAATAGAAAAGCCGGTACTGCCTCCACGGTGCCACCAACGCATCTGTCGTGTCTGCCCATGGGTCTTTTGACCTGGCCACAAACCTCAATACCTTCCGATTGAGTCGAGAAGCCAGGATCTACGTCTGGCGTGCCCCATCTATGGCAAAAGGAGCTGAAACCCCTCCGGGTGTAGAGACCATTCCCCTTGGTCCAGCATCTAGCGACTCTGCCTGCCAGTTTTCTACGCCCAGAATGTATACGGCCAACAGGGACGGTACACGCTCCTTTCTGCCCACCTTAGGATGTGAGCGATCTCTGATGCTGCAGCCAAGCTTCTTGTTCCTCCCTGCCGTGGCGTTGTCTGACTGGATCCTGACTGTACGCCCCTGTAGCCTCTGCGACCATGTGGAGAGGCACAGTCTGATTGCCCGGAGTTCCAGGGCATTGATCGGCAAGTGGGATTCCTCCGGAGTCCAGCGACCCTGGTCGACTGAGTCCCCCAACCGGTAAGGCTGGCATCCGTCGTGACCACCATCCAGTAAAAAGGAAGGAACGACTTCCCGGACAGAAGAGCCGGTGATGTCAGCCACCAAACTAGAGAGGTCCTGACTAGGTGGCTCACCCGGATTTGATAATCCAGGGATGATGGGCACTTGTACCTTCTGTAACACTCACGTGTGAAATAGCGCATATAGTACTGCCTCGAAGGAGGCTACCATGAGGCCCAGGACTCGCATGCAAAAGCAGCGTGACGACTATCCCTGGGATGTCAACTGCCGCACCACAGCCCGAAGGGTCTGCAACTTTCCCATATGAGGAAAAACTTTCACCTCTGAGGAGTCCAGAATCAACCCCAAATACACTAGGAGTTGAGTCGGTAACATACTGACTTCTGAGTGTTCAGCACCCAACCAAGTGTCGGAGGGGTCCGACAGGTTATAGACACGCTCACCCCTAATTCTGAGCTTAAAGTGGCCCTCAGAAGAAGATCGTCCAAGTAGCCTACGCTAGCGATTCCACACTGTCTTAGTAGGGTCAGAATCGGGGCGAGTACCTTGGTGAACACCCTCTGTGCCGATGCCAGGCCAAAGGGGAGAGCCACAAATTGGTAGTGGTCTTGCCCGGCCGCAAAGCGCAGACATCTGATGCCTGGTGCATATGGGGACATGCAAGTATGCGTCCTTGATGTCCAAGGATGCCAGAAAGTCCCCCGGCTGGAGGCCAGTGACGACAGAGGGAACCCAGAGGGAACCGATTCCATCCGGAATCCTTGTACCTTCACAAAGCAATTGAGGGCCCTGAGGTCCAGGATTGGACGAACGCCCTCCTTCTTTGATACTATGAACAGATTTGAGTAAAACCCCTGAAACCGTTCCTATACTGAAACAGGAATGATCACCCTGCGTATCAGCAGGTCTTGAACCGCCCCATAAAGGGGTTCCCAGTGAGTCGGCTGAAGCTGGCGGTTGGAGGGAATAAAAAAAAATCTGTTCGGTGGGCAAGAGAGAACTATCTTGTACCCTGAAGAAACTACTTCGCAAACCCACCGGTCGGAGATCTGAGATGTCCACCAGGTCGCGAATTTGCGAACACGTCCCCCCTATACGAGAGATGTGTGGGGACAGATCTTCATGCGGACATAGATTTGTTCGCAGGCTTGCAAAACCAGGGACGCTACTGTCCCTCAGCAGGCGCTTTATCGGCCTGGGATCGTTTACTTGCCGCACTAGGCGGACAAAAAAAACGTTTGTGCGCGGTGAAGGAGGGCCCTTGCCTATGGCGTGGCTCCTTACCCTTTTTGGATTGTGGGAGCAGCGTGCTCCTACCTCCTGTGGCATCTTTAATAATGTCATCCAGGGATGCTCCAAAAAGTCTGTCACCCTTAAAAGGGGAAATCCATCAGGGCCTTCTTGGAAGATTGGTCCGCCAACCAACCTTTTAGCCAGAGCAGACGGCGTAACACCACTGCATAGCTTGAGGCTCTGGACAGCAGAGGAATAGTGTCAAAGGCCGATTCGCAGACAATTTTAAGGCCCTGTATCAACTGGTCAGCCATAGCCACCTCGTCCGAGGGAGCCTCATGTGCTTTAAACCCATGGAGCAGCATTTTTGCCCCTTCAGTGAGTGTCTGAGACACCAGGGCCCCAACCACCGTTGGGCGCACAGCCGAGCCCACCACCATGTATAGGTAGCGGCTGACCGCTTCAGCCCTCCTGTCCGCAGGGTCCTTGAAAGCAGGAGCCCCTTCCTGGAATTGTGGTTACCTTGTTTAATCTGGACACCTGAGGGTCCACTATCGGAGGAGAGGCCCATTTTTTCCAGGAAACTCTCCTCAAAAGGGTAACGCACTTTTTTGGGGACCGAAAACCTTCTGTGGTTTGTTCCACTCCTTGTATAAAAGCTTTTCTAAATAAGACGCACAAGGAAACACCTTAGCAGTGCAGGTCGGCTTTACGGAACCCGAAAAGGACTGACGCCTTTGGTGTTTCTGCAGGCTCCTCTATCTTTAGAGTATCCCGCACTGCGATGATAAGGTCACCTATCAAAGCCTTTTTGCGTGCTGACCCGGAGTAATCCTCACTGTCCGACCGGCCACGGTCCGCATCCTGTGATACGTCAGAACCAGGGCCATGAGCCGTAGCTGGGCCCGGTTCCGCATCAGAGTTGTCACCAGAAGATGGCGGGGGGAGGGGGCAATTTTTACCCCCCATGTTCCCACGCGCCGCTTCCACCTTGGCAACAAACCAGGACGCCGACATGGCATCTACTGACACAGCGGGTGCAGGAGCACCAGATGCCAATTCAGGTGTATCAGGGGGAGAAGTGTCTGCTTCTGATGCCATGCTGACCCACGCACCTGACACAAGGACTCCAGTCAAGGTACCAACAGCCCACCCTCCTAGCTGTCACAGAGACACTGCTGTCCGCTTCCTAGTAGAGTTGCTTCCTTGTCAGATATGTCAGTCTGACCACTTTACAGCATGTGTCTGTAAGCTTGAGCCGTTTAAATGCTGTTTGATCGGCGTGGACCGTGAGAAAATGGTCGCCGTGTGGCAGATCAAGGCCAAAAACGCTGCGGGCCACAAGAACATGGCCGCCGAGCACAGATAGAGGCCAAAGAGAGTGAATCCCAGGCAAAATGGCCACCGAGCGGCAGATAGAGGCCAACACAGCGCGGACCACAAACATGGGCACCGAACGCAGAGAGGCCAAACACAGCGTGGATCACAGGAAAAATGGCCGCTGAGCGGCAGAGGCCAAAAACTGTGCGGACCACAAAAACATGGCCACCGAGCACAGATAGAGGCCAAACAGCATGGAGCAAAACACACAGATAAGCAAACTTTTCATGGCAGCTCATAACATTTGTTTAGCGGACGTACATGCAGTTCCCACACCGGTGGAGCCCCCCCAGGTGAACCCCCAGCCCCAGCAGCCAGCCTAGCTCAGAGAGCCTAGGGAGGAGGGAAGGAAGGGAGAGAGGAAATGATAGAACCCCCTTACTCAACCTCCCCAGGAATTCCCAGCTATGTCTTCCTGCCGAAGCAGGGGATTACTACTTACCCTTCCTGCGTGGGTTGTTCTGGAAGCATCCCAGACAGACCATCTTCCGCATGGTGAAGGAGGTGACGGTCGACCCGGCTGCTGTGACTCGGCCCTATAGACCGGTCGTATGCATGCCCTGGAGCATGTAGCTCACCGGCCACCCGTAGAGCGACGGGCATGTCGTGGACGACCCAGCGCGTAGCTATGGTCGGCACACGCTCGATGGCCGAAACTGGGGAGACTACAAGGATCTGGGATCCAGCCTGTCGCTCAGTTGGCAGTTGATCGAAGATCACAGGAACAAAAAAATAAAATAACATTTCAATTTGAAATAAACCTCCAGGCCTATGGGCCCGAAGGGAGCTAGGCAGAAAAAAACTATAGCCAGTAGGACCGCCCCCTGGGTGGGGCTTTTCAGCTTTGATGTTGTTAACACATTCTGTCAAGATAAAGGCTGTGTCCGTCCATGAACGAAAGAGAAAAAGGGTTTTAAAAAGTCATAGAAATATTAGGTGGAGTCACGGTGTGTGACGTCATCAGCGTCATCAGCGAATCGTGGCCATCTTGATGGTTGGATTCCTATGAGATCTGTATATGCTATTAAAGTATTACACTTGCACAAAAAAAAAATTATTAAACTATCTTGGTTTTGAATCTTACTACATTATAAGGAGGCTGTCTCTCTCCCCCATCGTATATGCTGATCTGGGGAGAAATGCGAGTGTTACTGCAGTGCTGGATCCTGAAGTGGTGTTTTTGGAGAATGTTTGCCTAATCTTGCCTGGAGCTGTTAAACTGCACTATTTGGCTGCATGTTATGGTGGCCAAATCTCTCTGGTAAGAGGCTGCACGTTTGTTGTGTTGGTGGAGGAATCTTTGCCTGCAATTTCATCACACAGTGACACCTATGGATTTAAGTTTATGAACGGATCACATTTGTGTTTCAAGTTGTGAGAGACTTTATATTGACACTTTTACCTGTGTACACTGATTTGTGTGATTTTCATAGAGATAGCAATGCATTTTTTATTTTTATTTTCATTAGTTTCATGTGTACTGCCTACATATTATGCTAGCTGCTGCATATTATTAATCTAGTGAATATAATCCAAGAGCTGGTACCTGTATATATTACTGTAGTTTGCTTGACAAATGCATATTTGAAATCAAAACTTTATTATTTTTTGGCAACGACATGTGGGCGGATTTCTGGCAGTCACTTGCTGTGTCACGCCCCTCCAGCCTGTGTCTCAGAATAACAGAGGTGAATTTACATGCAATATAACACCCCCGTTGTGTTTAGCTAGTTAGTGGACATAGAGGTGGGAGAGAGGGAGTGGGCTAGGGGTGCAACGGATCCTCATTGATCCGTACGGATCAACACCTTCGGGTCGGCACACATGCGATCCGCGGGCCTCCCGGTCCTGCATCAGCCATAGGAAAGGCCGCGGCTTCGGCCTAGCTCCCGGAGTGGCGGACATCTTGGTCCACCCGGCGGCAGCCGCTGTCTCGTCACATTCGGCTCCCCATCACAGATTGCTCCGGAAGTGACGTTTCGTCGCCATCTTGCTACACCCCACACTCCTGCACAGTAAATCTGATAGGGAGCCGAATGTGACAAGACACCGCAACAAGCTTTCCTGGCCTGATTTGCCTGGAGTTTGCTCCCCCTTGGTCCTGGATCAGCCTCCGGAGTGCCTCAGAGCGCTCCCGCAGTACATCCGCAGCCTACACCTGCCTTGGGACAGGCCGCGGCATCGGCCTACCTCCTGGAGCGGCAGCCATCTTGCTCCACCTGGTGGCGGCCTAGGTGAGCTCCCCTGACTTCCTTGTGTACTTTAAGTTGATTTTATATATTTTAAAATAATAAAAAAAAGTGTTAATAAACAAAAAGACAAAAATGTTTTTGTCTTGTCTTTATTTATTTTTTGCTGATCCGAAAAATGATCCGATCCGTGACTCTGATCCGAGGAACGAACTGAACCGTGAGTTTTTTGATCCGTTGCACCCCTAGAGTAGGCTGTCATGTACCACTGTGTATACGCCCGCATGTGTGATGCTATAGTCACATGGGCTGCTCAGATGTGATAGGGAGGAAATACTCAGCATAGAAACTCACTGAAAACTGAGCATGTGCAGAGCTGCCAAAACTGCTCTGCAAAATCCCTAGGTGAATTGGGGAAATGGACAGAAGAGGGAGATAGAGAGCAGCAGGATCAACAGGGTTTTTGCAAAATACAGAAAAAACAAATCTCATAGTTACCGAGTATGAACAGCATGTAATATAGCACTTGATAGTTTTTATGATGTGGGTTTAATGACACCAAGTTAAAGCTAATATTTGCCTTCCCTGGTTCCTCCCACCTTCAGCAACATTCTAATGAAAATCTTAAATATGACCTTTCCGTTTTCATTACATAGCTTATTGCAGATTCAGTTATGTTATCTTCTGTGCTTCTCTATGCAATGCAAAAAGATTAGAGCCTGTGGGAGAGGCCAGCAGGGTGCTGTAAGGGAACGGTCATCAGTGGCGTGTCACGTGTAGCCACGCCCCTTAACAGTAAGAATCATTCACTAGGTCACACTTAACCCCTGCAGCGTCACCAAGTGGTTAACCTCTTAATTTTTACAGTAATCAGTGCATTTTTATAGCACCGATAACTGTAAAAATGACAATGGTCCCAAAATGTTGTCAAAAGTGTCCGATGTGTCCGCCATAATGTCGCAGTCACGATAAAAATTGCTGATCGCCGCCATAACTAGTAAAAAAAAAAAAAAATTTATAAAAATGCCATAAAACAGTCCCCTATTTTGAAGACGCTATAACTTTTGCGCAAACCAATCAAATGCTTATTGCGATTTTTTTTAACAAAAATATGTAGAAGAATACGTATCGGCCTAAACTGTGGAAAAAAAAAAAAGATTTTTATATATTTTTTAGGGATATTTATTATAGCAAAAAAAGTAAAAAATATTTCATTTTTTTCAAAATTGTCGCTCTATTTTTGTTTATAGCGCAAAAAATAAAAACCGCAGAGGTGATCAAATACCACCAAAAGAAAGCTATATTTTTTTGGGGGAAAAAAAGTACGTCAATTTTGTTTGGGAGCCACATCGCACGACCGCGCAATTGTCAGTTAACCACTTAAGGACCAGCCACTGTATATGTACGTTGGCAGAAAGGCTCGTACAGGCACAATCACGTACCTGTATGTCCCCTTTAACTGCCCACCGGCGGCGCGTTCGTGACCCCCCTGCCTTCCCCGTGAGTCGGACCGCGGGTCCCGCGGACTCGATCGCCGCGGGGATCCCCGCGATCGTCTCACGGAGGCATGGAGCGGGGAGATGTTAGTGTAACCACAACATCTCCCCGCTCCCCTACTGACAATGTCACAGATCTCCGCTCTGTGTAATCAGAGCGGAGATCGGTCACGTGACACTCGTAGCCACACCCCCACACAGTAGTAATCACTCCCCTAGGCACACTTAACCCCTTCAGCGCCCCTAGTGGTTAACCCCTTCACTGCCAGTGTAATTTTTACAGTAACAGTGCATTTTTATTGCACTGATCACTGTAAAAAAAGACAACGGTCCCAAAAATGTGTCAAAAGTGTCCGATGTGTCCGCCATAATGTCGCAATCACGAAAAAAACGCTGATCGCCGCCATTACTAGTTAAAATAAAAATTTCTGAAAATGCCATAAAACTACCCCCTATTTTGTAAACGCTATAACTTTTGCAAAAACCAATCAATAAACGCTGATTGCAATTTTTTTTACCAAAAATATGTAGAAGAATACGTATCGGCCTAAACTGAGGAAAAAAAATGTTTTTTTTTGTATATTTTTGGGGGATATTTATTATAGCAAAAAGTAAAAAATATTGAATTTTTTCCCAAATTGTCGCTCTATTTTTGTTTATAGCGCAAAAAATAAAAACCGCAGGGGTGATCAAATACCACCAAAAGAAAGCTCTATTTGTGGGGGAAAAAAGGACGTCAATTTTGTTTGGGAGCCACGTCGCATGACCGTGCAATTGTCAGTTAAAGCGACGCAGTGCCGAATCGCAAAAAGGGGCCTGGTCTTTATGCTGCGTATTGGTTCGGGGCTTAAGTGGCTAAAGTGACGCAGTGCCAAATCGCAAAAAGTGGCCTGGTCATTGACCACCAAAATGGTCCGGGGCTTAAGAAGAAGCACCCTGCCTCAGTACGTCTCTCAAGAGCCCTCAGCCCCGATACAGGCAGTGGGCTGGCATTTGGTAAATGTTATGTAAATGTAAAAAGACCTTGATGGGTAGATGTCAATCTGGAGGCAGGCTGCATTTGGGGACAGAATACCCTAGTTAATGTCCATATTTGATTCTGAGTTTCCATGATTCAAAGAAATTAAATCCCATGAATGATTGGAGTGGGCTCGGCCACTATTGCCATTCATATTTATGCCCAGACTCTTAACATGTGGTTTCACAACTCCAGCTGCTTAGTAAGTACTGCATATATATTTGTTGTTTCTATATGACTGACATCAAAGCAAGAGGACAAGAAGTAGTATTCAAATACTTTACAGAAGAAGCCAAACAGAATATTGCTGCAGACTTACTGCCCATTACTAATGCACATGTAGTGGTTTTACCTTTTAAATTCTGTGTTACTGTGCAACTGTTTGGAATGCAAAGTATTAGACACAGCCAAGTTAAAAAAATAAAATAAAAAATAGCGGGCTTCAGGATGAATGCAAAACTTAACCACTTCCATACAGGGCACTTATACAGCTTCCTGCCCAGACCAATTTTCAGCTTTCGGCGCTGTTGCACTTTGAATGACAATTGCGCGGTTGTGCTACACTGTACCCAAACTACATTTTTATCATTTTGTTCCCACACATAGAGCTTTCTTTTGGTGGTATTTGATCACCTTTGCGATTTTTATTTTCTGCTAAAATAATTTAAAAAGGACCGAAAATTTTGAAAAAAAAAAACTTTTTTTGTTTCAGTTACAAAACTTTGTAAATAAGTAAGTTTTCTCCTTCACTGACAGGCACCGATGAGGCGGCGCGGATGGGCACCGATGAGGCGGCGTGGATGGGCACAGATGAGGCGGCACAGATAAGCGGCGCGGATGGGCACCGATGAGGCGGCGCGGATGGGCAACGATGAGGCGGCGCGGATGGGCACCGATGAGGCGGCGCGGATGGGCAACGATGAGGCGGCGCGGATGGGCACCGATAGGCACAGATAAGCGGCACGGATGGGCACCAATAGGCGGCACGGATGGGCACCGATAGGCGGCGTGGAAGGGCACCGATAGGCGGCATGGAAGGGCACAGATAGGCACAGATAGGCGGCACGGATGGGCACAGATAGGCGGCACGGATGGGCACAGATAGGCGGCACGGATGGGCACAGATAGGCGGCATGGATGGGCACTGATAGATGGCATGGATGGGCACTGATAGGTGGCACTGTAATGTCAATCAGTGCCAAACAATAATGCCTGCCAATCAGTGATGCCCATTGTGGGCACTGATTGGCATCCATTAGGGGCACTGATTGGCATCCCTGGTGGTCTAGGGAGGCATACCTGGTAATGGACATCTCTGGTGGTCCAGTGGCATCCCTGGTGGTCCAGTGTGGGCATCCTCGGGGGGGCTGTGCTGAAAATCTATCAGCACAAACCCCTCCTGTCAGAGGAGCAGCCGATCGGCTCTCCTCTACTCGCGTCTGACAGACGCGAGTGAGGAAAAGCCGATTACCTGTTTACATGTGATCAGCCGTGATTGGACACAGCTGATCACGTGGTAAAGAGTCTCCGACGGAGACTCTTTACCTAGATCGGTGTTGCGGGGTGTCAGACTGACACCCCGCAACAACGATCGCCGCGATGCGTGCCCCCGGGGGTGCGCAGCGGCTTAAAATCCTGAGGACGTCATATGACGTTCAGTCAGGATTTTAAAACCACTTTGCCGCCGTCAATCCGCTATAGGGCAGGCAGCAAGTGGTTAACCACTTCAATACAGGGCGCTTTTACTCCCTTCCTGCTCAGTCCAATTTTCAGCGCTGTCACATTTTGAATGACAATTGCCCGGTCATGCAACACTGAACCCAAATTTTTTTTTATAATTTTATCGCCCCACAAAAGACGAGGCATATCTGAGAAATAGAGCATCGTACACGGATTGTTTTTAGGTCTAGGCTAATGAAGTCCAAAAAGCAAGTCTATTTCTGTACAAGATATAACAATAGGGCGTTTTGAGATTATACAAATCTTTGACAGAAATTGGATCATCCTGAGACATGACCCCATCCTAGAGGAAATTCTCCCTACTAAACTGAATATCATTTTCAGGCGGCCGAGAGATCCAAGGGGCATGATGGCACCCAGTGGAGTCAAGTCAGTTATAAGACTTTTGCCAGTGGGGAACATCCTTATTTGACCAAACGGGAAGCTATAGGTGTGACATTAAGAACTGCAGTGCATGCAAGTTCACGTGGCACCTCAAGAAGGAGGTCACTGGAAAGGATGGTAAAATACAGAACATCAAGCAATTCCTTAATTGTGGCACACAGTTTGTGATCCATGGTCCCATCTGCCCTTGTGGCTGCCTATATGTTGACCACATCTCTAGTCCCCTAAGGGTCAGATTCAGAGAACATAAGCAGGCTATTATAAATGGGAGTGATAAATGGTCAGCTTCTCAACATTTTTCGGATAATAACGGCAAAGACCCGACTGGTTTGAGGGTCTTTGGCATTGAAGCTATCACAGGGGATTTAGATGATGGTAGCAAGTACCAAAAAACGTGTAGAAGGGAGACTTTGTGTGTGTGTGTGTGTGTGTGTATATATATATTATATATATTCCTCGTCAACCTTGCACCCAAGGGACTGAACAAAGATTTGGAAGTCCATGCAGTGATGTGAGCCCTGGTGCTTTCTACACACCATCTCCAAAATCTCCTTCTTCCCCCCAGAAATTCTGCGTCTTTGTTTTACACCTCTACTTTTATCTTTATTCTGTAAAACTATTCAATGAAGATGACAAAAAGGCAGATGTGTTGAAAGTCCAGCCATGACTCGTTCCATAGATGTATTGAATAAATTTGAGTAGCTAACCTTATGAAATAAGAGGAGAAAAAAGCCAGAAATAATAAACTAATGCAGCCACCTCATATCTAAAGACTAGTAAAATGCAATATATACACGTTTGTTTTTTTGTTTAGATATGCTTTAAAAGTGTTACTAAACCCAGGACTCTGCATTCACTATATCTGGTCTCCCACAGTACACAGAAATGCAATTATTTTAGTAAATATAAACTGCTAAATGCCCCTTTTCTCATTAGAAGTATATAGCAGTACTGTGATTTCAATCAGCCTCTGACTGAGCACTGGTTAAAGCTTGCAGGAGTAGTTTTCATGATCCTCTGACTGTCTTATGAGGCTGCATGACCCCTGAACCTCTGTCTGGACAGTGCTGATTGGCCCTGTTGCAGATTTTTTAACACTTTAAAGTAAAAATGTTATTCAATATAAAAAGGCCATACGCATTGTTAATATACTGTACATAAGGCACCTCAGTATATGCCAATTTAACATACAGTGATTGGTATCTGTAATAGTTTATAACCGTAGTTGAGATTCTTTATGTCAGGGAATGTGTACACTTGATCGGAGTGATAGTCAAGTTCACTACTGATCATTTTCTTTATCACATAAAATAATTTCAGGCTTGTCACTAAAACTGTCAATCAATACAGTTAATCTCTGAGTCATAAATGTTATCAGACAGAAGAACGGCACCTGATGGTACTATGAAAAAACCCACCTTTGGATTTTGCAGTTTGGACCAGGTGGATAGTGGTAAAGTTGCAAAAAAGGCAATACAATGTGCTAATTAGACTAGCTACCCAAGTGGCAGATGGACTGCAACAAACTCCGACAAAACAAAAACAAAAACAAAAAAAACACAGGAAGCTCCGGCACAATTTTCTATATGTATCAAAGTTTTTATACCACCGGGCTAAAACATAACATTGCAGTCTAATAGTTATGCTCCACATTAATGCTTTACTGTTAGACCTAAAAGTGTCCTCTCTTGGCACACCTAAACAATCCCTGAGCAAAAATATATTGGCACCAATATGTGGGAAACCCATAGAAAACCATAGCGGCTATTCTTCCTTGGTGGCCTTTTCCACCCGTAGCTTACCAATTGGTTTAAAAAAAAAAAAAAAAAAACGCATGCCAAATAATATACATACCTGGACATGGAAACAGTAAGGGTCCATGCACGCTAGCGGTTTTTAAAGCTCCAAGAAGCCATTAGCATTTTTTTTTTTCTGCTCCCAGAAGCTAAATGGTTTTATCCTATGTGTCCATGCACACTACTTTAGGTTATTAGCTTTTGAGGTTCAGCATTTAGGAGCAGAAACAAAATTGTTTTTGTCGAGTTTTTTGGAGCATTTTGCAGCAGGGGGAAAAAAAAAAAAAAACAGAACGCTCCTTAATGCTTTTAAGCAATGCCAAGCACTGGTTTTCAGCATTTTTTATTTTTTTTTGACTTTACAGGAAAAAAATAAAGATTTAACTATAACCTCAGCTGCCTATCTCAAGGCCAAATCATCATTTTGCATTTCCTTTTACACTGAAGGTAACTTCTGCTTATTTAACGCACAGGTTTGTGCCAGGGTTACTTTAATGTAACAGTGGCGTATTGGCTAGCACCTTTTCCTAGCAGTAAAAGGGTCGGTGGTTCGAATCCCAACCACAACACTACCTGCCTGGAGTTTGCATGTTCTCCCTGTGCCTGCGTTTGTTTCCTCTGGGTACTCCAGTTTCCTCCCACACTCCAAATACATGCTGGTAGGTCAATTGGATCCTGTCTAAATTGGTACTAGTATGTGTATGTATGAATGTGAGTTAGGGACCTTCGGTTGCAAGCTCCTTTAGGGTAGAGACCAAAGTGAATGTACGATGTATATGTAAAGCGCTGCGTAAATTGACGGCGCTATACAAGTACCTGAAATAAATAAATAATAAACCTACAGCTGTATACCTGTCATAACTTCCACTAAGGAACCAAAGTGGAAAAAACTTGGAAAAGCTTTTTTGGCCATACTTCTGTGGGTCAAAAGAGTACACTTACTTTTGCACTCCTGTGGCCCAGAATCAACTGACAGCAGGCTAAAGACTGCTGTCAGCTGATGTCCCAGAGCCTCTCCAGGCTCTGGAAAGATTCCGACCATGTTTTTAGGATCCACCCAGCTACACGATTGACATCAACCATCATGACAATATAGCACTGCAACAAGTACAAGTGTGAATATGACTTTCATCTAAATATTACAAAACTAAATGGCAATTCAAGCTTTGTAAAAACACAAGGATTCCCTTTTACCTATTTTATTGGACTAAAAGGAAGAAACGGTCACATTACACTAGTAGCCGGCTTTTACAATGGCAACCAGTAGTTTAACAACCATTAACTGCATACTGTAAATGTGTCTCTTTTTATTAAAAAAGTACAAAGGTTTTATTTTTTTATGTGGCAAATGACGCAATTAAGGTTGTAAAATCATCTTCTCATAGACACATAATAAAGTCAACACGCCCTGTGTTATGGAAACATGGTCACATGCATCAAGATACGCAGATTACTGTTTAAACAATATGACATGATAGAATGGATTTTACATTAGCACAAAGATTATAGACAGGCACATCAAATTGGTGCGATTTAACCAAGTTACACAATACTGCAGTGGGAAAAGCTTTGCTTACCACTTTAAGAACACTCATTCCCAAAGAGGACTTGATACTTGTACCAAAAAGCACAACAAGCACCTGTCAAGTATTTTCAGCAAACTTCAAAGTTCCTAGAAATAAGCTTGAAGTTTTTATTATTCTGAAATTAGTGAGTCATACGGGAGGTCAGGAAAAACGAGTTGCTGCAATAACCCAGCATTTCCCCCCACTAGGGACCAGAAGGCTTTTTCGTGATGGCTGAATAAAGGTTTATACTGAATTGGTCACTTCTTTACTCATAGATGGCCATTCAACACTGCAGAGAGTCTTTAGATGCCGGAGTTGGAAACGTTCTAATTTTCTACAAACCTTACAGGCGGATCCCACCGTAGGCCCTAGGCCCGTAGGCTGTGAGAAAAGGTGTACACAAGATACAGGTCAGAGTGGTGGCAGCTCCACCATCTATGTTCTTTCACTAGATAGCTCCGCCAAAATGCCTTACTTGAGAGGCTGGGGGGCCAACTTAAATATTAATAAGTACTGTATATACTCGAGTATAAGCTGACCCGAATATAAGCCGAGGCACCTAATTTTACCACAAAAAACTGGGAAAACGTATTGACTCGAGTATAAGCCTAGGGTGTCCATCTGCATGCCTCACTGTGCCCATGGCTAGACTGACGTTTACCATGGGAGTCTATAGAAGGGGTGCCCGGCTTTGAAAAATTGATGCTCCCCGGCCATAGATCCCCCAGACAAAAAAACTATGCACCCTTATAGAAGAGAAATGGGGCTATATGTGTGGCAAGTTTTGGGTCCAGTGGACCTACGACCGGCCGGTACCGGGTCCCCAAAATCACCAGAGAAATTACCGTTTAACATGGGAGTCTATGGAAGGGGTGCCCGGTTTGAAAAATCGGTGCTCCACGGCCGTAGGTCCCCCGGTCATCAAACTTTACACACCTGTGGAGAAATAGTTGGGCTACATGTGTGCCAAGTTTGGGGTCCAGGGGACTTACGGCCGGCCGATACCGGGTCCCCAAAATTCGGGAGATCAGGCACAAAAAGGTGACTTGAGTATAAGTCGAGGGGGGCATTTTCAGCACAAAAAAATGTGCTGAAAAACTCGGCTTATACTCGAGAATATACGGTAATTGGATTCCTTGCATGCTGCTGTTCATATATCTTATAAAAGGCATTCTAAAAGGTTTCTTCCATTGAAGCTATCCTTAAAGTTCTCACCAGATACTTGGTCTACCTAAACAAACTTTACCCAAGCTCCTCACATTTGTGTTTTCAAGGATGTCAAATGCTGTATACTATGTGCCATGTCTAGTGGGAATGCCCCAAATTCAGAGTTTTTGTATTTGTCCTTTCACAATCCCCTGGAGTAGCTCTCTTAAGAGAACCAACTGCTTGAGAATGTTTTGCAAGCTACTCAACTATCAATATTTTTTTATTCTCTTAGCAGCCGAGCTTACATAGAAAAGTGACATCATTAAAAGACATCATTTTCCCTTTTGTTTTGTTTTTTCGTTATTTTGGAACAGGAAGATGGCACTGATTGGCACTAGCAGGTGGCACTGGTTTGGAACTGACAGATGGCACTGATTGGCACTAGCAGGTGGCACTGGTTTGGAACTGACAGATGGCACTAGTTTGGGACAGATAGCACTGATTGGCAATTGGAACTGGCTGGCAGTGGCGGGTGGCACTGGCTGGCAGTGGCTGGTGGCACTGACAGATGGCACCGATTGGCACTGGCTGGTGGCACTGATTTGCGGTGGCACTGGCTGGTGGCACTGGCAGATGGCACCGATTTGCGGTGGCACTGATTGGCGGCATTGACAGATGAAAAAATATTGGGTATTTGCAGCGCTTGCAGAAAGGTATGTGAGCAAAGGAAATGTGTCACAAATGCTTATAGCACAAACATCTATAAGTGAATGGCTTATATGACATATCATCAATTATGGTATAAAACAATAGTGAACAAACTTAAAGTTCATTAAATAGCAATTATATCACTCCTGGAGAACTGAGTGTTTCCACACCAGAAATCAGTTGTTGGTTCCTAGATGAAAAATCCCTTCTAATGGCCCCGCTCATCAGATAGGGAAATAATAAGAGATCTCACCAACTAAAGTCCAGGCAGACTTCATCTCATGTAGATAGGCTCCATAGTACCAGCAGCAAAGGCATTTAAGTGACCATATGGAAAGAAAGGGAAAAATTCATGTGAAATACAGCTAGTAAACAAACAGCATGGCGCTGCTCACAAAGAGACTCACAGGACTGCAGTGATAAATGAGCGTCAGTGTTGTTTCCCGGGTACACAGCGTGCGTTCCACCGAAACCGTAAGTAGCGTCACTGGTTCTGAATTGGCCGGAAATTACGTCAACGCGTTTCGCCCCTCCTCCAGGGCATCATCAAGGACGACAGATGGCACTGATTTGCGGTGGCACTGGCTGGTGGCACCGATTTGCGGTGGCACTGGCTGGTGGCACTGATTTGCACTGGTTGGTGGCTCTGGCTGGTGGCACTGATTTGCAGTGGCACTGACAGGTGGCACTGACAGGTGGCATTAATTAGCGGTGACACTGGCGGGTTTCACAGTAAGCCGAGTGTAACCTTAACTATTACCGAAACTGACAACAGAGAGCTGTCAGAATTGAGCTCGATGTGGGGGTGGGCGGGACTCGGCCGGGGTGGGTGGGACCCAGCAGCTAAATTGCACCAGCCAATGATTGAGCTGCTTTAGAAAGGGGGCAGGGCCACAGACACGTAGCGGCCCGCCCAGATACCATCCCATTGGCTGGTGTAATATAGTTGCTGGGTCCCGCCCACCCCGACATCGAGCTGACAGCTCCTCTCTCTCTCTCTTCACACACTCAGCGCGGCGCTTGATGCTGCCAGAGCCGCTGAGTGTGGAGAAGGAAGGACTGGAGGAACGGCGGTCAGTGTAAATTATCAGCCTAATTTTGATAATAATCGGCCGATGCATCAAAAATGGCCAAATATTGGCCGATATATCGGCCAGCCGATATATCGGTCGAACTCTACAGGGGATATCTTCTAAACCATGCAGGTTTAGGAGATATCCTGGGTAGCTAAAGGTAAGCCTTAATATAGGCTTACCTGTAGCATAAAGTGGTTGTAAAGGGTTCCTGAAGTCGCTTCCGATACATGTTACCCCCAAAACCTTTTTTTAAAGTATTCATTTGTTTATGAAAGGTGCATACAGAAAGTCACAGTGTTGCGGATGCAGCCGCTACGGTAACAGAGGAAAGGAACAAAAAGGGTTGAATTTTGTTAGAGAGACAAGACACTGCTTGTCAAACATAATAACCAATATGTTGGTGTAATTAACGTATAAACAGTATATCTACTTTTAGGTTTTCCCCTAATGGAAACAAAACAAAAAACCCAAAAAGCTAAGATTTTATGATTCCAGTGTTTATAATTGCCTCAAGTTGTTAATGTGTAATTCCACGTTTAAGCTCTGGTTCACACTGGTTTGATTTGACATGTCAAATCACATGTCAAATTGGCGATATTTGCCGCAAATTGCGGACAATGGCACCGTCCTAATCGGTGCGACGCCGCATCTGCGGCGCTGCACCGATTTCAAAAAGTAGTTTCTGTACTACTTTTTGCGATTCCAGCCGTGATTTACATTGACATCTGTGTCAGATGTCTTTGTAATCGCGGCTGAAATCGGGACTACCAGCATGAGTGAAATCGTGCGAGTTCAGCTGAACTCGCACGGCTTCACTCCCGCAGCCCAGTGTGAACATGGGCTTAATACCGGTCTCCGGAGTGTATATACTTGCTCGTATTGCTCAATATCCCCCAAACCTTTTACCATTTTTGTTACCCGTCTCTGGACTTGTTCTATCTTATCGAAATCTTTGTGTAAGTGAAGTCACCAGAACTGGAAACCGTATTCCCTCTAGTGATGCATTCTAGAATTCTATTCACTTTTCCCAACTGCCTGGTCACACAGTTTGCTCATTTTGCAATCATCTGAAATAAGAACCCCCAAATCTTTCTGCTCTATAGTGCTGGCCAACACTGTACCCCCAATGTTGTACTCTCTCAAGGGATTATTTTTTCCTAGGTGCATTACTTTATATTTATAAACATTTAACTGCAGTCTCTACTGCTTTAAGCAATCCTTCAGCAATGCAAAATCATGTTCTATGTTATAGACACCTCCAGGTATATCCAACATATTACACACCTTTGTGTCATCAGCAAAAAGACATACCTTGTCCAATGGAAGCATACCAATTTCAAAAAATTGAAAAGGGACTTCTGTTCCCACATCTCAGGTAGGGCAGAAGTTTTAGTGGATTGTGACACATGAGAAACTTTGCTACCATTATTCAAGTGTCCAAAAGTCTAGTTAAAGCGGTAGTAAACCCGCTGCTGCTTTTTTTTTTTTACATACCTGAAAGGCAAAAGGCATAATGAGCTAGTATGCAATGATTATGAAATACTCACCTTAGAACGAGGCGTCGGAAACTTACCCGGTCCACGCCGAGGGAGATGTCATTTTGCTTCGGTGTGTCTTCCGGGTATCACCGCTCCAGCGCTGTGAGTGGCTGGAGCGTCAATGTCGTCATACCCTCTTTCCGGCGACGTCCGGGGGCTGCCGGTCTTTAGCTGAGAATCCCCGCTGCGCATGCGCCGCTGCCGTCAGCAGCTCATTGCGAGGGGAATATCTGCTAAACCGTACAGGTTTAGTAGATATTCTTTTTACCTACAGGTAAGCCTCATTATAGGCTTACCTGTAGGTAACAGTGGTAGTACAGAGTTTACTACCACTTTAAAAAAAATAATCAAGGCTTTCAAACTATCTTAAACGTTTATTTTATTTTTTTAAACATAGTAAGCCAAGCCCCTGGCTACCACTAGGGCTATTCGGACTCTTCTTACCCTATTGCTATTCTAAAAAGCAGATTATTCTTTCATGGAAAAGCTCCTCAGCCCCAACCTTGGAATCCTGGAAAGCATTGGTTAAAGTGGTTGTAAACCCACTTAAGCAACTTGCACCTACAGGTAAGCCTAGATTAAGGTTTACCTGTAGGTGCAAGAAATATCTCCTAACCCTACACGGTTTAGGAGATATTTGCAATAAAAGACATGCTGTAGACAACGGTGCATTTACAGGGTTAATCCCATTCACAAATCCGGCTTAGCCGTATTTGAAGGCTCCCGCGCGCATGCGCGGAGTGACGTCTTCGCCGCTCCGGCCAATCACAGCGCCGTACCGGCGCTGTGATTGGCTGGAGCGGCGATACCCGGAAGTAATCTTCCGGCTATCATCGCAGCGATGGATGCGGCTGGAGAGGGAGAGAAGGACGGCTTTGAGGGCCCCGATCTAAGGTAAGTGATGCATAATGAGCTATTATGCTAGTCATAATAGCTCATTATGACTTTCTCTTACAGGTGGTTTTAGAAATAAAATAAAAAACTTCCTTGGGTTTACAACCACTTTAACAAGGCAGTACCATTTTATAAAGCTACTTACTTGAGTAGGGGGGCGCTGACCAAATTTCACAAGGTTTGGGGGGCTGGATGGCTTCTGTTGATACAGTATCGGACTAATGCCAGGTTAACTATAGCCATTGATCTTTGGTGGGGTATACCATAAAGGGAGGTGAATATAATTCAGGTACTGGATGACTATCCCAGTTATCCTACAACACGGGAGCTGTCCAGTCTGGGAGGGTGAATTGTTTTCTTCCTACTAATTCCCATTACTGCGGCTGGGGGGGGGGGGGGGGGGGTGCTGGGCCATACTCCAGACTTAATCCGGTATCACGGCCCAGGGTGACGGAAGTTCAGGTACTGTGTCATCAGGTGCCTACCTCCAGTTTGGAGGTTCAGCATTGGACTGTATATGTCTAGGCAAAAGTTCTGCTGTTTTGGGGGGGGGGGGGATTTAATTTCGGTCTTGTCTTTTTGTTTTCGAATGTTTTCTTTGTTCGTAACTGTCCATCGGTAACAGTGTTATAGCCGGTGGTTGTTAGCCACAATTTGTGGCCTGCTGTCGTATGTATGCTTAAAAACTGGATAAAAAAGAATTTTCATAAAAAAAAAAAAAGAAGAAGAAGATAGTAAGCTATCATTTGATATTTACATAAAAACTGATTTTTACCAAGTGATTTTAATTCATTACAACTAAGAAAACAAAACAAAAACACAATAACTGAAATAAGGAACCTGCCAGCTTGCAATATTAGATTTTTTTTTTCCCCACCCTGGAGATAACTGCTATGCAATGAAAGGGTTTTAAAGTGGTTTTATAGTCTTTTTTGTAACTTTTCCCTACAGGTAAGCCTATAATAAGGCTTACCTGTAGGTAAAAAAAAAAATATCTCCTAAACCTTAAGGCTTCATGCCCACTGACGTTTTTACAGCTGCGTTTTTTACAGCTTAAAAACGCCTGTCCATGTTATTGTAATTTTTTTTAAAACGTCGGAGCTAAAAAAAAACGCGACCGCACGTTAGTGCGCGTTTTTGCGCGTTTTTGGCGCTCGCGTTTTTTTCTGCCTAACTCCGACGCTGAGGAACGCACTGGTCCTGTTTTTTTTTTTACAGCTTAAAAACGTCTATGCTGTTTGCAGCTCAAAACGTCTAGGTGGGCATGAAGCTATAGACTAACATGGACAGGCGTTTTTAAGCTGTAAAAAACGCTCAAAAACGCGGCTGTAAAAATGTCCGTGGGCATGAGGCCTTAGGCCCCATGCACACAGGGCATTTTTACAGCCGCGTTTTTTACAGCTTAAAAACGCCTGTCCATGTTTTGTAAACATTTTTTGACCTTTTTTTCAAAAAAAAAAAAAAAAAATCCTGGAGCTCAAAAACGCAAATCGCAGCGTTTTTGCGCGTTGGCCGTTTTTGCAGCTCAAACCTGGAGCTCCAGAACGCACTGGAATTGGGGTTTTTTTTGCAGCTGGAAAACGCCTATGCCACTTGGAGCTCATAAAAGCTCTATGTGTGCATGACACAATAGAATAACATGGATGGGCGTTTTGCAGCTGTAAAAAAAAAACGTCTAACGCTGCTGTTAGCAGCTGCAAAAACGCCCTGTGTGCATGGGGCCTTATGGTTTAGGAGATATTCCCCTTGCTCATGCGCACAGTGGATTCTCGGCTGAAGGCCCGGCAGACGCCGGAAAGAAGTCTCCGTGCGCATGCGCCGGAGTGACGACAACGCGGCTCCAGCCACTCAGAGCGCTGGAGCGGCGATACCCGGAAGACACGCCGAAGAAACATGTCAGCTACCTCGGCGTGGACCAGGTGAGTTACTGACGCCTCGTTCTAAGGTAAGTATTTCATAATAGACCTCACAGGTGAGTAAACTTTTTTTTTTTATTTGGGGCTATACAACCGCTTTAAGACGTTTAACTGTAAATACCAGTGTATCCTGAAAGGTTCAAACACTTATCGAGTCAGTATTGTGGATCAATCTATAACATGACGACAGAACAACACTCTAAACAACTATGAAAAGGCGACTGAAAAGCACAGGTTATAAATACAGGAATTTCCCTCCAACCGGGTTATACTTGCCCATACCGACCTCCACCACTGCCTCCCAGCTACAGGAGTCCAACCTTGGTAAGCTCAAGTAGAGATGGGTGGCTTAGATTATCTGTGTGATCATACTTCCCTACCCCACAATATTCATAGTGTGGCAATTGGCAATGTCACATGGGTGAGTTCACATGCTCACATACATGAAAGCCCATTAGAGTAACAACTCCAATGAAGGGAAAAGGCCTCAAGGGCACACGGATGGCCAAGTATATCTTGCTAAATTGGGTGGGCTATCATTAGACATGCTCACTTTTTCCTGAATGAGCAGACGCAGTGTCTCTTTAAGCTTAAGAAACATGAGCCATTGTCTCTTGGTGGCTTTTTTCCCCACAAATATCAAGATTAACCTAAGAAACCTTAAAAGGAAAAAAAAGCAAGATTTCATTTTTTTTTTATTTCATTCTTTTTAAAACCAAGGTATGACGCACACTGTGTGTTCATATCTTTTAGTTTGTATTTATCAAACCCAAAAATCTTTCCAACTTTTTCTTTTCCTGTATGAGGCTGAAACTATGTCACGTTGTGTTTGTGCAACAATTACACTAATTCGATGCAGGTCACCATTTTTATAATGTCCACATGACATTTAGTAAAGTAAACACTACCCAATTAGTTATAAAAAGCATAAACTGTATGCTAGGTAGCCTGCATTTGGCTAGGTCACAAAGTGGTCACTGAACATCTCTGCTCAAAGGATCATATAATAAAATAAGTTTAGGAATGAATGTGTCGAATTCTGTAATATATGGCCTTGGCTTCTACACCAAGAGACCAGCACATGCAGTAGAATACAATAATTAGGTTAAATGTAGCCAAGGAGTTGCTAAGCATGCTGCTAGCCAAAGTACAAAATTATTGTTAATGAGTATATTAAAGTAGATTATAAATTCATACCCATAACATAAACTGATTAGCTAAGAAAAGGACTACATTTCCATCATAAGCAATGGTAAATCACTAATTCATAATCTCAAAAGCAGCGAAGTGTAACCTGGAGAATCAGTGGACCCTCCGCAGCATAGATGAAAGAACAACTGATTGGACTTCAACTGTTAACTGAAAACAAAATGTTAATGGTTGGTCTAATTAACCTACATTGCAGAACTCTTTTTGGTAATATATCCAATAGATAAAGTTGAATGCCTAGACCGCAGGGGTCAGGGGGTCAATTCAACAACAGTTTAGAGATCAACATTTTTTCTTTTTGTGGAGTGAAAAGAGCGGGAGAGTAATGTGTTTAATGATCCTAAAGGAGACAATACAGGCATAATACCCCGCTTTATGTACACTCACTTTACGTACACCCGCAAGTGTATGTAAAGCGGCTCTCAAGCTGCAGCTGAGAAATCCGTGCATGGATAGTTCAGATTCCCTGCTACTTGGAAACGCACTCCCTTACCCCCCACTACAGCCAAACACCCCAGAAGTGAAAAAAGGTATTGCTTCACTTCAAGTACATTTTCATTTTACATACATGCTCTGGTCCCATTGTGTACTTAAAAGTGGGGTATGCCTGTACTGCATGCAAGTATCTTTAGCATTATCCCTGTATAATAGAAAACAAAATACATTGCATCTGAAGAAGTTTACAGTCGACCACCGAAATGTGTTTCTAGAGCACCCGCGAATTGTGAAAAAACACAAATTTTGCATGTGGTCAAAAAAAATGCATAACTTTTCATTGCTAGAATGTAAAATAGCAATGTTGGGTACTCCACAATAATGGATGATATTGATGATGATGAATTAGCTGTGCAGTACAATGAAGGTATGTAATAAAGACAATGACTGCACAGCAAAGCAGAGGATTTACAGCTCCTCGGGTGGCGCCACCTCCGCTTCAGAAGTTGTCGTCGTATCTTCTGATGGGTCTTCTTCTGGAGGGGCTTTGTGCTGACTTTTCTTGATGGGTTTGAGGAGGGGAATGCATCACAGGGCACCTTTTCCTCTATGATTGCTTTGTGTTTTTTCTGCAGTACTAAAAAGGTGTATACAGTTCAAATCTGCGAACGACTGAGGCCGCAAACTCTGAATTGTGACTTTACGGGGGGTTGACTGTAAACGACTTGTACCACAGCCAAAGAAACACATGTAAACAAGGTCCAGTCCTGTGTTTGATACATTTTCTCTTTCATCCTGCTCATTCATCCTCCCCTTGCTATCAAACAAAATGGAGACACAACAAACCTAAGTAAAAGAGGTTGTAAAGCCTAAACATTGTATCTTAATGCATTCCTTGCATTAAAGTAAAAAATATTTAGGTGTCAGCCTCCACCCTTAGCCCCCCCCTTTAACTTACCTGAGCCCTTATTTGATCCAGCGCCATGCACGTCTGCAGTTCTTCTCTATCCCAACTTCTGGGTCTCGCCGGCCTTGCTGGGGCACTGGGAGCCATTGACGAGGGACTGTCAATGGACAGAGCAGCGGGGCTCATGTACGAGCACGTATGAGTTCCCCAATGGGAACTGGTTACCCATTGGGGCACTGAAGGGGAGGGTTCAGTGGGGGGACCCCCAAAAAATTAAGTTCACGGGTTGTTCGTAAAACTACGATGAGCATACAGAAGTCGACTTGCTTCATAATAAAAGTACCTGCCTGCTAAAACAGGTCCTCTTTTGTGGATAGTCATCATGCTAGTAGTCATGCTAGGTGCATAACAGAACTGTGTATAGTGTTTATTGCGATGTGAACTAACCATTTACATCCAGCATGTTCTAAAATTACATTCAGTAATGTGCATGAAAACACTCAGTGGAGCACAACGCCATGAATACGACCTAAGGGAAAGAAAGCAGCTGCCATTACATCCCCTTATTATAACAGGATAATGATGACTCTAGTGTACACATAGGTAATATATAAAATATGGAAAGAAAGTGCAGCTAACCACTGGACTATGATCCCATGGCTGCAGGTTTAACCGTGAATTGAATTAATTCTAATGCCAGCAGATTACTGTCCAAAGGATGATCAGTGCTGTTTTTGTGCCTGGGGGTGATGGGACATGCATGTCATTCACAGTTAAAAACACCTCATATATAAAAAAGGACCCTGAAGGTGGAAGTAGCAGCCATCCGCAGATTTCCTCTCTGGGATGCTAACTTCAATGCAGCAATCACACCAGTAACACAGTATGGTTTGGAAAGGACGTACGCTCATTACAAACAGATGACCGTAGCACATTTCCCTTGCATTTATCAAACAACTTTTCTTTCACTTTCATAACAAAATTAGCCAATGGCTTCTACTGCACCTGAAAAAAGTTATGGGATTGCAGGCCTCAAGGCGAGGCACTCAGCAGAGAAACTTAAATCTGCACAGCTGTCATTCACATCCAGAAAGAACTCTCCCTCTGGCATATAGAACATATTAAACCGTAATTCTAATAGTCTGCCTTTATCCATGAAAGAAGTATACAGCGAGATTCTAACGGCAATTCATTATTTACCATCAAAAGCAAAAAGATCATTAAAGTGCTGCTATAATCAGAGGCTCATAAATAATAAAACACAGAGGGTTGTTTTCTTGTGTGCAGTCTTATTACCTTATTATATTAGGAGGTTATTTTCATCTTCCTAACCATATTTCACAAGTTTGACAGCGCAAAAAAAAACAGGGTTGTTTTCTTGTGTGCAGTCTTATTACCTTATTATATTAGGAGGTTATTTTCATCTTCCTAACCATATTTCACAAGTTTGACAGCGCAAAAAAAAACATTGGTAAAAGGTTTTGCACAGTAAATAAATAGGGACAGATATGTCTCTATTTTGTTAAAATAGCATCCTTTAAAAAAAAAAAAAATCTTCCTGTAGTTTTCTAACCAAGCATATGCAGCCAGTATAAGGTACAAAGTAAAGCGGGCATACAGGTTCAGTTTTTTTTTCTTTCAACCGATGGGTCCGTATTAACACAATGATATTTATTGCCAGCCAACTTTCGGTATGCGTGTACCAGACTTAAGGCCACATCAATAGAGTGGGCTATAGTTTGAGGTACAATTAAATAAAATATCCCTGAGCTACTCACGATACCCAAATAAAAGCCAACAGCAGGTCCCACTATAAATGTGTAGTCACACCACTAAAAACAATAATTTATGTAAGTGAGAAACTGACGTGCTCCACCAGCTATTTAACAATTACAATGTTTTTTAAAGTCCAAAAGGACGCAACGCGTCAGTACGGGCGTGGCTGCATTGACCTAGAACGGGCGTGGCTGCATTGACCTAGAACGGGCGTGGCTGCATTGACCTAGAACGGGCGTGGCTGCATTGACCTAGAACGGGCGTGGCTGCATTGACGTCATAATTGCTAGGAAAACCCATCTCAGCACTGTGCGATCTCAATAAGGGCTCTTTCACATGGGCGGATCCCGTGATGATCCGCTCCGTGAACATCCGGTTGCTCAGCGGGGATCGCTTCGTTGATCCCCGCTGAGCCGGCGGATGACTTGTCCGTCTCTGCACACTGTGCAGAAACGGACCGGTCAGATCGCCGCTCTCCTCTATGGGGGGATCGGATGAAAACGGACCATCTGTCCGTTTTCATCCGATCCGATGACAGATGGAAAAATAGGATTTTCCTCCGTCATGCTAAACGGACCATAGCGGAGACTGATTGTCATCGGATGTCAGCGGATGTTCATCCGCTGACATCCGCTATCCCATAGGGATACATGTATGTCCGTTTTTCATCCGAAAAAGGATGGATGAAAAAACGGACATACGGAGCGTCCGTGTGAAAGGGGCCTAACTGGTAACAATTGTGGATTTTGGCGTATACAGATAAGCTTGGATTAAATTTTTTTGTATGCAAGCGATTCTGCTTTTTTAAGCGTCAAAATAAATAACAGTATGTACAATGAAGGCTTTTCTATGTTCTTATATGTATGCCTGAGTCCCTGAAAAGGAGGAGGGTATTTGCAGGAAAAATGTCTGTGGTAATAAGACCCTGATGGGATTACAACTGCAGGAAGAAATCTGCTAAGCCTGGTTATATAAAAAAAAAAAAAAAAAAACACAAGATTAGATCTTTTATTCTATTGGCCAGTGCAGGACGTGAGGGCACATCTATTGGTGCACTGTGAGTAGAGTTTCACAGATTTGTACAAGAGGGTGGCTAGATCAGATCATCATCTTTATGGTGTCCATTGTTATGCACAAGTAATGGATTTTTGAGGGACTATATCACTGGACTTTACATTTTATTTCGCTACTAAAAAGATATTTGTGTGTAATATCACTTTGATTGACGTTTGTTAATTTTTTTCATATGTATTGGATAAAAAGTTGAGTGCTTCACCATTTCTTACTTTCATTTTTATTTTTTTTGTAGGGTACCCCAAATTATTTAAGTGCGGCTTAGGGTGCATCCACATTGCCATTTTAACCAGTCCCAGGCATGGCCTATCCCCGTTGGTCCATTCGTTTGTGTAGTGTGAATGCTCCAAGCTGTGCCCAGGAATGGTAAAGCCTACCGTACCCAGGACCACTTGAAAGAGGTAGTCATGGGCATGGTTTGCTTTTGGTCTAGTACAGTTTGCTTCAGGGTGAGTTCATACCTTGCCAGAGCAAAGAACTCTCCATAGATGACTATGTACAGAAACAGGAATCACTGTAGTCTGGTTAGCAGAGGTAATGATGTGTGCGTGCGTGTCCAGGAACAATTCCTTATAGCCCAGTTTGAGTGCAGACCAGTGGGGAAGTGGGAAGGGAGGACAACTCGGATGCAGTTGAGTTTAAGCAATCCCAATTGAAGTGCATTCTAAACCTCAAAAATATTTCGGATTAGAATGTAGAAAGGTTATAACTCTTAGGTTAGGTTTCATCACTGTCTATGTCCCTATCAGGAAGATTTACCCATCCTGCTGACCAGGGATGAGCTCAGGCTTGTTCAAGTGCTAGTCTGAGGGGCATGTACAGTATGCATGAGGCTGTGGGGCAGGGAAAGCCTCAGTCACTTGTGGTGGGTTTTTTATTTTTTTATTTATTAGAACGTTAGTGAAATGTCACAAGTCGCATTTCATTTACCCATAACAACTTGATAAAAATAATGTTCTTTAGCAAGGAACATACTTTCCACATTAATAATTAAGCTACCAAAATTAGTGTGTGCTGTAAATTGTTCCTGTTTCTTCTTGCTAGAGGCTGCCATTTTGCTAAAGCCCAGAACCCCTGAACAGTAGTAAATCTTTAGGCTGTCAGCAGATTGGCCCCTACAAATTCAGCAGTGCCTAAAAACAGAGAACACCCGAGCATGTGCAGAGAAAAGTGAGACAATGTATTACTGGATTTTTAACAGTATACGCACTTATTTATAATGTTTTACATAGCTATACTTGCAAAAGGGGCCAGCTTGAAGTGATCTAGCAAGACTTAAATTTTCTGACTAAAGTTCCACTTTAACCACTTCCCGCCCGGTCAATAGGGAATTGACGTCCGGCAAGTGGTTCTGTTATCCTGACTGGACGTCTGACGTCCAGCAGGATAACATGCTGGCACGCACCCGTGGGGGCGCACATCGCGGCGAGTGCGGCGTGTCAGTCTGACACCCGCATCTCCGATCGTGATAAGAAGCCTCGGTCAGAGGCTTCTTACCACGTGATCAGCTGTGACGAATCACAGCCGATCATCGCGTGAACCAGGAAGTGCCGGTAAACGGCATTTCTCGGTTCACGCTGACAGGGAGAGCCGATCGGCGGCTCTCCCTGTCAGGGGGGGGGGGTCTGTGCTGATAATCAGCACATTGATTATCAGCACAGCCCCCTCAAATGTAAAAGATCACCTGCCAACCAGTTACCCCATAATAAAGGATGCCAGTGCCCACCAGTGCCAATCCCTGCCCACCACAGTGGAAATCACTGCCCACCAGTGCCAATCACTGCCCAGCAGTAACACCTGCCAGTACCTCATCATCAGTGCTGCCCATCAGTGCTGCCCGTCAGTGCCCATCAGGGGCGCCCGTCAGTGCCCATCAGGGGCGCCCGTCAGTGCCCATCAGGGGCGCCCGTCAGTGCCCATCAGGGGCGCCCATCAGGGGCACCCGTCAGTGCCCATCAGGGGCACCCGTCAGTGCCCATCAGGGGCACCCGTCAGTGCCCATCAGGGGCACCCGTCAGTGCCCATCAGGGGCACCCGTCAGTGCCCATCAATTCTACATATCAGTGCACTGGGCATCAGTGCCGCCTCATTTTGGTCTTTTTTAGTTTGTTTAGCGAAAAATAAAAACCGAAGAGGTGATCAAATACCACCAAAAGAAAGCTCTATTTGTGGGAAGAAAATGATAAAAATTTAGTTTGGGTACAGCATTGTATGACCACGCAATTGTCATTCAAATTGTGACAGCACTGAAAGCTGAAAATTGTCCTGGGCAGGAAGGGGCGTAAGTACATGGTATTGAAGTGGTTAAAGATTAACTGCAGTCTGCTCACATAATTTGTAATAAAAACATCTTTGCCATTCTGAAGCTTCCCTCCAACCACTTGGCATATTATTTTATATATACTGTGATTTTGTACTTGCCAAATATGCTGCAGAAATCTCCCTCCACCGAGTCTGGCTGCAACCATTTCAACTGTGGGCAGTTGAAGCTGCTGCCTTGTTCACTTCCTGGATTTACACAGAAGCACACACAGAGAGAGAGAGAGAGAGACAGAGAGAGACAGAGAGAGACAGAGAGAGACAGAGAGAGACAGAGAGAGACAGAGAGAGACAGAGAGAGACAGAGAGAGACAGAGAGAGACAGAGAGAGACAGAGAGAGACAGAGAGAGACAGAGAGACACAGAGAGACACAGAGAGACACAGAGAGACACAGAGAGAGACAGAGAGAGACAGAGAGAGACAGAGAGAGACAGACAGAGACAGACAGAGACAGAGACAGAGACAGACCTGTGCATGTTGTCATAAGCCTAGTCTAATGACCTGAAAATAAATAGGAAGTGGGCTGTAAAATGTATTTACTGGCAGAAGAAAAAAAAAAATACTATCCAAAGTTAAAACAAGGGCAGGAGATTTAATAGATGTTAAGTTAAAAAAAATGACTGAAGTTCCACTTTAAGTTCTATTCACAGCGGTACTTTCTGCCACAGCCCGCTGTGCTGAAAAAAGCAGTGCATGCCATGCAGTGGTGTGATCTGACACCATGGTAAATTAGGCAAATTGCCTTGTTTTTTGTTTTAGGACTGCACTGGGCATCAGTGTCAACACAAAAGGTGTGAATGGGCCCTTAGACAATACAGTACTTGTAATTATAGGGATATTTCGGATTTTCTAGAGGGCAATACTAAGCACCTCAAGCGGTTGACACTTCTTATTGCAAATGGAGATTTACAAACATGTTGGGAAATCCCTTAGGCCTGGGCCAATACTTCACCGTTTCCCGTAGTGTCACCAGTTCACCAATGCCAGGAATCAGGCAAGGCTAGGGAGGGTCTTGGAAATCAGGAGGGTCAAGTAAGGACGGACACATTTCCCTGTAAATCTCAGGGAGATTTCTATCCATATGTGCCCAGCCTGGGGCCCAGGCAATTAAGACACAACTTACATACTGTGGTCACAAAAGAAATGTAACATTTATTACAAGTCATTAAATCACCATTTCTAGCACTGCTATGAATTAATGCCCTAGATTAAGTATACAGAAACAGGCTGGGTCTATTACAGTGCTACACCTGCAAACATAATAAAAACTGTAATCTAAACCGTTCATTATAATTTCTAATCGCTGTTAAATAGCCTGAGATATGTTTATACTTTTCCTTCTTAAAACGGCAATGGGATGAAGCAGATCACACAATACATACGTCAACATTATTTGTTCCTAAAGTGTGATTTGATCTTACAACATCATAAAAGAAATATAAAAATGGTTTTAAGGTCTGATTAACAGCCTAATCGCTATGAAGAATTTACAGATAACGACTGTGAAATTACTCCAGGGTTTTATGTGCTGTGGAGAAGTCCTAGTTCAAAGTTCCGCTGGCTGACTTTATTACAAAGAAGATTGTGTGACAGAATCGCTAACTGCCAGGCCTTGAAAATTCTCCATTAGAATGGGTGCAAAAAGATCACATTCAAAAACATACAGCATAAATGTTTTGGGTCAGTTTCTACAAAAGTTGGAAGAAAAAAAAAGCAAGCTTCTAAAAAAAGTTACCAACCATCAATAGCAACTTTTTTGACTAAGTTTTAAGCAACTTTTTCTGACTCGTTATAAATACAATCCGATTTTTAATATCTTTTTTTTTTTTGTCCTTTGTTACAGCTCAGGTCTAATGATCTTTCTTTGGCCACTTTTCAGCCACTTCCTGTCTACATGCACTCCAGCACTGGCTGCATGGCATTTCTCATGGTGGGTTTGACGGTGGCAAACGTAGACCATGCCTGAGCAATGTGCGCTCAAACTGTAACTTGTAGTCTCCATTGGAAGACTGTCTTATAGGGTGACAATCCACAACAAATGGAGACAAGGACAGTGCATTGTCACTCTAACAGGAACTGCCCACATTAGAACCTTCATGGCAGGATCACCAAGTATCACCTTATGGAAAGCTGACAATATACAAATGTTGAAAAGGACTACCCAAATCATTATACCTGTTAAAGTTTATATATAATATTAACTAGGTTTACATACACTTTAATTGCTTCCACTCAGAAAAAAGGATCAATATTCAACACCATACCTCCAAGCAGTCACTTATCAGCAGCAAATCCTTTGGCATTTCCTTTCCCCATAACCTTTATTATTTTAAGCCTTATATATTGATCTTTTGAAATACATGTACTCATATCTAGCAAAACTACTGTAAAACCTTAGATTGCGAGCAGAATTCGTTCCAGAAACATGCTTGTAATCCAAAGCACTTGTATATCAAAGCAAATTTCCCCATAAGAAATAATGGAAGCTCAAATGATTTGTTCCACAACCATTTATTCATAAGTCCTTCAGTTTATAGTCCATATAAAAAGATTATAGCAATGTGATAGGTTGCGTAACCATAAAATGTTCCATTCCACAAATGGAAGCCTCCACAAGGGGGATAGAAGCAAAATCCAGCAGGAGCTACAGAGTATAAAAGAGAAGAGAGGTGCCTCTAAGTGTAGCAATATGGTTACATTTAATGAAGGTAAAATATTTAGCATCTCACATGGTTGATGATTAAAAGAGGCACATAGCACAGGAATCCGGGGAAAAGCTGTCCCCATGGTCTGTTTTATCCTGTATTGTTTTTCTCTTACTTGAATAAAGCGCCTTGTTGTTAGAAAAAAAAAAAAAGAAAAAGAAGCTGTCCACATAGACCATCCTCCGCAACGCCAGCTCTCACCGCTGTCAGTCTGCAATCGTGACCGGGAAGCCTACCCTGCAGTAGAGCACTGTCAATTCACCTGAAGCCAGGTGACAGATGCACACCGTTGGGGTCAGGAGTGCACCGCTAAGGTAGTGAACCCTATGGCTGACTGCTGTGGATGAACTCTGGGTGGTTAAGGAAGGCAGGTCCACTGGAGCACTAACAGGGATCCCACAGGGAGCTAGAGCCTAAGATTCCCCAGGGCACGGAGTCTAAGATCCAGCAGGTGTTCACCAGAGCCTCTAGTGGTGAGGATGGACTGGGCTGCAACTGGATCCAGGTCGCAGCCCCCAGAGGCCCCCAGCTCACGCTCACAGTAGGCTATAGAGGATAGAGGGGAAGCAGCAGGTCAGGATACAAGAGATAGTGAGGGGATAAGCCAAAGGTCTGGGCGTTTAGCAGACAAGGATAAACAAAGGACACGCCAAAGGTCAAGGTCACAAGCAGACAGGGATAGTCGAGAAGCCAAGATCACTAAAACAGAGACAGACGTAGCACGCGGCAAGCAGGAACCCAAACCCACAATAGCTTAACAAACAACGTTGATCAGCACGGCTGGCTTGCAGTGCACAGGTTAATATAGTGTTCCCTGATAGGGCCGGCCTGGGGTGGAGCCATGCTTGGAGAGATTACTTAAGCAGCCAGGTGAGCACATGGAGTGGTAAGCTGAGAGACAAACCTTACTGCATAACGATGACAAGCGATCTAAAAGCGAGGCTTGAAGCGCTCATGGAGCGTAGCATGGAAGGGACACCGGCGATGGCGGTGAGGAGGATGGTCTATGTGGACAGCTTTGCCTGCATACATAGATGTGCCTATTTTACTCATCAATCATGTGAGTTTCTAAATGTTGTACCTTCATTAAATGTAACCATATTGCTACACTTAGAGGTGCCTCTCTTCTCTTTTATACTCAGTTGTGACATGACGCTACTTTTATACCAAGACTTCACTTGTATAGCAAGTCAAAATTTATAAAAAAATTTAGCTTGCCTTGCAAAACACTCTCAAACCAAGTTTTACTGTATATGTATGTATGTATATATATATATATATATATATATATATATATAAACACTTTATATATGAAACCCTGTATCACCCTTAATGGTGGGCCATAGAGGCTAAATTCCTATCAAAACATTAAATGGTATAAAGTAAACATTTGTTTATAGATATCATTAGCTCCAGGATGAATTCTTATTTAATTTTAAAACCATACATTTAAATGGTACTTTCATCGCATATATCCATAAGAGTAGAAGATAATTCAAGATGCCAACATTTAGACCCCTTTGACACGGCCTGTCCGATCAGGTCAGCCTGTCAGTTTTTCAGGCGGACCTGATCGAACCCTCTAATCACTTCTATGTTGCGGCAGATGTCAGCAGTGACATGTCCGCTGACCCCCGCTGCTATCTGATCCGATCCTCTCTGACAAAACCAGACGGATGGAGGCCCTATTTTCCATCTGTCTGGCGGATCGAATGAAAAAACGGACAAGCGGTCCATTTTCACCGGATTTTCTCAGAGGAGAGCGGGACTCCGTCCATCTCCGCTCTGATCAGTAAGCAGAGGTGGACCTGTCATCTGTCTGCTCAACGGGGATCACCGGACCAATCCCCCTCTGAGCAAGCAGATCCCACAAAACGGAGGAGCTTGGAAACGTTTTACCAGTCAAGAGATGAATATAATGCACACATTTTTTTTTATAACCATAATCATTACATCAGGGGTCTTAAACTGGCGGCCCTCCAGCGGTTGCGAAACTACAAGTCCTATGAGACACTGCAAGGCTGACAGTTACAAGCATGACTCTCACAGGCAGAGGCATGATGGGACTTGTAGTTTCGCAACAGCTGGAGGGCCGCCAGTTTGAGACCCCCTGCTGTACATACAAAGATTGTTTCATACCCCCCATACACATTTATGCAAGCATGAACTATGCACACACTGATGACACCCCATGCCATGCCGAGCCTTCTCTCACCTAGGTAACTCTATGCACCCATATTAACAAACAGCAGGCATATGCATCATTTCAGCTTATAGGTGATGTATAGCTGCTCAATGTAAGATACAGTTTTCTGTAATTTAGGTGTTATCCGTGGCAGAATAAAAAAAAAAAAATTCACAAATGGCATATTACCATATAAATTAATGGGCATAATTAAAAAAAAAATTCTCTTTTTTTTTAAAGGTCAGGAAAAACTACATTATAAAATGTTTTTGTAATGAGAATTTTAGATTTGGTATCCCTGCAATAATAATAAAACCAATTATTATCCATACAATACTGTTGGGTAATACTTTATATTAAGCTCTTCCTGGAGGATTGTAATAGATATCCACTAGGTGGCACAGTATCACCAAACAAAAAAAAAAAAAAGTAACAAGAAATTCAGATTGTAAACAAACGTGACTCAATCTTTTTTCCCCCATCGCTGTCATCAACCATCTAGTACAGTGTTTTTCAACCTTTTTTCAACCAAGACACCCTTTAAAACACTGTCAGAATCTCGAGGCACACCAAACCAAAAATGTGGGGAAAAAAATTATGCCACATGGTATTTGTACAGTGGGTTTGCAAACACATTTATTTTTGTAAAAAATTCACTTCAATTAATTAAAACAAAACACAAATATACCCCAATTTTTGGGTATAGTGTGAAAGATGATGTTATGGTGGGTAAATAGATACCTAACATGTCATACTTTAAAATTGTGCACACTCTTGGAATGATGACAAACTTTGGTACTTAAAAAACATCCCTTGTAAAAGATATAAGAATGACAGGTCCTCTTTATGGAGAGATCTGGGGTCAAAAAGACCTCATATCTCTTTTACCTTTAAAAGCAAAAAATAAAAAAATAAAAAAATTATCTTTTTAAAAAAATAAATAAAAATAGTTTACTTCCAGCCTGGACTGGAAGTCATGGCGTCGCTCTGGTCCTTCAAGGGGATCTACTCTTTCATCGCCTCAGGGACTAGCCAGCCACTCCATTGGATTGTTTCTCAGGCGAGACTGTGGAAGGGGGGACATCCCCTTTCCCCCGCTTTTGAAAGCATTCCAATGGCTCAAGAACCGCTCGAATGCTTTCAGGAGAAAGCCAGTCACTGGCTGTAAAAAACAATACCAAGGTTATGGCTGATATCTTTAGCCATAACCCCTGCAAACCATTGCAAATCTGTAACTACGAATTGTGGTCTTGTGGGAAAAAAAAAACCTACGTAACACTTGTTACCATTAGGGCACTTTCACATTGACTCATTCCATTGCAGGCACAGTGATTTAGTTTTTTTTAATATAATATACATGGGCTATGTGGGTTATTATTGATAATGATAACTGTATGCTTCAATACTGCAGTTTGGCCGCAGCGCAGTGTATCTGCGGTTTGCGTGTGGTTTCTCATAAACTTCTATTATGTAGTACATTTTTGGTACATTTTCTGAAAGCACACCAAAAATGAGGGACATAATAGAAGTCTATGAGAAACCACATGAAAACCGCAAGTACACTGCGCTACACCTGCGCTGCGGCCAAACTGCAGTATTGAAGTATACAGTTATTATCAATAATAACCCACATAGCCCATGTATATTATATTAAATTTAAAAAAAAATTCACCATGCCTGCAATGAAAAGTAAGGCAATGAAAGTGCCAAGTGTTATGTAGTTTTTTTTTTTTTTTTTTATAAACACCATGCCTGCAATAAAACTATCATACATTGAAAATGTCAGGTACAAGTACTGTACCTGTGTCTCCTCACTGTTTTGTTTCCTCACTGTTCTTTCACCTCTACTCGTGGTGTTCTTCTTCTCCCCTCAGGGAAACGCGCATCAGCCAGCATCTACTCTGGCACCCGCGGCTCACACGTCACAGATAGCAGTGCGTGCGCCCGACACTCCCATAGCAACCGATGACATAATCGGTTGGCAAGACACAATCGGGAGGCCTGCACAGCCAGCACAGCTTCCCGAGTGCCTGTGGCAGCGGGAAGTGAGCTTTACACAGCGGACTGGCACCGCTGTAATAACAAATATTAACCAAGTGGCCAGCAGTAGTTTAAAACATCAGATAGCTGCCTATATTGTGGGTCATTTTGCCGCGGCACACCTGGGGACTCTTCACGGCACACTGGTTGAGAAACGTTGATCTAGTATATAGCATATAAGCAGCCAAATGGCTGAACATCTTCCTTTCTACATCACAGAAAAGTGACACTGGGAATCACCCAACAAGTTTACAAATGCCAATTGTTCTTCCCCTGATCTGTAAAGATACTTTCCAACATGTGCACTACCTATTCATTGCACCAATGGAAATCATTTCCATGGAGAAATCTTGTCTTCTTAGAATGCCAATGAAATAATTGCTGACAGGTTTAATCGCTCAGTAGCCCGAGATTTAATTAATACAAAATGCCATTACTTCCCTAGAAACGTTTAAATGCAGCAAACAAATACTTCCATTATGACTAAAATTCCAACACAGCTTTATTAATACAAAATTTTAATTAAAACATTACACATTAAAAACACACACGACATGAGCCCTGGTATACCCCCTACTTAACGTGAAATGTTTTCATTTTCCATCAATAAAGCTGTAATGTAAATGTATATTCATGATGGAAATATTAATATTGCATTTAAAAGCCTCAAGAGAAAATAATGAGTTTGTGTCAATTAGATTCTGCATCACTGAGTCACTCAATGCATTGTTACAAGTTAGACCTCTTTCACACTGGGGCCTAGAGCTGCACGATTCTGGCTAAAATGAGAAACACAATTTTTTTTCTTAGAATAAAGATCACGATTCTCTCACGATTCTCGCGGTGTAATATCGTCTTTCACATTATACAAAAAAATTGATCTAACTTTACTGTTTCGTTTTTATTTTTAAGTCATTAAAGTGCGTTGTTTTAAAAATAAATGTGTTTAAAAAACGCTGCGCAAATACAGTACGACATAAAATATTGCAAAACCACCATTTTAGTCTCTGCTAAAAATATATATATATATAGATAGATAGATAGATAGATAGATAGATAGATAGATATAGATCTCACGTTTGGGTGTTCCACGTAATTTTCTAGCAGAAAATAATGATTTTTTACTTGTAAGCAACAAATGTCAGAAAAGGTTTGGTCTGTAAATGGTTAAACTTCCTTCATCTACATGCCAAGTTCTTTCCTTTGATAAAAGAACAAAAAGATACTTTGTTTCACTTATTAGTGTGTTATAAAAAGGGATTTTTATAACAGCTTACCTGTAAAATCCTTTTCTTGGAGTACATCACGGGACACAGAGCGACTTAGTCATTACTAATGGGTTATATAGATTACCTTCAGGTGTTGGCACTGGCCAATTCCAAACCGGAAGTACCCTCCCCTATATAAGCCCCTCCCACCCGGGAGCACCTCAGTTTTGTAGCAAAGCAATAAGTGTCGCCAAAAAAGAGGGGTGGGAGCTCTGTGTCCCGTGATGTACTCCAAGAAAAGGATTTTACAGGTAAGCTGTTATAAAAATCCCTTTTTCTTTTTCGTACATCACAGGACACAGAGCGACTTAGTCATTACTAATGGGACGTCCCAAAGCAATGCCAAATGAGGGGGGGGAACACTATACATAAGCTGGGCGCCATCAGGCATGAGGATCTTTTGCGGCCTGCAACACACTGCGCCCAAAGGCGACATCCTCCTGACTTCTAACGTCCACCTGGTAGAACCTAGTATACGTGTGTACTGAAGACCATGTTGCGGCCTTACAGATTTGAGCCAGGGAGGCCTGGTGATGCACTGCCCATGAAGTTCCAACTGCTCTTGTGGAGTGCGCCCTAACTTTGAACGGAGGCGGTCTCCTTCTCAAGCCATAGGCTAGTATTATGACCTGTCGAATCCACCTGGCTAAAGTAGATTTTGATGCTGCCTGACCCTTTCTGGGGCCTTCCGGCAGAATAAACAAAGTATCCGTTCTACGAATCTGAGCAGTGGCTTTTAGATAAGCTTTAACTGCTCTTACTACATCCAAAGAATGCAATAACTTTTCCTCTACCGAGGTAGGTTTGGGAAAAAAAGAAGGAAGAACCACATCTTGGTTCAAATGAAACCTCGATACCACCTTAGGAAGAAAGGCTGGGTGAGGACGTAATACTACTCTGTCCTTATGGACAACCAGATATGGCTCCTTACAGGACATGGCGGCTAATTCCGATACTCTTTTAGCCGAACAAATGGCTACTAAGAAAATCAATCTCCTGGTGAGAATTACCAAGGAAATGTGCTGCAATGGTTCAAACGGTTGTTTCTGTAGAACCGACAGAACCAGGTTTAAGTCCCATGGACATATGGGAATACTAACCGGAGGGCTAATACGCATCACTCCTTGTATGAAAGCTTTGACTAATGAATGCAAAGCCAAGGGCCTTTGAAGAAATATTGACAAGGCCGAAATCTGACCCTTGATAGTACTCAAGGCAAGCTTCCTATCCACAGCCCACTGTAGGAAGTCCAGAATCCTGCCTATTACGTACTTACGCGGATGCCATTTCTTGGCCTCACACCACGCGATGTACGCCTTCCAGATTCTATAGTAGATCTGCCTGGATACCGGCTTCCTGGCATTGATCATGGTAGATACCACCGGATTAGAGAGACCTCTCTTTTTTAGAATGTGGGCTTCAATAGCCAGGCCGTCAAACCTAGGGCTTGTAAGGAAGGGTGGTATATCGGTCCCTGCGAAAGCAGGTCCGGACGATGTGGGAGGGTCCAAGGACTCCCCACTGACATCTTTACGATCTCCGCGTACCACGCTCTTCGGGGCCACGCTGGAGCCACCAGAATCACCGGTTTCTTTTCTACCCGGATTCTGCGGATTAATCGCGGTAACAATTGTGGCGGTGGGAATGCATATATCAGCTTGAACTGATCCCAAGGGAACACTAGGGCATCTGAGCCGCAAGCTAGGGGATCCCTTGTGCGAGACACAAATCTGTCTACCTTTGCGTTGAATCTGGATGCTAGCAGATCTACATCCGGTGTTCCCCACCGCTGGCATATTGCCTGGAAAACCTCGGGGTGAAGAGACCATTCCCCCGGGCATAATTGCTGGCGACTTAGAAAGTCCGCTCTCCAATTTTCCACTCCTGGGATGAAAACCGCGGATATGGCTGGGACATATCTTTCTGCCCATTTCAGGATGCAATTCGCTTCCCTCTGGGCTGCACGACTCCTGGTGCCACCCTGGTGATTGATATATGCCACTGCTGTGGCATTGTCTGATTGAATTCTGACAGGGGACCCTTGGAGTTTGGATGTCCATGCTACTAGGGCATACCGGGCTGCTCGTATCTCTAAGAGATTGATGGGCAGGGCCTTCTCTGCTTCGGACCACTTGCCCTGGAGAGACCATTGCTCCAGTACTGCCCCCCAGCCTATGAGGCTGGCATCTGTAGTGACCACCTTCCAAGAAACCGGACTGAAGGGTTTCCCTTTTTCCAGATTCTGGGGCACCAACCACCAATGGAGGCTCTTGCGAACGGAAGGGGACAGGGACATTGGTAAGTCTAAAGCCTGAACTTTTTTGTTCCAGGCTGATAGTATGGCCCTCTGCAAGTTCCTTGAATGGAATTGACCGTAGGGTACTGCTTCGAATGAAGCCACCATTTTTCCCAGCAGCCTCATGCACAGGCGTATGGATGGTTTTCTTTTTGTACCCACTAAGTGGGTCAAATCTTTCAAAGACGACACCTTCTCTGGAGGGAAGAAAATCTTTCTCTGATTTGAATCCAGCCTTAGCCCCAAGTATTCCAGACTTTTGACTGGTCTTAGAGCTGACTTGTCTCGGTTGATAATCCAACCGTGATATCCCTGATACTTGATTGTCTCGTGAATAGCTACTTCCAGTTTTTCCACTGAGTGGTCTATTAGTAGCAGGTCGTCTAAATATGCCATTATCGTTACACCCCGTGTTCTTAGATTGGCCAATAGTGGGGCCAGAATTTTTGTGAACACTCGTGGTGCTGTGGCCAGACCGAAAGGTAAGGCTCTGAACTGAAAATGGCGCCCTTCTACTGCAAAGCGTAGAAATTTCTGATGGGCCGGAAAGATGGGAATATGCAGATAAGCATCCTTTATGTCGATCGAGGCTAACCATTCCTGCCCTTGTAGGGCGGTGGCCACCGATCGGATCGACTCCATCCGAAAAGTCCTGATATGTAGGAATTTGTTTAGCCCTTTTAGATTTAATATGGGCCTCACGTCCCCGTTTGGCTTCGGGACTGTGAAGAGGTTTGAGTAAAACCCGAACCCGCATTCTTCCAAGGGAACCTTCATGATTACACCTTGGAGCAATAGTTGTTCTAGTGCCAGGAGGGATCCTCTCTCCTGGGGATCGCTTGGCACGTTTGACCTCATAAAATGGGCAGGAGGAGTGTCTTTTAACTCCAGCTTGTATCCCAGACTTACTGCGGAGATCACCCATCTGTCTCTGATGGTGTCCCGCCAGGTCTCTGTGAACAACTGAAGTCTTCCCCCCACCCGATTGAGTGGGGGCAACCCTTCATGACTTGGGGGGAGGTTTCGTACCTCTCTTGACCGAGGGTTTCTTGTTACCCTGTGATTGTCCCCGATTTCTGCCCCCTGGATTTGACCGTGGAGGCCGTCGGAACTGTTTCACAGCCGATGTGCCAGGGACTGGAGAAGTAGGCTTCTTAAAAGAAGGACTTCTAGCTTTGTTCTTAACCGGCAAGAGTGTACTTTTACCGGCAGAAAATTTTCTGGATATACTTGTCCAGATCTTCCCCAAATAAGCGTTCTCCATGAAATGGGAAGCTAATCAGCAATTTCTTACAAGGAGCCTCAGCAGACCAGTTTTTGAGCCACAAAAGCCTACGCATATGTACTACAGACAGCGTAAAGCGGGAGGCCTGTTGGATTGTATCCTTTATGGCGTCCACCGCAAAACATAAGGCTCTGGGTAGGTCAGCTAGGGCAAGAGCCTGCTGATCTGGTAAGTCCCTTAAGACTTGTTTCAACTGATCCTTCACTGCTTGGCAGACCCCAATAGCTGCTACTGCAGGTTGTGTCACCATGCTTGCTGTAGAGAAAGCAGATTTTAGTAAAGACTCCAATTTTTTATCTATTGGGTCTTTGAACATTGGAACATTATCTACTGGACATGTCAGTGATTTATTCACAAAAGAGATGGCTGCGTCCACTGTGGGCACCTTCCATTTTTGTATGAACTTATCCTCCATGGGATAGATCACCGGAAATCTCTTGGGGGGAGTAAATATTTTATCAGGATGCTCCCAATCCTGGTAAATAAGCCCTTCCAATAAGGGGTGGATTGGGAAGGAACAGACAGTCTGGGGAGCTTTTAGCGACCCCAGCGAGGAGACAGTAGTGGTTGATGGCTCCGCAAGAGGCATTTTAAATGCTGATCGGACCATGTTAGTCAGAGACTGAACCCATAATCTTTCAGCCTGAGATGCTGAGAAAGGTTCTTCCACTGTTGATTCCTCTATAACCGAATCAACCTCATCCTGATCCCCTTCAGGTAGGTCGATCTCTGTGTGGGGCTGTTCCTCCACTAACAGGCACTCTGAAGGAGGAGACGGAGATCGGACGCGCTTTCCCTGTGACAGGGAAGCAGCGATCAATGCTGTTAATCTCTCTTCCAATCCTCCCAGAGTTGAGGAAAAAACCTCCTCTGTTATATATACAGGAGCAGGTGGACTGGGGGCAGCCACAGCACCAGGTACTCCTGCGGGGTTCCTACGGCTACTAACCTCTGAAATTTCAGGGGAGATTGGTGCAGTACAAGCATGCCCAAAATCCTCAGAGCCCGATGGAGACCCCTTTCGCTTCTTGGAAGATTTATTTCCAGAGCGTCTGGACGACATATCCTTTAAGCACAGAGCTGAGGTATTCCCGTCGTCATACACCACTTTTACTGGTAATAGTCTAGCACAGTTGCTGCTATATACCAGCTGGTGTCCACTAAAGTGCCTTTCTATGGGGATGCCTGCATCAACCACCTCTGTGTGCCACCGTTTTTTTGCTAGCTCTGTTTGCATCCAGCTGACACTTGTACTGTGTCTTTTATCCATGCTGGGACGCCTGCACATGCGCAGAAGCGCCGCGGCGCGCATCGAGCGTCATCCACCAGCCCCGCCCCTTTTTCCGCTCATCTCTACATAAGAGGCGCGTGCACGCGCCCGTGCGCCTTCGGCGCTTTTTTTGAAAAATAAGCAGGGACTAGGAGCCAGGGCCCTTTTTGCCGGAGGGCCTGTGCGGTGGATGAGTGCAGCAACAGGGCAGAGGAAGTGGATTCCCAGAGAGAACTTACCAACTGCCTGGATCTTTTGACTTGAAAAGAAAAAGATCCACATGACAAGAAAAATGGACCACAGCGGCCTCTAGTGGTTTAACACAGGTACCGCGGTCTCCTTTTTTTTTTTTTTTTTCTTGACTACTATTAAAATTTACATTTTCCAGTAGTTACAGGCATGCACAGATACTTAGCGGGAATACCGTTAGGTAACAGACAAAGACAAATTAGGCTTGGGGGTCCCCCAATAGAAACAAGTTCCTGGGGGCCCCCACTTACCTCTTCCCCGCCGCAGGACTCTGTTTGGTCCACAGAAGCCCAAACTTCACCTATCACGGCAGGCATTGTAATTAAACCTTCAGGGACCGGGTTCCCAAGGATTCCACTCCCCTGGACCTGTATAGCACCCTGCACAGAAAACATCTTGGTCGTGGGTATGACCAGAGCTCTGGATCCCAGGGTCCAGCCCTCCTAAGAGAAGCATTACAGGCAAAACCTTGCTCTTCTCTTGCAAGGCCCGGGTACCGACCGTTTAGCTATGAAGCTTTTTTGGTCGGATCCGGAATAGCTTACCGAGGCCCAAAAGAACCTGTACGCAAGCTCAGTGAAAAACACGTTACTTCTTGGCCAACACCTTAGACACTGGCAAAAAAACTGAGGCGCTCCCGGATGGGAGGGGCTTATATAGGGGAGGGTACTTCCGGTTTTGGAAGTTGCCAGTGCCAGCACCTGAAGGTATCTATATAACCCATTAGTAATGACTAAGTCGCTCTGTGTCCCGTGATGTACGAAAAAGAAAAACTTGGCAGGCTGCCTGGATTTTTTTTTCCCCAGCTGTGAGAACTCTCTGCACTCCCTAGAAAGATCGTGACATGCTGTTTTGAAGATCGGGAAGGGAAAAAGATTGCGATTTCGATTTTTCATGATTAATCATGCAGCTCTACTGGGGCCGCATGTGCGTTAGCAGTAAAGCGCTGTACTGCTGTTTAACCAGCGATTTTCAGGCTGCTAGCGACCGAAGGAGTTAAAAAGACCCGTGTTGGGGCACTTCGGAAGTGCTGCCCATTCATTGCATTGCGTTTTGGGAGCACTGTATACATCGCTCCCAAACTGCCCCAAAGATCATGCAGTTTTCAGGTGCCATTTCTAGCGCTAAAATGCCTGAAAACGGCCTCAGTGTGAAAGTAGTCTGCGATTCAAAGCTTGCATCTCGTTTGGCCCGATTAGCCAATATGTTTAACCCATGCATTTTTCTAAAGTTGGTCAAAATGCAAGGAACTCTGCTTAAGGCCCCTTTCACACAAGGCGGAATTTGTCCAAGCGGATCCAGCTGCTGAGCAGGTGGATGACAGGTTAGTGTCTGCTATGCAGAGCAGACACGGCTCGCTGGTCTCTATAGGGTGGTCGGAAGGAAACTAACTGGATAAAGATGAACTGTCAGCGCACACACTGGTATTACTGGACATTTAAAAACGGTAATGCATATGTCTAAAAAACAGTCACAGTTCAATAGTCCATATGGTGGTACAAATGACCAGTCCTAAAAAGGAAGGTGGTGATGAAATGGTGGTCGGCAGCTGTCCTCAGAGAAAAGCCAACTCTGTAGAGCAAAAATAAGGGGACAAAAAAGGAAGCGCCACCTAAGTGCAATATGTCAGATAAAAATGTTTATTCTCAAAGAAAATGCACTTACAGGACACAAGTACAAACTGGGCACATCACAGTCTCATAAAACACATTGCGGTGCTGTCTCAGGTCCATCTGGATCCACGGGTCTGCAGGCAAAAAAGATAGTCCATCCTGTGGCCACCAGGAAACAGCCAGAATTCAGCGTGGAACACAGATGATGACGTCACAGGAAACCAGAACTGCATGTCCATTTCCATCCAATTGTCATCTGATCTATCCCCATCTGTCTGTTTTTAGCGGACCGGATCAGATGCTGGTGGGCAACAGAGGACACATGTCTGCTGACATCCGCAGCTCCATAAAGAACAATTGGGTGGTCCGATCGAGTCCATCTGAAAAACGGACCCGATCGGTCCGCTGGTGTGAAAGGGGCCTAAGAAATAAGGAACTGTTAGACCCACATTCCACCCAACAAGATCATCCTGCATTTTGATCAATATCCATAAACATACAGAACTTTTGGTTGACAATTCCTTATGGACCTCTATAGCTGTACACACTATGGAGTAGTTGAGTTGCACCTTCAAAGATCACAAAAGAGTGTCTGAAGTTTGGTTTCACTTCGCTTGTAATAGCGATCAGCACCTAGTCTTTGTTTACATCAGTAAGCTGGCAGTCTGGAGTGAAAATAAGGGCTACAAATTTAGGGATTCTGTATTTTTATAAAGGAATTTCCTCACCGTGTCTGCAGATAAGGAAGTCAGTGTAGACTTCTTTTAAAGCTATTCTACTGTTAAGAATATGTTCGCCTTTTTCAACCATGGCACCCAGGCACCCTGGGGTGCCTTGTGGTTTCTTCAGGGTGCCTTGACAAAATTGCCAAAAAATTGTATACAGGCGGTGGTGGGTGGATGAAGATTGCCTTTTAGTTAAACAAAGCCACAGGTTTTCACCATTACGACCTTCTAACGACCAATGACATCATCAGTTGATGAGAAGGATGTCAGTCACCCGCAGAGCATCCTTGTTTGACCCTCCCCTCCATCAGCTTTGGGGTCAACATTAGCCGAGTAATGGAGAAAACTGGAGGAAGAAGAGGAACCTTGAATTACTAGTCAGTACTAGTTTGCACCTCTAACATTGGGTGTCCTACTTGTGTGGATGTTGCTGCATTAGGTACAACTATTAAAAAATTGTTTTTTTAGAAAGGCGTGCCTCAAGACTGTCCAAAATTTTGAAGGATGCCTTGACTGAAAAAAGATTGACACACACTGGAATATGTACATACTTTGTCTATAGTATGGGCATGAGTGGAGTTTTTTCCTTTCTCGTACATCACGGGACACAGAGCGGCATAGTCATTACTATGTGGGTTATATAGTTTACCTTCAGGTGCTGGCACTGGCAACTTCCAAACCGGAAGTACCCTCCCCTATATAAGCCCCTCCCATCCGGGAGCACCTCAGTTTTTTTGCCAGTGTCTAAGGTGTTGGCCAAGAAGTAACATGTGTTTTTCACTGAGCTTGCGTACAGGTTCTTTTGGGCCTCAGTAAGCTATTCCGGATCCGACCAAAAAAGCTTCATAGCTAAACGGTCGGTACCCGGGCCTTGCAGAGAAGAGCAAGGTTTTGCCTGTAATGCTTCTCTTAGGAGAGCTGGACCCTGGGATCCAGAGCTCTGGTCATACCCACGACCAAGATGTTTTCTGTGCAGGGTGCTATACAGGTCCAGGGGAGTGGAATCCTTGGGAACCCGGTCCCTGAAGATTTAATTACAATGCCTGCCGTGATAGGTGAAGTTTGGGCTTCTGTGGACCAAACAGAGTCCTGCGGCGGGGAAAAGGTAAGTGGGGGCCCCTCAGGAGCTTGGTTCTATTGAGGGGACCCCCAAGCCTAATATGTCTTTCTGCCTGTTACCCAACGGTATTCCCGCTAAATATTTATGCATGCCTGTAACTACTAAAAAATGTAATAATTTTTAATAGTGGTCAAGAAAAAAAAAAAATATATATAGACTGCGGTACCTGTGTTAATCCACTAGAGGCCGCTGTGGAACGTTTCTTGTCGTGTTGACTGGTTTCTTTTCATCAGAGCAAGTCCAGGCAGATGGTGAGTTCTCTTGTGGGAAACTGCTTCCTCTGCCATGTTGCAATGCTCGTCCATCCCCCGGCCTGCGGCAAAGGGCCCTGTCTCCTGTCCCTAGTTTCCCTTTTCAAAAAAGAGCCCCGAAGGCGCACGTGCCCGCGCGCGTGCGCGCGCCTCTATATATAGAGGTGAGCTGGGAAAGGGGGCGGAGCTTGGGGGATGACGCTCTGTGCGCGCCGCAGCGCTTCTGCGCATGTGCGGGCGTCCCAGCATGTTAACAGGCACAATTATGTGTTGTGAGCTGGCTATGGAGTGCAGAGACAGAGCTGGCAACATTTAAAAAAGGCATACAGCAAGCGGTTGATGCAGGCATCCCCATAGAAAGGCACATTAGTAGACACCAACTGGTTTTATAGCAGCATTTGTGCTAGACTATTGTCAGTAAGTGGTGTATTTCGGCTGGAATACCTCAGCTTTGGGCTTAGGAATATGCCGTCTAAAAACTCCGGGACTAAAAATCCCAGGAAGCATAGGGGGTCTCCATCGGGCTCTGAGGATCTTGGGCATGCTTCGGCTGCACCAATCTCCCCTGAAGAATCAGAGGTTAGTGACCGTAGAGCACCCTCAGGAGTACCTGGTACTGTGGCTGTCCTCAGTTCACCTGCTCCTGTGTATGTAACAGAGGAGGTTTTTTCCTCAGCTCTGGGAGGGCTGGAAGAGAGATTGTCAACATTGATCGCTGCTTCCCTGTCACAGGGAAAAAGGGATTTTTATAACAGCTTACCTGTAAAATCCTTTTCTTGGAGTACATCACGGGACACAGAGCGACTTAGTCATTACTAATGGGTTATATAGTTTACCTTCAGGTGTTGGCACTGGCCAATTCCAAACCGGAAGTACCCTCCCCTATATAAGCCCCTCCCACCCGGGAGCACCTCAGTTTTGTAGCCAAGCAATAAGTGTCCCAAAAAGAGGGGTGGGAGCTCTGTGTCCCGTGATGTACTCCAAGAAAAGGATTTTACAGGTAAGCTGTTATAAAAATCCCTTTTTCTTTTTCGTACATCACGGGACACAGAGCGACTTAGTCATTACTAATGGGACGTCCCAAAGCAATGCCAAATGAGGGGGGGGTACATAAGCTGGGCGCCATCAGGCATGAGGATCTTTTGCGGCCTGCAACACACTGCGCCCAAAGGCGACATCCTCCTGACTTCTAACGTCTACCTGATAGAATCTAGTAAACGTGTGTACCGAAGACCATGTTGCGGCCTTACATACTTGAGCCAGGGAGGCCTGGTGATGCACTGCCCATGAAGTTCCAACCGCTCTTGTGGAGTGCGCCCTAACTTTGAACGGAGGCGGTCTCTTTCTCAAGCCATAGGCTTGTATTATGACCTGTCGAATCCACTTGGCTAAAGTAGATTTTGATGCTGCCTGACCCCTTCTGGGGCCTTCCGGCAGAACAAACAAAGAATCCGTTCTGCGAATCTGAGCAGTGGCTTTTAGATAAGCTTTAACTGCTCTTACCACATCCAAAGAATGTAATAACTTTTCCTCTACTGAGCTAGGTTTGGGGAAAAAAGAAGGAAGAACCACATCTTGGTTCAAATGAAACCTCGATACCACCTTAGGAAGAAAGGCTGGATGAGGACGTAATACTACTCTGTCCTTATGGACAACCAGATATGGCTCCTTACAGGACATAGCTGCTAATTCCGACACTCTTTTAGCCGAACAAATGGCTACTAAGAAAACCAATTTCCTGGTGAGAAGAACCAAGGAAATGTGTTGTAATGGTTCAACGGTTGTTTCTGTAGAACCGACAGAACCAGGTTTAAGTCCCAAGGACATATGGGAATACTAACCGGAGGGCTAATACGCATCACTCCTTGTATAAAGGCTTTGACTAGTGAATGCGAAGCCAAGGGCCTTTGAAAAAATATTGACAAGGCCGAAATCTGACCCTTGATAGTACTCAAGGCCAGCTTCCTATCTACAGCCCACTGTAGGAAGTCCAGAATCCTCCCTATCATGTACTTACGTGGATGCCATTTCTTGGTCTCACACCACGTAATGTACGCTTTCCAGATCCTATAATAGATCTGCCTGGATACCGGTTTCCTGGCATTGATCATGGTAGATACCACAGAATTAGAGAGCCCTCTCTTTTTCAGAATGTGGGCTTCAATAGCCAGGCCGTCAAACCTAGGGCTGGTAAGGAAGGGTGGTATATCGGTCCTTGCGACAGCAGGTCCGGACGAAGTGGGAGGGTCCAAGGACTCCTCACTGACATTTTTACAATCTCCGCGTACCATGCCCTTCGGGGCCACGCTGGAGCCACCAGAATCACTGGTTTCTTTTCTACCCTGATTCTGCGGAGTAATCGTGGTAACAATTGTGGCGGTGGGAATGCATATATCAGCTTGAACCGATCCCAAGGGAACACTAGGGCATCCGAGCCGCAAGCTAGGGGATCCCTTGTGCGAGACACAAACCTGTCCACCTTTGCGTTGAATCTGGATGCTAGCAGATCTACATCCGGTGTTCCCCACCGCTGGCATATTGCCTGGAAAACCTCGGGGTGAAGAGACCATTCCCCCGGGCATAATTGTTGGCGACTTAGAAAGTCCGCTCTCCAATTTTCCACTCCTGGGATGAAAACCGCGGATATGGCTGGGACATATCTTTCTGCCCACTCCAGGATGCAATTTGCTTCCTTCTGGGCTGCACGACTTTTGGTGCCACCCTGATGATTGATATATGCCACTGCCGTGGCATTGTCTGATTGAATTCTGACAGGGGACCCCTGGAGTTTGGATGTCCATGCTACTAGGGCATACCGGGCTGCTCGTATCTCTAAGAGATTGATGGGCAGGGCCTTTTCTGCTTCTGACCACCTGCCCTGGAGAGACCATTGCTCCAGCACTGCCCCCCAGCCGATGAGGCTGGCATCTGTAGTGACCACCTTCCAAGAAACCGGACTGAAGGGTTTCCCTCTTTCCAGATTCTGGGGCACCAACCACCAATGGAGGCTCTTGCGAACGGAAGGGGACAGGGACATTGGTAAGTCTAAAGCCTGAACTTTTTTGTTCCAGGCTGACAGTATGGCCCTTTGCAAATTCCTTGAATGGAATTGACCGTAGGGTACCGCTTCGAATGAAGCCACCATCTTTCCCAGCAGCCTCATGCAGAGACGTATGGATGGTTTTCTTTTTGTACCCACTAAGTGGGTCAAATTTCTTAAAGACGACACCTTCTCTGGAGGTAAGAAAATCTTTCTCTGATTTGAATCCAGCCTTAGCCCTAAGTATTCCAGACTTTTGACTGGTCTTAGAGCTGACTTGTCCCGGTTGATAATCCAACCGTGATATTCCAGATACTCGATTGTCTTGTGAATAGCTACTTCCAGCTTTTCCACTGAGTGGTCTATTAGTAGCAGGTCGTCTAGATATGCCATTATCGTTACACCCTGTGTTCTTAGATTGGCCAATAATGGGGCCAGAATTTTTGTGAACACTCGTGGTGCTGTGGCCAGACCGAAAGGTAAGGCTCTGAACTGAAAATGGCGCCCTTCTACTGCAAAGCGTAGAAATTTCTGATGGGCCGGAAAGATGGGAATATGCAGATAAGCATCCCTTATGTCGATCGAGGCTAGCCATTCCTGCCCTTGTAGGGCGGTGGCCACTGATCGGATCGACTCCATCCGAAAGGTCCTGATATTTAGGAACTTGTTTAGCCCTTTTAGATTTAATATGGGCCTCACGTCCCCATTTGGTTTGGGGACTGTGAAAAGGTTCGAGTAAAACCCGAATCCGCTTTCTTCCAGGGGAACCTTCATGATTACCCCTTGGAGCAATAGTTGTTCTAGTGCCAGAAGGAGGGATCCTCTCTTTTGGGGATCTCTTGGCACGTTTGACCTCATAAATTGGGCAGGAGGAGTGCCTTTTAACTCCAGCTTGTATCCCAGACTTACTGCGGAGAGCACCCATCTGTCTCTGATGGTGTCCCGCCAGGTCTCTGTGAACAACTGAAGTCTTCCCCCCACCCGATTGAGCGGGGGCAATACTTCATGCCTTAGGGGGAGGTTTTGTACCTCTCTTGATCCAGGGCTTCTTGTTACCCTGTGATTGTCCCTGATTTCTGCCCCCTGAATTTGACCGCGGAGGCCGTCGGAACTGCTTCACAGCCGATGTGCCCGGGACTGGAGAGGTAGGCCTCTTAAAAGAAGGACTTCTACCCTTGTTCTTAACCGGTAAGAGTGAACTTTTACCGGCAGAAATTTTCTGGATATATTTGTCCAGATCTTCTCCAAATAAGCGTTCTCCATGAAATGGGAAGCTAACCAGCAGTTTTTTACAGGGAGCTTCAGCAGACCAGTTTTTGAGCCACAGAAGCCTACGCATATGTACTATAGACAGCGTAAAGCGGGAGGCCTGTGGATTGTATCCTTTATGGCGTCCACCGCAAAACACAAGGCTCTAGGCAGGTCAGCTAGGGCATGAGCCTGCTGATCTGGTAAGTCCCTTAAGACTTGTTTCAACTGATCTTTCACTGCTTGGCAGACTCCAATCGCTGCTACCGCAGGTTGTGTCACCATACTTGCTGTAGAGAAAGCAGATTTTAGTAAAGACTCCAATTTTTTATCTATTGGGTCTTTGAACATTGGAACATTATCTACTGGACATGTCAGTGATTTGTTAACAGAAGAGATGGCTGCGTCCACTATAGGGACCCTCCATTTTCTTATGAACTTATCCTCCATGGGATAGATCACCGGAAATCTCTTGGGGGGAGCAAATATTTTATCAGGATGCTCCCAATCCTGGTAAATAAGCCCTTCTAATAAAGGGTGGATTGGGAAGGAACAGACCGCCTGGGGAGCTTTTAGCGACCCCAGCGAGGAAACCGTAGTGGATGGTGGTTCCGCCAGAGGCATTTTAAATGCTGATCGGACCATGTTAGTCAGAGACTGAACCCATAATCTTTCAGCCTGAGAAGCTGAGAAAGGTTCTTCCACTGTTGATTCCTCTATAAGTGAATCAACCTCATCCTGATCCCCTTCAGGTAGGTCGATCTCTGTGTGGGGCTGTTCCTCCACTAACAGGCACTCTGAAGGAGGAGACGGAGATCGGACGCGCTTTTCCTGTGACAGGGAAGCAGCGATCAATGCTGTTAATCTCTCTTCCAATCCTCCCAGAGTTGAGGATAAAACCTCCTCTGTTATATATACAGGAGCTGGTGGACTGGGGACAGCCGCAGCACCAGGCATTCCTGCGGGGTTTCTACGGCTACTGACCTCTGCATTCTCAGGGGAGATTGGTGCAGTGCAAGCATGCCCAATATCCTCAGAGCCCGATGGAGACCCCTTTGGCTTCCTGGAAGATCTATTTCCGGAGCGTCTGGACGACATATCCCTTAAGCACAAAGCTGAGGTATTCCCGTCGTCATACACCAATTTTTGCTGGTAATAGTCTAACACAGGTGCTGCTATATACCAGCTGGTGTCCACTAAAGTGCCTTTCTATGGGGATGCCTGCATCAACCGCCTCTGTGTGCCACTGTTTGTTGCTAGCTCTGTTTGCATGCAGCTGACACTTGTACTGTGTCTTTTAACCATGCTGGGACGCCCGCACATGCGCAGAAGCGCCGCGGCGCGCATCGAGCGTCATCCACCCGCCCCGCCCCTTTTTTTTCATAGGAGGCGCGTGCACGCGCCCGCGCGCGCGCCCGTGCGCCAATGGCGCCCTTTTCGAAAACCAACAGAGGACTAGGAGCCAGGGCCCTTTTTGCCGGAGGGCCTGTGCGGTGGATGAACGCAGCAACAGGGCAGAGGAAGTGGATTCCCTCAGAGAAACTTACCAGCTGCCTGGATCTTTTGAGTTGAGAAAACCAAAGATCCACATTTACAAGAAAAATGGACTACAGCGGCCTCTAGTGGTTTAACACAGGTACCGCGGTCCCTGTTTTTTTTTTTTTTTTTCTTGACTACTATTAAAATTTTACATTTTCAGTAGTTATAGGCAAACACAGATATTTAGCGGGAATACCGTTAGGTAACAGACAGAAAGACAAATTAGGCTTGGGGGTCCCCCAATAGAACCAAGTTCCTGAGGGCCCCCACTTACCTGATCCCCGCCGCAGGACTTTGTTTGGTCCACAAAAGTCCAAACTTCACCTATCACGGCAGGCATTGTAATTAAACCTTCAGGGACCGGGTTCCCAAGGATTCCACTCCCCTGGACCTGTATAGCACCCTGCACAGACAGCGTCTTGGTCGTGGGTATGACCAGAGCTCTGGATCCCAGGGTCCAGCCCTCCTAAGAGAAGCATTACAGGCAAAACCTTGCTCTTCTGCTGCAAGGCCCGGGTACCGACCGTTTAGCTATGAAGCTTTTTTGGTGGGATCCGGAACAGCTTACTAAGGCCCAAAAGAACCTGTACGCAAGCCCAGTGAAAACACATGTTACTCTTTGGCCAACACCTTAGACACTGGCAAAAAACTGAGGTGCTCCCGGGTGGGAGGGGCTTATATAGGGGAGGGTACTTCCGGTTTGGAATTGGCCAGTGCCAACACCTGAAGGTAAACTATATAACCCATTAGTAATGACTAAGTCGCTCTGTGTCCCGTGATGTACGAAAAAGAAAGAGCGCTCGATCTCCGTCTCCTCCCTCAGAGTACCTGTTAGCAGAGCAACAGTCCCATACAGGGATCGACCTACCTGAAGGGGATCAGGATGAGGTCGATTCTGTTGTAGAGGAATCAACAGTGGAAGAGCCATTCTCAGAATCACATGCTGAAAGATTATGGGTTCAGTCCCTGACTAACATGGTCCGATCAGCATTTAAAATGCCCCTTGCGGAGCCATCATCCACTTCTGTCTCCTCATTGGGGTCGCTAAAAGCTCCCCAGACTGTTTGTTCCTTTCCAATCCATCCTTTACTGGAAGGGCTCATTTACCAGGACTGGGAGCATCCTGATAAAATATTTACTCCTCCCAAGAGATTTCAGGTGGTCTATCCCATGGAGGATAAGTTCATCAAAAAATGAAGGGTCCCTACAGTGGACGCAGCCATCTCTTGTGTGAATAAATAACTGACATGTCCAGTGGATAATGTCCAAATGTTCAAGGACCCAATAGATAAAAAATTGGAGTCCTTATTAAAATCTGCTTTTGCTACAGCAGGCTTGGTGACACAACCAGCAGTGGCAGCTATTGGGGTCTGCCAAGCAGTGAAGGATCAGTTGAAACAGGTCTTAAGGGACTTGCCAGATCAGCAGGCTCTTGCCCTAGCTGATCTACCTAGAGCCTTATGCTTTGCGGTTGACGCTATAAAGGATTCAATCCATCAGGCCTCCCGCCTTACGCTGTCTGTAGTACATATGCGCAGGCTTCTGTGGCTCAAAAACTGGTCTGCTGAAGCTCCCTGTAAAAAATTGCTGGTCAGCTTCCCATTTCATGGTGAACGCTTATTCAGGGAAGACCTGGACAAATATATCCAGAAAATTTCCAGCGGTAAAAGTACACTTTTGCCGGTTAAAAACAGAGTTAGAGGTCCCTCTTTTAAGAGGCCTGCTTCTCCAGTCCCTAGGACATCGGCTGTGAAACAGTTCCGACGGCCTCCTCGGTCAAATCCCGGGGGTAAAAATCAGGGACAATTGCAGGGTAACAAGAAACCCTGGATCAGGAGAGGTACAAAACCTCCCCCAAAGTCAAATGCATGAAGGGTTGCCCCCACTCAGTCGGGTGGGGGGAAGACTTCAGTTGTTCGCAGAGACCTGGCGGGACACGATCAGAGACAGATGGGTGCTCTCCGCAGTAAGTCTGGGATACAAATTGGAGTTAAAAGACTCCCCTCCTTCCCATTTTATAAGGTCAAACGTGCCAAGGGATCCCCAGAAGAGAGGATCCCTCCTGTTGGCACTAGAACAATTATTGCTCCAAGCAGTAATTATAGAGGTTCCCCTGGAAGAATGGGGGTTCGGGTTTTACTCAAACCTCTTTACAGTCCCGAAGCCAAACGGGGACGTGAGGCCCATATTAAATCTAAAAGGGCTAAACAAATTCCTACATATCAGGACTTTCCGGATGGAGTCGATCCGATCGGTGGCCACTGCCCTACAAGGGGAGGAATGGTTAGCCTCGATCGACATCAAAGATGCTTATTTGCACATTCCCATCTTTCCAGTCCACCAAAAATTTCTACGCTTTGCGGTCATTTTCAGTTCAGAGCCTTACCCTTCGGTCAGGCCACAGCACCACGAGTGTTCACAAAAATTCTGGCCCCATTATTGGCCAATCTAAGAACACGAGGTGTAACGATAATGGCATATCTAGACGACTTGTTGCTGATAGACCACTCAGTGGAAAAACTAGAAGTGGTTGTTCACGAGACAATCGAGTATCTGGAATATCACGGTTGGATTATCAACCGAGACAAGTCAGCCCTAAAACCAGTCAAAAGTCTGGAATACTTGGGGCTAAGGCTGGATTCAGACCAGAGAAAAAATTTCTTGCCTCAAGAAAAGGTGTCGTCTTTGAGAGATTTGATCCACCTAGTGGGTACAAAAAGACAGCCATCCAAACGCCTGTGCATGAGGCTGCTGGGAAAAATGGTGGCTTCATTCGAAGCAGTACCCTACGGTCAATTCCATTCAAGGAATTTGCAAAGGGCTATACTGTCAGCCTGGAACAAAAGAGTTCAGGCCCTAGACTTACCAATGTCCTTGTCCCCTTCCGTTCGCAAAAGCCTCCGTTGGTGGTTGGTTCCCCAGAATCTGGAAAAAGGGAAATCCTTCAGTCCGATTTCTTGGAAGGTGGTCACTACAGATGCCAGCCTTATAGGCTGGGGAGCAGTACTGGAGCAATGGTCTCTCCAGGGCAGATGGTCGGATGCAGAAAAGGCCCTGCCCATCAATCTCTTAGAGATACGAGCAGCCCGGTATGCCCTAGTAGCATGGACATCCAAACTCCAAGGGTCCCCTGTCAGAATTCAAACGGACAATGCCACGGCAGTGGCATATATCAATCATCAGGGTGGCACCAGGAGTCGTGCAGCCCAGAGGGAAGTAAATTGCATCCTGAAATGGGCAGAAAGATATGTCCCAGCCATATCTGCGGTATTCATTCCAGGAGTGGAGAATTGGAAGGCGGACTTTCTAAGTCGCCAACAATTATGCCCTGGGGAATGGTCCCTTCACCCCGAGGTTTTCCGGACAATATGTCAGCGGTGGGCAACACCGGATGTATATCTGCTAGCATCCAGATTCAACGCAAAAGTGGACAGGTTTGTCTCTTGGACAAGGGATCCCCTAGCTTGCGGCTCGGATGCCCTAGTGTTCCCTTGGGATCAGTTCAAGCTGATATATGCATTCCCACCGCCACAATTGTTACCTCGATTACTCCGCAGAATCAGGGTAGAAAAGAAAACCAGTGATTCTGGTGGCTCCAGCGTGGCCCCGAAGAGCATGGTACGCGGAGATTGTAAAAATGTCTGTGGGGAGTCCTTGGACCCTCCCACATCGTCCGGACCTGCTTTCGCAAGGACCGATATACCACCCTTCCTTACCAGCCCTAGGTTTGACGGCCTGGCTATTGAAGCCCACATTCTAAAAAAGAGAGGTCTCTCTAATCCTGTGGTATCTACCATGATCAATGCCAGGAAGCCGGTATCCAGGCAGATCTACTATAGAATCTGGAAGGCGTACATCGCCTGGTGTGAAGCCAAGAAATGGCATCCACGTAAGTACGTAATAGGTAGGATTCTGGACTTCCTACAGTGGGCTGTAGATAGGAAGCTTGCCTTGAGTACTATCAGGGGTCAGATTTCGGCCTTGTCAATGTTTTTTCAGAGGCCCTTGGCTTCGCTAGTCAAAGCCTTTATACAAGGAGTGATGCGTATTAGCCCTCCGGTTAATATTCCCATATGTCCATGGGACTTAAACCTGGTTCTGTCGGTTCTACAGAAGCAACCATTTGAACCATTACAGCATATTTCCCTGGTTCTTCTCACCAGGAAATTGATTTTTCTAGTAGCCATTTGTTCGGCTAAAAGAGTGTCGGAATTAGCCGCTATGTCCTGTAGGGAGCCATATCTGGTTATCCATAAGGACAGAGTAGTGTTACGTCCTCATCCAGCCTTTCTTCCTAAGGTGGTATCGAGGTTTCATTTGAACCAAGATGTGGTTCTTCCTTCTTTTTTCCCCAAGCTTAGTTCAGTAGAGGAAAAATTATTACATTCTTTGGATGTAGTAAGAGCAGTTAAAGCTTATCTAAAAGCCACTGCTCAGATTCGCAGAACGGATAGTAGGATTTTTATAACAGCTTACCTGTAAAATCCTTTTCTTGGAGTACACCACGGGACACAGAGCTAGTCATTACATAATGGGTTAAGGGTCACCAGCGGTGATTGGACACTGGCACAACCAATGGAAGACAGTTCCCCTCCATATAACCCCTCCCATCAGGGAAGTACCTCAGTTTTGTAGCAAAGCAGTAAGGTTCCCATAAGAAGGGGGGGACCTCTGTGTCCCGTGGTGTACTCCAAGAAAAGGATTTTACAGGTAAGCTGTTATAAAAATCCTACTTTCTTTATCGTACACCACGGGACACAGAGCTAGTCATTACATAATGGGACGTCCCAGAGCAATGCTCATATGAAGGGGGGGAGACACAGATCAAACAGGCCGCTTGCGGACCAGAAGCCCTATACTGCTGCCTGCAGCACACTTCGCCCGAAGGCGGAATCCTCATGTCCTTTCACATCTATTTGATAGAATTTGGAAAATGTATGGACTGAAGACCAAGTTGCAGCTTTACAGATCTGAGCCATCGAAGCCTGGTGGTGCACTGCCCATGAAGCACTTATCGCCCTGGTAGAGTGCGCCTTAACAGGAAAAGGAGGAGTCCTGTTCTTTAAACCATAAGCTTGAACAATTACTTGTCTAATCCACCTGGAAATGGTGGATTTTGATACCGCTTGGCCCTTCTTGGGCCCATTTGGTAAAATAAACAAAACATCTGTTTTACGTATTTGAGCGGTTGCTTGCAGATACACCCTTACCGCTCTCACTAGATCTAGAGAGTGTAATAATTTTTCCCCCGCCGTCCGCGGGTTTGGAAAAAAGGAAGACAGAACAATGTCTTGATTCAAGTGAAAAGCCGACAACACCTTAGGCAGAAAAGCCGGATGGGGTCGTAGTACGATTTTGTCCTTGTGAAAAATTAGATAAGGCTCTTTACAAGAAAGAGCTGCTAGCTCTGATACTCTCCTAGCAGAAGCTATAGCAATCAAAAAGGCCAATTTCCTACTTAATATAATTAACGGAATATGGCGAATAGGTTCAAAAAGTTTGCTTTTGCAACACTGACAATACCAAATTCAAATCCCATGGACACAAGGGAGACCTAACTGGAGGATTTATCCTCAGTACCCCCTGAATGAATGTCCGAACTAGGGAGTGAGATGCCAATGGTCTCTGAAAGAAGACTGATAGAGCCGATATTTGCCCTTTGATGGTGCTAAGGGCTAATTTCATATCCACTCCTAACTGGCAAAAGGCAAGAATCCTGCTTATTTCATATTTCTGAGGATTCCAACTTCTGGATTCACACCAGGAAACGTATGCTTTCCAGACTCTATGATAGATGAGGCTGGCTTTCTAGCATTAATGAGCGTAGAAAGAGCCGGACCAGAGACCTCTCTTTTTCAAAATGTGGGTCTCAGCAGCCAGGCCGTCAAATTTAGCCTTTGTAAGGAAGGGTGGAATACTGGACCCTGTGACAGCAGGTCGTGTCGAAGTGGAAGCTTCCAGGACCTTCCTATCGCCATCTTTATGATCTCGGGGTACCAAGGCCTCCTGGGCCAGTTTGGGGCTACTAGGATTACTGGTATTCCCTCCTCCTTGATCCTGCGAAGCAGTCTTTGTAGAAGAGGGATCGGAGGGAATGCATAGATCAGTGAAAACTGATTCCATGGAGTTATTAGAGCATCTGTCCCGTAGGCTAGAGGATCTCTCGTTCTGGACACAAAGTTGTCCAATTTCTTGTTGAACCTGGAAGCTAGCAGGTCTACATCTGGGTTTCCCCATCTCAGACATATGGCCTGAAAGATCTCGGGGTGAAGAGACCACTCTCCTGGTAGCAGCTGCTGACGACTCAGGTAGTCTGCTTGCCAGTTTTCTATCCCTGGAATGAAGATTGCAGAGATGCAAGGTACATGCTCTTCTGCCCATGCCAAGATCCGGTTCACCTCTCTTTGGGCTGCCCGACTGCGGGTGCCTCCTTGGTGATTGATGTAAGCTACTGCAGTAGCATTGTCGGATTGAACCCGAACTGGGTAGCCCTGTAACCTGTATGTCCAGGTTTTGAGGGCTAGATATACTGCCCGGATCTCTAGCACGTTGATGGGCAGGATCCCCTGAGTCTTGGCCCAGGTTCCCTGGGTAGAAGCCTCCTCGAATACTGCACCCCAGCCCGATAGGCTGGCATCCGTAGACACCACCTTCCAGGCTGCTGGGAGGAAGCACTTTCCCTTCCGTAAATTCTTGGCTTCTAGCCACCAATTGAAGCTGTGGCGTACTTGTGAGGACAGGCGCATGGGTATATCCAGAGCTTGGCTCTTCCTGTTCCAGGAGGCTAAAATATTGCCTTGAAGTAGTCTCGAATGAAACTGAGCGTAAGGGACCCCCTCGAAAGAGGCTACCATCTTTCCCAATAGTCTCATGCAAAGGCGAATAGACGGCCTTTTGTTTGCTTTGACCTTGTGGATCAGGTCTTTCAGAGACTGTATCTTTGGCTCTGGCAGGTATACCCTGTTTTGGGCTGTATCTATGATCATGCCCAGGTACACTATCCTTCTTTGGGCCTGGAGAGAGGATTTTTGTAAGTTTATAATCCATCCTAAATGCTCCAGGTATCCTACTGTAGTGTCTACAGCGTGATCCAATCCCTCCTTTGACTGATCTATTAATAGTAGATTGTCTAGATAGGCTGTTACCGCAATGCCCCGTGTTCTCAGGTTTGCTAACAGAGGAGCTAGCACCTCTGTGAATAGGAATCTTTGGTGAGCGGGGAGGATTGGTATGTGTAGATATGCGTCTTTGATATCTATGGACGCCATGAATTCTCCGCCTTTTAAAGTAGCGACCACGGATCGAATCGTTTCCATTCGAAAATGGCGAACGTTCAGAAACCGGTTTAGAGATTTTAGATCCAGGATGGGTCTGACTTCTCCGTTCGGTTTTGGAATCACAAAGAGGTTTGAGTAAAAACCTGAACCTCGCTCCTTTTGGGGTACCTCTGTAACCACACCTTGAGCTATTAAGTGATTCAAACCTTTGAAGAAGGATCCTCTTTTTTGTGGATCCTTGGAAAGTCTTGAACTTCGGAATAGAGAAGATGGGATCTCTCGAAATTCCAGTTTGTACCCTGAGGATATTGTGGATACCACCCATTTGTCCTGGGTTTCTGTCCGCCAAGTCGCTGAGAACTGACGAAGCCTTCCCCCCACTCGGCCGAGCGGGGGCGCCCCTTCAATGAGAGGTTTTGGGGGCTTGCTTATTAGCTCTTGAACACCACGGCTTCTTGTTCTTCTGAGCCTGTTCTTTGGCTTTTGTGGGCGGCTGAAAAGGCCGTCGCCACTGGCTGGAGTCTGATTTCCCGGGAGCTGGGGAGAGAGTGCGTTTAAAACAAGGTCTCTTGTTTTTCTTTTTCTCAGGTAAAAGTGTCGTTTTACCACTTGATATCTTTTGGATATATCTTTCTAAATCTTACCCAAATAGGCGTTCGCCATGGAACGGGAAACTTGCCAACAACTTTTTGCATGGGGCTTCCGCTGACCAATGCTTAAGCCAAAGTACTCTGCGCATCTGTACCAGCTGGAGTGTAAGGCGTGATGCCTGTATGATAGAATCTCTCATGGCATCCACTGTGAAGCATAAGGCTTTAGGCAAATTCTCCCAATTTTTAGCCTGCTCTGAAGGCAGCTCCTTCAGCCCCTGCTTTACCTGTTGGCTGACGACCTGACACATACCGACTGCTGCTACTGCAGGTTGGATAATTGAGCCGGCCAAAAGGAAGGAGGATTTCAGTAGGGATTCCAACTTCTTCTCAGAAGGATCTTTAAACACTTGTACATTATCCACTGGACATGTCAGGTTTTTATTTACACAAGAAATAGCCGCATCTACCGCAGGCAGGCTCCATTTCTTTAAAAAAATTTCCTCCATAGGATAAAGAATGTTAAACTTTTTTGGAGGTGAAAAACGCTTGCCAGTCTGCGTACATTAGATCCTCTAGTAACGGATGAACCGGGAAGGAGCATGCACCTTGCAGGGATCTTAATGATCCTAGGGAGGAGACAGGTGATTCTGTTACCTCCAAAGAGGGTAACTTAAATGCAGATCGCACGGCTCCTGCATAGCATTGTACCTGTGACTTTAAAATCTGGGATACCGAAAAAGGCTCATCCGATATCCCTGATCCGTCTGACTCCTCATCCTCTGCTGATGTAGCCTCCTCCTCATCCTCCTCCTCCTCCTCAGGTACTTCTGAAGGGAGGTCCAATACTGGAGGAGATCTGCTTCGCTTATTGTCCTTTTTAGAGGATTTAGCGATTAAGGTAGCAATTTTCTCCTCCAGATTATTTAGGGCAGCTGATAAAGTGTCCTCAGTGACATATGCAGGCCCAGGCTTCACTGGGGAAGCCGCCATACCCGACAGAGGTAATGGCTCAACCTGTACAGGTGCATTTGGCAACACAGGAGAGGAAGGTACCGAGTCAGCACAGCTAGAGCCTCCTGTCTCAGGCGGCGGTGCTCTTTTATCTCTTTTTGTCCGCATTACTTCCCCTGGAAGACTTACTGTTTAGACAAAATACAAGGTACCTAAATGCATATACTACCGTGTTCAGTTTAGCAAATACATTAAGTATGCAACTTTTAACACATAACTATGCATAACATGGATGTCTTCTAGGAAGTACCCAGTCCAACCACATGGAGTCTTACGTCCCTGTATAGCTGCTGTGTTTCTCTGCCAGGAACAAGAGAACTAACGAGCTTGCTTGCTGCTGCAGTGCTTCTCACACTGACAGTCTTTTAAATTTGGCGCCGTTTCTGTGCCTGCGCGCGCCACGTGCCCGCGCACGCCTTCGGCCCCCCCCTCCGATAAAGCGCGGCCTTTAGCGCTATGGTGGTGGCCATAGTGAGAGGACTCTCATCAGCCCCTGTTCCCACTTACCTGCACCTGCAGGTGTCTGTGTCGGCCACCGAAAGGAGGAGCGGGGTGCCCAAGCAAGCTCAGCAGCGGAGGTGACGAGCAGTGTACTTCGCCAAAGCCGACACTGAACAGAGTGAGGTGAGTATATTCAGCTCTTTACTCCCCCCAGTGGTGGAAAAAAAGAAGACATCCACTTCTTGAAAAAAGGTCCCAACCTAGTTATGGACCTTCTAATCTTACCTTATCCACGCCGCAGGTTTTTCTGCTGAAAGTTTTCAGACAGATACCAAACTTCACCCTTCACGGTGGGCTATGTGTGCCAACCTTCAGGGATATGGGTTCCCATTTAAAGGATACCTCTCCCCTGGGCCTTGTACAAGACTCTTACCAGGACTTTATAGCGAAATAGCGAAAGTGCTGGATCTTAGAGCCCAGTCCTCCGAAGAGAGACATTACAGGCGACGCCTCATGGATGAGGCCCGGATCCTATCCAGATTCGGCTTATTTGTAGGCGTCTTGGATGGATCCGAAAGCATAGCTCTTTTACCCCCAGAGGGTCTCTTTGGTAGAGCTTTCCTTTAGCACCTCCTAACGCGTCCAACACCTTTCGACACTGGCGAAAAAACTGAGGTACTTCCCTGATGGGAGGGGTTATATGGAGGGGAACTGTCTTCCATTGGTTGTGCCAGTGTCCAATCACCGCTGGTGACCCTTAACCCATTATGTAATGACTAGCTCTGTGTCCCGTGGTGTACGATAAAGAAACTTTGTTTATTCTGCCGGAAGGCCCCAGAAAGGGTCAGGCAGCGTCAAAATCTACTTTAGCCAAGTGGATTTGACAGGTCATTATGCAAGCCTATGGCTTGAGAAGGAGACCGCCTCCGTTCAAAGTTAGGGCGCACTCCACGAGAGCAGTTGCAACTTCATGGGCAGTGCATCACCAGGCCCCCCTGGCTCAAATCTGTAAGGCCGCAACATGGTCTTCAGTACACACGTTTACTAGGTTCTACCAGGTGGACTTTAGAAGTCAGGAGGATGTCGCCTTTGGGCGCAGTGTGTTGCAGGCCGCAAAAGATCCTCATGTCTGATAGCGCTCAGCTTATGGATGGTGTATCCCCCCCTCATTGGGCATTGCTTTAGGACATCCCACATAGTAATGACTATGCCGCTCTGTGTCCCGTGATGTACGAGAAAGAAAATAGGATTTTTATAACAGCTTACCTGTAAAATCCTTTTCTTGGAGTACATCACGGGACACAGAGCTCCCACCCCTCTTTTGGGGACACTTATTGCTTTGCTACAAAACTGAGGTGCTCCCGGATGGGAGGGGCTTATATAGGGGAGGGTACTTCCGGTTTGGAAGTTGCCAGTGCCAGCACCTGAAGGTAAACTATATAACCCACATAGTAATGACTATGCCGCTCTGTGTCCCGTGATGTACTCCAAGAAAAGGATTTTACAGGTAAGCTGTTATAAAAATCCTATTTTTTTTTTAATGATAAAGAATGGGGCATATGTAACACAATTACAGACACTATGACAAAATCCTGGAAACTGTAGGTGTACGTTTGAATATAGCCAAGGCCAAACATTTTGTTTTAGCTTTGGATAGTGTGGGGTGGATTACCATAAAACCTACAAAAAAGCTTTATATTCTTAAAGACACAAATTGTCGAGTTATCTTATTTCCGCAGGATGCACACTGAACAGCAATCAGAAGCCTTGCATTGTCAGACATACTAAATGTAATACTGTTAAGTAAATCAAGTAGAACATAAAGCTGTCATCCTGAGAAACGGTAGAGTTCCATAGCAAACATCTTGTAATGATATTTGTCACTAATTTCGGGCAGACTTCCATCAGAGCTCCATGAACTGTAAAATGGAGCTTAGACTATCACAATATGGGAATAATTAGGTTTTGATAGCAGCCTGGGATAAATATGGAAAGCTCTCTGGGGACCCTTTACTCTACATTTTTTAGCTACTAGTTAGTACGGTCACATTGATTCTTTATCACTGGCGGTTTCCTGAAATCCACTTCCATAAATGAAAGGGCCAAGTAATATAGAATGATGTTGTGTAGCTTCAATTCTCCCAGACACAGTACAAGTATCAATTTCCCTTCTCTATAACAGAAAGAACGCTGCAATCAACCTGGCTTCCCTTTACTAAGTGGAGCACAATGATCACAGTGACCTGGACCAAAGAAGAACTAACCACAACTTTATACAATCAAAAAAGTGTATACAACATGGAAAGAACGAGCTCTTCAAGAAATGACAGAAAACAAATTATAAACAAAAATTCAGCACTAAGCACATTAAAAAGATTTTTTTTGCATGCGGTCTCCAGACTATGTTTTAATACATGTTAAGATGTAGGAAGGATGTAAGCCCTTAAAGTTGAAGTAAACCCTCCTATCATTTTCAGGCAAGGAAGCTGCCATCTTGGCCTCTGTTTAATCTTCAACTGCCATGATGTTGCACATGTGATTAGTTATGAAACCAGCCATTGGATGGTTTGACAGTTTGGTTGAGAGCACAACCAATGTGACAGTTGGCATTCCCGGCATGCCGGAAATGTAACTGCTTTTTTAAACTGTTAAATCGATGGGTTTACTTCCACTTTAAGTATATCTAAAGCCCAAACTTGTTTTTTTTCTTTTTCTCTGCTGTTGGCATCAGGGAAATTGCCCTTCACTTCCCATCTTGGAAGCTCAAAAGAAACTGAGAAGAAATCTTTTCAACGTGAGGGGACAACTGTCACTCCATTGGAAAATTTCCCCTCATTTCCTGCTGCCCTAAAGACACTTTAAGTTTGTGTTCGGTTTAAGCTTCCATCGGATGGATTCTCTATATTAATAAAAGTAGATAGGGAAGCAACAGACGACTTCTTTCTGAGATATGGAAACTATAAATGGATGCAGAATGCAGCTATAAAAAACAAAAAGACAGGAGATCAAGTGGAGACATAGAAAGATTAATCTGCTCATAAAAAGGTATAACGGGCAGCACTTTAAGGCCCCTTTCACACTGGGGCGGGAAGGTGCACTGTGGGTATAGCGGCGCTATTTTTAGCGCCGCCATACCTTCGTTTTTACCGCAGTATTCGCCCGCTAGCGGGGTGAATTTAACCCCGGCTAGCGGCCGAAAAAAGGTGAATACCGCCCGCAATGCGCCTCTGCAGAGGCGCATTGCGGGCGGTATTACCGCGGTTTCCCATTGCTTTCAATGGGCAGCAGCGGTGAACACACCGCTCCTTCACCGCTGTAAAGATGCGGCTAGCAGGACTTTTGGAGCGGTCCTGCTAGCGCACCGCTTCAGTGTGAAAGCCTTTGGGCTTTCACACTGAAGACTGCAGGGCACAATTTTTTTAGGTGGTATAGCAGCGCTATTATTAGCGCTAAACCGCCTGAAAAACGTGTCAGTGTGAAAGGGGCCTAAGACTAGTGACTTTCAGAAGTGTCTTCTAGATTAAACTAAATATCAGACAGTTGTATACATTACTGTCTATTGGTGGGAACTTTCTAAAAACTTTTCACGAAAATGTGTTATAGAGTAAGAGATTGGCTTAGCAAGGTCTCTTGACCACTCTACTACTCCCAACCTTATAGCCTTTTGCACACTGGACATTTTTTTTTCCTCCACTGGACGCCGTGCTGCAGGGGAGGAAAAAGTAGAGTTACCACTTAAGCCCCGGACCATTTTGTTGCTAAAATGACCAGGCCACTTTTTGCGATTCGGCACTGCGTCGCTTTAACTAACAATTGCGCGGTCGTGCGACGTGGCTCCCAAACCAAAATTGACGTATTTTTTCCCACAAATGGAGCTTTCTTTTGGTGGTATTTGATCACCTCTGCGGTTTTTATTTTTTGCGCTATAAACAAAAATAGAGTGACAATTTTGAAAAAAAATGCAATATTTTTTACTTTTTTCTATAATAAATATCCCCAAAAACATTGAAAAATTGAATTTTTGTACTCACCGTAAAATCCTTTTCTCTGAAGTCCATGGACAGACACAGTTCCTTAATTCTTGACTTGTGGCCCACAAGTCAAGAATTATAAGGAGCTGTGTCCGTCCATGTACAAAAGAGAATTTTTTTTATCTTGTAGAATGCATTAAGATAAACAAACAATATGTGTGTAGCAGCCCCCCTTAGCCCCATCTCGATCCAGCGATGTTGCACAAGAGTTTCGGCTGTCCTGGATTCTCTCTCCTGGTTCGTTGAGACACTATCAAAGTCAGTGAGCCAATGAGGAGGCGTGCCCGATTGGACACACAGAGCAGCGGCACAGTGGCCCCCATTACAAGCTGCTTGCTGTGGGGGAACTCAGCAGGAGGGAGGGGCCAGGTGCTGGTGAGGGACCCAAGAAGAGGATCTGGGCTGCTCTGTGCAAAACCATTGCAAAGAGCAGGCAAGTATGACATGTTTGTCTTATTGTTAACAATCAAAACCAAAACTTAAATATCGCTTTGAGACATTCTACAGAGACAGTGTCGAGATTTATTTTATTTTTTTGCTTTACGGAATCTTTCCACTGCCTTATTTATGATTTTACTGCAGACTGTCACATGGCAATATGCGATTTAGACTAGAGACCATACCAAGCTGTTGCTAAAGATCCTAAAACAAGCCTTTCAGCTATTCTTACTTTTTAAAGCATCATTAAACCCTACATTTTTATGAGCCATTATAGTAGCCTACAATAACATTTACCTTGTCTGCCGCTTCATCTACTTCATTTTCCTAATTGAGCTGGTCCACGGATCGCCAGCGTGTTTCCTGTTTTAGGGTGGCTTCATTGCCTTTGTGTGCAAACTCCAAGCCAACTGTCCCTACACCTACACTTAGTGTGGAAGACAGCAGTGGCAGTGATGAACAAATATATAACAGCAAAGGTGGTCCCAGTGATACAAAAACCTTTACCATTCATCTACAGCTGGTCTTTTTAGTGTGCTCAGGTGGGAGACCAGAAAAAGGCACTTTAACCACTTCTACACCGAGGACGTCATATGACGTCCTCGACTTTGTGCGGTGATATCTGAATGATGCCTGCAGCTACAGGCATCAGATATTATTTTCTGCCGGTGATTCTGTGCACGATAACAATCAAAGCGGCAGTTCCGCTGCTTGATCGTTCTTATAGGCAGCAGGAGGGGACGCCCCCCTCCTGCCGCCATCCGGTGCTTCTCTGGGCTCTCCTGTGCCATCGGGGGCCCGGAGAACGAATCGGCTTGCGCCGGCTCACGACGATAGAGGTTTCCAGTGACCAGATAGTCATCTCTATGACCGTCGGAGGCCCGGGCGCAACGTTGTGACGTCACGCCCGGGTACCCGGAAGTAAAGCCGCAACCGCGGCTGTCAGCATGAGATCGGTAAAAAAAAAAAATCACACGATCTCATGCTTTCCAGCCTGGAGGAGAGATGTGGTGTCTTATTGACCCTGCATCTTTCCATAAAGAGGACCTGTCACAATATATTCAAATTACAAGGAATACTTACATTCCTTGTAATAGGAATGAAAGTGATCCAAAAAAAAAAAGTGTAAATATAAAAAAAATTAGAAGTAGAATAAAAATGAAATAAAAATAAAATTTAAAACGCCCCCGTTCCCGGTAGCTCGCGCTCAGAAGTGAGCGCGCATGCAAGTCCCGCCCACATATGTAAACGCCGTTCAAACCCCCCATGTGAGGTATCGCCGCGTGCGTTAGAGAATGTGCAACAGTTCTAGCACTAGACCTCCAACTCGAAAATAGTAAACTGTAAAAAAAATTTAAGCATTGCCTATGGCGATTTTTAAGTACTGAAGTTTGGTGCCATTCCACGAGTGTGTGCAATTTTAAAGTGTGACATGTTATGTATCTATTTACTCGGCGTAACATCTTTCACATTATACAAAAAAATTGGGCTAACTTTACGGTTTTGTTGATTTTTAATTCATGAAACTATTTTTTTCCCCAAAAAAGGCATTTGAAAAATTATTGCGCAAAGACCGTGCCAGATAAATGCAATGACCGCCATTTTATTCCCTAGGGTGTCTGATATATATATATAATGTCTGGGGGTTCGGACTAATTTTCTAGCAAAAAAAATTGGATTTTTTTTACTCACCATAAAATCCTTTTATCCGAGTTCATGGACGGACACAGCCTTAATCTTGACAAAGTGGGTATTAGCCTTCCTTCAGGAGTGACTAGGCAGAAAGTGTTAACTTCAAAGCTGAACTGCCCCGCCCAGGGTGCGGTCCTACTGACTATATCCTCTCAGCCTGCACTAAGCAGATCAGTTCGTCAAAAAGCAGTACAAACTTAAAAAAGAGGGGTGGGTGCTGTGTCCGTCCATGAACTCAAAGAAAAGGATTTTACGGTGAGTAAAAAAAATCCTATTTTCTCTTTCGTTCATGGACGGACACAGCCTTAATCTTAAAAGTGGGACGTCCCAAAGCAGTGTCAAAACAAGGGGTGGGAACAGCATTAAAACAGCAACTTCACCCCAAAACAAAACGCAACTCCTCCGTTGAGGAGCTCTAACTCTAAAACAGCCGCCTACAATATCTTGCGGCCGAAAGAAGCATCCGAAAATGCACACACATCAAAATTGTAAAGTTTAGTGAAAGTGTGAACGGATGACCAGGTCGCCGCCTTACACACCTGGGAAACAGACGCTTGATGCTGTCAGAGCTCGGACAGCGTCCAAGAAATACAATGTCGTCCCCTTAGGATTCGACGGATGAGGACACGAGGATGGCAGTACAATTTTTTCTTTGAGATGGAAGGTCGAAACGACCTTAGGAAGAAAAGCAGGCTGCAGACGCAGCATCACCTTATCCTTGTGGAAGATCAGATAGGGAGCCTTGCATGATAAGGCTGCCAGCTCAGAAGCCCATCTTAACTGACAACAGCCACCAACAGGGCCACTTTCTGAAAAAAGTGTCAACAAGGGAATCTCCCTATGTTTTCAAACTGTGGTTTCTGAGGCACCGAGAGGCCATGCCGTTAAGCCAGTGACTGTAAAGCAGGATGGCGTATGGGACCTTGCGACAGCAAGTCCTCTCGTATCGGTAGACGCCAAGGGACGTCTGCTATACAAGTCCCACAGAGGTAGTGGAGGGCGGACCGGAGGGCCGCATGCCGAACCCCCTGTACAAACATTCTCACTAAAGACTGAGCCCCCAGGGGTCGTTGAAAAAAAGACAGAAAGGGCAGATATCTGCCCCTTAATTGTACTTAAAGCTACATTTTTGGTCCGCCACATGCTGTAAGAACAGCAGGACTCTGGAACCAACTAAGTATGCAGATGCCACCTCCGTTCCTCCAAATGGATATGTAGGTCTTCCAAGTGCGATGGTAAATCTTCCGGAGGACGATTTCCGAGCACTCCTCATGGTAGAGATCACCGAGTCTGACAGGCCCCGGTCTCTAGCACCTGGCTCTCAATAGCCATGCTGTTTAAGCCAGTGACTGTAAAATAGGATGGCGTATGGGACCTTGCGACAGCAGGTCCTTTCTTAGCGGTAAACGCCAAGAGGTGTCTGCTACCAGACGCACTAGATCGGCGTACCAAGGACGCCGAGGCCAATCCAGAGCAATTGGGATCATTGAAATCCTCCAGTCTGCGAAGCAGATGAGGAAGGAGCTTCAGAGGAGGGAAGGCATAGAAAAGCCGGTACTGACTCCACGGTGCCACCAACGCATCTGTCGCGTCTGCCCATGGGTCTTTTGACCTGGCCACAAACCTCAATACCTTCCGATTTTGTCGAGAAGCCAGAATCTACGTCTGGTGTGCCCCATCTATGGCAAAGGAGCTGAAACCCCTCCGGGTGTAGAGACCATTCTCCTTGGTCTAGCATCTGGCGACTCCGCCTGCCAGTTTTCTACGCCCAGAATGTAAACGGCACACATGGCCGGTACGCTCCTTTCTGCCCACCTTAGGATGTGAGCGATCTCCGATGCTGCAGCCAAGCTTCTTGTTCCTCCCTGATGGTTAACCTACGCCACCGCCGTGGCGTTTTCTGACTGGATCCTGACTGTACGTCCCTGTGACCATGTGGAGAGGCACAGCCTGATCGCCCGGAGTTCCAGGGCATTGATCGGCAAGCGGGATTCCTCCGGAGTCCAGCGACCCTGGTCAACTGAAACCCCCAGACTCCCCCAACCGGTAAGGCTGGCGTCCGTCGTGACCACCATCCAGTAAAAAGGAAGGAACGACTTTCCGGACAGAAGAGCCAGTGATGTCAGCCACCAAACTAGAGGAGGTCCTGACTAGGTGGCTCACCCGGATTTGATAATCCAGGGATGATGGGCACTTGTCCCCTCTGGACAGAATTACCTTCTGTAACACTCGCGTGTGAAATAGCGCATATAGTACCGTCTCGAAGGAGGCTACCATGAGGCCCAGGACTCACATGCAAAAGCAGCGTGAAGACCATCCCTGGGATGTCAACTGCCGCACCGCAGCCCGAAGGGTCTGCAACTTTCCCACAGGAGGAAAAACTTTCACCTCTGAGGAGTCACTAGGAGTTGAGTCGGTACCAATATTGGCTTCTGAGTGTTCAGCACCCAACCAAAGTATCTGAGGGTCTGACAGGTTATAGACCTCCAATCTTCTGAGCTTGAAGTGGCCCTCAGAAGAAGATCGTCCAAGTAGCCCACGATATCGATGCCACGCTGTCTTGGTAGGGCCAGAATCAGGGCGAGCACCTTGGTGAACATCTTCGGTGCTGATGCCAGGCCAAGGGGGCCACCACCAATTGATAGGGGTTTTCCCCGGCCGCAAGGCGCAGACCTGTCTGATGCCTGGTGCCTATGGGGACCTGCAAGTATGCATCCTCAACAGAGCGAACCAACTTCCTCTGGAATCTTTGTACCTACACAAGCAATTGAGGGCCCAGAGATCAAAGATTGGATGAACCCCCCTCCTCCTTGGTACTACGAACAGATTTGAGTAAAACCCCTGAAACCGTTCCTGTACTGCAACAGGAATTATCAGCCCACATATCAGCAGGTCTTGAACCACCCCCTATGGGGCTTCCCGACGAGTCGGCAGAAGCTGGCGGTTGGAGGGGAAAGGAATAAAATAAAAATAATCTGTTCGGAGGGCAAGAGAGAAACTATCTTGTACCCTGAGGAAACTACTTCACAAACCCACCGGTCGGGGATCTGAGATGTCCACCAGGACGCGAATTCGCGAACACGTCCCCCTACCCGAGAGGTGGGTGGGGACAGATCTAGATTTATTCGCAGGCTTGTTGGGCTTGTGAAACCAGGGGCGCTTCTGTCCCTCCGCAGGCGCTTATCGGCCTGGGATCGTCTACTTGCCGCACTGGGCGGACAAAAAAAACGCTTGTTTGCGGTGAAGGAGAGCCTTAGCCAAATGGCATGGCTCCTTACCTTATTTGGATTGTGGGAGCAGCATGCTCCCACCTCCTGTGGCATATTTAATAATGTCCTCCAGGGATGCTCCAAAAAAGTCTGTCGCGCTTAAAGGGCAATCCGTGAGGGCCTTCTTGGAAGATTGGTCCGCCGACCAACCTTTTAGCCAGAGCAGACGGCGCAACACCACCACATAGCTTGAGGCTCTGGACAGCAGAGGAATAGTGTCCAAGACTGATTCGCAGACAATTTTAAGGCCCAGTATCAACTGGTCTGTCATAGGCACCTCGTCCATGGGAGCTTCCTGTGCTTTAAACCTATGGAGCAACCTCTTTGCCCCTTCAGAGAGTGTGAGACACCAGGGCCCCAACCACCGTTGGGCGCACAGCCGGGCCGAATAGGTAGCGGATGACCACTTCAGCCTTCCTGTCCGCAGGGTCCTTGAAAGCAGGAGCCCCTTCCACCGGAATTGCCCAACTTTTTTGGGGACCGAAAACCTTTTGAGGTTTGTCCCGCTCCTTGTATAAAAGCTTGTCTAGATAAGGACGCACCAAGAACACCTTAGCAGTGCGGGTCGGCTTGCGGAACCCGAAGGGACCGACGCCTCTGCGTTTATGCAGGCTCCTCTATCTTTAGCGTATCCCGCACTGTGGTGATAAGGTCACCTATCAGAGCCTTATCGCGTGGTGACCGAACTGTCCGACCGGCCACAGTCCGCATCCTGTGATACGTCAGAACCAGGGCCATGAGCCGTAGCTGGGCCCGGCTCTGCATCAGAGTTATCCCCAGAAGACAGCAGAGGGAGGGGGCACTTTTTACCCCCCGTGTTCCCACGCGCCGCTTCCATCTTGGCAACAACCAGGACATCGACATGGAGTCTACTGACACAGCGGGTGCAGAAGCACCAGATGCCAATTCAGGTGTATCAGGGGTAGAAGCGTCTGCTTCTGATGTCATGCTGACCCACGCACCTGACACCGGGACTCCAGTTCAAGGTACCAACAGCCCACCCTCCTAGCTGCGACAGAGACGAGGGGTTCCCCCCCAGAGAACTCACCACCCTAGAACAGTAGTACGGCTGCCGTCCGCTTCCTAGTAGAGCTGCTTCCTTGTCAGCTATCCGTCTGACCACTCTGCAGCGTGTGTCTGTAGGCTTGCGCCGTTTGATCGGCGTGGACCATGAGAAAATAGCCGCCAAGCGGCAACTAGAGGCCAAACAGCGCAGAAGAGGCCAAACACAGCATGGATCACAAGAAAATGGCCACCAAGCAGTCAATAGAGGCCAAACACAGCGTGGACCACAAGAACATGGCCGCCACGCAGATAGAGGCCAAACACAACATGGATCACCAGAAAAATAGTCACCGACAACATGGAGCAGAACATACAGGTAAGCAAACATTTTTCACGGCAGCTCATAACATTTATCTAGCGGACATAAATGCACAGTTCCCACACAGGTGGAGTCCCCCCCCCCCCCCCAGATGAACCCCTTTCCCCAGCAGCCAGCCTAGCTCAGAGAGCCTAGGGAGGAGGGAAGGAAGGGAGGGAGGGGAAGGATAGAGCCTCTTACTCACCTCTCCAGGAATGCAACACTTTTGACACTATTTTGGGACCACTGTCATTTATACAGCGATCAGTGCTATAAAAATGCACCGATTACTGTGTAATTGACACTGGCAGGGAAGGGGTTAAACACTAGGGGGCAATCAAGGGGTTAAGTGTGTCCTAGGGAGTGATTCTAACTGTGGGTGGGATGAGCTACCACTGACATGACAGCGTTCACTGCTCCCGATGACAGGGAGCAGTAGATCCCTGTCACGTCACTAAGCAGAACAGGGAAATGCATCTCCCCGTTCTGCCTTTCCGTGTCACGATCGCGGGTCGCCGGCAAACAGAATTTGCGGGGTTCGCGTGCATGCTCACTACATGGCAAGGTAAAGGGGACGTACCAGTACGCCCATTTGCCCACCGCTGCCATTTTGATGACGTATATCGGCGTGCTGCGGTCGGCAAGTGGTTAAGGTAAAAAGCCTTCTGTGTGTAGAAACCCCCCCCCCCCTGGCTCCCCTAATACTTACCTGAGCCCCATCTCTGTCCACGAATGTCTCAGCCGTCCGGGACTCTCCCTCCTGATCGGCTGAGACACAGCAGCGGTGCCATTGGCTCCTGCTGCTGTCAAAGTCAGTTAGCCAATCAGGAGAGAGAGGAGATGGGGACGGGATGCAACTCCTTGACTGAATAGACACACTGAACTGTGACTCAGCTCGGGTGCCCCCATAGCAAGCTGCTTGCTGTGGGGGCACTCAACAGGAGGGAGTGGCCAAGAGCACCGAAGAGGGACCAGAGAAAAGGAGGATCTGGGCTGCTCTGTGCAAAACCACTGCACAGAGGAGGTAAGTATAACATGTTTGTTATTTTTATAGAAAAAAAAATGACTTTACAATCACTTCAAGGGGTACAACCATACAGAGTAACAATAAGAAAAAAGTGGCGCATTGAGCCAAAGAATTAGGAGCCAGTGAAAGGAGGGGGGGTTGGAGAGAACTCAAGGGGCTAAAATTAATCAAATAAATGAGTCGGAGTAAAAAAAAATTAAAAAAGACAGTTAACGTTTTGTAAACAGTTACCACCATAGGGTATTCTATAATACATGTAAAAGGTAAAGGTTACACTGCAGCTTTCAGGATTCACAAGTAGGCCCCTTTCACACTGGGGTGGTTTGCAGGCGCTATTGCATTAAAAATAGCGCCTGCAAACCGACCCTAAACATCGGCTGTTTCTCCAGTATGAAAGGCCGAGGGCTTTCACACTGGAGCGGTGCGCTAGCAGGACGTAAAAAAAAAGTCCTGCTAGCCGCATCTTTGGAGCGGTGAGAAAAGCGGTGTGTTTACCGCTCCTTCCCATTGAAAGCAATGGGAAACCGTGGTAATACCGCCAGCAATGAGTCTCTGCAGAGGTGCATTGCCGGCGGTATTAACCCTTTTCGGCTGCTAGCAGGGGTTAAAACCTCACCGCTAGTGGCCCAATACCGCCGCAATTTCGACGGCATAGCTCCGCTAAAAATAGCGGCGCTATACCGCCACCGCACCCACCGCCCCAGTGTGAAACCAGCCTAAGAAGCAAATTTGTACAGTCATACAACCTTATCTACGACCATATGCAAGAGCCCTTAAAGTTGACTTAACATAAACATTTACTTTTAGGCTGCTTTCACACTGAGGCGCTTTACAGGTGCTATAGCGCTAAAAATAGCGCCTATAAAGAGCCTTCTCCTCTCACTCCAGTGTAAAAGCACACGGGCTTTCACACTGGAGCGGTGTGCTGGCAGGATGCCAAAAAAAGTCTGCTCCTACAGCGCCCCTGCCCATTGAAATCAACGGGCAGCGCCGAAGTGCGGGCAAAGCGGCGCTTTGCGGACGCTTTTAACCCTTTTTCGGCCGTTAGCAGGGCCTAAAAGTGCCGCAAAAAGGACGGTAAAGCGCTGCTAAAAAGAGTGGCGCTTTACCGCCGACGCCCCCAACGCCCCAGTATGAAAGTAGTCTAAAGGAAGGAACAGAACCATTTTAAGACACTGATCCCTGGCCAAAGATCTATTAAGACACAATATCTGGTTTTCTCAGAAATGCTGAACACATATTTTCAGTCTAGAAATATGCACAGTAAAGCAATATAAATATTAGAGGCCTATTTATATTATATTAGCATTTCTTGCATTCCTTTTTGTCAGGCATTTACTTATATTGAAAGATTTTCATCAGGAAACCTAAGGGGCCAAGATAAGATCAACATTTGGAGCTCTGTTATTCAAGCTCCATTACTATAGGCTTCATTTTGGTGGGTGTAGCGTAAAAGCTGTTTTGGGGTTAATAAAACTGATATGCCAAGGAAGCTTCAAAAGTGAATGTAAACAGGTGTTAAGAGTGTCAAAAAACAGGCAATGAGCACAAAATAAAGCCTTATCTAAAACCAGGAATACTGCTGGGAAAACACATTGATGAATATTACCTTATTTTCCAGCAATTTTAAAAATAAAGTCAGTACAATACAGTTAACTTAACCTCCGCCCCCCATGCAGTGGCTGTCTGCCCATGCTTGTGCATTTACATCCTACAGACTTGAAAAGATATAACCATATTGCCAGATGTCCTATTCAAGTCTATGGAAGGTAAGTGTCCATGTTCAAGCAGCTCAGCACTAGATTTTCATCAGCCAGAATGTAGACATCCCTGGAAACTGCAGCCGTGGAAGGAGTATGGTACCTGCACGAGAATGGTTCAACTTGGTGCAAATTAGGAGGCTGAGGAGGGTATTAAGTAATTATTTAACTTGTCCTTCAAAATGAAAGCTGGTAATGCCAAGGTTTTTCTCAGGTTCAACCCCTAGGATTCTTAAGACTATCGTTGTAAAACTGGCTCCAAAACAAAAAAAAAACTTTGCCAACAAGTTTAATGTGCAGTGAGACCATGGTTGTCCTGATCAGGCAATTCCCTGGCACTACCTGTTAACCTTGCTTGCCGACCAGCGCACAACGATATACGTTGACACAATGGCACGGGCAGGCAAATGGGAGTACCAGTATGTCCCTTTAAATTTGCCGCCCAGCGGGCGCATGCCCACCTCGAGCCTCGTAAGTGCACCCACCAGTCCCGGGAACTCAATGTTCCCGGGCGGCCGGCGATTGCGGCCGGCAAAGGCAGAACAGGAGAATGCCTTTGTAAACAAAGCATTCCCATGTTCTGCCTAGTGACACGTCAGTGATCTACTGTTCCCTGTGATCGGGAACAGTGATCAGTGAGATGTCACTGGTAGCTCCTCCCCTTTAACAGTTAGAATCATTCCCTAGGACACACTTAACCCCTTCAGCGCCACCTAGAGGTTAACGCCTTCACTGCCTGTGTCATTTGCACAGTAATCAGTGCATTTTTATAGCACTAATCGCTGTAAAAATGACAATGGTCCCAAAAAGTGTCTGATGTGTCCGCCATAAAGTCGCAGTCACGATAAAAAAAACAAAAAAACCCGCAGATCGCTGTCATTAATAGTAAAAAAAAAATGTAATAATAAAAATGCCATAAAACTATCCCCTATTTTGTAGACGCTATAACTTTTGCGCAAACCAATCAATATACGCTTATTGCGATATTTTTACCAAAAATTTGCTTTTAAAATAAAAAATTGGGGATAATTATTATAGCAAAAAGTAGAAAACATTGCATTTTTTTTTTCAAAATTATCGCTCTATTTTTGTTTATAGCGCAAAAAATAAAAGCTGCAGAGGTGATCAAATACCACCAAAAAAAAGCTATTTGTGGTAAAAAAAAAAAGGATGTCAATTTTGTTTGGGAGACACGTCGCACAACCGCCCAATTGTCAGTTAAAGCGACGCAGTGCCGAATCACAAAAAATGGCCTGGTCTTTGGCCAGCCAAATGGTCCGGGGCTTAAGTGGTTAATGATGCTTGTCACCTACCTTGGCTCCTGTACTTCCTATTGGCCAGTGAGGTAGCCCTTCCCTTTCTAAGAGGTGTGAGGAACTGGGAACAAACCAACGGGACGTTTTTGAGCTTATCCTAATCAGAATGGCCAGGGATTCAAGAGATGACTAAACTATTTTTGAGAGAAACAAAAGACCCACATTTCCCAACATTAACATTTTAATAAATTCAAGGTTTCAATGTTTCTCACGTCCTGTTGCTTCAAGTTCTTACAGAATTAAAAGCTTTTAATATACCAAACAACTATCCTTACAAACTCTAGAATAATCGGCAGCTTGAAACGAGTAGTGCAAAAAAGAATAAAACATGCTCACGTCGTCCAGTGTCTTCGCAGCGCTGATGGTTCCACCTAAATTTGTTTAACTTTGAAAAGATCTGAAACACTTGCTGCAAATGCAGAACATCAGAACAACATCTGTCATAAAAATGAAAGCGGGCGGAAACAATGATTTCACTCCATCGCGCTGCTTTCAAATTTCAGGGTGGTCTTGTAACCATTTTGATAGCACGCTGTTGCTGGGGGAACTAAGTAAAAACAGGTGTGATCAAAATTTTAAATGAAAGCTTTTTCTCTACTCAAAACCACCTGAAGTCGTGTTTCCATAAACTCACGCAGTGCAATTGCATCAAAATTTACTAAAAGTTTTTAACAGGAAAAGGATTATAAATTGTCTGTGGACCATCACATTTTAACTCGAGAAATTGAAAATGATTGGAAAAAGTTCTTTGAAAATAATTTTTTTGCAACAGGGGCGAACATTTTTTTATTAAGTGCTTGGTAAAGGTAAATACGTGCAAGCTGTGGTTAGCATTAGCATGTGTTGACATTAAGTAATCAGCTATTATATACATAAGATATAATTGGCTGCAAATCCATGAAAAAAAAGGTAAATTGAGGAAATCTCATATGCACATGCATGTAAATTAAAAAGTCGCTGTAGACCTTTGCAGACACTAAATCACTGCAATCTTTGGCTGCCACTGAGGTCTATATTAGAAAAATAACAGATTATAACATATCAAAAAGCCAGGAAAAAGATGCTAGGACTTATTTGTTGGCTCTATACAAATATAAATAATAATTTAAGGACCATGTAAGCCAGTATTTTCAGATCTCATGCAGCTCCCTCCATTGCCCCTGGAACAATAGCAGTGGTTGGTAATAAGGGTCAGTTCATATCTGTGTGTTAAGGGCATCGATATCGATGGAAAAATTTGCAGTGGGAAAGGGACAACTCAGGTAGCCAGATATGTCGACTATGAAAATAATGGCTATTTCTTTAAAAGTTAAATTCCAATTAAACAGGAACAGTTTGCACTTAAAAATCAATCCCAGAAAATATATATGGAACAAATTAGGGAACGACCCATTATCGGCGGCCCATATTCACTTTTTTTGAAGCATCGGTATCGGGCACAAACGTACCCGATATTACCGCTATTGCTTCGATGGGTTTTACCGGGTTGATGCATGCAGCTGCAGGCGTCACCCTGCTACCGCTCTCGAGAGCGGGCGGTCGGCTTTATTGTAATAACCATTGATGCGGCTCAGCAGCAGCTCGGCTGTTGGTCTCCCTCCCTCCCCCCCCCCCGCCTTCCACCATTTGCCCGGGCTCACCCGTCCCACCAGGAGGCTTGAGAAACCAGCCAGCACATCCGCTGGCTGGCCGAAGACCCAAACAAAGTGGTTGCTTCGTTTGGGTCTCGGATCTAGTAACCCGGAAGCAATGATCACTTCCTGGATTACTGGCATCTTAAAGGCACCAGTTTTAAAAAATATAGAGTATTCAAAAATGCAGATCTTGACGTTTGGAATACTTTTATGTGCAGAGGAGAGGTTTGGGGTTTTATAGACCCCTGATCCCTTCATAAGAGTACCTGTCACTGCCTATTACTGTCACAAGGGATGTTTACATTCCTTGTGAGAGCAAGAACCGTGATAAAAAATAAATAAAAAAAAAGTGCAAAACTTTTTTATTTTTTAATGTACAGAACATCAGCACACAATATTGACTATCGGCCTGAGAGGTGGCCGAAATATCGGTATCGAATTGGCACCGAAAAAAATGATATAGGTCAATACCTAAAACAAATAATTGTCTAGTAACAGCAAGAGGTAACTTAATGTTAATGAGGAACTGCAGACTGCTCACATAATTTGTAATAAAAACATCTTTGCCGTTCTGAAGCTTCCCTCCGACCACTTTGCATAATTATATATATATATATATATATATATATATATATATATACATATATATATATATATATATATACATATACACACACACACACACGCACGCACACACTGATTCTGTATTTGCCAAAGCAAATATGCTACAGAAATATCCCTCCGAATCTGGCTGCAACCATTTTAACCTTGGGCAGTTGTAGGTGCTGCCTGTTCACTTCCTGGATTTACACAGACACAGAGGCACACCTCCAGTCCTGCAGCTCTCATTGGACCTCTTAAAACACATCCCCCCTCTCTTCCTGGCAAACTCTCACAAGAGTGAGATAGAGAGCTGTGCATGAGGTCATAAGCCTAGGCTTTTTACCAGACAAGAAATAGGAAGTGGTCTGTATAAAGTATTTACTGGCAGAAAGAAAATGTTTTACTATCCAAAGTTAATACAACAAGGGCAGAAGATTTAATAGCTGGAAAGATGAAAAATTTACTTAAGTTCCGCTTTAAAGTAAAACTCTAGGCAAATCGCTTAAATAGTTATAATACATATACAGTAGGTGCCGCCGATATTGTGTCAATCTCGCCGCTTCTAGCGGCGAGATTGACACCCTACGAGCTCCGTCGCGAGAGCCAGCTGTCTCGTCATCGGGAAAGGAAAAATGTTCCTTTCACGATGAGTGACACGCATTGCCGGTAGACGGAGATCCGACGTGGATTCCCGCCAATACCAGGCATGGTGTTTGGTATGAATCCTGAGCGGGAACTCCACGCCAATTTTTAAATAAAAAACCGGCATGGGTTCCCCCTCCAGGAGCATACCAGGCCCTTGGGTCTGGTATGGATTTGAAGGGGACTCCCCTAAGCCGAAAAATCGGCGTGGGGGTCCCCCTCAAAATCCAAACCAGACCCTTATCCGAGCACGCAACCTGGCAGGTCGCAGGGGAAGAGGGGGGGATGAGAGAGCGCCCCCCTCTCCCTCCTGAACCATACCAGGCCGCATGCCCTCAACATGGGGGGTTTGGTGCTCTGAGGCAGGGGGGGGCGACCTGCGGCCCCCCCACCCCAAAGCACCCTGTCCCCATGTTGATGAGGACATGGCCTCTTCCCGACAACCCTGGCCGTTGGTTGTCGGGGTCTGCGGGCGGGGGCTGATCGGAATCCGGGAGCCCCCTTTAATAAGGGGCCCCCCAGATGCCGGCCCACCACCCTATGTGAATGAGTATGGGGTACATCGTACCCCTACCCATTCACCTGGTCTTCTTCCAACTTCAGGGGTCTCCGGTGTCGTCGCCGCGCTCTCCGGTTCTTTCTTCCTTCTGCCGGGCCACCGATATCTTCTTCCAGCTCCTTTGCTAGCGGGGCCCGGTCTTCTCCATCGCCTTCTTCCCTCCGGTTCTTTCTTCCTTCTGCCGGGCCTCCACTATCTTCTTCCAGCTCTTTTGCTAGCGGGGCCCAGTCTTCTCCATCGCCTTCTTCCCTCTTCCCTCCACTAGCAAAAGAGCTGGAAGAAGATAGTGGAGGGGCCGGCAGAAGGACAACGGAGAGCTGGACGAGACGACGGGGAAGACCGGGCCTCCGCTAGCAAAAGAGCTGGAAGAAGATAGCGGAGGCCCGGCAGAAGGAAGAAAGAACCGGAGAGCGCGACGACACCGGAGACCCCCGAAGTCGTAAGAAGACCCCCGGAGCTGTGCAATAAATTACTTTAAAAAGCTGTGTGTGGTTTTTTTATTGCCATTTTTTTCCACCAGGTGAATGGGTAGGGGTACGATGTACCCCATACTCATTCACATAGGGTGGTGGGCCGGCATCTGAGGGGCCCCTTATTAAAGGGAGCTCCCAGATTCCGATCAGCCCCCGCCCGCAGACCCCGACAACCAACGGCCAGGGTTGTCGGGAAGGGCCCTGTCCTCATCAACATGGGGACAGGGTGCTTTGGGGTGGGGGGGCCGCAGGTCGCCCCCCTGCCCCAGAGCACCAAACCCCCCATGTTGAGGGCATGCGGCCTGGTACGGTTCAGGAGGGAGGGGGGCCGCTCTCTCGTCCCCCCCCTCTTCCCCTGCGGCCTGGCAGGTTGCGTGCTCGGATAAGGGTCTGGTTTGGATTTTGAGGGGGACCCCGACGCCGATTTTTCGGCTTAGGGGAGTACCCTTCAAATCCATACCAGACCCAAGGGCCTGGTATGCTCCTGGAGGGGGAACCCATGCCGTTTTTTTATTTAAAAATTGGCGTGGAGTTACCGCTCAGGATTCATACCAAACAGTGCCTGGTATTGGCGGGAATCCACATCGGATCCCCGTTCAATACAGTGCCGCGTCTCCACGCTATTGCAGAGAGCGCGAGATGTGTCGCCACCCTGTCGCCGAGATGTTGGCACCCCTGTCGCCGAGAATCTCCGTGATAGGATCGCGAATGAATATACAATGTCGACGGCACCTACTGTATTATAACAGTTTTCCTTGAAAGTCAGAAAAAATAAATCTCCATTTTTCTGATTTGGCAATGTAGCTTACTATATTACCCCTCTGCTTCAAGCCTGCATACAAGAAAACCCTATTACCATTGATGCCACTCATCATAATTTACTCCAAGTAGGCCAAAAAAAATAAATGGGGCTGCAGGGTAAAAAGAAAACTATATCCACAATTTTCTTTATACACAGGTAAAACACTTCGCAGGTTTGATTTTAACTTGCTGTCAGAAACATGGTAAAATCAAAATGAGCATATGATAAAAAGAATGCCTATATATACATATATAAATATAATATTGACCACTGCATGTCAAAGCGATCTGTAGATTCAGAGATACAGGCTGTTATTTGTCAATCTTTAGGTGTTCTGGAATAATAGGATTTTTGTACTCACCGTAAAATCCGTTTCTCTGGCATCCATGGACTGACACAGCGTGTCTTATACACCTTTACACGTGGGTTATGTCCCTGCTTGCAGGAGAAGACCTAGGCAGAATGTGAGATGTTATACATACATTCTAAACAGCCAGAGCTGAACAGCCCCGCCCAGGGGGGCGGTCCCTCCGGCATAACCCTCCCACTGCAGTCAGCAGACCTCAGTTCGTAACAAAGCAGTACAAACTCGAAAAGAAGGGTGGGTGCTGTGTCAGTCCATGGATGCCAGAGAAACGGATTTTACGGTAAGTACAAAAATCCTATTTTCTCTTGTCATCCATGGACTGACACAGCGTGTCTTATACACCTTTACACGTGGGATGTCCCAAAGCAGTGTCAAGAGGGATGGGAGCAGTATAAATGGAAAACCAAAAACTTCACTTCAAACAAGGCAGAGCTCCTCAACGGAGGAGTTGCAACATCAAACAGCGGCCTGCAACACCTTGCGGCCGAAGGAAGCATCCGAAGATGCAGCCACATCAACCTTGTAAAACTTAGAAAAGGTATGAACAGACGACCAGGTCGCCGCCTTGCACACTTGTGCAACCGACGCTTGATGTCGGAAAGCCCAGGAAGCACCAATTGCCCTGGTGGAATGTGCCGTAACCGGAAAGGGAGGCGCCCGCCCCTTGAGAGCATAAGCTTGAATGACGGTTTGTCTGATCCCCCTAGAAATGGTGGCAGACGAAACCGCTTGGCCCTGTTTTGGACCAGAGACGGCCACAAATAGTGAGTCAGACTTCCGAATAGAGGCAGTAGCGGACAGGTACACCCGCAAGGCTCGTACCACATCCAAAGTGTGAAGCGCAAACTCTCTGGGATGCGATGGGTGAGGACACAAGGACGGGAGGACAATGTCCTCATTTAAGCGGAAGGCCGAGACCACCTTTGGCAGAAAAGAAGGTCGTGGACGTAACACCGCCTTATCCTTATGGATGACCAAAAAGGGCGACTTGCAGGACAAGGCCGCCAACTCAGACACTCGTCTAATGGAAGTAATGGCCACCAAGAAGGCCACCTTCTGAGACAAAGTCAAGAGGGGAATATCTCTAATATTTTCAAAGGGAGGTTCCTGGAGAACCGAGAGCACCAAATTCAGATCCCACGGGGGGAGAGGAGGCTTGACAGGGGGGAGCACATGGCGAACCCCCTGCACAAAGGTGCTAACCAAGGGATGACCCGCCAGCGGTCGCTGAAAGAAGATGGCCAAGGCCGAAATCTGACCCTTAATGGTACTCAAAGTAAGCTTTTGGGTCACGCCACGCTGCAGAAAAAGCAGGATTCTGGGAACGGAATACGTTCGTGGGCGCCAGTCCAGCTCTTCGCACATGGCGATGTAAGCTCTCCAAGTACGGTGATAGATCTTTCTGGAGGAAGACTTCCGTGCCCTTAACATGGTCGAAATGACCGAATCCGAGAGACCTCGGTCTCTCAGCACCTGGCTTTCAATAACCATGCCGTTAAAGCCAGAGACTGTAAAGCAGGATGAAATATAGGACCTTGAGACAGAAGGTCCCCCCGTATTGGTAACCGCCAGGGAACGTCTGCGACGAGACGTACCAGATCGGCGTACCAGTGACGCCGAGGCCAATCCGGAGCAACGAGGATCACCGGAATTCCCTCGGTCGCTACCCTGTGGAGCAGGTGAGGCAGCAACTGCAGCGGAGGATAAACGTATATCAGGTGATACTGACACCATGGGGCCACCAACGCATCCGAGGCATCCGCCCAGGGATCCCTGGATCTGGCCACAAACCTCGACACCTTGCGATTGAGTCGAGAGGCCATCAGGTCCACATCCGGCATGCCCCACCGTCTGCAAAGGAGTTGAAAGACCTCCGGGTGCAAGGACCACTCTCCCTGGTCCAGCGTCTGGCGACTTAGATAGTCCGCCTGCCAATTGTCTACGCCCGGAATGTAGACGGCCGACAGAGCCGGCACGCTTCTTTCGGCCCACCTCAGGATGCGGGCGACCTCGGAAGCCGCAGCTGAGCTCCGAGTACCCCCTTGATGGTTGACATACGCCACTGCTGTGGCGTTGTCCGATTGGATCCTGATGGAGTGATCCTGTAGTTTCTCCGACCATGAGGAGAGGCACAGTCTGATTGCCCGTATCTCCAGCACATTGATCGGTAAAAGGACTTCGTCCGGGGTCCAAAGCCCTTGGGCCGACAGGACTCCCCAGACTCCCCCCCAGCCCATCAGGCTGGCGTCCGTTGTGATCACCGTCCATTGGATGGGGAGGAACGACTTCCCGGACCGAAGAGCCGGGGACCTCAACCACCACGTCAGGGACGCCCTGACCAGGTGACTCACCTGGCTCTGAAGATCCAAGGACAACGGGGATTTTTCCCAAGTGGACAAGATCTTTCTGTAAAGCCCTGGTGTGCGCTTGGGCATAAGGAACGGCCTCGAAGGAGGCCACCATGAGTCCCAGGACTCTCATGCAAAAGCGGATTGACGACCATTTTCGGGACGTCAGCACCCGTACTGCAGACTGAAGTGTCAGTAGTTGGTCTGGAGGTAGGAAGACTCTTGCCTCCAAGGAGTCCAGAATCAGACCTAGATACTCCAGACGCTGAGTCGGGACTAGAACCGACTTCTGAACGTTCAGGAGCCACCCAAACTCCCTGAGGGTCTGACTGACGATAGTCACACTTTCTTCCAATTCTGAGCCACTGTCTGCTCTTAGAAGAAAATCGTCCAGATAGCCTACGATAGCAATGCCTCGCTGTCTCAGCAAAGCTAGGACCGGAGCAAGCACCTTGGTGAACACCCTCGGTGCCGAGGCTAGGCCGAAGGGAAGAGCCACAAATTGATAGTGGACTTCGCCGACCGCAAAGCGCAGAAACTTCTGGTGGCTTGCGCAGATCGGAACATGCAAGTAGGCGTCCTTGATGTCCAAGGATGCCAGAAAATCCCCTTGATGGAGTGTAGCGATCACCGTGCGAATGGATTCCATGCGGAATTTTTGCACCTTCACGAAGGCATTCAGGGCCTTGAGGTCCAGGATTGGCCGAACCCCGTCCTTTTTTTGGAACAACAAACAGATTCGAGTAGAACCCCTGAAACCTCTCCTGGGACGGAACCGGCACAATTACTCCGGACCCGATCAAATCCTGTACAGCCCCCAAGAGGGCTGCCCGACGGGCAGGAAGGAGAGGGAGATTTGAGGGAAAGAATCTGTCTGGGGGCCAGGAGCGGAACTCTATTCTGTATCCTGAGGTCACCACCTCGCACACCCACCGGTCGGAGATCCGGGAGGTCCACCGATCCGTGAACCTGCAAAGTCGTCCCCCCACCCCAGAGACGGGCGGGGGAAAGACTTCACGCGGAGGCGGGCTTGGGGAGCCGGCTTGTTCGGCTTACGCACCCAGGGGCGCTTGTGCCCGCCAGCCGCACTGTTGTCAGTCTGGGATGGCTTACCCGTGGACTCTGACCGACGAAAAAAACCCTTTTTTGCTGGAAAGGAAGGACCCGGTTTACGTCGGGCCTCCCTACCCTTGCTAGTTTGAGGAAGGAGAGTGCTTTTACCTCCCGTGACATCCTTGATGATGTCATCCAGAGCAGCACCAAAAAGTCTACCACCCTTAAAAGGTAGATCCGTCAGGAGCTTCTTAGAGGCTAGGTCAGCAGACCAGCATTTCAACCAGATGAGACGACGCAATACCACCGCCGAGACAGAGGCCCTGGATATTAAAGGGGCCGCGTCCAATGTGGCGTCGCACACATATCAGACCCTGCACCATCTGGTGGGCCAGAGCAATAGTGTCTGGAGGAAGGTTATACTCCTGCACAGTTTGGTGCAAAATTTTTGCCCATTCCGTGAGTGTCTGAGACACAAGGGTCGCCGCTACTACTGGCCGTAGGGCGGATCCCAACAAGGCGAACATGGCTCTACTCACCACTTCTGACATCCTGTCAGTGGGGTCCTTAAACGCAGGAGTCCCCTCCATCGGGAGAGTGGTGGCCTTGTTTAAACGGGCGACTGGAGGGTCGACCACCGGGGGCGAAGCTCACTTTTTAAGCAGGGCGTCTTCAAAGGGGTATCTAATAGACAAACGCCGCGGGACCATGAAAGTCTTCTGCGGCTTTTCCCAGACCTGGTCAATGAGCTGGTCAAAGAAAGGTACATATGGAAAAACCTTTTTAGAAGGCTTGGTCTTAAAAGAACCAAAAGGAGACTGTATCCGCCTGAGGTTCTGCAGTCGCAGCATTTAGCTTGAGAATGTCCCTCACAGCATCAATGAGTTCACTAACAAGCGCCCTGTCATTTACGGACTCAGAACTGGAGTCTTCCTCACAAGGAATGTCCTGTTCAAAACCATCCAAATATTCAGAGCTAGGGTCCTGAGCAGCAATAGCTAGGCCCATATCTGAATCAGAGCACTCCCCTTGTGGAGATAAAGTGGGGAGAGGGCGCTTTTTTGCTCCCTTGTGCTCACACACAGCTTCCATCCTGGTCAGAAATGATTCCAGGACTGCCGACAACTGGTCCATAGGGACCGCAGGTGCTGGAGCACTGGCTGCTGCCTCTGGCATGTTAGGGGAAGCTGGTGACTCCGACTCCATAATGTCCCCCTCTGAGACCACCCACAGGCTGTGCTGACTGAAGTAGGGGAATGCCCAGGGGACCCACCAACCTGACCAGGACCGCTCGGTTCCGCTGCCCTGTCTCTCCGCGCCGCGCTGCTCAGCGTGAGTGAGCTGAGAGGAGAGAGACTGAGGAGATTCGCGCCATTCCTGAGCGGCGCTAGAGGCCAAACTAGAGCTAGAAGGTGCGGCTACAAGAAAATGGCAAGATGGCCGCCAATGTAAAAAACAGCACAGTCACCAAACATGGCGCCGAACGGCGCCCAGGCCCCTCACTCTCAAATAAACAGCCCCAGCGAAATGCAGAGCAGCATGAGCCCCCCCCCCAGGACAGTATGGCCCCCAGGCACCCCACACAGTACAGCGCCAGCGAAGTGCACAGAGAGTGACATTAAAAAACACAGGGTGAGACAGGGAAATCCCCCACACAAGAAACACACAGCATGTACTCACCTGCAGCCAGGAGAGACTACTTACCCGTCCCCTGAGGGACCCACTGTTGTGTTTGACAGAACTATCACAGTGCGGTACTGAGTAGCTGTCGGCCCGGTCCACCGCGAAAGATACAGCCGGACTGTTCTATCTTGAGAGGACCGCGGAGCTGGAAGCCCACCGGCCACCCCTGGAGTCGTGGGGCATATCGTGAACTGAGTCTCACGCACACAAGGCGAGGATCAGCACGCTCGATGGTCGGACAGGGAAGACTACGAGGATATCTTGTACCCAACCTGTTGCCCAGCCGACAGTTGATAGAAGATCTCAAAAGAAAAAAATAGGAAAAAATTCCAAAAGGAATAAAAATAGGTCAGGAGACTGGCTCCTGAGAGAGCCACGTCTTCTCCTTCTGCTAGGCAGAAAAAAACTGAGGTCTGCTGACTGCAGTGGGAGGGTTATGCCGGAGGGACCGCCCCCCTGGGCGGGGCTGTTCAGCTCTGGCTGTTTAGAATGTATGTATAACATCTCACATTCTGCCTAGGTCTTCTCCTGCAAGCAGGGACATAACCCACGTGTAAAGGTGTATAAGACACGCTGTGTCAGTCCATGGATGACAAGAGAAAAAATAGTTTTAATATGCCCTCTTCTATCTGCCAAATCTAAGGCCGAGTTCACACCAACGTGGTTTGGCCGCAGCACAGGATAAGTGAGATTTTATTGCAGTTTTACACTCTGTTCCTATTGACTTCTATTAATTAGGCTGTGTAGTTTCTGAAATCACATCAAAAAAGGTGCAGTACACAGGACTTCACTTCCTGAAAATGCATGGTCTAATAGAAGTCAATGAGAGTGCACCTAAAGCCACACGTAAAAACGTGATACATCGCACTGCACTCAAACAGCAGAGCACCTGTGTGAACCTGCTCTAACTATAGATCAATAAGGCCAACATCACTTTAAAGGGCCAACAGGGATCTACTGATAAATTTCAACAAATATAACCACTTCTTATGCACTTTTTCCTCATTATCGTAGTATAAATTGCCCATGTCTGTGAAAAGTTTACTTTACGATGAAGTAAGATGCACCTGAAGCTGTAAACAGACCCGTAACCTTCAAAGCTGTTTGCATAAGTGAACTCCCCTAGTTCTGGAGGTGCTCTCCAATTTAGAGCAGACATTGTATTAAAATGCAATGTCTGCTTAATTCTTTAGACTCCTGCCGCTGCCACACACTATACTGTCAAAAGTATTGGGACGCCTGATTTACTCATACATGCATTTTAAATGGCATCCCAGTTTTCGTGCATAGGGTTCAATATTGAGTTGGCCCACCCTTTGCAGCTTTACCAGCTTCAACTTTTCTGGGAACGCTGTCCACAAGGTTTAGGAGTGTGTCTATGGGAATGTTTGACCATTCTTCGGGCATTTGTGATGTGATGTTGGAAGAGAAGGCCTGGCTCGCAGTCTCCGCTCTAATTCATCCGAAAGGTTTTCTATCGGGTTGAGGTCAGGGCTCTGTGCAGGTCAGTCAAGTCATCCCCCCCAAACTCGCTCCATGTCTGTATAGACCTTGCTTTGTGCACTGGTGTGCAGTCATGTTGGAACAGGAAGGGTCATCCCCAAACTGTTCCCACAAAGTTGGGAGCATGAAATTGTCCAAAATGTCTTGGCATGCTGACACCTTAAGAGTTCCCTTTACTGGACCCAAGGGGCCAAGCCCAACCCCTGAAAAACAACCCCACACCGTAAAACCTGCTTCACCAAATGATTTGGACCAGTGTACAAAGCAAGGTCCATAAGGACATGGATGAGCAAGTTTGGGGTGGAGGAACTTGGCTGGCCTGCACCGAGTCCTGACCTCAACCAGACAGAACTCCTTTAAGATGAGTTAGAGCGGAGCCTGTGAGCCAGGCATTCTCGTCCATGTTAGAGATGCACAATTCTGGAAAAAATAAGAATCACAATTTTTTTGCTTAGAATAAAGATCACGATTCTCTAGGCGTAACATCTTTCACATTATACAAAAAAATGGGCTAACTTTGCCGTTTAGTGTTTTTTTTTTTTTTATTCATTGAAGTGCATTTGTAAAAAAAAATGCTTTTGAAAGACCGCTGCGCAAATACAGCGAGACATAAAATATTTGAATGACCGCCATTTTATTCTCTAGGGTCTCGGCTAAAAAATATATATATTTATAATGTTTAGGGGTTCCAAGTAATTTTCTAGCAAGAAATACAGCGTTTAACTTGTAAGCAACAAGGGCTTAGTCTCCAAGTGGTTAAACTGACCTCATTTACAGACAATTCCTTTGATCTAAAAGAACCAAAATGGACTTTGTTTATAGTTATCTCGCAATGTTAATAAACATTGAGGCTTTTTGTTTTTGGTCAGCTGTGAGTAAGCAGAGAAAAGGTCAGCACTGTTTACATAGAATCGTGGAAATACTGGATTAAGGTCGTGAGGGGGGTTGAAATGAGATTGTGATTTTCTAATGATGAATCGTGCAGCTCTAGTCCACATCAGTGCCTAACCTCACAAATGCACTTCTGGAAGAATGGTCAAACATTCCCATAGACACACTCCTAAACCTTGTGGACAACCTTCCCAGAAGAGTTGAAGCTGGTAAAGCTGCAAAGGGTGGGCCAACTCAATATTGATCCCTATAGACGAAGGCTGGGATGCCATTAAAGCTGATGTGCGTGTTAAGACAGGTGTCCCAATACTTTTGACAATGTAGTGTATTAAACATCCCAAGTATTTACATACTAGGAGAAAAATAAAAAATGTACTTAAAAAAAAATACCAAGTTTTCTATTTGCTGCCCCTAGGGAAAGTGACACCCTGGGCCACCCAGCAAAATACTAAGGAAGTTAAGGGACAAAATCTTGCGAGAAGACACTCCTGCACTGTGCTGGAGCATTTTGACTTTTCCAAGATCACGTTGAAAAGACCCAAGGTGGCAAGGATAATTTTAAATGCAAGTTCTGCATGAAAATATTGGGCAGTCTGAACATTTTTTTTTTTTAATCAGTACAGGCGCGCTTTAAAATTTATCAACAGCGTAATTACAAAAATTGCCAAACAATTTTTCATACCTTTCTAAAATTTTAAATATTCAAAATGTTTGTCAAAAAACGAAACTGCCCTTTAATTCAGGCAACACTTTATCGGTCAACTATAGTTCTGTGAACAAAACTTCAATAGGCAATTTTGTTTTTAAATAAAATGTAAACCCATCTATTTAAAAATTACAAAACTCAGTGATGAAAACCACAACGTTTTTAGGACAGAAAACCTACAAAAGCTACAGAGAAAATTCTGTCTAAAAACTATCAATTACCATTCAACAGAGCTTTACGATTTACGTATTAAGGGATCCACGTCTTTGAAAGTAATATCCTAAGTTTAAACATTTGTGTATTAAGCCTTCACGTAAACCTCAGTGGGACCATGGTACAGTTTTGTAGAAGATTAGCACTTGTAAGAATGCAAGTTATGCTACAAAAATATACAGAGCCTCATAAACATAACCAACCTCCAGTTACCCTTCACTTATCGTGGCTTGGGTTTCAAGCTAATCGGCGTGTGTGCAATTTTAAAATTACAGAACTGATTCACTGCTTACTTTGAAAGTGATTAATCAAAGTCAAAGAGAAAGCCAACCATCAAATGGAGCATGTTTCAAATTTCCTAGTTTTATACGTGTGTGTATATACGTACATAAAGAAAAGAGGGAAAAAATGAACTTATTCCATTCAATCAAAACGGCATTTGCAAAACAAAGTACATGTATCCCATTTAATACCAATTAAGACTTCAACTGCTCTCTGACTTATTCATTTCTTGCTAGTTCCAGCCTTGCTACTTGATTACACATTCCAAACCTAATCTTTTCCGTAAAATCTCCATGACTGACAACTGCCAATTTAGAAATAACCATTTCCTATACCAAAATGAAGTATGGAGCAATTGCAGTGCACAGCTAAGACTACCTACAGACATAAAATTATCATCTTAAACTTAATAAAGTGAAAAAGCAAATTGCGGTATCTAATTTAGTAGCTGCCTCTTAAAGCAGACTTTGCAATTAAAGGCAATGCAATTTTCTTACATCAAGCTGCCCTAATTACACATCTCTGCCTGCTAACTATACGTTAAAAAGGAAAAAAAAACAAAAAACATACACCCGGGTAAAAAAATATACCTTACCTCTGACTTCTATACTTAAGAGATTGACAATCTTCCTAAAAATTTAATGGGAACACAAGGGGTCCCAAATCTTAGAAGATTGAGTATAGTACAGCAGAATTATCTCTGAGGTTTAGGATCCTCAATGTTGCCAGGATCTCACAGAAAAGAGCCATGACCTATCTCAACTAGGCACCACAGGTAGAAGTCAGCTGCATTAGGTGGTGTTTTGAAAACGGGAACTGGAAAGTCCATTCTTAGACCAGGGCTTGCAAATTTGCTTTGAATGTAGGAGCCAGATAAAAAAATTAGGAGCCAGGTGGGGGGGGGGGCAGGAAGGGGGGGAAGTCTCACGAGAGGGGGGCAGCAGGACACATGGGGGGCAGCAGGACAGGAAGTGGTGTTGTACAGGGTGTATGAGGCTGGGATATGGTGGCGATAGGGGCTTGTGTACAGGTAGGTGGGGTGTTGGAGAGTATGGCCCCCCCCCCCGAGTTACAGGTATGGAGTTTGGGGTGTTGTCACTCACGGAGATGCAGGGTTAGGATGATGATAGTGTGGAGTACCAGCATTGTCTGGTAATGGGGTCCCTATCCCTAGGTGGGTGTATGGGGGTAGATCAGTTATGGTGGGATGGGGCCCCTATGTACAGGTAGGGGGGTTGGTGTCACTCACCAAGGTGCAGGGTGTGGTTGATGGAGTGTTGGTACTGAATCCTAGCAAGGGGGAGCCACATGTATTGGTGGTCAACACCATCACGTTGAAGAAGAAATCCGGAACACAGCGTTGCAGCCGGCCGCCCTCTGAACACTCGTCAATGGCTACCCTCCAGCAGTAGTATTGATGGGGCGATCAGTGCGGGAGGCCGCATCCTACACTCCATTGACTTTCCGGGGTGTGATGGGAGACCAGCCTGCGGTGTCCTCCAGGTCTCATAGGGCTATGCGGGGAGTTCAGCAAAGTTTGTTGCCCGGGAGAAGTGTGCACTGGAGGGCTCTGTCTGGACTCTGTACCTGGGAAGGTATGGAGGAGACTCAGGGGTCCCGGGACACTGGACTTAGCTGCACTCTATGAGGCAGGACAAAGGGGTCGGCCGAGGACATGGGATGGGGAATGGGAGAGCACAAAGCAGACACCAAGACAAGGCTTCTGGTCGCCGCAGTGACCTGGCGCCTGGGATTTGTCGAGTCCTGTTTTAGATCATTGGAACATTCAAAAGCAAACTCATGAGGGGAGGGCAACAGTAAATAACAGCCAACAGGTACATAATGCCCAAACTGCCAAAGCTTCAACATTAACCTTGTAAAACGTGGCACACATGAGAGAGGAAGACCAGATGGCAGCCTTATAGGTCTGGGAAACGAAGGCCTGATGCTAAAAAGCCATCAACATATCTGGAGGAGAAGTCAGCCTTCACTGGAGAGGTGGGGACTTTTCCCTTCATGTCGCCTGAGTAGTGATCTGCCGCCTGGCAATTGTGAATGGAAAGGCGGCAGCCTGTCCCTTTCAGGAAACCTCAGGTAACACAAATTGAGGCTGAGGATAGGCACTGGAAAGCAAACTCCTTGGGCATACTCAGGAGCCAAACAAAAGCAATACTATGACCTGGTTTAAAAGAAATGGCCATACCATCTTAGACAGAAATTAGTTCAAAGATCCCTGGAAGCTGGAGAAAGTGCAGAGAAGAGCAACAAAACGGATAACGGAGGAGCTCAGCTATGAGGAAGGATTAGAGGAACTGAGATTATTCTCTCTTGAGAAGAGGAGATTAAGGGGAAATATGATCAACCTGTATAAATACATAAGTGCTCCATATAGTGAACTTGGTGTTGAGGTTTTCACTTTAAGGCCATTACAGAGGACAAGGGAGCACTCTTTACATCTGGAGGAAGAGAGATTTAATCTCTAAATACAGTAAGGTTTCTTCACAGTAAGAGCTGTGAAAATGTGGAATAGAGTCCCCCCAAGAGCCGGTTCTGGCCAGGTCAGTAGATCGCTTTAAAAAAAGGACTGTATTCTTTACTAAATGTACATATTATAACTGGATACCAACATTTATAGGTAAAGTTGATCCAGGGAATATCCGATTGCCTCTCAGGGGATCAGGAAGGAATTTTTTTACCCTGCTGAAGCAAAATTGGGTTATGCTTTTTTGCCTTCCTTTGGATCAACTGTGGGTATAGGATTGTATATGGGATTGTAGGATGTAACGGCACCCCAAGTATGAAAGGGGTGAACGCCCTTTAAGATATTCCCTCTCCTGAACACACATCCACTACCGACGCTCCACAGTCAGGCGACCGCTTCCCATAGGAATAATTCTTCCAGAGATACGAGACAAACGCTCTGTATATTTCCAACGGGTCTGAGACCTTTATTGAGAGAAGCAGGCCCTTATATACACAAAAAGAATACTGTAGTCCAAATGAACAACTCCACCCACAACATCACACAATGGTCACATAACGAGCTCCCAATACACATCTGACATCGCTTAGCAGACAACAGGTGAGTTCATTAGCTAATCCCTTTACATCTTAAATGACTTTGCATAACCTTTATGTTCCCCAGGCTGTCTGTCTGCTAGTTTACAATACACACAAGTATAGAGTTAATTATCACAATGAAAGATCCTCAGAAGCCATCCTAGGTTCATTTACATCACAACAGGCAGGTGGCACATCAGCATCTCTCAATTAACTTGAGTTCAGGATCAACAAACAGTAACTAGTTATTTACAGATATCCTGGGGAATATGGTGGATTAATATTACAGACCCATTTTAGGTAGTCCAAGATATATTCTTAATGTCCATTATTTTCTTGCTCACCCTGTGCCCAAAGTGACCCCTGTCACATATGATTTTTGTATTTTTTTTTTATTTTTATTATTATTATTTCTTTACCATTTATTGATTGAACAAGATTAGGGCTGCAACTAACGATTATTTTCATAATCGATTAGTTGGCCGATTATTGTTTCGATTAATCACCGTAAAAAAATAAAAAAATTAATAATTTTGCTGCGATTTGCATTTTTACATATTTTTTGGGCCAATTTGTTGTTGGGCAGATTAAAAAAACACAAATTGCCGCAAAAACACATTATTACATGCTTTTCTGCAGCTTCTCCATTGAAGTATATTGAACCAAAAAAACAAAATAGCACCGTTTTGCATTAAAAAAAGTCCTTGCCCTTTCCAAATACGCAGCAGCTGAAAAAAATCATGGATGTGAACGTGTCCCATAGGAAACCATGTAAATTAACTGTAGTGTGTTTCTGCATAAAGCACCAAAAAACCCACAGAGGTGTGACCCAGGCCTGAGATGTTTAGTAACATAATGGGGTTAAAAAAAACTAAAATTAGTACAAAAAGAGCAAATAATCGCTGTAAGGGGTTCATTTTTTACTGTGGGACAGTGAAAGTATTATTTTGGGTAGCAATTTGCTCTTTTTGTACTATAAAGGGCTAATTTTAGTTTATTTTAACCCCATTATGTTACTGGCCGATTAATCGATTATGAAAATAGTAATCGATTAATTTCATAATCGATTAGTTGTTTTCGGCCCTAAACTAGAAGAACCAGCTCCTTACAGGATAAGGTCACAAGTTTGGACACCCTCCAAATTAAAGTGATTACCAGAAAAGCAACTTTGGAGAGGGAGAGAAAGGTCCTGAAATAGGTTCAAAATGGTGGCTTCTGAAGGATCGATAATACCAGCTTGAGGTCTCACAGTGTCAAAAGAGAGTGAACTGGTTGTGCAATGTGAGCTCCCCTCAAAAAAAGGCTCTGGCCAAGTAACTGGAAGACAGAAAGCAGTCTCTTAAAGAGCACTGCCAACCAAGAAACCTGACCCTTAATAGTCCTCGGGACCAAAGACTTATCCAGTCCTTACTGAAAGAATGATAAAAACTAGGTCACAAAATATTTCCTGGTATACAGTTTCACTTTCTTGAACCAAGTAAAGTATGATTTCTATGTGCAATGGTAAATCCTACAGCATGAGGGCTTTCTGCCCTTCAGTGAGGGTGACAAATCACTGAATCTGAAAGACGCCTATCCTTTAAGCAAAACCGTCAAAGCCAGCAACTGTGAAGCAGTAATGAATATGGGACCTTAAGAAAGCAGGTGTGGATAGTTCAGTAGGGACCACGGAGAGGCTGCTAAGTTTCTGAATATCTTAGTGCCATGCCCTCCTGGGCCAATTCGGTGCAATGAGAATTAACCAGGATGCCTTCAGTCTCAATCCTCCAAAGCAGACTATGCAGGAGCTTCTGAGAGGGTGATCAGAATGTCAAGTCAAAATGAGCTCCGCTATTTAAAGTGTTACCAGACTACTGGTTTCAACGTGATGATTTATGTATGCCACTGCCAAAGCCTTGTTGGATTGGCCCTGGACTAGCAATCTCCAGGAGTATGGGGGGTCCAGTGCTGAAGGGCAAGTTGAATCGGCCTCAACTCCTGGAAGTTGATCAGCATCCAAGAATACTCTGGTGACCAAGCCCCCTAATGTGATATTCAATCCAAGACCCCTCCCCAGCCGACAGGCTGGAATTTGTCGTCAGCACCTTCCACACCACTGGGAGAAAGGAGACCCAATATCCCAGTATGGAAATCCCCCTTACTCCCTGAAGAACTAACAGCAGGGCTTACAACTCATGAATACTTGTGAATACTCATGGTGCCATAGCCAGGCCAAAGGGCAGAGCCACAAACTAAAAATGTTTTCCCAACCACCGCAAAAAGCAGATTGAGCTGATGAGGCAGAATAATGGGGATGTGTAGGTAGGCATCCTTGACATCCACTGAGGCCAGAAAGTCCCCCTGATGGAAAGAAGCAAATACCTTATCCAGGTGGGCCTAGTCTCTAGATTCTCCTCAGTGTGAGGATGCATCGGAAAGTATTTATTTAGCCAGTTTGGGCATGTTCTAGTTCTCCAACCTTCAGTTAAGGCCCTGAGGGTTCTGGCAGTGATGGCTTCAGATTATTACAGTGTTAGCAAATTTACCACAGAACTTTACGGCAATGCTGGATAGTGAATTCATCCTTTGAGAAGGAGGAATCTGTATCAAAATCAATCAAAACTTCCACAGACCCTTCCCTCCTCCTCCTACAACTCTAAAAGGGGTGGGAGGGGAAACAGACAAGGTAGTTTCTGTTGATATGGAGACCTCCGCTGCAAATCCTTCTCAAATACTGCTAATTGTTTCAATAATGTGCCTTGGACACAAGAGATTTTTTTTTAATCATGACATTTGCAAATAACACATTAGAATAAAAATATTGCATACACTGGACTTTTATACGATGGACTGTTGTCATTTTTTTTAAATCTATCAAAGAGGACACTGCAGGATACCCGCACGCAAAAATATAGACAGCATAAAAGAACTACAAAAAGTATTCAAGTCAGCTTTGAAAGAGCAAATACTGTAACAGAGAAAAAAAAACGAAGAGAATGCCACAACATCCAAAACGACTCAAGACAGGATGGAGAACTCATGGGAATAAAGATAAAATTCTCAATAATTGCAAATCAATAACCAAATCAACCGTATTAGAGGGGATCATCTCAGATCTAATCCAAAGGGTACAAAGACAACTTTGATGTCCATTGGTGACTCTTTTACCAGGCTATACACAAAGTATGAAACTAAAATTGAAAACCCCTAAGGTACACTGAAAATCCATGTGTATTTTGGCAGGTGAAATTGATTTTAAATAAGAAAAACATCTGGAATGTTTTCATTCACTAGTGGCTTGCACAGCTTGAAAGATGTATTTACAATCTGTTCATATAACAGCCCGTGCATTTCCGAGGTTTGGCTAATGATTACCGTTTAAATGGCAATTCAGCGACCGGCCAAACAAGGCTTGTACAAATATGTAAATTTACTCTACAGCATGACATGGCCACGTGACGGGTTTCACACTCCATAAATGTAGTTTTAAAACAAAAATATTTGCATCTCAGAGGCTAATTCAATTTGACAAGAGATATTTGGGGATATTTAATTCCTCGTAAGCCTTCATTACTGTTCATGCCGGTATGATTTTATAAACAAGCCTGACTGTTATCCAATGGTGTACTTTTTCGGTTATAAAAACTCTACTTTTGCCACTACGAATCCACACATAAATCACAATTTACTTAATATTTGTAACACTACTACAAGCTCTTAATAAATACCAGTCACAAATCTGGGATATTACTTAAAGCCCAACCGTATGGCGCTTAAAAAATTGAAATACAGTAAAACCTTGGTTTGCGAGCATAATTCGTTCCAGAAACATGCTTGTAATCCAAAGCACCTTTATATCAAAGCATTTTTTTTTTTACGGGGTAAAAAAAAAAAAAAGAAGAAGAGAAGAGAGGCACCTCTAAGTGTACCAATAAGTTGCTAAATGTTGTACCTTCATTAAATGTAACCATATTGCTACACTTAGAGGCTCTTCTCTTCTTTTTTTATACTCCGTTGTGACATGACGCTACTCTTATATCAAGACATTGCTTTATATCAAGGCAAAATTTATTAAAACATTTTGCTCGTCTTGCAAAACGCTCTCAAACCAAGTTACTCTCAAACCAAGGTTTTACTGTACCTTTTAACCACCTCCCTACTGTGCACGAAAACCCCCTTCCTGCCCAAGCCATTTTTCAGCGCTGTCACACTTTGAATGACAATTGCGCGGTCGTGCGACGTGACTCCAAAACAAAATTTGTGTCCTTTTTTTCCCACAAATAGAGCTTTCTTTTGGTGGTATTTGATCACCTCTGCGGTTTTTATTTTTTGCGCTATAAACAAAAGAATAGCGTCCAGTTTGGAAAAAAAAACACTATTTTTTACTTTTTGCTATAATAAATACCCATTTTTTTTTTTAAATAAAATTTTCCTCAGTTTAGGCCGATACGTATTCTAATACATATTTTTGGTAAAAGAAAAAAAAAAATCGCAATAAGCGCGTATTGATTGGTTTGCGCAAAAGTTATAGCGTGTACAAAATAGGGGATAGATTTATAGCATTTTTATTTTATTTTTTATTAGTAATGGTGGCGATCTGCGATGTGTTCTTACTGTGGGGGGAGGGGACTGACTGGGGGAGGTGACCGATGGTTGTCCCTATGTACAAGGGACACAGCATCGGTCCCCTCTCCCTCACAGGACGTGGATCTCTGTGTTTACACACAGAGACCCACTTTCCTGCTCGTTTCCCGGGCAATCGCGGGTGCCCGGCGGCAATCACGGCCGCCGGGCACGCGCACCGGGGCCTTGTGAACGCGGCGCGCGCCGCTGGCGGCGAGCGCGCGCCTTCTAGCTCGTTTTAAAGGGAGGACGTCATATGACGTCCTCACAGAACGAGAGTATCCTCCGCCCGCCGTCAATTGACAGTGGGCGGTGGACAAGTGATTAAACAATGGATTTCCTCTACTCTAACTCAACTTTGTGACCTAATAACACCTATGGTACCTCTTTTAAAACATTCCCTGAACTTTGTGATAACCACCAACTTCCCAACTCAGAACTCTTTCGATATTTACAGAAAAATTCACACCATATATACAGGGCAAGAGTAACTTGGACGAATTTACACACTTTGAACGAATTTGTAAACGAGACCCTCACTCAAAAGGCCTCATATCATTATTATATAATTCTCTTGTTACTTTGCCTAACGCAGATACACCATCATATATGATGAAATGGGAGAGACACCTTGGGCTTAGTTTGGAGGCATCTACTTGGGATAAAATTTTGACTGCAACAAAATCATCTTCACAAAATATTACAGCCCTAGAGACTAACGCTAAAGTACTTATGCATTGGTGCCTGGTCCCTGTTAGAATTGCAAAATATAGCCCCCAATTCTCTTCGCTCTGCTTTCATGACTGTGGTGAATTAGGATCCCATACACACATATTTTGGGAATGTCCGTTTACAAAACAGTTTTGGAAAAAGATTTTTCTAATGCTCTCAACTTTATTCAATTAATCGATTAAATCAGATCCTCTAATTGCGCTCCTAAACCTGAAACCGGTCAATATTTTGCATACTCAATTTAACCTTTTACTACAAATCACCACAGCTGCAAAGCAGACAATCGCCAAAGCTTGGAAAACAAAGCCATAATGAGCTAGTATGACTAGCATACTAGCTCATTATGCATCACTTACCTTAGATTGGGGGCCCCCGAAGCCGTCCTCGTCTCCCCCTCCAGCCGCAGCCATCGCTCCACAGATACCCGGAAGATTACTTCCGGGTATCGCCGCTCCTACCAATCACAGCGCCGCTCCGGCGCTGTGATTGGCCAGAGCGGCGAAGACGTCACTCCGCGCATGCGCACAGGAGCCGTCAAATCCTGCAAAGCTGGATTTGTGAATGGGGATCAACCCTGCGAATGCACCATTGTCTACAGCGCACACGCGCCGTAGACAGCGTTGTAAAACTTTTTGGCAAAGATCTCCTAAACCGTGTAGGTTTAGGAGATATTTCTTGTACCTACAGGTAAGCCTTAATCTAGGCTTACCTGTAGGTTCAAGTTGTAATGGAAAGTTTACAACCACTTTAATTCTATTTATGATTTCAGAAATCGTTAATCAAGCTATGACTCACTCCAAAACAGAAGCCATATCCGATGACATCGAAAAATTTGAGAAAATTTGGAATCCTTGGGTGGGTGGCTGCCTCATTTCCTCTCCCCCAATTTTGACACCATTTTATTAATACCTTGTTAACACAGATACAAATATATACCTAGCATATCCATATGTATGACTAAAATTATAAAAAAAAAAAACTCTGGGACTTGTTTCCTTCTATTTTTCCTATCTTTATTTTTCTTACCTTTATTTCTCTTTCTATTCTATTCTCCTGTCTTTTTTTTTGATGTCCATTGATGTTTATAAATTTAGTAGCAAAGTTCGTCAATTCACACAAATTTTTTGTTTGTTATGCAATAAGTTGAGTTCCATAGAATATGTACTTATCAGATATGTAGTAAATATCTGTTTTCGCGCTTTTTTTTTTTCTCTCCATCCCAATATATGTTAATTCAATGACATATATACATTGAAATTTTTATTATTTTTCATCTTAATAACGGTGTCCATTCATATACCATTTTTATAAATTGTTTATATCTGTCTTGCAATCTATTAGAATTTACATCAAACATATTTTTAAATTTATGCAACACCAGTTATTGCTTATCGTAGATTAGCTTAAGCCTTTTTCTTTTATTATTGAAACTAGATAGTTACAGACATTAATTCTCTGTTTTCTATACATGCTACTATTTATTGCAACTATGACAGTCAAATATGGATATATCCAACAACTCTTAAAACTTAATAAAAATAGAAATACTACAATTACAGTGCATCCGTAAAGTATTCACAGCGCTTCACTTTTTCCACATTTTGTTATGTTACAGGATTATTATGAAATGGATTTAATTCATAAATTTTCCAAAATATTCTACAAACAATACCCCATAATGACAACATGCAAGAAGCTTGTTTGAAATCTTTGCAAAATTTCTAAAAATAAAAAAAAAATCGTGTGTACATAAGAATTCACAGCATTTGCTCAATACTTTGTTGAAGCACCTTTGGTACCAATTACAGCCTCAAGTCTTTTTGAGTATGAGGCTACAAGCTTGGCACACCTATTTTTGGGTAGTTTCTCCCATTCTTCTTTGCAGGACCTCTTAAGCTCCATCAGGTTGGATGGGGAGCATCGGTACACAGCCATTTTAAGATCTCTCCATCGGGTTCAAGTCTGGGCTACCCAAGTACATTAACTGAGTTGTCCTGTAGCCACTCCTTTGTTATCTTGGCTGTGTGCTTAGGGTCATTGTCCTGTTAGAAAAAATAACAGCCCCAGTCTGAGGTCCAGAGCGCTCTGGAGCAGGTTTTCATCAAGCTCTCTTTACATTGCTGCATTCATCTTTCCCTCGATTCTGACTAGTCTCCCAGTTGCTGCCACTGAAAAACATCTCCACAGAATGAAGCTGCCACCACCATGCTTCACTGTAGGGATGGTATTGGCCAGGTGATGAGCGGTGCCTGGTTTACTCCAGACATGATGCTTGCCATTCAAGCCAAAAAATTCAATCTTTGTTTCATCTGACCAGAGAATAGTTTCTAATGGTCAGAGTCCTTCAGGTGACTTTTGACAAACTCCAGGCAGGCGGTCATGTGCCTTTTACTTAGAGTGGCGTCCATTTGGCCACTCTACCATAAAGGCCTGATTGGTGGAGTGCTGTAGAGATAGTTGTTCTTCTGGAAGGTTCTCCTCTCTTCACAGACAAACACTGGAACTCTGTCAGAGTGACCACCGGGTTCTTGGTTACCTTCCTGACGAAGGCCCTTTTCCCCTGATCGCTCAGTTTGGCTGGGCGGTCTGCTCTAAGAGTTCTGATGGTTCCAAACTTCTAACATTTATGAATAATGGAGGCCACTGTGCTCATTGGGACATTTGCAGACATTTTTCTGGACCATTCCCCAGATCTGTGCCTTGATACAATCCTGTCTCGGAGGTCTACAGACAATTCCTTGGACTTTATGGCTTGGTTTGTGCTCTGACATGCACGGTTAACTGTGGGACTTTATAGAGACAGGTGTGTGACTTCAGATCATGTCCAATCAACTGATCAAAGGCTGTGAATACTTATGTGCATTGTGACGGGAGGGCCCATGGAACCCAGAATCCCTTGGAAAGGTTGGGAAACCCTTCTTTCAGCTTCCCATGCACCTCTTATGTCTAAGTCACCTGTGGCAGGATGGCACAGGGTGACTGAGAAAAAATGTCTTGGATTACTTGAAATGGGACAGTAATATTTATCCACAATATCTCCCAGGATGACTATTCTTGGTTTGGTTGAGTCTGAACTCAACATGTTAGTTGAGAGAGCTGATCACATTGGCCTCTGTACAACGTAGGAGACGGGCCGACTCTTACTGGAGCTCCTGCTTTGTGAGAAGGTGTCCAGTGTTTATAGTTATGATAATGTATAAATCTACTGTGTGAAGCTTGGCGACAACAAGTCTGACCTGTAGTGAAATCCTGACGGGCACAGAGTCACATCGGCTGCGTTAAGGGATTAATTTGTTAATTAGCTCATGTTAATTTAGGTTTCTGGTTTACAAGTGTATTGCTAGAGTAATATGAGCAGGAGGGCGGAACCTCCTCTTTAACTTTATATAAGACTTGTATTTTGGTTCTAATAAACAGTTCATGTTCAGCAATCAAGCAAGTATCGTCTTGTTTGTAGTTGTCAGCTGTAGGAATATCTGATATCTATATTCAGACTGGGAGGAAGCGGTATATGACTAAAGCACTCAAGCGGAGTGTGGGACGTTTCGTTACATACATGTGATTTTTTTGTTTTTTTATTTTTTTTAAATTTGCAAAGATTTCAAATAAAATTCTTTCACGTTGTCATTATGGGGTATTGTGTTTTGAGAAAAATTATGAAATGTATCCATTTTGAAATAAGGCCGTAACATAACAAAATGTGGAAAAAATGAAGTGCTGTGAATACTTTCCGGATGCACTGTATATAAAAAGTTCCCAAAACACACTAATACTTCTTTTAATCAGCAGTCCTGTGAGGCTCCTCTGCGCCAATTCCTTCAGCGATGACCAGTCCTCCACCATGGCAGTTCCTGCAGCGATAACTGGCCTGATGAATCTGATCTGCATGCCGGTCTCTAACCATAGTCATTACTGTCGTCTTGCAGATGTCAAAAAACCTGCACCATAAACAGAGCCTGGGGCCACGTCATCAGGAACCATTTACATTCCAGGCTAAAGATCACAGGACTGTGGCACTGGCTGTGGTGGGAGTGAAGACTAACAACTTCAATACAGTGCACCTATACCCCCTTCCTCCCAGGCCAATTTTCTGCTCTCAGAGCTGTCGCAACTTAAAATGACAATTGCGCAGTCATGCAACGCTGTACCCAAATTAAATTTTTGGAATTTTTTTTTAAACAGATATAGCTTTCTTACAGTGCTATTTTTTTTTTGCTAAGCCAATGAAAAAAGACCGAAAAAAATTAAAAAAGTTTTCTTAGTTTGTTAGAAAAATTTGAAATTTTTTAATTTTTTTGCCTTCACCGACGTGCACTAATGAGGCTGCACTGATGGCTGCCCTGGTGGGCAGCATTTATGGGCACTGATAGGCATCACTGGTGGGCACTGGCAGGCATCACTGATATTCATTGTACTGATTGTCAGTGCAGATGTCCCTACTGAGGAAAGCTGCTTATAGGCTCTCCTCTCGAGCTGTCAGCATGAGGAGAGGAAAGTCGGCAAACGGCAGTTCAGATTTACACTGATCAGCTGTGATTGGACACAGCTGATCACATTGTAAAAAGCCCAAGTCATAGGCTCTTTACCACACCACTGAACGTCTCGCTGTGCACACCCGGGGGCATGCACAAGCGGCTTGTTCTGAAGGACGTCATATGACGTCCACTCAGAACGATGAAACCCCTGGCCACCCGTCATTCTGCTTTAGGCCGGGCATGAAATGGTTAAAGTACTTGTGTAGTAGTAATCAGATGCTGGCAGTAAACACATGCAAAAAATCTGCTGGTAGTACTAAAGTCGATTGATCCATTTACTTCAGTGCAAGGAGCCTGCCTATAGATGGATTCAATCTTGGCCAGTCCCTGCTAAAACCATTGAGATTTGTTCCATTTATGGCCATCTTAAATTTCTGTAGCAGGGACAGGAACTGCAGTAGTAGGGACAGTAACCTGACCAAAGTTTTAATGCTTTCTATGCAAAACTAGTATTTGCACTACAACTTAAAGTGGTTGTAAATCCCAATTTGTTTACTTGTAAAGCCTATGATGAAGCTTACCTGTAGGTACAGTAAATATCTCCTAGACGTGCACCATTTAAGATATATTTATAATAGTAGCAGCTAGTGATGTCACCGGCACATCACGGCTTGGCCATTTAAGCAGCCGAAGCTTGTGAGCCAGGAAGGAAGACCGGGTGAAGATGCATAGTAGCACATTATGTGATTATCGCGCAGGGAACAATTTTTTGGGGGGTTTTTTTGCGTCTTACTATTGGTTTAATAGATCATCCAAATCTTTTTCCAATGTTTTGCATCCTTGCATGTGTATATTATGAACATAAGATTTACTCTATAGTGGCGAAGGCATGCGATACAGACCTGTGCCACACTGCATAGCATATGATGGATCTTTTCATGGGTGGGTTTTGGAACTTGACAAAATAGGCAACAAACTGCAACATGAATTATGGATTTCTCATTTCTGGATTTGTACAGTAGTGAAAATCACACAACTGAACAGAATTACAAAACTTTCAGCAAATAAACAGTTGACGTGTTTTAGAACTATGTAGCCATCTTTTTTTTCTTTACCTAGAGTTCCTCTTTAAAACCGAAGTTTTAAGAGTTAGTTCATCTTTACCAAAAAAAGTGCCTATGAAGATAAAGAGCGTCTGTAGATAAAAACAAACTGTGCAGCTCTGACTTAAGTTGAAAAATGCCTTTGCTATAGGTGTAAGACATTTACGTGCCTCATGAAACCCGACTGACGTTGCTAGGACATTGCTAAATGAGGCCTAGTCATTACTGCCCACCGCCACCATCACAGTCATCACAGACTTACTATGGAGCACCAGTTGTCGGCTGTAGAAGGCAATCATCTGAATGGACAGGAGCGCCCTCTGAACATTAAAGGGGTTGTAAAGCTTCGCATTTTTTCACCTTAATGCATCCTATGCATTAAGGTGAAAAAACATCCGATGCTTACAGGCCCCCCCAACCCCCAAGTCTGAGCCCTCGAAAGTCCTGCGTCGTGAACGCGCTGGCTTCTCGGCTCTTCATTTCATGGTTGATGGCGGCACAGCCATTGGCTCCCGCTGCTGTCAATCAAATCAATGACGCAGTGTGCTGGGGGGTGGGGCCAAGTGATACAGTCGGCAGCTATGGCCACCGACTATCACGAGAGCACGACCGCAATCTAACCCCCTTGGGAGAGCGCTTCCCAGAGGGGGGGTTAGCTCTCGCGGGGAGGAGCCGAGACAGCCGCCGAGGGACCCCAGAAGACGAGTATGATATGTTTGTTATTTAAAAAAATAATAATAAAAAATAAACCTTTACAACCCCTTTAAGTACAGGCATCTTTCTTTCACAGGGTAGTTAAAAGAGGGATGGGAGCAGGTATAAACCTAGCTCGGAAAAGCCTGGAAAACCACCTTACTTGGCCCGAGTGGTTAGCAGGGACAGCAGGCTCAGCTTGATTCATCCAAGCCATGCCCCTCTCCTCATATCTACAAACGTGCATTGGGTCTGGACGAACCTTTCCCCAGCCTGCACTCTCAATAGTCAGCAGCATCAAATTCATTGGACCTTGCTAGCCTGGGGCTACTAAGCTTTTATCATGGGTACCAATGCTTACTAGTTTATCCAACAAGTTCAAGGTCTGTCATTTTCATCCACACTCCATGACTTGGTGAAAAATTGGTGTGGAATAAGCATAAAGATGGGTACAGACTCTGATATTTTTCCACATACACTGTATATCCCATATTCCATCCCGGAGGATGATATGGGGGGGAAAAAAAGGTTTTGGTGGGGTACACTTTAAACATACTTGACGGGATAATCAAGGGCACTGACAAGCCCCTACAGGATGGTTGCATAAATCAATACCCACATAACTTCACACAATAAAGAACTCTTAATAGTAATAGAAATATTTTGCTGGGATCAAGATAAATAGAAATAAAATAAAATAGTGAGCCACAATATGAAGATTAAGTGATTAAATATGAGGAACAGATGATTCAGATTTACAAATTTTTCCATTCCGGCAATGGACCTTAAACATGCTATCTTCTGCATATGAACTGTGTAGTGACACTGCACATATGCATGACAAAAGGAAGCAATGCTTGTTTGCGAGGAATCCACCACTTCCTCTCTGCCAAAGCACTTGTTTGAAAAGCCATGTTAGACTTCTATTTAAAGCTCTACCTTGGCCAAAAAGGAAATGGCCTGTTGGCAAGAGATTAGCTTTGTGGCAGTGCCAACTGGCCTCCAGCTAAACAGTGTGCAGGATAATTTCAACAAGCATTCCCAAGTAACAAAAATTGTACTTTACATAAATACCAAAGACCGTGGCTCGAGTCCAGGAAAAGCAAAGACAATAAGCCCTGGCTTGCATGCTTACTTTTATCAGTCCAATGTCAGAAGGAAAAACAAAGTCTCACAATCTAAAGAAGTCAATACATGTTCAGAAAGCCTATGAGGTCAGATCAGGGGAAAAAAAAAAAACTTGTAATGGGAAAAAAAAGTGAAAGGAAAAAGAAGATTGACTTGAATCCATGATAAGGCACCAAGGAAACAAAAAGATTTATAGTATGTTTAATGCCACGAAAGTGGGATTTTTTTTTATCCTAAATAATAACGGATACTTTAGGAAATGATTAAAAGGGCGATCAGGTTTTTATTTTGTTGTCTTGTGTCCCAAAAAGGAGACTTTACTTTCTGTCCTGTCGACACAACAGGAAATGGGGGAAATCCCTTTCTAGACAGCGTCCGCTAACAAATGTCCCTATTGACAGATTTTTTGCTTTTATTTCTATTCCAGTGTCAACTCAATGTCCTAATGCCAATGGTCATAAAAAGCAGAACTTCAGTCAGTTTATCAACTTTCCCTCTATTAAATCTTTTTCCCTTGTTGTTTTAACTTTGGCTAGTAAAACTACAGTCCACTTCCTGTTTGTCTGGTAAAAAAGCCTAGGCTTATGACACCATGCACAGCTCTCTCTCTTTTGTGAGAGTTTGCCAGGAAGGGAGGGGGGGTGAGTCATAGGAGGGCCAATGAAAGCTGCAGAGCTGGAAGTGTGTCTGTTTAAATCTAGGAAGTGAACAGGTAGCAGCTTCAGCTGCCCACAGTTAAAATGGTTGCAGCCAGACTCAGTGGAGATTTCTGCAGCATATTTGGCAAGTACAGAATCACAGCATATATAAAATAATATGCAAAGTGGTTGGAGGGAAGTTTCAGAATGGTAAAGATGTTTTTATTACAAATTATGTGAGCAGACTGCAGTTCCTCTTTAAAGACAAATAGAGAGGAAAAATATCCCTAACATTGATATAGACAGCAGTAAGTACTGGATCGGGTTTCTAAACCCTCACTACTCCATCATAAAATCCACTGTGGAAAATGCAGACCCTTTAGCAGCCAATCAATACAATCAGTAAGTACGTTATGCTGATCTGAATTTACAAAACAAAAATCTGATTAGATCGGTTTGGTTTTGGTTTCAGTATGCACATTACAATAAGTACAATTCTTCCTGGTTCCTATGGGTAAAATTTGTCCATTGAATAAAAATGTTCCATCCTTCTGATTTTTCTTTTCACAATGTTCAAAATTGATCAACACTTTTGACACCATTAACTATTAGAAAAAAAACTTGTACTGGTTTATGGCAAGATTAGGAATGGTCACAGAAAGAAACAGGTCTCCAAAATCCCCCCCAACCGATAAAACAGGCACAAAAAAGATCAGTCCAGCACATGGATTTTACAAGTAACTGAAAACCAGTTTGATAATAAACAATGCCAGAAAAACTTGTTATTGCCCTTAGGGTCACCCCAAATAGGCCAGAACTTGAGAAAGTGGAGGCCCATTATTATCAGAGGGTAGGACCAAGCCATTTTTGTTTGGACAAAGTTTATACTGCCAAAAATATAAATAGCTACACAGTTGGGTTGAAAAAAGTCCATCTAGTTTAATCAAATAAAAAATAAATAAAATAGAAAAAAAATCCATCAACACAATCCTTATCCAGCAAAAGGCAAATAGTACCACAGCTTCTAAATAGCTTCCATTATTTCTAAAGCAGACCAGGAACTCCTAGTCCCAGGGTGTTCTAAACCCTGGGTCTGGGAGTTCCTGGTCTGAAACCACTTATTCCACTAGAGCGATTGGCTCAGCCCCTTGAAACCAACAGCACTTCTACTGGTCTATCAGCGTGATAGGCAGCCTTACTGACCAACAGTGAGCTGCATCCAGTCGAACATTAGAGCACCAAAAGGTTTACAGGGTCCCTTGGAATTGAAGGGAATCAAAGAATATTAGCAGCCACTTCTTGGTGCTTGCACTAAAATTGAGGCCAGTTTCCATTGCATTATATAAGTACATGCACATTTATACAGTAGAGCGTTAAGGGTTCTACATATGCATACAGAGTGAATGGAGAGGGGTTGCTAGGAGGGTGCAATTCTTTAAAAAAAAAAAGTGAACCTGAACTCAAAAAAGTGAAGATTTGTTGTTATCTCATACGTAACATCCAGAAATATTAAATGTTCCTAGGCCGTACCTTGAAACATCTTTTGTCTTCAATTCCTTAAAAAAAAAAAAAAAAAAAAAAAAACAGCACTGCACACTCTCAACACATGACTGTGCCTAAAGCCTAATAGCTGTAAATTTACAGTGTGAGATTTAAGGCACTGTTGCCTATGACTATTTGTCGCACGCAATTCGGAATGCTGCTCACGCTTTTCTTTGCTGAAGAGGAAGCTGTAGCTGAGAACATGCAGCACCCTTTTTCTGATTCATTAAATCTGTGGACCTGTGCCTTTTACACCTCAACTGCTGCTTCTTAAATGTTACATTAACAGTCATCAGATAACCATTTATCAGGGGGTATCTCTGATATGAGGAAGAAAAGCCATGCCTCTACCAAAAGATCTGCTTCCACATAGAGTGATAGTGCAGAACAAAGCAAGTCAAGTCGATATTCGGAAAAAATAAAAAAATAAAATCAGCTGCAGGGAGCCCACTGGCAGTACTAATAACTTGTCCTTTGCCCTATGCTTGCCCTTTTTGGGCACAGATTCAATGGTTCAATCCCATTTTAAGAACTAGATTTTAAAAAGGGGGTTCACTATTATAATAGCGTAAGACGTAGGAGATGGACTCCTGCAGCTTCACTAGACATTTACAGTAATAACTTTGATGGGTATTGTATAGGAATCGGAATAAAAAAATCATATCATCACAGAGTGGGACTGTGGATATGAAGATAGAAAAGCAGTGCCACGTCCCGAAAAGTCAGATTTGAAAAGAATAAGGCCCCTTTCACACTGGGGTGGGCAGGTGCGGTGGCGGTATTTTTAGCGCCGCTATACCGTCGTATTTACCGCGATATTCGGCCGCTATAGGTGCGGTTTTAACCCCCGCTAGCGGACAAAAAAGGGTAAATACCGCCCGCAAACCACGGCTACAGCTGCGGGCGGTACTACCGCGGTGTCCCATTGATTTCAATGGGAAGGAGCGGTAAAAGAAGCGGTATTACACACCGCTCCTTCACCGCTCCAAAGATGTGGCTTGCAGGAGATCTTTTCTCCTCCCGCCAGCGCATCGCCTCAGTGTGAAAGCCCTCAGGCTTTCACATTGAGCATACTGGGGCAGGATTTTTTCAGGCGTTATTTATGCGCTATTTTTAGCGCAAAACGCCTGAAAAACTCCTCAGTGTGAAAAGGGGCCTAAGTTTGCAGATGATGGACTTTATAGGCGTATAGAGTTAAAATTTATGTATATTTATTCAAGAAGATACATACATGACACATAGCCTTCCACATATATGTTTTTTTACTTATAAGAAGTGACTTTGGTGTCCTCCTTTTCAAATTTGTTGTACCATTTAGTTCTAAGGTGGTGTGTTATGAAATTTGTGTTCTTAGGCCTTTTCATTAATGTGCCATTATTGTCATTTATGGTTTTTTTAAATAATTGTATGCATCTTTTCTTCAATAAATATACATAAATTGTAACTCTATACGCCTATAAAGTCCATCATCTGCCAACTGATTGTATAGGAATCGCATATCTTTAGCTTCGGGAATAAATTAGTCTAATAAAACAAATTTTATACGTTACAATCTATAAACTACAAAGCATATATACGCAATACACAAATTGTACTATGGTCTAATCAATAGGATTCTCATTACTAGCAAACAAAAACAAATCTTATCACTGTATGAGTCTGCTGTGGTCACGTTAATAGAAGATATATTAGGATAAATGTAAAAATGAATGACCACTAGTGAATTTTCCAGTCAAGGCCACCAGATTGTTCTATCATAAAAATCCTTCCATATACTCATATAACAAAGTCAAATATGAATAATTGTCTTTCCAAAGAGCAGATAAAGGAATTTCTGTCTCAGAAGGCAGGGCACAAGACCTAATTCTTTGTTTTGCAAACTAATGGATGAAGAAACTTCATGTGCATGCAAAGAATAATATTTAATCTTTCCTCTGGTGTGATTAAGAGCGATAAAAAGGAGAGAAGTCTATTATTGTGACCTGCTCTCTGCTACCACACTGGCCAGAATATTTATGGCATACTTCCCAATATCTCATGAGAAAACAGGACATCTTGTATTTCCAATTCTTCTCTGGAAAAGACATCTCTTGCCACCAATCTACTTTTGATCTCCAAAACTGAACAAGACTGACGATCGATAATAGAAGTGTAAAACACAAGTTTTTTACCTACCATCACGATATCAAATGGGTATTTTTACGTTTGTTTAACATGTAAGGAAACAGTCCCATCAGTATCCATCAAGACTCAGAAATGGGGCATTTTGCTTTCCATTTAGAAAAGGGTGTATGAATATAGACTTTAGACTGTATTTTTACTTACTCTTTCGTTCATGGACGGACACAGCTTCCTAATTGACAAGTGGGTATTATCCTTCATTTAGGAGTAACTAGGCAAAAAACTTGTAGAAAGTGTTAACACACCACACCCTCTACAGCACCGCCCAGGGGGCGGACCCTCTGGGTATAATCCCCCTCTCTGCACCTCGCAGATCAGTTTTTTTTCTGCCTAGTAAAGAGAAGGACGTGGCTCCCTTCGGGCCCACTGGTCCGGGTTTTTTTTATCTACGTTGGTTTTTGTTTCCTGCGATCTTCGATCAACTGCCGACTGGGTGACAGGCTGGATCCCAGATTCTTGTAGTCTCCCCAGCTTTGGCCATGGAGCGTGTGCCGACCCTAGCTACGCACTGGGTTTTCCACGACATGCCCGTCGCTCCACGGGTGGCCAGTGAGCTGCGTGCTCCAGGGCATGCATATGATCATTCCCTAAGGCTCAATCACAACATGCCGGGCCGACAGTCACCTCTGTGCGCAGAAGATGATCTGTCCGGAATGTCTTCCAGCATAATCCATGCAGGAAAGGTAAGTAGCTCCCCTGCTTCGGCAGGGTGACTTGGCTGGACATTCCTGGAGAGATCAAGTAAGTGGTTGTGGCCCTTTCTTTCCTCTCTCCCTGCCTTCCCTCCTCCCTGGGCTCTGAGCCAAGGCTGGTTTGCTGGGGGTCACCTAGGGGGCCCCATCTGGAGTGGGACTGCACTGTAGCTGTCATTAAAATTTTTATTTTTCTGCTTACCTGTGCGTGCCTTCTCCCTCCATGCTTTCTGGTGGTCCACGCCTGTTTGGCCTCTGGCGACTGTCCGGCGGCCATTTTCTTGTGGCTTGCGCCTATATGTATATACCGCACCCGCTTTTGGCCTCAGGCGACTGCTCGGCGGCCATTTTTCTTATGGTTCACTCCTGAACGTATAGACCGCCGCTCGGCGGCCATCTTTTTGTGGTCCGCGGCCGCTTTTGCCTCTATTAACGGCTCGGTGGTCATTTTCTTATGGCCCACACTGGTTTCAGTACGGCCGCTTGGCGGCCATTTTGCGGAAGGCTTCGGCCTCTAGGGTGCATTCTACAGGCGATAAAGTATACAGAGACACGCTGATGGAGGATCAGACTGTCACAGGCAGCAGTGGGAGAGCATCTCAGGCGGGAGCAGACGGCAGCGATAGTGGCACCGTTTCTAAGTGTGGCGAGTCCTCTGGGAGACCCTGCATCTCTGTAGCAGCTAGGAGGGTGGCCTATTGATACCTTGCCTGGAGTCCCTGTGGGTGTCAGGCGCGTGGGTCAGCATGACGTCAGAAGCAGACGTCTTCTTCCCTAAAAACACCTGAGTTAGCAACTGGTGCCCCTGATGTATCTGTGGATGCTAGGTCTGCAATCCTGGAGGCTTTGGTTGCCAAGGTGAAAACGGCACATGGGAAAACGGGGGGTGGTAAACGCCCCCGTCCCCTGCCATCTTCTGGGGATAATTCTGATGCAGAACCAGGCCCAGCTGTGGCTCATGGCCCGGATTCTGATGCTTCAGAGACTGCAGACCGTGACCAATCGGACAGTGAGACTGACTCCAGGTCAACACCCGAAAAGGCTTTGGTATCTGACCTCATCACTGCAGTGCGGGATACGCTAAAATTTGAGAATGCTGCAGAAGCAGCAGAGACACCGGTCCCCTTTGGGTTCCGTAAACCGGCCCGCACTGCTAAGGCATTTCCTTGTGTGTTTTATCCTGATAAGCTTTTGTACAAGGAGTGGGGAAAACCCACTGAGGGTCTTTGCAGCCCCAAAGAATTTTGCCTTTGAGGAGAGTTTCCTGAAAAAAATCGACCTCTCCCCCGATAGTGCAACCCCCTGTGTCCAGACTTAACAAGTTACCACAAATTCAGTGGAAGGTGCTCCTGTCTTCAGGGACACTCGCTACCTATACACAGTGGGGGGCTCAGCGGTGCGTCCAGCATTGGCTGGGGTTTTCTGATATCTCAGACACTTACTGAGTAGGAAAAAAAGCACGGGAGACTCCTCCGAACGAGGTAGCTCTGGCCGACCAGTTGGTACAGGGCCTCAAGTCTGTCTGAGTCAGACATGGCTACTATCCCCTTGCTGTCTTGGGCCTCGGTTTAGGCGGTGGCGATACTTCGCCTGATCTGGCTAAGGTGCTGGTCTGCGGACCAATCTTCCAAGAAGGCCCTGTTGGTTCTGCCCTTTTAAGGCGACAGACTTTTTGGGGCCTCTCTGGATGACATCATTAAAGATGCCCCAAGGAGGTAAGAGCACGTTGCTGCCGCAATCCAAAAAAGGTAAGGAGCCACGCCATAGGCAAGGGCCCTCCTTCACCGTGCACAAGCGGTCCTTTCGTCCGCCTAGTGCTGCAGGTAAACAACCCCAGGCCGATAAAGTGCCTGCTGAGGGACAGAAGCATCCCTGGGTTCGCAAGCCCAACCTTGCTTGCCTACCGAACAGATTTTTTCCCGCTAAAAACGCCAGCTTCAGCCGACTTGTCGGGAAGCCCTATATGGGGCGGTCCAAGACCTGCTAATACGCAGGGTGGGCCTTCCTGTCTTAGTACAGGAACGGGTTCAGGGGTTCTACTCAAATCTGTTCGGAGTGCAAGGACGCATGCTTGCATGTCTCCATATGCACCAGGCATCAGAGATGTCTGCGTTGGTGGCCGGGGAAGACCACTACCATTGGTGGCTCTCCCCTTTGGCCTGGCATCGGCACCAAGGGTGTTCACCAAGGTGCTTGCCCCGATTCTGGCCCTACTAAGACAGCGTGGCATCGCAATCATGGGCAACTTGGAACATCTTCTTCTGAGGGTCAGTTCAAATTCAAAATTAGAAGTGAGCGTGTCTATAACCTGTCAGACCCGCCGATACTTGACTGGGTGCTGAACACTCAGAAGTCAGTATTGGTACCATCCCAACTCCTAGTGTATCTAGGGTTGATTCTGGACTCCTCAGAGGCGTACGTTTTTTTCTCCCTATGGGAAAGTTGCAGACTCTTCGGGCTGCGGTGCTGCAGTTGACATCCCAAAGATGGTTGTCAAGCCACTTTTGCAGGCAAGTCCTGGGCCTCACGGTAGTCTCCTTCGAGGCGGTACCATAGGCACTATTTCACACGCGAGTGTTACAGAAGGTAACTCTGTCCTGAAGGGTCAAGTGCTCTTGATCCCTGGGATTATCAAAATCCGGGTGAGCCACCTATTTAGGACCTCCCTAGTTGGTGGCCGACATCACCGGCATTTCTGTCTGAAAAGTCGTTCCTTCCTTTTTGCTGGATGGGGGTCACGGCGGACGCCTGTCTTCCCGGTTGCAGAGGAGTCCGAGGAGCTCAGTCTACCTGGGTTGCTGGACTCCGGAGGAATCCCACTTGCAGATCATTAGCCTGAAATCCAGGCGATCTGGCTTTGCCTCTCCACATGGTCTCAGAGGCTACAAGGGCGTTGTTGCGGAGCTCCAAAGTCCGCTGGGAAATCCTTGAAGCTGAGGAAGTACTGACTTATCCAAGGCAACCTGTTACCCCCCCCAGTAACTGGACGACACACAGTTCTGGGAGTAAATCAACGCTTTATTTTGCCCAGGCTGGCTTTTTATATCATTTCCCATGCAAGGGTTTTCTTAACTCATTTTACAGGGGCATTCCCTTCAACAATTAACAGATGACAGCGATTTAATTACCTGGGATGTGTGAGACGTTGGTCTCTGCATATTTACCCATAACAATGAAACCGTGCCAGACACATTACTAGGAGTGTAATTACATCCCGTAGCAGATAGTAGATGGTCATTAACATACTGACAATAGATGAATGGAACGCTACCTCAGACCCCCAATTAACACAATTTACTTATTCAGACATCAGTAGACATTCTGTCTCTACATTTCCTGGAATGAATCTTTGCTGTCACCTCTGAAGTGATCCAAACCATATTCTCAGTTTCAGCATTTTCAGGCGTCCAGTCAGAATCCAGTCGGACAAACACCACAGCGTATGTCAATCATCAAGGAGGAACGAGCAGCTCTGCTACAGTATCGGAGGTCGCTCACCTCCTAAGGGGGGCAGAAAGGAGCATACCAGGCCTGTCAGCCTAATACATTCTGGGTGTAGAAAACTGGCAGTTGAACTACCTGAGTTGCCGGATGCTGGACCAAGGAGAATGGTCTTTACACCCGGAGGCATTTCAGCTCCTTTACCAGAGGGGAAGCACGCCAGTCGTATATCTTCTGGCTTCTCGACTCAAATCGGAAGGTACTGAGGTTTGTGGCCAGGTCAAGAGACCCATGGGCAAACACGACAGATGCGCTGATGGCACTGTGGAGTCAGTACCGGCTAATCTATGCCTTTTCTCCTCAGAAGCTCATTCCTCATCTGCTTCGCAGACTGGAGGCAGAGAGGATTACAATGGTCCCAATTGCTCTGAATTGGCCTTGGCGTCCTTGGTACGCCGATCTAGTGCGTCTGGTAGCAGACGCCTTTTGACATCCACCGCTAAGGAGGACCTGCTGTCGCAAGGTCCCATACGCCATCCTGTTTTTTTTACAGCCACTGGCTTAACGGCATGGCTTGAGAGCCAGGTGCTAAGAGACCGGGGCCTGTCAGACTTGGTGATCTCTACCATGAGGAGTGCTCGGATATCATCCCCTAGGAAGATTACCATCGCACTTGGAAGACCTGCATATCCATTTGTGAGGAAACAAGGTGGCATTCGTGAACTCATTTGGTTCCAGAGTCCTGCTGTTCTCAGCAGGGAACGGGCCAAAAATTTTACTTTAAGTACAATTAGGGGGCAGGTATCTGCCCTGTCTTTTTCAACGACTCCTGGTGGCTCACTCTCTAGTGAGAACGTTTGTACAGTGGGTTCGGCAGGCGGCCCCTCCGGTCCACCCTCCACTACCTCCATGGGGCTTGTGTAGCAGACGTCCTTTTGGCGTCTACCACTACGAGAGGACCCATATGCCATCCTGCTTGCAGTCAATGGCTTTAACGACATGGCCTCTAAGTGCCACAGAAACCACCGTTTGAGAACATCAGGGAGATTCCCTTGTTGACACTTTCTCAGAAAGTGGTCCCTTTGGTGGCTGTTATGCCAGTAAGACGGGTTTCTGAGCCGGCAGCCTTATCATGCAAGGCTCCTTATCTGATCTTTCACAAGGATAGGTGGTGCTGCGTGCGCAGCCTTCTTTTCTTCCTAGGGTGTTTCGACCTTCCATCTCAGGGAAAACATTGTACTGCATCCTTGTGTCCTCATCCGTCGAATCCTAGGAGACGACGTATTTTTTGGACGCTGTCCAAGCTCTGAGAGCATCAAGCGTTTCACCAGGTGTGTAAGGCGACGACCTGCTCGTCCGTTCACACTTTCACTAAACTTTACAAGTTGATGTGTGTGCATCTTTGGATGCTTCTTTCGGCCACAAGGTATTGCAGGCGGCTGTTTAGAGTTGCAACTCCTCCGTTGAGGAGCTCTGTTTTGTTTTGGGGTGAAGTTGTTTTAATGCTGTTCCCACCCCTCGTTTTTGACACTGCTTTGGGACGTCCCACTTGTCAATAGGAAGCTGTGTCCGTCCATGAACGAAAGAGTAAATAGGATTTTTTATTCACCGTAAAATCTTTTTCTCTGAGTTCATGGACGGACACAGCACCCACCCCTCGTTTTAAGTTTGTACTGCTTTTTGACGAACTGATCTGCGAGGTGCAGAGAGAGGGATTATACCCAGAGGGTCCGCGCCCTGGGCGGTGCTGTAGAGGGTGTGGCGTGTTAACACTTTCTACGAGTATTCTGCCTAGTCACTCCTAAATGAAGGATAATACCCACTTGTCAATAAGAAGCTGTGTCCGTCCATGAACTCA